>CM062814.1:426450348-427703756 GCA_031772625.1 Pinus tabuliformis | reverse complement strand
GGACCAAGAAATGAAGGGTTAAAAAGGGCACAAGAACCTAGGTGAAGGTTGGGTGGTCGGAGGTTCAGGAGGTTGGGGTCCCTTGGTGGAGTGCACTAGGTGGTCCTTGCTGAGTCGCCAACCCTGACCCTCCCTTTGATGGAGCCCAAGGCCTTGGTGACATCTCAAACCATGGTGTCATCGTGGCGTTGTTCAAACCACATTCCTTATAATAAGGTGGAGCACCAAGTTTATATAGTGTGGAGAACGTGAATTGTGAGGGTTGTGAGACTTTGGTGGGACCCATGCCATGATGGAATTTGACATGTACAAGTGAGTGACATGGAAACCTTGAGGTGTGACATGTCGCACTAGGATTCATAGCTATAATAGGTCAGAGAGCCTAAAGTGTGTGTGACATGTGGCACTTTGAGAGGAGGCCACATGGAGGACTTGATGTCAACATGATGTGTGGTGTGACATCACTTAGGGGTGACTTTAGTTGAAGGCCATATGGCCAAGTGATAGGCCCTCGAGAAGAAAACCATGGGAAGTGGTATAGATTGACAATGGAAATGGTTCATTAATTAGATGACTGGTATGAAATGTACAAACCCCCTTTGTGATGTCAGTCAAGGAAGGGGGATTGAAACACTTAACCTGGTCCATTATATTTGCACGATGTGTGAGGGATGTTAGATAAAGGGGGGAATCGCACTCTAGAAAACTAAAACACAAGCCCTCCCACCCCATGATTTGATGGGGGGTCTTCATTTGCTCTTAGCCATTGATATTCCCATGGGTCAGGAGCCTTTGTATTGAGTGGGGGTGTGAGTTGATCACTAGTTGGAGAGCCAAAAACAGGGCCATGAAGGGCCAAATGTATTGATGGTTGGTCATAGTGATTAGGAACCAAGTAGTCATCGCAAAGTGGAGATGACGCAATAGGGAACCTTGATGGGGAAACATGACCCTTCCATTCAATTGGATCACAAAGAGGTCGTTAAACAACATGCACATTGAGATTTGATGTTGTCGACCATCGTTAAATGGAAGTGATCTAGACTATCAAATCCATTAGGATGTAACTTCATGTTAAATTGTGTGCAATTTTGTGATTCAATGAGCTCATAACCATTCAATCGGTTAAGTTTGACTGTTGATCCACTAGGCATATGTATATGTGGTTGTTTGTTGGAAAAAAAATGCAACAATAAAATCCTAATTTAATTTTGTCCTTGAATTAAATTAGTAATTAAATTGTAATTATAATTATCATAGCAACTTATAATAGTTAACTAAGTTAATTTGACTTAATTGGCTCAGTTAATTCGGGTTGGGAGTCTATCTAGAGTCATGTAGAGTGGTTCCTAAATTTTAGGGGCCCAGGTTGAGTTGTTTTGAGTTATGATTATTCAATTCATTTTGTTTTAGTTAAATTCAGTTAAAATAGTTCCAAAAGATGGAGGAATTAGTGGGAGATCCAGTAGTGGTGTGTAACCTGCAGTAGTGGGGTGTAACCAGCACTTCTCAACTATTAAATTGAAGGTTCACTCATAATTAACTCATGCATGTCATATCAGAGAAAGACCCAGTTGAGATTGGAGTTTAGGGACAAGGTACTATCAGTTGTAAAATAATCTAAATAAAATCGATGGTGCATGGAATGTAAGAAATGCCTATGATGGATTGCACAATTATGGATGAGGAATTTCCCAATTAAATACAGGCTAATTCCCTATGAAATTATGTAAGGAAATAAGAACTTGGTAGGCAACAAATTTGGCTAAGTATTGGCTCGAGCTTGTTTGTGAAGCAGTGAGGTAGATTGAGATAGTGCAAAGATTGCTCAGGCTTGAGAGGAGCAGTGTAATCTTCTCATATTTTCTAATTAATGCAATATAAAGATAGCAAGGGATTTCCTTAGAAAATTATTGTGTTATGTGTGATTGAATTCTTTCTCTTTTATGGTTCATGATTTCATTGATCGTTTATTGTTTCTGATATTGAGTAGAGTAGATTCAAGTCAATTCATTTAGCATATTAAAATATGTAGTTTGAAACTACAAGGAATTTATACATGGTATCAAAGCTAAAATCATTATAGAAGAGGAGAATATGAGTTTTTCTTTTGCAGGAGAAATTCAATTTAACATATGATACTTCAGAGCCAATAGGATGTTTTTCTATGGATTGAGACTCGAATATTCCCTTGAGGGTATTTTGTAATATTTTGCTTGGAAGGATAGGATGGAGGTAGTGTTGGAAGACAACAGGTTTAATAAATTCATAGAAAAGATATTCCTAAGGCAGTTGATGCTCAGATCTAGCATATTGGAGATGGTTTGTGGCAAATGCGAGAAGGAATTATCCTAGAAGGAGTTCAAGATCATATTGTCTCGAACCTCCTTGGTAAGGAAACTCCATTTGTAATATAGAAGGCCTTGAAAAACCTGTTTCAAAACAATAGTGACCGCATGGAGATGGAACTGAAGGACAAGCTTAGAAAGATCAAGATGGAGAAGGGCGATAGTATACCAAAGTACTTGACCAAGTTCATCGAATGTTGGGATGAGCTTGGAAGTGTCATTGTTATAGGTGCTGGAGATGATATGGTGAGCCTAGAAATTTTAGAAATTCTCAAGAGGTGGCACAACTACCAGGACTCAGTTAATGGGAGGGAGAAGCTACCATAGTGGGAGCGATTGTGGTCCGAATTGGTACAAGAAGAGATTTGACAGAACACTAGGGATAGATCCTCATTCAAGCATGATGATGAGGAGAATTATGCCTTAGATGGAAAGGTGAAGAAAGGGAAGTGGAAGTCATCCCATTCCAAATTAGATTCCAATCAGGGTGGAAAGAAGAAGGACATGTCGAAGATTAAATGTTTTCACTGTCACGAGATGGGACATTATGCCACAAAGTTTTCACACAAGAAGGCTAATAAGATTCCCTCGGGAGGAGCAGAAGGTGAAGCTCTTGCTTCACAATTTGAACTAGATTTCACCCTCATCACTTGCATGGTGACATTAGTGATGGGCTATGTGTGGTACCTAGATAGTGGAGCCTCATTACATATGACCAATAATAAAGAGTTCTTCAGTGACTTGGAGGAGAAGGACCTCCATATGCACATCGAGATGGGAGATGATGGGAGGTATAACACGACCGACATTGGTACTATTACCTTTTAGAGGGAGTCTGGTTCTCCTCTCATATTAAAAGATGTCATGTATGTTCTAGGTTTGAAGAAGAATTTGGTTTCATTTGCCATGTTGGAGGACCATGGCTACGATGTGATATTTAGCAAGGGAAAGTCTTTCCTTTGTCACATAGCCTCAGGACAGGTGAAGCAGATCAGGGTTCGGGTGAAGAACCTCTACAAATTGGATGTAGAAGACTACGCTACTTTGAGCACTAAAGCAAAGAAGGTGCAGAGCTGAGACATCGGTGAGTTGTGGCATAGAAGATTTGGTCACTTACACCATGGAGTTTTGAAGATCATGCAGCAAATTTCTGCAGGACTTCCCAATGGTACACTAGAGCATAGAGACACATGCAAATAGTGTACAATTGGAAAGTATACCAAAGCTTCCTTTCATGATAAATAAATTTGATCACAACCGATCCTTGATCAAGTTCACTTGGATGTGTTTGGACTATTCTCGATAACATCCACAGCCAAGTATATGTATTATTTAATATTTGTTGATGATTTTTCTCATAAGTGCTAGATTTTCTTCATGTAGAAGAAAGATCAGATGTTCACTAAATTTTTTGAATTTAAATCACTTGTCGAGAAAGACACTGACAAGAAAGTTAAATCTCTCAGAAACGATAACAATAGATAATATGTATTGAATGAATTCAAGAAATTATGTGCTTCAGAAGGCATTCGACAGGAGTTAATAACACCTCATAACCCATAGCATAATGGGGTGGGTGAAAGGAAGAACAAATTATTATGGGGGGGACATGGGCGATGTTACATGATCAAGGCCTACCGTTGCACTTTTGGACTAAAGCATGCAACACAACTATTTATTTGCATAAGAGAAGCCCTCATTGAATTCTTAGGATGAGTACACTAGAAGAATTTTTTTAGGTAAGAAATTAGATGTAACACACTTCAGGATCTTTGGTTCATCAATATGTTTTCATGTTACCAAGGATGAACAGAAAAGGCTAGTGCCAATAACTAGTTGGGTATATTTGTGGGGTACACTGATACACCTCACAACTATTGGGTGTACATGCCATCCAATAGGATGAAAGTGGTTCATAGAGACATGAATTTCGATGAAGAGAGGTCATGAGATGTTCCCTTGAGAGGGAGATTTAGTTACATGTAGATGAGGATATTTTTAACTCCAAATGAGGAACCTTGGATGGTGTGGAGCATCCTCATGTAGAGGAGAAGAGATTGGAAGCACCCACTCATGCAAAGACTTCAGAGATGGAAGGCAGTGCACCAGAGAGGTTGACAGTTTGATACATGATGCTAGATAGAATGTGGGATAACTCACATCATAGCATAGGAAGAGGATGTCACCAGATTGGTACACTAGATACATGTCTCTAATGAGTGAGAGTGCAGAGTAGAGCCATCCTCATTTGAGGAAGCAGTGTAGAAACAGTATGGGTTGATGCCATGGTTGAGGAGTGTTAGCTACCTATATCAATAGGTTTCATATTTCATGATTGGCAAAGAAAGGTCCAAATATGCTCTACTTTGGTGATGCAAAGATCCCATATTTCCTAGAGAAAACATGTATGTACATAGTACTTTGTTGACTCATTTTTGTGGGTGATCCTAAAAGCCTAATCTGGATCATGCCATGTTTCAATTTTCTGTTGTAGAATAGAGAAAGAAGTCTGTCCAAACTGTGTAATCTTGGCAGACCAGTAGCTTAGGTAGAGAATTAAGGTTCCCAACTGCTTAATCTGGGACCTTGGAAGCAATAAGGGTAGTTCTAGATAGAAAATCAAAAAAAAAAGCCAAGAGAAAAGAAAAGGCATATGAGGGTCTGCAAGTCTAAGTGCACCCTCCATGAAGAAATGAAAAATGCTAGGCAAATAGATGGGTAGGCAGATGGGGTTGCAGAAGTGTCATTCCTTACAATTGAATGTGGGCTAAACTATTCACAAAGGAAAATCAATGGTTTGAGAAGGTCCTCTTCTCCATCATATTGCAGCAAAGTAAAGGAGCATGTCTAACTTCCCAGTTTCCCCTTTCACTCCCATTCCTAACATCCCTCATCAGTTGAGATTTATGGAAGAATTGGTGGTTTTATGGTGGTTCTTATTCCTTTAAAAGCCACATTTCTTGTCTAAAATTCTTTTCATTTTGATCTACTCCCTAAGCTAAGTGATTTCCCAATAAACTTAGTGATTTCACTCCTCATTCACCTTTTCCATCCATATTAACCCCTAACTTCTATTATCTAAATCCCCTATGTTACCCTTTCCCTACTATTATAACACTATGGTGTATAAACCCCAAGCATGGTATAAATATCCCTCCCCTTGGCATTATAGCCATATGTTCACAGTCAGGGATTAAATGGCACCAGGCCAGTTTAAGAACCCTAAGCCCTACCCTTTTCCCCCTTCAAGAAATCATTTGACCCATTTAAACCCCTTTATATGCTAAAACCTTATAAAAACCCCATTACTGTACCCCTAACCCGCTTCGTTTGCGAAATAACCACCAAAAACCCACTTTTTCATTTTATCCAAAGTTCTGGCGCTATGCGCATTTTTGCAAAAAACATTGGAAAAACCATAAAAATCCGCCATATTCCAAAGTTTTCCGCCGGGCGCAAATCCCAAAAGAAATATTATTTTATTCCGCCCTCCGCCCGTATCGTTCGGTCATCTCAGCGTCCCGTCGACCGTCGGATCGGGCCCCTTTGATCCGACGGCCCTCGTGCATATCGGACCGGCCCCGACGTACGAGATTTACCTTCCGATATCTGTCAGAGGGTGACGTCAGGCCTCTGCCACGCGCCACCCCCACAGCGTATCGGAGGTACATCTGACATTTCTGCCTCCGTAACAAAAGCGGTGCGATATGAAACCGCTAACCACTTCCGGTTTCGGTTGATCCGCCCTGCCAGCGTCACCGCCAGCGTCACCGCCGTGTCAGCGCCCCGTACCCGATTTGACCCACCTGTCTGCCACTTCACCATCCCCGTGGACCCCTTGTATGCCGCCACGTCACCCGATGACGTCATCCGACCTTGACCCCACCTGATGACGTCATGCTGACGTCATCCCAAAAAGGCGCCAAAGTCCAAAAAAACCATATTTTGGCCGAAATGTCGCGTTTTTTACACTTTCTGCAAAAACGCTGTTGTAACCTCTGCATGTATTTTTTTACGTCCGAGCCTCCGCCAACCTGCTGAATCAACCTGGAGACCGCTGGCGCGCCAATTCACCTACACTCTTGACCATTGCTGACTGTATATCAGGTATTTACTCATGCAAATCCTTTCTGCGCCCGATTCTGTCTGTAAATTGCCAAAATAGCTTAAAACACTGAAAAAACATAAAATTCACCGGCAAATCCCTCGTGCCCGGTCCCCATTTGCACCTAGAACGTCGAAATTCACCAGCTAAGCCTCGTTTACCTGCAATTTTGATGTAAACTGCATTCTGTTCGCGCAATCGCGAACTAGTAACCCAAACCATACCAATTTGCTGTAAAAGAGGGAGTAAGGCCAGACATTTGCCTTAGTTGTGTTCAAAGCAGTATTTCAATTGCTGCAACTCACCTTTTGTCCTCTGTACCCAAGTAATTCACCTTCCTGTTCAAAGAAAACTCTTTAGTGTTGTTCTGCACAGTAACACTAGTCCATAAACCACAGAAATCCTTAAAGCATCCATGGATCCACCAGTAGCCCCGGTGGCATTGAACGTTGCTCCATTGAATGCCCCTCAGAGACAATTGGAGTGGCAGCCTCTGGCAGACCTGGACTATCAAATTTCAGAGGAAATGCTGATGAGGACCAAGTTCCACATCCACCTGCTAAATGAATTAAAAGCTAAACATGAGAGTGGGACAGATGTGCTGGGCATATGGGACTCTTTTCTCCCTATATTCAAGCTTCCTCAGGTCAATCAGTTCCCTGATTTGATCCACCTATGTGCTGAAAACTATGACCCTACTCATAGGGCAGTGCTTGACCCTTTAGGCTCAGCTGTGTTCTATATCACCGCAGAAGCTATCAGAGAGATGCTCTGCTTCAGGACTGAGAAGAAACTGGTCCCTCTATCACTCATAGACTTGATAAATCAAGGAGCCAGATTGACAGATGCTCAGGTCACCAAATTAAATCAGCTGTACATTGACTCTGACTCTGTGAAGTATCCTCCTATCAATCAAGTATACCTCAACCAATTGGGCAGAGATCTTGCAGACATGATTAGTCCCACTTTGGGCTACAATTCAATTGAGTTTGTTGATGAAACAGTGCTGGTAATGATGCTTATGTTTGCCCCTGGCAAGTCTCCTATCTGCTATGACTATGCCACCTATATATCAGACAAAATACATGAGCAATTGATGAACCTGGCAAGAGAAAGGGTGTTCAGATACACCTCCTACATCTACCATTTGATTTTGTATTATCAACACGAGAGATTTCATTTTGCTATGAAAAGAGTGGATGCCCAAGGCAATCCAAGGTCAGTGGTCTATTGGTCCTCTGCCTTCCACTACAGATCTCACTCTCCATACACTTACTGTGAGTTCATAGATCTCTTCATCCACCCAGCCATGTCTATGTTGATGAGCTCACCTCCTCCAAGGCTCACTGATGACATGCAAAGGATCCTTCAGTTATCCAAATCATACAACATTGGGGACTGGTACTTCTACCAGAACCACACAGTCATCAGGATCTATGGGTGTGAATTGCCTCCCTACAGATTGCCCAAGTATGTGCCCATGAGATTATTTGCCCTGGAATATTTCAAGCAATTTGGGAATGCCGATGTGCTGCACTTTTCAGGCAGAGGCAAGAAAGCACAACTAAAGGTCAGGAACCAACTTGGCCACTTTATCTACAACAAAAGGGAAGAAGGTTGGAAGGAGGCGGATAACATGTTAGAATCCCTTGGCCTGCAAACCAGTTTCCTGTGGAAACCATATGACCCCAGTCACTTCATAAGTCTAAGAAGGGTCAAGTATAGACTGTCCGGTTATGATCATGTGAGGATTCCTCACATAGAAAAATATGCTAATCAAGTAAAATGGAGAAGAGGAACCCTAGAGGAGCCTGTTACACAAGAAGAGTTGAATCAAAGAGCAGTGAGGAATCTGAAGAAGATGGCTGACCTTGAACTTTGTTCACAGGTACCCACTCTTCCAAGCACACAAGTGGGAGCAGTTGCCTCGTCCTCAACTGCAAATCAGCAAGCAGCCAAAGCTAGTGAGCAAACCTCTAGCAAAGGCAAGGAAAAAGTGATGGAAACAGAACAGCCACCTCATGAGGAGGTGCAACAGCAACAGCAGCAGGTAGAGCAGCCACAACAGCAGGCACAACAACAAGAAGAGGGGCAGCATGACAAAGAGGAGCCATTACAGCAAGAAAGGGCAGCTGAGGCCCCAATTTTCACTGAGCAACAGGCTCAGAACACTGTGCCTCCTAGGCAAGAGACTACTACTGAAGCTTCAGTCCTCCAAACTCCACAAAAGGAGGACATAAGTAGGAAAAGGGACAGAGAGACTCCCCTCACATCATCCATAGATCAGGGAGGAAAAAGGCATAGAATGAATCCCTTCTCTGAGGAGGAAATGCCAATAGGGCAGTCTCTGGGCATGGGCCCACCTAGTAGAGAAGCATCTGCTAGCTCCTTCCAGCAGGGACAAGACAGAACAATAGGAGGAGAAGTCAGCTCCTCAAGCCACCAAAGAGAAGCTGAAGGAGGAATCAAACAGCAGTTTATTGACATTAAAAGGAAAAATGAGCCACTTAAAATACAGCTCTACAATCATCTGCTGAAAATGGCTCCTACCAACCAGCAAAGACTGATGTCTGCCTATGATGTACAGGAGGGAAAAATGATCATGAGTCATTTTATGCCAGCTGTAGCACAGCCCCAGTCCCCTGCAGATTATATAAGGACCAATCTTGAGGTCCTTGCCAAGGACATCCACCCAATGGACAAAATTGAATTGCACAAACAAACGGGTGAGATGGTGTATGCCTCCTTGGCAGACAAAACACTGGATAACTACAGGCTAGAAAATAGCCTAAATAACACCACTGCCCAGCTTGAATTGGAAAGGGCATCCTCTCAAGCAAAGGATAATAGAATCAGGGCCTTAGAAGATATAATTATAGAACTTGGGCATGATCCCAAGGATATTAAGGCTGTGCAAGCATTGTTGAAATTGAGGGATGCAGACATGGCAGCCCTTAGAAAGATGGTCAAAGTCCCAGCAACAATTCACCCACAAACTGAAGAAGTTGCTCAGCTAAGGCATGATCAAGATGCCACTGCTTTGCTGGTATCCTTATACAAACAGCTAATCCAGACCCAAGAGAAATGGGAGAGTCAGAGGCTGCCCAGGCAGCATTGCAGCAAAAGGAAGGAGGTCAAACCTCTCAGCCTCCTCCTGAAATAATCAATCTTGAGGAAGCTCCTCAAACCACTGCTCCTCCAACTCAACAAACAGAACAGGCAGCACCATCCACCTCAGCACCAGTGCCAACAACAGACCAGGCTTCAAGCCTGGACATGCAGAAACTAAGGAATGAAATCCAAGCCCTGGAAGCCCAAATGTCAGAGTTAAAAGAGGCCAGGGAAAATTTGGCCAAGTTGAATGAGAGATATGACAAATCCAAGCAGACTGTAGCAGAAAAGGGCAGGGAAATAAAGGCCCTTAAAGACAGGATTAAGGAGCTGGAGAAGGAGCTCACATTAGATAAAGTGACAGCTGAGCTCAAGACAGTGCTATGGGCAAATATTGGCCAGTCCATCACTGACCAATGGCAATATATTGAGACAATCCATGAGCAGATTGAGCTCATAGCAAAAGCACAGAGAGAAATCCAGAGATCAAGGGCATCTCTAGGCAATATGCCTGAGGTTGCCAACAGAATGATCAATGTGCTTAACAACAGAACAAGTGCTCAGTTAGCTACTATGGGAATCTCCAACAGAACTGAGACCATCCAGCTAATAAAGAGGGTCCTAACACTGAGAAGCCTAGTGCAGACACTAGAGAGAAGGACCCAGATATGCAGATCGAGGTTAATAGATTCACGGAAAAATTTGTGGCATTGCAGAACAGAGGTCTTCCAAGCTTACTGAATAGCGTAGGAAGACTACTTTCCCATGAAAACTATGCCAAGAGGGTGAACACCTTTGCCACAAATCAGATCACAGAGAAGGCCAGCACCTCAGAGGAAACAGGGCCAGCGACAGGGCAAAGTCTCTACAACAGAGTAGAGAACTTATTTTTTATCATGGATGAGATCAAACATCTGTTTGAAGCGCCTCCCAATTTCTATAAATACACAGAGGCAGATGAGACTTTGGATGCAATTCTCAGACATCAATTGCCCACACAGGAATGGTGGACTAAGGCAATACAGATGATATTATAAACCAGAGCCTGTAAATCAAGTTTTGTTATTTATTATTCGAATTTACAAATTGTCATGCACAGGAAAACTTGGAAAGATCAGCATGCATGAAAAGGGAAGGGCTGAGCCAACTCAGCAGAACCATTTGGCCAACAAAGCACAATTGACAGCTAACAGGTAGCAGGGCCGAAAGTTACAGCACGACATGCCATAAAGACGCATTTTTCAGAGTTAAAGCAGAACGGTCAGACCGACTCAGTGGCCTCTAAAGGCCAAAATATCTTCTGACAGACATAAAGAGCTTTTATTTGTATTAAAAGCAGTAATAACTTCTTATCTACTGTTCTATACAAAGTTGGTGAAAACATTCATTTCTCAGATGACTCAACGCCTTAGATATTTTGTATAATCGTTTGTATATATTCCCCCCTCGCATAAGCTTGCAGGGGTTGTTGTTGATTACTCTTCAAGAGTTATTTTTGCTGTAAATTTTCAGAGTTTAATACAAAGGCCGATGGAATTTCCAAAGTCTGTGTTGTCTGAGGGATTGTGATGCGATTTGCTGAGTGCTACAGGATTCCTGCATGTTGTCATGGCTCAATAAGTTTCCTTTAAACTTTCGTTATGTTTCTTTCTGTTATTTTCTCATAACTCATCCATGTTCTAGATTTCACAATTAATAGCAGAGAAAAGGACTAATTCCAGGATTTATTCACAGAATACCCTGAATTCAATCTATGCTATTACAAATGTTTTCTTCAGTTATGGCTATAAAGGTGTGATTCTTAATTGCTGCACCTCTACACTGTATCTTTCACAGAAGTTATTGTTTAGGAATTCAAGTCTGCTCCTTTACAATACATCTCTTTCTCACAACCCAGCTTAGTGGAAAATTCTTAATTGCTTTTCACTGGTTGCACACGTTTCATCACTATAATATCAAGTTTGTTTCATGAGATATTCAAAAGGCCCTGCAGTTTCAACAATCCTAATCTACCTCTCAAACAACCAGTAACCAAAGACTCCATCGCCCAATGGACTAAAATTATCTAAAGGTTTGCACCTTAGGTACAGAAGACATCCCTCAACCAAAACATAAAACCAAACCCTGAACATCACAGCTAGCCTAAAATACTATCAAAACAGAGACAAATCATAAAGAGAGAGCCCTCTCTGATTACAGTTTGGCTAGAAAATGTAATCCAAAGATTGGTTAGTGGTTACCCCGGCCGTATTCCCTTGGGAGTCATAGGGAACAACCTGGGTGTTAACATAATTGGCGACTCCACTGGGGACTCCTTAAAATTTTCTAATTACTGTATATCTCCTAAATCTACAGATGAAGTCTGAATACCAGCCAGGAAGCCTTCAAGACTGTTTCTGTTTTACATTAACAGGTTCAGATAAATGCTGCTTCAGTCAATCTTCATGTTAGCTTTGAGAAATATACAGCCATTCCAAAATCTTGCCTAGTCCTTACAGATATAAAAATATTCCAAAAAACATACTCAAAAAGAAGTTCAGAAGCTGGCTCCTAAAAGGGAAACCAGACACACTAGGTCAAACCCTGACCCAAATCCACCAGCAGTTTTTGAAAATCCAAATACAATCCCCAAAGTAATTAGGAAACAGCAAAGGCAGGAAAATCCTAGTGATTTGAGTCCTGAGACAGCTCACCCTGAACCAGTTCCAACTCCTATCAAGGTTCTATTTCGGTCTACTCCTGTTTCCCCCAGTTCACCATCTACATCTCAAAGCCCTCCTTTTACATCTTCACCCACTGCACATATCCCCTTGAAAACACTCTAGGTGCTGCTACACCTGTTACCCCTGTGGTACACAGTGTTCCTATTATCCCAGTTGCTCCTGTAAATCCCCCTAACCTTGTGAATATGGCTAACAGATATGCACCCTTGCAGTTACCAGCTAATGCTGCAGCTTTACCCCAAGACTACCAAACTAAAATTTCATATTTTGACTCCACTGGCCCTTTTACAGCTATTCAGCATGCCAAAAGGATGCAAGACCATTTTGAGACCTATGAAATAGATGATGACAGTGTGAGAATGAGGATGTTTGTTCAAAGTCTGACTGGGGATGTAAGAACTTGGTTTAGATCCCTGAATGCAAATACCATCACAACTCCTGATGAGCTTTATCAAGCCTTTACTAACAGATGGGAGAAAAAGAAAGATCCTCTGCACATACTTGGTGAATATGACACTATCAAAAGAGGTCCCCAAGAGACTGTTTTGGAGTATTGTGCAAGATTTAACAATGTATATAACGCAATCCCACAAAATTTAAGACCTCCTCCTGATTTGGCCTTATACAAATTTCCTGATGGTTTTGACCCTGACATGGCCTATCAGTTGAAGGAGAGAGCTCCTGAAACCCTTGCAGATGCCCAAAAGGTTGTTGTCACAGTGGAAGCTAACCTGATTGCCAAAAGAAACAGAGCAAGGTTGGAAAAGAGAACCACCTTCAAAGAAGAACCCTCAGCCTTTGATCAAAAACTGGATGCAATACTCACTGGTATGAAGAGATTAGGTGATAGAGTGGAATCTGTTGAGAGAAAGTCATCATGGGAAGCACCGCAAAACAACCCTCCTAGGAATCCAAATTTTAGGAGAACTCAAAATCCAAACGTTGGCAAGGCCAGTTCTGACCCAGACATAAGACCCCCTTTCCAAGAGAATTATGCTGAGACTTCCACAGCAAGTGAACCCAATGAAGATCCCCACATTAATTTAATGGGTTTGGATGGTGAAAGTCAAGTCTTTTTAACACAAGAAGATCATGAGAATGATGAAATCAAGCTATTCCAAACCAAATCAGGTGAGTCATTTGACTTTAAACAAGGCTATGACACAGCTGTTTATGAAGTCCATAAACAATACAAGCTAAGGAGTAGAACTGTAAATGTAACACAGCCTGAAAAGATAAAGGATAGCCAGCAGCCCAAAAGAGCCACAGTCACAGAGCCAAATGACACAACAGAATCACTTGCAAAGGAAGTAACCATTGAAGAAATCACTGAACCACTTTCTTCAAAACAGCAGCCCATGGCTACATCATCCTTGCACCCTAACCCAAGTGTCACTCCTCAAGAGATGAGCAAGAAGGGCAAGCCTCAAGATCAAGATAAGAATCAAGAAGAAGAGTTAGTGAACAAGGAAAGAACTGTCATCCACAACCAAAAGACCCAATCTGAAAAACCCTTTGACCTAGAAACTGAAATTAGTAAATTGAAGGTAGCTATTCCTCTTTCAGAACTAGCCAAGCATGACATTTATAAACAACAAATCAAGAAGTCCCTTCAACTTACTAACAACAAAGATGATGTCAATGTGCTGGATGATACCCCAGAATTGCTGTTCGGTCCAGAAGTTGATGGAAAAACAGTGGTCACAGGGATCTTACCTTTTTATGTCAGTTTACATGTTCATGATAAGATATTACACAATGCAATGTTTGACTCAGGTGCCTCTCACAACCTCATGCCAAAAGCAGTCATGGAAAGACTTAATCTAGATATTACAAGGCCATATAAGGACCTATTCTCCTTTGACTCCAGCCAAGTCAAGTGCTTAGGTCTAATAAAAGATCTGTGTGTGTCTCTTGTTCAATACCCAAATAAAACAATTCTAATGGATGTTGTAGTTGCTGATATCCCACCCAAGTATGGGATGCTGTTATCAAGGTCATGGGGGGCTAAACTTCAAGGTTCCCTACAACTGGACATGTCATACGCCACCATCTCTGTTTTTGGGCAACCAAAGAGACTATACAGAGAAACACTAATGAAATACATGGTCAGCAGTGAAGAAAAGCCCCAAAACTTTCCCATATATGTTGTCCATTCAGACATAGACTCATACATACTCTTCAATAATCATACAACTCCCTCAAACAATGATATTGAAACCAATACACTCATACAAGAAGATGACACTGATGAAAAAACTACTACCCAAGAAATAATGGTTAAACCATCACTAAGCAAAGCTGTTGTTCTAGAAATCAAGCTAATTCAATCAAGTGATCAGACTGTCATAGAAGACAAACCAGGTGAAAAATCAGAACTTCAACTTATGATCCCAGATCACAGAGGGGTTATTAAACCTCCCCTAGAAAGAGAGAACCTATGGTTTCTTGAATTTGATGGGTCAGTCAACAAATTAGGGGCAGGAGCTGGAGTTTGGATACATAATAAACAAAACAGTCATGCAGAAGGCCGAGCCTACAGACTAAATTTCAGATGCACTAATAACATGGCAGAATATGAAGCTCTTTTACTAGGCCTCAAACTAGTAAAATCCCTACAAGCCATAAAAGTGTCAATTCTAGGAGACTCAGACCTAGTTATCCAACAAGTAAAGGGAAATTTTGTCACCAATGACAAAAGACTGAGATCTTATAGATCTGCTGCTGCTGAACTACTGCAGTCCTTCACTGAATTTCAAATTACCAAGATTCCCAGAATCCATAACTTGCATGCCCACAGTTTAGCCACATTTGCAAGTACCTGCAAGCTACGTTTTGAGCCCCACCACTGTTTTACAGCTGAGGTAAAACACAGACCTTCTGTCCCAAACAATGTCAAGGACTAGCAAGTATTTGTAGATGATGCACAAATAAACAATTTTTTGACCTTGCAACAAGAATTTGCAGGACTAAATATTGACACTGAAAGAGCAAGTCAATCACAAATACCTGAAAGAGCAAGTCAATCACAAATACAGTTTGAACAGAATAACCACCCAATATCACCCAGGACAGCAAAACAAATGCTACACCCAACCATTTTCAACAAAGAAAACATACAAGAAATTCAACAAAACAGTTATGAAGAAGTGCCGGTTACAGAGGCTGAAATCATAGAGCTGAAAGACAATTTTCTTCCAACAGGCCTAACTCCATTAGAAGACATCTTTGACTCAAATGACATCCCTAGAAAACCAAAGATGCAGCCCCTTAATGCTGCCATTGAGGAATGCAACATTGGAACCATTGAGAAACCAAAGATAATCAAATTGTCTGCATCCTTACCTCCTGATCAAAAGCCCAAATACATTGACCTTTTCAAAGAGTTTCAGGACGTATTTGCATGGGGCTATGAGGATCTAAAATCCTATGATACCTCTGTTATCCAGCACACTATCCCTCTCAAGTCTAATCAAAAGCCATTCAAACAGAAATTGAGAAGAATTAATCCCATACTGCTCCCCTCAATTGAAAAGGAGCTACAAAAAATGTTTAAAGCTGGTATCATAGCACCAATCAGGTTTTCTGATTGGATTTCAAATTTGGTACCCACAAGAAAGAAAACTGGTGAAATAAGGCTTTGTGTTGATCTTAGAAACTTAAATCAAGTGTCCCTCAAGGACAATTATCCCTTGCCCAAGATGGATCACATTCTCCAAAGAGTGGTAGGGGCCTCAAGGATTTCATTACTTGATGGATTCTCAGGCTTTAATCAGATCCTAGTACACCCTGATGATCAAGACAAAACTGCATTCACAACCCCATGGGGAACTTTCAAATATGTAAAAATGCCTTTTGGATTGAAGAATGCAGGGGCAACGTTTCAAAGAGCAATGGATATTGCTTTTGCCAAAGAGATTCATGACTTCCTTGTCATTTATTTGGATGATCTCACACCTTTCTCAAAATCAGACCAAGAACATTTGAAACATTTGAGACAGATCTTCCTAACATGTAGAAAATATGGAATCTCCTTGAATCCCAAGAAATCCTTATTTGGTTTGGAGGAAGGTAAGCTATTGGGACATATCATTTCAAAGGATGGCATTAGAATTGACCCATATAGGATACAAGCTATCTTACAAATGCCCCACCCAAGAAATATCAAAGAATTGCAAGCATTCTTGGGAAAAATCAATTTCTTGAGAAGGTTTATCCCAAACTTAGCAGAACTAATCAGATTACTAAATAACATGCTAAAGAAGGATTCAAAAGTGAAATGGACTGTTGAAGCAAATCAAGCCTTTGAAGGTATAAAATTGGCCCTTACCCAAACTCCAGTCCTAACAAATCCTCAATTTGATAAAGAATTCATCATTTTCTCTTTTGCCTCTCAGCATACCATTGCTGCTGTTTTATTACAGAAAGATGACCAGGGAAATGAAAAGCCCATTGCTTTCTTTAGCAGAGCTCTTAGAGATGCACCTCTGAAATAACAAATCATGGAAAAACAAGCTTATGCTTTGGTCAAGGCCATTAAGGACTTTAGGATTTACATCCTTTATTCCCATGTCATAGCTTATGTGCCAAGTCCTATTGTAAAAGACATACTCACTCAAGAAAACTTAGAGGGTAGAAGAGGAAAATGGATTACCAACATCTTGGAATTTGACATTGAAATAAAACCTACAAAGCTGATAAAAGGGCAAGGCTTGGCCAAATTAATGACAGAATCAAACTTCCAAGCCTTAGACATAAACCAACTGGACAATGAACCGGAGCTGGCGACTCCAAAGATCAATGTAGCCTTTGAACAATCCCCTTGGTACTCTGATATATGTTATGTGTTACAAAACCTGTGTGCTCCCCCAGGATTGTCCAGAACTAAATGTAGGTTCTTAAAAATGAAAGCCTCAAGATTTTGTGTTATGGATGGAAATTTGCTTTGGAAAAACCATGAAGGGATATTGCTAAACTGCTTAATTGAGAATGAGACTAACAATATCATGAAAGAATTTCATGCAGGTGACTGTGGTGGACACTTGTACTGGAAGTCCACTGTGGACAAAATACTAAGGGCTGGTTACTATTGGCCCACTGTTTTCTCTGATCTTAAAAAATTTACCACATCATGTCATAAATGTCAAGTATTTGAGGGAAAGAGAAAGTTACTACCACTTCCCTTGAGGCCTATTGCCACAGAGAGGCCTTTTCAACAATGGGGCTTGGATTTCATTGGGGAAATTCATCCCTCATCCTCAGGCCAACATAGATGGATTTTAACAGCTACAGACTACTTCACTAAGTGGATTGAAGCTGTTCCATGTAGACAAGCAAATGATTCAACAATCATTCAGTTTTTGGAGAATAACATATTGGCTAGATTTGGTTGTCCTGACAAAATAATAACAGACAATGCTGCGCTTTCAGATCTAAGAAGATGGTGAATTTCTGCCACAAATTTCACATTACCTTGGGCCATTCTACTGCATACTATCCCCAAGGAAATGGCCTTGCTGAATCATCAAATAAAAGCCTGGTAAACATCATAAAGAAGGTGCTAGAAGAAAATAAAAAGAATTGGCATAAGAAGCTTGTAAATGCCTTATGGGCAGATAGACTAACAACCAAGAGATCAATTGGGACCAGCCCATATGAGTTAGTCTATGGATTAGAAGCTAAATTCCCTTCATCACTAGGGATTCATGTCATGAAACTTCTTCAAGAAATTCAAGCTGAACCAAATGATATGCAGAGAAGGATAAATCAAATAATATGTCTGCAACAAACTAGAGATCAAGTTTACAGCAGAGTTCAAGTTTTACAAGAAAAATTAAAGAAAGCTTTTGACAGAAGGACTAAGGCAAAAGATTTCAATATTGGAGACAAAGTCCTCAAGTGGGACTCAAGAAGAGAGGATAAGGGAAAACATGGAAAATTTGATTCCCTTTGGACAGGACCATTAGCTGTTCAAGCAGTGCAAGGAAACAATACTTATTTCCTCAAAAGTCTTGATGAAACTGATTCGAATGAATGTCCTGTGAATGGCAGGATGCTGAAGCACTATTTTGACTATCATCCATGAGTGCAGCCTAAGTTTCCCTTGTACATATTTAGGTGTATATATTACTTTCTGTTGATATGTAAAAATGCAATTTTTCAAGTTTTATAAGGTATCAGCAAAAGGCAAATAAGTTCAGAGATTTACCAAGATAGGAAGAGCACAATTTTGGCATTTCAAAGCAACATACTTCAAGTTTTGGTAAAAGTAGTCAAGGGCTAAGGCATTCTGACCTGCTATTCTTGGTCTTTCAAATGAAAAACCATCCCCATGTGGAGCCACTGTTAGCTACCTATATCAATAGGTTTCATATTTCATGATTGGCAAAGAAAGGTCCAAATATGCTCTACTTTGGTGATGCAAAGATCCCATATTTCCTAGAGAAAACCATGTATGTACATAGTACTTTGTTGACTCATTTTTGTGGGTGATCTAAAAGCCTAATCTGGATCATGCCATGTTTCAATTTTCTGTTGTAGAATAGAGAAAGAAGTCTGTCCAAACTGTGTAATCTTGGCAGACCAGTAGCTTAGGTAGAGAATTAAGGTTCCCAACTGCTTAATCTGGGACCTTGGAAGCAATAAGGGTAGTTCTAGATAGAAAATCAAAAGAAAAAGCCAAGAGAAAAGAAAAGGCATATGAGGGTCTGCAAGTCTAAGTGCACCCTCCATGAAGAAATGAAAAATGCTAGGCAAATAGATGGGTAGGCAGATGGGGTTGCAGAAGTGTCATTCCTTACAATTGAATGTGGGCTAAACTATTCACAAAGGAAAATCAATGGTTTGAGAAGGTCCTCTTCTCCATCATATTGCAGCAAAGTAAAGGAGCATGTCTAACTTCCCAGTTTCCCCTTTCACTCCCATTCCTAACATCCCCTCATCAGTTGAGATTTATGGAAGAATTGGTGGTTTTATGGTGGTTCTTATTCCTTTAAAAGCCACATTTCTTGTCTAAAATTCTTTTCATTTTGATCTACTCCCTAAGCTAAGTGATTTCCCAATAAACTTAGTGATTTCACTCCTCATTCACCTTTTCCATCCATATTAACCCCTAACTTCTATTATCTAAATCCCCTATGTTACCCTTTCCCTACTATTATAACACTATGGTGTATAAACCCCAAGCATGGTATAAATATCCCTCCCCTTGGCATTATAGCCATATGTTCACAGTCAGGGATTAAATTGGCACCAGGTCAGTTTAAGAACCCTAAGCCCTACCCTTTTCCCCCTTCAAGAAATCATTTGACCCATTTAAACCCCTTTATATGCTAAAACCTTATAAAAACCCCATTACTGTACCCCTAACCCGCTTCGTTTGCGAAATAACCACCAAAAACCCACTTTTTCATTTTATCCAAAGTTCTGGTGCTATGCGCATTTTTGTAAAAAACATTGGAAAAACCATAAAAATCCGCCATATTCCAAAGTTTTCTGTCGGGCACAAATCCCAAAAGAAATATTATTTTATTTCGCCCTCCGCCTGTATCGTTCGGTCATCTCAGCGTCCCGTCGACCGTCGGATCAGGCCCCTTTGATCTGACGGCCCTCGTGCATATCGAACCGGCCCCGACGTATGAGATTTACCTTCCGATATCTGTCAGAGGGTGACGTCAGGCCTCTGCCACGCGCCACCCCCACAGCGTATCGGAGGTACATCTGACATTCCTGCCTCCGTAACAAAAGCGGTGCAATATGAAACCGCTAACCACTTCCGGTTTCGGTTGATCCGCCCTGCCAGCGTCGCCGCCAGCGTCACCGCCGTGTCAGCGCCCCGTACCCGATTTGACCCACCTGTCTGCCACTTCACCATCCCCGTGAACCCCTTGTATGTCGCCATGTCACCCGATGACGTCATGCTGACGTCATCTGACCTTGACCCCACCTGATGACGTCATGCTGACGTCATCCCAAAAAAGGCGCCAAAGTCCTAAAAAACCATATTTTGGCCGAAATGTCGCGTTTTTTACACTTTCTGCAAAAACGCTGTTGTAACCTCTGCATGTATTTTTTACGTCCGAGCCTCCGCCAACCTGCTGAATCAACCTGGACACCGCTGGCGCGCCAATTCACCTACACTCTTGACCATTGCTGACTGTATATAAGGTATTTACTCATGAAAATCCTTTCTGCGCCCGATTCTGTCTGTAAATTGCCAAAATAGCTTAAGACACTGAAAAAACATAAAATTCACCGGCAAATCCCTCGTGCCCGGTCCCCATTTGCACCTAGAACGTCGAAATTCACCAGCCAAGCCTCGTTTACCTGCAATTTTGATGTAAACTGCATTCTGTTCGCGCAATCACGAACTAGTAACCCAAACCATACCAATTTGCTGTAAAAGAGGGAGTAAGGCCAGACATTTGCCTTAGTTGTGTTCAAAGCAGTATTTCAATTGCTGCAGCTCACCTTTTTTCCTCTATACCCAAGTAATTCACCTTCCTGTTCAAAGAAAACTCTTTAGTGTTGTTCTGCACAGTAACACTAGTCCATAAACCACAGAAATCCTTAAAGCATCCATGGATTCACCAGTAGCCCCGGTGGCATTGAACGTTGCTGCATTAAATGCCCCTCAGAGACAATTGGAGTGGCAGCCTCTGGCAGACCTGGACTATCAAATTTCAGAGGAAATGCTGATGAGGACCAAGTTCCACATCCACCTGCTAAATGAATTAAAAGCTAAACATGAGAGTGGGACAGATGTGCTGGGCATATGGGACCCTTTTCTCCCTATATTCAAGCTTCCTCAGGTCAATCAGTTCCCTGATTTGATCCACCTATGTGCTGAAAACTATGACCCTACTCAGAGGGCAGTGCTTGACCCTTTAGGCTCAGCTGTGTTCTATATCACCCCAGAAGCTATCAGAGAGATGCTCTGCTTCAGGACTGAGAAGAAACTGGTCCCTCTATCACTCATAGACTTGATAAATCAAGGAGCCAGATTGACAGATGCTCAGGTCACCAAATTAAATCAGCTGTACATTGACTCTGACTCTGTGAAGTATCCTCCTATCAATCAAGTATACCTCAACCAATTGGGCAGAGATCTTGCAGACATGATTAGTCCCACTTTGGGCTACAATTCAATTGAGTTTGTTGATGAAACAGTGCTGGTAATGATGCTTATGTTTGCCCCTGGCAAGTCTCCTATCTGCTATGACTATGCCACCTATATATCAGACAAAATACACAAGCAATTGATGAACCTGGCAAGAGAAAGGGTGTTCAGATACACCTCCTACATCTACCATTTGATTTTGTATTATCAACACGAGAGATTTCATTTTGCTATGAAAAGAGTGGATGCCCAAGGCAATCCAAGGTCAGTGGTCTATTGGTCCTCTGCCTTCCACTACAGATCTCACTCTCCATACACTTACTGTGAGTTCATAGATCTCTTCATCCACCCAGCCATGTCTATGTTGATGAGCTCACCTCCTCCAAGGCTCACTGATGACATGCAAAGGATCCTTCAGTTATCCAAATCATACAACATTGGGGACTGGTACTTCTACCAGAACCACACAGTCATCAGGATCTATGGGTGTGAACTGCCTTCCTACAGATTGCCCAAGTATGTGCCCATGAGATTATTTGCCCTGGAATATTTCAGGCAATTTAGGAATGCCGATGTGTTGCACTTTTCAGGCAGAGGCAAGAAAGCACAACTAAAGGTCAGGAACCAACTTGGCCACTTTATCTACAACAAAAGGGAAGAAGGTTGGAAGGAGGCGGATAACATGTTAGAATCCCTTGGCCTGCAAACTAGTTTCCTGTGGAAACCATATGACCCCAGTCACTTCATAAGTCTAAGAAGGGTCAAGTATAGACGGTCCGGTTATGATCATGTGAGGATTCCTCACATAGAAAAATATGCTAATCAAGTAAAATGGAGAAGAGGAACCGTAGAGGAGCCTGTTACACAAGAAGAGTTGAATCAAAGAGTAGTGAGGAATCTGAAGAAGATGGCTGACCTTGAACTTTGTTCATAGGTACCCACTCTTCCAAGCACACAAGTGGGAGCAGTTGCCTCGTCCTCAACTGCAAATCAGCAAGCAGCCAAAGCTAGTGAGCAAACCTCTAGCAAAGGCAAGGAAAAAGTGATGGAAACAGAACAGCCACCTCATGAGGAGGTGCAGTGGCAACAACAGCAGGTAGAGCAGCCACAACAGCAGGCACAACAACAAGAAGAGGGGCAGCATGACAAAGAGGAGCCATTACAGCAAGAAAGGGCAGCTGAGGCCCCAATTTTCACTAAGCAACAGGCTCAGAACACTGTGCCTCCTAGGCAAGAGACTACTACTGAAGCTTCAGTCCTCCAAACTCCAAAAAAGGAGGACATAAGTAGGAAAAAGGACAGAGAGACTCCCCTCACATCATCCATAGATCAGGGAGGAAAAAGGCATAGAATGAATCCCTTCTCTGAGGACGAAATGCCAATAGGGCAGTCTCTGGGCATGGGCCCACCTAGTAGAGAAGCATCTGCTAGCTCCTTCCAGCAGGGACAAGACAGAACAATAGGAGGAGAAGTCAGCTCCTCAAGCCACCAAAGAGAAGCTGAAGGAGGAATCAAACAGCAGTTTATTGACATTAAAAGGAAAAATGAGCCACTTAAAATACAGCTCTACAATCATCTGCTGAAAATGGCTCCTACCAACCAGCAAAGACTGATGTCTGCCTATGATGTACAGGAGGGAAAAATGATCATGAGTCATTTTATGCCAGCTGTAGCACAACCCCAGTCCCCTGCAGATTATATAAGGACCAATCTTGAGGTCCTTGCCAAGGACATCCCTTGCCACCCAATGGACAAAATTGAATTGCACAAACAAACGGGTGAGATGGTGTATGCCTCCTTGGCAGACAAAACACTGGATAACTACAGGCTAGAAAATAGCCTAAATAACACCACTGCCTAGCTTGAATTGGAAAGGGCATCCTCTCAAGCAAAGGATAATAGAATCAGGGCCTTAGAAGATATAATTATAGAACTTGGGCATGATCCCAAGGATATTAAGGCTGTGCAAGCATTGTTGAAATTGAGGGATGCAGACATGGCAACCCTTAGAAAGATGATCAAAGTCCCAGCAACAATTCACCCACAAACTGAAGAAGTTGCTCAGCTAAGGCATGATCAAGATGCCACTGCTTTGCTGGTGTCCTTATACAAACAGCTAATCCAGACCCAAGAGAAGCTGGGAGAGTCAGAGGCTGCCCAGGCAGCATTGCAGCAAAAGGAAGGAGGTCAAACCTCTCAGCCTTCTCCTGAAATAATCAATCTTGAGGAAGCTCCTCAAACCACTGCTCCTCCAACTCAACAAACAGAACAGGCAGCACCATCCACCTCAGCACCAGTGCCAACAACAGACCAGGCTTCAAGCCTGGACATGCAGAAACTAAGGAATGAAATCCAAGCCCTGGAAGCCCAAATGTCAGAGTTAAAAGAGGCCAGGGAAAATTTGGCCAAGTTGAATGAGAGATATGACAAATCCAAGCAGACTGTAGTAGAAAAGGGCAGGGAAATAAAGGCCCTTAAAGACAGGATTAAGGAGCTGGAGAAGGAGCTCACATTAGATAAAGTGACAGCTGAGCTCAAGACAGTGCTATGGGCAAATATTGGTCAGTCCATCACTGACCAATGGCAATATATTGAGACAATCCATGAGCAGATTGAGCTCATAGCAAAAGCACAGAGAGAAATCCAGAGATCAAGGGCATCTCTAGGCAATATGCCTGAGGTTGCCAACAGAATGATCAATGTGCTTAACAACAGAACAAGTGCTCAGTTAGCTACTATGGGAATCTCCAACAGAACTGAGAACATCCAGCTAATAAAGAGGGTCCTAACACTGAGAAGCCTAGTGCAGACACTAGAAAGAAGGACCCAAGATATGCAGATCGAGGTTAATAGATTCACGGAAAAATTTGTGGCATTGCAGAACAAAGGTCTTCCAAGCTTACTGAATAGCGCAGGAAGACTACTTTCCCATGAAAACTATGCCAAGAGGGTGAACACCTTTGCCACAAATCAGATCATAGAGAAGGCCAGCACCTCAGAGGAAACAGGGCCAGCGACAGGGCAAAGTCTCTACAACAGAGTAGAGAACTTATTTTTTATCATGGATGAGATCAAGCATCTGTTTGAAGCGCCTCCCAATTTCTATAAATACACAGAGGCAGATGAGACTTTGGATGCAATTCTCAGACATCAATTGCCCACACAGGAATGGTGGACTAAGGCAATACAGATGATATTATAAACCAGAGCCTGTAAATCAAGTTTTGTTATTTATTATTCGAATTTACAAATTGTCATGCACAGGAAAACTTGGAAAGATCAGCATGCATGAAAAGGGAAGGGCTGAGCCAACTCAGCAGAACCATTTGGCCAACAAAGCACAATTGACAGCTAACGGGTAGCAGGGCCGAAAGTTACAGCACGACATGCCATAAAGACGCATTTTTCAGAGTTAAAGCAGAACGGTCAGACCGACTCAGTGGCCTCTAAAGGCCAAAATATCTTCTGACAGACATAAAGAGCATTTATATTGTATTAAAAGCAGTAATAACTTCTTATCTACTGTTCTGTACAAAGTTGGTGAAAACATTCATTTCTCAAATGACTCAACGCCTTAGATATTTTGTATAATCGTTTGTATATATTCCCCCCTTGCATAAGCTTGCAGGGGTTGTTGTTGATTACTCTTCAAGAGTTCTTTTTGCTGTAAATTTTCAGAGTTTAATACAAAGGCCGATGGAATTTCCAAAGTCTGTGTTGTCTGAGGGATTGTGATGCGATTTGCTGAGTGCTACAGGATTCCTGCATGTTGTCATGGCTCAATAAGTTCCCTTTAAACTTTCGTTATGTTTCTTTCTGTTATTTTCTCATAACTCATCCATGTTCTAGATTTCACAATTAATAGCAGAGAAAAGGACTAATTCCAGGATTCATTCACAGAATACCCTGAATTCAATCTATGCTATTACAAATGTTTTCTTTAGTTATGGCTATAAAGGTGTGATTCTTAATTGCTGCACCTCTACACTGTATCTTTCACAGAAGTTATTGTTTAGGAATTCAAGTCTGCTCCTTTACAATACATCTCTTTCTCACAACCCAACTTAGTGGAAAATTCTTAATTGCTTTTCACTGGTTGTACACATTTCATCACTATAATATCAAGTTTGTTTCATGAGATATTCAAAAGGCCCTACAGTTTCAGCAATCCTAATCTACCTCTCAAACAACCAGTAACCAAAGACTCCATCGCCCAATGGACTAAAATTATCTAAAGGTTTACACCTTAGGTACAGAATACATCCCTCAACGAAAACATAAAACCAAAACCTGAACATCACAGCTAGCCTAAAATACTATCAAAACAGAGACAAATCATAAAGAGAGAGCCCTCTCTGATTACAGTTTGGCTAGAAACTGTAATCCAAAGATTGGTTAGTGGTTACCCTGGCCGTATTCCCTTGGGAGTCATAGGGAACAACCTGGGTGTTAACAAGGAGTATGAATCCATTATCAAAAACAATGTTTGGGAAGTGGTCCCAAGACTAGCAGACAAGTCAGTGGTGAGTTCCAGATGAATTTACAAGGTAAAGCAAGCAACAGATGGGAGTCTGGAGAAACATAAGGCCATATTTGTGGCCAGAGGGTTCTCTCAGGTGGAGGGAATTAATTACGATGATACTTTTTCTCCAGTATCAAAATACTCTTTAATTAGATCTATTCTAGCACTGTCAGTGTAGATGGGATGGAATATACATCAGATGGATTTGAATAGTATTAGCACTCCGTAGTTTTCCAAGGCTGAAAAGGGAATTGTAGAGGTAACCACAAACCACTTTGAAAGCTAGGATCTAGCTCTTCCAGCTTCAGAGAGGGTTCTCTCTGTATGATTTTTAATTTTAATGTTTAGATTTTAGGCTAGGTATGAAAGGACAAGATATATTTTTTAAAGATTTGGTTGTAAAATGGAAGAGACATTCATTTGGCATGAAGCCATAAGGTCTTTAGTAATCAATTAAAATAAACAGAGGAGCAGAAAATAGGGCGATGTAGGAAAACTCTTGGATCTCATAGAGCTATTGTGGTGTGAATGAGAATTAAGTTCAATTAAATATGGAGAATACATAGATGAATTCTATACTTAATATCAGAAATAAAACATTGATATTGTTTAACAAGCCAGAGCAGAGTAATGAAAGTAAATTCGACCCTTAATATTCTTGTAAACAATTTAGGAAGGAAAACATTCATGTGAAACTTGAAGGGAAACAAATTTACAAAGAGGAAGACATCACCATTTGCTTGAAACAAGAATACTGAAACCAAAATGCCTCTGTATTACTGAATTGATTACTTCAAAGAATGTATTTGATTGCTTACAATGACAGGAAAATATTTTCTTCTTTCATAATCCAACCCTTGCTGAGTCTTTTTACAAAATATTTATAGACTTTGTCTCGAACAGATTTAGACTTCAAATAAAACTTATTACAAAATAATATCTACTAGAAACATGTATATATTTCCAAAATAGAACTAAGTAATAGGAAATCTAGACCAGTTTTGATCTTTTGTTCAGACTTTGAGGTGATCTGTTGCTGACTGTAGCTACTCTTTCTCTTCTTCTATCTGTCTGTTGCCAAAACTGTAAGATTTTTGTTTATCTTTTCTCAACCATCTCTAGTAACTTATCCCATCACTTTTCACTCGAAATGGAAAATTTTACCATGTTCCTGAATCTCTCATCTACTTTTGTGTATGTCTCAAAAGTTGGCTTATTCAGAAATGGATGATGAATTTCATGCTGAATAAAGAGATCATGCTATACTCCCTCCATGAAATCTTCTCCACTTATAGTTCCTCTGATTTTAGAAAATTTAGATGCATCTACAACAATATTGCATAATTGATCTTGATATCTTTCTAATGGAATAAATTTTCCATTAGAAGCTCTTAAGGTTGGGAGCTCTTTTTCTTGCAATACATTAAATTTTCTGTGGAATCTTTTTACATGTAACTCCAATTCTTTGCACTTATTTTCTAATTGAACCATAATTTTTTTCTTTGTCAACACTCTTTTCACTTCCATCAATGCATTTGTTCTATCATGAATGTTTAGTTCTTTAAGATCATCTTTAGTTTTGGAATTCAACATTTTTATAGTCCTGTGTACTTCTGCTGGTATGTGCTCAATTTCAACTTTTGTCTGCTCAATCACTGCCTTAACATTCTACACAAGCTCTTCTTGTTCAAAAATGATCTGAATAGATGGCCACAATTCTATAATATTTGCATTAACATTGTGCAAAATGTTGCACTTGGCTTCTGCTAACCTTTGAGTTGTAAGGGAATGATCTTCATATTTTTGAATTTGCTAAATTAATTTAAATTATTTTGTACCTCTGCTAGGTATGCATTGTCTTCTCTGATCTTGATTTCTTCCATCTTTGTGATGTTGTTGTTAACTTCTCCTTTTCGTTATTTGTTAAAGATAATTCTCCTAAATCTTGGGCTAGTTTCTCAAAAGAATCTGAAGTTGATGCTTGTTCTTTTGTTGTGTTTCATGTTTTGTTGATGTACCTATTGCTTCCAGTTGTTACTTTACCTTCAACAATTCTTCCATGTCCTTTTCCATATTCTAGATTTGAACATTATGTTCAACTACTATTTTGAACATTTTTTCTTCTTCCATCTCCAGATCGGTTACTTCTTTGGCCTGAGGGTGCTTTTTTGTTGGAAGCTTAAGATGTTTCCTGAAGGCTTGAATATCTGCATTTTTGTTTTTAATAATATCCTCAACTGCCTTGAAATCCTAGTTTTATAATTAAATATTGTAAAGTTTTGATTCTGGTGTCTTTGGCAAGAGAAGACATTCTTAAAATCTTCAACTGTGAGCACATATTATTCAGAGATATTTGTAACTTAGAGGCATCCATGACTGAATTGGTCAGTGTTGAGTAGACTATTTCACCTTCTTTCTTATGCAAATTGATTTTATTGATTTCATGAACCTTTTTATTATGAACAAAAAATATTGAGGCCTTGTAATCTTCTGCACTTCTAGGGGTTGGCACTGTAGGTTCCAAAAAGGCCATTTGGAACTACCCCTTTTTTGAGTGAAATGCATATAACAATCTGTGTTGGGTGGTGGCAATTTTCTTTCAAAAATATGAATATGTTGAAGCCTTCAAACCTTCATTCTTCAACTTGATTTCCCTGTATCTTGTAAAAATGCTTTGTTGTGCTGGAATCTGAGATGTAGAAGAGATAGGAGACTCAATTGTCTCCTCTACATATGGGAAAGAAGTGGTAGGACTACCTGACAAAACCATTGTACTTTTCTCCTGAGAATCCTTTTCTTCTGAGGGTTCTTATTGAATATTTATTAGTTTAGGACTAGTCTTAGTAGTGGTCTTTGGATCCTTCTTCCTCCTCTTGAAGGCACGGATGTCTGCAGTCTATGCTTCTGAATTAGTACGGGACATACTCTCCCTTGACCTCTTGATTTGTTTGTCTTTTGGAATAGGAGTTTGTAGATATGATCAATAGACTATCTACTCTTCAGCCTCCTGTAAGGTGTTCTCTATCCACTTCTCCTGATTAGCATACTGCTCTATATCTGGCCTAGGTGTATGTGCATATGGAGTAGATTTTTTCTCAACTCTCAACTTTGAAATTATCCCTAATGGATCATAAGACCAAGTGAAGTTTGTTTTAAATTTCATTTGTTTTAATATTTTCTCCACTTCCTTTATTGTTTCTCTGGTATTCACAATAAAATTTCCAACATTTTCCTTCAATTTAAAGTGTGCCTTCTTTTTATTTTATACAAAATGTAATTCATCCATACTTAACATTTGTCTTGCATATTCAAAGGCAAAGATTCTAACTGGCCCAAACACTAACAAACTATAGGGAGGAAGCTCACACCAATAGATTCTAATTTGTATACATATGGTATAAATACCAATCTCCAACTTTTGACTGCTCTGATAGATGCAAAACCTTCTTGATCTCTGGATAAATCCTTGGTATAGAATCACTATTGATTAGACACAAAGATGTATGTAGAAACTTATCCACAAAATCAATAAATGAATAATCCTTTGAGTTTCCTCTAACTAAATAAGTCCAATAAATGACTGATAATGGGGTACCCTGATCATCCATCTTCTGTAATTAGAACTTGAACCTGTCTTATTGGTAAGATAACATGAGATATACTAAAACTGATTGGTGTTTGAGCACACCTTCATCTTTAAACTTGAGAAACTACTCGTGTATGAAATCTAATAAGAACTGACTATAATTGAAAAGAATTCAAGGCTTTTGACCAAATACAAATACTGATAAAATCCTAGCACTACCTTATCAGCCCACTAGTCTGAGTGATAATCTAGTAGACAAGTAACCATGTGTTAGGATATTCCGACACATAGGATATAGTTAAGTTCAACTTGGTCTAGTGTAGAGTTAGGTATAGAGTTAGGTAAAGTGTGTTTCTTTACCGTTGTACATTTTGTAACTTACAATCCGACGGTCACGATATGTAGTGATCCGACGGTTCATTCTCTCCTCGGTATTACCGACACTTGATCCGTGGCTTGACACCCGATTGGTCCATGAGTTCTATTTAAAGCGCATGGAGGGTCATTGTTCGGGTAATCCGTGCATGAGAGAAGCTTATGTAAATTTTCATTCTTTGATTAATAAATTGCCTGTAGTACCCACGTTGGGACAGGCCGTGGACTGTTTCCCTCTTTGAGGGTTTTAACCACGTCAAAAATACTGGTGTATTGATCTGTGATCTAGTTGTGAGCGATGTCCTTTTGGTATTCTTTCTGAGGAACTTACCCTGTAAATTCCTACATGGTATCAGAGCTATTTGAGGGCCGCGTCCGTTGGTGATCCAAATCTGAAGCCGGTAGAACTGCATGCGGCTGTCGTTTCCTAGATCTGTTGTTTCTGACTGCTTTCGGGCCGAGAGGACTGCTCTGTTGCGTTCGGAGCATCTGTTCTAGTGAGGAACCCCTTTCGTTTCACGTGAAAAGGTTTCCGGTAGCCCTAGCTGCGTCATTTTTCAGATCGGGAGGTATACAGTGTTTTTTGCAGTTTACTGTTATTTTCTCTCTGCTTATTTCGGTTTCGGTTTATTTAGCATTTTTTTTAACCGGATCTATACCTTTCATTTCTGCGTATGCTCTTTGCCCTGCGACTCTGTGTGATCTGGGCAAATCAGAAACAGAAAGGAAGGATTTTTCTCATGCGTATGCTCTTTTCCCTGCACCTTAGTGTGATCTCGGAAAATCAGAAACATTGAGAAAAATATTTAGTTTTTCGGCTAAAGCTAACTTTGAGATTTTTTTTAAAAATTTCTAGTTTTTGGCTAAAGCTAACTTCGAGCCGCAAGGTTCGTTTTTCTTTGCATATTCGTGTTGGGTTTTGTGTTTTGTGTTTTGTAGGGAAAAAGAGCTTTCTCAAGGCAAGCACGCAAACCAAGGCCCCCCCCCTCTCTCTCTCTCTCTCTCTCTCTCTCTCAAATTTTTTGTATAGATCAATTGGTTCAAAGCTATTTTAAGAGAGTAGAGGTCTTGGGTTCAAGTCTCCATTTTGTGGGGGCGGATTTTTTCATTCCCGCACATTCGCGCACTTTGCCGGCAACGTCAACAATTTTTTTTCAAAAAGCCATAACTTCTTCATCCGGAAGCTTTTTTCAGAGCCGTTTTTTTTAAAACCGCCTATTTTTTCGAGATCTATCCATTGGAACACTTACTTTCAGCATCTTCAGCTTCAGTTTTTTTTAAAAAAATGGAAAGTCCATGCCAAGTCATTCTTGACAGCACTAACTACTTCCAATGGGTAGCCTACATGGAAGATTTACTTAGAAGTAAAGGTCTCTTCAGAATAGCCACAGACCAAGAGAAGAAACCAAAAGATGAAGACAAGGCTGCAAAATGGGAAAATAGACAAGATCAAGCACGTGGTTTGATAGGGATGTCTATTTCTCCTGATCTTAGATTCCACATTGCAGAACTTGAAACTCCTCATGAAGCATTAGAAAAACTCGCTAAAGTTTTTGGGATTAAAAATGAAATTAGAGCCCATCAACTTGAAAATGAGTTGCTTACTTTGGATCCTAATAATTTTTCTTGCATTGAAGATTTCTTGTCCAAATTCAAGACCCTTAGATATCTCTTGGAAGGTGTTAAAGTTAAGAAAGAAGATGGTAACCTTATTTATTCCATCCTTACTAAGTTGGGACCAGCCTACTCTGTATTTGTTTCCACTTTCCATTCTACAAGGGAAGCTTTCATTTGTCAAGGAAAAGACTACAAGGCCCCTTCCTTTGACTCCTTTTGTGATTCCTTAATAAGAGAACAAGAAAAACTCTTACACCTTGGTCTTCTTAATCTTGGAAACTCTTCCACGAAAGCGTTAGCCGCCCAGCAGCAACCAAATTCAAAGAATCCTAAGAAGTCATATCCTCAAAAGAATGGTCCTAAACCAACTCAGCCTCAAAATGAAAGATCATTTCAGCAAAATGATAAGACCAATAAAAACAAATGGAAGAAGACTGATAGACATTGTAACTTTTGTAATCGAGATGGCCACTTAGAATCTAAATGCTTTAAGAAGATGGAAGCCTTGGAAGCCGCAATGAAGAAACATAACATCCATGTGGAGCCTACTTCAACTTCAACTTCCGGAATGGCACTTTCTGCATGTCGTTGTCAATCATCTCAGTCTGGTTATGCATTAAATGTATCTTCTTCTTCTTCTCATTCTCATGAGTGGCTCATTGATTCTGGAGCCTCTTATCACATGGCCAAAAACCAAGCCATGTTTTCTTCTTTAAATGATTGTAACACCAAAAATATATATGTTGGTGATGATAGATCTCTTAATGTTGTAGGGACTGGAACTGTTCATCTAGACAATGGTCAGTTTAATGATGTATTATGTGTTCCAACCTTATCCTGCAACCTTCTATCTGTCTATCAGATAACTCATTCAGGTGAAGGTAAAATTGTTGAATTTTCACCTCATGATGTTGTAATCAAGGATCTAAAAGATCCTAAACAGATTCTAGCTACTGGTCTTGCTGATGATTCCACAAGGTTGTATAAGTTTCACAACTTTGGGTCATCAAATCTTCCCTCAGTATTTGTTGCTCATAATGATGAAGTGAGCAAACTTTGGCATGAGCGATTTGGTCACTTAAACTATCGCTCCCTTCAGCATCTATGTAAAGAAAATATGGTGACAGGTCTTCCTATGGTATCTTGCAGAGATGGTGTTTGTTCCGGATGTGTACTCGGAAAACATCATCGGGACAGTTTTGACAAACGTGCCTCTTGGCACGCCTCAGCCCCTTTACAGCTTGTGCACAGTGATTTATGTGGTCCTCTTCCTGTTGCTTCATTCTCTGGCTGCAAGTACTTCTTAACTTTCATTGATGATTTCTCCAGACGCACTTGGGTATACTTCTTAAAACTCAAGAGCGAAGTATTTAACACATTTTTGGCCTTCAAAGCCTTTGTTGAAAAACAATCTGGACATCAAATTCTTAAGCTAAGAACTGATAATGGTGGAGAATATGTTAAAAACACATTCATCAACTTTTGCACCGAAAATGGAATTCAAATGCAACATACTGTTCCATACACTCCACAACAAAATGGTGTAGCTGAAAGGAAAAATCGCACCTTAAAGGAAATGGCTAATTGTATGCTGCAATCTAAAGGACTCAGTCTTAGTTTTTGGGCCGAAGCAATTAATTGTGCAAATTATATAATCAATCGCACTCCTACTAAGGTTCTAGAGAATATCACTCCAGAAGAAGCTTGGAGTTCCATTAAACCAGATGTAAGTCACTTTCGTGTGTTTGGAAGTGAAGCATGGGCCCATATTCCAGATGAAAAGCATAAAGCTTTAGAACCTAAGAGTGAGAAATGTACTTTTGTTGGATATTCTGAAGATGTAAAAGGTTATAGACTTATTCCATTTAAGTCCAAAAATGTTATCATTAGAAGAGATGTAAAATTTGATGAAAATAAATCGGCCTGCGAGCCTAGTCCGGCGGATGTGCCACCTCTTCCTATCTCTTCTACTTTTGAAAACATTTCTTCTTCAGATGATGAAAGCGAGGATGATAATCCTCCACCACCTTCTCAGGATCCTCAACTTCCAAGATGGGTCCGTGCTACTCGGGATGCAGCAGGTGATCTTGCCGGTGATCCTACAGATCAGCGACGTACACGTTCTCAGTTTGAAAGATCCTCTTCTTTACTGGCTCAAGCTCCAGTAAATCATGATCCTGACACTTTTGTAGAAGCTTCAGGCCATCCACATTGGGAAGCAGCTATGAATGAAGAATATCATTCATTGATGACAAATGATACATGGGATCTTGTTCCTCTACCAAAGGGACGCAAACTTGTTAGATGTAAATGGGTTTACAGAACCAAGTATGGACCAGATGGGAAAGTTGATAAACATAAAGCTCGTCTCGTTGCTAAGGGATTTTCACAGGTTGAAGGCATTGACTACACTGAAACCTTCTCCCCTGTTGCCAAAATGAACTCTATCCGCCTTGTTCTTTCCCTTGCTGCCTCTTTAAAATGGGAAGTCCATCAGATGGATGTTAAATCTGCCTTCTTGCATGGGGACTTGCAGGAAGAAATCTATATGGAACAACCCATTGGCTTCATACAAACAGACTCCAGCCTTGTTTGTCGACTTAAGAAATCCCTTTATGGCCTCAAGCAAGCTCCTCGGGCTTGGTATGCCAAAATGGATAGCTTTCTTTTAGAATCTGGCTTTTCTAGGTGTCATTCTGACAATACTGTCTACACCAAGAAAGTGGGCAACTCTCTTATCATCCTTGTTCTTTATGTTGATGATCTTATTCTTACTGGTAGTGATCCCAACCTTATAAACCATGTGAAGTCCAGCCTTAAAAAGAAATTTGAAATGACAGACTTAGGACACTTACACTATTTTCTCGGTCTTCAAGTCTTGCAATCCAAGGAGGGTATTTTCCTTTCCCAGTCCAAGTATGCTTGTGATATTCTTCGTCATTTTCACATGGAAGACTGTAAGCCAGCCCCTTCTCCCTTTCAGTCTGGAGTCAAACTTTCAGTCTCTTGTACTTCTCCTAAAGTTGATGCTACCTTATACCGTCAACTTGTAGGAAAACTCTTGTATTTAACCCATACTCGTCCTGATCTTTCCTTTGCTGTTGGCCTTGTTGCTCGTTTTATGCAAAACCCCCGTGAAAGTCATTGGAAAGCAGCTAAAAGAATACTTCGTTATGTTCGAGGTACAGTACAGTTTGGGATTCATTACAGTGCCAAAGCAGCTCCTCTGTTAGTTGGTTTCACTGATTCTGATTGGGCTGGTGACCCTGATGATCGGAAGTCTACTGCCGGTTATGTCTTCACTCTTGGTTCAGGACCTATTACATGGGCTTGTAAGAAACAGGCTGCCATTTCTCTTTCGTCAGCAGAAGCAGAGTATCGTGGTGCCGTGGAAGCTAGTAAGGAAGCCTTGTGGCTTCTTCAGATCCTATCAGAGTTTGGCTTTGAGCAGCAGCATCCAACCACACTTTGGTGTGATAATCAAAGTGCCATTCAGCTATGCAAAGATCCAGTCCAGCATCAGCGCAGCAAACACATTGAACTACACATGCACTTCATCAGAAAGCTCATTCATGACCATGTTCTTGAAGTGCAATATTGTTCAACAGATGATCAGGTTGCAAACATCTTCACAAAGGCTCTCACAGAGGCGAAGTTCACTAAACTTCGATATATGCTTGGAGTTCAGGAAGTTGTCACTAAGGGGGGATAGGCTCTAGTGCCTCCTTCCTTCTCCTATTGTGTCATATTTGTAAATCCTTCAATCCTATCCCAAGTTGTTCTTAAGGGGGGATGTTAGGATATTCCGACACATAGGATATAGTTAAGTTCAACTTGGTCTAGTGTAGAGTTAGGTAAAGTGTGTTTCTTTACCGTTGTACATTTTGTAACTTACAATCCGACGGTCACAATATGTAGTGATCCGACGGTTCATTCTCTCCTCGGTATTACCGACACTTGATCCGTGGCTTGAAACCCGATTGGTCCATGAGTTCTATTTAAAGCGCATGGAGGGTCATTGTTCGGGTAATCCGTGCATGAGAGAAGCTTATGTAAATTTTCATTCTTTGATTAATAAATTGCCTGTAGTACCCACGTTGGGACAGGCCGTGGACTGTTTCCCTCTTTGAGGGTTTTAACCACGTCAAAAATACTGGTGTATTGATCTGTGATCTGGTTGTGAGCGGTGTCCTTTTGGTATTCTTTCTGAGGAACTTACCCTGTAAATTCCTACACCATGGAAATGACTTGTCTTGACATCTCAAAGAAAATAGAAGCAGAGTATGGGGAGAGATTTGTTCTGGGAAATTCAGAATTATTAGGTAGAAAACATTCAAAAATATGGGTTTGCTAGGGGAAGGTAAGCTATTTGTATAACTCCATAAGTGCATCAGTAGAAAATGGATGTAAATAGGCTTGGGGATTTATCTGAAGGGCTTGACATATTCTTTCTGGGGTAATTGAAAAAAGGACTTCATTTTTCTGAGCAATTACTTCTTGTTGACCAGGGAGGTACTTGAGATGACACCAGGTACTGAATTCAAGGAAAATGTGAGTTTGAGGAAAGGTAAATTGGGAGAGAAATGATTCCCAGATACATAAATCATCACTCTTGTCTAAATATTTCTATTTTGCCCAATTATAGAGCTCATACAGATCAAATTCACACTGGGTTTCAACTATCTTGTATTGGGTATCAATCAAGGGAGTCCTATCTAAATCAGGGACAAGGGCTGACAAAGGATTTTCATATGTCATATTTTGCTTCCCTTTATGTGAAGACATCTTAATAAGAATGGGAAAATAAGGGAAACAAATATAGAGAGTTGTAGTTGACTAAGAATTCCAAAAGCAGATCCTTGTAGAAGGTGTTGGTGAGGTTGGAGATATTTTAATCTAAACCTATGTGGGTGAAATGACAAGAAAAGGGAATAATATGGGTGGATACAAGATTTTATAAAGGTATTGGATGACGATCAAGGATATTATTACCATTTTGATGTGTAGCATTTATGAGTTTTTAGGCTTTGGTGAGAGATTATTTAATGGGCAACGACTATATAACTGTTGGCAGGAAATTATTTAATGGGAAACGACTATATAACTGTTGGCAAGAGATTATTTAATGGGAAAGGACTATATAACTTTTGGCAGGAGATTATTTAGTGGGCAATGACTATATAACTATTGGCGGGAGATTTAAATACCAACAGTTAAATGACATGGATGGATTGGTGATGTGGATGGAGTAGCGGATGATAGGTGTCAAGGATGGAGCAAGAGCCAATAGGCGAAGAAAACACCGAAAGGTGGTTTTTTAGGGGGGGGCATAGGAGTGGTAAGTGTTGGAATTATGATACAGGTGTTGTCCTTGATGGCAACTCACTCACAGATCTGCTCAGATTGGATAAAAGTAAACTCACAGTGTAATAGGTCAATTCAGAGGTAACATGGCATTGGTACAAAAGAACATGAAGTTGGAACAAAGGTCTACTGATCAGAATCAAGAAGTTGAAGGAAAATGATGTTTTCAGATAGTTTAAGTTGTATACGCAGGTTCACCTTGTAAAAATAGTGTATACACGCAGGTTCACATAACAAAAAGAGCATATACGTATGCATGCACTTTCACAAGAGGAAAAGCGCGTATGGGTTGGAAAATCAAGGAAATTCAAGAGTAAAGGATACCAAGGTTCAATACCATGGTATTAGCCCACAATATTGAGTGGATTAACGACTATTTCATCCCGTCCAAGAATACCATAGGTCCTAAGTGTGGTTTTGGTCCGAGGTATTGAGGAAGGCCAAAACTATATAAGGAGGAGAAGATCAAAGGGCCAAGTGTGCAAGTGAAAGGGTTTCTCAGGAATACTTCTATCTGAAGTATATTTGATGTCGTAGGGGCTATGATTATGATATAATCTGAAATGTTTTTTGCACCTTGAATTCAATGTTGGATCAGGATCATGAGACCTGAAATGACTTATCATTGAAGGATCTGATATCAATTGGGCTAGATATGATTGCTTACACATATTTTATTCTTTAAATGTCATGATCTAGGCATGTCTAAAGTCTGGAATAGCAGCGGAGTTGTGAGTTAATATTTGTAGATCTATACACTGGTTTGCCTTGGTAAAGGAGTGTGTACATGCAGGTTTGACTGTTCAAAGTAGCGTATGTAATAGAAAAGCCTATTTTTCATAAATGATTGATCTATCTCATCAGTGTTGTTGTTTTACTATTGTCTGTCAATGAAGTCTTCTTAGATCTGAATGTAAAACTGAATGCATAAGGAGTTTGTGTTTGATTGATTGATTGATTAAGTGAGAAGGGTTATCTTTTATGCTGACTATCTAGATCTCTACAAATTGGTTGTAGATGTTCAGAATATTATCGGTTGGTATAGATCTGATTCAGAAGTTTTTATGATTCAGTAGTTCTGAAGGTATATGCGGGTTTTGTTAAAGGAAGTAGCATATACACGCAGGTTGGGTTCAATAAAGTAGCATATGAATTCTGATGTATGATTTTTGAGGTTGCAGTTGGTTCTGAATGATGATGTAGGTTTTTGGGTTCATCATGATGTTCTACTGACAGTGATCTGATTGTTCAGATTAACTAATTGTTGGTTGATGCAATTTGAGTTTCAAAGTTTCTGATCGGTCTAGTATGAAAATTTGATGAAACAAGGCCTTCATATTGTATTTTTGTGTACTAGGAGCATCCAGTCTAAAAATTAATGAAAGGTGGTCCTTGGAGGAAGAGAGAAGGTCGTAGCCTTCTGTAGGCCGACGCCTACTTACTAGTAAACACATCAGCTAGTTCAAGATATAGGGGGTTGTAGCTCCCTTCCAGTAGAAGCTGGAAAGTGAGAGAAGGTTCTATCCTTCTGCAGGTGGGTGCCTGTGTACTGGTATGAGTCTACACCAGTACAATATTGTAAACAAATTTTCTTTATATTAAAAGAAGATAGAGACGACAACAGCAGGTGGTTTTTCTCCCGCATTGGGTTCCCACCTTAAATCTTGGTGTTCATGTGTGTTGTTTATGTGTGATGGTTTATTATTTTATTATTGCACATGGTTATTGTATAATAAGATACTGATGAACTGATTAAAGATAAACACATGATAAATTGACTAAATCATAAGTTTTCTGGCTATATGTTGGTTTCCTTAATCACATTTGCATACACACGCAATTTCACTTCACTGAAGTAGCGTATATAAATATGTTTGGAAATTGAAATGTTATTGAATTGCAAATACTAATTCACCCCCCCTCTCAGTATTATTTACAAGAATTGGTATAAGAGAAGGTCCTTCAGAAGAAGTTTGACCGCTTAAAGGGAGATCTTTCAAGATGAACAATCACGAAGGCTTGGGATCTATCAGAGAACCAATCTTCAATGGGAACAACTTGGTATATTGGAAAATAAGAACCAAAGCGTATCTTCAATTGCTTGGAGCCGATGTTTGGGAAATTGTGGAAAGAGGGTATCAATTTCCAACAGCAATACCTATAGATACAACAGGTAAGAAGTTATATGAAACCAATGCCAAAGCAGTCAATAGTTTATTGGGAAGTCTGTCAGAATCAAAATTTGTCAAAGTCATGTAGTTCAAGAGAGCCAAAGAGATATGGGACAAAATAATTCAGAGCTACGAAGGAGACTCCCAGGTAAAATGTGATAAGCTTAAAACTCTCAGAATTTAGTATGAAACTCTTAAGATGCATAGTGATGAAATTATTGTTAGTTACTTTTTATGTGTAGATGAGATTGTTAATTGTATGAAGAATCTAGGTGAAGAGATAAAGGAGGCTACTTTAGTAGAGAAATTTTTGAGATCTTTTTCTTCTAAATTTGAGTCAAAATTATTTTCCATAGAAGAAAAGAAGGATCTTCAATCTATTACTATGTTTCAACTTCATGGAATTCTAACTGCCTTTGAAATGAGGAAAGGAGGTCCATCAGATATGAGAGAAGTCTCTTTCAATGCTTCAACAAAGGGAAAAGAAAAGGAAGAACACAATGAATCAGGATATACTTAAGAAGAAGAATATGAGGCAAACTTTGTCAAGAAACTTCAACGGGGTTCCAGAAGATTCCGAGGTAAGCTACCATTCAAATGTTTTTCTTGTGGTAGAGTTGGCCATTATGCTGCCAAATGTCCTCATCAAGATAAATATGTAAAGGGAAAGGAATATGCAAAATGCAATAGAAAACTGGTTGTTAATAGAAGAAGTTACTATACCCATGAAGATAGTGATGGTTTATCTAATAGTGATGAAGATGAAACTAATCAAGATTATAAACTACTCATGGATTATGGAAATGATGATTTTTTGGATGCCTTAGAAGAGGAATACTTTCTTGAAGAAATCACAAAACTCAGAATATGTTTATAAGAAAAGAATATGATCATAGACACGTTGACACATCAACTCACTGAAAGAGAAAAGCACAATGAAAAACTAGAATGTGAAGTTGTGGGTCTAAGAAAAGAACTTGAGAAGACAAAATTTCTTAATCTTAGATTTTCTAAAGGTTTAGAAACTTTAAATGAAATCATCAAAATTCAGAATTCTCCTCTTATAAAGATAGGTCTTGGATATACTAAAGAATCATCCCAATCACAAAAGCCGTCAGCCTCCAACAAAAGCTATATTGATGCAGCAAAGACGAGTGAATGATATGTCAATCTTCAGCAAAAGCCTAAAAGTACTCATCAGGTAAATCATGCTCAATTTACTCTAAGGATAAACATTAATAGAAGAATCAACCAATAGGTAAACAATTCCAAAAGATTCCATGATCGCAGAAAGTTATTTAATGGAAAAAAAATTCATGCCATAACTTTGGGCATAAGGCTGCTCAATGTGTTGCTTACAAAACCATCATGACTAGAGAAGCACGAAATCAAAGGAGCATAATAGGAATCAAGAAAAGTTCCTATAATAACTTTTCTCCTCTTGAAGATGAAACTGAATGTTCGTTTTCTAGTAACTTTGGTCATGAAGAATCTGAATGTGGGAGAAAATTTCTGCCAACACTTCAAAAGGAGCAAACATCATCAAATTCCAAGGTATGGAGAAAGAAGGAATTTCAATCAGAAAGATGTGGCATAGCTCTATTTGCAGAAGGACAAGAGAATCAGTGGTACATCGACAACGGATGCTCCAAACACATGACAGGTGATAAAGAGAAACTTCATTCATATAATGCTTTAGAAAAGGAAAAGACTATCTCCTTTGGAAATGACACACCAACTGTCATTAAAGGTAAAGGTTCTGTTTATTTGAAAGAAAAGGTTAAAGTTGGAAATGTCATGTATGTAGATGGTTTAAAGCATAACTTGTTAAGTGTCAGTCAAATGTGTGATCAAGGAAATTAAGTTGTGTTTCGATTAAACAGATGTGTGGTTCGTGAGCTTGATACATTGAAGGCAATTATCAAAGGTACATGAACTCCAAACAATTTATACATACTCAAAGGAGGACAAAAACAATGTTATCTAAGAAAAACAGATGAAAATTGGTTATGGCACAAAAGATTGGGGCATCTAATCTTTTCTCAAATAAGAAAAGCATGCAAGCTCAAGGTGGTCCATGATCTTCTAGATATCAACATTCTAGAAAATACCATATGAAAACCATGTCAAGTCGGTAAGCAAACCAGGGTTCATTTCATTGAAAAAGAAGGATTAGTAAGTAAGCCTCTTGAACTCATCCATACTGATTTATGTGGACCAACAAGGAAAAAATCACCTCGTGGAGAAGAATACTTTATTTTATTCATTGATGATTTTTCTAGAATGTGTTGGATAGGTCTACTAAAGCATAAAGATGAAGCATTTGAAAAGTTTAAAGCCTTCAAATCTTTAGTTGAAAATGAATCATATCGAAAAATAAAATGTCTTAGATCTAATCAAGGGGGAGAATTCATATCGGATGAATTCTTCTATTTTTGTGAACAACATGGAATTAAAAAGGCAGTTCTCAGTTGCCAGAACTCCTCAACAAAATGGCATAGTGGAAAGAATGAATAGAACAGTTCAACAAATAGCTTGAGCTATGCTTGATGAATTTGGAACTCTTGCAACCTTCTGGGGTGAAGCTGCATTTGCTGCCGTGACTATTCTCAACAAAGCTGATGTTCGAGAAAATAGTGATCAAACTTCATATGAAATTTGGTATGGTAAGCCTCCTACTGTAAAACACTAAATAGTTTTTGGAAGTAAATGTTTCATCAAAAGGACTGAGGAAAAACTTGGTAAGTTTGAACCTAGAGCAGATGAAGGAATTCTTCTTGGTTATTCATCCAGAAGTAAAGGATACAAATGTTATAATAAAAGACTTCAAAAAATTGTTGAATGCATTGATGTAGTAATTGATGAAGAATGAAAAAATCTGGAACAAATGAAATAAACAAAGGAATATGAAAATGACAAAGATGGTGAATGCTTTCCTGTATCAAATAAAAATGACATAGAGGAAGAAACCAATGAAGCACCAGAAGAAGATACAACAGACAGGGAAAAGACTCCATCTGGGTATGTCCAAAAGAATCATCTAGAATCTCAAATTCTAGGAGAAAAAGGGTCTGGAGTACAGAAAAGAAGAACTCTTATAGGTACCTCTTGTTATCTTGCATTACTATCCTCCATAGAACCACAGAATGTAAATGAAGCTAGTAAAGATGAATGTTGGGTTAAGGCCATGGATGAAGAACTTGACCAAATTGAAAAGAATGATACTTGGGAATTAGTTCCTAGACATCATGATAAAAATATTATAGGAACAAAATGGATATTTAAGAATAAGTTGAATGAAAATAGAGAGGTTATTAGAAACAAAGCAAGACTTGTTTGTAAAGGGTATGCTCAACAAGAAGGTATAGACTTTGAAGAAAATTTTGCACCTGTTGCCAGACTTGAAGCCACAGCAATGTTTCTTGCTCTTTCTAGTTTTCAAAAATTCAAAGTATATCAAATGGACGTAAAATCAAATTTTCTTAATGGATATTTAGAAGAAGTTTATATTGAGCAACCAGAAGGATTCATTCTAGGAAATGATGAAAAACTTGTATGAAATCTCAAAAAGGCTCTTTATGGATTGAAACAAGCTCCAAGGGCTTGGTATTATCGCCTTGACAAATATCTACAACAAGAAGGCTTCAAAAAAGGTTCTGCAGACAACAACTTATATACAAAGATTGAAAATGATAAACTGCTAATTATTGTTGTTTATGTTGATGATCATCTTTGGTAGCAACAAAGAATCTATGAGTCAGAACTTTGCCTCGGTTATGTAGCAAGAATTTGAAATGTCCTTAATTGGTGAACTTACTTATTTTCTTGGTCTACAAGTACAACAAACAAAAGATTGTGTTTTTCTTTCACAAACTAAATATCTCAACCAGATTTTGAAGTATGGAATGGAATATTCTAAACCATTATGTACTCCAATGGTAAGAGGATGTAGTCTCAGTTCTAATGATGAGTCACCTGCAGTGAACCAACCAACATAGAGATCTATGATTGGAAGTATGCTTTATCTAACAGGTATCAGACCTGATATCATGCATGTAGTAGGAATTGTTGAAAGGTTCCAAGAAAATCCAAAGGAATCACATCTTCAGGCAGTAAAAAGAATATTCAAATATCTTCAAGGAACTCAAGACTTTGGTCTATGGTATCCTAAAGATATATATATTACTCTTCATGCATATATAGATGCAGATTGGGCAGGAAATGTTTATGATCGAAAAAGCACTAGTGGAGGTGCATTCTATATGGGATCACGGTTAATGTTTTGGTCCAACAAGAAACAAAGTTCAATTGCCTTATCTACAGTTGAAGCAGAATATGTGGTTTTTGCTTCTTTCTACACACAACTACTTTGGATGATTAAAACATTGCAAGACATTAAAATCACATGTATTCCACCCATATCCATTCTATGTGATAATACAAGTGCCATCGGTATTTCAAAAAATCGAGGCATGCACTCCAAGACCAAGCACATACCCATTAAGTACCATTTTCTATGAGAACAAGTGCTTGAAAAAAGGTTAAATTGGAGTATGTTCCCTCCAAAAAATAGGTTGCTGATATATTCACCAAACCACTTCCTAGAGACACATTTGAATATCTCAGACAAAAGTTGGGAATAGTTTCTGCATCATCATGTTGTTAAATCTATCTTTTCAGAGGAAGGTTCATATATGTGGTTTTCATGAAGGATAGTCGCATATATACGCGAGTTTCTATGGCTGCAAGAGCGTATATGTTTTTCTAATAGAAAAATAGTAGGTCAGACTCTGATATGGGTGATCAGTCTGATATTGATGATTACAATCTCCTGATATGCTTTGTTCATTGATTTTTATCTGACTGATGAAGATGCCTTGATGAATAATTTGTTGACAATGCACAAGTAGCACAAGTTCAGGGGGAGCATTAGCCTTCACAAACATTCAGCATTGTTGGCATTATGGTTGCTAACTTCTACTATGGTTCGGATATTTATATCAATTTTTGCATGAGTCACGTATAGATCTAGGGTGTTATATGTCTCCTTCTGTCATAGTCTATTTTTTGAGTCCTATTGGACATGTGATGTAATTTGTATCCCCACTATGCATGGGATGGAGGATATAATAATTGTTGTATCTAAGTCATGTATAAACAATTGCTATATCCCACTTGGTTGGGCGGATGAGTCAAATTTGGTGTATCCCCACTTGGTTGGGTGATTGATGTATATTGAGTCATTGGTCTTAGGGGGGTCATACTCACTTAGTTGAGTTATAGAATCATGTTATTCTTTTGAAACATATCTATACACACTCTGTATGTACTTAGGGGGAGCATGAACATCATAGTGTAGCTCAAAGGGGGGGAATATCTTGGTCCGACCTTTTCCCTTGATGTTAAAGGGGGAGAGTATTTTGGTGTTGTTTGATATCTCTAACAGTTTCTACAACTTGCAGTAATCAACACCAATTTGGTTGCCATCAAGTCCAAAGGAGTAGATTGTTGGCATTATGATACAGGTGTTGTTCTTGATGGAAACTCACACACAGGTCCTCTTAGATTGGATAAAAGGAAACTCATAGTGTAACAGGTCTACTGATCAGAATGAAGAATTTGGCGAAAAAGGATGTTTTCAGATAGTTTAAGTTATATACGCAGGTTCACCTTGTAAAAATAGCGTATACACACATGTTCACATAACAAAAAGAGCGTATACGTATGCACACACTTTCACAAGAGCAAAATCATGTATGGGTTGGAAAATCAAGGAAATTCAAGAGCAAAGGATACCAAGGGTCAATACCATGGTATTAGCCCACAATATTGAGTGGAGTAATGACTATTTGATCCTGTCCAAGAATACCACAGGTCTTAAGTGTGGTTTTGGTCCGAGGTATTGAGGAAGGCCAAAACTATATAAGGAGGAGAAGATCAAAGGGCCAAGTGTGCAAGTGAAAGGGTTTCTCAGGAATACTTCTATCTAAAGTATATATGATGTTGTAGGGGTTATGATTATGATATAATCTAAAATATTTTGTGCACCTTGAATTCAATGTTGGATCAGGATCATGAGACCTGAAATGAATTATCATTGAATGATCTGATATTGGTTGGGCTAGATATAATTGCTTACACATGTTTTATTCTTTAAATGTCATGATCTGGGTATGTCTAAAGTTTGGAATAGCAACGAAGTTGTGCGTTAATATTTGCATACCTATATGCTAGTTCACCTTGGTAAAGGCACGTGTACATGCAAGTTTGACTCTTTCAAGTAGCGTATGCAAAAGAAAAGCCTATTGTTCAGAAATGATTGATTTATATGATCAATGCTGCTATTTTACTGTTGTCTGTCAATGAAGTCTTCTTAGATTTGAATGTAAAACTAAATGCATAAAGAATTTGTGTCTGATTGATTGATTGATTAAGTGAGAAGGGTTATCTTTGATGTTGATTGTCTAGATCTCTGCAAATTGACAGTAGATGTTTAGAATATTATTGGTTGGTACATATCTGATTCAGAAGTTGTTATGATTCAGTAGTTCTGAAGGTATATGCAGGTTTTGTTAAAGGAAGTAGTGTATACACGCAGGTTGGGTTCAGTAAAGTAGCGTATGCATTTTGATGTATTATTTTTGAGGTTGCAGTTGGTTCTGAATGATGATGCAAGTTTCTAGGTTCAGCACAATGTTCTGGTGACAGTGATCTGATTGTTCAGATTAATTGATTGTTGGTTGATGCAACAAGGCCTTCATATTGTATTGTTGTGTACCAGGAGCATCCAGTTTGAAAATTAATGAAACGTGGTCCTTGGAGGAAGAGAGAAGGTAGTAGCCTTCTGTAGGTCGGCGCCTATGTACTAGTAAACACATCAACTAGTGCAAGAGCTAGGGGGTTGTAGCTCCCTTCTAGTAGAAGCCGGAAAATGAGAGAAGGTTGTAACCTGGGTGCCTGCGTACTGGTATGAGTCTACACCAATACAAGATTGTAAACAAATTTTCTTCATATTAAAAGAAGACATTGACAATAGCAATAGGTGGTTTTTCTCCCGCATTGGGTTTCCACCTTAAATCTTGGTGCTCATGTGTGTTGTTTATGTGTGATGGTTTATTATGTTATTACTGAACATAGTTACTATATAATAAGATACTGATTCACTGATTAAAGATTAACACATGATAAATTGACTAAATCATAAGTTCTCTAGGTATACGCTGGTTTCCCTAATCATAGTTGCGTACACACGCAAGTTCACTTCACTAAAGTAGCATATATAAATATGTTTTGGAATTGAAAAGTTATTGAAATGCAAATATTGATTCACCCACCCTCTGAGTATTATTTCCAACAGTAAGTGGGAAAGGAAAGGGACCCCTGAAAACAAACGTTGAGATGCCATGTTACCTCATGTAGTTTATTGCTCACAACATTTTGGATCCCCCCAATTAAGTCTTGAAAGGTTGGGGGGGTGGGTGAACCTTGTCCCCCGCCATTGATCTGGGTGGGGACAATCACAACCATCGACAAATGATTTTTCTTTATAAAAAATGACAAACTATCATATCAACTTTATTTAAAATATTTAAAACAAACTCTAATAAAATTATCATTGGTGACATTTGAACTAGTGCACCCTTCGGGGTTTTATTGTTATTTTTATTTTCTTTATTTTTATATTTCTTTTTTCCCCTTTAAATTTTTCTTATTTATTTTCTTTTCTCTTTTTTTTTTCTTTTTCTATTGTTCCTTTTATAGGCTAAACAAATTTAAAATGAAAAATAAGTTTTATAAAATGCCTGTGGGATGAATGGATAAATAACCATACTGGACTACTATATTTATAGGACCCTAACAAAGACAATATTCCTCAATGACATGATTGAGGAAGAGGTATATATTGAGTAGCCTGAAGGATTTGAGACCTTCAACAGAGAGTCGCATGTGTGCAGACTCAAGAGAGTGTTGTATGAACTAAAACAAGCACCTCGTGCTTGGTACACAAGGATTGATAGCCATTTCACCGGGTTGGGCTTCACTAAAAGTGAAGTAGATGCGAACCTTTACCATATTGTTGTTGAAGGTAAATTATTGATTATAGTAATATATTTCATTGATTTGATTCTAATAGGTGATGAAAAGTTGATAAAATCTTGCGAAGAGGATCTTCCAAGAGAATTTGAGATGATGGACTTGGGGCTCATGCATTACTTTCTTTGTATGGAAGCATGACAAGGAGATGATGAACCATTTTGTCTCTTAGGGAATGTATGCCAACAAGATACTAAAGAAGTTCCACATGGAGAGCAGCAAACCCATGGAGACTCCTCTAATATGTAATTGGAGGAAGGAGGATGCTACTTCAAGTGATGTAGTGGAGGATACTATTTATAGATAACTTGTGGGTTCACTTATGTATTTTGTGAACACACAACCAAACATGTGTTTTGCAGCTAACCAACTTAGTTAAGTCATGGAGCCAACCAAACTCTATTGGAATGAAGTTAAACATGTGTTGGGATACCTCAAAGGAACCACTCTATTTGGTCTTTGGTACAGAAGGATAGAGGGAGTGAAGCATCAAGGCTTCACAGATACAAATTGGGCAGGGATTCCATCTGATAGAATATCACATTAGGGGGAATCTTTAGTATTGGGTCAACAACAGTTTCTTGGTACAATAGGAAGAAGAGATTAGTTGCACTCAGTTTAGCAGAAGCAGAGTACATGGTTGCTAGTCAAGAAAATTTTGAGGCTATATGAACGAGGAAGATCCTTGTTGGGTTGTTTGGTCCGCAGATGGATCCTACAATGATTTACCATGAAAATCAGAGTTATATCAAACTCTCCGAGAATCCAGTTTTTCATGATCGTTCCAATCATATCGAAATCCAGTATCACCATCTACGAGATTGTGTGCATAGGAGAATCATGTTGTTGGAGTACATTCCTATAGAGGAGCATGATGCAATATTTGGACAAAGGCGTTGTCAAGATGCAAATTTGATTTTCACATAGGCAGGATCGAGGTACCAAATAATCCCTTTCATGTTGTGAGGGAGTGTTGCAAAAATATGCAACAAGAAAATTCTAATTTAATTTTTCCCTTGAGTTAAATTAGGAATTAAATTGTAATTATAGTTCTCCTAGCAACTTGTAATAGCTAACTAAGTTAATGTGACTTAGTTGGCTGAATTAATTAGAGTTCTTTTGAGCTGTAATTATTTAATTCAGTTTTAGTTAAATTCAGTTAAACTATTTCCAATTTATGGAATAATTAGTGGGAGTTCCAGTAGTGGGATGTAACCTGCAATAGTGGGGTGTAACCAACACTGCTCAACCAATAAACCGAAGATTCACTCATAATTAACCCATGCATGTCAAATCAGAGAAAGACCTAGTTGATATTAGAGTTCAAGGACAATGCACTATCAGTTGTAAAATCATCTAAATTAAACTGACAGTGCATGCAGTTAGAGAAAGGCCTATGATGGATTGTGCAGTTATGGATGAGGATTTTCCAAATTAAATACGAGATAATTCCCTAGGAAACTACGCAAGGAAATAGGAGATTGTTAGGCAATAGATTTGGCTAAGTATTGGTTGGAGATTGTTTGTGAAGCAGTGAGGTAGATTGAGATATTGCAGAGTTTTCTCGGGCTTGAGCAGAGCATTGTAATTGTCTCATATTCTCTGATTATGCAATATACAGATACAAGAGGTTTTTAGTTGTGGCTTTCCCCAGAAAATTATTGTGTTATGTGTGATTGAATTCTTTCTCTTTTATGCGTTGTGATTTCATCGAATTTTTATTGTTTCCGTTGACGAGTAGAGTAGATTCAAGTTAATTGTCTTAGCATATTACAATCTATAGTTTGAATCTACAAGGAATTTCTACATTGTTATAGGGGGAGGGGTTATGGTCAGATAAGGGGCCTGGAACATTTTATTTAAATGGCCTATATGGTTTTACTAGTGGCACTATGTCACAAGGAAAGTTAGAATCTTGCCTATATTATATAGTTGCATATGTACTCTTACATGTTATGTTGTGCCATAAGCCATGTGGGTAGAGTGCGAGTAGCATGCTGACATGTAATTTGGTGGAAGCTACCCTACTATGACATGGTGATGGGTAGCACACCATGTGGGCATCACTTGGGGACCACTTGGATGTCATGTGGTTGATTAAGATGAAGTCCAAGGTTGTGTTTGAATCTTCAAGAAGCCATAAATTTTGATTCAGGAACCCGATTGAGGTAAAATTTTATGTCACTAGAATTTCTCGACAAGATGAATGTGATGGTGTCTTTTGTTTTGGTTTTGAGAAGTTTGAAGAAGGAAAAAAAAATGTATACCCCATTTCCATAATAGAACATTGGGATTCAGGTTAGCTTAGTAACCACCTCCTTTGGGTTAGGGTGGTAAAGGGGTGTGTTGTAGAGTGGTATCTGAGCAAAGGTTTCAACTCTAGACCTTTGGGAACAAGTTAGTACCTTTTTACTGAATTAGTTGAGAAGTAAGTCTAGGAATTAGACCTAGCTTGACCCTTGGAGATAAGTGGAGCCCTAGCTCCAAGTGCAATAGCTAAATGTGAATGTACTTGTTTTTCACTTATAGCATTGATGGTGGACTACATGCTGATGAAAATAATGATTGATATCTAAATAAATGCAAGGGTATTGCATGTGTTTTGTATTAGGCATCTTGAATGCCTGGACAATCTATTATTGTGACTATGGATTCTTGTTGATTCTTTATTATTGGTAAAACTACATGCATTGTTTTATGATCAATTATTTGTAGTGTACTAACTTTGTTGGTTATAGTGGTGTATTATTATACAATTGGAATAAGTATGCATGTAAATGTTCATGTGATATGAGGGAAGTGGGGAATTTTAAGAATTTTATGGAAAAGAGATAAATTATTACTAATATTTACCGATATTTATAGAGAGGAATAATAAAATAACCAACAACAATACACATAAATATTATACACATAATATTTATCCAGGAAAACCCCAAATCCGAGGAAAAACCCAACCCAATGAGATCATAACCAACAACAATACACATAAATATTATACACATAATATTTATCCAGGGAAACCCCAAATCCAGGGAAAAACCCAACCCAATGAGATCTCATTATCATTGGCCAAAACCCTGGCCAATCTGGCCAAGTGAACCTTCACCGCTCACCTCCAAGCCTACATTATAATGAAGTATTCCCAACCTTTTATAGGCTCCATTACATGTAATACCACAGACCATAATACCATGGGTACACTATACCATGTGCCCAAAACCACTACTATTTAACTAGGTCAACCTTGACTCAAACCCCGAGTCAATTTTACTTAACATGGAATCCCACAACATTGCTTGTACTACATAACACAACTTGCATATAGTTGAATTTAAATGAATATAAATATATATACTAATTAGGATGTGAGAATCTCATGGTTTGATTGGCATATGGAAAAGAACCCTGATGGAGGTTAACTAATTCTATATGTTGATATTGGTTATTATGTTTTTCCTTAAGGGTGCTTGTCATCAATGGTTAATGCCTTTCTTGTTCATGGAATGGGATGTAGCATATGGGAATGACTAGTTGAAGCATGTAAGGGTTGTTATCTCAATACATAGTAGAGCATCCATGTTCAATACTTGAACTATATGAGTTCGAAGGAAAAGGTCTTGTGAATACCTTGTAGATAAACAATTTGTCACTCTAATGGAGAGTGATGTTCTTAGATTATTGCTTGCTTGTTCCAATTGTAGCACTACCATTGTTGATGGTATGTTAATTGCTTTCTTTTACAAATGGGTGTTGGGTGTAGCATTATGATTGAGCGACTATGTATTGATTATAATATTGCTTGCATATACATGATACATTGCATAAATATGAATCTTATAAATTATAAAAATGGAAGATGCTTATATGTTATATGGCTTTTAATTGACCTTTGAGATTGTAGATGTTGTTTCTTTTGTTGTTCTTGATAAAGAGGATGATTATAATTAATGTTTATAATTTTGGTAAAAAATTGTTTTTTTTTTCAAAATGTGAAGGCATATTTATAAAGGAACTAATATGCTCATATACATTAAAAATTAGATTTTTGAAAAATTATGCTGAGATATAAAATATGCATATTTATGTCCTAGATTTTGATAAATATGACTAATGAATAAACCGGGATATGTGTGCAAATATAGGACAACATGCTTAGTATAGCATGGTAGGGAAACAACCAATATGTATATTAAATTAATGATACTAATAGCTGAATGTAAGTGGAAGCACATAAAGATATTGGTATAGCAAGAAAAGAGTGGTTAGTAAGAGCTCTTAGACACTTGAGAAAACAAGGTGTAATGCTCGAAGAAAAGGAAGCGAAGAGGGAATTCCCTCAAGACCCACTGATAAGAATTGAAGGATTCTTCCTAAGAGAAATTGGAGGGGCAATAAAAATTCAAAAGGATGCCATGAAATCTTGAAGAAGGCTCGAGATGATATTTTATTCATGAACCATTGGAAACAGCGAAACTCATGGGGATTGAGTTTCTTGGAACCAGTAATGTTTTGTTGGCATTGTTTTCAACCTTGTAGCATGTGTTTGGCTATTGTTTGTTAATATGTAAAAATCGTACACACATTTGTATAGGTCATATGATACCAAGAGTCAAACAAAAACATGTACTTGTGAAGCTTTTCTAGCTGGAAACATCATGAAAGTAAAAAAATTAAAGGTTTTCCAAAGTTCAATTAAAAGGATCAACTTGCATGGGTGATCCAAAGGAAAAAATTCAATACCGCGTGGCTTTTCCTTCGATAGCCATGTGGTAGTTTGGGACCACTCCACATGATTTTAGTTGATTTCCCTTGACAAGTACTGCCGAAGGACAACCAATTTCAAGCCAATCTGGAGATATGCATCCCCAAAAGGAATCCTCTTGTCCTCCTCTCAAGCCACTTTCTCATTGATGAGCTAAGGGAGGGAAATATGAGTTAAATTCTATGTATACAATGCATTGGAAGAGGAAGAAGAAGAAGAAGAAGTTTGTGCATTATTATGCTGGAAAAATTGCTCCCAAGCAATCATGCATTGCATTGTTGAGAGGGTTCTACCATTATTGAGATTTCGCTTTGCTTCTTTGAGAGAGAAGGAGTTTGAAAAGGATATTGAAGAAAGGAAATCCTTGCTGAGAGGTATTTAGAACCGTTTCTCAAGAAAATATCTTCAAGTGTCTTGATATCTTATGTGTAACTCTTCCACCATTAGAAATCAATAAAGAGGATCCTTTTCATATACCTTTGTTGATGTTTTTTTCTTTATTAATCTTGTTTCATTTTGTTTACTTTAGTTTAATCTTGTTTATGCATTGTTTCCATTATATTCAATGATTTGTTGGTTCTTATTTCAACACTAACATCATCCACTTGTTTGTATGCTCCTTGTAGGAAACAACCAGTTGTAAGGAAGGTATTTTTGGGACCCTTAGTCAAACAAACAACGAATACAAAATGGCGACCCCACTTTCTTTCCTTTTTTAATTTAACTAGTTTTTTTGTAGGTCCTTCTCCTCTGAATTTTCACTGTGTTTGTCTTCCACAATTTTCCTAGAATTATGCAGGCCTCCATAAACCTATTTGTAGCATGAAAAATACCTATTTTCATTTTTTTGATCCATTATCGTGTATTTTCCCATCGACAGACATGCATGTCGTGCTACTGTACAGGACACAAGCCATGAGATAGACAAAGAGTTCAAAATTCCATTGTAATTCCTCTTTCTGGAGCGTTGTGATAGACTTTACTGAACTACATATACTCTTTCATTTTTTATAGTTTAGATAGGAGGATAAATTTCTTTGATAAACACTATTAGTAGGGAAATTTCTTATTTTTAGTTTAAAAAAATTGCAAATCACATAGCTTAACTAGGGAAAAGTAAGTGGCCCTGATCCACACATATTTCTATCTTGTTTTGCTCAATCTAAACCATCACACTTAGCTTAAATAGGAGGAAAAAAGTAGCACTAAATCCACACAGCTTGTGGACTAACCAAAGCTTTATTTTTCAAATTCGGGACCAAGACTAGGTGTTAGTAAAGAAAGGGAGTAGGTCCTGCTTCCTTTGCATCCTTGTGACGGTCATGTGGTTTCATATAAAATCTTTCACAAAGAGATCAGTTTAAATCTTCATATATGCTAACATAGTGTAATTAGGAAGGAAGTAAGTGGCCCATTATCCACACATGATTTCTTTCTTGCAAGGAATAAGCATAACATAGTATAATTAGGGGAGTTATAACATATCACCGCATATCCATAGCTCTTCACACCTTGTATGATCCAGGTGGATATTCATGGCCACCCTCCTATTCCACCTAGATATCTAGCTGGAACTTTCATTAGTTTCATTGATTATATCACAATTTACTATTTTTAGCAGATTTTCAGGTCCCGAACATCTAGAGATGTTTTGAGCTCCTAAAAAACACCTTTATAAGGTCCACAGGAGGCCCATAGCCATAGATAGGAGCTTTCCACAAATATTGTAGCACTCGAACATACCTTTATAAGAAGGTGTTGTGCATGCAAAAAAATATCATATGACCAAATTATGACCCCAGGAAGTTGACTATCTAAGTAATCCCAACGGAGCCCACAAACTCTTGGTGTTCTATCTCCCAGGGTTAGGGTTTCCCTTTTTTGTTCAATAATAAAAAGGCCCTTGAGCCTCATTTTAAAAAAGTTAAAAGGCATGTAGCCACCACATCTCTTCTCAGAGATAAGCAACCATCACATGAGCTAGTTTATTTCCATTCTGTCTGTAATTATCTTTCAGTTCTTTTATATTAATGAAATGAAGATTTATTTCTACTGCATATTTGTGTTTATGTTTATATCTATATCTAATTTCGTTCCTTCATAAATATGGATCAGTGGTATTAGAGCACTCTACTCTTTCTCTATTTTCTATGAATATCCCCAATGAGGTCGGGGTATAAGGAGTTAGGGATTGAACTGGTTGAACCTTTGCAAGACTGGCCTCACCAATGCTCACGACCTCCCATGGCAGAAGAAAGGAAAGATGAGGGAGCAAGAGATACTTTCAAAATATTGCTCGAGGAAGGGCTTGAGTGATAAAAGAACACAAAGAGGGACAGATTTGCACCACTCCCTTTAAGGTACAAGTCAACTTTCACATTCCCATATTTGAAGGCCATACAGATGCAGATGCCATAGATAAATGGCTAAAGTTTTTGGAAGGATATTTTTCAGTTCATTATTTTTCTAATATGGATAATATTAATTTTTTACTCCTCAAAGACACCCCCCACGTCAAGGACTGGTGGGAAACTTACTCTGAGCAGAGGGATGAGAGGTAACCGTTGCTACTTTTAGCCGCACCCACTTGGAATCATTTTTGAGATTCCATCAATGAAAAATATTACCCTGTTAGAAGCTATGATGACAAGTACATACAATAGAATATGCTGCAGTAGTCAAGGGATCAAGATGTGCATGAGATGATGAATCGTCTCCTTACCCTGCACACAAAGTTGGGTATCAAATATTTTGAGAAACATATGGTGCTCAAGTACCATGGTTGTTTTCACAAATACATTTAGGAGGAAATGGAGTTCCTGGACATCTCCTCGCTTGGTTCAACATATCGATATGCCACCAAGATTGAGTAGAAATTCAAGCAAAAGAAGCGAGACTTTGGATATGTGAACTCATAGTAGAGAAAAGGTGCCCCCAATCCATATAGAAAAGCGTAGATCCAGGTCACGAACCCCCAAGAAAACTCCTTGAAGTCGCAAGCCAAGAATAACATAAAGGAAAAGAAGGACATTGGCAATTGGTGTGAATTCCATAAAACTCCCACTCACAAAAATGAATGAATGTTGCACAATGCAGGTGCTAGTGGCCAAGCTAAAAGACTCAGAGATGGATGCATGCTATGATTCTGACATGTAATCCTACAAGGGAACCAACAAGGGAAAGAAAATTATTGACATAGAACCCACTATGATGGTAGCCACCAACAAGCTCTAAAAGGTAGAACCTAAGGATCCAAAGGAGGGGGAGCACCTCTTCCACTCACATATGTGGGTAAAGGGTTCGTTGGTGTAGTTCATCATTAACAGCAGGAGCCAGAAGAACCTGATCTCATCCAAGGTCGTTAAGAGATTGAAAATACCAACAATGCTACACCCACAATCATAAAACATTGGGTGGCTCCACCAAGGGCGATATCTCTATGTCAGCTAGTAGTGTCACCTACCTTATAGCATCAAGCCATTTGCAGATGAGGTATTGTGCAATGTTTCCCCTATGGAATTTTTTGATGTTTTATTAGGTCTACGCTAATAATAATTTACATTACTACTTTGTCAGAAATTGTACAGGATTATTTCCGCTAAAAAATACAGTAAGATTATTTCCCAAAATGATAAATTTGTCTTCCTTTTGATTCACCCTTAGAGCAATAGGAATATTGCGGCCACATCCATAGCCTCCAGACAATACTCCTCCACACGATAGAAGCAGATGGACAAGTCTGTGGAGGAGTACAATGAAATCTTCACCTCACCCACAGGGGTACCCCTACACTATCAAGTCAAGCACTCCATTAATCTGATTAGATTAATTTACCAACATTCTATTCTAGAGAATGATGAAATCAAGAGGCAGATTTAGGAGTTATTGTAGAAAGGGCACATCAGCACAATTTCATCACCTTGTGGGAGCTCAATTGCGTTGGTACAAAAGAAGGATGAAACTTGGAGGATCTGTGTTGACTATCGAAAACTAAATAATATCACTGTGTGGAATAGGTATCCAATCCCACATATTGATGAACTTCTGGACTAGCTCAAGGGGACCAAATATTTTAGCAAGATTGACTTGAATTTTGGTTATCACATGGTACCAATCAAACCCTCTGATGTGTTGAAGACTACCTTTTAATCCAAGAAGGGCCTTTTCGAATGGCTGGTCATGATTTTTGGTTGAATAATGCCCCCAAAACCTTCATGAGGTTGATGGACGACAATCTTGCAGCCCTTCAACAACTCATTCGTGGTAGTGTATTTGGACAACATCTTGATCTTTGATCAGAGTTGGAAAGAGAACCTACGCCATATTCAACACGTCCTCCAAATCCTACGACAACACAAATTGTGTGCCAATTTGGAGAAATGCACTTTTGGTATGACCTAGGTTTAATATCTAGGGTACATCATTGATGAGAAAGGTGTACATGTGGACCCAACAAAGATACATGTTACTCAAGATTATTCCACCCCAACCACTCTAATAGAGCTCCACAACTTTCTGGGTCTTTCCAATTTCTATCATAGGTTCATGTTAGGATTCTCTTATATCACTTGGACTTTGAGTCAAGTCACCAAGGGTGGAAAGAAAATTTATTTTGGTATGAATCCGAATAGAATGTGTTTGTGTTGTAAATAATACTGAGAGGGGGGGTGAATCAGTATTAGCAAGTCAATAATATTTCATTTCCATAATCAGATTCATATATGCTACTTTAGTTAATGAAACTTGCGTGTATATGCAACTGTATTTAAGGAAACTAGCGTATACCCTGCAAACTTATAACTTAGTTAATTCATCATATGTTGATCTTTAATCTATGCATCAGAACCATATAAACAGTAACCAGGTGCAGTAAAAATAGAACAGACAATCACACACATGAACACAAGATATAGGGTGGAAACCCAATGTGGGTGAAAACCACCTGCTTCAATCATCTCTATCTTCTTTTAATAAGAAACTTCTTTTTACAATTTTTGTATTGGGGCAGTCTTATACTAGTACACAGGCTTCTACTTGTAGAAGGCTACAACCTTCTCTCCTTCTCCAGCTTCTCCTGGAAGGGAGCTACAACCCCCTAGCTCTTGTACTAGCCGATGTGTTTACTAGTACATAGGTGTTGGACTACAAAAGGCTACAACCTTTTCTTTTCTTCCAGGGACCATGTTTCATAAATTTTCAGACTGGATCCATCAATAACATCAATCAAACATCAAATATATCTGTATCAACCAATCTCCTTTGCACCAACCAAAACTGAATCAATCAATCACTTCTCAGAATGATGTAACTAGAATACAGTAACAGTAACGAGAACCAAAGCCAAAACCCAGAACACTGAAACAACAAACAGAAGTAGCTAAAGCATATTTTATGAGCTATACGCTACTTCAATGTGTCAAACCTATGAACATACACTGTTTTCTCAAGGCGAACCTGTGTATAGATCTACAAATCAAATTTAAGATGTATACGTTGTTTTGATATGCAGAAAAAGCGTGTATACGCACCTTTGCTAAAGTGAACCTGCGTACAGATCTGTAAATGATGATTCAAACTTTACAACAATTCTAGACATCATTTATACCTAGATCATCATATTTACAGATTACAACATGGGCTAGTTATTCAGATAAAAGATCAAAAACCACACAAAGATACTTCTCTTCAAGCCTTAAGATCTTGACCCATCATTAGATCTTATCCTTCATCAAGTGCTAAGGTTCATCCTTGATTCAGATCCAGCTATGCACCATAACCCAATAACCTGTATTCTAGATCTTTCTCTTCATCAGATATTCAATGCTTGAGTGCACTTGCCTAATGATCTTCTCCTCCTTTTATAGTCTTAGGCCTTACTCAATACCATGGACCAAAACCACTTAGAACCAATACCTTGGACCAAATACCTGGGGTCAACACTTCAGACAAGATACCTTGGACCAATACCATGGATCAAAATACCATGGACCAAATACCACGGACCAAAACTAAGTTTTCCAACATGTACGTGCCTTTCCTTCCATGAAAGTGCGTGTGTACGCTATACACACCTTTTGGTCTGCGAACATGCGTGTACACGTGGCTTGGTCAATGAGGAACTTGCGTATTCCTCTCTTTCTTCATTTTGAGAGTCTGAACTATGATCTTTCATCTGAGTGAGTTGCCATCAAGGACAACGCCTGTGTCATAGTGCCAAATGTATGTCATAATGCCAACAATCTCCCCCTTTGGACTTGATGGCAACCCCAAGTCATTCTCCCCCTTTGTCATCAAGGGCGAAGGGTTATTCTCTCCCTAAGTACATGCTGAATTCTCTGATATGCTGAAGTGTGTTGATTGAGCTCCATGCTCGAGTCCATGCTCCCCCTGAATATAAGCAAGGTCTGTAAAAAGATGTTCTAAAAGAAGAGCATGACTCTATACATACATCCTAAATGACCTTCCTATCACCAAAGACTCATACATACATCCATCTCCCAACCAAGTGGGGATATACCAAGTTTGACTCATCCACCAAACCAAGTGGGGATATACCAATTGATTATACAAGTCAAAACAAGAACATTACATCATCCATCACATCCATAGTGGGGAAACAAAATAGGTCGTTTCATGGCCTTGACATTAAAATATATACATGACATAGAGACCAAATATATGAAACAAGACCATGATAGTTATCAACAACTATCATTAGTAGCACCTGTCAATCACCATCCAGACCAGCAACCATGATCTCCCCCTGAACCTATTCCACCTAAATAAAAAACAACTGTGAATTTGTACCAAGATCTTCTAAGATAATGCCAACAATGCATTATTAGAAGTATATGCTCCCCCTGAACCTATGTCAGATGATCATTGTCAGACCCATATCAGACTCCTTTCATCCTGAGCCTGGCCCACTGTTTTTCTTCAAACCAATATATACGCAACTGTATCCATAGCAACCAGCGTATGTACGTGGATATGCTTCATGAAACTCGCATATAACCATTTTTCTCTGAAACAGATAAGTTTCAATAGCAATATGATGCATCAACTACTCCCAGCTTCCGTCTGAGATATTCAAATGTCTCTCTGGGCAGTGGTTTGGTGAATATATCAACAACCTGTTCTTTGGAGGGAACATACTCCAATTTGACCTTTTTTCAAGCACTTGTTCATGTAGAAAATGATATTTGATGGGTATGTGCTTGGTCTTGGAATGCATGACTGGATTCTTTGAAATACTGATTGCACTTGTATTATCACATAGAATGGAGATGGGTGGAGTACATGTGATCTGATGTCTTGCAATGTTTGCATCATCCAAAGGAGTTGTGTGTAGCAAGATGCAGCAGCCACATATTCTGCTTCAGCTGTAGATAATGCAATTGAACTTTGTTTCTTGTTGAACCAAGACACTAATCTAGAACCCATATAGAATGCACCACCACTAGTGCTTTTTCTGTCACCAACACTTCCTGCCCAATCTGCATCTGTATATACATGAAGTGTAAGATCTGTATCTCTAGGATACCATAAACCAAAATTCTGTGTTCCTTGAAGATATTTGAAAATCCTTTTGACTGCTTAAAGGTGTGATTCCTTTGGATTGGCTTGAAATCTTCCAACTATTCCCACTACATGCATGATGTCTGGTCGGGTACCTGTTAGATAAAGCAGACTGCCAATCATGGATTTGTAGGTTGGTTGATTTACTGCCCCTGATTCATCATTTGAGTTGAGACTGCATCTTGTTACCATAGGGCTACATACTAGTTTAGAATCTTCCATGCCGTATTTTTTCAAGATCTGCTTGAGATATTTGGTTTGTGACAGAAAAATACCATATTTATTTTGTTGAACTTGTAGACCAAGAAAATATGTGAGCTCACCAAGAAGGGACATTTCAAATTCTTACTGCATTACCAAAGCAAAGTTTTGACTCATGGCTTCTTCATTGCTACCAAAATGATATCATCAACATACACAACAAGTATTAACAATTTATTATTGTCAATATTTGTATATAGATTGCTATCAGCTGATCCTTTTGAAAAACCTTGTTAATGGAGGTATTTGTCAAGATGGTAATACCAGGCCCTTGGAGCTTGTTTTAGACCATAGAGAGCCTTTCTGAGTCTGCATACAAGTTTTACATCATTTCCAAGGATGAATCCGTTTGGTTGCTCAATATATACTTCTTCTAAGTCTCCATTAAGAAAGGTAGATTTTACATCCATTTGGTATACTTTGAATTTCTGAAAACTAGAAAGAGCAAGGAACATTCTTATGGCTTCAAGTCTAGCAATAGGTGCAAAAGTTTCTTCAAAAGCTATACCTTCTTGTTGAGCATATCCTTTACAAACAAGTCTGGCCTTGTTTCTAATAACTTCACCATTTTCATTCAGCTTGTTTTTGAATATCCATTTGGTTCCTATGATATTCTTATCATGAGGTCTAGGAACTAATTCCCAAGTATTATTCTTTTCAATTTTCTCAAGTTCTTCATTCATGGCCTTGACCCAACATTAATCTTTGCATGCTTCATTTATATTTTGAGGTTCAATGGAGCAAAGTAATGCTAGATAGCTTGAAGCTTCTGTGATAGTTCTTCTTGTCTACACACTTGCCTCTTTTTGTCCCAAAATTTGAGTCTCTGGATGATTTTTCTGAACATACCTGGATGGAGTCTTTTCTTCTACCGTTATCTGTTCTTCTGGTGCTTCATTGGTTTCTTCTTCAGAATTAGTCTGATTTGATGTGGAAGGATAATCCTCATCTTCTCCACAATCTTCGGTTTTTACCTGCTTTGGATTTTTGCATGCTTCATCAACCACAACATCAATACTTTCAATAATTTTCCCAAGTCTTTTATTATAACACTTATATCCTTTACTTCAGGAAGAGTAACCAAGGAGAATGCCTTCATCTGCTCTGGGTTCGAACTTGCCAAGTTTTTCATCAGTCCTTTTGATGTAACATTTGCTTCCAAAAACTTTGAAGTATTTTACAGTAGGAGTCTTACCATACCAAAGTTCGTGTGGAGTTTGAGTGATGTTTACCCAAACATTTGCTTTGTTGAGAATAGTGGTGGCAGTGAATGCAGCTTTACCCCAGAAGGTTTCAGGAGTTCCAGACTCATCTAGCATAGCCCAAGCCATTTGTTGAACAGTTCTGTTCATCCTTCCTACTACTCCATTTTGCTGAGGAGTCCTTGTAGTGGAGAATTTCCTTTTTATTCCATGTTCTTCACAAAAGTCAAAAAATTCATCTGAGGTAAATTCCCCTCCTCGATCAGACCTGAGGCATTTGATTTTGCGATGTGATTCATTCTCAACTAATGCTTTGAAGGCTTTGAATTTTTAAAAAGCTTCATCTTTATGCTTTAGAAGTCCTATCCAACACATTTTGGAAAAATGATCAATGAACAATATAAAGTATTCTTCTCCACGAGGTGAATTTTTTCTTGATGGACCACATAAATCAGTATGAACAAGTTCAAGAGGCTTACTAGCTGATCCTTCCTTTTCAGGGAATTGTGACGTGGTTTGCTTACCAAATTGACATGAATTGCATATTGTATTTTCTGGAATGTTGATATCAGGAAGATCACGAACGGCCTAGAATTTGATTTCTTTTCTTATTTGAGAGAAGCTTAGATGCCCCAATCTGTTGTGCCATAGCTAGTGTTCATCATTTTTGCTTATATAGCACTGTTGTTGTCCTCCCTTGAGTATGTATAAGTTGTTTGGAGTTCTTATACCTTTGATCACAGTTTCTCCTGTATCAAGCTCATGAACAACACATCCATTTGATCAAAGTGCAACTTCATTTCCTTGATCACACATTTGACTGACACTCAACAAGTTATGCTTTAGACCATCAACATACATAACATTCCCAGCTTTAAATTTTTCTTTTAAAAGAACAAAACCTTTACCTTTTATGACAATAGGAGTGTCATTTCCAAATGAGACCTTCTTTTCCTTTTCTAAGGCATTATATGACCAAAGTTTTTCTTTATCACCTGTCATGTGTTTTGAGCATCCACTGTCGATGTACCACTGTTTTTCTTGTCCTTCTACATACAGGTCTATACCACATCTTTCTGTTTGTGGTTCTTTCTTTCTCCATATTTTGGGATTTAATGAAGTTTTCTCCTTCTGAGATGTTTGTCGAAATTTACTCCTGCATTCAGATTCTTTGTGACCAAAGTTGTTGCATATAGAGCATTCTATTTCATTTTCAAGAAGAGAAAAGTTATTGTAGGTCTATTTCATGATCCCCATCACATTCCTTTGATTTCGTGCTTCTCTAGTCATGATGGTATTGTAAGCAACACATTGAGCAACTTTGTGTCCAAAGCTATGACATGAAAAACATTGGCCATTGAAGAAGTTCCTGCGATTATCGAATCTACTGACCTGGTGATTGTAGTTGCTATTCATTCTTGAAACAGATTGAGTATGATTTACCTGAGTTTAGATGTTGCTTCTATTTATCCTTGAAGTAAATTGAACCCGATTTACCTGGTGATCTGCTTTATGCCTTTGCTATCGATTGTCAAACTGTTCACTGCTCTTTGCTACATCAAGATAGCTTTTAGTCGAGGTTGACAGCTTCTGTGCTTGGGATGCTTCTTTAGTATATCCAAGACCTATCTTTATCAGAGGAGAACACTGCACTTTGATAATTTCATTTGGGGTTTCTAATCCTTTAGCAAATCTAAGATTGAGAGCTTTTGTTTTCTCAATATCCTTTCTTAGACCCACAATTTCACATTCTAGTTTTTCATTATGTTTTTCTCTTTTAGCAAGTTGGAATGTCAGAGTATCTATAATCATATTCTTTTCTTACAAACAAATTTTTAGTTTAGAAATTTCTTCATAAAGGTCATCTTCATCTAAAGCATCCAAGGAATCATCATCTTCAAAAGCCATCAGAAGTCTATAGTCATTACTATTTTCATCTTCATCACTATTTGGTAATCCATCGCTATATTCATGCGTATAGTAGCTCTTCTTACTTACACTTTGTTTTCTATTCCATTTTGCCGATTCCTTACCTTTATCAAGCTTATCTTTATGAGGAAATTTGGCTGCATAATGACCGACTCTTCCACAAGCAAAAAATTTGAAAGGTAGTTTACCTTTGAATCTTCCATTACCCCGTTGAAGTTCTTGACAAAGTTTGCTTCTTCCTCTCCTTCTGAAATATGTCCCGATTCATTTAGTTCTACTTTTCCTCAAGCTTTGAATGTGGCTTCTCTCATATCTAATGGACCTCCTCTTCTCATTTGAAAAGCAGTTAAGATTCCGTGCAGTTGTGTCATAGTAATACTCTGAAGATCCTGCTTTTCTTCTATGGCAGAAACTTTTGATTCAAACTTAGTAGACAAGGATCTTAAAACCTTTTCAACTAAAGTAACTTCTTTTATCTCTTCACCCAAGTTCTTTATGCAATTAAAAATCTCATCTATACATAAGAAGTAACTAGCTATACTTTCATCATTGTGCATTTTGAGAGTTTCATATTGAATTTTGAGAGATTGCAGTTTTGCATGTTTTACCTGATTGTCTCCTTCATATCTTAGAATGGTCTTGTCCCATATTTCTTTGGCAGTTTTGAGCTGCATAACTTTGAAAAATTCTGATTGTGACAAACTCCCCAATAATGTATTTACAGCCTTGGCATTGGTTTCATATTGCTTTTTACCTGCCGTATCTGTAGGAATTGCTGATGGAAATGTATATCCTCCTTCCACGATTTCCTAGACATCTGTTCCAAGAGATTGGAGATAGGTTGTGGTTCTTACCTTCCAATAAAAAAGGTTGCTCCCATCAAAGATTGGTGGTCTAATGGATCCCTCTCTTTTGTAGTTACTCATGATGATAGATCTTCCTTCAAGCAATCAAGCTTCTTTTGAAGGACCTGCTCTGATACCAATTGTTGGAAATAATACTAAGAGGGCGGGGGGGTGAATAAATATTAGCAAGTCAATAATATTTGATTTCCATAATCAGATTCATATACGCTACTTCAGTTACTGAAACTTGTGTGTATACGCAATTGTATTTAAGGCAACTAGTGTATACCCTGCAAACTTATAACTTAGTTAATTCATCATATGTTGATCTTTAATCTGTGCATCAGAACCATATAAATAGTAACCAGGTGCAGTAAAAACAGAATAGACAATCACACACATGAACACAAGATATAAGGTGGAAACCCAATGTGGGTGAAAACCACCTGCTACAAATGTCTCTATCTTCTTTTAATAAGAAACTTCTTCTAACAATTTTTTTACTAGTGCAGTCTTATACCAGTACGCAAGCTTCTACCTGTAGAAGGCTATAACCTTCTCTCCTTCTCCAGCTTCTCCTGGAAGGGATCTACAACCCCCTAGCTCTTGTACTAGCTGATGTGTTCACTAGTACGTAGGTGCTAGCCTACAGAAGGCTAAAACCTTTTCTTTTCTTCCACGGACCACGTTTCATAAATTTTCAGACTAGATCCATCAATAACATCAATCAAACATCAAATATATCTGCATCAACCAATCCCCTTTGCACCAACCAAAACTGAATCAATCAATCACTTCTCAGAATGTTGTAACTAGAATACAGTAACAGTAACCAGAACCCAGAACACTGCAACAGCAACCAGAAGTAGCTAAAGCATATTTTATGAGGTATACGCTACTTCAATGTGTCGAACCTGCGTACATACGCTTTTTCTCAAGGCGAACCTGCGTATAGATCTGCAAATCAAATTTATGATGTATATGCTATTTTGATATGTAGAATCAGCGTGTATATGCGCCTTTGCTAAAGTGAACCTGCATACAGATCTGTAAATGATGATTTAAAATTTACAACAATTCTAGACATCAGTTATACCCAGATCATCATATTTACAAATTACAACATGCGTCAGTTATTCAGATAAAAGATGAAAAATCACACAAAGATACTTCTCTTCAAGCCTTAAGATCTTGACCCATCATTAGATCTTATCCTTCATCAAGCGCTAAGGTTCATCCTTGATTCAAATCCAGCTATGCACCATAACCCAATAATATGTATTCTGGATCTTTCTCTTCATCAGATATTCAATGCTTAAGTGCACTTGCCTAATGACCTTCTCTTCCTTTTATAGTCTTAGGCCTTACTCAATACCATGGACCAAAACCACTTAGAACCAATACCTTGGACCAAATACCTGTGGTCAACACTTTGGACAAGATACCTTGGACCAATACCATGGATCAAAATACCATGGACCAAATACCACAGACCAAAACTAAGTTTTCCAACATGTACGCACCTTTCCTTCCATGAAAGTGCGTGTGTACGCTATACGTGCCTTTTGGTCTGCGAACACGCATGTACATGTGGCTTTGTCAATGAGGAACATGCGTATACCTCTATTTCTTCATTCTGAGAGTATGAACTGTGATCTGTCATCTGAGTGAGTTGCCATCAAGGACAACACCTGTGTCATAGTGCAAAATCTGTGTCATAATGCCAACAGTTTGCCAAGTTGAGGCATTGCCTCTACTCTGCACTAGTACTCACATTACAAGACCTGCAAAAACCATTTTAAATTGAGATATATGCGTTTGACTATGCTATTAGTGTAGTGCTTATCCAATAGGAGCATTCTATAGCATATCACAGTGAGACACTTTTAGATACAGTCTAAAAGTATTCCACCGATGACAAAGAGATGAATTCCATTTTATAGGCCTATTGACAATGGAAGCATTACATTATGGGGAAGGAAATGATCATCCACATAGACCGCTGACCCCTGCAATTCATACAGACATAAGGAAAGTTACAGAACGATAGACATCATAAATGGTCCACATATATGAAACAATTTCATTTGAAAAAATTACAAGAAGGGCAACACCAATAATGTTGTAGACTACCTCAGCTGACCGTTGATTATGGCGTTGACCACCATGTTCAACTCTTGTGGACACGAAACCTTAGGATGAATGCATCTTTACAAGAGTGGTCCAAAATTTGGCACCACATACTAAATGCTCCTGGAAGGCAAGAAAGTTCTAGAATTTCATCTCTAAGACGTGTTATTATGCCACCTGGGACACCGCTGCATTCCTTCAAGAGAGTCTTCAAAGATGATTTGGGAGGTGCACTATAGTTAGCTCATTCGACATTTTGGGGTAGAAAAAATAGTGGAAATGTTGCAAAATTATTTTTATTGGACAAAACTTCTACATGATGTTGGGAAGTACATTAGATCCTGCACATATTGTGCCATTGCCAAACCTAATATCAATAAGCAAGGCTTTTATACTCCTCTTCCAACTCTTATTTGGCCGTATGAATCCATCTCCATGGATCACATGTCAGACCTTCCTTCTACCAAGCATGGAAATGACTTTGTTTTTCATGGTCATTGAAAAATTCTCTAATATGGCCATTCTGGTGGCCTATAAGAAGAGTATCACAACAGAATTCGTTGCCAAACTCTTCTTTGAATGAGTATGGGTACACTTTGGGATACCACAAACCATTATCTCAGATCAGGAAAATAGGTTCCTAAGTAAATTTTGGACAAGCCTTTGGTCATTGTTTGATACCAAGCTCACTCAGTGCATGACCTTTCACCCCCAAACTGATTGTCAAACAAAGGTCATCAACAGGATGATCGTGCACATCTTGTGCATGTAAAACTAGAAGCATCCATGCACATGGGATGAAAGCCTACCCTATGTCTAGCACAACTACAACAAAGCTCTCCACAACTCAACTAAACACAACCCCTTTCAGGTGGGGATGGGATTCCAACCACTATGTCCCATTCATGTTTCCATACCACTTGCAGTTACTCAGGAAGATTCGGCTCATGTCCATTCCAAAGCTAAGAGATCTATTAGATTCATTGAATGAATTAAGCACATACACCATTAGGTCCATGACATATTGGATAGAGAAACTGCCAAGTACAAACAACATCATCATCAACATTGGGTGTCACATAAGTTCTAGGTGGGTGAAAAAGTTTGGTTACATTTGCAGAACAAGTTCCTTGCTGGAGCCCACTGCAATCTTCGCCCACTTTAATATGGGCCTTATACCATCACTAAGTTTATAGGAGACAATTCTTTCGAACTCAACATTCCAGTGTTCCTTAGACTACACCCAGTATTCAATGTGGATTGGCTACGACCATACTTTCCCCCATTGTTGGACACATCAAACATTGATGAGCATATGACACCAACATAGCTCAACCTAATTTGTATCAAACATGCCACAATTGATAGGATCATGGAAAAATAGTTCAATAAAACTTTCTAGTAGAGGATCCAACTATATCAAGTTGTCAAAGCAGGCAAACTCCTTGACTAGGGTAAGTGGCTCACTAGAGACAAAGTTTAACATAAACTTCCTCACCTCATGGACAATCTGCATGCAATGGGGACAATTGCTCCCTAAGGGGGGAGGAATGATATAGGTGGCTATTGGTGGCCACCCACCTATTCCACCTGGACCTCCAACTGATTTCATCAGTTTCCTTGACTATAGCATAATTTACTATTTTTAGCATTTTTTCATGTCTTTAACTCTCATAGTTGTTTTGAAACCCTAAACGACACTTTTTTGAGGCTCGCAGGCCTATTGCAAATAATTTAGTACTCAAAGATACATTTATAACAAGGTATGGTATGTGCCAAACAAATATTATATGACCAAGTTATGACCCTGAGAAGTTGGTTGTCCAACTAACCCCAATGGGGCCCACAAACTCTTGGTGTTCCAACTCATAGGGTTAGGGTTTTTGTTGTTTATGGTTTCCCTTTATTGTCCAATAATAAAAATTCCATTGAGCCTCATGTAACATAGTGCATAGGCATGTAAACACCAAATCTCTTCTTAGAGATAAGCTACCATCACCTGAGCTATTTTATTTCCATTCTGCATGTAAGCATCTTTTAGTTCTTTGAGATTAATGAAATGAAGATTTATTTCTGTTGCATCTTTGTTTTTATGTTTATATCTATATTTCATTTCGTTCCTTCATAAATATAGATAATTGTATGCTCACAAATTCATTTTCACACACTTGCACTTCACACACTAAGCTCATCTAAACTTTTCATCAAGGGTATCCACCTTTTAGAATCTTGATCCTTAGTTTCCTTGAAGCTTACATTTTTCACACCCTACGTTAAGATAAGCCTCTTTAAAAACAACCCTAACACTTGAACACACTAAATTCCCCACAGGGATCACAAGATAATTTATAGTTTAGGCTAGGACAACTGGGGGTAGGAATCCCATAAGTCATCATGGTTGTTTACACCTTGAAACATAGAAACTTGTCTTGTAGGTAACCTGAAATCCTTCACCATCCCACAACAAAACTTGGTGCATTCTAGAAACCTAAATAATATGGGGTTAGTCTTAGTTCTTAGTGCATGTGGCTGTCCATGAGGCTACCCGACTCATTGGTCTAGGGCTCCTCATTGTTGACTAAGTACAAAGAAGCCCAAGATTTGATCACCCCCGTGGACGAAGATAACCTTAGTGGCCAAATATTAGGGAATCTTTCCCTATAGGTTGAGGTGCATGAAGCACGAAGAGTTGAGGTGATATTGGTAAGGTTGATGGAAACGTCACTAGTACTTTCAGGACATCACCCTAGTACCCCCCATTACATCTCCTCTCTATACCTTGGTTGAGTCTTGGTTGTTGGAAGCATTTTCAGTACTTTCAGGATGTGGCCCCAATACCCTACTATAGAATCCTTGCAAGGCCCAGTTACTATTTGAGTGGAAAGGATGTATAGGTATTTTTAGGATTTTTTAATCATATGCAAAAAAAAATAGAAAACCTTTTTTTCTTAATTGGTCTCATAACATAAAGTTAAAGGGAGAAATAAAAATTTACTTTTTCTTTGTTTTATTAATGTGGTTCATTTTCTTTGATAAAATATCCCCTCTCACCATATAAGGTAACACACATCCACAAGGGCACCATAGGGGAACCAAGGGTTACCCGTCACTCTCTTCACATTCTAAACCTCCCCCCTTTGCTGAAAGGTGTGCCATGTCTCTCACTGTCTAGGTGTAAAAGACACCATTCAACCACTTTGATTGGGTCATCCTTTATTGGAGAAACCTTGATTGGGACCCCTCCCTCTCAAAGTACTCCTTTTACTACCCCTTTGGGGAGTCCACATACTACTCCCCAAAGTAGTCCTACTCGTTCTCCCCCACAAGGGAACTCTTTCCGGACTACGTCCCAAGGTCATTATGTTATGGAATATAATCTTATTTGTAGCTTCTCTAAACCTACTAGATCTAACTAAGCTCACAAATAATCCAATTTCCCATGATCCACAATGGCCTCCCATGCCAACTAAGCTCCCTTCAAACATTCCTAAGTTTGAAGGTAAACAAGGGGAATATCCCGCCAACCACATCGCGACCTTTCATTTATGGTGTTCATCCAACAACATCGTTGAAGACTCAATTCATCTACAACTATTTTAATGCACCCTCACTGGCTTTGCATCGAAATGGTATGTCAGTGAGACCTCAGGCTCCCATGCAACCTTTAACTCACTAGCCAACTCATTCCTCACCTTCTTTCATCTCCTAGTTTGACATGACATTGGGTTATAAATTTTGACCCACTTTTGGAAATCTACCTCCACTCATATTTCAAACCATATCCACAAGTGGAAAAAGCATCATATCCCATGTAAAGTGAAAAGTGAACGTGACAAAATACCTCCACCTCAATTTATTTTTGAAATATCTTCTACCAACAATTACAAAGGATGTGGCTACAACCATGCCCCAGATAGAGGAAGAGGCTATCAATAAAGCTCAATAGTTTGAGCTTATTTACACTTAGTCAAGGTACCTTTACTCCATACTCTCAAATGTCCCCTGATTATAGTCATTTAAACAAGATAAACTGGGAGCATCAAATGCGGTGGATGGTTTAATTGGAACCATCACCCAAAATTCACCTGGAAGCACATTCCAACAGTCCATAAATGTGTACAATGGACAACCCCATTTCCAAAATTTTGGGTGTCCACTCACAACTGAAATTCTCATCAACACGAGATATTATCCCAATCACCTTGTGCACTCTCAAAACCCTCCCATGCAAGGTAAATAGTACCCTAGCATTTTGGGTAACTAGTATCCTCCAACGTAAGGTGGTCAATATCCTTTGTGCACCACAATAGCTATGTTGACCTCCCAAACCACTTACACCAACATGGGACAAGGGAGCCCTTATTACCCTTTTCCTACACCTCAACAACCTAACCCCCCACCTTAGCTAAATACAGGGGTTAATTTTGTGCAACCTTCCTTCCTTCAATAACAATAGAAATTTGAAAGTCTCAACACTGCTAACAATCCAAACACCAACAAGAAGAAAGGAAAGAACAAACAAAAATGGGAACTTGGGCGGAGAGGAAAAAACAACCAATAGCCTTTGTGTGCACCAAATGGAGGCAAACCCCCAAATTAGAGCCAAACTCAAAGTCAAGGTACCAACAACCCATAAAAGAAGAACAAGGATGCTAGTTCCAGGACCAACCATGCATGTGCTCTTTGTGGGGAATATGGGCATTACACCCATCATTGTCCTCGACTCCAAGAATTGAAGAAGATGAGAGGGGCCAGGGGGTAGGTGGGAATGAGACAACAACCTGCAGTAATGTAGAGTCCATCCCCCCACCAGGGAGATGTGGTCATGCAACACGAGGCATCCCCTCCCCTATCAAAATCCAACTAGGAGCAATTCTAATGACCTAGTCAAGTAGGACATTTACATGACCGGATCAGATGATCTCTTGAAAACATGAAACCATGATGATGGGGCCCCTAAAAAAGCCAATCCTTCCTCATCATCAAACATTTCTACTGCGCCACCTTTGACATTACCACGACCCCTTATTGAACCCATTCCGGAAATGATCAAAGTTCCATTACATCACAATGCCCATAACACAAAGGAAAATTCTAGTTATAGAATTGTTGATAACCTAGCACAATATTCTTCAACCATAACATCATTGGAGGTATTACAAACATATCCAACTCAACAGAAATCCCTACTTTCTGCGTTAGGTGCAATCAACTCATCCAATTCATGATTGGTGGATTTTAATTTGAGAACACTGCATCATGAATCCCTCTATAGTTTCCTTTCAGATCCCAGTCACCATTCAAAACATTACCATCCATCGATCCATCATAGATGGGGGGGATCCACTTGAATTATTTGAAAGTCAGTTTGGCAGAAACTAAGGTCCCTTGAATTGATTGCAACCCCTATTACATTAATGGCTTATGGAAGACACCCCTCTGCACTCGTTGAACTTTTCCAAAACATCCTGGTGGAGCTTGCTATAAAAACAATGCTCATGGGTATCAAAGTCCTTGATGCCAAGTTAGATTACAATATATTTCTAGGCTGTAGCTACATATATGCCATGACCATAGTAGTGTCATCATTATTTCATGTCATGATGTTTCCCCGTGATGAGAAAATCATCACTAAAGATCAATTAACATACTATGAGAAACGAACATATACAACCCCGATAGTGTGTTACCTTTCATAGGGTCCCACAATGAGTCAGTCCCATCCTTGACTGAGGTAGGCCCAAGATTGTTCAAATCATCATCACTCCTTGGTAGGTACGAAGGAGACCCACCAATAGTCACATTTTCTTTAACAACGGTAGAATGCATGATGGGTTCATGGAATAATACCCGGTCTCAGAAATTAATTCTAGGCAAACCCAATGTTGTGACTACTAAGTCATCATTTCTTCCATACGCAAAAACCCAAACCCCTTTCTTGTATTCCCCACCCAGTTTTGTCTCACATGAAGTCATGGAAACACTTATGTTACCCAACATGTATCTTGTGATACCTATTTGGTATTTGACCTCACATGCCATGTCAGAAAATTCAAATGTTACCTTTCCTAGTGTGATCCCAATGAATATACCTCTAGAGGTCACACCTCTAGTCATTTCTACTACATCAAAACTGGTAGGTGCCAACAATAGGGACAAAAAAAAAGGTAAGAAAATCAAAACCCCAACTGATTCCTCTCCTATTATATCTCTATCGTGTGCATTATGTGATGTATTGGGATACCCTACCAACCAGTGCCCAAAATTGGGAGAGTTGAAAGATCTCCTTCATGCCCCACACACACCAATAGCCCCACCTCCACTTCCGAGAGATAAGGCCACACCATTGAGTAATAAGGGATTATGTACCAACCATCCATGTGATACATGTTCACAGTATGACCACTACATGCACCATTACCCCAAAATTCCTTGCTATTGGGATGCATTGCTAGCCCTATCCCAAGACAAAATTGTGACACCATCACTTTCCAACACCCCAGTGGCAAACGATGTGTCTCAGACCATTTATTATGTCTTCGAGGAAGAAGCTCCGAAGTTAGTTCCTGCTTGCATCCAATTCCATTCTACCTCACACCTATAATGAGTCTCCTTTAGGATGGAAAAGCTACCTAAGATAGCCTCACCACAACCTACCCACTCATTCTCCTTATGTGGAAAACCAAGGAATTTGATTAATCAATGTAGAGAGTTGAAAAAAATCAAGGAAATTTTTCTCTCATTGGTCCAGCTTCCTCACCTTGATCGCTCAATCAAGTTTAGACACAAGTGAAACCATTATTGCATTTGTTCCCAAGTCCATAATATGAGGAATTTCCCATACCTCCCTCAATTTCGAGAGGCAAGGGCAGCATTATAGAAAAATGGCATCAAGAGCTCAACCCATCCTCTCGCTGCCAACACTAAGCTCAATGGGTGGTACACACCTTTAACAAATGCCCCACCTCATGAAATCAACCACTAGTCATCATCATGAACCATGATATATGTTGTTACATAGACCAACTATCATATGGACACATGATCTGCATTACATATAGCTCATCCTTGTCACATTTGTACTAACACCTTTCATAGTTTGGAGACATGTCTAACATTGCAAAAATTTTGATAGCTTAACATCCGATGAAACCCACTTTATATAATTCCTAAACAAACTCCTCCCACAAAGGATGTTTCCTTGCACCTAAGGACCATGAAACCTTCCTGGGAACCTTATCCTACCCACCGTCTGGCTACCATATGAGAGATTCTCCCAACACTTCGCTTGTTTTTTCAAAGACATCGATAATATATCCTTTTCTTGAACCCCATCAAGTGTGTCTTTTGCATTACCGCTAGAAGATTGTTGGGATTCATAGTCTCCCAACAAGGCATCAGAGTCGACCCTATAAAGGTTCATACCATTCGACATATCCACAACCTAGAACTTTAAAGCCGTTACAAAGCTTACAAGTTAAGGCCAACTTCTTACGACACTTTTTCCCTGACTATGCCACATGTGTGCACATCTTCTTATGTCTCTTGTGTTAAGACATCCCCTTCCAATGGGATGAACATACCCAAAAATTATTTGAGGCCTTAAAACACACATTATCATAGGAACCACTGATAATCCCACTTGACCACACCAAGGACTATATTCTCTACCTCTCATCCTCAGATGTATCCATCGTCAGCATACTAGTCAAAGAGGGTAGTGACAATAGAGAACACATCATCTATTGTGTCAGCAAGAAGCTCTTAGGGCCTTCTTTGAAGTATGATCTAGTAGAAAAAATAACCTTATTCTTCATGCATGTAATCCATAAGCTTCGACACTACATTATTTTGCAGACTATCATTGTCATCACAAGTATCAACAACATGCGCTACTTTCTCATGCGTTGAATGATGAACCACAAGTACGCCCAATGGGTGGTTTTATTAAAAGAATTATATCTTTAGTTTCTTCCCCCAAGAGCATGAAATCTCTTATTGTTGCAGAGTTCATCACATATCTCCCATAAGAATCTGAATGGTCCCCTATAAATGATTATTTCCCAGACGAACACTTATTTGTTATATCCATATATGACCCTTGGTATGGTGACATACTCCTCTTCCTATGAAATCATAATTTTCACGCTCATCTTACTCGCGATGATTTTCAGTGCATTCATCAACAATCTCCCCACTTTATCCTTATTGGAGACACTCTCTATTGCAGAGGTATCGACACCATTCTTCACTGATGCCTTTCCATTGATGAATCCAAGAAGGTTTTAAATTACTACCATAGCATAACCTGTGGTGGCCACCTCTCTGGAATGGCCACTTCCCAAAATATCCTCCATGTAGGCTACTTCTAACACACTCTTTTCCATGACTGTATTAAAGAAGTCAAAAGGTGTGAACATTGTCCGTGATATGCTCACAAAGCCTGAGCTTCTTCAACTACCCTACATCTAGTCAGTGTCACTAGTCCTTTTCTCAAATGGGGCATTGATTTCATGGCTTGCAATCCACCATCTAAAAATGGCCACAAATACATAGTAGTTGTCATTGACTACTTTACCAAGTGGACCGAAGCCATGCCACATTCGACAATGCTATCGATACCACCGCATGATTTTTCTTTAATCATGTCATCACGTGGTTTGTCGTTCCCAAGGAGTTAGTATCGGATCATGGTAAACACTTCGAGAATAATATTTTCCATGAACTATTCCAGCTCCTTAGCTTCTCACATGAGTTTACTTCTCCATAATACCCTGTGTAATGGCTAGGTAGAAGTTGTTAACAAAGTCCTTAAGACAAAGTTGCAATGTATGGTGAACAAGCACAAAACCAACTAGAATCACATGCTATTCACCACCATATGGGCATAATTCACATTGGTCAAAACATCCATAGGATTTACACCTTTCCACCTAGTATATGGTGTCGAAGCCGTACTCCCCATAGAGTGCAAGATCCCCACTTTACGCATGACCATCGAGCTTCTCCAGAAACTTTGTCACTAGAAAAATGACTTGTACAACTATATTCCATCAAAAAGATTTAGCGAGAATCCCTTTAGCATAACGAAGCCTATAAAAATAGAGCCAAAGCCTCATTCGATTGCAACCTCACCCCTCACTCATTCAATGGGGGGGATCTTGTACTTACGTATGACGTTGCCAAAGAAGCCCTAGTACCTGGCAAGTTTGAAACCCTATGGAAAGGATCTTACATTGTTAAGCATTTCCTATTAAAGGGCACATATGAGCTGGCATATCTAAATGGGAGATGCATTAAAGATCCCATCAATGGGCCTTGCCTTAAAAAATTCTTCCCATAATCCTCAAGTTTGGTCTTATGATGTAAATGTTATGTACCATGATTTATTTTTATGGTGTCTACTTCATCATTTTATGTACTATAAACTATCCTCTCATATTGTTTCACAAATGGATTATCCAAAAGCCTACCACCATGGGTTCACTAATGGTGCTTCTCGATGGTCACAAAATCTAGCTGTGAAAACTTGGGCCATTTACTCCCCTAATCAGATGATTCTCCATCATAATAGAATCTGTATTTGGTTAGCCTCTAATAATCAAGAAGAATATGATGTTGTCATAGGTTTATTAGCTGATGTCTCTCACCTAGGCATCAATCATATGCATATGTTCCTTGATTATTGGCTCTTCGTATCACAGTTGAATCACACCTTCAATGTTCATGATGCTTGGATTTTTTGGAAATAATCGCATGCATGACTGTTAACACAAGGTTTTAACCATATCACATTTTCACATATCCCAAGAAAACCAAATCAGGTTGTTGACCACATTGCTAATCAAATACTAGATTGGTAAGTCTTACACATAGACATCATTGAGACATATAAATCATAAGAATAACCCTTCATATAAATAAAAATTCATGAACATCACATTTATAAGCACAAAACACATCATGAAATCTGAAAAGGAATTCTCATATATATATATATATATATATATATATATATATATATATATATATATATATATATATATATATATATATATATATATATATATATATATATATATATATATATATATATATATATATATATATATATATATAGACACACATCATCCAAAAAATATAGTACATCAGCTAGTCATCACCAGAAAAATGAGTGATCCAATGAAGGGGAGCATCCTCATAATGGGTTATTCCGTGGTACATCATAATATGCATATAAAGCCTGGGATCATTGCCCCCTACACCACATAGTGAAGGTCCTTTTTCCTCCGTTGGTTCTAGTCCTAAGATAGGCCCTTTCATGGCTCCAGCAATAGTCACCCTACGGAGAATAGGGCACCAAGCTCTATCAGGAGTCATCATCCTCTCAATGATGACCTCACCTAGAATTATACATTTAGCCTCAAGAATGACATGTAAAAATTCTGATAGTTGCTCCCTCACATCCTCAGCTACTGCTACCTTGGCTCATTGTTAGGTGGACTAATCCTTCTTGTGGACAAGATGGATCTCCCTAGATCTCAAACAAAATATAGTAATAAACAAGAAAAGAATTGTTACCTTTCCTTAGCTTATGTTTGATTGAAACAAGTAATATGCGAGGAATCACTTACCGGTTGAATGAAATGCATGTTGAAGTCCCTTCAGTGCCTTCCATAGGTGGCTTCTCCTCAATGATTTAGAGTCTTTTCTAGTGTTTTCCACAACTTCTCCATGATGTTCCAAAGGATATCTACATAGATAGAAAAACAAAAAGGATCAATGCATCTAGCATATAGAATTAAAGGGGAAAATATCATGTCCAGATCTCCCCTGAAGTCAACATCGACATAATGAAAATGTAGAATCAATTAAGGGTTGGACAAGAACCAACCCCCAATTGTGGGCATCTAGTATTGCCCAACCTCCCCCCACTTTCTTTGGGCATAAAGGGGGCCCATTGCTAGATTCATAGCTCCCCCCATGGCCCAAATGCCACCACTATAACCAAATGCAACATCGCCACTCTCTCGTAAATTATTTCACAAATAACACTCCCATATCATAAGGTAGTCATCTCCTTGCAGACCACTTGCATGAGCTGCATCACCATCCTCCAATAGAGGAAACCTGAACATTAAAGAAAGGTATCTTCCTACATGCTCTCTAATACAAAAATTAGAATCCCTGAGATATGATTTTGGGATGCTTACCCCACAAGGCACACAATCATAGATGCCACCACTCACACCACCAAGTCCAAGATAGAAGAAATGTAGATACTCCCTGCATCAAATGCATCCACCCCGTAATATTGGTTGTTTGAGGCTGTTAACCTAGTCCCTCCATGAGGGAGCTTAGTTGGTAGCACGCCCCACTCCACCCCACCCCACCCCCCCCCCACCTGAGATTATAGCCCTATCATGAAGTAAATATCTACCTCCATGGTGAATGCTAGGTCTGTCCCTTAGATAACAAACACGTGCCTCGTAGGCTGCCTCCGACTAATCACAAAGTGCAATAAATCCTCTAGTGACCTCAATGAGGGGTTCTAAAGATACTTTAGTAACCCCCACCCTGCTAACTAAGATCATGCTTGTGCATCAACAACCACCATTGTGGCTATATTAGGCCAATCCTACTCTCACCACAAGAACATCCTGCCCATCACATGAGCACCAAGTGATCAGTCATTTCAAAAAAAAATACGCAACCCAAATGCCAAAAATTTCACTTATTGCAACCTACGTGTCTGTTTCCAAAAAATACATACATGTGTCATGTCATTGTCCATCCAATACTCACGAGGTCCTCTTCCAGAAGGCCTTACATCTATTTTTCCTATGTTTCCCTCACACTTGCGTGTACTGTATGACTGTTTTCTTCACATTTGCGCTCATTGCACGACTATTCATGCCTTACCCATGAGGTCCTTGCTAAGAGGGTCTCGTGGCCATTTTTCCCATAGTCACGACACTCGCATGATTATTTTATCATAAAATGCGTTCCCCGTGCATCTTATATCCCCAAAATCGCATGATATCACATGACTGTCACGCAGTCGCCTACGCACGTTTCAATATTTTTCCCTAAAAGGGTCGTTACATCCCACCCTATATAGCCTACCTACCCTAGGCTACTGAATTGATAGAGTGGGTGTTAAGACGATTAAAATGTCTCTCCTCACGCACAACCCGAGTACACTAGTTGATCACAATGACAAAAATATCTTGTGGGCTCCATCCTAGATTACACGTCAATAAGTACAAATGAGGTGGCAATATGAGCCCCACATCCTTATATATTTCCATTTATATCATTTTTCTAGATCCCATGAGCTCCTTTCACAAAATCATCAGAGACATTGGGATCAAGACATTTTCATCTACATCATGGTCCCCTCCATTCCATTCAGCATGCATTCTCATTTTTGGGCTCACCTCACATTTCAAAGTACCCATAAGGTGTTCCTTTCTATGTTTTTCAATACTTTTTTAGTAAGCTCTAATTTGCAGAATGTTACATAAATATGTTTTCACTTAGGGTATTGGCTTTCGAAGTTGCGGATTCTCAACAACTTATCAGTAGCCTCATCCCCTCAGTGCTAATTCATAGTTAAGGTATCATTCTCCACTTGGCATGATAGGCTTCCTCTAAAGATTTGCTTATCCTGACATCATTTCCCTGAAATAAACCATAGGGTCCACCATCTTGACTAGATTTACCATAACCTTCCACCTGCACATGGTAAACGTCCATGTTGGTCAAAGAACTTCAACCACATGGATTACCCCAATTCATAGTCCCCTTCACACTATCGGTATCCATGACCATTCCCCCAGGACTAGGAGCCATTTCATACGCATGCCTTGAAAATCAGCCTCATGTCTCTCTTATTTGCTTTCCATTCACCAATCCCCTCCGAGGACAACATTATTGAAAAATCATAATGGATGCTCCACCATGTTCTACACTTGGCCTACCATTCATCCATATTGTAGTATACCACCTATGTCATTACATCCACCTCATCTACCACACACTGAGATCAACCAATGGGCCCCCCACCCTCTGCAAAAAACCCACCTACATCATTACATGGGCCATCATTTTCTTGTGGCACTTGTCTCCATGTTTGTATGTTCCAAAGCACTTTTATTTTTCTTGGAAAGTGTACAAAGATTTTTGAAGGAACGTGATTCTCAACAATATTTTTGCATTAGTTACCTGGTGGTAGTCCTTAGTCAACCTTGGTTGGGGCTCTCTATTTACCTCCCATTAATCACCATTTTTTGATACCATACCATGACAATTAGAATGAACATTCCCCCCTCCCCCCAGGATGTCCTACTGACTCTAGGGGCATTACCTCAGCACCATTTTTATAACAACTCCGAGCTAAAGTTCATGTAATAAAGTTAATAAAGGAAAAATAAGACCAAGGTCATGGGACATGTATTGCAAGCTAAATGTTGGGAAAAAAATACTAGCGAGCGTTCATTTGGTTTATTATGGATAAGGGAAATTGGCAAAGGCAATGACAAAGACTTTGGAAAGGAAAGGTGCATTTATTGGCATTTTATTTATGAAATTAAAGGAAATTATGAGAAAATAAAGGTGAAAGGTCATAGGTTGCATGTGAGGAGGAAAATTAAGGAAAAATAAAGGAAATTGAAGAAAATAGAGGCATAATTAATAACAAGGCTTCTGAGGATTAGTTCACAACCTTTTGTCAGCTTAGTTTTGGAGTTCTCTCACTATTCTCTCTTGCTGATACTCTTGCACACTTAGAGCATTCTTGGAGCACTCTAGCATTGGAGAAAGGAAGGTACAAGAAGGAAAAGGAAGGTCAAGGAAAGCAAAGATCAAGTAAGGAATAGTTGGATCAAGCATATACAATGGGGTTACTTGTAGATATTGAGTTGCATGTATGATTTCGTTGCTAGTTTTGGCATGCATGTATGTATTTGGTTCTCTTGTTGTCATTGACATGGGTTTTTCCAAGTGTGACAATGGATTTTAACCTTGCCTTGCCATTTCTAGGTATCCATGGTGTGATAGGGTTCTTTTACTTGGTTGATATGGATTTTTGGATGGTTTCAAAACTAAGTGGGATGGTCTCAAGAAAATTCCCAAAGGCCTAGGAATCCATTGAACGGTAAATGGTTGGATACATGGTAAAGGTTGAAGGTGGAGATAGGAAAATTCCTCACATTTTAGGCAGATATATCCAGAGGGATCCATGATTTTTTAGGGCCTAGTGATCCCTTGAATAGTATATGGTGGGATTGTGGTAAAGGTAGTAGTGAATGTTATTTTTTTGGGCCTAGGAATCCCTTGACTGGTATACAACAGGATACACAGTAAATCCTGGTTGTATAGATGAGTATTTTGGGCCTAGGAATCTCTTGACCGGTAAGAGAGGGATACCTGGTAAAGCTTGAGGAAGCCCTAGTTTCTTTTGTTTTGAGACCCACATTCAAGCTTAGAATATGGCACGGAGGTGATTGGCTGAAAGAAAGACTTGGTTCAGACTAATCTATGGTCGGGTGGTACTTGGAAGTCCCTGACTTGGTTGGATTTTTCTTATGTTAATAAGATATCTCTTTCATTGTATTTCATGAGTAAATGTACTTGATATTATGTGGATTTTATGGCTATTCTATCATTATTATTATTCTGGTTATATGCTGGCAATAAGCATAGTTTTATGACAGAGTTGAGTTATGGCTCTCATCATGTTTTGATTAGTAGATGAAATGAATGTATGACCTAATAAATGATAATGAAACTATTGTGAGAGGGCATCAAACATTCTTGTTGAATATCAGATAAGTATGAGGCCCCTATGTTTAGATGTGTATTTATGTCTAGTACATTAAATGTTTATGATGTGTTTGACGAAATGCCTACCATGGTTAGGATAAGTTAGGCTAGGTCCGTATTCAAGTTTTTCATTAGATGCATTGTCTTCTTGTAAGTTATCACTTCTAAGTGTTTCATTAAGTTATGGGAAGAGGCCTGGGTCCTAGCCCTAAAATAATGGCTTAAATCTCGCAATCGCTGGAACATAACTGGCTGGAAAATTATGCAATCGCATGGAGGCCTTGTTGTGGGAGTGCCTGAAGGGTTTTGGTCACATGGATTGCTTGTCATTGGAGTGACTGGGGGTTTAGTTCAGTTAAAAAGAAAGTTAACTCAAGGGTTAGGCGCCTGGAGTGGTTGGTTAGCCTCTAGGGGTACTATAGCTCCTGAGGAAGGTAAGTTTGGTTTCCATTTGTCGATTCCATTTCTTAAATGTACTTGGGGTGTTGAATCACATCATAATAACTCTTCATTAGACATTTACCCTAGTGGACCAGTAAGCTTGGGTAAGTGTGGGAGGAAGGCATTACAGATTGGTATCAGAGAAAATTCTGCTCCCTTTAGGTGATGTCTAGTTTCCATTGTCTTTGGGTGACAACATGGTTCACCCCTTGGACTAGATGGGCAGAATGCGGTTGTCATGCATGTATGCAGATTGTATATGTGCTTAATGTGTATGCATGATGATTGTCATTTTTGTAGTTGTGTTGTCATGTAGAAGTGCATATGTTGTTGTTGAGATGTGGTTGTCATGAATGCATGTCAGTTGTAGTATGCATTTTTTATGCATGTAAGTTTCTATATGTTGCTATGCATACATTTCTATGGGCATGGTTGTCATGCATGAGGTCATGGTATGCAGTTGGTGTTTTCATGCATGGTAACTGGGTAATGATTGAGATGATGTATATATATTGTTATGATTATGATTATACTTCTATCGTGCTAATCTGGATTGATCTTGCAGATGAGATATCATCACCTGAACTATACTGAGGTATGTTGGTTATGTTTATATTTTGGTTTAGATGGCATGATATAATTGTAGGAAGAAGAAGATCAAAGATGAGTAGAAAAATTGTGGATTAGAGTTCATGAGATCCCCCCCTATAGATCAAATGAGCAACATGGTGATGAGTACTCCCCTCACATAGCAAACACTTTGATAAGTTTCAAGGGAAAAATAAGAATTTTCAAAGTAGAAAATGACATAATAATTTAGTCACAAGAGAGACTTTCTAGGGCACAAGAGAAATAGGAAGAGGTCAATGCAGTTATCCTTTAGGGTTTGTCAAACTTGTAGAGACAGTGACTGCTTAGGATTAATCATGGACAAGAAGACAAGACTAATGGAACCTATGGTACCAGATCTCATGATGGACATAGGTTGAATAGGGATGATACTATCATGGATGACATATTTTTAGACACACCTTATAGGAGAGGTAGTGGATATGGGAATTATTCTAGTTCTGGTTTGGACAGGTACCATAGTCATCATCGCTATCATCCTTATAGGAGGAATGAAAACGAATATTGGTTAGATGAGTTAAAGAAAGCCAAACCACCTAAATTTGCTGGATAAATGAAGAAGTAACAAGATTGTAGAAGCTTGGTTTCTTGGGATGAATAAGTTCTTTAGATTTCATGACTATTTAGATAACATGAAAACTAGGATAGCTACGTTTAGTCTTAAAGTTAAAGAAGACATTTGGTGGGAAGATGTGAATAATGTTAGTGGAATTTGAAAAGAAGATTTTACTTGGAGGGAGTTTGAAAGAGGTTGGAGGAAGAAGTATCTATTTGCGAGATACTATGATGACAGGGAAAAATAATTCTATGAGCTAAAGATGGGGTCCATGATCGATGAAAAGTGTTTGGTAATTTAATTGAGTTTAAATTACTTCATAAATTATCAACCAGGGCTTGTAAACTGATGAAGTGTATGTGCACTAGTTGTTCTAGGATACTGTATTATGTGAGTAAATTCCTAAATTCAATTCAGATGTTTTCATGCACATGATTCATATAATAAATTGTCACTCTTGTAAGAAAGGAAAATATCACACTTACAGAAATAAAACTAAATTAAAGTGCAGAAGTAAATAGAAAAACCAAACCCAAATTCTCTTTACGTTTGCACAAGAGAAAACTAATCTAAAATTACAAAAATCAAATATCACTCCAACACAATTAAATCTAATTCTTAATGACAGACATGAAACTATTCTTAAGTACATAAATAAAATAAAATATCATACTGTCAAATCTGAATCACACTCATAAAGCCTTGGAAGAGTTATACTTATAATTTCAATCAAATGATTCTACTCTTCATGTGCACAATAGATCCCTATTTGATTTGTTTCCTTCATCATTAAAATAAAAAAATGATTAATTCTATAAAAGAAGTCTTCATAAAACTCTATCACAAAACTCTATCTCACTCTCATAAGCATTCACTAAAAGTCAAAACTGAAATATTAGTAGCAATAAACTAGTGGTACAAAATTTTAAGATGTAAAACTAAAATACTAACTGAAAACAAAATAAGACCTTACAACTCTCAGGAGGCCCTCTTGTGAGTTCAAGGTAAGCAACGATCAATCAAAGATTAAACACGTATCAACGAAACACACAAAGGAGTAATCAAGCTTCGATTTTATAAATACAAAGAGTGTTCTCAAAATAATAATTGGTCTGTCACCATTGTGTTGAGAGGTAGGTTTTATAGCCTCCTTCAATAAATTATTTAGAGGTTTTTACGCCTATCCTATTCGATAGAATTACTAAAAATGACATAAGATAATGTGAGATATCTATTCTTCATGATTTGCTATCGAAGAAGCAAATCATGAGGCAAAATATCATCTTCATCCTTATCATCAATCTTCTTGCTCACCTCATTTGTCTTAGGCTCCTTTTCCATTGGGTTGACTTCCACATTGACCTGCTCATATGGCACCTTTATCATCTTGCTGGATAATGAAGATAGGTGGATATCATTATATCGATTTTCAACTACCTATCCATATATTTCACTCCTCAAACGGTATTTCGGAACCTACAGATTCTTCAAATAAGCTGCAGAATCGATCATTAGCTGCAGAATTGGTGCAATTTGGTAGCTCATGTAAATATTAAATCAAATAATAATGAATTAGTGAAACCATGAATACAATATGATTAAGTACCTACTTTTTCCAATAACCTTGCAAGATGACACCTTATTAGGGTTTTTATGATAAAAAGGGAAGAAAATGGAGTGTATGGGGTTTAGGGAAGGTGTAAAAAATAAACAATTTTGTTCTTCAACATTCCCCCACACAGAAGATATTGCATGTACTCATGCACAAAATTTCAAAATTTGTGACCCAATTTGTCACTGAGCTACATCTGAGGCTTGATCAAGAACATCTAAGTTATTATTCCATGCTTTTCTGGCTTTGCTTTTGGTTGCCATCATTGGTTTCTTCATTAAAATCCTACACTGTAGACCCTTGATTTTACCTTCGAGAAGTTTATTTTGAGCCTTTAACTTCATGTTTTTCTTGTACTAGTCAAAAATATATAAGAGGATATTATCATTTTGAGTCCTTTGAATGTCATTCTGTACCTTCATTGCTTCATGCTTCTGCTTCATAAATTCGTTTAACACTTGTAATTCATAAATTTCCTACTTATGAACATTTTCAATTCTGGATTCTTCTCGAGGGTTGAAATGAATCTCTTCACTCATAATTTCTTCTTGGTTTGAGGATAAGTCAACAATTTTTTCTTGTTCTTTCTGCTCGAGAGATTCTATATAATCATAGATCTCTTGTTGAACAGGGTCAATTTCTGATGTCTTCCTTGTTGGACTTGCAATTGGGGATGGTATTTTCCCTGATTCTTCTTCTTCTAAATCAACAAAACCTGGAGACTATTTAATGGCCAATTTCATAAGTCGTACATTTTTCTTGATGGTTTTTCAATAGTGAGGGCTTGCTTTCTTTTACCACTTTTTTTTTCTCTGTTCTTTCCTTTGATGGACCTTCATGTGTGTCAGTAAATTTATTCTTTTTAAGACTCTTTAAAACATTTTCAAGAGGGGTTTCATCATCAGATTCATTATGCGTGTTCTCATCCTATGGAATTTCCTGTGCAAATGTTTGATTTTACAGTTTAGTGTTTGATGGAAGTTTTGGGCGGCTTCTTCTTATCTTAGAACTAGATTCATCTTGCTCAACTTCCTTAAAGTGATTTCAAACCAGAAAATCCTCCCAATTATCTCCTTTACTCTTCAAATGGGCTTTAATTAAGATTTTTACTAACCCGTGATGATACAGGGCACTGTCAATTGACTGAATCTTTCTTTGAATATTAGAAGCCCTTTTTCTTAAACTACAAAGAAAGAAATATGGAAAATTTATTTTGTTGCCATCAATGAAATGCATCATTAACCGAGCATGGTAAAAGAACATATTTCGAAACCTACCCTCACAGGTTATGAATTTTTGAATAATTAACAACAAATTTCTCCATTTACCTTTTAAAGTTGTTACTGGAATTCCCTTCTTAAAAATTTTGATGTCCATACCTGGATGTTTTCAAGAATATTTCCTAATCTTTCTCTTTGATTTTTTGATTTCTAAACCAACTTTCCCCATTTCTACAAAATATTGTATCTTCTTCCATGAATGACTCTATTAAGACTAGCTTGATATCTCCAATCTCACTTCCATTCCATCATATGCTCGAGCAAATGACTTTGTAACCTCCTTATCTTTCCCATCAATCTTTTCAAAGAATCATAACCACTATTCTTGTCGCAATTGTTGTTTCACCTGTGGACAACCTTCAAGAAACTTGACTCCATTTGGCTTAGAATGTACAATCACTCCCATTGTGAGGAAGCTTCACTCCTTAATTACCCTTTTTAATAGGATTATGGAGTGTACAAATGTCTGGAACAAAATTTAGGTAGAAATTGGGGGTTTTTTGGCAAAGAAGATCAAAACAAAGCTGAAGGAAGTGGGATATAATGAGAAGGAAATGGGATGGTGTAAATAAAAAATGGGATATATATGGATAAAGGTGAATGAATTTAAACATTAGGAAGGTTTGAATGTCATTCACATTTCGTGATTTTATGCATTTAATGGTGGAAACAAAATATTATGTGATGATAAAGGTAATCATTACATAATATGGTGGAATCAATAGTTATAACCATCCCTTAATTTCACAACTCAATGTTGATCCTTAATTATTTAACTAATATTTGCATACCTTTCATTATGTCTTACTAATTTGCTCTTTTTGTAGATTTCTTAGGTTTCTTTAGTTGTGATTTCCATTCAGATTGCTTTGAACATAATCTTCATTTTCTTTGGCTGTGATCTATCAAGTCAGCTGCGGAATTTCATGAGAGCTGCAGATTATTAAAAATTTTGTATCTGTCTTATTTCTACAAAGACGAATAAAATAAATGGGACAAGAATAGGGAAATTAAAAGGAAATCTATGTTACCAAGAATTCTTGGTTTTCAACTTAGATTTTTTGTATAAACATGCCAACAATGTTGGTTTTCATGTTTATAGAATTTTTTTATTTTTATTTTTTGAAAAATAAAGTAGAAGGCTAAGTTGGAGAGTAAGAAGAATCTTCCTTGACCAACTTCAAATCAAGATTATCTTGCAGATTTCTTATGAACTCTTCCTTTGTTAATGGTTTACTATATATTGGTAATCTATGACCATTTACAAGGAAAGTTGTTTTTTCTTCATCGATAGTTTTAATTCTGACTGCTCCATTATCAAATATAGTTTCAATCTCATAAGGACCAAGCCAATTAGTTTGAAATTTTCCTTGAAAATATTTAAATTTATAATCAAAAAGCAATGCCCAATCACCCAGTTTGAACTTGCTGTCTTTGATAAAGTTATCATGTGATTTGGATTTTTGTTGTTGAACTATATTGGTTTTTTTAATAACATCTTGTTGTATCTCGTCAAGTTCATTCAATTACTCCATTATTTGTTTTTGGGCTTCTGATAGATCAAGACCCAATGTTATTGCTATTTTCAAGGTCTTTATTTGGAACTCAATAGGAAACAAGACTTTCTTCCCATAAATAAGTTCATAAGGAGTATGTCCCATTGTGTTTCCCCATTGTTGGAATTATGATACAAGTATTGTCCTTGATGGAAACTCAACAGGTCAACTCAGTTTTGATAAGAGGCTAACAGGAATGTTCAGAGGCAATAAGGCAGTGGTACAGAGGATCAGGAAGATGGAACTAAGGTCTTTTGATCAGAATAAAGAAGTTGAAGGAAGAAGATGATGTAAGAGCAGTTTAAGAGATACACGTAGGTTCACTTAGTCCAAGAAATGTATACACGCAAGTACTCAAAATAGAAATAGCGTATAACATACACATGCACTCCCACAGAAGGCAAAGGGTGTACATGTTGAAAACCATGGTTTTGGTCTGAGGTATTTGGTCCAAGGTATATTTGGACCATGATATTAACCCTAGGTATTTAGTTCGAGGTATTTGGTCTGTGGTATTTGATCCAAGGTATTGGTCCTAAGTGGATTTGGTCCATGGCATTGAGAAAGGGCAAAAACTATATAAAGAAGAGAGGATCATAAGTCCAGATGTGCAAGTGAATAAGATTCTAAGGAATACTTCTATCTGAAGTATATTTTATATTATAGGGTTATGTTTGGGACTAGATCTGAAATATTATGTGCACCTTGAGTTCAATAATGGATCAAGATCATGAGACCTGAAATGACTTATTCTTGAATGATATGATATTGGTTGAGGCTAGATCTGATGTTTTGCATCTGTTTTATTCGCTATCTATCATGATATAGCTTTGTCTAAAGTCTGGAATTGCAGCAAAGTTTTGAGTCAACATTTGCATATTTGTACGCAGGTTCGTCTCGGTAAAAGAGTGTATACACGCAGGTTCTATTCTTTCAAGTAGCGTATACAAAAGAAAGGATTGATGTTTAGATATGACTGATCTATCAGATCAGTATTGCTAATTTATTGCTGCTGCTATTTTATTGTTGTCTGTTAATGAAGTCTTCTTTGATCTGAATGTAAATATGAATGCATAAGGAGGTTGATATTTGATTGATTGTATAAGTGAGAAGAAGTGTTTTCTATTTCCTGCCTGTGTAAAGTTCTATAAGTTGACAATAGATTTTTAGTACACTGCTGGTTAGTACATTTTTGATTCAAAGATTTTATGATTCAGAATCTTTAGAGGTATACGCAGGGTGGGCTGAAGGAAGTAGCGTATACACGCAGGTTTTCTTCATTGAAGTAGTGTATATAGTCTGACACATGAATTTTTGAGGTTTCAGTTGGTGCTGAATGTTGATACAAGTTTCTTGGTTCAGCACAGTGTTTTGATGACAGTGATCTGATTGCTTCAAATTAACTGCGTGTTGGTTGATGAAGTTTTAGTTTCTAAATTTTTTATGGCTTATTGATGAGTCAAGGTCTTCATATGTCTTTATATGTGCTAGGAGCATCCAGTCTGAAAATTCATGAAACATGGTCCCTGGTGGAAGAGTGGAGTTTTCTGTAGGCTGGCACCTATGTACTAGTAAACATATTGGCTAGTATAAGAGCTAGGGGGTTGTAGCTCCCTTCCAGTAGAAGGTGGAGAACGAGAGAAGGTTGTAACCTTCTGCAAGTAGAAGCCTGCATATTGGTTTGAGTCTGCACCAATACAAGATTGTAAACATATTTTCTTATTATTAAAAGAAGACAGAGATGACATCAATAGGTGGTTTTGACCCACATTGGGTTTCCACCTTAAATCTTGTTGTTCATGTGTCTTTCTTATGTGTAATGGTTTATTATGTTTATATTTCACATGGTTATTTTTTAATGATTGATTAAGTACTGATGCACTGATTAAAGATCAACATATGATGAATTAACTGAATCATAAGTTTACTGCATAAACGATGGTTTCCTTAAAGACAGTTGCGTGTACATGCTAGTTCCCCTCTCTGAAGTAGCATATATAAATCTGATTATGAAAAAGAAAAATTCTTGATCTGATAATACTGATCCCCCCCCTCTCAATATTATTTCCAACAATTGGTATCAGAGTAGGTCCTTTAGAAGAAGCTTGATCGCTTGAAGGAAAATCCATCAAGATGAATAGTCATGAAAGCATGGGATCCATCAGATCGCCAATCTTTGATGGGAGCAACTTTGTTTATTGGAAAATAAGAACCACATCCTATCTACCATCTCTTGGAACAGATGTCTAGGAAATTGTGGAAGGAGGATATAAATTTCCTACAGACACGGCAGGGAAAAAGCAATATGAAACCAATGCCAAAGTTGTCAATACTTTATTGGGAAGTGTGTCACAATCAGAGTTTGTCAAAGTCATGCATCTGAAATCAGCCAAAGAGATATGGGACAAAATCGTTCAGAGCTACGAAGGAGACTCTCAGGTAAAACATGCTAAGCTTCAAACTCTCAGAATTCAGTATGAAACTCTTAAGATGCATAGTGATGAGAATATAGCTAGTTACTTCTTACGTATAGATGAGGTTGTTAATTATATGAAGAATCTGGGTGAAGAAATGAAGTAAGTTACCTTAGCTGAGAAAATTTTGACATACTTGTCTACTAAATTTGAATCAAAAGTGTCTTCCATAGAAGAAAAACAGGATCTGCATAATATCACTATGACACAGCTTCACAAAATCCTAACTGCTTTTGAGATGAGAAAAGGAGGTCCATTAGGTATGAGAGAAGCCGCATTTAAAGCTTCAAAAAAAGGAAAAGAAAAGGAAGAACACAATGAATCAGGACACATTTCAGAAGAAGAAGATGAGGTAAATTTTGTCAAGAAGCTTCAACGAGGTTCTGGAAGGTTCAGAGGTAAGCTACCTTTCAAATGCTTTGCTTGCGGTAGAGTCAATAATTATGCTGCTAGAAGTCCTCATAAAGATAAATATGAAAAAGGAAAGGATATGCAAAAGGGAATAGGAAACAAGTTGTGAATAGGAGGACTTACTATACTCATGAAGATAGCAATGGTTTATCTAATAGTGATGAAGATGAAACTGGTCAAGATTACAGACTTCTCATGGCCTATGATAGCGATAATTTTTGGGATAGTTTAGAAGAGGATAGTGATGGTTTATCTAATAGTGATGATTATAGACTTCTCATGGCTTATGACAATGATGATTTTTGGGATTCTTTAGAAGAGGAAAACTTTCATGAATAAATCTCTAAACTCAAAATCTGATTAGAAGAAAAGAATATGATCATAAATACCTTGACATACCAACTTGTTGAAAAAGAAAATCACAATGAAAAACTAGAATGTGAAATTATGGGTCTAAGAAAAGATCTTGAGAAAACAAAATCTCTCAATCTTAGATTTTCTAAAGGATCAGAAACTTTAAATGAAATTATCAAAGTTCAGTGTTCTCCTATGATAAAGACAGATCTTGGATATACTGAAGAAACATCTCAATCACAGAAGTTATCAACCTCCACCAAAATCTATCTTGATGTAGCAAAGACCAGTGAACAATATGACAATCGTCAGCAAAGGCATAAAGTTGATCACCAGGTAAATCATACTCAATTTGCTCCAAGGATGAATATCAATAGAAGCCACAACCAACCTCAGGCAAATCATACTCAATTTGCTCCAAAGATGAATATCAATAGAAACTACAATCAACAGGTAAATAGATTCGATAGTCGCAAAAACTTCTTTAATGGGAAATGTTTTTCATGTCATAATTTTGGGCACAAAGCTGCTCAATGCATTGCTTACAAAACCATCATGACTAGAGAAGCATGAAATCAAAGGAATGTAACAGGGATCAAGAGAAGTTCCTATAATAACTTTTCTCCTCTTGAAAATGAAATAGAATGCTCAATTTGTAACAACTTTGGTCACGAAGAATCTGAATGCAGGAGAAAATTTCACCAAACACCTCAAAAGGAGCAAATGCCATTAAATCCAAAGATATGGAGAAGGAAAGAATCTCAAACAGAAAGATGTGGTATAGCCTTGTATGCAAAGGGATAAGAAAATTAGTGGTACATTGACAGTGGATGCTCCAAACATATGACAGGTGACAAAGAGAAACTTCACTCATATAATTCCTTAGAAAAGGAAAAGAATGTCTCATTTGGAAATGACACTCCAGCTGTCATAAAAGGTAAAGGTTCTGTTTTCTTGAAAGAAAAGGTTAAATCTGGAAATGTTATGTATGTAGATGGTTTAAAGCATAACCTGTTGAGTGTCAGTCAAATGTGTGATCAAGGAAATGAAGTGGTGTTTTGATCAAATGGATGTGTTGTTCGTTAGCTTGATATAGGAGAGAACATGATCAAAGGTACAAGAACTACAAACAACTTATACATACTCAAAGGAGGACAAAAACAGTGTTATATAAGCAAAAATGATGAAAACTGGTTGTGGCATAGAAGATTGGGACATCTAAGCTTTTCTCAAATAAGAAAAGCATGCAGACTCAAGGTTGTTCGTGATATTCTAGATATCAGCATCCCAGAAAATACAATATGCAAACCATGTCAAATTGGTAAGCAAACCAAAGTTCACTTCATGGAAAAAGAAGGGTCATCTAGTAAGCCTCTTGAACTTATCCATACTGATTTATGTGGACCAACAAGGAAAAAGTCACCTCATGGAGAAGAATACTTTATTTTGTTCATTAATGATTATTCTAGAATGTGTTGGATAGGTCTTCTAAAGCATAAAGATGAAGCATTTGAAAAGTTCCAAGCCTTCAAAGCTTTGGTCGAAAATGAATCAGATTGAAAAATCAAATGCCTAAGATCTGATCGAGGAGGGAAATTTATATAGGATGAATTCTTTGACTTTTGTGAACAACATGGAATAAAAAGGGAATTCTCCACTGCAAGAACACCTCAGAAAAATGGTGTAGTAGAAAGGATGAAAAGAATAGTTCAACAAATGGCTCGAGCCATGCTAGATGAATCTGGAACTCCTACAACCTTCTAGGGAGAAGCTGTATTCGCTGCCATGACTATTCTCAACAAAGCAAATTTTCGGGTAAATAGCACTCAAACTCCACATGAACTTTGGTATGGTAAGACTCCTACTGTAAAATACTTTAAAGTTTTTGGAAGAAAATGTTTTATCAAAAGGAATGATGAAAAACTTGGTAAGTTTGAACCCAGAGCAGATGAAGGGATTCTTCTTGGCTATTCTTCCAGAAGTAAAAGATATAAATGTTATAATAAAAGACTTGGGAAAATTATTGAAAGCATTGATGTTGTAGTTGATGAAGCATGCAGAAATCCAAAACAGATAAAATCAATAGAAGATTATGAAAATGAGGAAGATGGGGATTACTTTCCCACATCAAATCAAAATTATATTGAAGAAGAAACCAATGAAGCACCAGAATAAGATATAATGGTAGAAGGAAAGACTCCGTCCAGGTATGTTCAGAAAAATCATCCAGAAACTCAAATTTTAGGAGAAAGGGAGGATGGTGTACAGACTAGAAGAACTATTACAGGGACCTCAAGATATCTAGCATTACTATCCTCCACCGAACCTCAAAATGTAAATGAAGCATGCAAAGATGAATGTTGGGTCAAGGCCATGGATGAAGAACTTGAGAAAATTGAAAGGAATGACACTTGGGAATTAGTTCCTAGACCTCATGATAAAAATATTATAGGAACTAAATGGATATTCAAGAACAAGCTGAATGAAAATGGAGAAGTCATTATAAACAAGGCCAGACTTGTTTGTAAAGGGTATGCTCAATAAGAAGGTATAGATTTTGAAGAAACTTTTGCACCTATTTCCATACTTGAATCCATAAGAATGTTTCTTTCTCTTTCCAGTTTTCGGAAATTCAAAGTATAAATGGATGTAAAATCAGCCTTCCTTAATGGATATTTAGAAGAAGAAGTTTATATTGAACAGCCAGAAGGATTCATTCTTGGAAATGATAAAAAACTTGTATGCAAACTCAAAAAGGCTATCTATGGTCTGAAACAGGCTCCAAGGGCTTGGTATTACTGCCTTGACAAATATCTACACCAATAAGGTTTTACAAAAGGTTCTGCAAATAGCAATTTATATACAAATATTGAAAATGATAAATTGCTAATTATTATTGTTTATGTTGATGATATCATTTTTGGTAGCAATGAAGAATCCATGAGTTAGAATTTTGCTTTAGTAATGCAGCAAGAATTTGAAATTTCCTTGCTTGGTGAACTTACCTATTTTCTTGGTCTACAAGTTCAGCAAACTAAAGATGGTATTTTTCTTTCACAAACCAAATATCTCATGCAGATCTTGAAAAAGTATGGAATGGAAGATTCTAAACCTGTATGTACTCCAATGGTAACAGGATGCAATCTCAGCTCAAATGATGAATCAGCAGCAATACATCAACCAACTTATAGATCCATGATTGGCAGTCTGCTTTATCTAACAGGTACTCGACTTGACATCATGCATGCAGTAGGAATAGTTGGAAGATTCCAAGCAAATCCAAAGGAATCACACCTTCAGGAAGTCAAAAGAATTTTCAAATATCTTCAAGGAAATCAGGACTTTGGACTATGGTATCTTAGAGATGCAGATCTTACTCTTCATGCATATACAGATACATATTGGCTAGGAAGTGTTGATGATAGAAAAAGCACTAGTGGTGGTGCATTCTATATGGGTTCTAGGTTAGTGTCTTGGTTCAACAAGAAACAAAGTTCAATTGCTTTATCTACAACCGAAGAAAAATATGTGGTGGTTGCCTTTTGCTGCACACAACTACTTTGGATGATTAAAACTTTGCAAGACATTCGAATCACATGTCCTCCGCCCATCTCCATTCTATGTGATAATACAAGTGCCATCGGTATTTCAAACAATCTAGTCACGCACTCCAAGACCAAGCACATACCTATAAAGTACCATTTTCTACGAGAACAAGTGCTTGAAAAAAAGGTCAAATTGGAGTATGTCCCCTCCAAACAATAGGTTGCTGATATATTCACTAAACCACTTCCCAAAGAAACATTTGAATATCTCAGACAAAAACTGGGAGTTGTTGTTGCATCATCCTGTTGTTAAATTCAATTTTTCGGAGGAATTTTACTACATGATGGTTTCATGAAGTACATGCACAGGTACACGGGGGTTGCCTTGGCTGAAAGCATGTATATGTTTTTCTAACAAAAAAATCAGTGGTAGCACAAGTTCAGGGGGAGCGTTCACATTCCACATTGTTGGCATTATTGTTGCTGAACTCAACTATTTCTTAATTGCATTAGTCATTAGTGTGATACATCTTCTTCTGTCATGGTCTATATTTCAATGAGTTCTATTGGTATTTATTTCCCCAATATCCTTGGGATGGATAATGTAATAATTGTTGTTTTTTTTTCATGTATAAACTTTGGTGTATCCCCACTTGGTTGGGTGATTGATGTAGGTATGAGTTCGTGGTCATAGGGAGGTCATACTCACTTTGTTGAGTTATAGTGTCATGTTATTATATTGAATAATCTCTCTGCAGATTCGGCATGTACTCAGGGGGAGTATGGAAAGAATCATGCAAAGGAGGAGAGTAGAGTGGTCTACCCTTTGCCCTTGATGTCAAAGGGGGAGAGTATTTTGGTATTTTGGTGTTGTATGGTATCTCTAACAGTCTTTACAGCTTGCAGTAGTCAAGCCCATCATGGTTTACATCAAGTCCAATGGGGGATATAATTGGCATTATGATACAAGTATTATCCTTTTATGGCAACTCAACAAGTCAACTTAGTTTTGATAAGAGGCTAACAGGAATATTCAGAGGCAATAGGGCAGTGGTACAGAGGATCAGGAAGATGGAACTAAGGTCTTTTGATCATAATAAAGAATTTGAAGGAAGAAGATGATGTAAGAGGAGTTTAATAGATAGACATAGGTTCGCTTAGTCCAAACAACGTATACACGCAGGTACTCAGAACAGAAATAGCGTATAACATACACATGCACTCCCACAGAAGGAAATGTGCGTACATGTTGAAAACCATGGTTTTGGTCGGTGGTATTTGGTCCAAGGTATCTTTGGACCATGATATTGACCCTAGGTATTTAGTCCGAGATATTTAGTCTGTGGTATTTGATCCAAGGTATTGGTCCTAAGTGGATTCGGTCCATGGTATTGAGAAAGGGCAAAAAATATATAAAGAAGAGAGGATCATAAGGCCAGATGTGCAAGTGAATAAGATTCCAAGGAATACTTCTATCTAAAGTATATTTTATGTTGCAGGGTTATGTTTGGGATTAGATCTGAAATATTTATGTGCACATTGAGTTCAAAATTGGATCAGGATCATGAGACCTGAAATGCGTTATTCTTGAATGAACTGATATTCGTTGAGGCTAGATCTAATGTTTTGCATCTGTTTTATTTGTTATCTATCATGATCTAGGTTTGTCTGAAGTCTAGAATTGCAGCAAAGTTCTGAGTAAATATTTGCAGATCCATATGCAGGTTCGTCTCGACAAAAGAGTGTGTACATGTAGGTTATGTTCTTTCAAGTAGCATATACAAAAGAAAGGCTTGATGTTCAGAGATGACTGATCTATCAGATCAGTATTGCTGATTTATTGTTGCTACTATTTTACTATTATCTGTCAATGAAGTCTTCTTAGATCTGAATGTAAATATGAATGCATAAGGAGGTTGATATTTGATTAATTGTATAAGTGAGAAGAAGTGTTTTCTGTTGCCTGCCTGTGTAAAGTTCTGTAAGTTGATAGTAGATGTTCATTACACTATTGGTTAGTGCAATTTGTGATCCAGATATTTTATGATTTAGAATCTTTAGAGGTATACGCAGGTTGGGCTGAAGGAAGTAGCGTATACACGCAGGTTTTCTTCATTGAAGTAGCATATACAGTCTGACACATGAATTTTTGAGGTTTCAGTTGGTTCTGAATGTTGATATAGGTTTCTGGGTTCAGTACAATGTTCTAATGACAGTGATCTGATTGTTTCAGATTAACTACATGTTGGTTGATGAATTTTGTGTTTCTAAATTTCTGATGGGTTATTGATGAGTCAAGGTCTTCATATGTGTCAGGAGCATCCAGTCTGAAAATTCATGAAATGTGGTCCCTGGTGGAAGAGTGGAGTTTTCTGTAGGCTTGAACCTACGTACTAGTAAACATATTGGCTAGTACAAGAGCTAGGGGGTTGTAGCTCCCTTCCACTAGAAGCTAGAGAATGAGAGAAGGTTGTAACTTTCTGCAGGTAGAAGCCTGCATACTGGTATGAGTCTACACTAGTACAATATTGTAAACAAATTTTCTTATTATTAAAAGAAGACAACGATGACAGTAGCAGGTGGTTTTCACCCACATTAGGTTTCCACCTTAAATCTTGGTGTTCATGTGTGTTGCTTATGTGTAATGGTTTATTATGTTTATAATTCACATGGTTACTATTTAATTATTGATGAAGTACTGATGCACTGATTAAAGATCAACATATGATGAATTAATTGAATCATAAGTTTACTGCATAAACGTTGGTTGCCTTAAAGACAATTGTGTGTACATGCTAGTTCTCCTCTCTGAAGTAGCGTATATAAATATGATTATGAAAAAGAAAATTTCTTGATCTGATAATACTGATTCATCCACCCTCTCAGTATTCTTTCCAACACCCATGTGGTACAATATGCCACTAAAAGAAAAAAGGACATTGGTGAGGGGCAGAAAATGTCACCATAAACTCATTGGTGATGGTCAAAAGAGCATTTGTCACCAAAAGCTGAACATCACCAAAGGTGGCGTCGCCAAAAGTATAGGTGTTGTAGTCACATACAAAGTTTGTCACCAATAATGATTTATAATGACAGATAATGACCGTCACCATTTCATATGAGAAATAGTGACGGACCATAGCCTCTGTCACCAAAAACTAAACATCACCAAAGGTGGCATCACCAAAAGTATAGGTGTTGTAGTGAAATTCAAAGTTCGTCACCAATAATGATTTATAATTATGGATAGCGACTATCACCATTGCATATGAGCAATGGTGAGGGACCATATCCTTGGTCACCAAAAACTGAACATCACCAAAGTTGGCGTCACCAAAAGTATAGGTGTTATGGTGACATTCAAGGTCCGTCACGAATATTGATTATAATGACGGATAGTGACCATCACCATTTCATATGAACAGCAATGATTTATTGTGATGGATATTTAATGACTGACACTATTGGTGCATATATATTGTAATGTTCGTTGACCGTCACCAAAATCCACGTTGCTAGAAGTATAGGCGTTGTGGTGACATTCAAGTTCCATCACGAATAGTAACTATAATGATGGACAACGACTGTCACCATTTCATATCAACAACAATGACTTATGGTGACGGACATTTGAGGGTTGTTAATATTGATGCATATATATGATGGCGTTCGTTGACCGTCACCATTTCATATTTTTGGTGAGGGTCACAAAATTTCACCAAAGCTCATTGGTGATGGTCAAAAGTGCCTCTGTCACCAAAAATTAATCGTGGCCATTCCATATGGGTGTTAGGGCACGATGGAATCGAACCACCAACCTCTTTCTTGTAAAGGAGGTGCTCTTCCATTGAGATAACACCCTTTAAAGAATTATACTTTTAAAAATTAGACCTTGAAACTTCATAAATTTTAAATTCTACAACTTTCAATAAATTAAAGTCTCAACAATATTTTACTAAAAAATCAAATCAACATCGAAGTTGCAGGTCCCTACCTAATGGTTATTGAAGTTATGAAAAGTGGGTGGAGGGAAAAATAGTTTTGTATAAGAGAATCAATATGTTCAGTTGAATCCTCAATTAGAAGTGAAACACTAAAGACATTTATAACCTATAAATGACCTATAACTAACAAATACACCAAATATTGCAAAGGAAATGTCATAAGTGGATAGCATATGGAAGAAGAGTAGGTAGGGACTTGGAACCCTTGTACATCTTGGCATGCCTTAGTACTTGGCACATCTTAGCTTGTTTGACATGTCTCCGTACTATCTGGCACATGTTAGCATGCCCTAGCATCCCCTAACACACCTTGGCAGTCATGACCTGATAACTAGAATTACATTTTTCCATGACTTGGGAACCTTACATTCACTAGAACACCTTGGCACTCCCTAGTTGTCATGCCCTCTTTTATCATTCATAATGTCCCAGGATGATGAGGAGATCGATGGAGGTAACCACAAACCAAGCTTTTAGTTTGGTAGCTAGCCCTACCAAACCAGAGAGGGCTTTCTCTATGAAATCACAGCCAAGAGATGACTGGGATGTAAAGGATTTTATGCTAGATAGCTAGGTTTAGGTGGGTTTTTGGAAAATTTAGGGACTTGGAACTCTGTCCATCGATGTCTTGTCTGGCAGGGACTTTGTCAAGGAGGAAGGGACTTAGAACTATGTCTAGGATAAAGAACCTTACATTCATGACAGAAGCTCCCTAGAATAGAGTACCTCCTACTTAGAAGAGTGTCCCCTACTCAAAATATAGAACCCTTCTCTACTATGCACTTTTCTTAAAGATAAATATGTGCATAAAGTAGTACTAAGAAAAACACCTAAATTAAAAAAAGTGAGCATTTAAGTCAAACTGTAAAAGTATACTAAATATGGCTCAATATAAGTTTGGGAAACACTAGACAAGCATGCTTGCATACAACAACCATAAGATGCCTAAAATAGATGTGATTCTTTCATCGTTGCTATACCCTCACAACAAAACTAGAATCTATAGCATATACCCCAAGGATGTATGCATCTGTTGAAGGTGTAGATTTAAAGGATCCGCTGAGATGAAGTACTATTGAAGGAGAAAAACCTTCAGAACAAGAGATAAAGTCTACTATGAATTCAACCCATTTGCACACAGACCAAGGTTGCTACTGGGCACACTTCTCTACTGAATGGAAATTACAATGTATTGTAGTGCTGCTGAAGAAAAAACACCTTCAGTGCAACACAGATAAAACTCTAACAGATATTGTCACTATGGCCTCAGTTATAGATGATCTCGTCAATATAGGTAATAACTTTGATAATTGAAAAAAACAATGTAAACTTTGAAACAAGAATTGATATTGTTAACTGTTTCATAGAGATAGCAAAAAAGTGACCCGATTTTGAAAAGAGGTGATGCAGAACACACATGTTTTTTTTAGAGCATAGTTTTTGGCATTTTAATTTTTTTTTATGTACATTGCATTTTAGAATGGTAGTGATTTTCATGCTGATTTTAAAAAGTTGTAATTCTGCATCAGGCCATTTTTTTAAAAGGCCAATTTTTTGACTTTAAATTTTCTAATGTATAAAATATAAATAATTATTTTCTAAATTTACTAATTTTTGAAGTGGTCTTCTTCTTCATAATTATTTATTTATTTATTTTTTTGTAGTGAGGTTTTTATTGTTTTGCATATTTAAAGAAGGAGGTCGATATTTTGAATTTTCGATATTCTACATATTTATACATCGTTAATTAATTTTTCAATCCACATGAAATAATTGTCTCTAAAAAACAATAATTAATAACAATTGACATAAAAATAACCATTTTTAATATAAATATAAATAAAAAACTACACGTTTTGATAATTTTTTGTAATTTTTTGCTAGAAATGACATGTCAAAATCACAATTTTTATAAGAAAATTTTAACCAAAAATGGTTAAATAATAGCTTTCTTTTATGAATTTCATGTAAAAAAAATAATAATAATCATTGTTTAAAAAAAAATGATTAACATAAAAATTAATGCGAAAATCACATAATACAAATATTGAACACATAACAACCTTAATTGAGTGCTTATTCTTCTCATAAAATGTCAAATCCAAAACATTACAAGTATAACTAATTAATAGTTACAAAAAATGAGCTTGATTTCCAAGCATAACTTAAATTTAATCAATAATGTCACGTAATCCAAACTCTTCGTCCTCTAGAGTTTCATCATTGTCTTCTTCCACAATATTTTCCGCTTCATTTTGCTCATTTTCCTCTTCTAATGGATCTTTGATGTCTGCGAATCTCCCAATGTATGCCTTTCCAATCATTCCATGTAATGGTGGTTGGGGTTCCTTTGTATTTTTTAACCAACGTGATTCACTAAAGTCCCATTTCTTCAACCTAATTTCTTTCATTGCATCTGGAAGAAATTGAAGAGCATTAATTATTTGTTGAATAAAATTGCACTGTATTGGATCTTCTTCAATGGCAATGAAATTTCTTCCTTTTTGAAGGCAACATGCTAGTGTTGTACCTAATTATCAAGCACAAAAGAAATAATGAACTAAATTAGTACAATGACATATAAATTAAGAAATAACATATTGAAATCTAATTCCATATAATAAAACTTACCCGAGCCAGAAAATAAATCCAGAACCCAATCTCCTTTATTTGAACATATGTCTATATGATAGTTAATCAATAACTATGGTTTTTGATAAATGTTAACTATCTCTCCCTTTGATTCTTTGTCTTCAGATGTTAGTTTTCTCACAACAGCATCGTAAGTCAGTATTTGGCTATGACTCTTTCCATCTACCCGATTAAAAATCCAAGACATATAGCTACCATATTTTGCCCAAATATCAATATGTATGAACTCACAATCATTTATAAATAGTTGATCTTCCAAGTTAAGAAGATTTGAATTTTGCCTGTAACATGAAATAGTAAAAGTTCAATTAAGTTGTACATAAATGAATTTTTTAACATTAATCAAATATACATTTTAAAAGTCTTACCATGCAAGCTGCATCCTTGAATTTGTTTTCCCCTTGAAGCTTGACAATAGCAATAACCCCGGCAGCCCAACGGCCTGCCAGAATCACCCCACCACCCCCGCGGGCCATTGCACTGTCGGGGTGGAGCGGAGGGTGGGGTGATTCCTGGAATCACCCCACCACCCTCGTGGGCCATTGGGGCGCCGGGGTAGCGCAGAGGGCGAGGTGATTCCCGAAATCACCCTGCCACCCACGCAAGCCGTTGGACTGCCGAGGTGGGGGGGAGGGCAGGTTGATTCTCGGAATCACACCACCACCCTTGTAGGTTTTTGGGCTACAGGGGTGGGGCAGAGGGCGGGGTGATTCCCCAAATCACCCCGCCACTCTCGTGAGTTGTTGGGTCGTCGGGGTGGGGTGGCGGGCGAGGTGATTCCCAGAATGACCCCACCACCCCCACGGGCCGTTGGGCCATCAGGGTGGGTCAAAGGGTGGAAATATTCCTGAAATCACCCTGCCACCCCTGCACACCATTGGGCCACTGGTGTAATTCCCACGAGCTGCGGTTGGCAGACGAGCGAGGGTGCACCGGGAGAGGGCATGGACGAGCGAGACGAGCCGTAGGTCACACGAAGTGAAACAGAGATAATGCGATGTGTTTTGATGGAGACATGTATATATCGTGTGGGTAGTCCTGTGCAAGTCGACAAGTGAACCAACACACGGGTGGGCGGTCCCGGGCGGGCCGACAAACGAAAAAACAAACGAGCCGACGAAGTGTATGTGTGTTGATGGGTCGGCTGGGCGCCCCCACGCATGGTGAAATGCATATACATAAGGGAGGCGAGTTGGTGGAGAAGAAAAGCAATTCGCTGAACAACAAGTGAAGTCGAAGTGTGAAGATAGTTCTGCGGTTGGAGCAGGGCGTGCGGATGTGCCCACACAATGGGCAAACCAGAGGCTAAACGAAGGTGTCGCAGATTGTGAACGGATGCAACCGTCGTGCAAAGCACATCTGAGTTGGGTGACACCGTCGTGCAGAGCATGTCCGAGTTGGGCGACACCGTCGTACAGAGCGCGCCCGAGTTGGGTGACATGTTCTTGCAGAGCGCGCCCGAGTTAGGTGACATGGACATGAAAGGTAGGCACCCGAGTTGAGCAAACGACACAGCAATCCGAACGAAGAGTGGTTGAACCGAAGGGCGCGAATGGGAGTTGTGCAGGTAGTACTACGTGCGGCCCACCGAACGAAGGGACGTCAAGTCCGTGAATGGGAGTTCTGGCAAGAGGTGACATGGGTGCATGTGCGCCCACCGAACGAAGGCACGGTTGGCTAAACGATAATGTTGTGCAGGGTAACATAGTAAGGGCGTTTGCTGAAAGAATGGTGAACGACGAGCTGAACGAACGCATTCAGGGGTAAATGAAGAGTTGGGCAGAACATGCGGTGACCGTTCAGGCGTGCCGACGAGCTGGGCAACTGAGTTTGCCGAAGTTGTAAAAATTGGCTAAGTGTAAGTTTGGGGTTTCCTCCAAGATTTAACTTATACATGAAAGATTGTGAATTATATATATTGATACGGGCAGACTCATATTGCAGGGAGTTGCCCCTCCCCTTATACTGTTGTGCATTTATACATGTTAATGTTGTTATGATGAATGTTTATGGTTTTCATCATGTATAAAGGAAAACTTAATACTTGGTAACGAAGAAATAAACTAAGTATGAATGTTAGGCGTAGTCCATGACCGTGAGCATTGGTGAAAAGAAAAGGGTCGGTGGTGCCGCACCTCCTATAGTACAGTTAGAAGAGTATCGCCAGTGTAGGGGCGTGACAACTGGTATCAGAGCTGATTCAGGTTTTGCAGGAGACCTAGTGAATGGTGAATGCTCTATACTAGATCAAAAAGAAGGAAGCTGATGGTAGAGATGGTAGATGAACCTTAGGTTGTGACGAGTGAATCTAGCCACAATGCAGGTGAAGCTTTCCAATACAAGGTATTGGAACAAATGAGTAGATGGAGTTCTGAATGGACTTTGATGAAGGCTGAGAATATGAAGATTTAGGAAGGTTGTACGAAGATCAAAGAAGAACTTGAAGAACTCAAGGGCCAATACGAGGATGCTACAGATATGACAACAATGGAGGATGAACTTGAAATTAATCAAGTTGGACAAGGATCATGCAATTTGCAGACATGGGTGGATGAGGATACTCACATGGAGGAGCCTCATGATGATGTAAGTACTATTGATACTTGTGTTTCAATCGAGCATTTTGTAGATGAACTGTATGTAGGGAAGAGCAAAATCAGTTTGCCGATGCAGTGGAAGATATTACCATGGATGTCTATGATGAGACCTTGTATGGAGAAGCAAGGAACATTGATTATTGCAGGAATTGTTGGGGTTGTTTGTGGCCTTATGGTAGAAGATATAAAGGCCTGTGTCAAGGGAGGAATGTGATGATCATTGCGGAAGAATGGGTCATGCTTTAGCCACATGGAGAATTGGCTAAGTGACTGGCATGACTCATGGACAAATTGGAGGAGGGCACAAACTTAAGTATAATGATATTTGGGTGGACTTCTCATGGCCGAGACCAAGAGGAAGTCTTGGTGGAACCTTTAGTGGGGGAGCCATGGTGGAAGAGACTCATGTGATGATGATATGGTTGGGTGATCGAGATCACTAGACCAAGATTTGCAGAGTTGGATGAGAATGACTGATCGTTGTGATGGGTCTACTTAGCTAGACTACATGGGCAACTTGAGTTAGACATTAGGTTGGAGACATGGAGCATGGAAGTCTTATGCAGGGACATTATACAGGAGCACTTGTAGAGGTGTCACTTATGAGCATCCAATGAGGAGTGCCAAGGCAGGGATGTTATGCGGATGGATTTGTTGATGTGACATGGAGATGTTTTACCTATGAGCCAATGGAGAGGTTGTGCAATCTTGTACAACAAAGCCATGGACTGGTTGGACTTGTGAGCAGAGTATGGAGCATTCCTACTACATGGAGAGCTGAGGCATCGTGCAAAGACCTTTGGGCTAAGACATGTATGCTTGCTAGAGTGTTGATGACACATGGAGCTCATGATGACATGAGGTTGTGAATTTTGAGGACTTCATATATGGTGGACTTGGAGGATCTGATGCATTGAGGAGCTGAGTCAGGGACTTTGATGTAGGATGAGGTGCATACTTTTGAGTACATGTATGGGTGTGCTTGAAAGCATGACTTGATGAGGAGGATCGATATGAGACACTTTGGAGTGATGGAGTTACAACGATGATGATGCCTTGGTGGCAACACTTTGGCATGGGTTGAGCCGAGACTTAACCACTTTTGAAACATGGGAGCTGATTGATCTATGATCATGGGTAGCACATGGGAGATGAAACAAGTATATATACTTGTTTCTATGGAAAAATTGAGGGATGGCACATTACAGATATGATGGAGGTTGCTTCATGGACCTAGATGTGGAACATCGAGAGTCGAGTTTGATGAGATGATCTCTTCATATTGAGGAGATACATATATGGATGATGATGTTGGGATAGATGCGGCTCATTTCATGCAGCACATTGATACCAAACATCATGGACAACATGTTGCAGATGAAGATGAAGACTACTTCATGGACCTAAGCATGGCTTATATTTAGATGGAGATGGATTCTTGATCAAGTTGATGTTGTGATAGGATGTTCTGAGGAATGACTGATGATGGCATAAGGATGTGCATTATTATGGTTTGAGCATGAAAGTTGGACTGATCACCTGACTAGTTTGAATCATGAGGGCTAGCAGTGTGCAAAGATGTGTTAGCATTGTGTTGGAGTATCATGGCAGCAGTTCACACAATGACGATACATGATGAGGTCGACATGATATGTTGCAGTAGGCATGTAGCTTGAGATGGAGGGACCAACCTTCCACAGTGGGAGCAACATGTGGAGATTGCGACGGATGTGGTTGATGATCATGGATTGAGGAGACTTTCCGATGTATGACATACTGGTGGATTATATGCCTTGGTATGGATATCTTGGTGACAGATGGTTGTTGGGATGAGAGATTGTCGAGGACAACAATGATTTCAAGTGGGGGAAAATGTAACACCCACGAGCTATGGTTGGCGGATGAGTGAGGACGCACCAGGTGAGGGCACGGATGAGCGAGACGAGCTGCAAGTCGCATGAAGTGAAACAGAGATAATGCAATGCGTTTTTATGGAGACATGTATATATCGTGTGGCTGGTCCTGGGCGAGCTAACGGGCGAACCAACACACGGGTGGGCGGTCTCGGGCGAACCAACACATGGGTGGGCGGTCCCAGGCAAGTCGACGGGTGGGCCAATGGACGAAACAACAAACGAGCCAATGAAGTGTATGTGCATTGGTGGGTCGGTTGGGCGCCCCCACGCATGGTGAAATGCATATACATAAGGGAGGTGAGTTGGTGGAGAAGACAAGCAATTCGACGAACAACAAGTGAAGTTGAAGTACGAAGATAGTTCTGTAGTTGGAGCAGGGTGTGTGGATGTGCCCACACGACGGGCGAACCAGAAGTTGAAAGAAGGTGTCATAGATTGTGAACGGAGGCAACCGTCGTGTAGAGCGCGTCCAAGTTGGGTGACACGGTCATACAGAGTGCACCCGAGTTGGGCGACACGGTCGTGGAGAGCGCGCCTGAGTTGGGTGACATGGACGTGCAGAGCATGCCCGAGTTGGGCAACATGGACACAGAGGGCGGGCGCCCGAGTTGGGCAAACGACACAGCAAGCTGAACGAAGAGTGGTTGAACCAGAGGGCGTGAACGGGAGTTGTGCAGGTGGTACTACATGTGGCCCACTAAACGAAGGGAGGTCAAGTCTGTGAACGGAAGTTCTAGCGAGAGGCGACACGGGTGCATGTGCGCCCGTCGAATGAAGGCACGGTTGGGTGAAAGATAATGTCAGGTAGGGTAACAAGGTGAGGGCGCTTGCTGAACGAACAATGAATGAGTCGGTTGGTGAACAATGAGATGAATGAACGCATTCAGGGGTGAACGAAGAGTTGGGAAGAACATGTGGTGACCGTTCAGGCGTGTGCTATGGGGTAAAATGCACAGTGTATGGATAATCAAAACTACCCTCAAAGGCCTTCCCGGGACCTTCGACAAACTGTAATATTATCTGCAGATGCTACCAAGTTATACACATGTTCATATACAAATATCAATTAACAAAGTATGGAAAGAGGATTACCTCAAGTCTCCTTCTAGATTTGTTTAGAGATCGCAATGTAGCCAAGAGGAACTCCCTCAAAGCCGGCTCCAAATCAATTCCTGCACAAAGGAAAGGCAAACACAATCACCGCATACAACCTTGAAAACCAATATATGAATACACAATGAACATATATTTGCATACAACTAAACTACTCATCTAAACAAGTATCGAATGAACAACTTAATAAACAATACCGACACCATGGCGTAGGGAACACAACTGCAGTTCTGTATTAATAACGGAAGATTGATTACAACCATTTGTTGTATCAACGTTCCTTTGCCCCTTCTGCTTCTCTCTCTCTCTCTCTCTTCTAGCTCACTTCTTCAGATATGTGACAGTTCACAACAGCTTAGTAGGCTATCCTTTCAAATGCTCTGACCTCTTTCACAATGACCCTCTCATTGCTTATATAGAAATCGAATTAGGGTTGCCAAGTTCCTCATAGAGTTCACTAGGGAAAAAGCAATGAACTTGCCTTGCTTTTCAGCTCTTTCCCATTTGCCTCCTTTTCTCAGATTATAATTTCTCCAAATAGGTTGTTTTTGGATGTTTCCTTGCTTTTCTTGAGTAAATTTAGGGACAAATATCTAGATATTTGTGAGTCAATTCGTTGGTTTAACCCTTGGAACTTCCCTTAGTTTCACTAACGCTGTCCCCTAACTATCAACATGCTTTAGTAGGGTCACTAACGCACCTCCAGGATTGGTAACAAGATTTATAAAGTAGGTTGTTAGTGTAAAACCAGTGTTAGTGTGGAATTAAGGCCTGTAATTGTGGTCTTTGCTTCAGTCATCATGTCTTTCACCTCTGAGTTGATGAGGAGGTCATTTTTTGTATAACAGATACCCCCTAAAGTATGAGGTCAAAGGCAGAGACGATGGCCGAAATACTTTACCAAAACTATAAATTTCTGTCAAAATTTACAGAGAGAGAATCTTTGGGTGGCAAGGGAAACCTAATACAACACACACACACACACACAGATATATATATAACTGCTAAAATCATGTCTTGAGTTGGGCATTCCCATGCTCAGTAGCTATGTCAGAGTAATTTTCTCAAAAGAGATATGACGATACTGGCTGCCGATAAGCATACTGCAGATCTAGTGTCATAATAGAATCATCCTGAAACAGCTGTCTCCAAAAACAATATCCGCAGCTTGGGAGAGGAAACAAGGCTGAATGATGCAAGCCTCTACCCAAGGTCTTGATTTCCGCTTCACTGAACAGCATAGATCGATACATGCGAATATATGCGTTGACGTCAAACATGCATGAAATCATCTAATTACCAGTCAATAATGGAGACTATTAACAGACGCAAGGAAGGCCACTGATAATGGTGATGGTCTCCAAGATGCATAGTACAAACTAGCGAGTGTGAAAGATGTCTTTGTCGTCGAACACCCGTAGAATCACTTAATGAGGAGCCAATAATGAGAACCGCTGACCAAGCAAAAGGAAACTTGCCACTAATGTCTGCAACTACCAAGGCACTGAATGTGTTTTTGGGTTATCTTCCTAGATAGAGTGCTGAAGTTGATAGGAAAAAACCTATCGAAATGTAGGCAATGATGTGTCCTACATCAGTTGACACGAAACGGGACAAGAATGATTTTGTTTTTTGAGGAATCTTTTGATCATTTGGGTCTAAACAATGGAGGGCATGATGAAAGGATATGTTTGATCGGTTGATGGAGGAAACAAATGGGTAACCCTTGAACAATAGAAGGCATGACAACGGTTTTAACCAGATAGCACTAGACTCATGAACACTACAGAGTGTCAGGATACAAAGATGCAATTACATCAGGGTATATAGGATAAAACTCATAGGATGATAGAATTCATATTGAGAGGCCATCAAAAGGAAGGTTTATCTGAGGCAGTGCCATGTTCAAGGGAACGACTACTGCCAAACCACGCTTTCTAATACAGAATACAGTTGTATTGTCCACTTTCCCCGTCTGATTAATTTAATGAGTCCAGATGGGTAAACTCATCGATCTTTTCATATTTAAAGAGTCTGAAAAGGACCGCAAAAAGAGTGACTCTTTGCCTTATCTGATTAGTTTAATGAGTCCAGATAGGCAAACTTGTCGATTCTTTCATGTTTTAAGAGTCTGAAAAGTATCGTAAAAAGAACGACTCTATATCTTGTCTGTGTAATTTAAAGAGTCCAAACTTGACAACTCAGTGGTCTTTTAATATTTAGAGAGTCTGAAAAGATCATAAAGAGAGACTCCATGGTGGTCCCTTTGTCATAGTTGTTAACCGGGTGTCACAAAAGGTTAATAGTATACCCGGATCAGTTACTTTTCCATGAGTTAATGTATTGAACCTGGATAAAGAGAAACCTATTTTCAATAGATGTTGACCTCATTTTGTTACAAGTACGAGGCGACGGACTAAACTCGTTTTTCGTCTTTAATTTCTAATGAGTCACGTGACGACAAAATCAATACCTTCATCAAAAATTTTAATAAGTCAAATGAAGAAAACTCAGGCTATCTTTTTCAGTTTAGTGAGTGAGAAAAAGAGAGAAAGGAACTACTCATTCCTTCTTCATAGTTTTAACAAGCTCGAAGGAGGAGAAAAACTCAGTGATTTTTCTATTTAAGAGTCAGAAATGGTCCCAAAAAAGAACCTTCTCTAGCTACTACCATATATTTTTAACGAGCCCGGTAACAAAAACTCGGGATTTTTCAGTTTAACAAGCGAGAAAAGTACCTAAAAGAATTCTTGGGTCATCTTTATAAAGTTTAACGAGCCTAAAGACAAAGCTCGAGATTTTTTCAGTTTAAAGAGCAAGAAAAAAGCGCCTAAAAAGAATGCTCCCTTGGTCTTTTTTTTGTTTAATGAGCTGGAAAAAGATCAAAAAAGAGTTGCTCAGAGCATCGTCATATAGATTTAACGAGTGCAATGATGAAAACATGGAGACGTTTCTATTTTTTAAAGAGCAATAAAATATCTCAAAAAGTTCTCTATTCTTCGTTGTAGTAGTTTAACGAGCCCAAAGAAGAAGACTCGAGGTTTTTTGGATTAACGAGCAAGAAAAATACCATAAAAAGAATGCATTGTCTTCTTCATGGTAGTTTAACGAGCCTGAAGAAGGAGACTCAAGGATTTTTCGGATTAACGAGAAAGAAAAATACCATAAAAATGGTGCTCGATCTTCCTTGATCTCATGCTTGACAATAGAAGGGTCTATGCCATGCATTTCCTCATAAGACCAAGGAAAAACATCGCGGAAGTCCCTAAACAGGCAGGTGAAGCTCACAATTTTCTCAGGATTGTGATTGGCTCCAATCTGTATGTTTTCCACGATGCCTGCCATGATAGAAATATCGATGAGTAATGTTTTTGAAATATTTCTCATGTTTCCTTCCGTCTCCAAAGTTTGGAAGATCATATACGGTGAGGAAACGAGTTCTAGTATGTTAGGGGATGGGATTTGAAGAGGCATCATGTCTGAATCAGATATCGAAACATGATGGCGCAAATCCTCCCAAGGTCGGTCTTCTAAACTCGTGATCTCTCTAATAGCTTCGTCCATAGGTAGGACTTGATTGAGTGGATCGAAAGAAGGAGTGGTTATGGGAGGGGTAGTGGTACTGTTGGCCGAAACCAAAGTGACTGGAGATTCGGATGCAAATTGAATGGCTTGGTAGGCCGATTCAGCTGGTGATAGCGGCATTTTCTCTCCGTATGTGTCAATGTCTAAAGGAGCTGGTAGGATCCATGGATTGGTCTGTTCATGAGGAATAGATGAAAGCATATTGACCATCTATGAAACCTTCGGTGGCTGAAGAGGGAAACAACCCATGAGGGAAGAAGCCTTCAGTAGACCGATACCGATACTAACGTAATAGTCAGTTCCACCTCCTACAAGGGGTATGGAGCCACTTGGTAATGGTGAATAATCAAGGGTGCAGAAAGACAACTGATCTACTGTAACTATCTTTCCATCCAATGGAAATAGGGTGATGAGAAAGATAGTAGATACGACGGCTGTCATGGCATATGTCCAACTGCGACCCAACAAGAGATTATAGTCGAGTTTTTTGTCTACAACTTCTATGTCCCTTGTTATGGTTTTCCCATGCAAAGTGATGGGGAAACTGGCTAGGTATCCTTTTGGGATAAAGGTGTGGTCGTCGAAAGCTTTAAGGGAGTTCGATGGTGGGGATAGGGTTGGAGAACCTAGGGCAAGCCAACATGACGCAGGTAGAAGCACCTTTGTCGATGACAATTCTGTGTATACCTTTACCTTTTGAAGTTATATGCACCTGGAATGTAAGCTGGTGAGAAAGGGGAGGTTTACACTTCTCCATGTTGAAAATAGCAAGCATGGAATCCTCTGGGTCGATACCACCAATAGCCAAAAGCAAAGCTTTCTGTTGTGTTAGGCATGTTTGTAATACTTCAAGCGCCAACATAGCCGACGGTGCTTGCACCAAATCTTCTACAATGTTGTAGTTTTGGGCGGCACGTGCAGATGTGTTGTGCATTATGCATCGAAGTGCCCCTTTTGGGGGTTGAATTACAAGGTCTGCAACTGGCCTTTCGATATGCAAATTGTTGGGTGGCGATGGGTTTGGACTTGAGGAAGGTTCTACTGCAGGAGCGACAGGAGCACCATAAGATTTTGCTCTTGTGGAGAGTTCTACCGTTTCAAATGTGAAAATGGTAGAAGATCCTTCACCAGCTAAAGGATGCTGCGAACCATCATTGCCCCTTGCAGGGGTTGCGGTTGGTTTGTAATAAGGTTTTACTGCTGCTGAGCGGGAAAAGGATTATTCAGACGGTGGTGGTCCTACCAGTATCCTTTCTAGCAATGTATTCTGTGCATTCCTGAAGAAGTGGACAATGCCAGGTCATGTGGTCTTCAGCACAGAGTTTGCATGGATATCTAGTGGGTTTATCCTTTTCCTTGTCAGTAGGCGTAGTGGCCTTTTGTTTTAGGTTGGGCTGCTTTGTTGACTGCTCTTCAGAAGGAGTGGTCTTTTTCTTATTCTTCTTGTTCTTGCCACTGGATTTTTGCGTGGACTACACAAAGTTTATCGCAGTGGCAGGAAGAGCAGTCATATTGGTAAAGGGGTCCACTGCTAGCTTGGCAATGTGACCATTGAGTTGTTTTATAGCAACCCCAGAGGCTGCACCGACAATCCTGTCGATGTGCACTCCAGGGTGCTGAGTGGCGGAAGCATTTGGGTTACCAGGATCATTGGGGATTATGTCGTAAAAAGTGCCAGACTGTGAATATATCAGATCTAAGTGCTGGGCATGACATATGGATTGGTCTTCTATGACCGCACCACCTAGAGCGACATCTCTAGTGATTTGCGGGAGTAAGGACTTGCAGAACCAGTCCGTTAAAAGAAAGTCTGGGATGGGAGCTTTGACAAACCACCACCTACGTCTCCATTCATGAATATGATCGGAGATGTGGGTGGCGGTATCCTGATGAAATGAAGTGAGGAGCTCTGTCCCAGTCTCATAGCGGATGGGTAGCTGGAAGTGCTTTAGGAATTCCATCGCTAAAGCACCAAAGGTGTTTACTGATGCGCATGGTAACTCAATATACCATTTCGTTGTGTTGCCAGTGAGGGTGCGGGGAAAAAGATGTAGCCGGACACTATCATCCACTATAGAGTTTGAAACACACTAGAGATGGTAGGTGGTGATATGGGTGCCCTGATCCTCCCCTTGTTTTCCATTGAACTTTGGGATGTCCATTGGTATTTTATGTGGCATCGATGGCAATTGTAATTTGTGATAGATGGGGTCGTTTGTCAACTTGTATAAGTCGGGTATATACAACATTGCTAAGAAAGGCAGAGAGTTAGGTGGCCCCGACTCAAACCATGGTGATGATGGATGACTTGAGGACCTTTGCTCTCCTCCCATCGTTTGGTTCCCCATATTATACATGGGTTGCGTGGTGTAGCAGTTGCTTTGAGGTATGGTGTTTTAGAGTAGATTTTCATGAATATTTTGATACTGGGGTATGAAATTGCCCCCAGTATAAGCGGTGCCCCCTTGACTTATTTGAATATGTGAGAAGGGTGCCCCCATGGACTGCTTGGGAACCCCTTGAGGATTCACGCCCGACACATAACTAACCATTTGTTCTTGATTGATAGAGGGAACACTCATGTTAATTAACAACTGACCATGCATGCCTGAGAATGAAGGGGGAACAGTTACGTTCCCTACCGGCATGTGCATATTGGGAACCCCCATATATATGAATCTGGGGGTTTGAACTGTACATTGGCGGCCGACCATTTTGTTGGTAAATGAGAACTGCGCCCACAGTGCCGCATTGAGTGTTATAGGGAGCACTATATGTGGCACTTGTCGAAGGTATGCAGTTTGGCACCATTGTGGTGGAACCTAGCATCTACAGGGTTCCACTCGTAGAAGGTGTCATGTGAGTGGTTGTACCTGGGACAAAGGGGATAGCGGGATTCACCATTACCGATGATGTGGTGACTGTCGACTGGGGGAGTGGTGAAGGACCAGTGTCCCTAAAGTTCCACAACCCTTAAGTCATCAACTGGATAGATGGAAATGTTCGAACTACTGAAGCAGGAAGTATAGGCACCAAGGGAGCCAAGATAGGTTCCAACGGATTCATGAGCGGAGGGTTAAAGGGAGGAAGAAATCCTTCAATAAATAAATACTCCAGAAAACTTGAATCATCGGTTGTCCAAATAGATCCCGTGTGAGATCTAGGAGACTGGTCCCTCGAAGATGGGGAATTCAGTTTAGTGGAACTTGGTGGATCTTCCACGATGAGTGGAGGAAGTCCTAACAATCCTCTGGAGTGACGAAGAGGGCCAGATGTAGCCACGGTGACCGTTAGTTTTTATCAATAAATTTTATCATGATATTCCTTAAAGTCTCAAATGATATCACTTAGGTACATAAAAAAAATATAAAAATACACTAAATGGATCAATCAACAAACAGAGGGAAATTACCTTGTTTGATAAGCACCGATCACTAGAGATGAAACCCAGTGTCTCAATGAATAATAGAGAAGGATGGCTAGATGTACGGTTACGGTTACTCTAGAGCTTCGCTCGAACCTCAGATTGAGGGGCCAAGTACTCTTGTGAAGATGAGCACCCTCCCAAAAATTGAAGACAAAGTAGATTTGTCCGTTTTAGGTACCAGGACAGCCCTTCCCAGTCACCTTGTGTAAGTCCCTATAAGTTTGGACACTAAAGATACCTCATATCATAGACACCACCAGGGGGGACATAGTCGTAGATAGCACGCTGTGTGGGTAGGATACCTGCATCCCCGACTCAGTTCAGAAATCCCTGAAGGGACCCCCAATACACAGAATTCCTGAAGGATTTGTAATAGAAGGTGGGCTACCTTCAATTACAGTCCAATGTTGTCTCGTATTTCACTCCACTTTTACTGGAGTGGTCCCGGTAGTATGAATGCAGAAGGAATTTTTCACTTGTTAATGACACTAGTTTGGTTTTCGACCTTGGGCAGTTCACTCACATGCTTATCCCAAGATCCTAGCCTAGCTAATGTTGCTTTGCTCAAAAGAGTTACTGATTGATTTTTATGTAAATTTTATGTGTACTTGATTATTGTCTTCGGTAGGGGAGTTGACGTATGAAATATGGTGAGACTCTTGACTCAATAAATCATGCAAAAATAATGCTTTGAAAAAAAAATTCAATTTGATGCAAACAAGTTGTATTCTACATATTCATATTTTTCACATATTCATAGTTTCTTCCATGCATCTATAGTATTTCAACACATGCATAACCAAAAGATTTTTTTCCAATGTTTCATAACAACTACTTGTAACCAAAATGAAGCAACTTGTAACTATTTAAACAGAGGGATGAATACAAATTGTCAGTCTTTCTTTCAAAAAAAATGTTTTTGAGAGAGAAAAGCCTAAACTTTTTCCTAAAAATAAATTTCTAGGACACCAATTCTGCTGACATAATACAGTTACAAATCTTATTTCAGCCCATGAGAAGATTTCCTATCCCTTTTGGTCCACAGAAACTGCTGAAAATCAAGGTAATGGGAGACTAACGCTCTATAACAGTGGCTACAGAGAGTTAGTAGGCCCACTAATGCTCCCTGTGAACAGGCACAGTGCTTTATAAAGCTCTATGTAGCCTGCTAACCTGCGTTAGTGTGGGAAATCTATCAAAAAGAGGGTTTCCAAGATCAGTTTCTGAGATGAATGTATACAAGTAAGATGCAGCAAGATATTTGGTGGATCAGAAAAGGATTGCAGAAGAATAGGGAGCTCTTAGAAGGAAGAGAGAACTGAGAAGAGTCTGGATAAACCGGGAACTAGATGTATAGTCCCCAACGGAGTCGCCAATTTTGCTATGGGGTAAAATGCACGGTGTATGAAGAATTAAAACTACCCTCAAAGGCCTTCCCAGGACCTTCGACAAACTATAAGATTATCTGCAGATGCTACCAAGTTATACACATGTTCATATACAAATATCAATTAACAAAGTATGGAAAGAGGATTACCTCAAGTCTCCTTCTAGATTTGTTTGGAGATCGCAATGCACCCAAGAGGAACTCCCTCAAATCCGGCTCCAAATCAATTCCTGCACAAAGGAAAGGCAAACACAATCACCGCATACAACCTTGAAAACCAATATATGAATCCACAATGAACATATATTTGCATACAACTAAAATACTCATCTAAACAAGTATCGAATGAACAACTTAATGAGCAATGTTACTAACACCATGGAGTAGGGAACACAACTGCAGTTCTGCATTAATAACAGAAGAGTGATTACAACCATCTGTTGTATCAGTCTTCCTTTGCCCCTTTCGCTTCTCTCTCTCTCTCTCTTCTAGCTCACTTCTTCAGATATGTGACAGTTCACAACAGCTTAGTAGGCGGTCCTTTCAAATGCTCTGATCTCTTTCACAATGACCCTCTCATTGCTTATATAGCAATCAAGTTAGGGTTGACAAGTTCCTCATAAAGTTCACTAGGGAAAAATCAATGAACTTGCCCTGCTTTTCAACTCTTTCCCAATTGCCTCCTTTTCTCAGACTAGTATTTCTCCAAATAGGTTGTTTTTGGATGTTTCCTTACTTTTCTTGAGTAAATTTAGGGACAAATATATAGATATTTGTGAGTCAATTCATTGGTTTGACCCTTGGAACTTCCCTTAGTTTCACTAACACTATCCCCTAACTAGCAACATGCTTTAGTAGGGTCACTAACGCACCTCCAGGCTTGGTAACAAGCTTTATAAAGCAGGTTGTTAGTGTACAACCAGCGTTAGTGTGGAATCAAGGCCTGTAATTTTGGTCTTTGCTTCAGTCGTCATGTCTTTCACCTCTGAGTTGATGTGGAGGTCATTTTGTTGTATAACAGCGTGCCGACGAGCTGGGAAACTGAGTTTGTTGAAGTTGTAAAAATTGGCTAAGTGTAAATTTGGGGTTTCCTCCAAGATTTAACTTGTACATGAAGGGTTGTGAATTATATATATTGATACAGGCAGACTCATATTGTAGGTAGTTTCCCCTCCCTTTATACTGTTGTGCATTTATACATGTTAATGTTGTTATGATGAATGTTTATGGTTTTCATCGTGTATAAAGGAAAACTTAATACTTGGTAAAAAAGAAATAAACTAAGTACGAATGTTAGGTGTAGTCCATGACCATGAGTATTGGTGAAAAGAAAAGGGTCAGTGGTGCCACACGTCGTATAGTGCGGTTGGAAGAGTACCGCTAGTGTAGGGGCGTGACAGCTGCGGTGGGACGGAAGGTAGGGTGATTCGTGGAATCACCCTGCCACCCCCGCGAGCCGTTGGACCGCCTAGGTGGGGGAGAGTGCAGGGTGATTACCGAAATCACTTCACCACCCTCGTGGGTCGTTGGGCCGCCGGGGTGGGGTGGAGGGTAGGGTGATTCCCAGAATCACCCCGCCACCCCCGCGGGCCGTTCGGCCACCGGGATGGGGAAGAGGGCGGGGAGATTCCTGAAATCACCCTGCGACCCTTGCATACCGTTGGGCCGCCAGGGTGGGGCGGAGGGTGGGGAGATTTCCGGAATCACCGCGCCACCCTCGCGTGCCGTTGGGTTGCCATGGTGGGGCAGAGGGCAGGGTGATTCCTAGAATCATCCTACCACCCCAGCGGGTCGTTGGGCCATTGGGGTAGGTCGGAGGGCGAGGTGATTCCTGGAATCCCCCCACCAACCCCCGCGGGTTGTTGGCCCGCCGGTGTGGGGCAGATGGCGGGGTGATCCCCGGAATCACCCCACCACAACTGCAGGCCGCTGGGCCGCCAAGGTGGGGCGGAGGGTAGGGTGATTCCTGAAATCACCCCGCCACCCACGTGGGTCATTTGGCCGCCGGGGTGGGCTGGAGGGCGGGGTGATTCCGAGAATCACCCTGCCACCCCCGCGGGTTGTTGGGTCGTCGGGGTACGGTGAAGGGTGAGGTGATTCCCGGATGAACCGTTGGGGTGCCAGGTTGGGGCAGAGGGCCGGGTGATTCCCGGAATAACCTCGATAGCCCCGCGAGCCGTTGGGCCACCCGAGTGGGGCGGAGGGTGGGGTGATTCTCGGAATCACCTCGCCACTCCTTTGGGTCGTTGGGCTGTCGAGGTGGGCCAGAGGGCGGGGTGATTCCTGGAATCACCTTGCCACTCCCATGGGTCGTTGGGCCGCTAGGGTGGGGAACCCCCACGAGCCGTTGGGCCACTGTAGTAGGGTGATTCCGGGAATCACCCCGCCATGCCCACGAGCCATTGGGCCACTAGAGTAGGGTGATTCCTGGAATCACCCAACCACCCCCACGAGCTGTTGGGCCGCCGGGATGGGACGAAGGGCGGGGTGATTCCCAGAATCACCCAGCCACCACCGCAAATCATTGGGCTGTCGAGGTGGTGCGGAGGGTGAGGTGATTCCTGGAATCAACCAGCCACCCCCGTGGGTTGTTGGGCCGGCAGGTTGGGGCGGAGTGCGGGGTGATTCCCGAAATCACCCCGCCACCCCTGCAGGCCATTGGGCTGCCGGGGTGGGGTAGAGGACAGGGTGATTCCTAAAATCATCCAGCCACCACATCGAGCCGTTGGGCCACCAAGGAGGGGTGGAGGGTGGGGTGATTCCCGGAATCACCCTGCCACCCCCGCAAACTGTTGGGTCATCGGGGTGGGGCGGAGGGCGGGGTGATTCATGGAATCACCCTGCCACCCCTGCAGCCATTGGGCCGTCGAAGTGGGCAGAGGGTGGGGTGATTCTCAGAATCATCCCGCCACCCCCATGGGCCATTGGGGCTTTAGTGTAGGGCAGAGGGCAGGGTGATTGCCGGAATCACTCCACCTCCCCCACAAGCCGTTGGGGCGCCGAGGTGGGGTGGAGGGCGGGGTGATTCCTGGAATCACCCGAACGCCCCCGTAGGCCGTTGGGCCACTAGGGTGGGGCGGAGGGCAGGGTGATTCTCGGAATCACCCCGCCACCCCCAAGGCCGTTGGGGCACTGAGTGGGGTGGAGGGCGGGGTGATTCCTGGAGTCACCCCGCCACCCCCATGGGTCGTTGGGCTGTCGGGGTGGGGCAGAGGGCAGGGTGATTCCCGGAATGGGAATCACCTCGCCACCCCAATGGGTCATTGGGCCGCCGGGCTGGGGGGAGGGCGGGGTGATTCCAGGAATCACCCTGGCACCACCGCTAGCCGTTGGGCTACCAGTGTCACGCCCCTACACTTGCAGTACTCTTCGAAATGCACTATAGTGAGCTGCAGCGCCACTGACCACTTTCTTTTCACCAAAACTTGTGATAATGGAGTACGCCTAACTTTCGATACTTAGTTTATTTTCTTCTTTACCAAGTATTATGTTTTCCTTTATACACAGTGAAAACCATTAACATTCACCATAAACATCATTACACATATAAATGCACAACAGTATAAAGGGAGGGGAAACTCCCTATAATGAGTCTACCCACAATATCAATATATATAAGTTCAATCTTCAATGTACAAGTTAAATCTTGGAGGAAACCCCAAATTTACACTTAGCCAAATTTACAACTTCGGCAAACTCAGTTGCCCAGCTCGTTGGCACACCCAAACGGTCACTACACATTTTTCCCAACTCTTCATTTACCTCTGAACGCGTTTGTTCAACTAGTCGAACGAACCGTGCCATTTGCCCAACTCGGGCACCCACCCATGTCACCGTCCATGCCTGCCCAGTCGCACTTCCACACTTCGGTCGCACCTTGTTCATCAACCCGTCGCACTTCTGTCATTCACCCTCGCCCAGCGCTCCACCTATGAGTCACCTCAACCGACCTTCATTTGGAGGGTGCACCTCCATGTCGCCCCACATGATCCTTCATTCGATCTACCCGATGGGCGCACCTTTGTGTCACCTCACACAACCATCGTTCAGTACAACCGTTCGTTCGGTGGGCGCGTCCTTGTGTCACCCTACACGAACCTTCTGCACGGTTCTCTGCCTACCTAGTTCACTCGCATGATTCACCAACCAAGTCTGCTGGCTAACTCACCCATTCATTCGGGCTCATATGCCTTGCCTGCTCCACCGCAGAACTGCGCACTAACTCACACGACAACTTGTTGTCTTCATCCAAGTTTGATTGATTGATGCCTCCAACCTTCGACTCGTTCGCCTATGTATATGCATTTCTACCATAGTGTGGGGCGCCCAGCTGACCCACCAACGCACATGCACCCGTCGGCCCGTTTGTTGTTCCAATACATCGGCCCGCCCATTTATAACATTCGGTTGCCCACCCATGTGATGGCTCGCCCACTCGTCGAGTCGTCGAGGACCACCCAGATGGTATATACATGACAACCACCAAAACACATCACATTTCTCCCGGATCGCTTCGCGTGTGTTGCAGCTCGTCTAGCTCGCTCGCGCCCTCACCTGGTGCGTCCTCGCTCATCCACCAACCGTAGCTCAAGGTCCTTACATCCTCCTCCACCTAAAGTCATTGTCATCCTCGACAATCCCCTTTTCCACCCTAGAAACCATTTGTCACCAAGATGTCCATACCAATGTCACATAATCCATCAATATGTGTCCTCCGAACACTCATCTTCTTGATCCATGACTTCGATCCATCTATGCATCGCAAACATCCCTGCAATATATATCAAACGACAGTCTCCATCATGTGTCGTCATTATGTGAACTGCTACGATGATACTCCAACACAATGCTAACACATCTCTGTACACTGACGTCCCCGATGACTCATACTAGTCGGGTAGCTAATCCAACTGTCACGCTCAAAACATGAGAATGCACATCCTCATGCCATCATCAGTCGTTTCTCAGACTTTTGTCACAACATCAACTTGATCAAGAATCCATCTCCATATAAGCCATGTCCAGGTCCACGAAGTAGCCCTCATCTCATCTGCAACATGTCGCCCATCATAATAAATGTCACATCATCATGTCATCATGAGCTCCATGAATCATCTCCAACCAACATCCCAGCAAACATAAATGTCTCAGCCCAAAGGTCTCTGCAAGATGCTTAAGCTCTCCATGTAGTAGGAATGCTCCATAGCCCACTCACAAGTCCAACCAATCCATGGTCTTGTTGTACAAGAGTGCACAACATCTCCATCGGCTCATAAGTATAACATCCCATGTCACACCAGAAAATCCAACTGCACAACATCTCTACCTTGGCACTCCTCATTGGATGCCCATAAGTGACACCTCTAAAAGTGCTCCTACATAATGTCTCTGCATAAAACTACCATGCTCGATGTCTTCAACCTGATGTCCATGACTAAAGTTGCCCATGTTGTCCAACTAGGTAGACCCGTCACAACAATTGGTCATCCTCACCCAAGTCTGCAAATCCGTCTAGTGAACTCGGTGATCCAACCATATATCATCCTAAAGAAGCCTCCTCCAAGGCCCCTTGTCAAGGTGGTGTAGCCCCTTCCAACCAAGGTCCCTGCACCAACCCATCTCCAGGGTTGTCTAGCGAGAGAGGAGGGCTAGGAAATTTCCTCCCTGACTCTTATCCACCCATGTATCAGATTGGTACTATGTCCTCAATTATCTTTGCGCAGCCTCAACCTCCTCACATGTACACCCAAGCTTTTAAATCTTGTCTTTCGTCATCTGAAAGTCATATATGCCCATGGCATACCTGCAAAATTCCACTATGCCAGCCGGATCTCTACCTGCATAATCCTCCCCAACCACTACCACTGAAGAACTACTCAGACTTCCTTCATATGCAATTCCATTGTGAAGATATCTGGTAGAAGATGTCTCTACCAAGTGCTTCAGGATTCGTGAGATTGATCTCCCACTTCCTTTCTTCTTCCTTGCTCTTGAAACGAAGTCAATTAACTTCTCTTCCTTCGTTGTTTGAGTCATACTCCCAAGTCCTCTCTACTCCACATCCTCATGCTTCACATTCAGATCTTTGGGATACAAAGTCATAGAAGCCATCCTTGGTCTATATCCCAAGCAACTCCTTCTATTCATCGGAGCCAACATGGTTCTCCCTTCATCTATGATCAAGCGAATGTCCCGGTCCACCATTGGTATGGCTTGTGCAAGCTTCATGAAATCTTTCCCTAGCACCTTAGAATGATCATCCATGTCCACGATCCTCAAGTCCAACTTTCCAAACCATGAGCCCACTCTCACCTAAGTGTTCTCCATCACACTAGTAACAACCTTCATGGTAGAGTTGACTACTTTGAAAGCACTCCACTCTTTCTCCATTTCAACATTCTTCCCAAAAGACTTTGTTGCTTTCCTGCTTAAGAAGCTATGAGTAGCTCTTGTATCCACCAAAGCTACAAATCTCTTGCCCTTCATAGTCACCTGCACAAAACTCAGCTTCAAGGTATTACCCCCTTCTGTCAGCTTTATCTTATGTCTTATATCAGCAACCTTCTTCAGAAATTTGGCCTCAGAAGTGTCCATTGGCTTATGTTCCAACCCGACATCTCTCTTAAGGTACTTCACTTCCTTGCTTGGGTCTTCTAAGAAATTCGATCCTTGTTCAGCTTGACTTCCTTCAAGTTTGTCCTCCATCGTATTATGCTCAAGTGCACCAACCAAGTTCCCATTGACTGCTTCCATCAAACTAAGCTTCCGAACATCCACCTGATTGTTTCGGTAGTAGTTCCCTAGTTTGTGATTGTAGTGGAGGTCATCCTACTCAATTACAACCACCTTCTTACCATGAAAGTCCTTCTTCATTTCATCCTCAAGCTGCTTGACTTTGATCTCCACCATGGCACTTTTATCCCTTAGTAGAACTCTCTCAACCAAGAGTTATTGAAGACTAAGACCATTCTACTGGATCTCCTCATAAAGTTCCTTGAGCTCATCAACTTCCACCATACTCCCGTATTGGTCCTTGAGTTCTTCAAGTTCTTATTTTATCTTTGCATAACCTTCCCGAATCTTCATATTCTCGTCCTTCATCGAAGCCCATTCAGAACTCCATCTACTCATTTGTTCAAATACCTTGTACCGGAAAGCTTTACTTGCATTATGGCTAGATTCACCTGCCATAGGTACTTCCACCATCTCTACCATCCACTTTCCTTGCAACCTTGAATCATCAGTAACGGAGTGTAGATCAGCTTCCCTACAATCCTGCACCTCACCCACCATCAACTCTGATACCACCTGTCACGCCACTACACTGGCAGTACTCTTCCAACCGCACTATAGCGAGGTGCGGCACCACCGACCACTTTCATTTCACCAATACTTGTGATTGTGGACTATGCCTAACTTTCGATACTTAGTTTATTTTCTTCTTTACCAAGTATTATGTTTTCCTTTATACACAGTGAAAACCATTAACATTCACCATAAATAGCATTACACATATAAATTCACAATAGTATAAAGGGAGGGGCAACTCCCTGTAATGAGTCTACCCACAATATCAATATATATAAGTTCAATCTTCAATGTACAAGTTAAATCTTGGAGGAAACCCAAAATTTACACTTAGCCAAATTTACAACTTTCGCAAACTCGGTTGCCCAGCTCGTCGGCATGCCCAAACAGTCACTGCATGTTCTGCCCAACTCTCCGTTTACCTCTGAATGCATTCGTTCAGCTCGTCGAACGAACCGTGCCATTTGCCCAACTCGAGCACCCACCTGTATCACCGTGCACGCTTTCCCAACCGCACTTCCACACTTCGGTCGCACCTTGTTCACCAACCCGTCACACTTCTGCCATTAGCCCTCGTCCAGTGCTCCACCCGCAAGTCACCTCAACCGACCTTGGTTCGATGGGCGCACCTCCGTGTCACCCTGCACGATCCTTCGTTCGGTCTACCCAGTGGGCGCACCTCTGTGTCACCTCACACAACCGTCGTTCAGTCCAACCATTCGTTCAGCGGGCGCACCCTCGTGTCGCACTACACAAACCTTCTGCATGGTTCTCTACCTACCCGGTTCACCTGCATGATTCACTAACCAAGTCTGCTGACTAACTCGCCCGTTAGTTTGGGCTCATAAGCCTTGCCTACTCCATCACAGAACTGCGCACTTGCTCGCACCATGACTTGTTGTCTTCATCCAAGTTCGATTGATCGATGCCTCCAACCTCCAACTCGTCCGCCTATGTATATGCATTTCTACCATAGCGTGGGGCACCCAGTCAACCCACCAATGCACATACACCCATTGGCCCGTTTTTTGTTCCAATACGTCGGCCCGCTCGTCGGGTTGCTTGATACCACCCACATGGTATATACATGTCAACCACCGAAACACATCGCATTTCTCCCAGATCGCTTAGCGTGTGTTGTGGCTCGTCTAGCTCGCCCGCGCCCTCACCCGGTGCGTCCTTGCTTGTCCACCAACTGCAGCTCGAGGTCCTTATAGTTGGAGTGGGGCAGAGGGCAGAGTGATTCTGGGAATCACCCCACCACGCCCACAGGCGATTGGGCCACCGGGGTGAGGCAAAGGCTATCCGCAGCTCTCCGTCCCACCCTCGTGGCAAAACGGCTCGCGAGGGTGGCGGGGTGATTCCCGAAATCACCCCGCCAACCCCGCGGGCCATTGGGATGCCGGAGTGGGGCGGAGGCTGTCTGCAGCCCTCTTCCCCACCTCGTTGGCCCAACAGTTCGCGGGGGTAGCTAGGTGATTACCAGAATCACCCCACCACCCCCATAGGCCATTGGGTTACCGGGGTGGGGCGGACGCTGTTTGCAGCCCTCCTCCCCACCCGCCGATTCAACGGCCCGCGGGTCGTTGGGTTGCCAAGGTGGGAAACCTCCACCCCACCTTGGTGGCTTAATGACCCACAAGGGTGACAAGGTGATTCTGAGAATCACCTCGCCACCCCCAGCCTCCTCCCCACCCCAGTGACCCAACCTCCCGCAAGGGTCATGGAGTGATTCCAGGAATCACCCCTCCACCCCCGCGGGCAGTTGGGATGCTGGGGTGGGTGGGAGGGTGGAGTGATTCCTGTAGTGGGGCGGAGGCTGTCCGCAGACCTCCACCCCAAGCCAGCGACCCCACCACTCCCACGGGTAGTTGGGCCGCCGGGGTGGGGCAGAGGCTGTCTGCAACCCTCCACCCCACCCCAACGGCCCAATGGCTCATGGTGGTGGTGAGGTGATTCCCGAAATCACCACGCGACCCCCACGGGCCATTGGGCCTTAGGTGTACCATCCACAAGCTGCAAGTAGGAGCACGCAGAGGTAAGGAGCTGGGAGCAGAAGTGCGATATGAGAAAATGCGACCAAGTGCAAAGTGTTTGGTGTATATACCCATGGGTGGTCCTGGGCGAGTCGACGGGCGAATGAACCAAACGCTGAATGCATGGTTGGGTCGACCGACGAGCGAGCCAACCCGTTCAAAGTTGAAATGTATGGTCAGCCAGGTGGATGGACGTGTGTGTTCAAACGATGGCAACCGTATATATGTGGAGAACTAGATGTAGAGTTGGAGCATTGATAAGGAGCTCAAGACCAAGTGTCAAAAAATGCTCAAAAATGAAAGTGCTTAGAACTGGTTCAAACCTAAATGACTAGAAAGAGCTCATCCTCCTAGTTCCTGCACTACAAATGGTTCGAAAAATGGTCTCTGTATGAGGAAGTTATCCCGAAAAGAAGAATTGCCCAATAACACTGAGATTCTGAATTTTTTCAAAAAAATTAAAATAGAATATTCCAGGAATATTCTTTTTAGGGCACCAATCATAGGCTGCCACGTGGCCTGGATGACGTTAGTAAGTATGTTGGGTGCATGTTTAAAAATTTTAACAGTTCTAAGTTTTGAACCCACGACCTCCATGATAGGAACGCACAGTCTTAACCGTTACACCAAGCGGATGGGTTTGTTCAAATGGCGGACAAACCTTATTTACCGAAGGGTACCAGACCCTAAGGGCCAGCCCCCATTCCATATTCCCTTACCCTCAGAACCATGTGCTCCTTCCATAAACCGCACGGGGATTGTATAACGATCACCGTATATATTAGTTGTTGGTCACATTCCACGGAAAATATGGGTTAACGCACAGTTCAACTAGCCATGTCATAAAAGACTTGGCACAAACTCCGAGACAGGATAACCACCCAACAAACCACCAAAAATCGTTCACATGTGTTAATGCAACTGGCAGTCAGTTAACCGGAAGTCAGGATTTGGCGGAGATTTTCGAGGAGGACGCCAAAATTGGCGAGCCGACCATATTTGGTGGGCCTAACTGGCCCTTCTACATTTAGTTAACTGGAGTTTAATGAGGGGAAAACAGGTAGTTCTTTTTATTTTGATTTTGGGTCTCTTCGACCTTCTGAAGCCATTGACACAGGTTTCACAACCATCTAAGGTCGTTTGCAGGTATTTTTGCTTCATGGAAGTTCCAGGAGCCACTAGGGCGAAATCAGTTTCGGAGCTACATTGGGATGTGTGCAACCATTGAATGTGGAACGAAGGTCCATTCTGAATGAATTCAGTGTTTTGAATCCATATCTACAACTCGTTTTTCTTGTGGAGGCATTCTTCTCACTATTTAGCTTCAGGGAAGCTTTCAGAGCCACTAGGGCCATTTCAGTGATTGAGCTGTGTTGGGATAGGTTCATCTGTTTGAGGTGAAACAAAAGCCTATTTCTGCTATAAGGAACTGTCTAAATCCAATGAAGGTGTTTTCAGAAGCATTTGGAGACTTCTAAAGGTTGAGATGCTGAAGAGAAGTTTCAGGCAGCCTAGGGCCAATTAGGGGAGAAGGCCTAGATCGGGGATGTAGTGCTCATTTTGAGTAAATGAATAGTCATTTGTTTATGTCAGATATGTACTGGAGATAGTAGTAGAGGTTTCAAAGACATTTGAAGCAGTCTGAAGGAGTTTGTGCCATTAAGAAGATCAGGGAAGCTTAGTGCACTTACTGAAGGAATCAAGTCCAAGGGAGCCTAGATCTGCCTGCACAAAGAGAACAACCATGACAGGAATGTATATGGTTTTTCTAAACCCATAGGTTCAGTCAATAACCTTTTGGAGTTGAGTGTGGAACTTGTAGAAGAATTCAAGCCATAATCCCAAAGAGCCAAGTGTAGTTGACTAGAGCTCACAAGAGACGTAGCCCACGAGATTGGGGTGAGCTCCTTATTAAATTTGTTGTTATGTGTGATGTTTGTTTGCTGCCTTATATGTCTGATATATATGTTTAATATCAGCTGAAACAAATCAAGTTAAAACACATAAACACAAGAAGAGACATACACCTCTTTCAAGCTAAAATTCCGCAAAACGTCAAGTTCAAGCAAGATTTATTTTGAATTGAATCTGAGTGTTTACTTTTTATTTCTTTAGGCAGAGTCCGTAGAGGGCCAGGTAGCTTCTAGATCTCATCCTCTCTTTAGAGGTGACATATCCACTAAATTCCCCTACAGTCTATCTCTGTATTAGAAATAAGAAGTTCACATAATTGCAAATTTAAACTTGGAGTATTTGTGCACTCCTTACATAAATGAACATGGATACCTTGCACCCTTTATCAAATACATTCCATTTTTAGATCAAGCATCAATCGAAGCAGACATCAACAAGCATTCGAACGGAGAAGTGCGAGTTGGTGGTGGTGAGGACTTAGGCATGGTGCAGGCAGTGGCAGATCGTAGTACCCACGCTGAATAGAGGTGCAAGTTGAGTGCAAGCCATAGGGAGAGCCAAGGCGCATGGGCAAACGCAAGGGTTGAAACTTTGACAGGTCATTCGAAGTCGTCGGAGGGCATGTGAGGGCGTCATTCAAAGGTTCGTTCATGGAGTCGTTCAGGGTGGCTGAACGACCGTTCAACAATTCATTTAGAGGTTCGTTCATGGCTGAATGACCATTCGGAGGATCATTCTGTGAGTCATTCAGGAGGTTGAACGACCGTTCAGGAAGTCATTCGAGGTGTCGAACAGGTGTGTGGAAGTCGTGCGGGATTTTGTTAGAGAATCCGTTCAGAAGGTTGTTCGAGGGCGTGCGAGGGCGCGGCAGGGCGCTCGACTGAGTGACTCAAGTTGGTTGAATGGTGAATTGGGTGAAGTCATGAACAGGTGACACGGGTGACACGACCCATCGGTGGACGAGTTGGGCGTTCGGTGGGAACGTTCGATGAGTTGAACGGAACGGGTTTGGGTGGATGTGTGGAGGCAAACGACGAGTTAGGAAAGAGTCGTGCGGGCAACCATGTGGGCGTGCACACGAGCTGGGCTAACCGAGTTGTCCCAGTGAATGTAAAAGTATTCTAAGTGTAAATTTGGGGTTTCCTCAAGATTTAACTTGTACATTGTAAACTGTTATTATTATTACAGGCAGACTCATCATAGGGAGTTTCCCCTCCCAGTTATACTGTTGTGTATATCATGTTAATGTTGATTCATGGTGTAATGAAGTTAATATGATGAATAGTATAACGAAAGATATGCTTAGCTATTGAAAAATAAACTAAGTATAGAAGTAAGGTGTAGTCCATGACCGTGAGTATTGGTGAAAAGAAAAGGGTCGGTGGTGCCGCACCTCCTATAGTGCGGTTGGAAGAGTACCGCCAGTGTAGGGGCGTGACAGGTGGTAGCAGAGCTGATGAACGATGGGAAGCTGAATACTTGACATTCGTGACAGGTGATTCAGAGAATCAAGGAGGATGTCTATCTTGCAGAAAATGGGTTTTGCAACCTTCGAAGAAAGAAAAGGGCACACATCGGTGCCAAGTCAATTTGAAGGAAGTCTACTTGAAGAATCAAGTGTTTTGGAACAAAGAATTCTAGAATGGGGCAAGGACTTGTTCAAAACAAGGAATGCTCTTCGTGCTTTGGTCAAGGAAGGGATCTCTAACATGAATAGGGATGAAGCCTATCGACTTGCAAGGAAAGTGGACTTGTTTGATGCAGAACTCAAGGAGTTGAAGATAAGGCAGAACTTGATTCGAAAGAAGTGGGAATGGCTAACTATTGAGAAGAAGCAGTTCATAGCTTTCATTCAGGATAAGGAGAAAGCTGTAGAATTTGATGATAAGGAAGAGGAAGCTGTGATGATTGAGGATGTTGCAGAGATGAAAATGATGGAGGATGAACTTGAAATTTTTCAAGTTGAACCAGGATCATATAGTTTGCAGACATAGGTAGATGAGGATACTCACATGGAGGAGCCTCATTATGAAGTAAGTACTAATACTTGTGTTTTAGTTGAGCATTTGGTAGATGAACCGTATGCAGCGAAGAGAAAAATCAGTTTGCCGATGCAAGGGGAGATCTTACCATGGATGTCTACGATGAGACCTTGCATGGAGAGGCAAGGACCATTCACTGTTGCAGGACTTGTTCGAGTTGTTTGTGGCCTTATGGGAGAAGGTACAAAGGCCCGTGACAAGGGAGGAACATGATGATCATTGCGGAGAAATGGGTCATGCTTTAGCCATATGGAAGAATTGGCTAAGTGCCTAGCATGACTCATGGACAGATTAGAGGAGGGCACACACTTGAGTATGGTGATACTTGGGTGGACTTCTCATGGCCGAGACCAAGAGGAAGTCTTGGTGGAACCTTTAGTGGGGGAGCCATGGTGGAAGAGACTCATGTGATGATGATATGGTTGGGTGACCGAGTTCACTAGACCGGATTTGTAGACTTGGGTGAGGATGACCAATTGTTGTGATGGGTCTACCTAGTTAGACAACATGGGCAACTTGAGTCATGGACATCAGGTTGGAGACATGGAGCATGGTAGTCTTATGCAGGGACATTATGCAGGAGCACTTGTAGAGGTGTCACTTATGGGCATCCAATGGGGAGTGCCAAGGCAGAGATGTTGTGCAGGTGGATTTGCTGGTGTGACATGGAGATGCTTTTTTAATGAGCCGATGGGGATATTGTGCACTTTTGTACAACAAGGCCATGGACTAGTTGAATTTGTGAGTAGACTATGTAGCGTTCCTACTACATGGAGAGTTGAGGCATCGTACAGAGACATTTGTGACGAGACATGTATGCTTGCTAGAGTGTTGGTTGGAGATGACTCATGGAGCTCATGATGACATGAGGTTGTGACTTTCAGGGACTTCATATTATGGTGGACTTGGAGGATCTAATGCATTAAGGAGCTTGTTGGGCCTCACAATGGTCCCTATTTTCACTCCATTATTCACCAATATCTTCACATTTTACCTTCATGTCACCTCCATTCCACCTCCACATCATTCCATTTACCTCATTATTGGGTTATAACTATGCTTTTCCAAAGTTTATTAATTCTTAACATTTTTAAGTGAATTTATGGCTAAACTTTAGAAAATAAGATGCTTATACTTATACCTAACAATTAGAATGAGTTTGTTGACATGTGTAGGCACAAAGGAAGCTTCCAGGGCATCTTTATGTGGCCTTGAATGATCAAATTCTAATTTGATAAGATAAGCCTCATGGAAAAGATCATGGAGAAAATCATGGACCTCATGGAGGAGATCATGGAGGATATGGTTATGTGTCTAGATGGTTGAGAAATGTATGGAACTAAAAGAGAGATTAGTGGATCATCATTATGAGTTTGTTATCTCCTCTCATTGTATAAATAGGAGTACCTCCTCCATTCCAAGGGGAGGACTCTTAGAGCATTGTATCCAACTTATGATGGCATAGAATAAAGCTTCATTTTTCATACATTTCCATTATGTAGTTTTTAGATATAAGTTTCCTTAATGTAGTATATGGAATAATTTGTCTTGTTCTTAAGAGAATTGAGCTCACTCTAAAAGGATGAGAGAAACATGTTATTTCATATTAGATCTTATTTCATTTAGTTGCTTAGATGTTTGAGGATTTGTTTGTGATTGATGAATGAGTTTTAAATTAGAATCTTATCAGCATATGAGAGAACAACCCAGGGTCTAAGTTAGGCTCTCTCTCCATTTTGATTTGCATGATAATTGAAATTCATTCTTTTGCTTTTATGTTTCAAGTATCATATGAGGAGATAACCAAGAGTCTAAGTTAGGCTCTCTCTCCATTGATTTATATGGTAATTGGAATTCATTCTTTTGTGCTTTTATGTTTCAAGTTATTTCATTTCTTATGCTTATGAATGACTCTTAGTTTAGTTTAGATTAGTGCATGAGAGGACAATCAAGAGACTAAGTTTTATGCTTATGAATGACTCTTAGTTTAGTTTAGATTAGTGCATGAGAGGACAATCAAGAGACTAAGTTAGTCTCTCTCTCTACTTGAATCTGAACAATAATTAAGTTCATTATCTTGTCTTCATTTCAAGTTTCTAGTTTCTTGTAATCATTGATTTCTCTATGATACTGTAGGGAAGGACAACCAGGACCTCCTTAGTTAGGAGCCTCTTCCCTTGCATATTATATTGAATCGTAAATAATTTAGTTAGACATAGACTTAGTTGCCTACTCCTGCATATATATTGCTGGCACCATCACAAGCTTACGAGTTTCCCTGGTTGATAATTTAATGCAGCAATTTAAGCCCAATAAATTGCCCAACATTTTGGCGCCGTTGCCGGGGAATGGTGCTAAGGGATTAGGCATTAGAAATTTAATTCAGTTCTAGTATTTTTCTTTAGACAAAATAACTTGTGAGACCTGGTGACAGCAGGATCTTCACAAAGAAGTTTAAGTTTGAGTTTTCTGATAGTTTAGTGTTTAGCTAGTTTTAAATTTCGTCTTTTCAAAAACACCCCCCCTGCATAAATAAAAACGAATCAAGCGATTAGTATGCTCTCTTCCTGCGCTTCGTGCGATCAGGAAGATCAGAAAATCTATTGATTTCGTTTGAATAAAAATACTCTTGCTGGAAGAATTAATGTGCAACATGACAATAAAGAATTTTGTGAATGAAAAAAAAAAGCATTTTTAAATTTTTAGATGAAATTTAGTTTTTTTTTTAATTTTAGATTTAAAAAATAAAAATTTTAATAATATATGTATCATATATACATATTATTATTAAAAAAAAAAAAAAAAATTAACCATTTCTTTTGTTGTTCTTTTAGATATTTAAAAAAAAACCAAAAAAAAAACTAAATTCATTTTAGTTATTGTTTAATTTTGGAATATTTCTTTATTAGGATTTAATAAAAAAAAATTTGTTGATTTTAAAAAAATCTCAATTTAAATAACAAATTAAAAATTTTTGTTTTTTTTAATTTGTTGTTTCAAAAAAAAATTCATGTAATAATAATATATATATATCTCATATATATTATTATTATTAAAAAAAAAAATTAACTTTTGTTACATCGATCCATAAAAAATAAAAAAATCTCTCTCATAGACAAGCAGATCCGAGAGATAGAAGAGAGCAAAGCCAGCCTGATGACTTGATTGATTTCCGCCTGTTAAAGAGCAGAAAGGGTATGAGTCAGCTGGAATTAGAAGATGAGGTGGAAGATGATTTGAAGCGTGCTACTGGAGAATTTGTGAAGGATGGGAGCAGTATGAATAAATTGAATCGGATTCTACAACTTACGGGCTTCAGTGATCCAGTATATGCTGATGTGACAGTAATAAACCGTACAAGGGATACACTGCAGAATCTTTGATTGGAATTGGCTACCATGGGCGATCTTAAACTGGTAGAACGCCCACAAAATTATACTCTAGCACGAGAATCGACCAAGCAGATAAAAGCTAATATAAAGGTTTCTTCAACCGAAATTGGTGTGATCTTTGGTAACATTGTTTATGAAATGTTCTACTACCCCTGCTCGCCATTGCCACGCTCTGCGTGTTGATCAAAGTTAAGTTGGGTGTTGACTGGATTCGATCACGGGTTGAGGGTTACCTGAGTGTATTTCCAAGAAAGGGTTTATGGTGGAATGAATTGATTATGAACAGTTTATCATGTGGAGATCAGGGCCATTGCAATGAGAACTTTTAAGCAAGTTGTTGCATCGACGCCGCGCTTCCAGAAAATCTATTGAAATTGCGTTCTCCCTGAACAAGGACCTCCCTTGAACCATGCATAAAAGCTGCAGGAATGATGGATGATGCAAAAGCACCCATCTGTGAGTGTTGCCATTGACGATATCTGCGAATTTGTACATTAATTATATCTCCATCTGCAATAGATTTTGCTGTGCGGGAAATCAAATCCATTCGAAGACTTCCATCTCCATCACGACTTGCAGCACGAGGCTTATAATTTAAATAAGTTTTCCTGAATAAGAAGAGGAACAAGGTCAGGATCGCTCATGCATAATTCCATTCTTTCATCCAACACCACGCCTCCACGTTTGGGCAGACATTACGCTTACACTGATGCTCATGGTGTCAACTCCATCCAAAGCTTTTAACCTCTCTGGCGTATAAGAGAAACTCCGAGTTAGAGATCTAGCCTCGACCTTATCTTGCCTCCTAAATTCGTCCTTATCTTGCCTCCTAAATTCGTCCTTATCAACGAATAAAAAAATCCTTCATATGCGTTTTTAAAATCCTTCAATTTCGCTTTTGCCTTCCATTAGTTTTGAGTTTGTTTTCCGTTTGTTTTGACTTTTATTTATTTTGATATATATTTAGTTTTTGGTTGTTTTGATTTAGTTAATGTTTGTTATGTTATATTTATATTAATATATTAATATTAATATAATATAATATAATATAATAGTAATTTGTTATTATTAGATATTTTAAATGTAATTCGTTATGTTTGTTTGTTATATTATTAATTAATGTTTGTTATAAAAATGTATTAATATATTAAAATGTTGTTATAATTGCATTAATTAATATAGTTGTAATTTTAATTTATTTTGTTTTTGGTTATTTGTTGTATATAATTGTTGTTATATTTGTTATGTTATAATTATATTAATTGTTAGGTTATGATTGTAATGATATGATTGTTATTACATTTTTTTTATTTTTTATTTTTGTTATGTGTTTTGTGACAGTGATAGTTTTGAAAGGGTGAACATTGGCATGTGAAGGGCACTGGCATAAACAAAACTTTGGGGGCATGAAAATTGAGAGAATCATGAGAATTATAAGAGCAGGATGAAAACTTTGGGGGCATGAAAATTGAGAGAATCATGAGAATTATAAGAGCAGGATGAAAACTTTGGGGCCATGAAAATTGAGAAAATCATGAGAACAGGATGAAAGAAAAAAAATAATAAAAAAAACACAAACAAACAAAAACAAAAACTTTTCACAAAATTCAGGCTTGAAAATAAAGAATGGAACATTTGGAAGCATAATTTGAAAGAACATTTGGTGGATTATTTAAATGTTGACTAACTTGTTTAGAGTTGGCAAATTGATATTGTTGTATGCTTTTATAACATACTAATCTGCAAGACACAACAAATCTATGATGCCAAACTTTTCGCCATGCACAGAAGTCAGCTGACACAAACAGGGGGTATTACTCTTCAAGGTTATTTTCACAAATGGATTGATATTAATATCATGATTAAGTCAACTTTAATACTTTTTCTGTCCTTAATTTGTTTTATTTGGTATGAAATTTTTGCGTAAGAATCATGAATAAACTGGCCATTTCTTCATGAGCACACTTATGTTTTCTTTGTACCAAGTTTTTTTTACAGGTTACAGGATAATCAAGTGATCATAAGGAGATTACATTGTGCGCACAATTGGTCTTCCAACGACTAATTTCATGAAACATTCTAAAGACAAATCCATGTCCAAAACCATTATTTTGCACTCCCATTTTGCAAAAGATTTTCCACCCATTTTCCATGTCCATAAAGCATACCATTTCCATATCCATTTTTCACAGCAAGAGTTCATATTCATACATCATGCATTTCCTTATTGTCATTTTCCATGTCATTACCATTCCCCTTCATTTCCGCAATAAAACCCTGCTTGAGTCAAAGTCCTAGAGTCAAAGTATCATTGAAAAACTCCTAGAGGCTTGCATGCCTTAATGGAAAGTACTCTTGCCAATGAACAATGGGAGTACATTAATATCCCTTGTTCGTTGGATCAAGTAGGTGAATCGACCACGACAAATTTATTCGTACCTACAAAGATGTGTTAGGCATCCTGGCTCCCATTGGAATCAATGGTGGGAGCTCTTGTGTTGGCTAGGGGAATTCATTAACGGCCACTAAGCCAACAATTTCTTGCTATGTTCGACATCGACACATTTAATCACATAGTAAGATTTGTGCCATCGAGCATTGAAGACTTGAAGACCCATATTTTGTAGCAGATGAAGCCAATTTCTTTTCATTGTTTTTCAGTTTGCCATCACTTGAGGACAAGTCAATCAATAAGGCTGGGAGGGAAATGTAACTTATATATTTTATATACTTTCCAAGCCTTATAGATTTTCAACCATATTCAGCAGACTCATCATATTCATCATCCAGCAGCAGATACAACTTTCAGCCATGTTCAACAGACTCCTCAGATTCATCATCTAGTAGCAGAGGATCTAACAGTCGATACAACAATACAAATCCATCTTTCATCCACAACTTGAAGAAGCAGATTCAGGGCAGAATTATGGCAGATGCACATGCATGATTCATGCATGATTTTCCCAACCAAGTAAAGAGGACTATGAACAACATTATTTGCCACCACACCTGCACAACTCTCATCCATTTTTGGAAGGGTAAGTTAAGGTATGATATTTTCTAACTTTTAACCATTAAATTCCTTGAAAAGTTAGAATAATAATTTTTGGAAAAACTTCACTTCCTTTTTCCTTGCTTTCCCCATTTCACATAATTGCCCAAATCATCTGTTTAAGGGGGAGGATACATCCACATTCATATATCACATTCATATAACATCCACATTCATATATCACATTCTTAACCCCACTTACCTTCAAGCTATATTCACTATTACATGAGCATACAAATGGCTTTGTCAAAAGTATTTAAAAGTTAATTGGATGCTAACAGAATCATGGTTGTTACACAAGAACCAACCATGGTGCATTCCAACAAAATGCCAACGGAATCATGGTTGTTACACAAGAACCAACCATGATGCATTCCAACAAAAATAATCTGCACTAAAAATCACATTATCAATATGCAAAGATCATATATTGAATGCAACAAACAAAATATGGTTGAAACAAGGGAACCAACCAAGTTGTAATTCATCAAAATAACGCTTTGCAAAAGTTATGTAAATGATATCATGCAGAGTTTAAGCCAAAGCTAAAGTACCAAAAAGTAATGTAATAGATTGCATGAGGACATGCAATACCTTCAGTTTGGGGCAGATGTTGGGCCTCACAATGGTCCCTATTTTCACTCCATTATTCACCAATATCTTCACATTTTACCTTCATTTCACCTCCATTCCACCTCCACATCATTCCATTTACCTCATTATTGGGTTATAACTATGCTTTTCCAAAGTTTATTAATTCTTAACATTTTTAAGTGAATTTATGGCTAAACTTTAGAAAATAAGATGCTTATACTTATACCTAACAATTAGAATGAGTTTGTTGACATGTGTAGGCACAAAGGAAGCTTCCAGGGCATCTTTATGTGGCCTTGAATGATCAAATTCTAATTTGATAAGATAAGCCTCATGGAAAAGATCATGGAGAAAATAATGGAACTCATGGAGGAGATCATGGAGGATAGGGTTATGTGTCTAGATGGTTGAGAAATGTATGGAACTAAAAGAGAGATTAGTGGATCATCATTATGAGTTTGTTATCTCCTCTCATTGTATAAATAGGAGTACCTCCTCCATTCCAAGGGGAGGACTCTTAGAGCATTGTATCCAACTTATGATGGCATAGAATAAAGCTTCATTTTTCATACATTTCCATTATGTAGTTTTTAGATATAAGTTTCCTTAATGTAGTATATGGAATAATTTGTCTTGTTCTTAAGAGAATTGAGCTCACTCTAAAAGGATGAGAGAAACATGTTATTTCATATTAGATCTTATTTCATTTAGTTGCTTAGATGTTTGAGGATTTGTTTGTGATTGATGAATGAGTTTTAAATTAGAATCTTATCAGCATATGAGAGAACAACCAAGGGTCTAAGTTAGGCTCTCTCTCCATTTTGATTTGCATGATAATTGAAATTCATTCTTTTGCTTTTATGTTTCAAGTATCATATGAGGAGATAACCAAGAGTCTAAGTTAGGCTCTCTCTCCATTGATTTATATGGTAATTGGAATTCATTCTTTTGTGCTTTTATGTTTCAAGATATTTCATTTCTTATGCTTATGAATGACTCTTAGTTTAGTTTAGATTAGTGCATGAGAGGACAATCAAGAGACTAAGTTAGTCTCTCTCTCTACTTGAATCTGAACAATAATTAAGTTCATTCTCTTGTCTTCATTTCAAGTTTCTAGTTTCTTGTAATCATTGATTTCTCTATGATACTGTAGGGAAGGACAACCAGGACCTCCTTAGTTAGGAGCCTCTTCCCTTGCATATTATATTGAATCGTAAATAATTTAGTTAGACATAGACTTAGTTGCCTACTCCTGCATATATATTGCTGGCACCATCACAAGCTTACGAGTTTCTCTGGTTGATAATTTAATGCAGCAATTTAAGCCTAATAAATTGCCCAACAGAGCTGACATCAAAGACTTTGATACAGGATGGGGTGCATACTTTTGAGTACATGTACAGGTGTGCTTGAAAGAGTGATTTGATGAGGAAGATCGATATGTGACACTTTGGAGTGATAGAGTTGCAGCGATGATGATGCCTTGGTGGCAACACTTGGGCATGGGTTGAGCCGAGACTTGACCACTTTTGATACATGAGAGATGAGGCAAGTGTATACTTGTTTCTATGGTAGACTTGAGGGATGGCACATTGCAGATATGATGGAGGTTGCTTCATGGACCTGAATGTGGCACATCAAGAGTCAGGTTTGATGAGAGGATCTCTTCTCTTTGAAGAGATGGATATTTTGCAGATGGATGATGATGTTGGGAGAGATATGGCTGATTTCATGCAGCACATTGGTACCAAACATCATGGACAACATGTTGTAGATGAGATGAAGACTACTTCACAGACCTGGGCATGGCCTATATTTAGATGGAGATGAATTCTTCATCGAGTTGATGTTGTGACAAGAGTCTGAGAAACGACTGATGATGGCATGAGGATGTTCATTCTCATGGTTTGAGTGTGACAGTTGGACTGATCACTCGACTAGTTCAAGTCATGGGGGACGTCGATGAATAGAGATGTGTTAGCATCGTGTTGGAGTATCATGGCAACAGTTCACACGATGATGATACATGATGAGGTCGACACGCGATGTTGCAATAAGCATGTAGCTTGAGTTGGAGGGACCAACCTTCCACAATGGAGCAGTATGTGGAGATTGCAATAAGAGGTGGTTCATGATCATGGATTAAGAAGACTTTCCGATGTATGACATACTGATGGTTTATATGGCATTGGTATGGATATCTTGGTGACAGATGGTTGTTGGGGTGAGAGGTTGTCAAGGAAGACAATAATTTCAAGTGGGGGAGAATGTACTATCCACGAGATGAAGGCAGGAGCGCGCGGAGGCGACGAGCTGGGAGCAGAAGTGCGATAGGAGAAAATGCGACCAAGTGCGAAGTGTTTGGTGTATATACCCATGGGTGGTCCCGGACGAGTTGATGGCGGGCGAGCCGATGGGCGGGCGAGCCGATGGGTGAATGAACTAAATGCTCAATGCATGGTTGGGTCGGCCGACAGGCGAGCTGACCCATTCGAAGTTGAAACGTATGGTCGACCAGGTGGACGGACGCGTGTGTTCAAACGATGGCAACCGTATATATGTGGAGAACTCGACGTAGAGTTGGAGCATCAATCAAAGCAGACATCAACAAGCATTCGAATGGAGAAGTGCGAGTTGGTGGTGCTGAGGACTTAGGCATGGTGTAGGCGGTGGCAGGCCGTAGCACCCACGTTGAACGGAGGTGCGAGTTGAGTGCAAGTCGCAGGGTGCCGTAGGGTAACCCAAGGCGCACAGGAAAACGCACGGGTTGAAACTTTGATAGGTCGTTCGAAGTCGTTGGAGGGCGTGTGAGGGCATCATTCAAAGGTTCGTTCAAGTGGTTAAACGACTGTTCAGGAGTTCGTTCGGAGGTTCGTTTAGGGCTGAACGACCATTCGGAGGATCGTTTCGTGAGTCATTTAGGAGGCTGAATGACCATTTAGGAAGTCATTCGAGGTTTCGAATTGATGTGTGGAAGTCGTGCGGGAGTTCGTTCAAGAATCTGTTCAGAAGGTCCTTCGACGGTGTGCGAGGGCGCGACAGGGCACCCGCCTGAACGACCCGAGTTGGTCGAACGGTGAACAAGGTGAAGTCTTGAATGGGTGACACGAGTGACATGACCCATCGATGGATGAGTTGGGCATTCAGTGGGAGCGTTTGACGAGTTGAACGAAATGCATTCGGGTGAACGTGTGGAGCCAAACGATGAGTTGGGCAAGAGTTGTGCGGGTGACTGTGTGGGCGTGCACACGAGCTGTGTTAACCGAGTTGTCCCAGTGAATGTAAAAATATTCTAAGTGTAAATTTGGGGTTTCCTCAAGATTTAACTTGTACATTGTAAACTGTTATTATTATTACAGGCAGACTCATCATAGGGAGTTGCCCCTCCCAGTTATACTGTTGTGTATTTCATGTTAACACTAATTCATGGTGTAATGAAGTTAATATGATGAATATTATAACGAAAGATGTGCTTAGCTATTGAAAAACAAACTAAGCATAGAATTAAGACGTAGTCCATGACCGTGAGTATTGGTGAAAAGAAAAGGGTCAATGGTGCCACACCTCCTATAGTGCGGTTGGAACAGTACCGCCAGTGTAGGGGCGCGACAGCAAGGTTAGGGCGGAGGCTGTTTGCAGCCCTCTGCCCCACTCCAGTGACCAAACAGCCCACGGGATGGCAGGGTGATTCCCGTAATCACCTCACCACCTCGTGGGCAGTTGGGTCGTTGGGGTGGGGGGAGGGCGGGGTGATTTCAGGGGCCATTGGACTGCAAATGTAAGGATCTCGAGCTATAGTTGGTGGATGAGCAAGGGCACACCAGGTGAGGGTGCGGGTGAGTTGGACAAATCGTAGAATGCACGAAGTGAAACGGGAGAAATGAAATATGTTTTGAGCATTGGAGTGTATATACCGTGTGGGTGGTCCCGGGTGAGCTGACGAGCAAGCGAGCCAATGGGTGAACCAACACATGGGTGGGCGGTCACATTACATAATGTGTGGGCTGAAGAGTTGAAACAACAAATGGGCCGACGGATGTATGTGCATTGGTGGGTCAGCTGGGCGCCCCATGCTAAGTTAGAAACGCATATACATAGGCGGCTGAGTTGGTGGTTGGAGACATCGAACTTGGGCAATGACAACAAGTCGTAGTGCGAACTAGTGTGTAGTTATGCAGTGGAGCAGGCAGGGCATATGAGCCTGAATGAATGAGTGAGTTAGCTGACAAACTTGGTTGGTGAATCGTACGGGTGAACCAAGTAAGCAAAGAACTGTCTGGAAGGTTCGGTCAGGGCGACATGAGGGCGCGCCCGCCGAATGAACGGTTGGACTGAACGACGGTTGTGCGAGGCGACACGGAGGTGCACTCGCCGGGTAGACCAAACGAAGGATCGTGTGGGGTGACACGAAGGTGCACTCACCGAACGAAGGTCAGTTGAGGTGACTCGTGGGTGGAGTGCTAGCGAGGTGAAACGAAGTGCGGGTTGTGACCGAAGGTGCAGCCAGCATGTGGAGGCACCCAAGTTGGGTGACATAGACACAGGTAGCGGCGGCCCAAGTTGGGCAAATGAAACAAGACGTGCAACGGGCTGAACAAACGCGTTCAGGGGTAAACGAAGAGTTGGGCAAGTCGTGCAGAGGCCGTCCGGGCAAGCTAACGAGCTGGACAACCGAGTTGTTCGAGTGAATGTAAAATTTGGCTAATTGTAAATTTGGGGTTTCCTCCAAGATTGAACTTATATATATATTGATATTGTGGGTAGACTCATTACAGGGAGTTGCCCCTCCCTTTATACTGTTGTGCATTTATGTGTTAATGCTGTTTATGGTGAATGTTAATGGTTTCAAAGTGTATAAAGGAAAACATAATATTTGGTAAAGAAGAAAATAAACTAAGTATCGAAAGTTAGGTGTAGTCCACAATCGCAAGTATTGGTGAAAAGAAAGTGGTTGGTGGTGCCACACCTTGCTATAGTGTGGTTGGACGAGTACTGCCAATGTAGGGGCGTCACAGATGGTATCAGAGTTGATGGTGAATGAGGTGTAGGATTTGCAGAGAAGTTGATCCCACTACACTTCGTGACAGGTGATGAATGATGGGAAGCTAAATACTTGACATTCGTGACAATTGATTCAGAGAATCAAGAAGGATGTCTATCTTGTAGAAAATTGGTTTTGCAACCTTCGAAGAATTTGAAGGAAGTCTACTTGAAGAATCAAGTGTTTTTGAACAAAGACTTGCAGAATGGGGCAAGGACTCATTCGAAATGAAGGATGCTCTTCGTGCCTTGGTTGAGGAAGGGATCTCTGACATGAATAGGGATGAAGCCTATCGACTTGCAAAGGAAGTGGACTTGTTTGATGCAGAACTCAACGAGTTGAAGATAAGGTAGGACTTAATTCGAGAGAAGTGGAAATGGCTAACTCTTGAAAAGAAGTAGTTAATAGCTTTCATTCATAAGGAGAAAGCTACAGAATGTGATGATAAGAAAGAGGAAGCTGTGATAGATGAGGATGTTGCAGATGTGACAACATTGGAGGATGAACTTGTAATTTTTCAAGTTGAACCAGGATCGTACAGTTTGCAGACATTAGTGGACGAGGAAAGTCACATGGAGGAGCCTCATGATGAAGTAAGTACTATTGATACTTTTGTTTTGGTGAGACTTTTGGAAGATGAACCATATGCAAGGAAGAGCAAAATCAGTTTGCCGATGCAAGGGAGGATCTTACCATGGATGTCTATGCTGAGACCTTGTATGGAAAGGCAAGGACCATTGACTATTGCAGGACTTGTTGGGGTTGTTTGTGACCTTATGGTAGAAGGTACGAAGGCCCGTGACAAGGGAGGAATGTGATGACCATTGCAGAAGAATGGATCATGATTTAGCCACATGGAGAATTGGCTAAGCGCCCGACATGACTCATGGACAGATTGGAGGAGGGCACACACTTGGGTATGGTGATACTTGGTAGGACTGCTCATGGCCGAGAGCAAGAGGAAGTCTTGGTGGAACCTTTAGTAGGGGAGCTATGATGGAAGAGACTCATGTGATGATGATATGGTTGGGTGACCGAGTTCACTAGACTCGATTTGTAGGCTTGGATGAGGATGACCGATTGTTGTGATGGGTCTACTTAGTTGGACAACATGGGCAACTTGATTCATGGACATCAGGTTGGAGACAAGGAGCATGGCAGACTTATGTGGGGACATTATGCAGGAGCACTTGTAGAGGTGTCACTTATGGGCATCCAATGAGGAGTGCCAAGGCAGAGATGTTGTGCCGGTGGATTTGCTGGTGTGACATGGAGATGTTTTATTTATGAGCCAATGGAGAGGTTGTGCACTCTTGTACAACAAGGCCATGGACTGGTTGGATTTGTGAGCAGACTATGGAGCATTCCTACTACATGGAGAGTTGAGGCATCTTACAGAAACCTTTGGGCCAAGATTTGTATGCTTGATAGGAGATTGGTTGGAGATGACTCATGGAGCTCATGATGACATGAGATTGTGGCTTTTGAGGACTTCATATTATGGTGGACTTAGAGGATCTGATGCATTGAGGAGCTGAGGTTAGATGCTTTGATACAGGATGGGGTGCATACTTTTGAGTACATGTATGGGTGTGCTTGAAAGAGTGACTTGATGAGGAAGATCGATATGAGACACTTTGAAGTGATGGAGTTACAGTGATGATGATGCCTTGGTGGCAGCACTTGGGCATGGGTTGAGCCGAGACTTAACCACTTTTGACACATGGGAGTTGATTGATCTATGGTCATGGGCAGCACATGGGAGATGAGACAGGTGTATAGTTGTTTCTGTAGTAGACTTGAGGGATGGCACATTGTAGATATGATGGAGGGTTGCTTCATGAACCTGGATGTGGCACATCAAGAGTTTGGTTTAATGAGAGGATCTCTTCATTTTTGAGGACAGGAATGCTTGCAGATGGATGATGATGTTGGGATAGATGCGGCTAATTGCATGTAGCACATTGGTACCAAACATCATGGACAACATGTTGCAGACGAGATCAAGACTACTTCATGGACTTGGGCATGGCGTACTTAGATGGAGATGGATTTTTTATCGAGTTGATGTTGTGACAGGATGTTTTGAGAAAATACTGATGATGGCATAAGGATGTGCATTCTTATGGTTTGAGTGTGACAGTTGGACTGATCACCCGACTAGTTCAAATCATGAGGTCCGGAAGTGTGCAGAGATGTGTTAGCATTGTGTTGTAGTATCATGGCAAGTAGTTCACACAATGATGACACATGATGAGGTCGACATGATATGTTGCAGTAAGCATGTAGCTTGAGTTGGAGGGACCAACCTTCCATAGTGGAAGCAGCATGTGGGGATTATGATGGATGTGGTTGATGATCATGGATTGAGGAGACTTTCCAATTTATGGAGACACAAGCCTTTATGGTTTGTGCGATGGTAGAGCGGAGGCAGGCAGCATGGTCATCTTTGGATGTTGGAGCTAGCAACACTTTGCGATGTCATATGATGGTATTGTCAAGGATGACAATGACTTCGAGTGGGGGAGGATGTAAGGACCAAAAGTTGCGGTTGGTGGACGAGAAAGGGTGCATTGGGTGAGGGCATGGGTGAGTTGGACAAACCTCAAAACGCACGAAGTGAAATGGGAGAAATGTAATATGTTTTGAGCGTTGGAGTGTACATACCATGTGGGTGGTCCCGGGCGACCCAACGAGCGAGCGAGCCAACGGGCGAACCAACACACGGGTGGGCAGTCACATTGCATAATGTGTGGGCTGAAAAGTTGAAATAACAAATGGTCTAACGGGTGTATGTGCAATCATGGGTCGACTGGGTGCCCCAAGCTATGGTAGAAACGTATATACATAGGCAGACGAGTTGGTGGTTGGAGACATTGAACTTGGACAAAGACAACAACTTGTAGTGCAAGCTAGTGCGCAGTTCTACGGTGGATCAGGCAAGGCATATGAGCCTGAACGAACGGGCGAGTTAGCCGACAGACTTGGTTGGTGAATTGTGCGGGTGAACCGGGTAGGTAGAGAACCGTGCAGAAGGTTCGTGCAAGGCAACATGAGGGCGCGCCCGCTGAACAAACGGTTGGATTGAACGATGTTTGTGCGAGGTGACATGGAGGTCCACCAGCCGAGTAGACCAAAAGAAGGATCGTGCGGGGTGACATGGAGGTGCGCTCGCCGAATGAAGGTCGGTTGAGGTGACTCGTAGGTGGAGTGTCGGCAAGGAAGTGCAGGTTGTGAATGAAGGTGTAGCTAGCATGTGGAGGTTCCCAATTTGGCTGATACAGACACGGGTAGCGGCACCCAAGTTGGGAAAACAACACAAGATGTGTGACGGGCTGAACAAACGCATTCAGGGATAAAAAAAGAGTTGGACAAGTCATGCAGAGGCCGTTCGGGCAAGCCGACGAGCTGGGCAACCGAGTTTGCTAAGTGAATGTAAAATTTGGCTAAGTGTAAATTTGGGGTTTCCTCCAAGATTGAACTTATATATATATATATATAGATATATATATATATATATATATATATATATATATATATATATATATATATATTGTGGGTAGACACATTACAAGGAGATGCCCCTCCCTTTATACTGTTGTGCATTTATGTGTTAATGTTGTTTATGGTGAATGTTAATGGTTTCATTGTGTATAAAGGAAAACATAATACTTGGTAAAGAAGAAAATAAACTAAGTATCGAAAGTTAGGTGTAGTCCATGATCGCAAGTATTGGTAAAAAGAAAGTGGTCGGTGGTGCCGCACCTCGCTATAGTGTGGTTAGAAGAGTACCGCCAATGTAGGGGCGTGACAGCCAGGATGGGGCAGAGGGCAGGGTGATTCCCTAAATCACACCACCACTCCTGCGAGCCATTGGATCATCGGGGTGGGGCAAAGGCCGGGGTGATTCTAGGAATCACCCTGCCACCCCCGCAGGCCGTTGGACTATCGGGATGGAGCAAAGGGTGGGGTGATTCCCGAAATCACCCCACCATGGCGGAGGGCAGGGTGATTCCCGGAATCACCCCGCTACCCCCATGGGTTGTTTAGCCACCAGGGTGGGTGGAGGGTGAGGTTATTCCGAGAATCACCCCACCACCCCCACAGGCTGTTGGGCCTCCGAGGTGGGGCGGAGGGCCAAGTGATTCCGGAATCACCATTGCACCTTCGTGGGCCATTGATCTGCTGGGGTGGGACGGAGGGCAAGGTGATTCCCGGAATCACCCCGCCACCCCCGAGGGCCGTTAGGCCACCAGGGTGTGGCGAAGGGTGGGGTGATTCCTAAAATCAAATAACCACCCTAGCAAGCTGTTGGGCCACCAGGGTAAGGTGCAGGGCAGGGTGATTCTTGGAATCACACCGCCACCCCCACGGGCCATTGGGCCGTCGGGGTGGGGTGGAGGGCGGGGTGATTCCCGGAATCACCTTGCCACCCTTGCAAGCCATTGGGCCTCCGGTGTAAGGACCTCGAGACGCAGTTGGTGGATGAGCGAGGGCGCACCGGGTGAGGGCGCGGGTGAGTTGGACAAATCGCAGAACGCACGAAGTGAAATAGGAGAAATTCAATATGTTTTGAGCGATGGAGTGTATATACTGTGTGAGTGGTCCCGCGCGACCCAACGAGTGGGCGAGCCGATGGGTGAACCAACACACAGGTGGGCGGTCACATTACATAATGTGTGGGCTAACAAGTTGAAACAACAAATGGGCCGACAGGTGTATGTGTGTTGGTGGGTCAGCTGGGCACCCTATGCTATGGTAGAAACACAGATACATAGGCAGACGAGTTGGTGGTTGGAGACATCGAACCTGGATGAAGACAAAAAGTCGTAGTGCGAGCTAATGTGTGGTTCTATGGTGGAGCAGGCAAGGCATATGAGCCCGAACAAATGGGCAAGTTAGCCGGTAGACTTGGTTGGTGAATCGTGCGGGTGAACTGGGTAGGTAGAGAGCCGTGCAGAAGGTTCATGCAGGGCGACACGAGGGTGCTCCCACCGAACGAACGGTTGGACTAAATGACGGTTGTGCGAGACGACACGAAGGTGCGCCCCCCGAGTAGACCGAATGAAGGATCGTGCGGGGCAACACGGAGGTGCGCCTGCTGAACGATGGTCGGTTGAGGTGACTTGCAGGTGGAGTGCCAGCGAGGTGAAACGAAGTGCGGGTTGTGAACAAAGGTGTGGCTAGCATGTGAAGGTGCCCAAGTTGGGTGACACGGACATGGGTAGCGGCGCCCAAGTTGGGAAAATGACACAAGATGTTCGACGGGTTGAACAAACGTGTTCAGGGGTAAATGAAGAGTTGGGCAAGCTATGCAAAGGCCGTTCAGGCAAGCCAACGAGCTGGGCAACCGAGTTTGCCAAGTGAATGTAAGATTTTGCTAACTGTAAATTTGGGGTTTCCTCCAAGATTGAACTTATATATATATATATATATATATATATATATATATATATATATATATATATATATATATATATATATATATATATATATTGTGGGCAGACTCATTATAGGGAGTTTCCCCTCCCTTCATACTGTTCTACATTTATGTGTTAATGTTGCTTATGGTGAATGTTAATGATTTCACTGTGTATAAAGGAAAACATAATACTTGGTAAAGAAGAAAATAAACTAAGCATCGAAATTTAGGCGTAGTCCATGATTGCAAGTATTGGTGAAAAGAAAGTGGTTGGTGGTGCCGCACCTCAATATAGTGCGGTTGGAAGAGTACCGCCAATGTAGGGGCATGACAGGTGGTATCAGAGTTGATGAACAACGGGGAGATGAATACTTGACATCGTGATAGGTGATTTAGAGAATCAAGGAGGATGTCTATCTTGCAAAAAATGGGTTTTGCAACCTTCGAAGAATTTGAAGGAAGTCTACTGGAAGAATCAAGTGAGTTTGAAGAAAGACTTGCAGAATGGGGCAAGGACTCGTTCAAAATGAAGGATGCTCTTCATGCTTTGGTCAAGGAAGGGATCTCTGATAGGAATAGGGATGAAACCTATTGACTTGTAAGGGAAGTGGACTTGTTTGATGCAGAACTCAAGGAATTTAAGATAAGGCAGGACTTGATTTGAGAAAAGTGGAAATGGATAACTCTTGAGAAGAAGCAATTCATAGCTTTCATTCAGGATAAGGAGAAAGCTGCAGATTGTGATGATAAGAAAGAGGAAGCCATGATAGTTGAAGATGTTGCAGATGAGACAACGATGGAGGATGAACTTGAAATTTTTCAAGTTGGACCAGGATCATGTGTTTTGCAACCATTGGTGGATGAGGATACTCACATGGAGGAGCCTCATGATGAAGTAAGTACTACTTATACTTGTGTTTCTGTGAGACTTTTGGAAGATGAACCGTATGCAAGGAAGAGAAAAATCAGTTTGTCGATGCAAGGGGGGATATTACCATGGATGTCTATGAAGTGACCATGTATGGAGAAGCAGGAATCATTGACTATTGCAGGACTTGTTGGGGTTGTTTGTGACCTTATGGTAGAAGGTACAAAGGCCCATGATAAGGGAGGAACATGATGATCATTACGAAGCAATGGGTCATGCTTTAGCCACATGGAGAAATTGGCTAAGTGCCCGCATGACTCATGGACATATTGGAGAAGGGCACACACTTGGGTATGGTGATACTTGGGTGGACTTCTCATGGTCCAGACCAAGAGGAAGTCTTGGTGGAACCTTCAGTGGGGGAGCTGTGATGGAAGAGACTCATGTGATGATGATACGGTTGGGTGACTTAATTCACCAGACCGGGTTTGCAGGCTTGGATGAGGATGACCGATTGTTGTGATGGGTCTACTTAGTTGGACAACATGGGCAACTTAAGTCATGGACATCAGGTTGGAGACATGGAGTATGGAAGTCTTATGCAGGGACATTATGCAGGAGCACTTGTAGAGGTGTCACTTATGGCCATCCAATGAGGAGTGCCAAGGCAGAGATGTTGTGCGGGTTGATTTACTAGTGTGACATGGAGATGTTTTATTTATGAGCCAATCGAGAGGTTATGCACTCTTGTACAACAAGGCCATGGACTAGTTGGATTTATGAGTAGACTATGGAGCATTCCTACTACATGGAGAGCTGAGGCATCTTGTAGAAACCTTTGGGCTGAGACTTATATGCTTGCTAGGATGTTGGTTGGAGATGACTCATGGAGCTCATGATGACATGAGATTGTGACTTTTGAGGATTTCATATTATGGTGGACTTAGAGGATCTGATGCATTGAGGAGCTCAGGTCAGAGACTTTGATGTAGGATGGGGTGCATACTTTTGAGTACATGTATGGGTGTGCTTGAAAGAGTGACTTGATGTGGAGGATCGATATGAGACACTTTGGAGTGATGGAGTTGCAATGATGATGATGCCTTGGTGGCAACACTTGGGCATGGGTTGAGCCGAGACTTAACCACTTTTGACACATGGGAGCTGATTGATCTATGGTCACAGGTAGCACATGGGAGATGAGATAGGTGTCTAATTGTTTCTGTAGCAGACTTGAGGGATGGCACATTGCAGATATGATGGAGGGTTTCTTAATGAACCTGCATGTGCCACATCGAGAGTCAGGTTTGATGAGAGGATCTCTTCATTTTTGAGGAGATGAATGCTTTGTAGAGGCGCCCACACAACTCTTTCCCAACTCGTTGTTTTCCTCCGCATGTTCCCTCACTTGAAATAATTGTCATCCTCGACAATCTCTCATCCCATCAACCATCTATCACCATGATATCCATACCAAGGCATATAATCCACCAATATGTCATACATCGGAAAGTCTCCTCAATCCATGATCATCAACCACATCCGTCGCAATCTCCACATGTTGCTCTCCCTGTGGAAGGTTGGTTCCTCCATCTCAAGCTACATGCTCACTACAACATATCGTGTCAACCTCATCATGTATTGTCATCGTGTGAACTGCTACCATGATACTCCAACACAATGCTAACATATCTCTAAACACTTCCGGACCCCATGTTTTGAACTAGTTGGGTAGCTAATCCAACTATCACACCCAAACCATGAGAATGCACATCCTCATGCCATCATCAGTCATTTCTCAGACTCCTGTCACAACATCAACTCGATCAAGAATCCATCTCCATATAAGCCATGTCCAGGTCCATGAAGTAGTCCTCATCTCATCTGCAACATGTTGTCCATGATGTTTGGTATCAATGTGCTGCATGAAATCAGTTGCATCTATCCCAACATCATCATCCATATGCAAAATATCCATCTCCTCAAAGTGAAGAGATCCTCTCATCAAACCCGACTCTTGATGTGCCACATCCAGGTCCATGAAGCAACCTTCATCATATTTGTAATGTGCCATCCCTCAAGTCTGCCATAGAATCAAGTATACACCTGTCTCATCCATCCATGTGCTGCCCATGATCATATATCAATTAGCTCTCATGTGTCAAAAGTGGTTAAGTCTCGGCTCAACCCATGCCCAACTGTTGCCACCAAGGCATCATCATCGCTGTAACTCCATCACTCCAAAGTGTCTCATATCGATCCTCCAAATCAAGTCACTCTTTCAAGCAAACCCAAACATGTACTCAAAAGTATGCACCTCATCCTACATCAAAGTCCCTGAACTCAGCTCCTCAATGCATCAGATCCTCTAAGTCCACCATATATGAAGTCCCTAAAAGTCACAACCTCATGTCATCATGAGCTCCATGAGTCATCTCCAACCAACACCCTGGGAAGCATACATGTCTCTGGCCAAAGGTCTCTACAAGATGCCTCAGCTCTCCATGTAGTAGGAATGCTCCATAGTCTGCTCACAATTCCATCCAATCCATGGCTCTGTTGTACAAGAGTGCACAACATCACCATCGGCTCATAAGTAAAATATCTCCATGTCACATTAGCAAATCAACCTGCATAACATCTCTGCCTTGGCACTCCTTATTGGATGCCCATAAGTGACACCTTTATAAGTGCTCCTGCATAATGTCCCTGCATAAGACTCACATGCTCCATGTCTCCAACCTGATGTCCATGACTAGGTTGCCTATGTTGTCCAACTAAGTAGACCCATCACAACAATCGGTCATCTTCATCCAAGTCTACAATCTGGTCTGGTGAACTCGGTCACCCAACCATATCATCATCACATCACGAGTATCTTCCATCATGGCTCCTCCACTGAAGGTTCAACCAAGACTTCCTCTTGGTCTCGGACATAAGAAGTCCACCCAAGTATCATCATACTCAAGTGTGTGCCCTCCTCTAAACTATGCATGAGTCATGTCAGGCACTTAGCCAATCCTCCATGTGGCTAAAGCATGACCCAAACCTCCCAAGTATCATCATACTCAAGTGTGTGCCCTCCTCTAAACTGTGCATGAGTCATGCCAGGAATTTAGCCAATCCTCCATGTGGCTAAAGCATGACCCAAACCTCCACAACGATCATCATGTTCCTCCCTTGTCACGAGCCTTCGTACCTCCTATCATAAGGTCACAAACAACCTCAACAAGTCTTGCAACAGTCAACGATCCTTTCTTCTCCATACAAGATCCCATTGTAGACATCCATGGTAAGATCCTCCATTGCATTAGAAAATTGAGTTTTCCCATCCCTGCATACGTTTCATCTACCAAATGCTCAACTGAAACACAAGTATCAATAATTACTTCATCATGAGGCTCCTCCATGTGAGTATCCTCATCTACCAATGTTAGCAAACTGCACGATCCTAGTTCAACCTAAACAATTTAAAGTTCATCCTTCATCATTGTCATATCTGCAACATCCTCAAATATCATGGCTTCCTCTTCTTCGTCATCACAATCTGCAACTTCATCCTGCTCCATTTCCCAACCAAGTCGAAGAAGTTCATCTTCAACATTCTTTTCCAAGACTTCAATTTTATCTCAAATCCATGGGTTCTCTTCTTTCATCTGCTTCAACCTGTATAAGGTTAGCAAGAGCTTCCCTTCACATTCTTCCAAACCTGCCATGTCTTATTGTTCAGCTTGGCCCAAGCACAAATCTTCATCTCTGCTAAACTTATCTCGAAGTAGAACACTTCCCTTCGCAAACCTGAATCAGCTCTGATACCACCTGTCACACCCCTACACTGGCGGTACTCTTCCAACCGCACTATAGCAAGGTGTGGCACCACCAACCACATTCTTTTCACCAATACTTGCGATCGTGGATTAGGCCTGCCTTCGATATTTAGTTTATTTTCTTCTTTACCAAGTATATGTTTTCCTTTATACACAGTGAAAACCATAAACATTCACCATAAATAGCATTAACACATAAATGCACAACAGTATAAAGGGAAGGACAACTCCCTATAATGAGTCTACCCGAATAATCAATATATATATAAGTTAAATCTTGGAGGAAACCCCAAATTTACACTTAACCAAATTTTACATTCATCAGCAAACTCGGTTGCCTAGCTCGTCAGCACGCCCACACGGTTGCAGCATGACTCTTGCCCAACTCGTCATTCGCCTCTGCACGTTCACAGAAATGCGTTTCGTTCAACTCGTCCAACTCGTCGGGTACTTCCAATGAACGGCCAACTCTTCCACCGGCGGGTCGTGTCACACATTCAAGGTTTGGCCCAGTTCACCGTTCAACCAACTCGGGTCGTTCGGCTGACGCCCTGTCGTGCCCTCGAATGAACTCAAATGATCCTGCCCGAATTCCCTCGAATGACCCTGCACGAATGCCCTCACTCGATGACTTCACACGACTTTTATGAACGACGCCCTCGCTTGGTGACTTCACATGATTTTCGTGCACGACGCCTTCACCTGACGCCCTTGCACGACTATCCTGCACGACGCCCTCACCCAACACCCTCGCACGATTTTTCTGAATGACACCCTTGCCCAAATGACTTCGCACAACTTTTCCTTGGCTCGGGTGCTTCGGCGTTGCACACCATCTGCCTGCACCTTCGCCTGAATTTCATACCACCAACTCGCACTTCTTCGCCTTTCCACCCTTGGATGCTTAGAAGCTTGGTTGATTGCTTGCCTTAGCTCCATGCCAAGTTCTCCTATGTATATGGCTCATCCAACAATGAACTAACACGCCCATCCATCGGCCGACCTCCATACTTCATTGTTTTAACTTCTGAACGGGTCGGCTCGCCCACCGGCCGACCCAACCATCGTCTGCATTCACCTAACCATCGGCTCACCCGTCCGTCAGCTCACTCGAGACCGCCCACGGGTATATACACCAAACAGTCACACTTGATTGCATTTCATCTACCTTCGCTCGCACGTCTCCACCTACAGGTCGTGGCCCTTACACCAGTGGCCCAATAGCCCGTAGGGGTGGTGGTGTGATTCCGAGAATCACCCTAACAACCCCGCAGGCCATTGTCCTACTGATGTGTGGCAGAGTCTATCTGCAGCCCTCCGCCTCACCCCATCAAGCCAAAGGCTTGCGGTGTTGGCGGGGTGATTCCGGGAATCACCCCACCAACCCCGCGAGCCATTGGGCCGTCAGGGTGAGGCGGAGGGCGAGGTGATTCCTGGAATCACCCTGCCACTCAGGTTGTTGGGCCACCGGGGTGGGGCGAAGGTTGTCCGCAGCCCTCGTCCCCACCTGGGCTGTCACACCCCTACACCTGCGATATTCTTTCAACTGCTTATAGCAAGGTGTGGCAGTACCAATCATTTTCTTTTCACCAATACTTACGATTGTAGACTACACCTAACATTCCATACTTAGTTTTATTTTTGTTGCCAAGTATTATTATGTTTCCTTTATACAAGTGAAAGTCCATAACATTCACATAACAACATTATACAAGAGAAATGCACAATAGTATAAAGGAAGGAGAAACTCCCTGCAATATGAGTCTGTCTGAATCAATATATCTAATCTTCTTTTAAAAGTACAAGTTAAATCTTGGGAAACCCCAAATTTACACTTAGCCAATTTTCAACTTCTACAAACTCGGTTGCCCAGCTCATCACCGCCTCTGCACGGTCACCGCACGACTCACCAACCCTTTGTTCACCTCGTCACACGATCATGTTGTTTGCCTAACTTGGGCGCATCTCGTCGTAACCAAGTCACCACACACGGGCGCCTCTGCATGAGTCACACCTCCGTTCACAATCTCAACACTTCACCATTTCACCATACACAACTTCCGCATTTGCCTCTGCACGACAAACGGGCGCTCACCTGAGCTTCCTAAGAACCCATGCACAACCACCCAACTGCACAACCGCACGCTGGGCATTCACACCTTCACCCGTGCACCTTCGCACAACCGGGCGCCCTCGCCTTCACCCATGCACACCTTGCACAACCGGGCGCCCACACCTTACCCATGCATGCCTACCCGCACTCTTACCCAAGACTTTAAGCATGTGTGTTTCACCTCCGTGCGGCCTCGCCCAAGGCTGGGCGCATAGAACTGTGCCTCACCTTCCTTTGTTGTGCCTACACCTTAGTACTTCGCACTTCTCCTTTTCTTGAGTGTGTTGAGCGATGTTCGATGGTTCAAATGAGCCATCATGCATATAGTATATATGCTCAGCAACATGGTCGTGCCATTCCCTTGGCCGACCCTTACAACTCTTCAACCAACGTTCTTGTTCATGTTCATGGCTTGGTCCGCCCATCGACCAATGCCCTCAACCATAACATCCAACCGTTGGCTTCATAGATGGATGCCCACATTCATCCATCTTATAAACACTTGTTCGTTCTCCTTCATTCGTGCGTATTAACACTTGTCTCCTACGCACTTCAAGTCTGAGCTTGTTCATCCATCCTTTTCCTTCGCTCATTTCACCACAAGTTCACACTTCATGCCAGCAGGCGTGCCAAGGACCGCAGGTCCTTACATCCTCCTCCACCTGAAGTCGTTGTCATCCTCGACAACATACCATCCTGGTAGCCATCCACCAAGATCATCAACAACTATCTCACCCATGATGTCAACTCCTCCACATACTGCAAACATCTCTGCATCATATGTAGAACCACTGTCTCCATCATGTCTTGTCCCGGCAACCATCTGTCACCAACATCACCATACCAAGGTATACATCCCATCGATATGTCATACATTGGAAATCATCTCAATCCATGATCATCGACCATCTCGTCGCAATCTCCACATGCCGCTCCCCATCGTGGAAGGTTGGCCCTTCCATCTCAAGCTACATGCTTCCTGCAACATCTCGTGTCAACATCATCATGTGTCGTCATTATGTGAACTGCTATCATGATACTCCAACAAATGCTAACACATCTTTGTACACTACGCATCCCCATGTTTGAACTAGTCGGGTGATAAGTCCAACTGTCACACTCAAACCATGAGAGTGAACATCCTCATGCCATCATCAGCTGTTTCTCAGAACATCCCATCACATCATCAACTCGATCAAGAATCCATCTCCATAAGTATAAGCCATGCTTAGGTCCATGAAGTAGTCCTCATCTCATCTGCAACATGTTGTCCATGATGTCTGGTACTAACGTGCTGCATGAATCAGCCACATCTACCCCAACATCATCCATATGTGTATCTCCTCAATATGAAGAGATCATCTCATCAACTCTGACTCTCGATGTGCCAGATCCAGGTCTATGAAGTAACCTTCATCATATCTGCAATGTGCCATCCCTCAAGTCTACCATAGAAATAAGTATACTCTCGTCTTATCTATCCATGTGCTGCCTGTGATCTTAGATCAATCAGCTCCCATGTGTCAAAAGTGGTTAAGTCTCAGCTCAACTCATACCCAAGTGTTGCCACCAAGGCATCATCATCATCATAACTCCATCACTCCAAAGTGTCTCATATCAATCCTCCACATCAAGCCACTATTTCAAGCCATTCCCATACATGTACTCGAAAGTATGCACCCCATCCTACATCAAATTCTCTGACCTCAGCTCCTCAATGCATCAGATCCTCTAAGTCCACCATATATGAAGTCCCTAAAAGTCACAACCTCATGTCATCATGAGCTCCATGAGTCATCTCCAACCAACATCTCAGCAAGCATACAAGTCTCAGTCCAAAGGTCTCTGCAAGATGCCTCAGCTCTCCATGTAGTAGGAATGCTCTATAGCCTGCTCACAACTCCATCCAAGTCCATGGCCTTGTTGTACATAAGTGCACAACCTCTCCATCAGCTCATAAGTAAAACATCTCCATGTCAAACCAGAAAATCTACCTGCACAACATCCCTGCCTTGTCACTCCTCATTGGATGCCCATAAGTGACACCTCTATAAGTGCCCCTACATAAGACTGCCATGCTCCATGTCTCCAACCTGATGTCCATGACTAAGTTGCCCATGTAGTGCAACCATGTAGACCCATCACAAGAATTGATCATCCTCACCCAAGTCTGCAATCTTCGGTCTAGTGAACTCGGTCACCCAACCATATCATCATCATGAGTCCCTTCCATCATAGCTCCCTCCACTAAAGGTTCCACCAAGACTTTCTCTTGGTCTCGGCCATGAGAAGTCCACCCAAGTATCTCAAGTGTGTGCCCTCCTCAATCTATCTATGAGTCATGCCAGGCACTTAGCCAATTTCCCATATGGCTAAAGCATGACCCAATCCTTCGCAATGATCATCATGTTCCTCCCTTATCACGGGATTTTGTACCTTCTACCATAAGGTCATAAACAACCCCAACAAATCCTGCAACAATCAACAATCCTTGCTTCTCCATACAAGGTCTCATCATAGACATCCATGGTAAGATCTTCCCTAGCATCGGCAAACTGACTTTTCTCTTTCCTGCATATGGTTCATCTACCAAATGCTCAATTGAAACACAAGTATCAATAGTAATTACATCATCATCATCATGAGGCTCCTCCATGTGAGTATCCTCATCCATCCATGTTTGCAAACTGCACGATCCTGGTCCAACTTGATCAATCTCAAGTTCATCCTCTATCGTTGTCAGATCTGCAATATCTTCAACTATCACGTCTTCCTCTTACTTATCATCGCATTCTGCAGCCTTCTCCTTATGAGTCAAAGCTATGGAATGATTCTTCTCAAGAGTTAGCCATCTCCACTTCTCTCGAATCAAGTCTTGCCTTATCTTCAATTCCTTGAGTTCTACATCAAACAAGTCCACTTCCTTTGCAAGTCCATAGGCTTCGTCCCTATTCTCATCAGAAATCCCTTCCTTGACCAAAGCACGAAGACCATCCTTTTCCTTGAACAAACCTTTGCCCCATTCTGCAAACCTTTGTTCAACCTCCCTTGATTCTTCAAGTAGACTCCCTTCAAATTCCTTGAAGGTTGTAAAACCCATTTCCTACAAGATAGACATCCTTCTTGATTCTCACCATTCACCAGGTTCTCCCTGCAAGATCGAACCAACTCTTGATTCTATCTATCACCTGCAAAACTTGAACTTCCTTTGAAGTCTTCAACCTTTGTAGAATCAGCTTCCTTCGTCTGCACTTCACCCGAATCAGCTCTGATACCACCTGTCACGAAGTTCAGGTGTGTATCAGCTTCAATGCTTCAACATCAGCACCAGCTCCCCAGCACTAGCTCTGATACCACCTATCATGCCCCTACACCTACGGTAGTCTTTCAACCGATTATAGCGGGGTGCGGCACTACCAGTAATTTTCTTTTCACCATACTTAAGATTGTAGACTACGCCTAACATTCCATACTTAGTTTTATTTTTGTTGCCAAGTATTATTATGTTTCCTTTATACAAGTGAAAGTCCATAACATTCACATAACAACATTATACAAGAGAAATTCACAATAGTATAAAGGGAGGGGCAACTCCCTGCAATATGAGTCTGCCCGAATCAATATATGTAATATTATTTTACAAGTACAAGTTAAATCTTTGGAAACCCCAAATTTACACTTAGCCAATTTTCAAATTCAAAAAACTCGGTTGCCCAGCTCGTCAGTGCCTCTGCACGGTCGCCACATGACCCACCAACCCTTTGTTCACCTCATCGCACGATCGTGTTGTTTTCCCAACTTGGGTGTGCCTCGTCGTAACCAAGTCACGCGCATGGGCACCTCCGCATGAGTCGCACCTCCATTCACAATCTCAACACTTCACTGTTTCACCGTACATAACTTTCGCATTTGCCTCTGCACGACAGGCGGCCGCTCACCCGAGCTGCCCAGGAACCCATGCACAACCGCCCAATCACACAACTGCACAACCAGGCGTTCACACCTTCACCCGTGCATCTTTGCACAACTGGGCACCCTCGCCTTCACCCGTGCATGCCTTGCACAACTGGGTGCCCACGCCTTACCCGTGTACGCCTACCCTCACTCTTACCCAAGACTTTAATCCTGTGCGTTTCACCTCCATGCGGCCTTGCCCAAGGTTGGGCGCATAGAACTGCGCCTCACCTTCCTTTGCTGCACCTACACCTTAGTACTTCGCACTTCTCCTTTTCTTGAGTGTGTTTAGCGATGATCGATCGTTCAAATGAGCCATCATGCATATAGTATATATGCTCAACAACATGGTCATGCCATTCCCTTGGCTGACCCTTACAACTCTTCAACCAACGTTCCTATTCATGTTCGTGGCTTGGTCGGCCCATCGACCAATGCCCTCAACCATAACCTCCAACCGTCGGCTTCATAGATGGATGCCCACGCTCATCCATCATATAAACACTTGTTCGCTCTCCTTCATTCATGCGTATTAACACTTGTCTCCTGCGCACTTCAAGTCTGAGCTTGTTCGTCCATCCTTTTCCTTCACTCATTTCACCACAAGTTCGCACTTCATGCTGGCAGGCGTGCCAAGGACCGCAGGTCCTTACACGGGCGGCCTAATGGCCTGCAGGGGTGGCGGGGTGATTTCCTGAATCACCCAGCCACCCGCACGGGCCGTTCGGCCATCGGGCTAGGGTGGAGGGCGGGGGGATTCCCAGAATCACCCCGCCACCCCCACGGGCCATTGGGCCAATAGCATGGGCAACATTCACCCCACCTCAATGGCCCAACGGCTTGCAGGGCTGGTGGGGTGATTCTAGAAATCACCCCGCCACCCCCAGCCTCTGCCCCACCCCAGTTGTAAGGACCTCGAGCTGCGAGGGCAGTTGGGCATGAGCACGCACGATGAAGGTGTGGACAAGCTGGACGAGCCGTAGCACACGTGAAGGGAAATGAAGGAAATGCAATGGAGTTTTGGAGATGAACATATATACCTATGAGGGCGGTCCCGGGCAAGCCAACGGGAAAACCGTCAAACGAGTGAGCGAAGCCAACTGAACGAAGGGTGGGCCGACTTGACAATTGAATGGGTTGACGAGTTAAGTGGGTGGGCGGACGCATCGTGGAGGAGTTTAGTGTGTCAGCTGGGCACCCCCACACAAACATGCAATGCGTATATACAACCGAATGAAGATTTGGTTGGAGGGATCATTCGATCAACAAGAATTTGGTCAAGAAGTGCGGAGGGCGAGATGTGGTAGTTCTGCGGTTGGGTGCAGAATGGCAATGCAGATGTGCCTACATGACGGGTAGACTAAAGGCTGAACCTATGGGAATAAACGGGAGTTCGTGCAGGCAACACGACGTGCGGCCCACCAAACAAAGGGAGGTCGAGACCATGAACGAGAGTTCGAGCAAAAGGTGACATGGGTGCGTGTGCGCCTGCCGAACGAGAGCACAGTTGGCTAAACGATAATGTCGGGCAGGGTAACACGGTGTGGGCATCCATTGAACGAATGGTGAACGAGTCGGTTGGAGAACTCGTGCAGGGCGACCCACAGTTGGACGCGCCCGGCAAGGGTGAATGACAGGTGTGTGCGGTTTGTGAACGAAGTGCGACCGACGTGCAAATGTGCCAAGAAGGTGTGCATGGTGACATGAGTGGGCGCCCAAGTTTGGAAAACGACACGGAAAGGTGAAATGGAAGTGTTGGGTTGAGAACGAAGGTGCGACCGGCGTGCAGAGGTGCCCGAGTTGGCACAGTAACAGGGGTAGCGGTGCCCGAGTTGGGAAAACGACACAAAGGCTGAACAAACGCGTTCAGGGGAAAACAAAGAGTTGGGCGAGTCATGCGGCGACCATTCAGGTGTGTGGACAAGCTGGGCAACCAAGTTTGCCAATGTTTGTAAATTTGGCTAAGTGTAAATTTGGGGTTTCCTCAAGATTTAACTTATATATCTATTGATTATTCGAGCAGACTCATTATAGGGAGTTGCCCCTCCCTTTATACTGTTGTGCATTTATGTGTTAATGTTGTTATGGTGAATGTTAATGGTTTTCACTATGTATAAGGGAAAACATAATACTTGGTAAAGAAGAAAATAAACTGAGTATCGAAAATTAGGCGTAGTCCACGATTGTAAGTATTGGTGAAAAGAAAGTGGTCGGTGGTGCCACACCTCACTATAGTGCGGTTGGAAGAATACTGCCAATGTAGGGGCGTGGCCGGTGGTATTAGAGCTGGTGAACTAAATCAAGGAGCTGATTCTATAGGAAGGCCAAAAACTTGGCAGGAGTTCAACTTTTGCAGGTGACAGGTGGTATATCAGGGTGGTTCAGGAAATCTAAAGGGTGATTCAGGTTTGCAAGGGAAGTGGATGGCAGAGATGGTGGAAAGACCTATGGCAGGTGAATCTAGCCATGATGCAGGTGAAGCTTTCCAATACAAGGTATTGGAACAAATGAGTAGATGGAGTTCTGAATGGGCTTCGATGAAGGCCGAGAATATGAAGATTCGGGAAGGTTGTGCGAAGATAAAGGAAGAACTTGAGGAGCTCAAGGACCAATACAAGGATGTTGCAGATGTGCCAACAATGGAGGATGAACTTGAAAGTGTTCAAGTTGGACCAGGATCGTGCAGTTTGTAGACATGGGTGGATGAGGATACTCACATGGAGGAGCCTCATGATGAAGTAAGTATTATTGATACTTGTGTCTCAATTGAGAATTTGGTAAATGAGTTGTATGCAGGGAAGAGAAAAATCAGTTTGCTGATGCAAGGGAGGATTTTACCATGGATGTCTACAATGAGACCCTGTATGGAGAAGCAAGGACCATTGATTGTTGCAGGACTTGTTGGGTTGTTTGTGACCTTATGGTAGAAGGTGCAAAGGCCCGTGACAAGGGAGTAACGTGATGATCATTACAGAAGAATGGGTCATGCTTTAGCCATATGGAGAATATGCTAAGTTCCGGGCATGACTCATGGATAGATTGGAGGAGGGAAGACACTTGAGTATGGTGATACTTGGGTGGACTTCTCATGGCCAAGACCAAGAGGAAGTCTTGGTGGGATCTTCAGTGGGGGAGCCATGGTGGAAGAGAATCATATGATGATGATATGGTTGGGTGACCGAGTTCGCTAGACTGAGATTTGCAGGCTTGGTTGAGGGTGACCGATTGTTGTGATGGGTCCACTTGGTTGGACAACATGGGAAACTTGAGTCATGGACATCGAGTTGGAGACATGGAGCATGGCAGTCTTATGCAGGGACATTATGTAGGAGCACTTGTAGAGGTGTCACTTATGGGCATCCAATGAGGAGTGCCAAGGTAGAGATGTTATGCAGGTGGATTTGCTGTGTGACATGGAGATGTTTGATTTATGAGCCGATGGGGATGTTGTGCACTTGAGTACAACAAGGCCATGGACTGGTTGGATTTGTGAGTAGACTATGGAGCATTCCTACTACATGGAGAGTTGAGGCATCTTGCAGAGACCTTTGGGCCGAGACTTGTATGCTTGCTGGGATGTTACTTGGAGATGACTCATGGAGCTCATGATAACATGAGGTTGTGACTTTTGTGGACTTCATATTATGCTGGACTTAGAGGATCTGATGCATTGAAAAGCTGAGGTCAGGGACTTTGATGTAGGATGGGGTGCATACTTTTGAGTACATGTATGGGTGTGCTTGAAAGAGTGACTTGAATTGGAGGATCGATATGAGACACTTTGGAGTGATGGAGTTGCAATGATGATGATGCCTTGGTGGCAACACTTGGGCATGGGTTGAGCCGAGACTTAACGGTTTTGACACATGGGAGCTGATTGATCTATGGTAATGGGCATCACATGGGAGATGAGATAGGTGTATACTTGTTTCTCTGGTAGACTTGAGGGATAGTACATTGCAATATGATGGAGGGTTGCTTCATGAACCTAGATGTGGCACATCAAGTGTCGGGTTTGATGAGAGGATCTCTTCACTTTGAGGAGATGGATGTTTTGTAGAGGGATGATGATGTTGGGATAGATGCGGTTGATTTCATGTAGCACATTGATACCGAACATCATGGGCAATATGTTACAGATGAGATGGAGACTACTTCATGGATCTGGGCATGGCTTATACTTAGATGGAGATGGATTCTTGATTGAGTTGATGTTGTGACAAGAGTCTGAGAAACGACTGATGATGGCATGAGGATGTGCATTCTTATGGTTTGAGCATGACAGTTGGAATGATCACCCGACTAGTCCGAATCACGAGGGTCGATGTGTGTAGAGATGTGTTGGCATTATGTTGGAGTATCATGGCAACAGTTCACATGATGACGATACATGATGAGGTCGGCACGATATGTTGCAGTAAGCATGTAGCTTGAGATGGAGGTACCAGCCTTCCACAGTGGGAGCAGCATGTGGAGATTGCAATAGATGTGGTTGATGATCATGGACTGAGGAGACTTTTCGATGTATAACATACCAGTGGATTATATGCCTTGGTATGGATATCTTGGTGATAGATGGTTGCTGGGATGAGAGATTGTCGAGGACGACAATGACTTCAAGTGGGGGAGGATGTAACGACCTTGAGCTGCGAGGGTGGTTGAGCGAGAGCGCGCATGGTGAAGGTGTGGATGAGTTGGAAAAGCTGCAGCACACATTAAGGGAAACAAAGGAATTGTGATAGAGTTTTGGAGATGAACATATATACCCCTTAGGGCGGTCCTGGGCAACCCAGAGAACAGGCAAGCCGACGGGCGAACCGTTGAACGAGCTGGAGAAGCCAACTTAATGAAGGGCGGGCCAACTTGACAATTGAACAGGTTGACGAGTTAATTGGGTGGGCAGATGCGTCGTGGAGGAGTTTGGTGGGTTGGCTGGGTGCCCCCACACAAACATGCGATGTGTATATACAACTGAATGAAGAGTTGGTTGGAGGCATCAATTGATCAACAAGCATTCAGTCAAGAAGTGCGAAGTGCGAGCTGCGGTAGTTCTGCGGTTGGGTGCAGAACAATGATGTGGATATGTCCGCATGACAAGCAGACCGAAGGTTGAACCGAAGGGCGTAAATAGGAGTTGGTGCAGGCAACACAACGTGTGGCCCACCAGACAAAGGGAGGTTGAGACCATGAACGAGATTTCAGGCAACAGGCGATACGGGTGCGTGTGCGCCCGCCGAACGAAGGCACAGTTGGCTGAATGATAATGTCGGGTAGGGTAACATAGTGTGGGCATCTATTGAACGGTGAATGAGTCTATTGGAGAACTCGTGCAAGACGACCTGCGGTTGGGCACGCCCAGCAAGGGTGAATGACGGGTGTGTGCGGTTTGTGAACGCAGTGCAACCGATGTGTGGACGTGCCGGGCAGGTGTGCATGGTGACACAGGTGGGTGCCCAAGTTGGGCAAACGACATGGCAAGGTGAAACGGAAGTGTTGGGTTGAGAACGAAGGTGCAGCCGGCATGCAGAGGTGCCCGAGTTGGCACAGTAACATGGGTAGCAGCGCTCGAGTTGGGCAAACGACACGAAGGCTAAACGAACGTGTTCAAGGGTAAACGAAGAGTTGGGCAAGTCATGTGGCAACCGTTTGGGTCTACCAACGAGCTGGGCAACCGAGTTTGTAGATGTTTGTAAATTTGGCTAAGTGTAAATTTGGGGTTTCCTCAAGATTTAACTTATATATATATTGATTATTTGGGCAAACTCATTATAGGGAGTTGCCCCTCCCTTTATACTATTGTGCATTTATGTCTTAATGCTGTTATGGTGAATGTTAATGGTTTTCACTGTGTATAAAGGAAAACATAATACTTGGTAAAGAAGAAAATAAACTAAGTATCGAAAGTTAGGCGTAGTCCACGATCGCAAGTATTTGTGAAAAGAAAGTGGTCGGTGGTGTTGCACCTCCCTATAGTGCGATTGGAAGAGTACCGCTAGTGTAGTGGCGTGACAGCGGCAGCCCAACAGGAATCGCCTCACCACCCCCATGAGTCATTGGGCCACCATGTTGGGGCAGAGGCTGTCTGTAGCCCTCGATCCCACACCGTTGGCCTAAACAACCTCGCTCGAGTTTCTTTTTGAACGACTTCACCCGAGTTCTGTTTTCCTGCGTGTTGTTTGCTCGAAGTGTGGGCACATAGACCTGCACTCTGCACACTTCTCGATCTATGCCTTAACCAACTTGTCGTAGAACTTGTTGATCGAATGATTTATCAATGCATTGAATCATCCATCTTCCCGCCTATGTATATGGGCAGTGGCAAGGTCGTGCTACCCGACCGACCTTCGCACATCTACCTGGCCGACTCGTTCATAACGTGTTGTCTCGCCCATGAGGTGGGTCAGCCTTCCCAACTCGTGGCACCACCCCCTCAACTCGCCCAACACCTTATAAACTTGCCTTCGGTCTGTTCACTTTGCATTTTTCATAAGTCCTTCACTCGCACTTCGCACGGTGGTAGGAACTCGGACCGCAGGTCCTTACATCCTCCTCCACCTAAAGTCATTGTCATCCTTGCCAATATCACATCTCAGCAACCATCTGCTACCAAGATAATCATCACATCCTTGGTCCATGATATCAACAAGCCCATATACTGCAAATATCCCTGCAACATATGTAAACGGATGTCTCCACCATGTGTTGCCCCATCTTGTGAACTGTCATCAAGATACTCCAACAAAATGCCAAAATCTCTCTGCACACTGTCGACCCCCATGACTTGAACTAGTCGGGTAGCTAATCCAACTGTTGTGTTCTCATCATAAGAATGCATATCCTTATGTCTACACCAGTCTTTTCTCAGACTCTGCCACATCTTAGACTCGCCAAGAATCTATCCCATGCTCAGGTCCATGGAAACTCCATCCCATCTGCAACATGCCATGATACTAATGCCAAGCCATTCTTGCATCACCTGTCATACCTGCTCAACCTGTTTTAAGGACTCACTGCCATGAGTAGCTAACAATGAGCCCCATCTTCTATGTCATCTAAGAAGATGTGGAGGGAGTAGAGCCTGAAAGCTCACCCTCACTAATAAGCTCAATCCATCTGTCTGGATCTTCTATCTCCATCCTCTGTAGATATGCAACTTGATCCTCCCCTTGGATATTCGACGTCACATAAACATCGTCATCATCATCATCATCCTCAACTTCCTCCAGCCTCCTAGTGATCCAGGTGGATATTGGTGGCCACCTGCCAAGTCCACCTGGACCCCTACCATTGTCTTTCTCAGCATTTTCAGTTTCCTTAATTGTAGCACAACTTACTATTTTTAGCAGTTTTTCGGGTCCTGAACTTCCGGAGCCGTTTTGAGGCCCTAAACGACGTTTTTTGGGGAATCCGAGGGTAACACGAGTCCATGGAATGGACTGGTGTTGCCCGTTCCAACAATGATAGTGCTCGGATAGATCTTTCTAATGAGCTATTGTACGCGTCAAATGGAGATCATATGCCAAAGTTACGACCCCGGGAAGTTGATGTACCAACTTACCCCCAAACGGGGCCCACAGTTTGGCGTTTCATCTCCTAGGGTTAGGTTTTGGAATGTTAAGGGTTTTTCCATTGTTTCTCAACAATAAATAGGCCTTCGAGCCTCATTGTAACACAGTTCAGAGGCATGTAGCCATCACATCTCTTCTCAGAGATAAGCTACCATCGCCCTAGCTAGTTTATTGCCATTTCTGTTTGTAAGCATATTTCAGTATTTTCCATTAATGAAATGAAGTATTATTTCCGCTGCATCTTTGTGTATATGGTTATCTCTGTAATTTGTTGCGTTCCTGTTTAAATCCGGATCAGTGGTATCAGAGCGGTCTGCTTTTTCTCTGTTTTTCTTTGCATGTCCCCAACAAGGTCGGGATATAAGGAGTTAGGGCTTGAACTGGTTGAACCTTTGCAAGACCAGCCTCGCAAATCCCGACGGCCTCCCAAGGCGGACGAGAAGAAAGACGAGGGGGCAGGAGATCCCATCAAAATCTTGCTCGAAGAAGCGCTCGAGCGACAATGGAACGCGATGATGGACAACTTTGCGCAGATCCTTCAGCGGCTACCCAGAAGCGGCGCATCGACTTCCAGCAGCTCCTCTGGAAACGCCACACCCTTTAAGGTACAAGTTAATTTTGAAATCCCCATATTCGAGGGTCAGATAGACGCCGATGCCGTAGATAAATGGTTAAATCTGCCAGAGGGTTATTTTTCTGTTCATGAATTTTCGAGTCGGGAAAAGATTGTTTTTGCTCTTCTCAAAGCAGCCCCACACGTCAAGGACTGGTGGGAAACCTACTGCGAGCAGAAGGATGAAAGTACTGGCTCACTATTTTCAGCCACACCCACCTGGGATTCGTTCCGGGATGCCATCAAGGAGCAGTACTACCCTGTCGGAAGCTATGAGGATGAATACATAAAGTGGACCACGCTGCGGCAGGGAAGGGACCAAGACGTGCCGGAGTTCACCAATCTTTTCCATACCCTTCGCACAAAGTTGGGTATCAAGGATTCGGAGCAACATTTGATACTCAAATATCGTGGCTGCCTGCACAAGTACATCCAAGAAGAAATACAGTTCCTAAACATCCCCTCGCTCGGCGCAGCATACCGGTATGTCGTCAAGGTCGAGCAGAAGTTGAAACAAAAGAAGTGAGACTTTGGATCTGCGAATCCAAAGCAGGGGAAAGGTGCCCCTAAACCACAGAACAAAGGACAAAGCCAAGGTGGGACGGCCCAAGACAACCAGCCGAAGCTGCAAGCAAAGAGCAACGCCGCGAAGCCGAGAAAGGACACTAGAAAATGGTGCGAGTTCCATAAGAGCTCCACTCACAACACAAGTGAGTGTCGGGCCAAGCAGTCACTGGTGGCTGAGCTAAAGGTTTCAGAATCAGATGCATGTTCTGACTCTGAGTCAGAACCCGATAAGGGGTATGAAAAAGGGAAGCAGATCATTGATGCGGATCCCAGCGCCACTGTTGCTACCGCAAATATCTAGAAAAATGAACCCGAAGATCCAGAGGAGGAGGAGCGTCTCTTCCACTCCTAGATGTGGGTAAAGGGCTCCCCGATACAGTTCATTGTTGATAGCGGGAGTCAAAAGAACCTCATTTCGGCAGAGGTCGTGAAGCGGTTGGGCTTACCGACCACAACACATCCACAACCATACACCATTGGGTGGCTTCACCAAGGGCGAGATCTTCGCGTGAGCCAGCAGTGTCGCCTTCCATACAACATCAAGCCCTTCACGGATGAGGTATTGTGTGACATTGCTCCCCTTGAAGTTTGTGATGTATTACTAGGACAACCATACTTGTGGAAGCGACATGCTGTGTATGAATCAAGGCCCCGTGCTGTTATTATTACATTGGGAAATAAGTTGTTCAGGATACCAGAGGTAGCACCACCTGCCGCCATCTCTTTGATTACTGCAAAACAATGCAGTAAGATCATTTCCAAAACCAGGAAATTTGTTTTCCTGATGATACGCCCTCAAGGGAAGAAGAAGACAGTGGCCGCGGCCTCCAAACGGGGTCCCTCTGCACGGCAACTACAGATGGACAAGATTGTGGAGGAGTACGAAGACATCTTCACCTCCCCGGCAGGGGTTCCTCTACACTGTCAAGTCAAGCACTCCATCGATCTGACCCCAGGTGCGCCGCTACCCAATGGACCAATTTATCGGTGCTCCGTTCTGGAGAACAATGAAATCAAGAGGCAGATTCAGGAGCTCCTACAGAAAGGTCACATCCGTCCGAGTTCTTCGCCCTGTGGGAGCCCGATAGTGTTGGTACAGAAGAAGGATGGGACGTGGAGACTCTGTATTGACTATCGGGCGCTGAACATGATCACTGTCCGTAATAGGTACCCGATCCCGCGGATTGATGACCTCCTAGACCGACTAAAGGGGGCAAAATATTTCAGCAAGATCGATCTGAAGTCAGGATATCACCAGGTACCAATTGAACCCTCAGATGTGTGGAAGACTGCCTTCAAATCCAAGGAGGGCCTCTTCGAATGGTTGGTCATGCCTTTCGGATTGACGAATGCTCCTGCAACCTTTATGAGGCTAATGGATGACATCTTGCGGCCATTCACCAACTCCTTTGTAGTAGTATACTTGGATGACATTCTGATCTTCAGCCAGAGTTGGGAAGAGCACCTCCACCACATCCGACAGGTTCTCCAAACACTGCGGCAACACAAGCTATGTGCCAATTTGGAGAAATGCACTTTTGGCATGACCGAGGTTCAGTATCTGGGATACATCATTGATGAACAGGGGGTGCATGTCGATCCAGCCAAGGTCCAAGTCATTCGTGATTGGCCCTCTCCAACCACTCTAACAGAGCTCCGCAGCTTTCTAGGTCTTGCCAACTTCTACCGCAGGTTTGTGTTGGGATTTTCTCATATTTCTTGGCCCTTGAGTCAAGTCACCAAGGGCGGGGCGAAAGCAAAATTCTTTTGGTCTGAATCTCAACAGAAGGCATTCAGGGAGTTGAAGGATCGCCTCTGCACGGCACCAGTGCTCGCGTTACCAGATTTACAACAACCATTTGAGGTCGAGACAGATGCCTCTGACTATGCTATTGGGGCAGTCCTTACTCAACATGGACATCCAGTGGCATATCACAGTGAAACACTTTCAGACACAGTCCGGAAGTACCCCACTTATGATAAAGAGATGTATTCCATTGTACAGGCCTGCCGACAATGGAAGCATTACATTTTGGGGAGGGAAACGGTCATCCACACATACCACCGACCTCTGCAGTTCATACAGACCCAAGGGAAATTGCAGAATGATCGCCATCAGAAGTGGTCTACATACCTGCAACAGTTTCACTTGAATATCAAGTATAAAAGGGCAGCACCAATAATGTTGCAGATTGCCTCAGTCGACCACCGATCATGGCGCTAACCACCGTGCTCAACTCTTGCGGGCACGAGACTTCTGATTGGCCACTTCTCTACAAAAGCGACCCAGAATTCGGCCACACATACCAGACACTCTTGGAGGGTCGGCAGGTTGCAGATTTTCACCTCCAGGATGCCCTATTATGCCACCTCGGTCACCTTTGTGTTCCTTCAAGCGAGCGTGCCAAGATGATTTGGGAAGCACACTACAGTCGGGCTACTGGGCATTTCGGGGTCGAGAAAACAGTGGCAGTACTGCAAAACTATTTCTATTGGCCGAATCTTCGACAGGATGTTGGGAAGTACATCCGATCATGTACTGCCTGTGCCATTGCCAAACCGACCATTAAGAAGCAAGGCCTCTATACCCCGTTGCCTACCCCTAGTCGACCTTGGGAATCCATCTCCATGGATTACATGTCAGGCCTTCCTTCCACTAAGCATGGAAATGACTGTGTTTTTGTGGTCGTCGATAGGTTCTCAAAGATGGCCATTATGATGGCCTGCAAGAAGAATATCACAGCAGAAGCCACTGCTAAACTCTTCTTTGAACGAGTGTGGGTGCACTTTGGGATCCCACAGTCTATCATCTCAGATCAAGAACACTCGCCAACAGAATATCCAACTGTATCGAGTTGTCAAAGCGGGCCAACTCCTTCAGCAGGGCAAGTGGCTCACCAGGGAACAAGTTCAGCAGAAGTTTCCTCATCTCATGGAGGAGCTCAACGCAATGGGGACCATTGCTTCCTAAGGGGGGAGGAATGATCCAGGTGGATATTGGTGGCCACCTGCCAAGTCCACCTAGACCCCTACCATTGTCTTTCTTAGCATTTTCAGTTTCCTTAATTGTAGCACAACTTACTATTTTTAGCAGTTTTTCGGGTCCTGAACTTCCGGAGCCGTTTTGAGGCCCTAAACGACGTTTTTTGGGGAATCCGAGGGCAACACGAGTCCATGGAATGGACTGGTGTTGCCCATTCCAACAATGATAGTGCTCGGATAGATCTTTCTAATGAGCTATTGTACGCGTCAAACGGAGATCATATGCCAAAGTTACGACCCCGGGAAGTTGATGTACCAACTTACCCCCAAACGGGGCCCACAGTTTGGCGTTTCATCTCCTAGGGTTAGGTTTTGGAATGTTAAGGGTTTTTCCATTGTTTCTCAACAATAAATAGGCCTTCGAGCCTCATTGTAACACAGTTCAGAGGCATGTAGCCATCACATCTCTTCTCAGAGATAAGCTACCATCGCCCTAGCTAGTTTATTGCCATTTCTGTTTGTAAGCATATTTCAATATTTTCCATTAATGAAATGAAGTATTATTTCCGCTACATCTTTGTGTATATGGTTATCTCTGTAATTTGTTGCGTTCCTGTTTAAATCCGGATCACCTAGACAAATCCAAGATAATATCGGATAGTGTCCTGATAACCAATGACTGTTTAGTAAGCTTTGCCTGAGCAGTAGACAACCACTTACACACATCATCCATGCGCTTTTCATCCTCCATCTGCATCACTACTAGTTTACAATCAAACCTTGTCACACCAATGGTTGGAACACCAATGGGTACATCTTCCCTTCCATCATAAATGTATAGCTTCTTCAAATGTGGAACAATCATCGCATCATATTGTTTCAAGAATTCTATTCCCAACATAGCTTCATAGTCATCAATCCGCACTATAGTGAAGTCGACTTTCTCCGGTCCACTCACCAAGTGTTGTGTCCACTCTTTCAGCTACACCAATCATAGAATCAGGAGGAGAATTCACTGTCTTCATTTGTTCCTTCACTGGTACAAACTTTAGCCCTATCCTTCTCACAACGTCCTCACTCATGAAGTTGTGAGTAGCCCCACTATCCACCATAGTGAGCACATTCGCACCCCCAATCTTCATCCAAACATACTCCAAGCCATTCCTTTCCAGATCTCTTCGAGAGAACACTTCCGTAGCAGCTACAGCTCCGAGAATCTGCATCATCCCCATAGAAGCTTCTTCTTTCTTCATATTAGACTGTGAAATAGCAGCCACTTTCATTCTTGAAGGACAATTCTTCACCGTATGTGGTTCCGCACATATCTAACACTTCAATGGTTTCTTCGTCTTCGACTTATCATTCGATTTAGAAGCATCATCTTTCTTCTTCTCTTTCGGCTTATCGAACTTCTTCTTTTTCTCATCAGAAGTTTCGTCATAATGCTCCACCAGTCGATCCACAACAGCAAAAGCCTCTTCAAGTGTCTTAATCTTTTGCCTCTTCACTTTGTGTGCCCAAGGTTTCAGCCCAATGATAAAGTTGAACACCTTGTCCCTTTCCACCATGTCCGGAAGTTCCAGAACTACACTTGCAAACTCCCGCTAATATGTCTATAGGTTACCTGTCTGTTTAATGAACTTAATCTTCATCCTTGCTTCCCATGTTTCATCCTGAGGACTGAAGTGGGTCTACAAAGCCTTCTTCATGTCATCCCACAAAGTTATGTCATTAGCACTACCATTGTTAATCTGATCCATTCTCCTTCGCCACCACATCTTAGCATCCTTCGTCAAGATTTGAGCAGCCACTTTCACTTTTGTCTCATCATCAGATAGGCCCAAACATTCCAAGTATTACTCCATATCCAATAGAAAGTTAACAAGAGTCTTCATACTTCTTGTACCATCATAAGATTCGGGTTCCTTGAATTTCACATGAGACACTCCTCCACCTAAGTTATGCCTCACGGCCTTCTTCAACACTGCTATCTCATCTTTTGCTTCATCAAGAGATTTCTAAAATTTCAAGATTTCTGCCAAACCTCGGTCTCTTGCTTCTCCAATCTCCTTGACTTCCTTTTCAAGATGTGTATACTTCCATTCAATATACTCGTATCGGTCTTGGAGTTAATCGAGGTCCTCCCTTGTCTTCGTGTTGCCTTCCTGATCCTTAGTGATCTCGACCATTCTCGAAGTCCAGAAAGACTCCATTTCTTCCATACTTTCAAATACTTTATCCATGAAAGCCTCAGCTGCATTGTGGAGTGATTCACCTGTGCTAACATGAGTTTCACCTACCATCTCTGCCATTAGCTTCCTTGTTTGTGATCTTGTATTCACCATCCACTAGATTCCTAAGTTCCCTGCAAAACCAAACCAGCTCTTGGTTTCACTTGTATGTGAGATCAGCTTCCTTCACCTGCAAGTCACTTTCACTGGCTCAAATGAGAGCTCCCTGATACCACTGCACGATACCAGCTCTTCCTCAAATCCTCTTTGCACTTCACCAGGTTCCTGCAAAACCTAGACCAACTCTGATACCACCTATCATGAAGTGACAGTGGGATCAGCGTCTTCCGCAAATCCCCTTTGCACTTCACTAGGTTTCCTACAAAACCTGGACCAGCTCTGATACCACTTGTCATGCCCCTACACTAGCAGTAATCTTCCAACCGCTTGTACCAAGGTGTGGCACCACCGAACACTTTCTTTTCACCAAGTATTGTGATTAGACTTTATACAAATGAAAACCCATACACATTCATTATCATCATCAATTATACATGAATACACAATTGCACAACAGTATAAAGAGAGGGGCAACTCCTTGCAATATGAGTCTGCCCAATATCAATATATGTAATTTTCAATCTTTTCAAACTATTAGTGAAATCTTGGGAAACCCCAAATTTACACTTAGCCAATTTTCAACTTTGTTGTGTCATTGGCCCAACCTAGGCATACCTCGTCGTAACCAAGTCACGAGTCACACATGTGTTTCACCCAACCGGCACTCCTTCATTCCACCGTGCACGGTGCGCCCTACCTGGGTCGCCCTCCGCACGATCCACTGTTCACCATTCACCAAACTCTCCAACTCGGCGTGCACGGGCACCCTCACCAGAGTCACCCACCACCCTTCGGTTGGCTCCTTTCATTTCACCGCATGACTTCACCCGAGTTTGCTCGATGACTTCACCCGAGTCCGCCCGAACGACCTCACCTGAGTCTGCCCGAACGACCTCACCCAAGTGCGCCCACGACCTTGCCTGAGTTTCTTGCATGACTCATCCGAGTTCGTTCACCCATGCCTTCACACGACTCGCCCGAGTTCATCCACCCGAATTCCTACACGACTTCGCTTGGTTCGCCCGATGACTTCACCCAAACTTGCCACACGACTTCACCTGGATTTCCCAATGACTTCACCCAATTCTACCCAAATGACCTCGCCCGAGTTTCCCGTCCGAACAACTTCACCTGAGTTCTGTTTTCCTACGTGCTATTCGCCCGAACTGCGGGCACATAGAACTGCACCCTATGGACTTCTCAACTTGTGCCTTAACCAACTCATCGTAGAACTTGTTGATTGAATGTTTGATCGATGCCTTGTCTCATCCATCTACCCATATATGTATATGGGTGGTGGCAAGGTAGTGCCACCCGGTCGACCTTCGCACATCTGCCTGGCCAACTCGTTCATAACGTGCTATCTCACCCATGAGGTGGGTCGGCCCGCCCAACACCTTATAACCTTGCCTTCGATCTGTTCACTTCGAATTTTTCATAAGTCCTTCGCTTTCACTTCGCACGGTGGTAGGAACTTAGAACGCAAGTCCTTACACCAGGGGCCCAACCTCCTGCGGGGATTGTTGGACGATTCCGGGAACCACCCCTCCACCCCTGCGAGCAGTTGGGCCTCCAGGATGGGTCGAAGGGTGGGGTGATTCCTGTAATGGGGCAAAGGTTGTTCGCAACCCTTCACCCCACGACGGCGGCCCTACAGCCAACGGTGCTAGTAAGGTGATTCTGGGAATCAACCCCCCACTCCTGCGGGCCATTGGACCGACAGGGTGAGGCGAACGGCGGGGTGATTTTGGAATCACCCCACCACCCCCGTGGGTGGTTATGCCATCAGGGTGGCTCAGAGGATGTCTGCAACCCTCTGCCCCACCCTGCCGGCCCAACAGTTCGAGGGGTGGTGGGGTGATTCCCGAAATCACCCTACCACCCTCGCGGGCCATTGCGCCACCGGGATGGGGCAAATGGCGGGGTGATTCCCGGAATCACCCCGCCACCCCCACGGGCCGTTGGGCCATTGGGGTGGGGCAGAGGGTGAGGTGATTCCGGGAATCACCCCGCCACCCCAATGGGCCATTGGGCTGGGGCAGAGGGCGGGGTGATTCCCGGAATCACCCCGCCACCCCCACAGGCCGTTTGGAAATCAAGGTGGGGTGGAGGCTGTCCGCAGCCCTCCACCCCACCCCAGCGACCTAAAGGCCCACGGGGGTGGCGGGGTGATTCCTAAAATCTTCCAGCCACCCCCGCTGGCCGTTGGGCCGCCGGTGTCATGCCCCTACACTAGTGGTACTCTTCCAACCACACTATAGCAAGGTGCGGCACCACTGACCCTTTTCTTTTCACCAATACTCATGGTCATGGAATATTCCTAACATTCGTACTTAGTTTATTTCTTTGTTACCAAGTATTAAGTTATCCTTTATACACAATGAAAACCACAAACATTCATCATAATAGCATTAACATGTATAAATGCACAACAATATAAAGGGAGTGAGAACTCCTTGCAATATGAGTCTATCCAAATCAATATATAATTCACAATCTTTTATATACAAGTTAAATCTTGGAGGAAAACCCAAATTTAAAATTAGCCAATTTTTACAAATTTCGGCAAACTCGGTTGCCCAGCTTGTTGCCACGTCCGAACGGTCACTGCACTTTCTGCCCAATTCTTCATTTACCCCTAAACGCGTTCATTCGGTTCAATGAACAAATTGTCTCATTTGCCCAACTCGGGCACGCTCCTCGTGTCCGTGTCGCCCAACCTGGGCGCCCTTCGCGTGCCTCGTCGCACCTCTTTTCACCAAACTCGGCACTTTGTTTCATCCAACCGATCGGTGAGCACACCCCGTGTCACCTCACACGAACCACTCACCCAAACTAGGCGCGCCCTCTACGGGTCGCCCGTTCACCCGGTCGTTCCTTCGTTCGGTGGGTGTGCATGCCATGTAGCCCTGCCCAAACTTGTTTCAACCACCCGACACATTTCACCCAGCCGCCCAACGATTGTTCACCCGGCGCCCCAACTGCGGGTCTCCCTTATGCTCGTTTGCTTCCACCCGGTTCACCGATTGTACGGGTGCATCTGCCGCACCCTGCCTTAGCTAAGAACCACAGAACACTTCGCACGTTTCACGTGTTGTGCCTCTCCACCACTCTTCGCTGCCTATATGTATGCCTGCTCACTCCACCGTTCAGGCATTCAGCCAACCTACCATCCTAACATAATTGTCGGCCTGTTCTATGTTTTAACGCCATCGGCCCACACGTTATGATGTGTGGCTGCCCCATCAATACGTCGGCCTGTCCATGGGACCGCCCAACTACCACGACTCTTGCCCATCACTCAAGTTGACTCGTGGGCTCAAGCTGCCTGCTCGCTCACTATAATTCAGCGGTTTTGGCATTCTCCATGCTCGCCCACTCGCCCATCTCATCTGCAGCTTGCTCGATCATCGTGCCTTTTCCAACTGCAGCCCTGTTCCTCAGTCGTTCAACTCACCCAGTGTGTCGCCCGTGCAGCCCGTCCATCGTGACAACCATAGGGCATTACATCCTCCCCCACTAGAAGTCATTGCCGTCCTCGGCAATCCGGCCATCCACTGTAGCTGCCAACCCATGTCTCATGATCCATCAGAACAGTCGTCTCCTTGATCCATGATATCAACTAGTCCATGCATTGCAAACATCCCTTCAACACATGAAAAATGACCGTCTCCACCATGTGTCGTCCCATCATGTGAACTCGCTATGATACTCCAACATAATGCTAACGCATCTCTGTACACTGACGTCCCTCATGACTCGAACTAGTTGGGTAGCTAATCCAACTGTCGTGCTCAAACCATAAGAATGCACATCCTTATGCCTTCACCAGTCTTTTCTCAGACTCTGCCACAATCCCAAACTCATCAAGAATCTGATCCAAACCCATGCTCAGGTCCATGGAATATCCATCCCATCTGTAACATGTCATGATGCTAATGACAAACCATTCCTGCATCATCTACCTGTCATACCTGCTCAAACTGTTTAAAGGACTCACCGCCATGAGCGACTAACAATGAGCCCCATCTTCTAAGTCATCTAAGAAGATGTGGAGGGAGCAGAGCCTGAAGGCTCTCCCTCACTAATCAGCTCAATCCATCTGTCTAGATCTTCCACCTCCATCCTCTGAAGATATGCATCTCGATCGTCCACCTAGATATTCAGCCTCACATAGTCCTCATCATCATCATCGTCATCCTCAACTTCCTCCAGCCTCCTAGACAAATCTAAGATACTATCAGACAATGTTTTGATAACCTGTGACTGTTCCACAAGCTTTGCCTCAGCAATAGACAACAACTTACACACCTCATCCATACGTTTCTTGTCCTCCATCTGCATCACTGCCAACTTACACTTAGGTCTCATCACTCCAATGGTTGGAACACCAATGGGTACATCTTCCCTTCCATCATAAATGTACAACTTCTTCAAATGTGTAACTATCATCGCATCATAGTGTTTCGAAAACTCCATTCCCAGCATAGCTTCATAGTCGTCAATCCGCACTATAGTGAAGTTGACTTTCCTGGTCCACTCACCAAGTGTTGTGTCCACCTTTTCAGCCACACTAATCATGGAATTAGGAGGAGAATTCACTGTCTCAATCTATGCCTGCACCGGTACAAATTTCAGCCCAATCCTTCTCGCAACATCTTCACTCATGAAGTTGTGAGTAGCCTCACTATCCACCATACTGAGTACATCCGCACTCCCAATCTTCATCTGAAAATATTCCAAATTGTTCCTCTCCGGATCTCTTCGTGAGACCACTTCTGTAGTAGCTGTAGCTCCAAGAATCTACATCACCCCCATAGAAGTCTCTTCTTTCTTCATATTAGACTATGCCAACACAGTCACTTTCGGTCTTGAAGGACAATTCTTCACTGTATGTGGTTCCACACATATCCAACACTTCAATGGCTTCTTCATCTTTGACTTGTCATTCGATTTCGAAGCATCATCTTTCATACTTTTCTCCTTAGACTTATCTAACTTCTTCTTTTTCTCATCAGAAGTTTTGTCATAATGCTCCACCAAATGATCTACAGCCGCAAAAGCTTCTGCAAGTGTCTTTATTTTCTACCTCTTCACTTCATTGCGTGCCCAAGGTTTCAACCCTATAATAAAGTTGAACACCTTGTCCCTTTCTGCCATGTTCGGAAGTTCCAGAACCGCACTTGCAAACTCTCGCTGATATGCCTGCAGACTTCCTATTTGCTTCATATATTTTATCTTCATCCTTGCTTCCCAAGTTTTATCTTGAGAAATAAAGTGGGCCTGCAAAGCTTTCTTCATGTCTTCCCACAAAGTTATGTCATCAACACTGCCATTAGCAATTTGATCCATCCTTCTTGACCACCACATCTTAGCGTCTTTCGTTAAGAACTGAGTAGCTACTTTCACCTTAGTCTCCTCATCAAGCAATCCCAAGCATTCCAAGTATTGCTCCATGTCCCATAGAAAGTTACCAAGAGTCTTTGCATTCCTTGTATCATCATAAGATTCTAGTTCCTTGACTTTCACATGAGACACTCCTCCACCTGAGTTATGTCTCACGGCCTTCTTTAAAACAGCAATCTCGTCCTTTTCTTCATCAATAGATTGTTGTAATTCCCAGATTTTTTCCAAACCTTGATCTCTTTCCTTCCCAATCTCTTTGACTTCTTCTTCTAGTTGTGTATACTTCCATTCAGTATACTCATATCGGTCTCGGAGTTCATCGAATTCTTCTCTCATCTTCGCATTGCCTTCTTGATCCTTTGTGATCTCGGCCATCTTCGAAGTCCATAAAGAATCCAATTATTCCATCCTTTCCAATACCCTGTTCATGAAAGCATCACCCGCATTGTGGCTAGACTCGCCCGTCACAACCTAAGGTTCACCTGCCATCTCTGCCATCAGCTTCCTTCTTTGTGATCTAGTATAGAGCATTCACCAGGTTCCCTGCAAAACCTGAATCAACCCTTGATACCAACTTTCACAAAGTAACAATGAGATCAGCTTCTTTCACTTGCACTTCACCTGAATCATCTCTGATACCACTTGTCACGCCCCTACACTGGCGGTACTCTTCCAACCATACTATAGCGAGGTGCGGCACCACCGACCCTTTTCTTTTCACCAATACTCACAGTCATGGACTATGCCTAACATTCGTACTTAATTTATTTCTTTGTTACCAAGGATTAAGTTATCCTTTATACATGATGAAGACCATAAACATTCATCATAATAGCATTAACATGTAGAAAAGCACAACAGTATAAAGGGAGGGGCAACTCCCCGATGTGAGTCTGCCCGTATATCAATATATAAAATTCACAATCTTTCATGTACAAGTTAAATCTTGGAGGAAACCACAAATTTACACTTAGCCAAATTTTACAACTTTCGACAAAATCGGTTGCCCAGCTCATCAGCACGTCTGAACGTTCACCGCACATTCTGCCCAACTCTTCGTTTACCCCTAAACGTGTTCGTTCAGCTCGTCAAACAAACCATGTCGTTTTCCCAACTCGGGCGCACTCCTCGTGTCCATGTCGCCCAACCTAGGTGCCCTCTACACACCTCGTCACACCTTCGTTCACCAAACTCGGCACTTCATTTCATCCAACTGGTTAGCGGGTACACCTTCGTGTCACCTCGCACGAACTGCTCACTTGAACTGGGTGCGCCCTCCGTGGGTTACCCGTTCACCCGATCGTTCCTTCGTTCGATGGGTGTGCACACCATACAGCCCTGCCCGAACTCATTTCAACCACCCGACATGTTTCGCCCGGCCACCCAATGATCGTTCGCTCGGCACCCCATCTGCGGGTCGCCCTTATGCTCGTTTGCTTCCACCCGATTCACCCATCATGCGGGTGCATCTGTCGTGCCCTGCCTTAGCCACAGAACCGCAGAACACTTCGAACTTTGCACTTGTTGTTTTGCTCCAAGTGCGATGCCTCTCCACCACTCTTCGTTGCCTATATGTATGCTTGCTCACTCCACCATTCAGACATTCGGCCGACCTACCATCCTAAGATAACCATCAGCCTGTTCTATTTTTTAACACCGTCGGCCCACTCGTTATGATGTGTGCCCCCCCCATCAATACGTCAGCTCGTCCATGGGACCACCCAACCACCACGACTCTTGCCCATCGCTCAAGTTAGCTCGTGGGCTCGAGCTGCCTGCTCGCCCATTATAAGTCCACGGCTTCAGCATTCTCCACACTCGCCCGCCCGCTAATCTCATCTGCAGCTCACTCGCTCGTTGTATCTTTGCCAACCACTGCCTTGTTCATCCGTCGTTCAGCTCTCCCGGTGGATCGCCCATCCGTCGTGACAACCGCAGGGCGTTATAGCCGGGGTGGGGTGAAGGCTTTCCGCAGCTCTCCACCCCACTCCAACAACCAAATGGCCCGCAGGGGTGGTGGGCTAATTCCTGAAATCACCTCACCACCGTTGGGCTGTTGGGTTGTCGTGGTGGGGCGGAGGGCTGGGTGATTCCTAGAATCACCCTGCCACCCCTGCGGGCCATTGGACCGCCAGTGTCACACCCCTACACCTACCCATAAGTGACACCTCTACAGCTCCTGCATAATGTCCCTACATAAGACTGCCAAGCTCCATGTCTCCAACCTGATGTCCATGACTAAGTTGCCCATGTAGTCCAACTAAGTAGACCCATCACAACAATCGGTCATCCCCATCCAAGTCTGCAATCTTCGGTCTAGTGAACTCGGTCACCCAACCATATCATCATCACATGAGTCTCTCCATCATAGCTCCCCCACAAAAGGTTCCACCAAGACTATTTCTTGGTCTTGGCCATGAGAAGTCCACTCAAGTATCATCATACCCAAGTGTGTGCCCTCCTCCAATCTGTTCATGAGTCATGCCAGGCACTTAGCCAATTCTCCATATGGCTAAAGCATGACCCATTCCTCCGCAATGATCATCATGTTCCTCCCTTTTCATGGGCCTTTGTACCTTCTATCATAAGGTCACAAAAAACCCCAACAAGTCCTGCAACAATCAACAATCCTTGCTTCTCCATACAAGGTCTCATCATAGACATCCATGGTAAGATGATCCCTTGCATTGGCAAACTGACTTTGCTCTTCCCTGCATATGGTTCATCTACCAAATGAAAAAGTAAAACACAAGTATCAATAGTACTTACATCATCATCATGAGGCTCCTCCATGTGAGTATACTCTTCCACCCATGTCTACAAACTGCAATATCCTAGTCCAACTTGATCAATCTCAAGTTCAGCCTCCATCGTTGTCACATCTGCAACATCCTCAACTATCACGACTTCTTCTTTCTTATCATTGCATTATGCAACTTTCTCCTTATGAGTCAAAGCTATGAAATGCTTCTTCTCAAGAGTTAGCCATTTCCACTTCTCTCGAATCAAGTCCTGCCTTATCTTCAATTCCTTGAGTTTTGCATCAAACAAGTCCACTTCCTTTGCAAGTCGATAGGCTTCATCCCTATTCCCATCAAAAATCCCTTCCTTGACCAAAGCACGAAGAGCATCCTTTTCTTTGAACAAGTCTTTGCCCCATTCTACAAATATTTGTTCAACCTTACTTAATTCTTCAAGTAGACTTCCTTCAAATTCCTTGAAGGTTGCAAAACCCATTTCTTGCAAGATAAACATCCTTCTTGACTCTTCACCATTCACCAGGTTCCCCTGCAAAACTGAACCAGCTCTTGATTCCACCTGTTGGTGAGATCAGCTTCCTTCACCTGCACTTCACCTGAATCATCTCTGATACCACCTGTCATGCCCCTACACCTGCGGTAGTCTTTCAAGCACTTATAGCGAGGTGTGGCACCACTGAACACTTTCTTTTCACCAATACTTATGTTCATGGACTACGCCTTAACATTCGATACTTAGTTTTATTTTTCATTACCAAGTATTATATTTGTCCTTTATACAAATGAAAACCCATACATATTCATCATCAACAACAATTAACACATATACAATTGCACAACAGTATAAAGGGAGGAGGGGCAACTCCCTGTAATATGAGTCTGCCTGATATCAATATATATAATTTTCCACTTTTACAAAGTATAAATTAAATCTTGGGAAACCCCAAATTTACACTTAGCCAATTTTACAACTTCGACAAACTTGGTTACCCAGCTCGTCGGCGCCTCAGCACGGTCGTCGCACGACTCACCAACACTTCGTTCACCTTGTTGCATGATTGTGTTGTTTGCCCAACTTGGGTGCGCCTCGTCGTAACCAAGTCGCCACACACGGGCGCCTCCGCACGAGTCACACCTCTATTCGCAACTCCAACACTTCACCGTTTCCACCATTTTGTCATGCCCTACCCGGGTCGCCTGTCCACGCGATTCTTCATTTCAACGTGCATGGCGTGCCCTCGCCCACCCGCCCGTTTGCACGTCCACACGTGCCTTCACCTAAACTCGTTCACCCGAGTCGCTCGACGACCTCACTCAGCTCGCCCAAACGACTTCACCCGAGTCGCCCGATGACCTCACCCGGCTCGCCCGAACGACCTCGCCTGGTTCACCCGACGACCTCACCCGGTTCGCCCAAACGACCTCACCCGAGTTTTCTGCTTGACGACCTCGCCCGAGTTTTCTACAGGAGTTCCCTGAACAAGTTTTTCGCCCGAGTTTCTCACCCGAGCTTCCTGAACAAATTTCTCACCCAAGTTCTACCCATCGTGCGGGTTCATCCATAACCGCAAAACTACTTGATCAAACTCGTGTTGATCAAATGATGGTCGTTTGCCTCCAAACGCCCTCCAATATATATGGGTGGGTGGCGGGTTATGTCACCCGGCTGACCCACTCCCAGCGCCCAAGCTGAATCGTTCAACATGTTACCTTCACCCGAGTGGAGGGTCGGCTTGCCCAACATCGTATAAACTCGTCTCCAAGACACTTCGCACGCATTCATTCATGTCTCCTTCACACGGTGGAGTCACCCTGCCTGTCACACTGACCGCAGGTCCTTACAACTGGGATGGCATGGAGTGTAGGGTGATTACCGGAATCACCCCTCCACCCCCGCGGGCTGTTGGGCTACCCAGGTGGGGCATAGGGCGGGGTGATTCCCGGAATCACCACGCCACCCCCGTGAGCCGTTCGGTCACTGGTGTAAGGACCTGCGGTCCTTCGCACTCCCACCGGCATAAGTACGATGAGTTGGTTCAACCACCGGGCACACTAGTTAACGAAAAAAGTGTGAAGGTTGGCTAGAGGCGAAGTGCACACGAACAAGTGAACATGGTAGAGTGAAACATGGTGAAGGCATGCGTGTGAAATATGAAGGCGAGTCATGTGTTTATATGGTGGATGAGCGTTGGCATCCACTTAACAAGCCAACCTTTACTTGCGATGCGTTAGAACGAAGGTCGACGTGTTAGGAGGGCGTTTTACGATGGAGTATAGGGCGTGGGCAGGTCGGTTGGATAGCCAAGACCTCACCCAACGCATGGTATAAACAAGCATTGCGTGGAGCTCATTTGGCATCGAACAACTTCGCTCATCATCTAATGTAGAAGAGGAGTGCGCAGATCTTGTGTAGCCGCAGCAATAGAAGAGAAGGCGTAGGTTTGGTGATGCGCCCGCTCTTGGGCAAGGCTACACGAAGGTAGCATGACATCTCGGTTTTGGGTGAGACTTGACAAGGGTATCTCGGGTATCTCAGGTGAGCACCGGCCCGTCGTGCAAGGGTAAACGGTGGAGACTTGGTGGAGTCGCCCGCTGGTGCAAAGTTAGTGAACGGTGAAGCCGGTTCTGCGAAGGGGGTTTCTTGGTGACTTGGTGGAGTCACCCGCCCGTCGTGCACGAAAACAAGGTTCGGTTGAGAAGTGCAGAAGGCAGCTCGTGTGAGGGCGTGCTCGCTTGACTTGGGCAAGGAAATATTGGTTATCACACGGAGGTGCGAGATGATTTAAAATTGGCTAATTATGAAACTTGGTGTTTCCAAGTATACTTGTAAAGCTTTGTATCTTTCAAAGATTGTATAATATATTATTCAGGCAAACTCATTGTTCAGGGAGTTGCCCCTCCCTTTATACTGTGCAATTGTGTTCTTCATTTATAATTGCTAATAATAATGAATGTGTATGGGTGTTCATTGGTATAAAGGAAACATTAATAATACTTGGTTGCAAAACACAAACTAAGTAGGATAAGTGGTTAGGCGTAGTCCAACATAAGTATTGGTGAAAAGAAAGTGTTTGGTAGTCCCGCACCTCGCCAAAAGCGGTTGAAAGACTATTGCCGGCCTGGGGGCATGACAGGTGGTATCAGAGTAGGTTGCTCGTGACGAAGTGTAGGTGATATGCACTTGATAGTTGGTGATAGTGAAGCAGGTACTTGCAAGTGAAGGAAGTTGTTTTCACATACAAGTGGAACAAGCACTGGTTCATGGTTGCAGGCAACTTGTTGAAGTTGTTGGATGGTTGAAACTAGATCAAAAAGAAGGAAACTATTAGCAATGGCAGGTGAATCTCAGGTTGGGTCTAGTCATGGTGTGAAGGATGCTACTATGGCATTCATTGAAAGAGTGTTGGAAAGGATGGAGGACTTAGAGGCTTACTGGACTAAGAAGATGGACTTGGTCAAGAAGGATCAAGAGGCCAATTTGAAGATGAGGGAAGAGCTCGATGAACTCTGAACTCAACACGAGTACACTGATCTTATGTGTACACAACTTGAAGTAAGGGTCAAGGAGATTGAAGAGGAAAGAGATTGAGGCTTGGCAGAGATCGTGAACTTGCAGAAATCTCTTGACGAATCCAGAGATGAGATCGCAGTGTTGAAGAAGGTCGTGGGGCATAACTCAGGTGGAGGAGTGCCTCACGTGAAAGTCAAGGAACCAAAATCTTTTGATGGTACAAGGAGTGCAAAGACTCTTGGAAACTTTCTATGGGACATGGAGCAGCACTTGGAATGCTTGTTTCTATCTGATGAGGAGACAAAGGTGAAAGTGGTTGCTCAATTCCTAACAAAATATGCTAAGATGTGGTGGAGAAGGAGGATGGATCAGATTTCCAATGGCAATGCTGGTGACATTACTTCATGGGACGAGATGAAGAAGGCTTTATAGACCCATTTCAATCCTCAAGATGAAACGTGGGAAGTAAGGATGAAGATTAAGTTCATAAAGCATACATGGAACCTATAGACATATCAGCAGGAGTTTGCAAGTGTGGTTCTGGAACTTCCCGACATGGCGGAGAGGGACATGGTGTTCAACTTCATTATTGGATTGAAGCCTTGGGCACGCAATGAAGTGAAGAGGTAGAAGATTAAAACACTTGAGGAAGCTTTTGCTGTTGTGGACAGGTTGGTGGAGCATTATGATGAGACTTCTAATGATAGGAAGAAGAAGTCCGATAAGCCGAAAGAGAATAAGAAGGACGATGCTTCGAAATCAGATGATAAGTTGAAGATGAAGAAAGCCTTGAAGTGTTGGATATGTGATGAACCACATACGGTGAATAATTGTCCTTCTAGATAGAAAGTGGCTGCGATTGCACAATCTAATACGAAGAATGAAGAAGCTTCTGTGGGGATGATGCAGATACTTGGTGCTGCTGCTACTACAGAGGTGGTCTCTCAGAGGGATCCTGCGAGGAATAGTTTGGAGTATGTTCGGATGAAGATTGGGAGTGCTGATATACTCACTATGGTGGATAGTGGGGCTACTCACAACTTCATGAGTGAAGATACTACGAAAAGGATTGGACTGAAATTTGTACCGGAGAAGGCACAAATGAAGACAGTGAATTCTCCTCCTGATTGTGTTCTTGGTGTAACTGAAAAAGTGGACACAACACTAGGTAAGTGGATAGGGAAAGTCGACTTCACTATAGTGCGGATTGATGACTATGAAGCTGTACTGAGGATGGGATTCTTGAAACAATTAGATGCTATGATTGTTCCACATTTGAAGAAAATATACATTTACGATGGAAGGGAAGATGTACCCATTGGTGTTCCAAACATTGGAGTGACAAAGCCTGATTGTAATTTGGTATTGATGCAAATGGAGGATGAGAAGTGCATAGAAGACATGAGTAAGCGGTTGTCTATTGTTGAGACAAAGCTTACCAAGCAGTCATTGGTCATCAAGACACTTTCTGATAGTATCTTGGATTTGTCAAGAAGGCTAGAAGTGGTTGAGGATCATGATGATGATGAGGAGGCTTATGTGAGGCCGAATGTCTGAGAGGAGGATTGGGTCACTTATCTATAGAGGATGGAAATAAAGAATCCTGACAGATGGATTGAGATGATTAGTGAGGGTGAGCCTTCAGGCTCTACTCCCTATACATCTTCATAGATGAAATAGAAGATGGGGCTCATTGTTAGCTACTCATGGTAGTGAGTCCTTAAAACAGGTTGAGCAGGTATGGCAGATGGTGCAGGGATGGCTTGGCATCAAGCATCACAACATGTTGCATATGGGATGGAGTTTCCATGAACCTAAGCATGGGAGATATTCTTGGTGAGTCCAGGATGTGGCAGAATCCGAGATAGGCTGGTGAAGGCATAAGGATGGACATTCTTATGATTTGAGCGTGACAGTTGGACTAATCACCCGACTGGTTCATGTCATGAGGGCTAGCAGTGTACCAGAGAGATATTGGCATCAGGCAGACAAGGAGGTCAGTTCACAGGATGGGACAACACATGATGGAGATAGCAGTTCTACATATGTTGCAGGGATGTTTGCAGTGTCAAAAAATTATATATTACGGAGCAATGGAACACTTAAAATATTACAAAAATATAAACACAGAAAATGCATAAAACAAGAGAGACACAGATATACATGGTTCACCTAGTTTGGGCTACATCCACCCCGAACAGCCAGTCCTTCCTTTCTATTATCTAGCAAAATGAAGAGACACAACCTACAACAAATCTGCTGTAATATCCTCTGTTTTCTCTCACAGACTCACCTCTCTATTTCTCGCACAAAGAATACACATCTATATCATAGCCTCAAATACAATGCCCTCATACAAAGAGAGGGGTTGCCTTCTAGGGCAAAAAACCCTAAACTAAACATAATTTCTACCGTCAGATCATCCGCCTAATGAACGGCCCAGATTGACTAGAAATTACTATACTTTTACAAGGCAATTTTACATATATTTTTGGCTTTGGGGGCGCTGCCCCCAAACCCCCGTGGCGTGGAGGGGTGTACAAACTTCCTAGGGTATACATCCAGCTAAAACAAAAGACCTCCTGAACAATCATGCTCCACACACAACATGCAGTATGTGGAAGAGTTGACATCATGGACCGAGGATGAGACAGTTGTTGATCTTGGTGGATGGCTACCAGGATGGTATGTTGTCGAGGACGACAACGATTTCAGGTGGAGGAACATGTAAAGACCTGCGATCCTTGGCACACCCACCGGCACAAGTGCAATGAGTTGGTTCAACCACGAGGCACGCGAGTTAATGAACAAAGTGCAAAGGTTGGCTAGAGGCAAAGTGCGCACAAACAAGTGAACATGTTAGAGCGAAACATGGTGAAGGCATACATGCGAAATGTGAAGGTGAGTCATGTGTTTATACGGTGGATGAGTGTAAGCATCCACTTAACAAGCTGATCTATACTTGCGATGCGTTAGAACAAAGGCTGACATGTTAGGAGGGCATTCTACAATGGAGTATAGGGCGTGGGCAGGTCGGCTAGGTAGCCAAGACCTCGCCCAACGCACGGTATAAACAAGAATTACGTGGAGCTCATTTGGCATCAACCAACTTCACTCATCATCTAATGAAGAAGAAGAGGTGTGCAGATCTTGTGTAGCCGCAAAAATAGAAGAGAAGGCACAGACTTCGGTGATGAGCCCGCTCTTGGGCAAGGCCACACAGAGGTAGCACAACATCTCGATTTTGGGTGAGACTTGACACGGGTATCTCGGGTAGCTCAGGTGAGCGCCCGCCCATCGTGCAAGGGTAAATGGTGGAGACATGGTGGAGTCGCCCGCCAATGTGAAGTTGGTGAACGGTGAAGCTGGTTGTGCAAAGGGGGTGTCTTAGTGACTTGGTGGAGTCACCTGCCCGTCGTGCATGAAAACAAGGTTCAGTTGCGAAGTGTGGAAGGCAGCTCGTGTGACGGTGCGCCCGCCCAACTTGGGCAAGGAAATCTTGGTTATCACACGGAGGAGTGAGATGATGTAAAATTGGCTAAGTATGAAACTTGGTGTTTCCAAGTATACTTGTAAAGCTTTGTATCTTTGAAAGATTGTATAATATATTATTCGAGCAGACTCATTGTTCAGGGAGTTTCCCCTCCCTTTATACTGTGCAATTTTGTTCTTCGTTTATAATTGCTTATGATAATGAATGTGTATGGGTGTTCATTGGTATAAAGGAAATATTAATAATACTTGGTTGCAAAACACAAACTAAATAGAATAAGTGGTTAGGCGTAGTCCACGAACATAAGTATTGGTGAAAAGAAAGTATTCGGTGGTGCCGCACCTCACCAAGAGCGGTTGAAAGACTACCGCCGGCCTGGGGGCGTGACAACCGGGGTGGGGCGGAGGGCAGTGTGATTCCTGGAATCACCCCGCCACCCCCGCAGGTCGTTGGGTAGCTGATGTATGGACCTATGGTTCGGGTCACCTTCACCGTGCGAAGGACAGGCGAGGAGCTCGTGCGAAATGCAAATTGAATGAGCCAAAGGTGATTTTATACAATTTTAGGCATGTTGAGAGTGTGGTCCCATGAGTTGGGTGGGCCGACCCTCCACTCGGGCGAAGGCAACATGTTGAACGAGTCAGCTTGGGCGTTGGGCATGGGTCGGCCGGGTGACATAACCTGCCACCTGCCCATATATATTAGTGGACGGTTTGTGGAGGCAAATCATCATTCGATCAACACGAGTTCGAACAAGGAGTTCTGCGGTGCATGGATGAGCCCGCACGATGGGCGGAACTCAGGTGGAAAACTCGTTCAGAAAAGTCGAGTGAAAAACTCGGGTGAGAAACTCGGGCGAAAAACTCGTGCAGAAAACTCGGGCGAAAAACTCGTGCGGAACACTCGAGTGAAAAACTCGTGCAGAAAAATCGGTCGACGTCGTCAGGTAGAACTCGGGCGAGGTCGTTCAGGCAGGACTTGGGTGAGGTCGTTCAGGCAGAACTCGAGCGAGGTTGTCGGGCAGGAAACTCGAGCAAGGTCGTTTGGGCGAACCGGGTGAGGTCGTTCGGGCGAGCCGAGTGAAGTCATCGGGCAACCCGGGTGAAGTCGTTTGGGCGAACCAGGTGAAGTCGTGTGGTGACCCAGGTGAGGTTGTTTGGGCGAATCGGGTGAAGTCATGTAGCGACCCGGGTGAAGTCGTGTGGCGACTCGGGTGAAGTTGTTCGGGTGAACGAGTTTGGGTGAACGGGTGGACGTGTGGACGGGCGGCCGGGTGAGGGAACGTTGTGCACGACGAAACGAAGAATCGTGCGAACGGGCGACTTGGGTAGGGTGCGCCGTGCATGATGAAACGGTGGAAATGGTGAAGTGTTGGGGTTGTGAACAGAGGTGTGGCTCGTGCGGAGGCGCCCGTGTGTGGCGACTTGGTTACGACGAGACACACCTAAGTTGGGCAAACAACACGATCATGCGACAAGGTGAACGAAGGGTTGGTTAGTCGTGCGACGACCGTTTGGAGGCGCTGACGACCTAGGAAACCGAGTTTGCCGAAGTTGAAAATTCGGTCAAGTGTAAATTTTTTGTTTCCCAAGATTTAACTTGTACTTATAAAAGAAGATTATATATATATATATATATATATTGATTCGGGTAGACTCATATTGCAGGGAATTGCCCCTCCCTTTATACTGTTGTGCATTTCTCTTGTATAATGTTTTTTATGTGAATTTTATGGGCTTTCACTATATAAAGGACAAAGATAATAAGTGGTAACAAAAAAATAAACTAAGTATGGAATGTTAGGTGTAGTCCCCAATCGTAAGTATTGGTGAAAAGAAAATGGTTGGTAGTGCCGCACCTCGTTATAGTGCGGTTGGAAGAGTACCGCCAGTGTAGGGGCATGACAGGTGGTATCAGAGCTAGTACCAGGGAGCTGGTGCTGGTGTTGAAATGTTGAAGACTAGTGAACTGAATCAAGGAGCTGATTCTACAAGACCGACAACTTGGCACGGAGTTCAAGTTTTGCAGGTGATAGGTGGAATATCAGGGTGATTCAGGTGAATGGTGAAACAGGTTTAGCAGAGGTGAAGCTTAGTGCTTGGGCCAAGTTGAACAAGAAGGCATGGCAGGCTTGGATGAATGCGAAGGGAAGCTCTTGCTTACCTTATACAGGTTGAAGCGGTTGAAAGAAGAGAACCCCCATATTCGAAAGGAACTTGAAGTCTTGGAAAGGAATGTTGAAGATGAACTTCTTCAACTTGGTTGGACAGTGGAGCAAGATGAAGTTGCAGATTGTTCTAACAAGGAAGAGGAAGTTGTGATGATTGTGGATGTTACAGATATGACAACGATGAAAGATGAACTTGAGATTGATCAAGTTGGACCAGGATCGTGCAGTTTGCAGACATGGATGAATGAGGATACTCACATGGAGGAGTCTCATGATGATGAAGTAAGTATTGATACTTGTGTTTCATTTGAGCATTTGGTAGATGGATTGTATGCAGGGAAGGGCAAAATTAGTTTGTCGATGCTAGGGAGGATCTTACCATGGATGTCTACAATGAGACCTTGTATGGAGAAGCAAGGATTGTTGACTGTTGCAGGACTTGCTGGGGTTGTTTGTGACCTTATGATAGAAGGTACAAAGGCCCGTGATAAGGGAGGAACATGATGATCATTGCGGAAGATTGGGTCATGCTTTAGCCACATGGAGAATTGGCTAAGTGCCCGGCATGACTCATGGATAGATTGGAGGGCACACACTTGAGGTATGATGATGCTTAGGTGGAATTCTCATGGCCGAGACCAAGAGATAGTCTTGGTGGAACCTTTAGTGGGGGAGCTATGATGGAGAGACTCATGAGATGATGATATGGTTGGGTGACCGAGTTCACTAGACCGAAGATTGCAGACTTGGATGAGGATGACTGATTGTTGTGATGGGTCTACTTGGTTGGACTATATGGGCAAGTTGAGTCATGGACATCAGGTTGGAGACATGGAGCATGGCAGTCTATGCAGGAGCACTTGTAGAGGTGTCATTTATGGGCATCCAATGAGGAGTGCCAAGGCAGGGATGTTGTGCAGGTGGATTTGCTGGTGTGACATGGAGATGTTTTACTTATGAGCCGATGGAGAGGTTGTGCACTTATGTACAACAAGGCCATGGACTTGGATGGAGTTGTGAGAAGACTATGGAGCATTCCTACTAGATGCAAAGCTAAGGCATCTTGCAGAGACCTTTGGGCTGAGACTTGTATGCTTGCCAAGATGTTGGTTGGAGATGACACATGGAGCTCATGATGACATGATATTGTTGTGACTTTTGGAGTTACAATGATGATGATGCCTTAGTGACAACACTTGGGCATGGGTTGAGCCGAGACTCGACCACTTTTGACACATGGAAGCTTATTGATCTATGATCATGGGCATCACATGGATAGATGAGATAGCTGTATACTTGTTTCTATGGCAGACTTGAGGGATGGCACATACAGATATGATGGAAGTTGCTTCATGGACCTGGATGTGGCACATCGAGAGTCGGAGTTTGATGATATGATCTCTTCACTTTGAGGAGATGGATGTTATGCAAATGGATGATGATGTTGGAGAGAAAACATCATGGACAACATGTTGCAGATGGGATGGAGACTACTTCATGGACCTGAGCATGGCTTACACTTGTATGGAGATGGATTCTTGATCAAGTTGATGATGTGATAGGATGTTTTGAGAAATGACTGATGATAGCATAAGTATGTGCATTCTCATGGTTTGAGTACGGAAGTTGGATTAGCTACCCAACTAGCTCAGATTATGGGGCTCGAGCAGTGTACAGAGATATGTTAGCATTTGTTGGAGTATCATGATAGCAGTTTAGACAAGGACGGTACATGATGAGGTCGACACGATATGTTGTAGGAAGCATGTAGCTTGAGATGGAGGGGCCAACCTTCCACGATGGGGAGTAGCATGTGGAAATTGTGACAGGGTGGTTGATGATCATGGACTGAGATGATTTTTGATGTATGACATACCGATGGGGTGTATGCCTTGGTGTGGATATCTTGGTGATAGGTGGTTGCTGGAATGAGATATTGTCGAGGAAGACAATGACTTCAAGTGGGGGAGGATGTATGGACCTGCGGTCCAGGTCACCTTCACCGTGCGAAGGACAGGCGAGGAGCTCGTGCGAAATGTGAATTGAACGAGCCAAGGGTGAGTTTATACGATTTTGGGTGAGTTGAGAGGGCAGTCCCATGAGTTGAGAGAGCCGACCCTCCACTAGGGAAAATGCAACATGTTGAACGAGTCGGCTTGGGTGTTGGGCGTGGGTCGACCGAGTGACATAACCCGCCACCCGCCTGTATATATTAGTGGATGGTTTGTGGAGGCAAATCATCATTCGATCAACACGAGTTCGAACAAGGAGTTCCGCGGTGCGTGGATGAGCCCACACGATGGGTGAAACTCGGGTGGAAAACTCGTTCAAAAAAGTCGGGTGAAAAACTCGGGTGAGAAACTCGGGCGAAAAACTCGTGCAGAAAACTCGGGTGAAAAACTCGTGCAGAAAACTCGGGCAAAAAACTCGTGCAGGAAACTCATGCAGAAAACTCGAGCGAGGTTGTCGGGCAGAACTCGAGTGAGGTCGTTCAGGCAGGACTCGAGCGAGGTTGTTCAGGAAGAACTCGAGCGAGTTCGTCAGGCAGGAAACTCGGACGAGGTCATTCGGGTGAACCAGCTGAGGTCGTTTGGGCGAGCCGGATGAAGCCATCGGGCGACCTGGGTGAAGTCGTTCAGGCGAACCTGGTGAAGTCATGTGGTGACCCGGGTGAGGTTCTTTGGGTGAACTGGGTGAAGTTGTGTGGCGACCCGGGTGAAGTCGTGTGGCGATTCAGGTGAGGGTGCACCATGCACGACGAAATGAAGAATCATGCAGACGGAAAACTTGGGTAGGGCGTGCCATGCAAAACGAAATAGTGGGAACAGTGAAGTGTTGGGGTTGTTGTTGTTGGGAAAAGTATCCAATACGGAATGACCCTATCCCACTCTAAGGGTCATAGTACCTCAACAACAATCAAAGCAAAGCTATTCGAGATTACTTCTTTATGAGATGTAAGAGAGGGGAGAAAGAGATCCACTAACCGTTATCTTCCGCTAATGATTGATCCAATCTTCTCTCTTTGCTTCTTGCTCCCAGCTCCTTGCTCTTTCACTGGCCCAGCTACACCAAGATCCTGCAAAATGACAAGAGAGGGAAACTACAAGAAGCATACATTCATAATTGATTCAAGGATTAGAATAAATCAAATATACAAGTATCAATACGCCATTGAGACACATGCATATAGAAGAACCTCAAATGCTTTATTAATGGAAGAAGTAAAGTTCTGAGAGTGTTACAACCATAAGAAGCCCAATCCAGCAACACCTCCCAGCAGAAAGAAATCTCCTCTTCACCTCCTTCAAGAAAATCACCCAATAGTTCTATACTCAAACCAACAGCACTTCCTTACATTCACAAGATTCCAGCCTCCCTAGACCTCATGAGAGAGCTCTATATATAGAAGTTTTGGAGAAAGGATGAGTCAGCTTGAGGCTGGCATGAAGCTGACTAGTGTCCTCTCCCACTTCAGTTATTCTTCAGTTCTTGAGTCCACTTGGAGTTTCTTGCTTCCACTTGGAGATCTAGATCCTCTTACTCATCACAAGGCGAATTCCCTGATCCAAGTGTCATTTTGGAAGCTTCCTGGGCATTGACACCTTGAGGAATGACTGTGCCACTTGGCCAATCTCGCCCAACGCAGGTAGCCTTCATTACTGTTGACATTCAGCACAGGTACAGAGTGGAGCAGTTGACATTCAGCGCAGATGCTCAGTGGAGCAGTTGACATGATCCAGAATTAGCTTGTTTTTGAGTGTTTTCAGGTGGAGAACTGATATTTAGTGCTGTGGTTTGCTGACCTTGTTCCTCTAGGGGTAGGAACAACATGTTTAGGGACTTTGGATCCCTCAGATTATTGACATTTCATGCTTCATGCTGTAAGGCACAAAAATGTCTATAACAGTTGCCCCCTAAAGTATGAGGTCGTTTATCGGGTGAAATGCTTTATCAGGAGGATCCAAAGTTCATTCAATCGCTGAGAGGTGACCTGTAATAAAATACAATACAATACATTATTTTTCATTCTGCTTTCATGATCTAGCTGAGGCGGGCATTCCCATGCTCAGCTTTATAAATTCATTTTGGTACATATAACAGACGATCGTCTGATGATAGACTGATAATTCTCTGCTGAAATTACCATCCTTTGAGTAGGATGATCATCTGCTGCAATGATGTACATATCAAATGTCTTTATATTTCCTGAATATATATCACAGCCCGGATGGATGAAACTAGATCCGGGGTCTTCAAACTCGTTCGATCTTCACTCTAAGTACAAGTCGATCCATGTGAGAATTGCGCTGAAGTTGAACATGGAAAGACATCGCTTGATTACCGGTCAATAATGTAAACCGTTAACAAGCGCGAGAGGAATCACCGATAATGATAATGATCCTCAAGGTACTGCAGTACAATTCATGTGGTGTGAATAAAGGACTTGGCGTCGAACACCACGCAAAATCTTCTGGTCGAAGGTCATTGATGTATACCTGTCGCCGGAAGTGAGAAACTTGCCATTGAGGCATGCAAGCTTCAAAGTACTGAGGGGGGTGTTCCTAGATCAACTTCTTGGATAATGAGCTGAAGTTGACAAGAAGCGATCCGTCAAAGGAGGGCCTTAATGAATCCCACATCAGTGACACGGAACGGAGCTAATGATTTTAGTGGAGGTGAAAACAATCTGTGAAATATGATTCAGGGTGGCGATCATGGGTGGATGAAGGATAATGTATGGCAGTGGATGGGACACGGTTGACTCTTTCTGAACAACATCTCTTGAACATATAACGACACTGATGCGATGGATCGGTAGCATTACCCAAAATGTGGATGGTTTGGCGAAGACCATGGTGATGAGACCGGTGAATGAAACAACCCAACCCGATGTGATACGGAGGACAAAGTGTCATGTTCAAGAGCGACTTGCTACCATTACAGCTTTGAGGTTCTCCCAATTTTTCCCCAGTCATTTCTGACCAGTACCTCTTTATTTTTGTCAAGCTTGAGGAGGATAACATATGCTTGTTCTATAACCTGCCCTTTGGGCAAGCCCATCGCTATGTTTTAACGAGCCTAGCGATAGGGAAACTCGTTCTCATCTAAAGACAAGTTTGTCGCTATTTAATCATTTTAACGAGTCTAACGACAAGGAAAACTCGGTCCTTTTCATTTTTAGAGAGTCTAAAAGGTACAGAAAGTCAAATCCAAAATTCCTTTTTCGTCATCTAATCCCTTAAGTCCGAAAAAGTATAAAACAATATAGAAGGGATGAGTTTTCGATAACTTTAACGAGCCGAATAAAACAAGCACTCAAACTTTTTGTGCAATAATCCCTCAGGTCCAAAAAGATTAAAATCTAGAAGAGGGATAGCTCTTCCGGTCACTTTTAACGAGCTGGAAGGCCAAAACTCGGCAAACTTTTCATATTTTACGAGTCAGGAGAAAAGAGCTCAAAGAAGACTCGTCTTTTGAGGAACGAGTGATAAACAGGGATAGCAGCAGATTCCAGGTACAGGTTGGAATTTTCCAATCACGGCAGTGTCACAAGGATGGCTAGGTGAAATCACTCTTCGCAGCTGTTCCTCAAAATAGGTAAACAATCATATGGAGATGAACGATTGGCCAAATGGAATGGAGGTGGCGGGTGCAAACACGACCAAGGCTTTTTATGGCTAATAAATTTACGATCACAGTGGTTATTTACCAAGATGGGTTCATTTTTTAATGAGCTTGAATGCGCCAAAACACTGCTCAATCTTATGTTTATTTTTTAATGAGCATGAATTCCGCGTTAAAACTGCTCGGATATTCGCTTTTCTATTTTTTAACGAGCATAAATTCCGCGGTAAAACTGCTCGATATACCAGTCATAAGATAAGAAATGTCTCCTGTGAGATAGCTATTTTTTATGGAGCTTTATCTCACGAAGCTATGCTCCTCATTTGGCAAATTTTGACCTTTGCCCCACATCCTTTCTTTATGCAAGTTCGGAAACGACTAATCCAAAAAACAGATAAATAACTGCTCTTAGCTTGCACTCCAAAAGGTTTGCATGCCCCCAGGTATAAATTATAATTTCAAGGCTGCCCCTACTTATCCGATAAAACATTTGTTTTAAAGGGTGAGGCTTGCCTCTTTCTGGTTACCCAAAGATTGTTTTGTTAACACCATCAAACGAAAACATTTCCTCAGCACTGTCTACCGAAGTAGCCAATGGTGAATGACCTTTGTCAAACAAGTAACCTTAACAAAAGAATCCTGTTCCAGAACAACCCCTCTTCCTTCTTTCGGACGGGGTACGGACTAGTCATATTCTCCCGCGGAAATTCTACCTTATACCCAAGGTTTCCTCTGCCCGAAGCAGACCAGGATGCATGCCCCCTGGGTTCCAGTCCCATCTTTCCGAATCACTCGCACTCATCGGGAAGGAGGACTGGGGGTGGAGATATTTCTTGAGTGAATAGACCATTGAGGGTTGGTATATGACTATTTGCGATGCGTGATCCCGGAAATGAAAGTTGGTCTACGAGCTTGACCATTCTTCCTTCGTGTGGAAAACACATTACTCTAAAGAGTGAGGAGACTATAGCTCCCATGCAATATATATAGTCTCGTCCAAGGAGTAGGTTATAATCCAAGGGTCCTTGAACGACCATCACGTTCATTTGAACGGTCTTCCCTTTCAATGTAACAGGTACATTGGGGAGGATCCCTAATGGTCGACTCGTTCCTTTATCAAAACCCGAGAGATTTCTTATCTCAGGCAAAAGCAGCGGGGAACCCAGTGCTTTCCAAGAAATAGAGGAAAGGATACTCACAGATGCCCCTTCATCAATGATAGTTCCAGCCATTACCATTCTGTAAATTTGGACTATGATTCTGAATGGTATACTGGCTGGTAACCGGGGTCTGCCTAGTTGGTTCCAATCAAAGGACACAACCAGGTTGCTTGGTGGTGGGACCGAATACACGGCCGGGTATGACCCTGACGATGTTCCTTCCTGCGATAAAGGAATGGGCGCATTGCCCTGATGCTCATCAGAATCGGTGTTGATGAAAAGAATCTGGATGGTGTCATCCTTATTCTCTTCAGTGAGGGTGTCATTTGAAGATGAATCTTCAGTGACGGTGTCATTTGAAGATGAAACCTCTGAAGGCGGAACCGGGTCAACTTCCGTTTCGACCTTTGGACTTTCGTCCGGTCTGGATTCAGTAGGTTCATTTTCAATGACTGATGCTTCAGCTAACCACTTGAGCGGGCCAGCTGTATTTTCAACCAACGAAGGACTTGGCACGAGTTTTTTGTATCCAGGAGGAAGTCTCAACGGTGAAACCGGGCGATCTTCCAAAACTCTCTTCGCTTCGTCTAAGAAGGGACAACGGTGGATGGCGTGATCACCTTCACACAGTCTACAGGGGGATCTTGCTCCCCCTCTATGTCTTGAACCTTCACTTTCGCTGGTTGATGGTAAGCATTCAACATGGCTATCAGAGGTTGATGCTCCCGAATTGTGCAGACGATGGGACCAGTCCCTTAGTATCCGGGGAATACAGGGACAATCTCTATGGAAGTGGTCTCCTCTACATATGACACATGGCGATTTAGGCCCGGTCTGTGCTGTGTGTGGATTTTTGTCAGATGTCTTTTGCTTGCCCCCAGTCGCCTTAGGCTCCTTCTTCTTCTTCTCTCTCTTCTTCTTCTCCTTCTTCTCCATGGGAGCTTGGCTTTTGCCGGCTCTACCTTGCGAAGATGAAGGATTGGAGGAAGAGTTATAGGAAGTAGAAGGCTGGTGGGCAGCTCTAGACTGATCTAACTGTTGACTCGACTGTTCAGGAACCATGGTGTTCTGAACTAGATTGGTTGAGAATAGCCAAATTGGTAGGCCAATTGTCAATCCTGGAAGCGACAATGTGGCCATGTGGGGCACACCAACTTCTCCCAAAGAGGAGAAAGGACTAGGATTTCCATCTTGTGGAATTCCTTGGTTGGGGCGTTCCATGTTCTCAACCTACAGATCAACGCAGGAATAGGAGGTGATTATGTTCCGTTTAAAATAAATTTTATAACGACGCTTTAGACACAACTTGCTTTTTCACTTTTTAAGAGTCGAGAAAAAGCTAAAGATGACTCTAGTCTCCTTCGATGTTTTAACGAGCTCGAAGTGACAAATGCTCGGATGGACTTTTTCAGTTATAGAGTTTGAAAAAGGCCAAAAGAAACTGCTCTGGAGATCTAGGCAGAGGGTGTGCCAAACTTTTCGCAAAACCACAGAATACGTTTTACGGTACGAGTGGTCGATCTTCGTGAATGCTGTGTTCACTGCATTGCGATCAGTAGGGCGGCCGACATGGTTTCCTATGGATAAAGGCTTTGTTCCTATAGGGGTCTCCCAATATATACGCGACGGTACGTTGGAGCACAAGTCTGTATTGATACTTATCGCTTCACCGTGGAGGAGTCACCCAACCACTCAATGCTAAGATATCACGTTTAACGACGCCAGAACACGTCTCTAGCTTAGACCTCTATGTGTTTGCGTTATGTTTCAATGCATTGTTATGTAAATTCAATTTATTTTAAGGTTGATCTTGTTTAGCAGTTTGTCTTTATGGATCACCATGAGATGTATAGTAACACTCCTAAATGCAGTCTAAGATGATAAGCAAGCTTTTCAATATTTCAACTTTGAAAATCTTAACTACTGAGGGAAAAGAAAGACAACATCTTTTCACACAGATCATAGAGCACACACTAATGCAATTTTTCCTAAATCAACATGCAAACTATCATAATGCACATGCACAATGCAGGTATTTCTTTTCTCTTTCTTAATGTTTGTGCGATACAAAAAGAAAGCTGTTGTATAACTTTGAATTCAATTTCAAGTGAAAGCAAACAAGTTTGTCCAAAATCAAAAGACACCTTAAGATTTACTTGTTTCGACACTAGAAATATATAAACTCAAACCATATGACGAAAGCAAAAGCTCAATCAGCTATGAATAGCAAACAAACTAACTCTTAAGATCAAAACGACACTTTATCACAAGTCTAGATCTAAGAGGCCACAACAAGACTAGTTCACTTTCGTTATGGGAAACTGCAAATGATATAAGAAATACACAAAGAACAAATACAGTTTCTTTATACAACCGAGGCGGAATAGTGGCAAGGAAAGTTGGTTTCAGATAGGTACATTGACTGGTAACAGGCTTCAAAAACAAGGGTGAAAACAGGGCAAGAAACAGCAGGAAACCCCAGTAGCACAAGGCAAGACTGGTTCAGCGCAGGTAGTACACTGTCAGTTTGACATTCAGCGCAGGTAGCCCCTTCGGGAACTGCGCTGAAATGCAGACAGCCTTCACACAGCCTGCACTGAAGAACGAAACTTTCGTTTCTCTTGGTTTCCGGGTCACAGATTGCTCAAAAATTCACAGTTTTTGGCCAAATCAAAAGCTATCAGTCAAGTACACACTAAGGGATGAAAATGAGGATGAAAAGCTATCACTAAGAGCTATTTAGAGTCCTTGTGGATCAGCTCTTCAAATCATAAACTTGCCCAGAAACTGAGCTAGAGTAGCTGCCCTCTACTTTGCATTTGAAAGATCCAAATGCAGTTCGATTCGGTACTCCCTTTGTTTATGAAATGAATAGAAAAAACACAAACAACCAACAAGATACGATCCCCCAGTGGAGTCGCCAATTTGTTGTTGGGAAAAGTATCCAATACAGAATGACCCTATCCCACTCTAAGGGTGATAGTACCTCAGCAACAATCAAAGCAAAGCTATTCGAGATTACTTCTTTATGAGATGTAAGAGAGGGGAGAAAGAGATCCACTAACCGTTATCTTCCGCTAATGATTGATCCAATCTTCTCTCTTTGCTGCTTGCTCCCAGCTCCTTGCTCTTTCACTGGCCCAGCTACACCAAGATCCTGCAAAATGACAAGAGAGGGAAACTACAAGAAGCATACATTCATAATTGATTCAAGGATTAGAATAAATCAAATATACAAGTATCAATACGCCATTGAGACACATGCATATAGAAGAACCTCAAATGCTTTATTAATGGAAGAAGTAAAGTTCTAAGAGTGTTACAACCATAAGAGGCCCAATCCAGCAACACCTCCCAGCAGAAAGAAATCTCCTCTTCACCTCCTTCAAGCAAATCACCCAATAGTTCTATACTCAAACCAACAGCACTTCCTTACATTCACAAGATTCCAGCCTCCCTAGACCTCATGAGAGAGCTCTATATATAGGAGTTTTGGAGAAAGGATGAGTCAGCTTGAGGCTGGCATGAAGCTGACTAGTGTCCTCTCCCACTTCAGTTATTCTTCAGTTCTTGAGTCCACTTGGAGTTTCTTGCTTCCACTTGGAGATCTAGATCCTCTTACTCATCACAAGGCGAATTCCCTGATCCAAGTGTCATTTTGGAAGCTTCCTGGGCATTGACACCTTGAGGAATGACTGTGCCACTTGGCCAATCTCGCCCAGCGCAGGTAGCCTTCATTACTGTTGACATTCAGCGCAGGTACAGAGTGGAGCAGTTGACATTCAGCGCAGATGCTCAGTGGAGCAGTTGACATGATCCAGAATTAGCTTGTTTTTGAGTGTTTTCAGGTGGAGAACTGATATTTAGTGCTGTGGTTTGCTGACCTTGTTCCTCTAGGGGTAGGAACAACATGTTTAGGGAATTTGGATCCCTCAGATTATTGACATTTCATGTTTCGTGCTGTAAGGCACAAAAATGTCTATAACAGTTGTGAACAGAGGTGTGACACGTGCGGAGGCGCCTGTGTGTGGCGACTTGGTTACGACAAGGCGCGCCTCAGTTTGAATTCACAATGATGGAGATGAATGATTTTGATGTGATATTGGGGCACGATTTCTTGAAGGGCAACAAGGCAATTGTTGTCGCCTTCTGCGATGAGGTGGTGCTGATTGGGAAATCACAGACTTCAACTTTTCCTACTCATAAGAAAACGAAGGAAGTCAAGGTGCAGCATGTTTCTACACTAAGTTTGGAGAAGGCTATGCAGGAGTCAGACATGGAGACATATGCGGCTGTATTCAAAGGATTCGAAGGCAATGATGTAGTGGGGACGCCTGTTCTAGATAAGATTTCAGAGGTGTTGGCCAGGTATGCAGATTTGATGCCTGATGAGCTACCGAAGAAACTTCCACCAAGGCGTGCAATGGACCATAGCATTGAGCTTGAGCCAGGGAAGAAACCTCCAACTAAAGCACATTATCGGTTGTCAGGACCTGAGTTGGAGGAGTTGAAATGATAGTTAAAGGAGTTAACTGATGCGGGTTTCATCAGACCTTCAAGGTCCCACTATGGAGCTCCAATATTGTTCTAGCGAAAGAAGGATATGAATGAGCTACGAATGTGTTGTGATTATCGTGCTCTCAACAAGAAGACAATAAAGAACAGGTATCCTTTGCCATTAGCTATGGATTGCTTCGATAAGCTTGCGAAAGCCCGAGTGTTTTCCAAGCTGGACTTGAGGCATGGGTATTATCAGGTGCAGATAGCTGAAGGAGATGAAAGGAAGACCACGATAGTAACAATGTATGGTAGCTTTGAGTTCCTTGTTATGCCATTCGGGTTGTGCAATGCTCCTGCTACGTTTTTCACTTTGATGAATGATGTTCTACATCCATACTTGGATTTGTTCGTAGTAGTTTACTTGGACAATATAGTGGTTTACAGTGATAACATGGAGGATCATAAGAAGCACTTGGCACTGGTGTTTGAGGCGCTGAAGAAGAATCAGTTGTACTTGAAGAAGTCTAAGTGTGTGTTTGCTTAGACTGAGATTTCGTTCCTTAGACACATAGTGGGTCAAGGGTACATACGAATGGAACTGAACAGGGTGAAAGTGATCGAGGACTTGGTTCAACCAAAGAATGTCCATGATATGAGGGTGTTTTTGGGCATGACCAACTACCAATGGAAGTTTGTAGAGGGGTACTCCAAGGTAACATCATCACTGACAAACCTGCTAAAGAAAGACAAGAGATGGAGTTGGACGAACAAATGTCAGATGGAATTTGATGATTTGAAGAATAGGACGGTTACAACACCGATACTGAAGTTTCCGGACTTTGAGTGACCATTTGAGGTAAACACAGATGCTTCAGATTTTTCCATAGGAGGGGTTCTTATGCAGGATGGGCATCCGGTGGCATACGAGAGTTGAAAGTTGCAGGATAGAGAACGGAGGTATCTGGTCCATGAGAAGGAGATGACTGCAATCATTCACTATTTACCTGTATGGAGGCATTACTTGATTGGAAGGCTTTTTTTGTCAAGATGGACAACATTGCAGCAAGTTATTTTGCATCACAACCAAAGTTGTCAGTGAAGCAAGCTCGTTGGCAGGACTTCTTGGCAGAATTCGACATGACTATTGAGTACAGACCGGGGAGACTCAATGTGGTGGCAGATGCCCTTAGTAGGAAGGGACAACTGGCAGCATTGGAGGGATAAGATTGGGCAACACGAAGTAGGAGTCAGGTGCAGATGTCAGAAGAGATGCAGAATAAGCTCAAGGAAAGTGTTGAGACCGATACTCAGGCGCGGAAAATAGTGAAGCAGATAAAGGAGGGGAAGACACGAAGGTTATTTCTTCGAGATGGATTCTTGTTCTTGGGAAACTGACTCTATGTTCCAAAGTCATCCGAACTCAAGAGGCACCTTTTGAAGGAATGCCACGATTCTCCGTGAGCTGGCCACCCAGGGCAGCGTCGTTCTTTGGCATTGCTGGAGAGAGGATTTGTTTGGGAGAAGATGCAAGAGGATGTAGAGGAGTATGTACATACATGCATCATTTGTCAGCAAGACAAATCAGATACTCAGAGGCAAGGAGGTTTGTTGTGGCCTTTACCGATTCTTGAGAGACCATGGATGAGTGTCTCGATGGACTTCATCACTCAGTTTCCATAATTACAACGGTATAATGGAATCATGGTCGCGGTTGATCGTTTTTCCAAGTATGTTGTCTTCGTTCCAACAAAGATGCCTTGTGGAGCCAAGAGGACTATGGAATTGTTCTTCAAGAACATAGTGAAGTATTGGGGTATGCCATTGAGCATCGTATTGGACAGAGATCCATGATTTACAGGCAAATTTTGGACCACATTGTTCAAGTTAGTCGGGACAGATTTGTTGATGAGTTTGAGCTACCATCCGCAGAAACATGGGCAGACCGAGAGTATCAATGCATTGATGGAGGATTACTTGAGATATTATGTGATGGTTGATCAAAAGAATTGGCCTGAACTCTTGGATGTGGCTCAGTTCAGTTACAACATTCAAAAGAGTTCTGCGACAGGGTACAGTCCACTTGAGTTGGTGAATGGACAGATGCTAGTCACACTGCATACTATAGTGATAGGAGGTTTGTTGAGGAGTCCTCATGCGAAGAAGTTCATGAAGGCTTGGGACGAGACCTTGGAATTGCCACGGGTGCTCTTGCACAAAGCTGCAAGGAGAATGAAGAAATGGGCAGATAAAGAGAGACGGGATGCACACTTCAGTGTGGGAGACATGGTGTTCCTCAGGATTACCGTAGATCAGTTTAAGCCACCTAAAGGGATTTCAAGATCGTTGACAAGGAAATATGAGGGGCCATTCCGAGTTAAGAAGCAAGTGGGGGAAGTTGCCTACAAGCTAGAGCTTCCGCACCATATGAATATGAAACACCCAGTTTTCCATATCAATCAGTTGAAGAGATGTATACTTGATGATGATCATCCAGAGAGAGAGTGGAACCACCGAGGAGACCAGCCATGATTGTGGACAAGCCGAACCTCGAGATGGAAAATATTCTAAAATGTCAAACAGCAGGGATTGGTAGTCACATACGACGGGAATTTCTTGTCAGATGGAAGAATGCACCGGAGGAGGATAGCTAGGAAACAGAGGACTCATTTTGGAGATGGAAGTGAAAGATTACAAAGTATGATAGGAAGTTACAATGGATATCTGGATTGCCAAGGATGGCAATGACTTTGGGTGGGGAAGGATGTAACACCCTGCGGTTGTGGCGACCCGCGGGCACGCCCACCGAGCAAGCTAAATGGTGAACCAGTCGATTCGGCGAGCTCCCATAAGCAAGACATGAGCACGGGCGAAATAATGAGTTAGAAAATGCAAAGTGTGGACGAGGTGGGAGAGCGGCCGCGGAATTATAGTGGGTGAGTGAACGCTCAAGCCCAGGAGCCGACTTCAGCCGATGGGCGAAGAGTCGCGATGGTTGGGCGGCCACCCACATATATGGGTGGGCTGATGTTCAAACAAACCAAACAAAACAAAGTGTTGGGTGGGTCAGCCAAATGCATGATCAATGGTGGCGACCATATAAACCAACAGAAAGACGAGTTGGAGAGGCATCAAGCTTCTGACTTAGACAGCAAGTCGGAGGTGCGAGTTACATCTACGGTGACTGTGGTTAAGGCACAGGTCGTGGGTCATATGAGCCCACACGATGGGCACGTTCAGAGGTAAATGGCGAAGGCGTTCAGGCGAGGTAACACGGGCAGGTGGGTGCCCGCCGAACGACCGAACGGATGGTTGAACGGTGTGAACGACCGCGAGTTGGGAGCGCCCGGCGGTGCGAATGGTGAAGTGTGAATTGGTAAACGGTGCGGCCAACGTGTGGAGGGCACTGAGTAGGGTGAGCCGATAGCACACGGTGGTGCGCCAAATCAACACAAACGACTCGATCGTTCAGAAATTTGTAAAAATCCGGTTGAGCTTGTCTCTCAATGAAACTTGTAAAAATCTAAGATTATAATAAAGATTATTATATGCATATGATTTATGTGTTCTTCTGTTGTTGAATGTTGAATGTTGTATTAATGGTTTCCGCACATTAATATGATGTTTAAAAATGATGAATGTTAGGCATAGTTTAGAAAGTAAATTAACAAATGAGCATGTTAAGTACTTAGCCGATGTCGCACGAAAGCCAATTTGTGAAAAAAGAATTGGGGGCATTGTTAGGTTCCTATACCAATAGGTTTCATTTTTCATGATTGACAATGCAAGTGCCAAATATGTTCATCTTTTCATGCTGCAAAGGTTCCATATTTTGTAAACAAATGAGGAAAATTAAAAAATGTAAAGATGGTATGCCCTAAAAGAAAAATCAAAAGGAAAAAAGAGTAAATTGGTCAGAAAGAATAGTAGAAATGAACCCCAAAGAAAGACCAGGAAAGTGGCCAGTCAAAATGCCACTGCTATCTTGTTTGTAAGTTCACAATGTGCAAATATTGTTGTTTATCACACTTGATGGATGGCCCAACAGTTCAATCTGGACCACTCCATATTTAAATTTGTTGTTGTACAATAGAGAATGAATATCTGTCCAAATAGTTTAAGCTTGGCAGATGAGTAGATAGGTAGAGAAATTAAGGAGCCCAACTGCTTAATCTGGGCCCTTGGAAGAGATAAGAGTAGATTTAGATAGGAGGGGAGTCAAAAGAAAAGAGGACAATCAGGGTTTTCTATCCCAAATGCACCCAATATAAAGGAAGAAAAAATGTTAGGTGTATTAGGCTGGGTAGGCAGTTTGAGGTTGCAGAAGCAAGTGGGTGCTCACTTTTATCTTATCAAGAAAGACTCATATCATCAGTGACATAAGTACCAAGGCAGTTGTTGGACTGTAGAACAATGGAAGCATGACTGATTTCCCCTTCATTCCCCATAAATATTTTACTAACATCCCCTCAAGGAGCTTGGGATCTGCCCAAGGGTCCTGTTTCACTTCATTTCATGATAAATGCTAAGTTGAATCTTGACTCCACTTAGTGAAAAGAAGCCACATTTCTTGTGTAAAAACCATTACTCCATACTCCTTTCATCTTCCTAAGTCTAAGTTTTCGCTCCACATACTTAGCATTCACCCATATAATTTCAATTCATAAGGTCATATTAACCTCTAATTTTATTATTTAGCTCCCTTAAATCATTTTCCCATTCCTATTTTTACAAAAAACTATATAAAAACCCAAAAAGTGTTAAAATCCCTACCCCATAGCACTATAGCTATATAACCTAAAGTTCGTGAAACATTTGTTCATTTGGAACCTATGATTAACCCTTCCGCATCCAATTACCTAGGATTAATTTAACGTCTAGTTAAATTAATAACTATTCTAAACCCCCCTCCTAAACCATACTATAACCCCGCGCGCATATATATAATGGGTTTAATTTAGCATCTGGTTAATTTAATAACCAAGTTTGCTCCATATAAAACCTTATAACATGCCATATAACCAAAGTTCATTACCCCGACGCATTGTTAAACATTTAAATAGAAGGTGGGTCCCGCGTCCAAAGTTGCTCACCCTCCATCGTCGGTCGAACGCCGTCCAATCCTGCGCCCAGCATCCAATGGTGGGCGGCAATATCGGGCACCCTGATCTGCCGGAGATCAGCATCCGGGGGATGGGCAGTATTGCTGCCGTACCCCCGCCACGCATCAATCTCCATGCGTGATCGGAGGCCCCCTCTGCAATACCACCCCGAGCCAAAAGCGATGCCGGGAAAACCGAAAACTGCCCGCCACCTGCCCCCTGACGTCAGCTCCCCATCACCTATGACGTTACGTCCACATCGGCCCGCCGTTGCCCTATACCGTTGCCACATCACCTGCTCACGTCACCACCCTGCCAACGTGTCATCCGCCACGTCACCATACATGTCGACTACCACGTCATCTTCCGTACCCGCTACGTGCCAGATTACGTCATGTTGACGCCATCCCCAAAAAGTCCCAAAAGCGCTAAAATGCCCAAAATTCAATAAAAAGACATGAAAATGACTATTTTGTTTTATTTCTATTGGTCAACTTGGGAGCGCTCTGCATGCCGTTTACAACGAATTGCCGCCCGAACTCAAATTTAATCAACCAAGCAAGTTCTACCTGCAATTTCGACCCCTCAGTTCAGCATTGTACCTGTCAGTCGCCCTCTCCGCCATTAAAAAACAGGTATTTACCCGTCTGTTTGCCTCCAAACCCTATTTTTTCACAGTTTTCTCCATTAAAGTTGTTTGAACATCTACCAATTCAAACCAAAAAGCACTCCACCACCTGAAATTCCACCTGTTAATTCACTAGGTGACCCTTTGTTCAACAGCAACCCTGCAAACTCGTCCCTCTCTGCAAATTTCGCCATTAAAATACATGTCAACGCCGTTTTCGCCGGCAAAGTCTACAAACTGTCCAAGCATTTAGTTCCTTTATCAAAATCCTCTGCAAAATCTCACTCCTTTGGAAAGAAATCAATCCCATTCGCTCTGCAGTCTACCCACAGAGCCTATCAATCCAATGAATTCATTTAAAAAGACTGTCTAAACTCTGCAGAATCTGCTCTTTTACAATAAATTTACACAGTGGGGCCACATCTATATCAAAGTCTAATATGCTAGCTCCCTTTCAAAGCTTCAGAGACAATCTTTACTGTTTAATTGTTACACCAATCCTAATTTCATATTACAGACACAGAGCATTCAACATGGCCAGTCCAGCAGCCTTGAACATTGCTCCTCTCAATGCACCTCATAAGGAACTTGAAGCATTACCCCTGGCTGATAGGGACCACCTTATTCAAGATTTGGTTGGAGATAGAAACCACCTACAGACCTTCTGTTAGCTGAGAAACAATCACTTGAACAACAGTGATATTTATGGCATTTGGGAATCAAACCTGCCCATCTACTTCCTCCCTTCTGTCAATATTTTCCCTGAAATTATTCACCTCTGCTGTGAAAACTATGACCCATCTCAAAGAGTAATCAAGTCTCACTCTGGGAGCACCCTCTTCCAAATAACTCCTGATTCAATCAACCAAATGCTAAACTTCAAGCAAACTCAGCTTTTGATGCCTCTCTCTTTGAAATTCCTGCTTGATGAAGGTCCTAAACTCTCCAGCTCTGAGATAGCCTGAATTGCCAAAGTATTCATGAGGGCAGACCGCCTGCCTACAGGGCCACCTCCTTTTCTGTATGTGTGCTTTAATGAAGTGGGCAAGTTACTGGTTGATATGATATCCTATGTACTAGGTTTCAAAACAAGTGAGCACATTGATGAAACTATACTAGTCATGCTGTCTGCATTCACCCCAGGATAGCCCCCTGCTGTCAAGTACAATTATGCCAAATTCATCTCCAACAAGATACATGACCAACTGCTGAAACTGGATAGGGAGGGAGTCTTCAAATATTCATCCTATATCTATCATTTGTTCATGTATTATCAGCCAGACTGCTTCCAATGCCCCATCAAAATATTGGACTCTAAAGGGGAAAAGAGGTCTGTAATTTTCTGGACCTCAGTCTTTCATGAAGTCCAGAACTCCCCCTACTCTTACTGTGAGTTTATTGACCTGTTTGTCTATCCAGTGTCTTGTCTCCTGAAGAGAGCCCCTCCTGCTAGGTTATCCTATGACATGCAGAAAATATTGCAGCTTTCAAAGAACTACAAAATAGGTGACTGGTACTTTTACCAGAATCACACTGTCATTAGGATCTATGGCTATGAGCTCTATCCCTACAGGCTCCCAAGATATGTGCCAATGAGACTGTTTGCCTTTGAGTATTACAGGAAACTCATCAATTCAGATTTAACTCATTTTCATAGTGCTAAGAAGAAGGCTCGCCTGAAATTCAAAGACCAACTAGGCCCCTTTGTCATGAACAAGAAAGAAGGTTGGCAAGATGCTGATCAAATATTGAGGGATAAACTCAAGTTAAAAAGGAGTTTTTGGTGGGTCCCTTATGACCCAGATGGATTTATTAATGCCAGGAAAATAAAATATAGGCTGTCAACCTATCAGCATTGTAAAATCCCACAAATTGAACAGTTTTCCAACCAAGATGAGTGGGTGGCAGGGACACTAGTTGAGGAATTCACCCAAGAAGAAATTATGGAGCAAAATGTCAAAGATTTGGAAAAAAACTCTTGACTTGGATTCTTTTGGGCAGGTAATATTCAAACTGCCAGATCAAGTCGAAGAAGGCACATCTACTGCTACAGCTTCACAAGCTGCCCAAGAAAGATCTACACCATCAACAGGTACAGCAAAAGGCAAGGAGGTGATGGATGCAGAACAGGAAACAGTAATTGAACAACCTACCACCTCAAAGGAGCAGAGTCAAGGGCAGGCTCCTCCACAGCAAACTGAGACACTACAAGTGCCAGCATTATAGACCCCTCTTAATGAGGAAAGAGGTAAAAAGAGGGATAGGGAAGAGACCACACCTCCAAGTGGGTTAATCCAGCAACCAGAAGCCAAAAGACCAAGAGTTGATCCTCATGTTGAGGAAGAAATTACTAAAGAAGTGATTGAGAGCCCGATTAGTGGAAGAGAAACAAGCCAGCAAACACCTACTAGCTCATTCCAGCAAGAGCAAGAGAGGCAGTGGGGTATGGAGGTCTCTTCCTCAAGGCAGCAAAGCAAGCAACCGCCTAGCATTAAAGCCACTTTCATGGAAATCAAGGCTCAGAATGAATTGTTAAGAGTACAACTATATGATCAATTCCTCAAGGCAACACCCTCCAAACAACAGAGATTAATGGCATCCTATGACTTTAAGGAGGAAAAGATGATTCTGAGTCATTTCAAGCCTAAGATACCATAGCCCTAGACAGCTGCAGACTATATAAAGACAAGCTTAGAGGTCCTCTCCAAGGACATACACACGATGGACCAAATAGAGCTGCACAAGCAAACAGGTGAGATGGTCTATGCCACCCTAGCAGACAAGGCCACGCTGGCTCATCAACTGAAGGAATCATTGAAAAACACAAACACTCAATTGGATTTGGAAAGAATGTCTTCCTCTGCCAAAGATAATAGAATAAAGACATTGGAAGAAATCATTGTGGAACTAGGACATGATCCTAAGAAGGATGCTAAAGCCATCCAAGCCCTCATAAGGAAGAAAGAGGAAGATATTGCTGCACTCAAAAAACAATTGAGGATACCTGTAACCATGCACCCTCAAACTGCAGAACTTGTGCAAGAGAAAGAAGCTGAAGATACCATGGATTTGCTAATGAAAATGAACCAAAGAATAATTCAGATGGAGGGAGAGTTGGAGAAAGCATTGCAAGGCAAGCAGGGAGAGTTGACCTCCCAGCTAACTCAAACAACTCTAGCTATTGCTACTGTTCCTCCTACACAAGCAGCATCGATCCCTCCTATTATCCAGCATACACAACAGCTACATCCACTACATATGCTATAGCAGCAGCAACAACAACAGCACCTGAATCTAGCATGAGAATGGAAGAAATGATGAAAGCAGTCAAAGAGCTAGAAGTTCAGGTGACAGAGGTAAAAGAGGCCAAAGAAAACCTGGCCAAGCTGAGAAACAAAGAGAAATAAAAGCCTTGGACAACAAAATAAAGGCCTTGGAGAAGGAGCTTACTTTAGACAAAACTCTGACTGAAATCAAGAATATTTTGTGGGCCAAGATTGGCTAGTCAATCACTGACCAATGGCGATCGATTCAGGCCATACATGAACAGATAGAATTAATAGGCCTATCTCAGTTTGAGACTTAAAGGGCTAGAGTAGCATTGGGAAATATGCCTGAGCAGGCCAATAAAATGATTCACTTCCTCAACACTCATACCAAAGAGGAACTGGCAGCATTAGATATCAGTAGCAGGACAGATACTATTCTGACAGCAAAAAAGGTGCTGACCCTAAGAAACTTTGTGCAGACTCTAGAAAGAAAGTGCCAGGAAATGCAGGTAGAAATAGATGATTTCAAGCTAAAGCTTGCAGCATTGCAGAGTAGAGAATTTCCCAGCCTATTAACCAGCGCTGGAAGACTGCTGACCCGTGAGCAGTATGCTACCAGGATGAATAACTATGTTTCAAATCAGATTACAGCATCCTCAAGCACCTCAGAGGAAACAGGGCCTCCCTATGGACAGACTCTGTATGAAAAATTAGAGAACCTGTTTTATATTGAACATGAAATAAATCATCTGTTTGAGGTTTAGCCCAATTTTTACAGATACACTGAAGCTGATGAAACACTCATAAAAATAGAAAGATATTAGTTGCCTATTGAGGATTGGTGGCAAGCAATGCTAGAGATTTTGCCAAGGTAATTTCAGTCCTTTTTCCTCTTTTGATTAGCTTCAGATTTTGGTCAGCTATAGGTCCGCAAAATTGGGTACACACGCCACCGGTTAAAGCATGAATACAACAGGCAAAAGAAGTCAAAGTGTGACTACAACAATTTTATGAAAGACCAAGTATGGATACCAAATCCAGGACAGCAAAGCAGTGACTCAGCAAAGCACCAAGACAGCAAACACAGAAACCCCAGATTAAAGACGCAGCTTCGCTGACTCAGTTAGTCCAAAAAGTCAAATTTCTCTGACAAAGTGGACAGCTAACGCACCAACAATTACTGCAACATTTATTCCTTTCATTTACTTCTTTTTGAAGAGTTGGTGAGGGAACTTATTTCATGAAGACTCACCCATAAGATATTTTGTATCTAATTTTTGTATAAATACCTCCCCATAGAATGTATTTGGGGTTGGTGATTTTCTCTCTAAGCTACGCTGTAATTTCTGAGACTCTCTAATACAAATGGCTGTTGAAGTTCATGTTTTCTGCGCTGTCTGAATGTGGAAATGATGGTCTGGGACTGCTATAGAATTCCTGTGTCACTCTATGGAACAATAAGTTATTCTAAACTCTGTTTTATGTTTTTTGTGTTTGTAAATGTCATATACGTTCCATAATCTTAGTAACAAAGAAGAAGAATAGCCCAGGATTTGTTTAAATGCACCCTGTGCTCAATCTCTTCTATTAATTATGTTTTCTTCAGGATTAGTCATAAATATGAATTCTTAACTGCTCATGTTTGCACTAATTCCTTCATTTTGAATATTGTTTAGGAATTCTTTGTTGCTCCTGAATAATATTCATACACTTTCCCTCTGCCAGCATAATGAAAGATTCTTGACTGCCTTTCATTTCCTAACTTCATTCCACCAATTTCCAGATTTGAAAATTGTTCCAAAACTGCCTATCTTGCTCTGTAGTTCTACCATTCCCCAAGAAACACTTTCAGTTGTACACCATCCTTGACTCCATTGCCCAATAGAACAGACTGTCTTAGACTTTCACCATAGCTCTGCCTGAAATCACCATCCAACAAACTTAAAACAAAACCTATGCATAATAAATAGCTTAAGATACTCCAAAAAAAAGCTAAATCACAAAGAGAGAGCCTTCTCTGGTTGCAGGTAGGCTAGGACCTACAGCTAAAAAATTGGTTAGTGGTTACCTTGGTCGTATTCCCTTCAGGAGGCAGGGAACAACCTAAGTGATAACATCATTGGCAACTCCACTGGGGATCTCTGAATGTTTGTTTATAAATGTTGTCTGTTTTCTAAAACTACAGATGGAGCTTGAAGTTGGCCAGGTAGCCTTTGAAACTGTCTTTGCTCTGCATTTACAGGAGTAAATAAAAGTTGCTTTAGTCAATCTCCAGTATAGTTTTATGCTATAAACAGTTTTTCCAAAGATTTGATCAGTTTCCCTGTTTCAACATATTCAAAGGAAAGCCCAAAGCCTCCCATATTTCAAAGAAATTCTTGTAGAATATTGTGAAAAAACTGTGATCTTAAAATATTACCTGAAAATACCAAAAAACAGATTTAGAAGCTAGCTCCAAAGAAGAAAACTCTGTACACCAGGTCATGTCCTGACCCAGATCCTCCAGCTGTTTTTGAAAATCCCAACTTGATCCCTAAGACCCTTAGGAGACAAGATGTTCAAGAAAGTTCTGTTGGTTTAGACCTTGAAACAGTTTAGCAGAACTATATCCCAACTCCCGATAAAGCCTCAGTCCGTCTTCATACAACTGCTGCTTCTCCTAGCTCTTCATCCACCTCTCAAAGCACCCTCCCTACACCTCCATCCACTGCACATTTTTCTACAGTTGTCCCTGTTGTTCCAACTGTCCCATTTCTTCCTGTTGTCCCATTTGTCCCTGTAAATATGGCGAATCGTTATGATCCTCTTCAGTTACCTGGAAATCCAGGGGCTATGCCTCAGGATTATCAAAGCAAAATCACCTATTTTGATCGTACTGGCTCTTATACAGCCCAGAAACACACCAAGAAAATGCAAGATTACTTTGAGAATTATGAAATAGATGATGATGATGTGAGAATGAAGATTATTTTCCAAAGTCTAACTGGGGATGTGAGGATTTGGTTTAGAGCACTTGCTGCAAATTCTATAGCTAATTCAGAAGCTCTTTATCAATCCTTCTTGAACAGATGGGAAAAAAAGAAATACCTTTTACACATCTTAACAAAATATGATAATTTGAAAAGAGGCCCACAAGAAACTATCCAAGACTATTGTGCTAGGTTCAATAATGTTTATAATGCCATTCCTAAAAACCTTAGACCTCCACCTGATTTAGCTTTGATCAAATTCCCTGATGGATTTGATTCTGACATGGCATACCAACTAAGGGAAAGAGCCCCTCCAAGCTTAGCAGAGATGTAGAATATAGCTGTTAGTGTGGAGGCAAAGTTGCAAACCTAATTGCCAAACTGAATCGGGCAAGAGCCGAAAGAAGAACAACTTTCAAAGAGGAACCTTCAGCATTTGAACAAAAATTGGATGCAATCATCAAAGGTATGGACATACTTGGGGATAGGGTGGAAACTATTGAAAGAAAATAATCATGGGAAGGTCAACCAAATAATACTCCAAGAAACCCAAACTTTAGAAAAAATCAAAATCCAAATGTTGGAAGGGTTTCCCCTGACTAGAACATCAAACCTCCATTTCAAGAGAACTATGCCGAAGCCTCAACATCCAGCGAACCAATGGAGGACACCCAAATCAACCTAATGGGATTGAACAGTGAGCAACAAATTTTCCTAACACAAGATGACCAAGAAGCCCATAATATCAATCAATTTCAAACCAAGTCCGGAGAGTCATTTGATTTCAGGGAAGGCTATGATGTAGTTGTCTATGAGGTTCATAAACAATACAAATTGAGAAGCAGAACCATAGATGTGCCTAAACCTACCAAGCTGAAGGATCCCAAGCAGCCAAAGAAAACAAAGGATAAAGTTGTCCTGTTAGAATCCTCCACTAAAACAGACTCAGACACAAAGGAAGTCATTGTGGAAGACATATCAGACTCACAGTCTTTAAAAAATCAGCCATACCTCTCCCATTCAGCAAAAGAAAATTTGAATCACCTTCCTGAAAGTAATTTCAAATCAGATGTACCCCAAAACAACACTCATAATCAAGAAGAGATCACTCAAAATTCAGCTGAAAAAGAAAAGTCTGCTGTCCATAATGCAAAAATGCAGATGGAAAAACCATTCAACTTAGAAACAGAAATAGGTAAGCTAAAAATAACTATTTCTCTCTCTGAATTGGCCAAACATGAAATTTATAGACAACAAATCAATAGGTCGCTACAAATACCAGAGAATAGGGATGCAGTCAATGTTTTAGATGATCAACCAGAATTGATTTTTGGTCCTGAAGTTAATGGTAAAACAGTAGATGGAGGGGTTCCTCCATTCTATGTGAGCTTAAACATTCATGACAGAGTGCTTCATAATGCTATGTTTGATTCGAGAGCCTCCCATAACCTAATGCTGAAATCTGTGATGGAAAGACTAGACCTAGATATCACAAGGCCCTACAAAGACTTGTTCTTATTTGATTCCAGCCAGGTCAGGTGTCTAGGCCTAATCAAAGATCTTTGTGTATCATTGGTCCAATATCCCGCAAAGACAATCTTGATGGATGTGGTGGTCGTCGATATTCCACCTAAGTATGGTATGCTTTTGTCTAGATCTTGGGGTGCAAAACTCCAAGGATCTTTGCAGCTAGACATGTCCTATGCCACTATTTCAGTCTTTGGACATCCAAATAGATTATACCTAGAAACATTAATGAAATATGTGGTTAGTAGCCAAGAAAAACCCCAAAACTTCCCCATCTATTATGTGCATTCCGACATGGATTCATTCATCTTATATAATTCTGGGATGTGTCCCAAAACTGATGTCAAACTACTAGAAGTAGCATAAACACAAAGCATAGATGAACAATCTAGGGCCCCAGATCAAAAAACTGTTCATATGATTGATGCAACAAAGGGAAATAATATATCATATGACATACAAGAGCCAAACCTGCCCATTGAACAAGCTTCTAAAACTCTTAAAGATAATCATAACAAAGAGATCTTATGGTACTTAGAGTTTGATGGCTCTGTGAAAAAAATTAGGAGCAGGGGCAGGGGTTTGGATACACAACATGCAAAATGACCATGCTGAAGGTCATGCATATAGATTAAATTTCAGATGCACAAACAATATGGCCGAGTATGAAGCCCTGTTGTTAGGACTGAAACTGATTAGAAGTCTAGGGGAAACCAAGGTTTCAATTCTAGGGGATTCAGATTTGATTATACAACAACTGAAGGGAAACTTTGTCACAAATGATCTTAGGTTGAGAGCATATAGAGGGGCATCTATTGAAATACTTAACACCTTCTCAGAATCTCAGCTCACCAAAATTCCTAGAAAGCACAATTTACATGCACATAGCTTGGAAAATTTTGCCAGCACTTGCAAGCTACCTTTTGAACCCAATCACCCTTTTACTGCTGAAATCAAACACAGACCTGCTGTCCCAGATAATGTCAAAAATTGGCAAGTCTTTAGAACGATACACAGATAAAAAACTTCCTGACTTTGAAAGAAGAATTCTCTAGCATAAACATTGATACAAGCACCATGGATGAGCAACAACAGATAGACAAAATTGAACAAAATATATCGGCTGAAACAGCAAACCTAATTTTATACCCAACAACTTTCGATGACAAAAATTTACAAGAGCTGAAGCAAACAGATTTTGATGAAATAGTTGAGGCAGAAGCTGAAGTAATTGAACTAAAAGACAATTTTCTGCCCACAGGCTTAACGCCTTTAGAGGACATATTTGACTCAAATGACATTCCTAGAAAGACAAAGATGCAACCACTCAATGCAGAAATTAAGGACAGTAACATTGCAACCACAGAAAATCCCAAAATAGTAAAACTCTCCAAAGCATTACCTGCTGATCAGAAATTGAAATACATTGACTTGTTTAAAGAATTCCAAGATGTGTTTTCTTGGAGTTATGAGGACCTCAAATCTTATGATACTTCAGTCATCCAACATACTATACCCTTGAAAGAGAATCAAAAACCTTTTAAAAAAAATCTTAGAAGGGTGAATCCTGTCCTCCTTCCCTTGATTGAAAAGGAAGTTAAACGAATGTATGAAGCTGGAATCATTGCACCTATCAGGTTCTCGGAATGGATTTCAAATCTAGTGCCTACTAGGAAGAAAACGGGAGAGATAAGACTGTGTGTTGACTTGAGAAATTTGAACAAAGTCCCTCTCAAAGGCCATTACCCCTTACCAAAAATGGATCATATCCTACAAAGGGTAGTGGGAGCCTCTAGGATCTCATTGCTAGATGGATTTTCAGGATTTAATCAGATTTTCGTCCTCCCAGATGATCAAGACAAAATTGCCTTTACAACACCTTGGGGAACCTTCAAATATGTCAAAATGCCTTTTGGACTCAAAAATGCAGGGGCTACTTTTCAAAGAGCAATGGACATAGCCTTTGCCATGGAGATACATGATTTCTTGGTCATATACCTTGATGATCTCACTGCTTTTTCAAAATCAGACCAAGAACATTTAGAACACTTAAGGCAAGTGTTTCTAATTTGCAGAAAATATAGCATATCATTGAACCCAAAGAAATCACTGTTTGGCCTAGAAGAAGGCAAACTCCTAGGTCACATAATCTCAAAAAATGGCATTAGGATTGATCCGGACAGAATTCAAGCTATCCTCCAAGTGCCTCATCCAAGAAACATCAAAGAACTGCAAGCTTTTCTAGGAAAGATCAATTTCCTAAGAAGATTCATTCCCAATTTGGCCAAGCTTATAAGACTATTGAATAATATGCTGAAGAAAGATTCTAAAGTCAAATGGACCATGGTAGCTAAACAAGCCTTTGAGGACATCAAAACAGCCTTAACAAAAACACCAGTCCTCACCAGTCCCAGGTTTGATAAAGATTTCATCATTTTTTCCTTTGCATCTGAGCATATTACTCTTGTTGTCCTATTGCAAAAAGATGACCAAGGATGTGAGAAGCCCATTGCTTTCTTCAGCAAAGCCCTTAGAGATGCTCCCTTAAAATATCATATCATGGAAAAACAAGCTTATGCCCTTGTAAAAGCCATAAAGAATTTCAGAGTTTATATCTTATACTCACATGTGATAGCCTATGTTTCAAATGTTGTGGTTAAGGATATTTTTACTCAAGAAGGGATTAAAGGTAAAAGGGGCAAATGGATAGCTAATATTTTAGAATATGACATTGAAATCAAGCCTACAAAACTCATAAAAGGACAAGGATTAGCCAAACTGATGACTGAAACCAATTTTCAAGCCCTTGACATCAATGAACTGGACAACAAACAGGAGATGGCGACTCCACAGATCAATCAAGCCTTTTTACAATCACCTTGGTATGCTGACATATGTTTTGTATTGTTAAACCTGCAAGCTCCTCCAGGGTTGTCCAGAACTAAAAAGAGATTCTTGAAAATGAAGGCAACAAAGTTCTGTATTATAGATAATGTTTTATTTTGGAAAAATCATGAAGGCATTCTGCTTAATTGCCTAATATTGGATGAAACTGACAAAGTCCTCAAGGAATTTCATGCAGGAGACTGTGGAGGACACTTATACTGGAAATCAACAGCTGATAAAATCCTAAGAGCTGGATTTTATTGGCCTTTCCTGTTTGCTGATGTGAAAAAATTTGTAGTTTCATGCCATAAATGCCAGATCTTTGAAGGAAAGAGAAAGTTGTTACCTTTACCCTTTAAACCCATTTCAACTGAAAGACCATTTCAACAATGGGGTTTAGACTTCATTGGTGAAATCCACCCTTCATCCTCTAGCCAACACTGGTGGATTTTGACTGCCACTGACTATTTTACCAAATGGATAGAAGCCATCCCTTGTAGGCAGGCCAATGACTCAGTCATCATGCAATTCCTAGAAACCAACATCTTGTCTAGATTTGGTTGTCCAGAAAAAATTATTACAGACAATGCTACTGCATTCAAATCCAAAAGAATTATCAAATTTTTCCATAAATACCACATTACATTGGGCCACTCCACAGCCTATTACCCTCAAGGTAATGGTTTAGCTGAGTCATCCAACAAAAGCCTCATCAATATCATCAAAAAGGTCTTGGAGGAGAACAAAAATAATTGGCATAAGAAGCTTGTAAATGCACTATGGGCAGATAGATTGACCACCAAAAGATCCATTGGAACAAGTCCATATGAGTTGTTATATGGCCTGGAGGCTGTGTTCCCCTCATCCTTAGGAATCCCTGTGATTAAGTTGCTGCAAGAGATACAAGCAGAGCCTAATGACATTTAGAGAAGGATCAATCAAACTATTCATTTGCAACAGAAAAGAGAAGAAGTATATCAGCGAACCCAGGTTCTGCAAGATAAACTCAAGAAGATCTTTGATAAAAGAAAAAAAATCTGAAGATTTCTTCATAGGAAACAAAGTGCTAAGATGGGACTATAGGAGGGAAGATAAAGGGAAACATGGGAAATTTGATTTTCTCTGGAAAGGACCTTATGTCATTCAGGCAGTACAAGGCAACACCACCTATTTTTTGAAAAGTTTGGATGGCACAGATACTGAGGAAGGCCCAGTCAATAGGCGAATGCTCAAGCATTATTTTGATTCCCTTTGATCAACACAACGCAACTGAATATTGTACATAAACATTTGTATTTGCATTAGTTTTCATTTACAATAATTAGATAAGGAACATGATGCAGCAGATTTGGAGGAAAATATCAAGGAATTACACCACTTTGGGCGTATTTTTTGAATTTACCAGAAGAGAATGAGAAGAAGACTTGGGAACTTTAAAGAAGTTGATAATCACTCAAAGAAACCAGTGGTGAGCTCCAGTATTGTAGCAATAATGCTACAACTCCTGGGGCTTCCTATCTCTTAATTTTATCAACTCGGTAGTTCGTACAAACTTGGAAGCGACGGTGCTGTATGCACAAGTACTAGCTCTTGTCGCAGCTGTCACTTGGTCAACTGGCACAAGTCTGCTAGGGCTCAAGCCAACTTCTATAGGCTCACAGAAGAAGCTTTATCAATGATGGATGAAAGCTAGCTCAAAGAAGACTAATCTACTTGGCAAAAATGAACTGAAAGAAAATCAAAACATGGAAACCCTAGGAAACCCTAATTTAACTAGTCTAACCTCTATGATGCAAAGAATGTGAAGGAAACTTCTACCAATGATGCCATTACTTCTAATAAGTGAAAATGCATGAATCTAATCTACTTGCAGCTTAAAAGACATGTTTTTGTATTTTTTCTTTAAGTGGATGGAGTGATTGTGATTTTGTGCTTATTAGGGTTTGGTTGTGCAAATGTGATGCGGAAGGAAGGAAAGCTTGGGAAAGGTTGGGGAGGCTAGGAGAGGTCCCCAGAGATCCTTAGCATCAGTCCACAGAGGTTCCTCACGTTCAGAGGCTCAGCAACCGAGTGAGTGGCCTCCTACAGGATGTCTGCAGGGGATTCTATAGGAACCGCAGGGGTTTCTACAGGATGTCTACAAATTTCTACAGGATGACCTACCGTGGGTGTTTGAAGTGATGGTGGAGTGATGGAATGGTAGGGGGAGATGTGTAAGGTAGGAATAAGGCTAGTGATGGCTCAGGAGTGGAGAAGTAGGATGGAGGACGAGTGTATGAAGTGGGTTGATGGATGGAAGGTTATAACAACGAAATGTCTAAAGGATGGAGTTACGTGAAGAGTGGAGGAGTTTGGGAGATAACAGAGCGGAGCAGAGGTCGAGGATGTGGTTGTATGCGTGATCAAGACGAAGAAGGAGGTAATAGAATGATGAAAAGCAGTGTAAATGAAACAAATGGCTTGTGACTGTCACCAAGATGAAAATTCATTAACCTAAGCTACCTGAACTTAATGAACAGCAAGATAAAGCGTATAAAGGAATGTGCATGAAGCAGTGATGAAGGTGTACGGTGCAAGAGTGAAGTGCATGGAAAGGTCTATCATAACGAGACTATGTTGCAGCATGTATAACGTGAAGAACTGCGTATTTTTGTGGCTGGTATAGGCTGCACTCCAATCTCCAAACAGAGATGGCAGTGGAGACTTCCTCAACCTTTTTGCTGGAGCTCCAATGTATTATCAACCTGCTAATCTAACTAAACAACCGAAAGCAATTCAACCATAAACTAGTCCTATCTATGCTCATGAAAAATGACTAAATTACCAAACTGTGAATTCAAATTGCATGTGAAAATACACAAACTCAAAGTGCTGGAACGAAATGCAAACACATTACAACACTGAGGAGATCTATTGCTCTCAGGTTGGGCCCTAACCTGAGAGCTATAGCTCCTTGAGAAAACTCAGAACCAGATCAAAATCTGCCTTCTTTATTCATAATCTGATATCATGCCAAATTGGCTTCCAAAAAGGAACAAAGACCGAGCTGTGCTCAAAAATTACAATAGTAATGCGAGAGTTTCAACAACCTATCAAAGGCTACGGCCTCTATACTTATGCAAAACGATCATCCAACAAGTGTCCTTGATTTTAGGAGCTCGGCTGTCCAACTGAAGTTTAAGCTGCTGATCCTGTAGGACAGTCATAATTGTTGTTCCTGTAGAACAGTTATAACTGTTGTTCCTGTAGAACAGCTGGCTGCTTCTAAGCTCGGTGGGGAGATGGATTGGAGCTCGGAGCTATGGTGGGAATCACGAGGAGGGTCCCAAGACTGTGGACATCCTCTCCTAAAAACCAGCAGTGCCACCTCATTGTCTCCTTGTCTCCTTTTTCGTTGTCTTTTTCTCCCTTTTAATGCAAAAACCTGAAATCATAATGCATTAGTCACGTAGATAAAGTGTCTACCCTTCTTCCTACAAACAACACGAATAAACTAAGAAATGCATGCATAAGCAGTAAAAAGTGAATGGTTTGAGCAAAGCAAGTAGGCCAAATGAGCCCAAATTATACCAAAAATTGGGGCTCATCATCACCCCCCAGCTAAACTATTTGCTCATCCTTGAGCAACTTTGCCCTGGCTCCTTGTCTTTGGCCGAGAACTAGAGCCCAGAGCATGCTTTTCTCCCCCTGATTTTGGTGGTTCTTCCTTTTCTGCCGAGGGTGGTGCTTCTTCCTTTCCCGTTTTTGGCGGCTCTGCCTTTGCTGCCCCTGGTGGTGACGAAGGTGATGCTTCCTTCCCCTTTCCTATTTCCTTGAGTCAGGCTTCGGAAGGCGACTGGCCTATCTTTCGTGTCCAGGAAGTTATTTTTGGGCTCCCCTTTTCGGGGGTGGCTGATGTTTTAGAAGGGGTTCTTGCACTGGGTGAAGTAGGGACGTCCCCTGGAGTGGTTTGGCTACTGGGTGGAGGCTGTGGCTTGCCCGTGGTCATCCTCTTGCTTCTCCTGGCTTCAGATGGTAGAGGGGTCTCCCTCTCCCTTTTCTCCTTCGGTTTTGGAGGTGTGTTGAGGGCAGCCAGTGCCGCTGCTGCCTCCTTTTCGAGAATGCCAGCCTTCTCTTTCTTGCGTTTTGCTCTCTCAGAGCTCCTTGTAGAGGGCCCCTCCTTTTCAGATTTCGGGCTTCCTGTGGAAGACCCTGCTTTGCCCACTTCCAGGCCTCCTGTAGAAGATTCTTTCTCTGTCTTCAGGCTCTCTGTAGGAGGCTGTTTCTCAATGACTTTCGGGCCTCTTGTAGAAACCCCTTTTTCCAATTTCGGGCTTCCTGTAGAAGCCCTTGTCTCCATTTTTGGGCTTCCTGTAGAAGCCTGTTCTCCAACGATTTTCGCGCTTCCTGTAGAAGCCTTGGTCTTTGCTCCTGGGCTTCCTGTAGAAGCCTGCTCCTTACTGATCTTCGGGCTTCCTGTAGAAGCCTTTGTCTTTGTTTTCGGGCTTCCTGTAGAAGCCTGTTTTCCACTGATTTTTGGGCTTCCTGTAGAAGCCTGTGCTTGTGTTTTCGGGCTTCCTGTAGAAGCCTGTTTTTGCTTACCTGTAGAGACAGGTGTCTCCACTTCCGCTTGCTTGCCTGCTTGAGTTTTGCTTTTTGCTTTGGTTGCAGGTGTTGTTGAGGTACTTGGGCTGACGTGGACTACCTCAGCTTTGTCCATTCTGCCTTTCATCCTCTTTTCCCTTGCTGACAGGATAGGTGTGCCACCCTTTTCTTTGTCCTTCTTTTCCTCAGCCACTGCTTCCTTGTCTTCACTGCTGGAGGAGCCACTATCTTCAATCAACATTTTAATATCCCCATCTTTGGTCAAATTGCGGAAGGATTCCCATGAGAGGGGGACCTTATATGAGTGCAATGCATCTTCCACAAGCAGTTTTATTAACCCATGGTGGGCTATCTGATCAGGTATGCCCTCTCTTAGCTTTGTAGCACACTCCATTAGGGACTGCAGGAGATAATGAGGGATGCTCAGTTTTTGCTCTACAGGAAGGTCGATTCGGTGCCTCAACTCAGCGAGTAACCGAAAGTGATATGCATACACGATGCTGAACCGGCCTTCACAAGTAATATATTTCATGATTTGCAAACTGACTTCATTCCAAGGTGGTGATAGGCTCGTTCTTCTCACCCCGTTTTTATCCTCCGAGAATTCTTCCTCAGGTGGAAAGAATTCCTTCTTTGCCTGCTGACTCAGCTTTCTCTCCTCTTTATCCCACGGCAGACCCATGGGAAGTTCTGTGATCTGACTGATATATTCTGGGGTGAGTTGGAGGCTTAGACCTCTGAAGCTTACTGTGGCCAGTGTCTGGGATTTAGGCTTCAAAGCCTGCAAGAATTCCTCGGCTACTTCATCATCGTAGCCCTGCAGCTTATCACAAAAAGGCATCCATTGTGCTCTGGTAAAGAGCTCTACCACTGCCGGGTTTCTCCTTAATTTGGTGGAATCTGTGGGTTCCCGCCTGATAAACCCACCCGGCATGATGAACACGGGGGTTTTGACTACAGGTGACAAATGCAAAGGAGATTCGGTCTATTTCAGGCAGAGCATGCATACAATTCACAAAACACAGTCTAATTATACTGCTATCCTGTAGAAGCGATAGTATAGGCACAGAAATCCGAGATTTTTATGACCAGACTGTGAATAATGATCTTGCCACCTTTGAAAGCCAATTGCGGAAGGAGTTTCAGGGTTACCTTTTTTTCTGCCACCTTTTCTTACGTGAGGAATTCACCTTCCTGTAGAACTGCGTTCCTGTAGAAACTGCTTCCTGTAGGACTGCATTCCTGTAGAAACTGTTCCTGTAGGAGCAGTGTGCAAACTTCGGGGAGGACTGTAGTTGGCCAGCGGTCGAGATGTGCTTTACCGGCGTTCTGGTAGCCGAAAGCTCGGCGTATCAACGTTTAGAGGAAATCAGAAGAGCCACTCGAGTTTTGAAGTGGGGGTTGATGAATACATGCGCATAATCTAGCCGATTAGATTTTGAATCGGTGCAGCTCGTGGCGCGGGGGGTGAGCTGTCCCTGTCGGACCGTTGGGCGACGTCACCCATCATTCACCTGCATATTCACTCGCTTCCGCATTCATTCCCACAGATCTGCCGCCGCCCTTTTCGGTTAAACTCGTTTCTCGGTTGACGGGACTATCTTCACGTGCGTGCTGCGTGTTTTCTTTGTCGTGGCTGCCACCCAAGCATCCGACTATACCATAACTAGCCGACGTGGCCAGTCAACTGGCCATACGGCCGCTCAACCATTCATTTCTACGCCATGCAAACAAATCAAAGCAATACTCATGCGATTTGGTGGAAAGAAGGGTTGAGACACTTACCTGCGCGCGGCTGCACACGATTTTTTTGGTTTTTGGACGACGGGGAGCGGATCTACCTGCTGCATGCGGCTTACACAGTCCCGGAGGCTCATGGTTACAGGATTCTGGCGAGGGAGTGGATGATCTGGTTGCCTGCGCCCGTGTTTTGTTTGCAGAGGGCGGTGCTGTGAATGGTATCCACTCATGCAGGTTTGACTGTTACAGGATTCCCGTGGGGTGCCTTGTAACAGTCTCGCCTCCTTGGGTGCATGCTGCACGACGATGGATAGAATCTTCTGATCACGCTCCCGGAGCTTCTGATGCTCGGCATGGATGTGGTATGAGCTCTCGGTGCTTGTTTTTCTTTGACAAATGGTTTTACCACGAGAACTCACTGATCTGGTTTGCTGGTGCAGGGATCTTGGTTGCCTGGCGACGAGGATGGTGGAGCAAGGTAACAGCAATGTTCAGGGGTGCCAACAGTGGCATGCATGCATCCTACCCATTCCTCAGCCGCTAGATCTCCGTTTGAAACAAATTTTTGGCCGTCCCAAACTTCTACAGGGAGTTTCCTGTAGAACACAGAGCTTCCTGTAGAAAGTTCGGCCTTCCTGTAGAAAGTCTGCACTTTCCTGTAGAAAATCCGCGCCTTCCTGTAGAAAGACTGCGCCCTCCTGTAGAAAGACTGCGCCTTCCTATAGAAAGGCAACAGCTTCCTGTAGAAGATTCAAACCATGATAAAATTGCACATACCTTGAAAAACATGGGTGCTCTTGGAGGAGGTACTGATGAGGTTCCTTGACAGCATGATAAGGGCCCTTGGCTGTGAGTAGAGAGGCTTCTTCTCCTCCATAGAACATCTGCAACCTGCATGCAATTTTCATATTGTGCTTATATTTTTTCTTCTTTTTTCTCTCTTTTTTTTTTTTTTTTTTGGAAAGATAACAGGGGTGCCCCAAAGAGGTTTTCACCCTTGCTACTTGCCCTGAGAGCCTCAGAGGTTTTCACTCAAGGATCTTTTTCAACCTTTTTTCCTTTTTTTTTTTTTTTTTTTTGAAAAAGCAATAGGAGCGCCTCAATGAGGTTTTCACCCCTACTACCTGCCTTGGGCGCCTCAGAGAGGTTTTCACCCAAGGATCTTTATTTCTTTTTTTTCCTTTTTTTTTTTTTTTCTCAGATCTTCTTTCAGGGTGTGCCAGAGGCAGAGGCAGAACCCTTCTCTATGACCAATACAGATTTCTCCATAGTTTTGATAAACTCTTGTCTTGAGAGAGGTCTCCTGTAGATCTTCAATCGATGCCCATTGACAAGCATGGGAATGGCTTCCTCATCAATGGTTCGAATGAGGACAGATCCATTGTCATGGCATTTCTCCACTGTATATGGTCCTAGCCATTTGGTTCTCAACTTCCCCTTGAAATATTTGTATCTGGAATCATACAACAAAGCCCAATCTCCCGGCTGAAATTTCTTGTCATGGAGATGTTGGTCATGCCACACCTTCCTCTGAAGTTGAACCACTTCTGAGTGAAGGAGGGCCTGCATGCGGTGCTCATCCAGTCCATTTAGCTGCAACAACCTTTCTTGTTGTGCATGGCTGGGATCTAGGTCCAGCTGAGCTGCCATCCTCAAAGTGTTATACTCAAACTCAATGGACAACAAAGCTTTCTTCCCATAGACCAGCTCATAAGGTGTGAAGCCGGTGGTGGTCTTCCAAGTGGTGTTGTAGGCCCATGTGGCCTCAACCAGGCGATTTGCCCAGTCCTTTCTGCTGCTGCTCACCACTTTGGTCAAGATCCCTTCTAATGCTCTATTGGTGACTTCCACCTGCCCATTTGCTGGAGGATGATAGGGAGTAGAAGTCCTATGCTTGATCTTGTGATGAGCCAGTAAGTCTTCAACTAAGTTGGATGTGAACTGGCTCCCTTGATCGGTCACCAGCTCTCTTGGGTAGCCAAACTTGTAGAAGATGTTCTCTCTTAAGAACTCGGCCACCTTTTCTTCTGTTGCTGCTTTGATTGCTTTAGTCTCTGCCCACTTTGTCAAGTAGTCAGTACACACAATGATGTAGGATCTTTGCCTCGAAGAGGGATTGATTAGACCCACAAAGTCCATGCCCCACTTCTCAAATGGCTCAAGAGTCACTTGAGGTTGGAGAGGCATCTCATCCCTTTGGGCTGGTTTCCCCATTCTTTGGCATTGGTCACACTGACTGACATATCTCCTGACATCTTGATGAAGTGTGGGCCAATAGTAGCCTGCCTGCAGGATCTTGAAGGCAGTTCTCTTTGCTGCAAAATGCCCTCCACAAGGCCCATCATGACAAGTGAGGAGGATATCAAAGACTTCCTCCTCCCTTACACAACGCCTTAAGATCTGATCGGGGCCAAGCTTGAACAGGTTGCCCCCGATCCAAGTGAATGAGGCACTTTTTCTGATGATTCTGCTCTTTTCTTTTGAAGAGAGGTGCGGAGGGAACTGAGATGAAACAAGGTAGTTTGCTATATCAGCAAACCATGGAGAGAGTACTGAAATAGCAAACAGATGTTCATCAGGCATCTGATCGTCCACTGTTCCATCCTCATCTGCAGACAAATCCAAACTAGATAAAAAGTCAGCAACAACATTTTCTCTACCTGGTTTATCAACAATGGTTAGATCAAACTGTTGCAATAAAAGTAACCATCTAATAATACGAGCATTCACATCTGGTTTATTCATCAAATATCTAATAGCAGCATGGTCAGTATGTACAAAGGTCTGGTAACCAGTAATATAATGTCGGAACTTGTTCAATGCATGGACCACAGCCAAGAATTCCTTCTCGCTTACAGTGTAATTCAGCTCAGCTTTGGACAAGTTTTTGCTAACAAAGTAAATGGCATATGGAAGTTTCTGCTCAACTTGTCCTAAAGCTGCACCTATGGCTTTGTTCGAGGCATCAGTGTGGATGTGGAAAGGTAGGGCCCAGTTTGGACCTCTCAGGATTGGGGCTGACACCAACTTGTCTTTCAACTCATTTAAAGCCCTCTGACAATCATCAGTCCATTTAAACTCCACATCTTTTGCCAACAAACCAAACAATGGCGAGGCTAGCTTGCTGAAATCTTTAATGAATCTCCGGTAGTATCCTGCTAATCCCAAGAAACTCCGGACATCCCTTACCTTTTGATGAGGTGGAACCCTCTTGATGAGAGCAATTTTGTTAGGATCCACCTGCAATCCTTGGGAAGAAATGGTATGGCCTAGCACGGTCCCTTCAGTCATCGGGAATTCACATTTTTCAGGACTGAGGGACAGGTTCATCTCGGTGCATTTGGTTAGGAATTTCCCCAGGTTGGACAATGCTTCCTGGAAGTTGGCCCCATATGGAGTAAAGTCATCCATGTATATTTCCACTGCATCATGGACCAGCTCCGAGAAGATGCTCAAGACAGCTCTCTGAAAGGTAGCAGGAGCATTGCATAGCCCAAAGGGAAGGACTCGGTAGGCAAAGGTACCCCAAGGACAAGTGAAGGTGGTCTTATCTTGGTCTTCCGGGCTGATTTGGATTTGATTGTACCCGCTAAACCCATCCAGGAAAGAGAAGAACTTCTTTCCTGCCAGTCCATCCAACACTTGATCTATGAAAGGTAGAGGGAAATGGTCTTTCTTGGTAGCTTTGTTCAGCTCACAGTAATCCACACAGATTCTCCACTTCCCATTCTTCTTGGGAACCAACACTAGAGGGGACACCCATTCACTATCTGAGATGGGGTAGATGAATCCGGCATCCAACAGTTTTTGCAATTCTTCCTTGACAATGTCTTTAAGGGCTGGATTCATTCTCCTCTGAGGTTGCCTAACCAGTTTACAGTCCTCTTTGATATATATGTGATGAGTACAGACCGAAGGATGGACTCCTTTCATTTCCTTATAGCTCCAAGCAAAAGCATCTAGATGGTTGGCCAACAGACTACACAGCTCCTTTTCCTGAGAAGGAGATAAGGAGGAGCTGATCTTCAATGCTCTCTCAGGGCCGAACTCCACATTCTTAACTCTGGGAGTGACAGGGTTGGTTGTACAAAGATCCACTAAGGTGCTAGCTTGGGCATCCTCCACCAATTCCTCTAAGGGTAGTGCACTAGAAGGTGGATTCTGGATCAAGGTCTCGATCAAGTCATCCTCGGTTGGAGGGTCTTTTCTAGTGGTATCTAAGGTGCACAGAGGTGCTGAATACACCTCGTCTTCTTCTCCTTCTTCCAACCAGAGTGGTAAATCATGCTCTAAAGAAGGTTGGGCAGGAGGGTATAGGACTAGTTGCTTGGACATGGGACCATTTTTGATGGTCATGTTTCCTGCCCGACAACTTATGTAAGCATCTGCAGTAGCTAACCAAGGCCTTCCCAAAATGAGAGGATATCCAGTAAGCTTAGCCTTTGGTTGCAGAACCAGGAAGTCTGCAGGGTATTCCCAAGAATCAATGGAGACCATGATATCCTCCACAATCCCTTCGGGAGTCACGGTGGAGCGATCTGCTAATTGCAGTACTGTCGAGGTCTTCCTCAAGGAACCCTGAAGATTGAGTTTAAGCATGGTATCCCTGGTCATCACATTAATGGCAGCCCCCAGATCAATCAAGGTGTGAGGTATGATGGTGCCATTGATGTGAACATCTACTACAGGACTTCCAGGATCTAGGTACTTTGGGCAGATGACTTGTCCTAGCATAAGGTCAGACAGTTGTCCTATGACATTGATAGTTGAAGCATCTTTCTTCCGTCTGCCTGGGTGTTTGAAACACTTCTCCTTAATCAGCTTATTATATATTGGCACATCCTTGATCGCTTGGAGAAGTGGGATTTTTACACACAACTATGCTATGGAGACCCTTAAGTTTGGCCACGAGAGCAGCAAGCTGTTCATAGTTCTAGGAAGAAAGCAAGCCGCAGGAAAATTTCATAGTGTAACTACTCAGTTGGAGCAGGTTTTAAGTGAATTGGCTTATGTAGAACTTGGATTGTCAAATGAAGTTCGAGAACAGGTTGAACTTGTACATGCCGTCATTTGTAACCATCTTATAGCCACTTCACATGAATTTGGTGGTTATGGCTCTGCTACATATGGGCAACCTGTTTAGGGCTATCCTACTAAATTAATCTTGCATCAATATTATTGACGAAAAGCCATGTCCATAATGCCTGCCTCTTCACCATGTGCTGCTGCTTTTGCTGTTACAAAATCTGTTGTTGCTGCCCTTGAGAGATATACTCTGTTGTTGCTGCCCTTGAGAGAGCAGAGAATGATGCAGTCATCTTCCCATACAAGAAATTCATGTCACAAAAAGAAAAAAAAAAACAACAAAACATTAAGATTTGGACTCCAAAGGATCAAAATAATTTTGTTATGGACTTTTTGTCATATGATCCCCTGATATGATCTGAGTTTTTTGTTGTAATTACTACACTCTGCACTTTCCGCAGCCAATACAGTGTTTCCGCAGCCAATACAGCGTTTCCGTAGCCAATACAGTGTTTCCGCAGCCAATACAGCGTTTCCGCAGCCAATCCCAGATTCCGCAGCTGTTTTGTTAAACTCTAGGTTGTAGGTGTCATCAGGCAAAACAAGTCACATGGGTAGCTAGGGAAATGTCAGTACATAGATGGTGTCCTATTCATTCGGTCAAATTTGATGAAAAAGACCCCGGTCAAAGGGAAGTCAAATTGGGTGTTATCACTAAGTCGCCACACTAAGTCGCTGCATGTCAAGAAAAAATAATAATTTTGAATCAATGAAATGAACAAGTTATTTTCTCACTTTTCTGAAGGTATTGATTAATTTTGGACTGATAATGAAAGATGAATGGCTAACTTTTTATTCAAGATTTTTAGCTACAGAGCTGTTCCCCAATTCCGCAGCCAGAAAAACCTCATTGTTCAAATCAGCCTATCTTTCTCATACAAAATCAGATTTTGATGATTTAAGTACCATTGGAAAGATCTCAACAAGATCTATACAATGAGAAATATATCATTAGAGTTTGAAATGGCAAATAATGAAATAAATTGCTGAAAAGAAGCAACATCAACTTGAGGCACTAATTCCAAAGTAGGTATAAATTCTTTTGATTTTTCCTTTGAGAACTTGTTTCATTAATACAAATTCTTAGTTTTGTGTGTAAATATCATAACTAGAGAGATTGGCCACCTCTCTCCTTTGATAATCTTACATTCCATTGCAGAAGAAGTATTAGTTTTTTTTGCAGGTTCCAGGAGGAAGGACAAATGACTACAAGAGAATGGTGTCTCTCTAAGAGACCAATTTGTTTCATAAGAGGATGATCAGCAACAAAGAGGAAATATGTTGATGCAAAATCAGATCCAAACACTTGAAAAACTTTCAGATACTATTGTCTCCATCACATCCATCCATCACATCCATACTTCATAATAAACCATTCACCTCATTCCACTCCATATTTTCCATTTTCATTCACATACATTTTCCATCTCTTTTTGTCCATTCATAACCCACCAATAAAAGCAAGAGGCTCATTCACATGCTTATTGCCCATTGTCATTTCTGTTCTCCATTGCCATTTTCCATTTTCATTTTCCATTCCTTGTCATTTTCATTCCACAAATAAGCCCTGCTTCAATGCAAATTATTGAGTCCATAGTCCTTTGAGTCTAATTTCTTTGTAAAAACACCTTGAGGCTTGCATGCCTTAATGGCAAGTCCTCATGCTGACAAACAATGGGAATACATTAATGTCCCTTGTTCGTTAGATCTTCTAGGTGACTCGACATCAGCAATTCATTCGTACCTAGCAAGATGTGTTTGGGCATCTTGACTCTCATTGTCATCAATGGTGAGAGTGCTCGTGTTGATTAGTGGCATCCATTAATGGCCACTAAGCCAACAATTTCCTACTATGTTCGACATCAGAACATCTTTTCACATAGTAGGAATTGTGCCAATGAGTTTTGAAGACATGAAGACTATTATTTTAAGCATTTTGGAGCAGATTCAGCAAGTTTTAATAGAAGCAATAAAAAGTCATCTTATCTCTCTATCCATGACTCCTCTTGATCAGTCACTTGAAGAAGAAAATGATCAGAAGTTTTCAGCCACTACACATACAACTCATCCATTCCAAAGGGTAAGTGAAGGTACGGCATTTTCTAACTTTTAACCATATAATTCCATAAAAAGCTAGAATGATAATTGTTGGAAAAACATTTCTCTTCCTCATTTCATAAAATTGCCAATACCATCAGTTGGGGGGGGGAATACCTTCATATTCATATCTTGCCATGTCCATATCATATTCAAGAGCTCACATACTTCCAACATATATTAGATATTACATTGCTATTATGAGCATACAATGGCTTTTGAAAAAGTGCTTAAAGGATAAATTGGATACAAACAAAATCATGGTTGTCACACAAGAACCAACCATCATGCAATCCAATAAAGGTATACTTTGCAACAATAATCAAAATATCATTATGCAAAGTTCAAAGATCAAAATAGAAGGAAACAAAAGAAAAAAGAAAAAAAAATGGTTGTAACCCAAGAACCAACCATGTTGCAATTCAAGTGAAACACTTTGCAGAAATATGAAGTTATCAAATGATATCATGCAAAGTTAAGCCAAAGCTCAAGGATCAAAAGAGTTAATGTAATATATATTGCATGAGGACATGCAATAGCTTCAGTTGGGGGGTATGTTGAGTCTTGAAAATGTCATTCATTTGCATTACACTTTCACTATTATGTCCATTATATCACTTCCATTTCACCTCCATTTCACTACTATGTCACCACATTCATCCCACTTTCATTATCATTGGGCCACCTTTATGTTTTTCCAATCTTTATTATTTCTAAGCCTTTTAAGTGAATTTGTGGTTAAACATTAGAAAATAATGTGCATATGCTTATACCTAACAAATGGGTTGAGTTTGTTGACATGTGTAGATTGAAAGGAGGCTTCTAGAAGACCCTTATGTGGCACTCTAAGGCCAAATTCGAATTTGGTTGGAAAGAATCATGGGATCATGAGGATATGTGTCACATCTCCTAATTGTATTGTAACTCTAAAAAGACATGTGTCTTATCAGTTCCTATTTTGATTAGGACTCTAGAGGTAGAGGGAGAGATTCATGGACTATCATTAATGAGATGGCTCTCATATTTTTGTATAAATAGGAGATCTCTCTCCTTCATTTGCTAATCTTTCCTTTAGTCTTTTCTTAGTCCTTTTAGCTTGTTAGTCTCATGGCTTTTGAAAGCTTTTGTACTTTGTACTTTTGAAGAAATTGAATAAAGCTTTGATGTTCTCAACATGGAAGGAGATGTGAAGTAGATGTCATGGAGCATATTAGGATGTAAGTAGAATAGATTTCATTTTGTAAATATTGCTTTGTAGAATGTAAGGTAGATTAGATTTTCATTCATGCAATTTTAATTTATGCAAGTGTGTTTAATTTTGCTTTGATTTCATAGGTGGTAGGGGGGCCCTGCCTTGTACAGATGTCTTTGTTGTATTTTCTTTATCTCTAATGGTATTTTCAGTTGTCATATTCATAAGTTGCTGCCTTTATTTTATTTTTCTAGCTTGATTTCTAAGTTTAGTTTTTCAAGTTGGAAAAGAAGGATGGAGAACAGGAGCGCTAGGGTTTGCGCTAGCGGACGAGACTGACAGGAGGTTCCTGAGGGCGTTTTGCCGGGCGGCTGAGGACGCAGACCTGCCAGGGAAGCGTCTCAGGTTGCTGGCACGGGTCCGGTCAGGTTTCCAGGAAAGCAACAGTAAAAGGAATCTTGGTGACAAAGCTCTGAACGGAATGGGAGAGTCACGGGGGGGGGGGGAGAGACCCCCTCCTTCAGAAATGTGGTCATGGGAGAAACAAGCACGGAAGGAGAGCAACAGACGGAACGGGAAAACCAAATCCCAGTTATGGGCAACTTATGGCAGAAGCGAATGAGAGGAAAATGCCTACCGAGGGCCCAAAAGCAGCCCAGGTATGTTGTTCCCAACAATAAGCTGGAGGAATATAACGCCTACATGAAGGATCATGCCCTAATCTGCCGTTTTGTGGGGTATTGGCCGTCTGAGCGAGAACTACATAGATGGATTGCTCAGCGATGGAGACCCAAAGGGCAGATCGATCTCAAACTCGGGGCCCAAGGTTTCTTCACAGCAATATTTTCGAATCTAGAAGACAAGAACAGAATTTTCGAAGAGGGCCCCTATTTCCTGAACAACGCGGGGTTATTTATGAAGTTTTGGGAGGAGAGATACAATCCTGAAAAAGAGAAAATGCTTGATGCACCAGTCTGGGTCAGATTATTCGGGCTTCCTGATGAATTCTGGGAGCCGGGGATCTTGGAAGGAATAGGCAACACGATCGGCAGTTTCGTCAAAATTGCAGAGGCCACGAAAAGAGGTAAGTATAATGCCTATGCAAGAATCTGCGTCTACATAAACTTGGCTAACCCCCTCCCGGAAAATGTTGAGGTTGAATACCATGACGAAGTCTGGAAGCAGTCAATTGATTACGAACATATTCCTTTCCGATGCCGAATATGCCACGAGTATGGTCATTTATACCGGCAGTATTCCCTTAATAAAGAGGAAGAAAGTAGAAAAAGTCAGGCAAATCCAGCAAGAAACACTGGGAAAGTGGAGAACTCAGAGAAAGGATTCCAACAAGTGGTCAGGAAAAGAAGATCGAATCAAGAAGGTCCAAAGACCCAGTCTCAAAAACAACCCAGTCAAGCAAAAACTCAGAACAAATATCAAGTATTGCAGAGCGAGGATGAAGAGTACGAAGTAAACCTAGAAGATGATGAGGATCCCGAAAATAGCCCAATGGAAATTTCGGGAGAAGAGAAGGGGAAAGGAACAACTATCAGTAAAAATAACAAAGAGAAAACAGAGGAAGTGGTAACAGAAGCAGATGCAGAGGCCCCGATGGAAGTGGAAGACCAGCCTGAAGCTGAAATCGAGGAAGAAAAAATCATGAAAAGGTTGATTCAGGAGTGGAAGCACTTAGACAGCAGATTCATACCGGAAGATCAAAGGCAGCTATACAAAGAAGTATTCCAGAAATATAAAGAGAAAAAGGGAGAACCCCCGGATGCTCTAGCAAGGGTCGAGAGTGAGCAAGGGACTGAAGATAAAGGAACAGGAATCTTGAGCAAAAACAGCAGAAAGAGAGGCCGGAAACCAATGACCGAAACAATCCGGGCAGTGGGAGAGATCTTGATAAATTCAGGTAAGGTGATACCTCTGTCGGAGGTATTCTTCCCTTCCTATAAAAAATTTTAAATGATAGTTGTCAGTTGGAACATTAGGGGTTTGAATAGCAGAGGAAAACAAAGGTACATGAAGGATAAGTTGCAAAAAGAAAAACCCAGTATTATGATCTTACAAGAAACAAAGATTTTGATTCACCAACTGGAAAAAATCATAGAACAAAGTAGGTTACCTTATCAAGTGATGGGACAAGATGCAATAGGTTTTGCTGGAGGACTCGCTATCTTATGGAACCCAAATGAGATTTCTATAAACAACTGGGTAAGCATGAGAGGAATACTTTCCGGGCTGGGAAGGGTTGTGGGAACCAAACATCAGGTGGTTATCTCTGGAGTCTACGGCCCCCCGACCCCTGGAAATAAGGAGCAGTTTATCAATGGCGTTAAAACAATCCGTCATCTATACCCTGAAGTTGATTGGATTATTGGTGGGGATTTCAATCTGATCAGATCCATGGAAGAGAAAAAAGGAGGGATCAGAAGAAGGGATCAATATATGGACAGATTTAATGAGATGATAGAAGACCTCCGGCTAGTGGATATCCCAACTTTAAACGGGATATACACTTGGAACAATAGAAGGGGGGGGAACAAACAGATTGCATCCAGATTAGACAGATTCCTAGTGTCTGAATCCATTATGAATAAAGATATTTTTGTGGAAACCAAAATCATCCCAGCGCTGGGTTCTGACCATTGGCCAATCCGCCTAGAGATTGACATTAAAAAGATTCAGGGAAAAAGGCCCTTTCGTTTTGAAGCCTTCTGGCTAAGGGACCCGGAGTTTATCAAGAAAATTGAGAATTGGTGGAAACAAAGCAGCAGTCAGGGCAGATGCAGAATGCAAACGTTCCAAATAAAATTGAGGGAGCTGAAAGGCAAAATTAAGAAATGGAACAAAGAGGAATTTGGCAACATTCTGGAGGATAAACAGAAACTAGAAGGGGAAATGACTGAGCTACAACAACAGATAATCCTAGAAGGACGAACAGAAGAAAGCGTTCTCAAGGAAGGGGTAATCCTTGGCAGATTAGAAGAGAGGAGGAAGCAAGAAGAGATACTATGGCGCCAAAAATCTAGGATAAAATGGCTGCGGGAGGGAGAAAGAAACACAAAATTCTTCCATCAGGCCATGGTTAAACACAGGCAGGGAAATAGAATTCTCTCAATCAAGGACAGGAATGGAGAAAGAATGGTTGAACAGAATCAAATAGAACAAGTTCTAACTGATCATCATAAGGAAATTTTAACGGAGCCTCCTGATGATAGATCAAGAGCCATCCAAGAGATCTGCTCGACGATTCCTAGACTGGTATCTGAGGATCAGAACAAAGCGCTCATGAGGGTTGTGACCCTAGAGGAGCTGAGCGAAGTTGTGAAGGCAATGAAGAAAGGGACTGCCCCTGGACCGGACGGCTTCACGGTGGACTTTTACCAGGCTGGCTGGCACTTCTTGGGACAGGAAATTCTGGAGATAGTCGAAGAATCAAGAATAAATCAAAAGGTTTGGCCAGCCCTTAACTCTACCTTTTTTGCTCTTATTCCTAAGGGAGACAACTTAGAGGAAGCTAGTGGATATAGACCTATAGCTCTGTGCAATGTCATTTACAAAATAATCACATCCCTGATTGCAAAACGTTTAAAACCTCTCTTAGGCAACCTAATCTCTCCTGAACAAACGGGCTTTGTTGAGGGCAGACAAATCCTGGATGGTCTAGTTGTAACCCAGGAGGTGATTCATTCCTTGAAAACCACTAAGCAAAAGGGTATGATGGTAAAATTAGATTTATCTAAAGCCTACGACAGACTGAACTGGAACTATCTTGACACTGTCTTGGAAAGATTCGGCTTTCATCAAAGATGGATTGCATGGATTCGCAATCTGATCTCCACTCCTAATTTCTCTATCCTGGTTAATGGAAGCCCTTCCAAAACCTTCAATGCCTCCAGAGGGATTCGGCAAGGTGATCCGTTGTCTCCTTTTTTATTTATATTAGCTGCTGAAGGACTAGGGAGATTCATTAATCATGAAAGAGCAGCTAATAGAATTAAAGGACTGCAAATTTGGGGAAATAATCTGCCCCTTACCCATCAACAATTTGTTGATGACATTATGCTTTTCGGGGAACCAACAGTTAGAGAAATTAAAAATCTTAAGCGGATCCTTGATTTGTTTTCAGCTGCCTCGGGTCTAGAAATCAATAAAGAGAAATCCTGTGTTTTCCTCTTTAACATAGTAGACCAAGTCAGATCTCACCTTATTAGAATTCTGGGATTCAAGAGGGGGGAATTACCCACCAAGTACTTGGGTAATATTCTAGACCTCACATCTAAAAAGTTGAAAAACTGGCAAGGAATGCTGGACAAACTTAACAACAAAATTGCCAATTGGTCGTTTAGAGTTTTGAATATTGCAGGAAGAGTCATCCTTGCTAAGTCGGTTCTTCAGGCTATCCCTATCTACCCGCTCTCGATTATGGCTGCCCCTTCTGGGATCTGTGCGAAAATCAGAGAAATTATCCGGAAGTTCATTTGGAGTGGAGCTGATAAGAAGAAAAAGTGGGCTTTAGTCTCATGGAGTCAACTCATCGAAAGAAAAGAAAAAGGAGGGTTAGGATTAAGAGACCCTGAAATTCTCAACAAGGTCCTGGGAGCCAAGCTCTGGTGGAGATGGCTTAGCGGAGGAAGTGATCTTTGGAAAACTATTTGGAGGACTAAATATAGGATGCCCAACTCTCTGGCTGATATCTTAAAATTACAAGAAATGCCCCGTGGCTCTAAGATATGGGAACTTGCATCTCAAAACAGGGAGTTGATCAGCAAACACACCTTCTGGGAAATCAGAGGAGGGTCAGAGGCAAACTTCTGGGAGGATAGCTGGCAACAACGAGAAAGGCTAAACAACATTCAAGTCCTTACACAAATCTGGGACAAAACTGCAAGAAATAGACAGAAAGTTAAGGATTACTGGATTGAGAATGATACCCTGGAAGACTGGAGAGTCTGGGAGGAACCGACAAGATGGGATCAAGGTTTGCCCCCTGATACTCAAGATGCCTACCGAAAAGAAATGGGTTCAAGAAAACTCAGAGTTCGACAGGGGCAAGATATTCTCCGGTGGGGAAACTCAATGAAGGGGACCTTCTCTACCAAGGAGGCCTATTTTCTAATAGGGTCTCAGAACAGAGAAGACGAAAATATGGATTGGAAGACCATATGGGAGTCCAAATGGTGGCCTAAGGTGTCTATTTTTGTCTGGCTGGCCATAAAGAATAAAATCTTGACATGGGATCGCATTCGCAAGAAGGGGTTCTTTGGACCTTCACAATGCTATCTATGCAACAAGGACGAGGAGGACAGAGATCATCTGCTGATCCGATGTCCATATACTGAACGACTATGGATATCGACCAAACAATTGTTCAACAAACCTGGATTTAACATAAGAGAATTTAAGGACACAATCCTTCAATGGAATAAGGAATCGTTTCAGTGCCGGGTTGTCCAGAGGGCCTGGAACCTGATATCTACTTTCATTCTCTGGACGGTGTGGAAAGAACGGAACCGGAGGATATTCCAAAATGGGGCTAAACCTCCAGAAGTTGTTTGGACTCAGGTGGTGGAGTATACAAGAGAAACCATCCTTGTTGAAAAATGGGAAACGGATGACTGGAAGACGACTCCAGCAGACCAAGACATTCTGAACAAACTCAATTTAAAACTGGAGATGGTCCATTACAAAGACGCGGTCAGCAATGATATGAGAATCCAGAGCCCAGAGAAATTCTCATACCCGAGGGATCAATTTATGAAGCTTAATTTTGACGGGGCCTCGAAGGGCAACCCGGGAGATGCTGGATTTGGAGGGATCTTTAGAGACAGTAACCACCAAGTTAGATGGATCTACGCGGAATGGGGGGGACAAATGACTAATAATGAAGCTGAGTTTTGGGCCCTGCACCAAGGCCTGCAAATCGCCATTCGGAATGGCTACTCCAAACTTGAAATTACAGGGGATTCACAGTTGGCAGTGGAAATAATAAGGAGGCTCAACGACGGACAGGGATGGGAGAAGGTAACCAAGAGTTGGAGGACCGCAGGCATCGTCCAGGAAATAGCCAGCTTGATTAAACGCATTGATTACAGCATCATTAATCATGTGAGGCGCAAAGGGAATCAGGCTGCAGACTGGTTGGCGAATCGAGGCTGCAATGGTCGCGGTAGTTCAATTGATTGTCAGTGGAGGCCCATTGAAAATAATCAGGAGTGGAAGGAGCTGGCCGAACTCATCAAGAAGGATCATGACCATGCCACGGAGGATAATGCACGGAACAGCGGATCGGATTAATAAGGATTCGTGGAGAGTCAGAGGAGTGATGATGACAAAATCAGGTTTCATCGAAATCCTCATGCCAGATAGCAGGACGACGGATCTAGCCCAAGGTGACAGGACTACGGTGGCAGGTGAAACGGTTGGGCATCAGTTCACCCAACGCGAGGTTATTACAGCGTGCTCGATGACTGGAGGTGGAAACGGTTGTTCAGATTTCACACCAGGTGAAACAAATAATGACGAGACGGCAAGGAGTAGTGGCTTACCGGGAAGTGACTGGCGGTATTTGTTAACCGGTAGCCTGTGCGTCCCCGCGTCAAATGAACCTCTTTATAATCAAAATGGGGTGATGGTGAAAGAATTACGAGAGGTCTCCACTTTGGCAAGAGGGGCGGAATACATTGAGAATCATCAGACTGCTGAGAACAGTCAGGGAGATCTGAGACGAAAGAGGGACGATTTTCTGGGAATCATGGAGACCAGGCAGAGACAACGTCAGGCGAGGGGGAATCAGGGCAGTGGGGTGGAAACCAAAGACAGAAAGGGCAAGAGTCTAAGGCCGGCAGAGCCTTCCTTCTCTGTCGGGGAGGTTCAGGACGATTCGGATGAAGGCCTTATCCCGGATAGGATGATGGAAAATGGTCGCCAGCATGAAAACCTGGCTGAGGAAGAAACGGAACCGGAGATTGAAACCCCTGCGGGCGCCGAGGAAATGACGTTTAGACGGTATGGGCTGAGGAAACGCGGTCAGGATGACGGCAAAGAGGAGGACAGAGCCAGCAAGAGAACCCGTGGCCGTAAGAGTCAGGGAAAGGAAGCTGGGGAAACCTTCAAGCAGGGTTCGGAAAGAAGCAGAAAGATGAAAGAGACGGTGACGGACAGGGTGCGCAAAGCCGAACAGGCCTTCCGTCGTTACTCAAGCCAAGCGGTTCGTAAGGTTATGCAGAAGTTTGAGGATGAAGCCACTCAAGACCAGTCGGATGAGGAAATTGAAGACTGGACTTTTCTGTTGCACGACCCGGGTCATACCAGAGGCCGCATGTCTCTCTACAAACAGTCCCTTCATCTATACTGGGTGATGAAGGGAATCATGGCCAAAGCGCTGCTTCAAGTGGCGAAGGAGATGGTGAACTTATCTAAAGGAAGCCCGGACATCCGCCTGGAACTAAGTTTTCTGAGAGTGGCTATGCTTCATCAAGAAGAAACTATGATGAGGATGGAGGAGAAACTGCACACCATCCAGAATATGCTAAACAGGGACCAGCCGGTTCAAGCGGAGGAGGCGCTGCAGCAACCTGCAAGGGACCATGACTAATGCAAGATATGTTTAAAACTAGTTACAATTTTTGTAGTTTTGGCTCTGTTTTTGTTAAAAATAGGAGAATGTATATTCATTATGACAGTAGCTTTTGTAATAGTTGGGGCAAGATGCAGGATTGCATCGTGTATTTAGCAAACTCCATTAGACTTTGGACTTACTTTTTTTGGGCTGCCATTAAGTATTACAGATGGCATTATGTCCTGGTTTCCCCTTGAGGGCAGGCATTTACTGTTTCTTGAACTACTGTAATATCTTTTTGTTCGAAGTAATAGAATGAGCACCACCTTAGCCTACAAAAAAAAAAAGTTTAGTTTTTCAAGTTGTATGCTAACATATTGATGGTCTCCTTATCATAAGTTGTTCATCTTTAAGAGATCAGAATACTAATAAATCACAGCTTGCTTTGAGTAGTTTTTGACTTATATCACTAACTCTTTCTTCACTTGTTACACATTACAATGTATGTTGGAAGCAGAATGTTGGAGAAAGGCAAAGTGGTGTTATAATGTGTCATCTTAGAGCTTGATTACTTTTTAGACTTATATCTAACTACTTCCTAATCGTGTTTCACATAGTACTATATGTTGGAAGCAGAGAGTTAGGAAGAGATGAACATTATAGTTGGTCTTTAAAGTGGTTTTTCTTACCTTTTTATTGCAGCAGCATGAGTAGTGACTAGTGCCATTAGAAAGTGGTTTTTATGCTTTGCTTTCAGTTTCATTTCAAGTTATTTCTTTCAAGCTCTTTCTTTGCAAGTTTAGAAGGTAGTTAGAAACCACCAGTTACACACACTCACTCATTTAGAAACCACCATACACACACAAATCACTCATTTGTTTATAAAACCATTACTATAAACAAAATAAACTATAAAACAACGAAGTAAGAAAAAGGTTAACTAAGCACATATAGTGCACCACACTTCATTAGTTTACGATACCCGGATTGATAATTTATGTAGAGCAATTTAAGACGTTAAATTGACTAGACATTTTGGCGCCGTTGCCGGGGAAGTGTAATTAGGAGACCTTATTTCTTACATCTAAAAAAAAAATTAACAATTCTTGAGTATGCTCTTCTCCTGCACTTTGTGTGATCTAGAGGATCAGAAAAAGGATTGTTAAGTAGAAAAGAAAAATAATAATTCTTAAGTATGCTTTCCTCCTGCACTCTGTGTGATCTGGAGGATCAGAAAAAGAATTGTTAAGAAAAAATAGGAGACAAAATAAACTTAAACATTTCAATTGATTCAAAAAAAAAAAAAAAAAAATGATGAAAAAAATGAAACTCAACTGCTTTGATAGGTTCAAATTGTCCAAAATTGTCTGGTTTTGCTTTGTAGTGGTCTTCAAAACACTGTATCCTGTTCCAATAAGGTTTTGCAACTTAGCTGCGGAAACTCCCTGATTCCGCAGCTAGCTGAAAATTCCGCAACTGTTTCAAGGTTTAGCAGGTTACAGGCATCCGATGAAAAAACCGACCACATGGGCATCTCCAGAATTGTCCCGACATGGATCCTATCCTAGTCACCTAGCTCAGATCGATGAAAAACCAGCCTAGGACCTCAGTCAAAGTCTTGTTTTTAACATGTTTTTCTTGAAGTATTTGCTGCCTGAAATTGAAAATCATTAATCCTTTTTATAAAATTTTACAATTTCAGAGAAGAAAAAAAAGAGAAAAGCAATCTATGGCTGTCTCCATTCCTAGTTTTCATTGTGGCTTCAATAAAAAAAATCTGCCTCCTTGATCAAGCTTTGGCCTGAAATAAACATGCAACATAAAAAATGCATTGTATATATGAGAGAAAAAGAGGACCGAATTGTGCATTTTTGGAGGTTGGTTCCTGTAGGAGGCATTCATCATTTAGTGGCAGATTTCTGAGTTGATTGCACCTTTGGATAGCTACATTATCGATTAGAAACAGAGGGTTAAATTCTTGAAGGTAGCTTCTGGTGATCCATTAAATTATTAAGGGTAGAGTAGTCATTTTTCTCCAAAGGCAAGAGCATGTAAGCTGATTACATTTGCTGACAAAAGGACAAATTTGTTAGCTGAATTTTATCTTATTTCAGGGGTCAAATCCTCTTACTGTTGGAGCCAATTTCCTCTGCCATTACATCCATCAGATTACAGGTCTACTTCATGAGATTAGTTCAGCATTCACCATAATTATTTCGAGATTGACCTGAGTTAGAATGAATCAATAAGCTCAATTGCTGCCACTTAGATTTCTGCCACCTACAAAACCTGTGATATAAACAACCTGAGCTGTAAGTTCAACAAAATTCTTAAGTCGTTGTTTTAAAAAAAAAAAAAAATGCAAGGTATCATTATTAAAAACAATCACTGCAGCAATTGTTTGGAAACGTTTCAGATCAACCACCATCTTCTTCAGCCTCTCACTCCCATCTCACCCCTTCATCTTCCTTCTTCTCCTCTGTCTCCTCTTCGTCATCACTGACCTCCTTCTCGGTGGTCTTCTCAGTCCACAAATAAATGGGGTAGCTAATGAACTCGGAATGCTTCTTGATCAGAACCTTCAGCCGCCTCTCCTCCAAGTATTCCATATAAAAAATTTTCAAAATCAATTTCACAGCCGAATGCAGAACTGTTAACTCAGGAAAAATGCGTAAACACAAGAAAAACTTCAAACTTCACACCTTCGATTCTCCCAAACAGAGACGAATTTAGAAAAACTAAAACATTGGTTTTTTTTCCAGGTGGGTTAGTTAGATAACCCAGAAACCGTTTGAGAAACTTCGTGGCGGTCTGGGAGAAATCTTCGGTTCTTTGGAGCCTCTTTTTTGCCGCCGCGTGAAAAATTGAGTTATTAAACTGATAGTTTGATTAATGGATTAACTCCGCGTGCCTGAGGGAAGGAATTCTAATTGGGATCAATTACAAGCTGGCATATAAAATCAATTACACGTCTTCCCTCTTATCCAATTCAAACCTGTTTAGACATGTGTTCCAATTGAACACGACTCTCTGCCATTAAATCCCATGAAGTCGTTGTCGGTTAGATGTTGGGAGAAAATCATGTTTGAAGGATCCCCTGCTTAAGGATAATACCTTGCAGATCTTGAAATCTCTGCGCTTGGCTCTTAAACATGCTATGGAGACCCTTAAGTTTGGCCACGAGAGCAGCAAGCTGTTCATAGTTCTAGGAAGAAAGCAAGCCGCAGGCAAATTTCATAGTGTAACTACTCAGTTGGAGCAGGCTTTAAGTGAATTGGCTTATGTAGAACTTGGATTGTCAAATGAAGTTCGAGAACAGGTTGAACTTGTACATGCCGTCATTTGTAACCATCTTATAGCCACTTCACATGAATTTGGTGGTTATGGCTCTGCTACATATGGGCAACCTATTTAGGGCTATCCTACTAAATTAATCTTGCATCAATATTATTGACGAAAAGCCATGTCCATAATGCCTGCCTCTTCACCATGTGCTGCTGCTTTTGCTGTTACAAAATCTGTTGTTGCTGCCCTTGAGAGATATACTCTGTTGTTGCTGCCCTTGAGAGAGCAGAGAATGATGCAGTCATCTTCCCATACAAGAAATTCATGTCACAAAAAGAAAAAAAAAAACAACAAAACATTAAGATTTGGACTCCAAAGGATCAAAATAATTTTGTTATGGACTTTTTGTCATATGATCCCCTGATATGATCTGAGGTTTTTGTTGTAATTACTACACTCTGCACTTTCCGCAGCCAATACAGTGTTTCCGCAGCCAATACAGCGTTTCCGCAGCCAATCCCAGATTCCGCAGTTGTTTTGTTAAACTCTAGGTTGTAGGTGTCATCAGGAAAAACAAGTCACATGGGTAGCTAGGGAAATGTCAGTACATGGATCGTGTCCTATTCATTCGGTCAAATTTGATGAAAAAGACCCCGGTCAAAGGGAAGTCAAATTGGGTGTTATCACTGAGTCGCCACACTAAGTCGTTGCATGTCAAGAAAAAATAATAATTTTGAATCAATGAAATGAACAAGTTATTTTCTCACTTTTCTGAAGGTATTGATTAATTTTGGACTGATAATGAAAGATGAATGGCTAACTTTTTATTCAAGATTTTTAGCTACAGAGCTGTTCCCCAATTCCGCAGCCAGAAAAACCTCATTGTTCAAATCAGCCTATCTTTCTCATACAAAATCAGATTTTGATGATTTAAGTACCATTGGAAAGATCTCAACAAGATCTATACAATGAGAAATATATCATTAGAGTTTGAAATGGCAAATAATGAAATAAATTTCTGAAAAGAAGCAACATCAACTTGAGGCACTAATTCCAAAGTAGGTATAAATTCTTTTGATTTTTCCTTTGAGAACTTGTTTCATTAATACAAATTCTTAGTTTTGTATGTAAATATCATAACTAGAGAGATTGGCCACCTCTCTCCTTTGATAATCTTACATTCCATTGCAGAAGAAGTATTAGTTTTTTTTGCAGGTTCCAGGAGGAAGGACAAATGACTACAAGGGAATGGTGTCTCTCTAAGAGACCAATTTGTTTCATAAGAGGATGATCAGCAACAAAGAGGAAATATGTTGATGCAAAATCAGATCCAAACACTTGAAAAACTTTCAGATACTATTGTCTCCATCACATCCATCCATCACATCCATACTTCATAATAAACCATTCACCTCATTCCACTCCATATTTTCCATTTTCATTCACATACATTTTCCATCTCTTTTTGTCCATTCATAACCCACCAATAAAAGCAAGAGGCTCATTCACATGCTTATTGCCCATTGTCATTTCTGTTCTCCATTGCCATTTTCCATTTTCATTTTCCATTCCTTGTCATTTTCATTCTGCAAATAAGCCCTGCTTCAATGCAAATTATTGAGTCCATAGTCCTTTGAGTCTAATTTCTTTGTAAAAACACCTTGAGGCTTGCATGCCTTAATGGCAAGTCCTCATGCTGACAAACAATGGGAATACATTAATGTCCCTTGTTCGTTAGATCTTCTAGGTGACTCGACATCAGCAAATTCATTCGTACCTAGCAAGATGTGTTTGGGCATCTTGACTCTCATTGTCATCAATGGTGAGAGTGCTCGTGTTGACTAGTGGCATCCATTAATGGCCACTAAGCCAAAAATTTCCTACTATGTTCGACATCAGAACATCTTTTCACATAGTAGGAATTGTGCCAATGAGTTTTGAAGACATGAAGACTATTATTTTCAGCATTTTGGAGCAGATTCAACAAGTTTTAATAGAAGCAATAAAAAGTCATCTTATCTCTCTATCCATGACTCCTCTTGATCAGCCACTTGAAGAAGAAAATGATCAGAAGTTTTCAGCCACTACACATACAACTCATCCATTCCAAAGGGTAAGTGAAGGTACGGCATTTTCTAACTTTTAACCATAGAATTCCATAAAAAGCTAGAATGATAATTGTTGGAAAAACATTTCTCTTCCTCATTTCATAAAATTGCCAATACCATCAGTTGGGGGGGGGAATACCTTCATATTCATATCTTGCCATGTCCATATCATATTCAAGAGCTCACATACTTCCAACATATATTAGATATTACATTGCTATTATGAGCATACAATGGCTTTTGAAAAAGTGCTTAAAAGATAAATTGGATACAAACAAAATCATGGTTGTCACACAAGAACCAACCATCATGCAATCCAATAAAGATATACTTTGCAACAATAATCAAAATATCATTATGCAAAGTTCAAAGATCAAAATAGAAGGAAACAAAAGAAAAAAAAAAAAATGGTTGTAACACAAGAACCAACCATGTTGCAATTCAAGTGAAACACTTTGCAGAAATATGAAGTTATCAAATGATATCATGCAAAGTTAAGCCAAAGCTCAAGGATCAAAAGAGTTAATGTAATATATATTGCATGAGGACATGCAATAGCTTCAGTTGGGGGGTATGTTGAGTCTTGAAAATGTCATTCATTTGCATTACACTTTCACTATTATGTCCATTATATCACTTCCATTTCACCTCCATTTCACTACTATGTCACCACATTCATCCCACTTTCATTATCATTGGGCCACCTTTATGTTTTTCCAATCTTTATTATTTCTAAGCCTTTTAAGTGAATTTGTGGTTAAACATTAGAAAATAATGTGCATATGCTTATACCTAACAAATGGGTTGAGTTTGTTGACATGTGTAGGTTGAAAGGAGGCTTCTAGAAGACCCTTATGTGGCACTCTAAGGCCAAATTCGAATTTGGTTGGAAAGAATCATGGGATCATGAGGATATGTGTCACATCTCCTAATTGTATTGTAACTCTAAAAAGACATGTGTCTTATCAGTTCCTATTTTGATTAGGACTCTAGAGGTAGAGGGAGAGATTCATGGACTATCATTAATGAGATGGCTCTCATATTTTTGTATAAATAGGAGATCTCTCTCCTTCATTTGCTAGTTTTTCCTTTAGTCTTTTCTTAGTCCTTTTAGCTTGTTAGTCCCATGGCTTTTGAAAGCTTTTGTACTTTGTACTTTTGAAGAAATTGAATAAAGCTTTGATGTTCTCAACATGGAAGGAGATGTGAAGTAGATGTCATGGAGCATATTAGGATGTAAGTAGAGTAGATTTCATTTTGTAAATATTGCTTTGTAGAATGTAAGGTAGATTAGATTTTCATTCATGCAATTTTAATTTATGCAAGTGTGTTTAATTTTGCTTTGATTTCATAGGTGGTAGGGGGGCCCTGCCTTGTACAGATGTCTTTGTTGTATTTGCTTTATCTCTAATGGTATTTTCAGTTGTCATATTCATAAGTTGCTGCCTTTATTTTATTTTTCTAGCTTGATTTCTAAGTTTAGTTTTTCAAGTTGTATGCTAACATATTGATGGTCTCCTTATCATAAGTTGTTCATCTTTAAGAGATCAGAATACTAATAAATCACAGCTTTCTTTGAGTAGTTTTTGACTTATATCACTAACTCTTTCTTCACTTGTTACACATTACAATGTATGTTGGAAGCAGAATGTTGGAGAAAGGCAAAGTAGTGTTATAATTTGTCATCTTAGAGCTTGATTACTTTTTAGACTTATATCTAATTACTTCCTAATCGTGTTTCACATAGTACTATATGTTGGAAGCAGAGAGTTAGGAAGAGATGAACATTATAATTGGTCTTTAAAGTGGTTTTTCTTACCTTTTTATTGCAGCAGCATGAGTAGTGACTAGTGCCATTAGAAAGTGGTTTATATGCTTTGCTTTCAGTTTCATTTCAAGTTATTTCTTTCAAGCTCTTTCTTTGCAAGTTTAGAAGGTAGTTAGAAACCACCAGTTACACACACTCACTTATTTAGAAACCACCATACACACACAAATCACTCATTTGTTTATAAAACCATTACTATAAATAAAATAAACTATAAAACAACGAAGTAAGAAAAAGGTTAACTAAGCACATATAGTGCACCACACTTCATCAGTTTACGATACCCGGATTGATAATTTATGTAGAGCAATTTAAGATGTTAAATTGACTAGACATTTTGGCGCCGTTGCCGGGGAAGTGTAATTAGGAGACCTTATTTCTTACATCTAAAAAAAAAATTAACAATTCTTGAGTATGCTCTTCTCCTGCACTTTGTGTGATCTAGAGGATCAGAAAAAGGATTGTTAAGTAGAAAAGAAAAACAATAATTCTTGAGTATGCTCTCCTCCTGCACTCTGTGTGATCTGGAGGATCAGAAAAAGAATTGTTAAGAAAAAATAGGAGACAAAATAAACTTAAACATTTCAATTGATTCAAAAAAAAAAAAAAATGATGAAAAAAATGAAACTCAACCGCTTTGATAGGTTCAAATTGTCCAAAATTGTCTGGTTTTGCTTTGTAGTGGTCTTCAAAACACTGTATCCTGTTCCAATAAGGTTTTGCAACTTAGCTGCGGAAACTGCCTGATTCCGCAGCTAGCTGACAATTCCGCAGCTGTTTCAAGGTTTAGCAGGTTACAGGCATCCAATGAAAAACCGACCACATGGGCATCTCTAGAATTGTCCCGACATGGATCCTATCCTAGTCACCCAGCTCAGATCGATGAAAACCAGCCTAGGTCCTCAGTCAAAGTCTTGTTTTTAACATGTTTTTCTTGAAGTATTTTCTGCCTGAAATTGAAAATCATTAATCCTTTTTATAAAATTTTACAATTTCAGAGAAGAAAAAAAAGAGAAAAGCAATCTATGGCTGTCTCCATTCCTAGTTTTCATTGTGGCTTCAATAAAAAAAATCTGCCTCCTTGATCAAGCTTTGGCCTGAAATAAACATGCAACATAAAAAATGCATTGTATATATGAGAGAAAAAGAGGACCGAATTGTGCATTTTTGGAGGTTGGTTTCTATAGGAGGCATTCATCATTTAGTGGCAGATTTCTGAGTTGATTGCACCTTTGGATAGCTACATTATCGATTAGAAACAGAGGGTTAAATTCTTGAAGGTAGCTTCTGGTGATCCATTAAATTATTAAGGGTAGAGTAGTCATTTTTCTCCAAAGGCAAGAGCATGTAAGTTGATTACATTTGCTGACAAAAGGACAAATTTGTTAGCTGAATTTTATCTTATTTCAGGGGTCAAATCCTCTTACTGTTGGAGCCAATTTCCTCTGCCATTACATCCATCAGATTACAGGTCTACTTCATGAGATTAGTTCAGCATTCACCATAATTATTTGGAGATTGACCTGAGTTAGAATGAATCAATAAGCTCAATTGTTGCCACTTAGATTTCTGCCACCTACAAAACCTGTGATATAAACAACCTGAGCTGTAAGTTCAACAAAATTCTTAAGTCGTTGTTTAAAAAAAAATAAAAAAATGCAAGGTATCATTATTAAAAACAATCACTGCAGCAATTGTTTGGAAACGTTTCAGATCAACCACCATCTTCTTCAGCCTCTCACTCCCATCTCACCCCTTCATCTTCCTTCTTCTCCTCTGTCTCCTCTTCGTCGTCACTGACCTCCTTCTCAGTGGTCTTCTCAGTCCACAAATAAATGGGGTAGCTAATGAACTCGGAATGCTTCTTGATCAGAACCTTCAGCCGCCTCTCCTCCAAGTATTCCATATAAAAAATTTTCAAAATCAATTTCACAGCTGAATGCAGAACTGTTAACTCAGGAAAAATGCGTAAACACAGGAAAAATGTCAAACTTCACACCTTCGATTATCCCAAACAGAGACGAATTTAGAAAAACTAAAACATGGGTTTTTTTTCCAGGTGGGTTAATTAGATAACCCAGAAACCGTTTGAGAAAATTCGTGGCGGTCTGGGAGAAATCTTCGGTTCTTTGGAGCCTCTTTTTTTGCCGCCGCGTGAAAAATTGAGTTATTAAACTGATAGTTTGATTAATGGATTAACTCCGCCTGCCTGAGGGAAGGAATTCTAATTGGGATCAATTACAAGCTGGCGTATAAAACCAATTACACGTCTTCCCTCTTATCCAATTCAAACCTGTTTAGACACGTGTTCCAATTGAACACGACTCTCTGGCATTAAATCCCATGAAGTCGTTGTCGGTTAGATGTTGGGAGAAAATCATGTTTGAAGGATCCCCTGCTTAAGGATAATACCTTGCAGGTCTTGACATCTCTGCGCTTGGCTCTTAAACATGCTATGGAGACCCTTAAGTTTGGCCACGAGAGCAACAAACTGTTCATAGTTATAGGAAGAAAGCAAGCCGCAGGCAAATTTCATAGTGTAACTACTCAGTTGGAGCAGGCTTTAAGTGAATTGGCTTATGTAGAACTTGGATTGTCAAATGAAGTTCGAGAACAGGTTGAACTTGTACATGCCGTCATTTGTAACCATCTTATAGCCACTTCACATGAATTTGGTGGTTATGGCTCTGCTACATATGGGCAACCTGTTTAGGGCTATCCTACTAAATTAATCTTGCATCAATATTATTGACGAAAAGCCATGTCCATAATGCCTGCCTCTTCACAATGTGCTGCTGCTTTTGCTGTTACAAAATATGTTGTTGCTGCCCTTGAGAGATATACTCTGTTGTTGCTGCCCTTGAGAGAGCAGAGAATGATGCATTCATCTTCCCATACAAGAAATTCATGTCACAAAAAGAAAAAAAAAACAACAAAACATTAAGATTTGGTTGTATGCGTGATCAAGACGAAGAAGGAGGTAATAGAATGATGAAAAGCAGTGTAAATGAAACAAATGGCTTGTGACTGTCACCAAGATGAAAATTCATTAACCTAAGCTACCTGAACTTAATGAACAGCAAGATAAAGTGTATAAAGGAATGTGCATGAAGCAGTGATGGAGGTGTACGGTGCAAGAGTGAAGTGCGTGGAAAGGTCTATCATAACAAGACTATGTTGCAACATGTATAACGTGAAGAACTGCGTATTTTTGTGGCTGGTATAGGCTGCACTCCAATCTCCAAACAGAGATGGCAGTGGAGACTTCCTCAACCTTTTTGCTGGAGCTCCAATGTATTATCAACCTGCTAATCTAACTAAACAACCGAAAGCAATTCAACCATAAACTAGTCCTATCTATGCTCATGAAAAACGACTAAATTACCAAACTGTGAATTCGAATTGCATGTGAAAATAAACAAACTCAAAGTGCTGGAACGAAATGCAAACACATTACAACACTGAGGAGATCTATTGCTCTCAGGTTGGGCCCTAACCTGAGAGCTATAGCTCCTTGAGAAAACTCAGAACTAGATCAAAATCTGCCTTCTTTATTCATAATCTGATATCATGCCAAATTGGCTTCCAAAAAGGAACAAAGACCGAGCTGTGCTCAAAAATTACAATAGTAATGCGAGAGTTTCAACAACCTATCAAAGGCTACTGCCTCTATACTTATGCAAAATGATCATCCAACAAGTGTCCTTGATTTTAGGAGCTTGGCTGTCCAACTGAAGTTTAAGCTGCTGATCTTGTAGGACAGTCATAACTGTTGTTCCTGTAGAACAGTTATAACTGCTGTTCCTGTAGAACAGCTGGCTGCTTCTAAGCTCGGTGGGGAGATGGATTGGAGCTCGGAGCTATGGTGGGAATCACGAGGAGGGTCCCAAGACTGTGGACATCCTCTCCTAAAAACCAGCAGTGCCACCTCATTGTCTCCTTGTCTCCTTTTTCGTTGTTTTTTTCTCCCTTTTAATGCAAAAACCTGAAATCATAATGCATTAGTCACATAGATAAAGTGTCTACCCTTCTTCCTACAAACAACACGAATAAACTAAGAAATGCATGCATAAGCAGTAAAAAGTGAATGGTTTGAGCAAAGCAAGTAGGCCAAATGAGCCCAAATTATACCAAAAATTGGGGCTCATCAACCAGCAAAGACAGAGTTGTAATTTTGCACAGATCAAATCATGAGCACTACATATAGGCTACAAAGGTTCAGATCATTGGTTCCAAGGAGAAGGAAGTTTTGAAATTGCAAAATCCAACTAAGAATAAGGCCATCTGACGTGCTATTCTTGGCTTTTCACCAGGAAAAGCCATCCCCAAGTGGAGCCACTGTTAGGTTCCTATACCAATAGGTTTCATTTTTCATGATTAACAATAGAAGTGCCAAATATGTTCATCTTTTCATGCTGCAAAGTTTCCATATTTTGTAAACAAATGAGGAAAATTAAAAAATGTAAAGAGGTTATGCCCTAAAAGAAAAATCAAAGGGAAAAAAGAGTAAATTGGTCAGAAAGAATAGTAGAAATGAACCTCAAAGAAAGACCAAGAAAGTGGCCAGTCAAAATGCCACTATTATCTTGTTTGTGAGTTCACAATGTGCAAATATTGTTGTTTATCACACTTGATGGATGGCCCAAGAGTTCAATCTGGACCACTCCATATTTAAATTTGTTGTTGTACAATAGAGAATGAATATCTATCCAAACAGTTTAAGCTTGGCAGATAAGTAGATAGGTAGAGAAATTAAGGAGCCCAACTGCTTAATCTGGGCCCTTGGAAGAGATAAGGGTAGATTTAGATAGGAGGGCAGTTAAAAGAAAAGAGGACAATCAGGGTTTGCTAGCCCAAATGCACCCAATCCAAACAAAGATAAAATGTTAGGTGTATTAGGATGGGTAGGTAGTTTGAGGTTGCAGAAGTAGGTGGGTGCTCACTTTTGTCTTGTATATAAAGACTCATATCCTCAGTGACATAAGTACCAAGGCAGTTGTTGGACTGTAGAACAATGGAAGCATGACTGATTTCCCCTTCATTCCCCATAAATCTTTTACTAACATCCCCTCAAGGAGCTTGGGATCTGCCCAACGGTCCTCTTTCACTTCATTTCATGATAAATGCTAAGTTGAATCTTGACTCCACTTAGTGAAAATAAGCCACATTTCTTGTGTAAAAACCATTACTCCATACTCCTTTCATCTTCCTATGTCTAAGTTTTCGCTCCACATACTTAGCATTCACCCATACAATTTCAATTCATAAGGTCATATTAACCTCTAATTTTATTATTTAGCTCCCTTAAATCATTTTCCCATCCCTATTTTTACAAAAAACTATATAAAAACCCAAAAAGTGTTAATATCCCTACCCCATAGCACTATAGCTATATAGCCTAAAGTTCGGGAAACATTTGTTCATTTGGAACCTAGGATTAACCCTTACACGTCCAATTACCTGGGATTAATTTAACGTTTGGTTAAATTAATAACTATTCTAAACCCCCCTCCTAAACCATACTATGACCCCGCGCGCATATATATAATGGGTTTAGTTTAGCATCCGGTTAAACTAATAACCAAGTTTGCCCCGTATAAAACCTTATAACATGAGATATGACCAAAGTTCATTACCCCTAGCACATTGTTAAACATTTAAATAGAAGGTGGGTCCCGCGTCCAAAGTTTCTCACCCTCCATCATCGCCTGAACGCCGTCCGATCCCGCGCCCAGCATCCAACGGTGGGCGGCAATATCGGGCGCCCCGATCTGCCGGAGATTAGCGTCTGGGGGATGGGCGGTATTGCTGTCGTACCCCCGCCACGCGTCAATCTCCCGGCGTGATCGGAGGCCCCCTCTGCAATACCACCCCGGGCCAAAAGCGGTGCGGGGAAAACCGGAAACCGCCCGCCACCTGCCCCCTGACGTCAGCTCCCCGTCACCTATGACGTTGCGTCCGCGTCGGCCCGCCGCTGCCCTGTACCGTTGCCACATCACCCGCTCACGTCACCACCCCGCCAATGTGTCGTCCGCCACGTCACCATACACGTCGACTGCCACATCATCTTCCGTACCCGCTACGCGCCAAATTATGTCATGCTGACGTCATCCCCGAAAAGTGCCAAAAGTGCTAAAATGCCCAAAATTCAATAAAAAGTCGTGAAAACAACTATTTTGTTTTATTTCTATTGGTCAACTTGGGAGTGCTTTGCATGCCATTTACGACGAATTGCCGCCCAAACTCAAATTTAATCAACCAAGCGAGTTCCACCTGCAATTTCGACCCCTCAGTTCAACATTGTACCTGTCATTCGCCCTCTCTGCCATTAAAAAACAAGTATTTACCCGTATGTTTGCCTCAAAATCCTATTTTTTCGCAGTTTTCTCCATTAAAGTTGTTTGACCATCTACCAATTCAAACCAAAAAGCACTCCACCACCTGAAATTCCACCTGTTAATTCACTAGGTGACCCTTTGTTCAACAGCAACCCTGCAAACTCGCCCCTCTCTACAAATTTCGCCATTAAAATACATGTCGAGGCCATTTTCGCCGGCAAAAGTCTACAAACTGTCCAAGCATTTAGTTCCTTTGTCAAAATCCTCTGTAAAATCTCACTCCTTTGGCTAGAAATCAATCCCATTCCCTCTGAAGCAATGAATTCATTTAAAAAGACTGTCTAAACTCTGCAGAATCTGCTCTTTTACCATAAATTTACACAGTGGGGCCACATCTATATCAAAGTCTAATCTGCCAGCTCCATTTCAAAGCTTCAAAGACAATCTTTACTGTTTAATTGTTACACCAATCCTAATTTCATATTATAGACACAGAGCATTCAACATGGCCAGTCCAGCAGCCTTGAACATTGCTCCTCTCAATGCACCTCATAAGGAACTTGAAGCATTACCCTTGGCTGATAGGGACCACCTTATTCAAGATTTGGTTGGAGATAGAAACCACCAACAGACCTTCTGTCAGCTGAGAAACAGTCACCTGAACAACAGTGATATTTATGGCATTTGGGAATCAAACCTTCCCATCTACTTTCTCCCTTCTGTCAATATTTTCCCTGAAATTATTCACCTCTGCTGTGAAAACTATGACCCATCTCAAAGAGAAATCACGTCTCCATCTGGGAGCACCCTCTTCCAAATAACTCCTGATTCGATCAACCAAATGCTAAACTTCAAGAAAACTCAGCTTCTGATGCCTCTCTCTATGAAATTCCTGCTTGATGAAGGTCCTAAACTCTCCAGCTCTGAGATAGCCCGAATTGCCAAAGTATTCATGAGGGCAGACTGCCAGCCTACAAGGCAACCTCCTTTTCTGTATGTGTGTTTTAATGGAGTGGGCAAGTTACTGGTTGATATGATATCCTATGTACTAGGTTTCAAAACAAGTGAGCACATTAATGAAACTATACTAGTCATGCTATCTGCATTCACCCCAGGATAGCCCCCTGCTGTCAAGTACAATTATGCCAAATTCATCTCCAACAAGATACATGACCAACTGTTGAAATTGGATAGGGAGGGAGTCTTCAAATATTCATCTTATATCTATCATTTGTTCATGTATTATCAGCCAGACTACTTCCAATGCCCCATCAAAAGATTAGACTCTAAAGAGGAAAAGAGGTCTGTAATTTTCTGGACCTCAGTCTTTCATGAAGTCCGGAACTCCTCCTACTCTTACTGTGAGTTTATTGACCTGTTTGTCTATCTAGTTTCTTGTCTCCTGAAGAGATCCGCTCCTGCTAGGTTATCCTATGACATCCAGAAAATATTGCAACTTTCAAAGAACTACAAAATAGGTGACTGGTACTTTTACGAGAATCACACAGTCATTAGGATCTATGGCTATGAGCTCTATCCCTACAGGCTCCCAAGATATGTGCCAATGAGACTATTTGCCTTGGAGTATTACAGGCAACTCATCAATTCAGATTTAACTCATTTTCATAATGCCAAGAAGAAGGCTCACCTGAAATTCAAAGACCAACTAGGCCCCTTTGCCATGAACATGAAAGAAGGTTGGCAAGATGCTGATCAAATATTGAGGGAGAAACTCAAGTTAAAAAGGAGTTTTTGGTGGGTCCCTTATGACCCAAATGGCTTTATTAATGCCAGGAAAATAAAATATAGGCTGTCAGCCTATGAGCATTGTAAAATCCCACAGATTGAACAGTTTTCCAACCAAGATGAGTGGGTGGCAGGGACACTAGTTGAGGAATTCACCCAAGAAGAAATTATGGAGCAAAATGTCAAAGATTTGGAAAAAACTCTTGACTTGGATTCTTTTGAGCAGGTAATATTCAAACTACCACATCAAGTCGGAGAAGGCACATCTACTGCTGCAGCTTCACAAGCTGCCCAAGAAAGATCTACACCAGCAACAGGTACAACAAAAGGCAAGGAGGTGATGGATGCAGAATAGGAAACAGTGATTGAACAACCTACCACCTCAAAGGAGCAGAGTCAAGGGCAGGCTCCTCCACAGCAAACTGAGGCACTACAAGTGCCAGCATTACAGACCCCTCTTAATGAGGAAAGAGGTAAAAAGAGGGATAGGGAAGAGACCACACCTCCAAGTGGGTCAATCCAGCAACCAGAAGCCAAAAGACAAAGAGTTGATCCTCAAGTTGAGGAAGAAATTACTAAAGAAGTGATTGAGAGCCCGAGGAGTGGAAGAGAAACAAGCCAACAAACACCTACTAGCTCATTCCAGCAAGAGCAAGAGAGGCAGCAGGGTATGGAGGTCTCTTCCTCAAGGCAGCAAAGCAAGCAACCGCCTGGCATTAAAGCCACTTTCATGGAAATCAAGGCTCAAAATGAATTGTTAAGAGTACAGCTATATGATCAATTCCTCAAGGCAACACCCTCCAAACATCAGAGATTAATGGCAGCCTATGACTTTAAGGAGGAAAAGATGATTCTGAGTCATTTCAAGCCTAAGATACCACAGCCCCAGACAACTGCAGACTATATAAAGACAAGCTTAGAGGTCCTCTCCAAGGACATACACCTGATGGACCAAATAGAGTTGCACAAGAAAACAGGTCAGATGGTCTATGCCACCATAGCAGACAAGGCCATGTTGGCTCATCAACTGAAGGAATCATTGAAAAACACAAACACTCAATTGGATTTGGAAAGAATGTCTTCCTCTGCCAAAGATAATAGAATAAAGACATTGGAAGAAATCATTGTGGAACTAGGACATGATCCTAAGAAGGATGCTAAAGCCATCCAGGCCCTCATAAGGAAGAAAGAGGAAGATATTGATGCACTCAAGAAACAATTGAGGATACCTGTAACCATGAACCCTCAAACTGCAAAACTTGTGCAAGAGAAAGAAGCTGAAGATACATGGATCTGCTAATGAAAATGAACCAAAGAATAATTCAGATGGAGGGAGAGTTGGAGAAAGCATTGCAAGGCAAGCAGGGAGAGTCGACCTCCCAACTACCTCAAACAACTCCAGCTGTTGCTATTGTTCCTCCTACACAAGCAGCAGTGATCCCTCCTATTATCCCAGCATCCACAACAGCTACATCCACTACAGATGCTACAACAGCAGCAACAACAACAACACTTGAATCTAGCATGAGCATGGAAGAAATGATGAATGCAGTCAAAGAGCTAGAAGTTCAGGTGACAGAGGTAGAAGAGGCCAAAGAAAAGCTGGCCAAGCTAGAGGCAAGCTATGACAAGTCCAAGATGGTAGTGGCTGAGAAACAAAGAGAAATAAAAGCCTTGGTCAAAAAAATAAAGGCCTTGGAGAAGGAGCTTACTTTAGACAAAACTCTGACTGAAATCAAGAAGATTTTGTGGGCCAAGATTGGCTAGTCAATCACTAACCAATGGCGATCGATTTAGGCCATACATGAACAGATAGAATTGATAGGCCTAGCTCAGTTTGAGACTCAAAGGGATAAAGTAGCATTGGGAAATATGCCTGAGCAGGCCAATAAAATGATTCACTTCCTCAACACTCATACCAAAGAGGAACTGGTAGCATTAGATATCAGTAGCAGGATAGATACTATTCTGACAGCAAAAAGGGTGCTGACCCTAAGAAACTTTGTGCAGACTCTAGAAATAAAGTGCCAGGAAATGCAGGTAGAAATAGATGATTTCAAGCTAAAGCTTGCAGCATTGTAGAGCAGAGGATTGCCCAGCCTATTAACTAGCGCTGGAACACTGCTGACCCGTGAGCAATATGCTACGAGGATGAATAACTATGTTTCAAATTAGATTGCAGCATCCTCAAGCACCTCAGAGGAAACAGGGCCTCCCTATGGACAGACTCTGTATGACAAATTAGAGAACCTGTTTTATATTGAACATGAAATAAATCATCTGTTTGAGGTTCAACCCAATTTTTACAGATACACTGAAGCTGATGAAACACTCATAAAAATACAAAGACATCAGCTGCCTACTGAGGATTGGTGGCAAGCAATGCTAGAGATTTTACCAAGGTAACTTCGGTTCTTTTTCCTCTTTTGATCAGCTTCAGATTTTGGTCAACTACAGGTCCACAAAATTGGGTACACAGGCCACCGGTTAAAGCACGAAGACAGCAGGCAAAAGAAGTCAAAGTGTGACTACAACAATTTTATGAAAGACCAAGTATGGATACCAAATCCGGGACAACAAAGCAGTGACTCAGCAAAGCACCAGGACAGCAAACACAGAAACTGCAGATTAAAGACGCAGCTTCAGCCGACTCAGATAGTCCAAAAAGTCAAATTTCTCTGACAAAGTGGACAGCTAGCGCACCAACAATTACTGCAGCATTTATTCCTTTCATTTACTTCTTTTTGAAGAGTTGGTGAGGGAACTTATTGCATGAAGACTCATCCATAAGATATTTTGTATCTCATTTTTGTATAAATACCTCCCCATAGAATGTATTTGGTGTTGGTGATTTTCTCTCTAAGCTACGCTGTAATTTCTGAGACTCTCTAATACAAATGGCTGTTGAAGTTCATGTTTTCTGCGCTCTCTGATTGTGGAAATGATGGTCTAGGACCTGCTACAAAATTCCTGTGTCACTCTATGGAACAATAAGTTATTCTAAACTCTGTTTTATGTTTTCTATGTTTGTAAATGTCATATACGTTCCATAATCTTAGTAACAGAGAAGAAGAATAGCCCGGGATTTGTTTAAATGCACTCTGTGCTCAATCTCTGCTATTAATTATGTTTTCTTTAGGATTAGTCATAAATATGAATTCTTAACTGCTCATGTTTGCACTAATTCCTTCATTTTGAATATTGTTTAGGAATTCTTTGTTGCTCCTGAATAATATTCATGCACTTTCCCTCTCCTAGCATAATGGAAGATTGTTGACTGCCTTTCATTTCCTGACTTCACTCCACCAATTTCCAGAATTGAAAATTGTTCCAAAAATGCCTGTCTTGCTCTGTAGTTCTACTATTCCCCAAGAAACACTTTCATATGTACACCATCCTTAACTCCATTGCCCAATAGAACAAATTGTCTTAGAATTTCACCCCAGCTCTGCCTGAAATCACCATCCAAGAAACTTAAAACAAAACCTGTGCATAATAACTAGCCTAAAATACTCCAAAAGAAAGCTAAATCACAAAGAGAGAGCCCTCTCTGGTTGCAGGTAGGCTAGGACCTGTAGCTAAAAAATTGGTTAGTGGTTACCTCGGCCGTATTCCCTTCAGGAGGTAGGGAACAACCTGAGTGATAACAGGCATGAAAACTGGGGTGGTGCAGAGGGTGAGGTAATTCCTGGAATCACCCCACCAAGCCCGCAGGCCGTTGGGCTGTCAGGATGGGGCAGAGGGTGGGGTCATTCCTGGAATTACCCCACCACCCCAGCGAGTCATTGGGCTGCCGGGGTGGGGCAAAGGGTGGGGTGATTCTCAGAATCAAAACGCCACCCCCATGGGCCGTTGGGCCACCAGGGTGAGGTGGAGGGCGAGGTGATTCCCAGAATAACCCCGCCACCCACACTAGCCGTTGGGCTGCCAGGGTGGGGAAAAGGATGGGTTGATTCTCGGAGTCACCCCGCCACCCCCGCGAGACATTGGGCCGACATGGTGTGTTGGAGGGTGGGGAGATTCCCAGAATCAACCTGCCACCCCCGCGCGCCACTAGGTCACTGGGGTGTGGCAGAGGGCAGCGTGATTCCTGGAGTGACCTCACCACCCTCATGGGCCGTTGGGCTGCCGGGGTGGGATAGACGGCAAGGTGATTCAAGGAATCACCCTACTACCCCCACAAGCCGTTGGACCAATGGGGTGGGTCGGAGGGCGGGGTGATTCCCAGAGTCACCCACCACCCCTACGGGTCGTTGGGCAGTCGAGGTGGGGCGGAGGGCAGCTTGATTCCCAGAGTCACTCCGACACCCTCGCAGGTGCTTAGGCTATCGGGGTGGGGAGGAGGATGAGGTTTTTCCCAGAATCACCCCACCACCCCCGCGAGCCATTGGGCCACCTGGGTGGGGCGGAGGGTGAGGTGATTCCTAGAATCACCCTGCCACCCCCGCGAGCTGTTGGGTCGCCGGGGTGGGGCGGAGGGCTGTGGACTGGTGTAAGCACCTGCGGTTCTTACCAAGACCATTGTGGAGTGTGAAGTGCGACAAGTTGGTCCAAACAACTGAGCACACGAGTTAACAAGACATGGAAGAGTGAACACTTGGGAGTGTGCGTGCGTACAAGTGAGGAGCAAGTCATGTGTTTATATGATGAACAACGTGGGCATTCATGAAGTAATCTGGTGGTGATGAAAGTTGGTTGAGGGTGTTGGTGGATGGAACCGACCGTGTATAGAACCAAGGAAAAGGGCGTCAGTGGAAATATAACACAAGTCAGCCATAGAGTTGGTTAACCGTGCGTACAGCATATATATTGGCATATTGGAGTTTCATTTGGCAAGCTCAAGCATTCACACAAGTCTTCTATGAAGAAGTGCGAAGGGTAAAGAGTTGCAGCAAAGGTGAAGGTGCAGGTCATATGCGTCCAACCTTGGGCGGCTCCTTAAAGTAGTACAAGATCTTGGAAAGAAGGCAAAGACGCGGTGCACGGGTAGAGCTGTCAGGCACTCGGTTGACACGGGTTCTTGGGTGGCTCGGGTGAGCGCCCGCCCATCGTGCGAAGAAAAATGCGAAGGTGGAGAAGGAGACTTGGGTGAGGTCAGCCATCCACCGTGCGGAGGTAAACGAAGGGTGACTTGGGTGAGGTCGCCCACCCATCAGCACAAGGTTCGGTTGTGAAGTTTGGTTGGCAGCTCATGTGAGGCCACGCCCGCCCGACTTGGGCAAGGAAATCTTGGTTATCACATGGAGGTGTGAGAAGTTGTAAACTTTGCTAAGTATGAAACTTGGCGTTTCCCAAGTATACTTGTAAAGCTTTGTAAACATTATATAATATATTATTCGGGCCGACTCATTGTTCAGGGAGTTTCCCCCCCTTTATACTGTGCAATTGAGTTCTCATGTATAATCGCTGATGATAATGAATGTGTATGGGTGTTCATTGGTATAAAGGAAACATAATAATTACTTGGATGAGAAACACAAATTAAGTAGGACATATGGTTAGGCGTAGTCCATGAACATAAGTATTGGTGAAAGAAAGTGTTCGGTGGTGCCGCACCTCGCCAAGAGTGGTTGAAAGACTACCGCAGGCCTAGGGGCATGATAGTTGGTATCAGAGCTAGTCTGAAGACTTGGTGAGAAGTCTTCCAAGGAGCTAGTGTTGGTATTGAAGCCGATTCAGGGTTGAATAATCTTGATAGCTTGTAACGAAGTGACAGTGGAAATAGGTACTTGCAGGTGAAGCAAGTTGGTTTCACACAAGTGGAACAAGAACTGGTTCGGGTTGCAGGAACTTGGCGAAGCTGGTGAATGTAGAGAAGGCTGAAAGGGCAAAGATGGTGGATGAACCTATGGAAGGTGAGTCTAGCCATAATACAGGTGAATTCTTCTGATACAAAGTGTTGGAACAGATGGGTCGATGGAGTTCTAACTAGGTTTTGATGAAGGCTGAGAACATGAAGATTCAGGAAGGTTGTTCGGAACTAAGAAAGGAACTTGAAGAACTCAAAAGCCAATGCAGAAGTATGATAGATGGTGAACTCAAGGAACTTGATGAGGAGATCCAACAAAGTGGTCTTGGTCTTCAAGATCTCTTGGATGAAAGAGCCCAGTTAAGGAAGAAAAGTGCTATGGTGGAAGTCGAAGTCAAGCAAATTGAGGAGGAGATAAAGAAGAAGGTTGTTGTAATTGAGAAGGAAGAGCTCGACTACATTGACAGGCTGGGAACTCACTACCGATACAACCTAGAGGATGTTCGGAAGCTTAGTTCTATGAAGGCATTCAATGGACACTTGGTTGGTGCACTTGAGCAGAATGCAATGGAGGACAAGCTTGAAGGGAATCAGCCTAGACCAGGATCGAGTTGCTTAGAAGATCCAAGCAAGGAAGTGAAGTACCTTAGGAGGAATGTCAAGTTGGAGCACAAGCCAATTGACACTTTTGAGGCCAAATTCTTGAAGAAGGTTGCTGATGTGAGACACAAGATAAAGCCGACAGAAGGAGGTGATGCCTAAAAGCTGAGTTTTTTGCAGGTGACCGTGAAAGGCAAGAGATTTGTAGCTTTGGTGGATACATGAGCTACTCATAGCTTCTTAAGCACGAAAGCAACAAATTATTTTGGGAAGAAAACAAAGATGGAGAGGGAATGGAGTGCTTTCAAAGCAGTCAACTCTACCATGAAAGTTGTTACTGGTGTGATGGAAAACACTTAGGTGAGAGTGGGATCGTGGTTTGGAAAGTTGTACTTGAGGATCATGGACATGGATGATAATTCTATGGTGTTGGGGCAAGATTTCATGAGACTTGCACAAGCCATACCAATGATGGACTGGCACATTCTCTTGATCACAGCTGAAAGAAGAACCATGATGGTTCCAATGAATAGAAATAGTTGCTTGGGGTATAGACCGAGGATAAATTCTATGACTTTGTATCCCAAAGATCCGAATGTGAAGCATGAGGATGTGGAGCAAAGAGGACTTGAGAGTATGACACAAACAAAGAAGGAAGGGAAGTTGATTGACTTCGTTGCAAGAGTGAGGAAGGATGAATTAAGTGGGAGGTCAATCTCACAAATCTTGAAACACTTGATAGAGACATCTTCTACTAATGATCTTCACAATGGAGTTGAGAAAGAAGGGAGTCTGAGTACTACTTCAGAAGCAGTGGTTGGAGAGGATTATGAAGGTAGAGATCCGGCTGGTATAGTGGATTTTTGCAGGTATGCTATGGGCATATATGACTTTCAATTGACAAAAGCCAAGCTTGGGGAGCTTGGGTGTACATGTGAAGAGATTGAGGTTGTGCATAGATACTTGAGGACACAACATCAATCTAATACATGGGTGGATGAGAGTCAGGGAGGAAACTTCGTGGACCTCCTTTCTCTATAGACAACCTTGGAGATGGGTTGGTGTAGGGACCTTGTTTGGGAGGGGCTACACCAACTTAAGCAAGGGGCCTTGGGAGGAGGCTTCTTTATGACAGATTGCAGACTTGGATGCAAATGACCAGATGTTGGGATGGAGTCTACATGGGTTGGACATCATGGACAGCTAGAGTCATGGACGTTAGGATGGAGACATGGAGCATGAGTATGCAGGGACATGATGCAGGAGCATGGATAGAGGTGTCATTCATGGACATTCTATAGAGTGCCGAGCAAAGATGTTATGCAGATGCTGATGTGACATGCAGATGTTTTGTATGATCCGATGGAGAGGTTGTACACTCCTTGTATAACAAGACCATGGACCGATCATGTTGAATATGGGATGGAGTTTCCATGGACCTGAGCATGGGAATTGGACAGATTCTTGATGAGTCTGAGATGTAGCAGAAGTCAGGGAAAGATTGATGATGGCATAAGGATGTGAATTCTTGTGGTTCGGATGTATGGTTGGATTAGCTACCCAACTAGTTCGAGTCATGAGGGGTACCAGTGTGTAGACAGATGTCCGTATCAGGTGGAGTATCTTGACAGGTAGCCTATGGAGGGACGGGACATGATGGAGATGGTGGTTCTACATATGTTGCAAGGATGTTTGCAGTATGTGGAGGAGTTGATATCATGGATAAGACTGTTTGAATATGGAAATCTTGATCTTGGTGAATGGCTACCAAGATGGCATGTTGTCGAGGACGACAACAACTTCAGGTGGAGGAGGATGTAAAGACCTGCGGTTCTTACCGAGACCACCATGGAGTGTGAAGTGCGAAGTGTGACAAGTTGGTCCAAACAACCGAGCGCATGAGTTAACAAGACATGGCAAAGCGAACACTTGGGAGCGTGCGTGCGTACAAGTGAGAAGCAATTCTTGTGTTTATATGATGAACAACATGGGCATTCATGAAGTAAGCTGATGGTGATGAAAGTTGGTTGAGGGTGTTGGCAGATGGAGCTGACCATGTATAGAACCAAGGAAAAGGGAGTCGGTGGAAATATAACGTAGGTCGGCCATGGAGTTGGTGAACCATGTGTTGTGGAGGTAAATCCTCTCTGCGGACAGAGACGATCCCTACTAGCCCAGACTGGGTCTAGCAACAATCACACAATGCTATCACGCAAGTTCCTAATTGCAAATACAATGTGGATGGTGAGAACCTACTTGGATTCCAACACTAGTGTTCGTAGAAGAGATGTCGCCCTCGTTCCTTTGCCTTGGCCAGTCACGATCCCCATGATCTCCATGATTGGACACCTGCACATGCAAAGAACAACACGAAAACAAGCATAAAATCTAGTATATGCAATTATATATCAGTCAGAAAAGATATAACTCAACATCATACATAAGACAATGTGAGTGGAACCATAATGATAGTCATCTATTATTAATAAATAACAAAGAAGAATACAACCATTATTTCCGACGTCAAATCCTCCTTTGGCTGGGTAGTCAGCTACACAAGTCTTGCAAAGCTTGTTGGGATGAGGAACAAGCCTCTCTCTCTTTGGGTGACAAGAATCTCCTTACTTAGATTTGGCCTTATGGGTACAAAGAAGGCTCTTGCAGCTTCAAACTCTCTATCACTATGCTGGGACCAGAACTACTGTAACTATGACTATGACTAGCTTGCTCAAGGCATGGAGGCAAGCTTTTATAGATAGAGAAGAAAGAGATAGGATCAACCACATTATTCATGGGATTGGCTTTATCACTTGGAAACTTCCATGAAAGGTGGCAAACCACTTTCCCTTCTATGGAGATTCGAAGCCAAACCATCCTAGCTCAACATAGATTCAGTTGGTGAATGGGTTGAAGAGAACCTTCGGGAGCTTGTTGGTTAAAAAATTTACTCAATTCGGTTGGTGTGAGTGCGACTCTGAGACAGAGCGCCAATGGCACGCCCTTTTTAGAGGATTTCCCTCATTGGCGCGGGCAGTGAACTGTGGACCCGCGCTAATGCAAAAAGAGTTGTTTTCATGGGTATTCTGCAGGAGATGTCTTCAGGGCATATGAAGCTCATACTTAAAGGAATATGATGCAAGTGGTTTCAGATCATGTCACTTCTCACAAGTCCCGGAATGAGTCCTCCAATGTGCGGGAGAGGGGTAACAGGGACGGTGACAAATGGTGACAAATTGTTGTGTAACAGATGCCCCCTAAAGCATGAGGCTCGAGAGAGAGAGAGGGGTGAAATGCTTTACAAGAACATGCGTGACTGAAAACACGGCCGCCGGAGAACCTGCGTAAAGAAGTACAACTGATAGCTCAAGTACATGATGTATGTGGTATGGGCGCAGCCATCCATAATAGAGTATATAACGATCTAGATCCAAGGTATGGACGCAGCCATCCAGAGAGGATCGATAAATAGACTCAGGCATGGTCGCAGCCATCCAGTGAGTGAGTCATGTAATGATCATAATAAGCCACAAATTGCAGCCTGGATCCCAATAGACAAAATCCAGGGTCTTGCGCTCCATCTCGACCCGAACAGAGTACAAGTTCAAGCATGCGAATACATGAGTTGAATTCGAACATGCATGAACATCATCTGATTACCAGTCAATGATGAAAACTATTAACAGACGTGAGAGGTACCACCAATAATGACAATGGTCCTCAAGGTACTATAGGTACAATCTACGGCGTGCGAATCAATGAGCTGGCGTCGAACACCCGTAGAATCATTCGATCGGAGGCCAATGATGAAAACCTCTCGTCGAACACGAACAACCTGCCATTGAGGCATGTAGGCTCTAAGGCACCGAAGGGAGTCTCTAGATCAGCTTCCTAGATAATGAGCTGAAGTCGACAGGAAGTGACCTTGATCTAAGGTGGGCCATAATGTTTCCCACATCATTGACACGAGACAGAGGAAAGATGTTGTGGTGAATCAGAATTATGTGAGGTATCAGAGGGAGGTTGTAATTTTGTAGAGGTCAACTTCTCTTGAACATATTGACGGCACGACAGTGGAATTGGTAGTATTTGACATCAAATGAGCAGAGGTCATGGCGATAAGGCAATGAGTGGATGAGAGGTCAAAATAGGATAACCCAAACCCATGGAGGCTAGTGTAAAACAAGATGAGATGTTCCCACCCAGATACGAATGTAGACTAGTGCCATGTTCAAGAGCGACATACTGCCGACACAACGACAATTATGGGTCCATTTTCCCCACCATTTCTGGCGAGTACCTTGATTATTTTTTGATGACAAGCTTGACAGGGATAGCATATGCTTGTAAGGCATCATCTCAACAGACTCCAATGTCATCAAGTTTTAACGAGTCTGACAGAGGAAGAAATCGGTGTCTTTTCATGTTTAGAGAGTTTGAAAAGACATCATAAAAGGAAACTCCAGGGGGTCCTTTTTCGTGAAGTTGTCTCTCGAGCCCGAAAAAGTATAAAACAATGCTTGAGAGAACTGCCCAACCATTACGATCGAGGAGTACTTTTCATGATTAGTGACTTCGACCTGAAAAAAGTAAAAAAGCGATGGAAATCACGTCGTTTCATAACCGTTAACGAGCCTAAAATGACAACGGCCCAACAATCATTTTGTCTTTACATGGTCGGAAAAGAGTTTAAAGACGACCGCCTCTTATTTACATTTAGTGAGTCAAGAGGAATAACTCGGAAATATTTTCATATTTAGACGGTCAGAAAAGAGCTAAAAGCAGACCTTCATATTTATTCTATTTAACGAGTCAAAAAGGGAAAATACTCGGCAATCTTTTCATATTTTACGAGTCAGAAAAGAGCTTAAAGGTGACTCATAGTGACTTTTTCGTGTATTTACCGAGTCCGAAAAAGTATAAAATACAACTCGTTTCACCATCGAAGTTGCAAAAAGGACCTGTCATAACATCAATAGCAAGCGTAAAATCCATTTTCGACCAAAAATATATTAAAAAAACAACTCTTTAACCCTAATTACAAGTCAAAAAGTCTATAAATATGGTGAAAATGTAAAAACAAAATTACCTTTTACTTTTTACCTCTTTCATAGTGGTGGTGGTCCATTTGGGGTGCAAACTTCAAGCAGCGATTACCACCAATCCGGGCAACCATTCGAGATTCCACCAGTTCCAGGTAAGAGACGCTCTCTTAAGCTTCATTTCCATACCTGTTTTTATGCATTTTATTCCTGAATTGAGCCTCCGCAAGGAGGATTTTAAAATTTAGGGTTGCGCCCCATTGGCGCGGGTATTCGGCACGGGTCTGCACCAATGGGGTGATTTACCCAAAGGTACCACGCCATTGGCGCGACTGTTTTAGAAACAGTTGCGCCAACCGCGCGACCTAGCTTTTCACTTAAATTTTCCCATCATTTTTGAAATTTGTCCGGTGTATATGCTTACCAGGGTTTCATTAATGAGTTATTCATCCTTGTGGGTGCAGGAAATACACAAAAATGTCGGTGGAATGGAAAGAACGAGAGCATGATGCCGTAGACGCCTTAGCCATCGTGGATGAGGGATGCATGAATGCTTTGAGAGACTGTGGTCTCAAGAAATTCTTCCTCACCTCTTATCTGCGAGCTCAGCCGGAGCTATTACAGTTCATAGTGGATGCTTGGGATGTTGATGACCAAGTATTCCGCTTACGGGATCAGACCTTAGAGCTGGATGTATCTAATGTGTACTTCATTACTGGGCTGTCACGGAGAGGGGCGAGCCCCATTCTGACTGGAAGCAGGCCTTCCGCAGAGAAAATAGGTGAAGTGAAGGCTCGTGTGTGCCCAGAGGCACAATTTGGGAAGAATAGCGCCAAGGTGGATATCGCCACCATCCATGATTTGGTTCTTAAGGTGATATTGTTCACCATCACACGTGCAGCTGGGGTACAGGCGCCCCATGAGGCCAGCAAGAACCATCTGTTACTGGCGACAGAATGTCTTAGCCCCACCATTTTTGACTGGGCTACAACAGTGACTATAAATATCAAGAGGCAGCTTACAAAGTGTAAGCGCGGGGGAGTGAAACAGTTCGGGTATGGTTCGATTGTGGTATCGTTCTTCTTGGAACGATTACCTTTATTCCAGTACCAGGGGGCTGTAGTAGCAGACCCATTACCACGAGAGCCAAGGATGGCTCGCTGGGCAGCATTGATGCCTAGAGGAGGAGGGGGCCAGCAGATGTCTTCGTGGCCCGAGTTCTTCATATGGCTTCGCCGCCAGTTGATCGTGGTAGAGGACTGGCCATACGCGGGAACCAACTTCATGGGGGACCCAGAACTCCCACTGCCAGAGGGGGAGGAATGGGAAGAGGAGCTAGGTATGATCTTCTCTTTTTGGTGTTTTATGTAATTCCATTTTTTTTGTCAATACATGCATGTTCTGATGACAATTATATGTATATGCAGATGTGGGCCCGGAGCGACTAGCCGGCTTGTCTCCTATAGCGCGGAGAGACCAACCTGCAGCTGACCCTCAGGCAAGAGGTGTCGTGGGGGAAGAGCTGGTGCAGAATCTGGAGGGACTTACCCAAGGGATTCCAGGCTATGCTAGATTGGGGGATGTGCCATTCGCATATCAGAGGCACACGGTGGGGGTGCCGACTTGCATCCATCGTCTGCTGAGACGTTTGGTGCGCGCGGTGGCGTGCTATCATGAGCACCACCACGAGTAGACTCCTAGGTTTCTTTCATGCATATTTTTTGAGGGACATGTTGTCCGAGGATGTATCAGGATGAACATGTATTATTTTTTGAGTTTTGTAACGCACGCGGTGCAAACATTACGACACACATATATATATACATATGCCTATGGTTTATTATTGTGCTTTTATGTGCTTGCTTGTATAATGTTTTGATTATAAATTACGCAAATGTCTATCTAATACATGATTGGCCAATGCATCAGATAATGTGTTTAATCGTCGTGGAATATGTTGATTAACACGTAAGTACAACCTTAAAATGTGACGGTCTCTGACGGAATATTGCCCATTGAGCTGATGGACGACAAGTTGATAGTCTAGGTTAACAAGCAATGTACGAATACCGAGATTAATCACCTCGGCGAATAATTCAATAACAGCGCTATATTCAGCAACATTGTTTGTAGTGCAGCCTAAACAGACACCTTGAAGATCTATCAACTCACCGTGAGGATCGTAGATCACCCACGCCGCAAAGGACAAATTACGAGTACTGCGGCAGGCACCATCAGCGAAACCAATGTAAGGTGCACCCGACATCTGCACAAGAAGCAAAAAGACACAATAAGGGGCGATCACGCTTTCACACCAAACCGAAAACATGAAAACTCACACACACACACACACACACGCATGTACAAATTGAAGCGCATGAATCATGCATAGTACTTTTTCAAGTACAGCCCATTGCGGGGCTTATCAAGAGGATTACCTTCGTAGTCAACTAGCTCATATGCCCCTTTTTGCAATACTCTCTTTACAATGTAAGGGCCTAGCCACATGGGCTCGAGTTTGCCTGCCCCCAGCTTGTCATTTGCTTGGTCGTATAGCAGGACAAGGTCTCCCTCAACAAAGGAACGCGGATGAATGGTATGGTCAAAATGAGTTTTGACTCTCTTCTTTTGAGCTTCGATGGCTAGGGAGGCTAAACGACGAGTCTCGTCTAACTGTTCTAGATAAAGAACCCGTTCCTCCACTGGAGTGGTGTTGGGAAGCAACTCGACGGCTATTTTCAATGAAGGAATTTCACATTCTATGGGAAGGGTAGCCTCCAGTCCATAAACTAGCTGAAATGGAGTGAAGCCAGTGGCATCCTTCACAGAGGTCCGGTAGGCCCATAAGGTGGGAAACAACATCAGTTGCCAATTAGACTTATGCATGTCAACAATACATTGAAGCATCGTAACCAGAATCTTGTTCACGGCTTCAACCTGGCCGTTAGACTGAGGATAGTACGGGGTCTAACTATCATGCTGTAAGCCTAGTTGGGTTGTCAACTCGGTCATCATGTGATTACGAAAATGCTTTCCGTGATCTGTGACGATGGCTTGTGGAACTCCGAACCACGTAATAACATGATTGAACAAAAATTGCGCCGCTGTATGACCATCTTCAGTTAATGTGGGCATCGCCTCAGCCCATTTTGTAAAGTAATCGACGGCAACGATAATAAACCCATGCCCCCCGGCCGAGCGAGGCTTACAGGTTGTATAATCAATGCCCCATTTTGCAAAAGGGCCTACGGTCACTACAGGGTGCAGCGGGGCCAGTGGCGCACGCATCTTCCGCTGATATATCTGGCATGCATGACATGAGCGGACAACAAGAATGCAATCCTTAAATATGGAGGGCCATAAATAACCAACGCGAAGGATTTTTTGAGTTGTGGCATATCCGGACATATGGCCACCACAGGCACCAGAGTGGCAGTCATTCAGGACTTTCTCAGCCTCCTCGAGGGTAAGACATCGGCGAAGAACAGAGTCAACGCCAAGACGGTACAGGGTGTCCCCTATGATCCGACAGGGTTGGGATTGATGGCGGATCTGCCGCCACGCATCTTTGGAGACAGAGGGGCGGAAAGAGGACGTTTGTAAATAAACAATAATATCCCCATACCAGGGATCGAGGGTGCTGATCAGAAAAAGGGTTTCGTCCGGGATATGATCCTCTGAAAGAGAGGGTGCAGAAGGAGATGGCAAATAACAGAGTAATTCAGCAAAGACCAGAGACTTCTTAGACTTGGCAGCAGTAAATTCCAAGTCAAACTCTTGGAGGATTATGATCCATTTAGAGTATTTTCCCCCAGCAACTGACGCGACAAAATGTACGTCATCGGGTTGTAGTCAGAAATCACGGTCGTGGTGCGCAACAGGATATAATGCCAGAAACGTTGGATGGCGCAGACAGCAGCCAATGCCAACTTCTGGACGTAAGCGTAGCGAGTTTCTGTATCCAGGAGGTTGCGGCTGAGGTAATAGATAATGTGCTCATTGCCATCATCATCATCCTGCACTAGAACCATGCCGATAGTGGTATCGGTAGCAGCCAGATAGAGAGTATAATCACGATGGTAGTTCGAAGGTCGCAATAATGGGGCAGAGACAAGGAGGCCCTTGAGTCGCTCGAAAGACTCCTGAGTGATAGCATCTCAATGGAAGGGTGTGTCTCGCTTCAACAACCGTGTGAAACCCTTAGCCACCTCGGCATAATTCGAAATGAATCGTCTAAGGAAATTTGCTTTGCCCTGCAAGATCTGCAACTGCTGCAAAGAAGCAGGGGGAGGAAGATTCAAAATGGCCTCGACTTTGAGGGGATCCAGACGGATGCCTTCTCGGGAGATGATAAACCCGAGTAGTCGGCCTGATTCAACGCAGAAGACACATTTATGAGGATTGAGCCGAATACGGTAGTGTCGACAGCGGAGAAATATTTCACGAAGATGGGAAGGATGGTCCTGACGCTTGACTGAATGAGCTGGAAGGTCATCCAGGTAAGGCTGTACAATGTGACGAATGTCATGAAAGGCATAGGACATTGCACGTTGGAAGGTAGCGCCGGCATTCTTTAGACTGAAAGAGAGCTTCTTATAGGCAAAAGTGCCCCAAGGAGAGATAAAAGCCGTCTTATGTTGATCAGCGGGTGCAATGTTGATTTGGTTATATCCAGAAAAACCGTCCATGAACGAGTAAATTTCGCTTCCTGCACACTCATCAATAAGCTGATCGATGAAGGATGTAGGGAAGTTATCCTTAGGACAAGCGCGATTGATATCACGGTAATCAACACAGACGCGAATAGTGCCCTTCTTTTTGTTCACAGGAACTATATTAGAGACCCAATCCATCAGTGGAATGGGGTAAATGAAACCAGCCTTGAGAAGCTTTTCGACTTCTGCTTTGATGGCCGTAGCCTTTTGGGGGTGCACAGGGCGTAGGCGCTGACGGACAGGCTTAGCACTTGGATACATAGGTATCTCGTGCACCACTATACTAGGGTCGATGCCAGGCATCTCTTCATAGGACCAAGCAAAGACATCACGAAATTCGCGAAATAGGTCAGTATAAAGTTGAACTTCCTCTGGAATGCAAGTGACTCCAATATGAATGTGCTCGACAATCCCTAGTTTCACAGAGATGTCGATGGGTTGGGTTTGCATAATGTTTCCCATATTGCCCTCAGAAGATACTTGGTAAATTTGAATAGGTGTTTGAAGGGGCGAAGATGGGATACACGGAGAAAACCGTTTGAGACATGCGATCATTTCCTGAAGGGCAGGGAGAAAGGAAGAGCGGTGGTGATGATCTGACCAAGGGGGCTCTTCAAGAGACATGGTCTCTATGATGGCTTCATCGGAAGGAAATATTTCCTTCAATGGATCCGAAGTAGCATCATCTCCAAGCCAAGGGAAATGAACATACGAATCGGGAACATTGCTCGGAAGAGCAGGTTCGGGAGGGGGAGCCGATGCAGTGACAATTTTGATGTAGTTGAGCTCGGCAGGACTCAACGGCATCATATCACCCCAGGAGTCTATCTGATTAGCGGGAGGAAGGACCCATGGATCAGAACGTACGGAAATCATGTTAATAGGGGCGAGATTCAGAGGTGGAAGGGGAAAGACACCCATTAGGGCGGGATCTTTAAAGAGCCCAGCTCCCACACTCTCGAATGATTTAGAGGTATGCTCTACGAACGACACATTACCTTCGGAAGAAGAGGCGAAGAAGGATAGCTGGTCCACCATAACAATCTTCCCTTGATGAGGGAAACGAATGACACGGAAAAGGGAGGAAGCCATGGCTTGCATGGCGTATGTCCAGCTACGGCCGAGGAGGAGGTTGTAGGTAAGATTAGCGTCGACAACTTCGACCTCTACTTCTACCGTCTTCCCTTCCAAGGAGATGGGTAAGCGTTGGAGGATACCATAAGGACGAGACTCTCTTCCATCAAAGGCTTCTAACGTCGTAGGAGACTGGCTCAATGTTGGAGAACCAATAGCTTTCCAGCAAGCAACAGACATGATGCAAGTTGAGGCACCTTCATCAATGACTGTACGATGAATCGTTTTACCATTGATGATGACCTGTATAAGGAAAGCGATTTGGTGAGGCAGTCTCGGTGTATAGCCCTCGAGATCAAAAGAAATCAGATCCGAGTCAGCCGGGTCTATGCCACCGATGGCCGATAGCAAGGACTTCCTCTGGGAGGGGCAGCTCTGGAGGACTTCTAGAGCGGACATAGCAGACGGAGCCTGGGCTAAGTCCTCAACAATGCTGTAGTGCTGAGCAGCACGAGCATTCGGGTTGTAAGAAGACTTCCGGAGTACACCTTTTGGAGGGGGTCGGATTGTCGTCTCAGTGCTAGGTCGTTCGATGTGGAGTGGACTAGAACTAGATGGAGGAGCGCTGGAGGGGGCCTCCGGCTCTTTCCTGGCATGAGATGGATATTCTTTCGCTCGAGTGGTGACATGGATTGGAATCGTTCCAGCCATGAAGACTTGAGAGCCGAATGAAGAAGAGGGCTGCGATGGATCTGCCACCATTTGAGTTTGCTGGGAAGGGAAAGGTTCTTTAAGCACAGCAGGAGTCCCAGGAGCAGCTTTCAATAATCGACTAACTTCGGACCACCTAGGGCAATCTTTAGTGTAGTGATCCTCATCACAGATAAGACAAGGATACTTAGGTTTACGTTTGGCTCCTTCCTCGGGTGGAGGTTTAGGGGAGTCCTGTTTGGGCTGTTCGGATTTATTCTTGGCTTTCCCTTTCTTTTTCCCTTTCGAGGATTTATCCGCTGTGGTGGACTGAACGGCGTTTACGTCGGAGGTACTTCCAGAATTAGATTATCCCTGAGAAGCATTTCCATTAGAGGCATTCTATTTTTGCTTCCCAGGGTTCACGGATTTTTTTGAAGACGCATTTACAGAGCCAATAACACCGTCGATAGATGGTTTGGGCGGAGCTTTGGATGTTCCGGGTCTCAGGGCGTCTGGCAAATAATCATATAAAGTACTCGACTGGGAATATACCAAGTCAAGGTACTGAGCACGTGCGATAGCTTGCTCTTTAGTTACACAAGCTCCCATGGCGATGTCTCGCGCGATCGCAGGGACAAAGGAAGTCGTGAACCAATCGGTCAGGAGCTGATCAGGAATCCAAAATTTGATCAAGCGACGACGCCTTCTCCATTCATGTATATGATCGGATATATGCGTGGCCGTGTCCTGTTTGAGAGACGTAAGGAGCTGTGTCCCTGTCTCATACCGAATGGGTAACTGAAAATGAGTTAGGAATGCCATAGCCAGTGAGTTGAAGTCTTGAAATGTTCCACGATTCAACTCAATATACCACTTAGCGGCCGAGCCAGTGAGAGTCCTTTGGAAGAGGCGGAGCCGGATAGAGTCATCAAGCCATGAGTTGGATGAGCACCAAAGGTGATAGGTCATGACATGGGCTTGAGGGTCCTCACCAGCTTTGCCATCGAATTTCGGGCAATCACCGGGTATCTTAGTTGGAACTGGTGGCCAATATGGATTATGAAGAATGGGATCATTTGTCAACTTGGCCACATCTGGAAGTTCCAACATCGCTAAGAAGGGAAACTGAGGATTAAAGGACATTTGTGGCTGTGGAAGAGAGGTAGTACCAAGGTTCCAACCAAGTGGTGGTTGCCCCCACGGAGTTTGTCTGGATGGGCCTGGCCCGTAAGGGTTCTGCCCATAGGGATTTTGTCCATAGGGGTTCTGTCCATCCGGATTCTGTCCATAAGGATTCTGTCCATATGCAGACAGTTGACCCTGGGTCTACCCCCCAGCACCCCATGGATTAGCAACTTGACCTGTAGGTGCAACGTACTGATAATTCTGGTAAGGAGTGACCTGCATTTGTTGATAATTTTGATAAGGGGTAAACTGAGTTTGCCCCTGGGGTTGCTAGTAGCCATACATTTGCTGAGCTCCATATTGAGCCTGATAAGAAGGCTGCGCTTGTTAAGAAGGTTGGGGCCGTGGCCCACCTTGCATTTGATAACCAATTTGAGTTTGGGGCCCAGAAAGATGTCCTTGAACAGGTTGGGCTTGGACCATCTGGCCGGAAGGTTGGCCTGGTTGGGTTTGGGATGGACCCGTTTGCCCAGAAGGATGTGCTTGCTGGGTACCAGGTTGTCCTTGAGCAACCAAGGGTTGTCCTTGCGGAACAGATGGTTGAGCGGGCTGGACGGTCGGTTGACCTTGCGGTTGGCCAGCCTGTCCAGAAGGATGACTAAGTTGGGCAGTGGGTTGGCCTTGCTGTGTAGAAAGCTGACCCGCTTGCCCAGAAGGATGACTAGACTGAGCAGTGGGTTGGCCCTGCTGTACGTAAGGCTGCCCCCCTTGCCCAGAAGGATACCCCTGTTGGACTGCCGGTTGACCTTGTGGAATATAAGTTTGTCCAGCTTGTCCAGAGGGATAACCCTGCTGGAGACCAGGTTGGCCTTGTTGGATGTAAGGTTGTCCTGGTTGTCCAAACGGGTAACCTTGTTGGGTACCAGGTTTCCCCGGATAACCATAAGGTTGACTCAGATAGGTAAACAATGGACCACCAGCGGCTGAAGGTTGTCCCTGATAGGGTTGTCCTTGTGGGCCCCCAGATTGTCCTGGGTAAGACTGACCATAATATGGCTGCCCTTGGGGGGCTTGCACATAAGGTGGCTGGCCTTGGTTAGGTGGTCCTTGAAGCTGAGCAGGCATTGCTTGGCCTCCATGAAAAGAGTGAGTACTAGGGTCCCAAGCAATGGATAACGGTACCGAAACCTCAACGAAAGGTTGAGTAGGCAAGGGTTGAGAAAGTTGAAGGTATTGACCAGTAGAATCGTAATAAAAGAGTGGACCTTGCGCGTTCGGATCCTGAACAGCTTGTCCATAGGCATCATATGGCCCCCCTCCTGGAACAGGACCAGAAGAGGGTGGAGCACTTTGTGCAGGGTGGACAACTCTAGGCGAGAGTGCCGGCTGGCCATTACTCACTTGACCATGAGGGGGACCAGCACCAGTGTTCAAGGCTGAAGACGCTATTACGACACTAACAACTGGAGTTGAATGCGCTACACAAACAGTTGGATTTTTCGGAACTGAAGTAACCGGTGTATAGGAGACATGTGAAACAAAAGCTTCCGTAGTGGGAGTGATATGGGGATCCCACATGGTCGAAGCGGGGATCCCGACACTTACTCTATCCCTCAACGATTGATAGCGTGGGGGGAGTGGAGAAGTAGCTGGGATGGGAGTGTCGATATTCAACAAAACAGGTGTCTCACTCACTCTAGGAGATGTCTCATCCATGTGAGAGGTAGACATTGGAGACGAAACACCAGGGGGGGTAAATGGAATATCGTCCTCGTCAGGCTCCCAAATTGGGTTCCAATGAATTTCGTAACCTTCGTCGTCCGGAGCGCGAGAGTTGATCAGTTGGATACTCGGGATAACAGGAAGAGTATCACTTACAACCGGTACCTCAGGAGCGGTGGAAGACGGACACCCTTGATCACTTGGAACGGGAGTCGACGATTCAGCCAAGATGACAAACTTCAAACAAGACCTAATGGAATATAACGATAAAGGACCCTACTCAAACTAACACACACAAGATCTAACCAGGTAATGTTTATCATGGCCAAATAAATTTTAAGACGCAAGGACACAACTTGACCTTTTCATGTTTTAAGAGTCGAGAAAAGGACAAAAAGGTGACTCTAGTCTCCTTCGAATGTTTTGTGAGCCCGAAGTGACAAACTGCTCAAGTGAGCCTTTTCATTTAAGGAGTCCAAAAAGGATCAAAAGTGACTACTCTGGAGAGACTAGGCAAAGGGTTTACCAAACAAATCCGTAAAACTGCATATACACCTTGGCAGTCATATGAAAACCAAGGATTTCCCGTACGGCAGTCAATCTTCCCGAATGCTATGTTTGGTACGTTACGGCTTGTAAGGCGGCAGACACGGCTTCCTGTGGATAAAGTATGATAACCTAGTGGGGTATCCCCTATATACGTGACGGCACGTGGGAGCTCAAATCTGTGCTAGACCACTATCGAGTCACAAAAGGAGGAATCACCCAACCGTAATGTGAAACAACAGTGACTAGGTTTAACGACACCGGAGCACGTCTCTAGCCTAGACCTCTTATTAGTGAGCGTTATGTTCCAATGCGTTTTTAAGTTCATTCAGTTCATTTTATGGTTGATCTTTAGTTAAGTTTCGATTTCCAGGTCCTATAGTATGTGATCTCTCACAATTCCTAAAATGCAAGTTATATGCCAAAGAATGTCATTTCGTTCGATGAATGCTAACTACGAGAGAGTTGAGAATTTTTCAAACAAAACGACCACAATCAAGAAGCACTCTAATGTAGCTAATGACAAATAAACGAAACTTTTCTTTGTTTTAAATCACTTAATAAATGAAAAGATTCTAATTTCAGTTAACTAATGCAACGCAAAATAGATTATTCGTTTTTATTTTTTAATGGCAAAGTGCACTAAACAAATTTTGAGAGATAGTAACACCAAGCAAAAGATCAATTTCACTCAATGAGAACACAATCGAATCCCCAAAACACCAAAACAGTCCTTCAAACCAAGAAGAAAGCATAAAGACCTCTATGAGCTATGTAATCTAAGCCCAAACGAAGCCAAGTGAAACCCAAGCGAAAAGAAACAAATCACTTGGAAAAAGCTTTAACAACTATCGAGCAAACGCAAAAGTAATCACAAAGTAGACTAGACGATCAAAGAACCCAAGACTCCTATGGAAGGCTCGATGCACCAAGCCATTAGATGCCCTAGGGCTAAAAAGTGTAATCGATAGAAAAAGGCAAACACCCGAAGGATGAAGGTCTAAAACCAGTCAAACCAGGATCAAACACACTCCAGTAATTGAAAAAGACACAACAAGACACAAAATCCAAGCTCAGAGGGCTTAAGGACAAGCAAACTGAAAAGTTGACAGGCCTAGCGCGACTGTCAGGCTGCAACTCGCGCTTTTATAGGATTGGCGCGGGTTGTCTTTGAGCAACTTGTGCCAATTGGCGTGACTGTAAGGCTAAAAAGCGCGCTAATCAAGTTGGCTAAGTCAAAAACAAAAGCAAGCGACTCAGGGCTTGAAGACAGTATCTAGGCAAACCAGGAAGCAAGAAACAGTAAGAAATCCAACCCAGAAAGCTATCTAAGCAATCAAAGCAAGAAAAACCAAAGAGACAAGACAACCTCCAAGTTGTTTAGTTCGTAAACCAAACCAGAGATTGACTGAAGTGGCGTTGATCTACTTCGCTAATGCAAAGCAATAGCGTTTCAAAGGCTACCTGGCCATACTTCAGGCTCCGTCTAAAGTTTACAAATGAAACAACAAGATCTCCCCAGTGGAGTCGCCAAATTGTTGTGGAGGTAAATCCTCTCTGTGGACAGAGATGATCCCTACTAGCCCAGACTGGGTCTAGCAACAATCACACAATGCTATCACGCAAGTTCCTAATTGCAAATACAAAGTGGATGGTGAGAACCTACTTCTTTTGCCTTGGCCGGTCACGATCTCCGTGATTGGACACCTGCACATGCAAAGAACAACACGAAAACAAGCATAAAATCTAGTAGATGCAATTATATATCAGTCAGAAAAGATATAACTCAACATCAGACATAAGACAATGTGAGTGGAACCATAATGATAGTCATCTATTATTAATAAATAACAAAGAAGAATACAACCATTGTTCTGACATCAAATCCTCCTTTGGCTGGGTAGTCAGCTACACAAGTCTTGCAAAGCTTGTTGGGATGAGGAACAAGCCTCTCTCTCTTTGGGTGACAAGAATCTCCTTACTTAGATTTGGCCTTATGGGTACAAAGAAGGCTCTTGCAGCTTCAAACTCTCTATCACTATGCTGGGACCAGAACTACTGTAACTATGACTATGACTAGCTTGCTCAAGGCATGGAGGCAAGATTTTATAGATAGAGAAGAAAGAGATAGGATCAACCACATTATTCATGGGATTGGCTTTATCACTTGGAAACTTCCATGAAAGGTGGCAAACCACTTTCCCTTCTATGGAGATTCAAAGCCAAACCATCCTAGCTCAACATAGATTCAGTTGGTGAATGGGTTGAAGAGAACCTTTGGGAGCTTGTTGGTTAAAAACTTTACTCAATTCGGTTGGCGCGAGTGCGACTCTGAGACAGAGCGCCAATGGCGCGCCCTTTTTAGAGGATTTCCCTCATTGGCGCAGGCAGTGAACTGTGGACCCGCGCTAATGCAAAAAGAGTTGTTTTCATGGGTATTCTGCAGGAGATGTCTTCAGGGCATATGAAGCTCATACTTAAAGGAATATGATGCAAGTGGTTTCATATCATGTCACTTCTCACAAGTCCCGGAATGAGTCCTCCAATGTGCGGGAGAGGGGTAACAGGGACGGTGACAAACAGTGACAAATTGCTATGTAACACCATGCATACATCATATATATTAGCGTATTGGAGTTTGATTTGGCAAGCTCAAGCGTTAACACAAGTCTTCTACGAAGAAGTGCAAAGGATAAAGAGCCGCAGCAAAGGTGAAGGTGCAGGTCGTATGCGTCCAACCTTGGGCAGCTCCTTAAAGTAGTACAAGATATTGGAAAGAAGCCGAAGGCACAGTGCACGGGTAGAGGCGTCGAGCGCTCGGTTGACACGGGTTATTGGGTGGCTCAGGTGAGAGCCCGCCCATCGTACGAAGACAAACACGAAGGTGGAGAAGGGGACTTGGGTGAGGTCGCCCGCCCACCATGCGGAGGTAAACGAAGGGTGACTCGAGTGAGGTCGCCCGCCCATCGGCATAAGGTTCGATTGTGAAGTTTGGTTGGCAGCTCGTATGAGGGCGCGCCCGCCCAACTTGGGCAAGGAAATCTTGGTTATCACATGGAGGTGTGAGAAGTTGTAAATTTGGCTAAGTATCAAACTTGGTGTTTCCCACGTATACTTGTAAAGCTTTGTAAACATTATATAATATATTATTCGGGCAGACTCATTGTTCAGGGAGTTGCCCCTCCCTTTGTAATGTGCAATTGTGTTTTCTTGTATAATTGCTGATGATAATGAATGTGTATGGGTGTTCATTGGTATAAAGGAAACATAATAATTACTTGTTTGAGAAACACAAACTAAGTAGGACATATGGTTAGGCATACTCCATGAACATAAGTATTGGTGAAAAGAAACTGTTCGGTGGTGCCGCACCTCGCCAAGAGCGGTTGAAAGACTACCGTCGGCCTAGGGGTGTGACAACCGGGGTGGGGCGGAGGGCTGTCCGTAGCCCTCAGCCCCACCCCGGCAGCCCAATGGCCCGTGGGGGTGGCAGGGTGATTCCAGAAATCACCCCACCACCCCTGCGGGCCATTAGGCCACCAGGAGGGGCAGAGGGCAAGGTGATTCCGGGAATCACCCTGCCACCCCTGTGGGTCGTTGGGCCACCAGGGTTGGGCAGAGAGCGGGGTGACTCCCGGAATCACCCTACCACCCCCATGGGCCGTTGGGCTGCTGGGTAGACGGAGGCTACGGACAACCTCCGCCCTAGCCCAGTGGCCCAATGGCTCGTGGGGGTGGTGGAATGATAATCATCCAAACCACCCTCGTGGGCCATTAGGCTGTTGGCATGGGGAAGAGGCTGTATGCAACCCTCCGCCCCACCCCCGCGGGCCGTTGGGCCGCCGATGTGGGAAGGAGGTTGTCCACAGCCCTCCACCCCACCTTGGTAAGCCAACGGCTCATGGGGTTGGCGTCATGACTACCAAAATCACCCCACCACCCCCACAAGCCGTTGGGTCATTGGTGTAACACCCTGCAGTTGTCACGATGGACGGGCGGCACGGGCGACCCGCTGGGCGAGCTGAACTACAAAGGAACAGGGCTGTGGTTGGAAAAGGCACGATGAGCGAATGAGCTGTAGATGAGACGGGAAAGCGAGCAAGCATTGAGAATGCCAAAGTCGCGGAATTATAGTGGGAAAGCAGGCAGCTCGAGCCCACGAGCTGACTTGAGCGATGGGTAAGAGTCATGGCAGTTGAGCAGTCCCATGGACAGGCCGACGTATTGATGGGGCGGCCACACATCATAACATGTGGGTTGATGGTGTTAAAACATAGAACAAGCCGATGGTTATGTTAGGATGGTAGCTCGGCTGAATGCCTGAACAGTGGAGCGAGCATGCATACATATAGGCAGCAAAGAGTGGTGGAGATGCATCACAATTGGAGCAAAATAACAAGTGTGAAGTGCGAAGTGTTCTACGGTTCTGTGGCTAAGGTAGGACACGACGAATGCACACACACAACTGTTGAATTGGGTGGAAGCAAACAAGCATAAGGGTGACCCGCGGTTGGGGCGCTGGGTGCACAATCGTTGGGTTGCCGGGTGAAATGTGCTAGGCGGTTGAAACAAGTTTGGGCAGGGCTGCATGGCGTGCACGCCCACCAAACAAAGGAATGACCGGGTGAACGGGCGACCCGCGAAGGGCGCGCCCAGTTAGGGTGAACAGTTCGTGTGAGGCAACACATAGGTGTGCCCGCTGACCAATTGGACGAAATGAAGTGCCAACTTTGGTGAACAGAGATGCGACAAGTCGTGCGGAGGGTGCCTAGTTTGGGCGACATGGACACGAGGAGCGCGCCCGAGTTGGGCAAACAATACGGTTTGTTCGACGAGCAAAATGAATGCATTCAGGGGTAAAGAAAGAGTTAGGCAGAACGTGCGGCGATCATTTGGACATGCTGACGAGCTGGGCAACAGAGTTTTCCGAAAGTTGTAAAATTTGGCTAAGTGTAAATTTGGGGTTTCCTCCAAGATTTAACTTGTACATGAAAGATTGTGAATTATATATTGATTCAGGCAGACTCATATTGCAGGGAGTTGCCCCTCCCTTTATACTGTTGTGCATTTATACATGTTAATGCTGTTACGATGAATGTTTATGGTTTTCATCGTGTATAAAGGGTAACTTAATACTTGGTAACAAAGAAATAAACTAAGTACGAATGTTAGGCGTAGTCCATGACCGTGAGTATTGGTGAAAAGAAAAGGGTCGGTGGTGCCGCACCTCACTATAGTGCAGTTGGAAGAGTACCGCCAGTTTAGGGGCATGACAAGTGGTATCAGAGTTGATTCATGTGAAGTGCAAGTGAAAGAAGTTGATCTCATTGTTACTTAGTGACAGTTGGTATCAAGAGTTGATTTAGGTTTTGCAAGGAACTTGGTGAATGGTGAATGGTCTATACTAGATCACAAAGAAGCAAGTTGACTGCAGAGATGGCAGGTGATCCTCAGGTTGTGACGAGTGAGTCTAGCCACAATGTGGGTGATGCTTTCATGAACAGGGTATTGGAAAGGATGGAATAATTTTATTCTTTCTAGACTTTGAAGATGCCCGAGATCACGAAGGATCAAGAAGGCAATGCAAAGATGAGAGAAGAATTCGATGAACTCCGAGACCGATACGAGTATATTGAATGGAAGTATACACAACTAGAAGAAGAAGTCAAAGAGATTAGGAAGACAAGAGATCAAGGTTTGGAAAAAAATCTTGGAATTGCAACCATCTATTGACGAAGAAAAGGACAAGATTGCGGTGTTGAAGAAGGCCGTGAGACATAACTCAGGTGGAGGAGTGTCTCATGTGAAAGTCAAGGAACCAAAATCTTATGATGGTACAAGAAATGTGAAGACTCTTGGTAACTTTCTATGAGACATGGAGTAATACTTGGAATGCTTGGGATTGCCTGATGAGGAGACTAAGGTGAAAGTAGCTACTTAGTTCTTGAAAAAAGATGCTAAGATGTGGTGGTGAAGAAGGATGGATCAGATTGCCAGTGGCAGTGCTGATGACATAACTTCAAGTGAAGACATGAAGAAAGCTTTGAAGGCCCACTTCAGTCGTCAGGATGAAACTTGGGAAGCAAGGATGAAGATAAAATATATGAAGCAAACAGGAAGTCTGCAGCCATATTAGTGAGAGTTTGAAAGTGTGATTTTGGAGCTTCCAGACATGGAAGAAAGGGACAAGGTGTTCAAGTTTATTATTGGGCTGAAACCTTGGGCACGCAATGAAGTGAAGAGGTAGAAAATAAAGACACTTGAGGAAGCTTTTTCAGCTGTAGATCATCTGGTGGAGCATTATTACGAAGCTTCTGATGAGAAAAAGAAGAAGTTCAATAAGCCGAAGGAGAAAAGTACGAAAGATGATGCTTCGAAATCGAATGAAAAGTCAAAGACGAAGAAGCCATTGAAGTGTTGGATATGTGCGGAACCACATATGGTGAAGAATTGTCCTTCAAGACCGAAAGTGGTTGTGTTGGCACAGTCTAATACGAAGAAATAAGAGACTCCTGTGGGGGTGATGCAGATTCTTGGAGCTGTAGCTACTACGGAAGCGGTCTCACAAAGAGATACGAAGAGGAATAGTTTGGAATATGTTCAGATGAAGATTGGGAGTGTGGATGTACTCACTATGGTGGATAGTGGGGCTACTCACAACTTCATGAGTGAAGATGTTGTGAGAAGGATTGGGGTGAAATTTGTACCGGTGCATTCACAGATTAAGACAGTGAATTCTCCTCCTGATTCTGTGATTGGTGTGGCTGAAAAGGTGGATACAACACTTGGTGAGTGGACCGGGAAAGTCAACTTCACTATAGTGTGGATTGATGACTATGAAGCTGTGCTAGGAATGGAGTTTTTAAAACACTATGTTGTGATGACAGTTCCACATTTGAAGAAGCTGTACATTTACAATGGAAGGGAAGATGTACCCATTGGTGTTCCAACCATTGGAGTGACGAGACCCGAGTGTAAGTTGGCAGTGATGCAGATGGAGGACAAGAAACGTATGGATGAGGTGTGTAAGAGGTTGTCTACTGCTGAGGGAAAGCTTGCGGAACAGTCACAGGTTATCAAAGCATTGTCCAATAGTATCTTGGATTTGTCTAGGAGGCTGGAGGAAGTTAAGGATAACGATGACAATGATGAGGACTATATGAGGCCGAATATTCAAGTGGAGGATCAGGATGCATATCTTCAGAGGATGGAGGTGGAAGATCCAAACAGATGGATTGAGCTGATTAGTGAGGGAGAGCCTTCAGGCTCTACTCCCTCTACATCTTCTTAGATGACTTAGAAGATGGGGCTCATTGTTAGTTGCTCATGGCGATGAGTCCTTTAAATAGTTTGAGTAGGTATGACAGGTAGATGATGCAGGAATGGTTTGGCATTAGCATCATGACATGTTGCAGATGGGATGGAGATTCCATGGACCTGAGCATGTGTTTGGAGCAGATTCTTGATGAGTTCGGGATTGTGGCAGAGTCTGAGAAAAGACTGGTCATGGCATAAGGATGTGTATTCTTATGGTTTGAGCGAGATAGTTGGATTAGCTACCCAACTAGTTTGAGTCATGAGGGATGTTAGTGTACAGAGATGTGCTAGCATTATGTTGGAGTATCATGGCAAGTTCACATGATGGGACAACACATGGTGGAGACGATCATTTTTCATATGTTGCAGGGATGTTTGCAATGTATGGAATATTTGATATCATGGATCAAGGAGATGATTCTTCTGATGGATTATGAGATGTTGGGTGGCAGCTACCGTGGATGGTCAGATTGCCGAGGTAGGCAATGACTTCTGGTGGGGGAGGATGTAATGCCCTGTGGTTTTCATGACGGACGGGTGGCATGGGCGACCTGCCGGGCGAGCTGAACGACGGAGGAACAGGGCTGCGGTTGGCAAAGGCATAATGAGCGAGCGACATGCATATGAGATGGGTGAGCCGGCAAGTGTGGAGAATGCCAAAGCCGAGGACTTATAGTTGGCGAGTAGGCAGCTCGAGCCCATGAGCTGACTTGAGCGATGGGCAAGAGTCATGGCAGTTGTGCGGTCCCATGGATGGGTCGACGTATTGATGGGGCGACCACACATCATAATGTGTGGGCCGACGGTGTTAAAACATAGAACAGGCCAACAGTTATGTTAGGATGACAGGTCAACCGAATTCCTGAATGGTGGAGCGAGCAGGCATACATATAGGCAGCGAAGAGTGGTGGAGAGGCATCACACTTGGAGCAAAACAACAAGTGCGAAGTGCGAAGTGTTCTGTGGTTCTACGGCTAAGGTAGGGCGTGGTGGATGCACTCGCATGACGGATGAACTGGATGGAGGAAAATGAGTGTAAGGGCAACCTGCAGATGGGGTGTCAGGTGAATGATCGTTTGGTGGTCGGGTGGAACGTGTCAGGTGGTTGAAACGAGTTCGAGCAGGGCTGCACAGCATGCATGCTCGTCGAACGAAGCAACGACTGGGTGAACAGGCAACCCGCGGAGGGCGCACCTAGTTCAGGTGAACGGTTTGTGCGAGCCAACATGGAGGTGTGCTCACCGACCGGTTGGATGAAACGAAGTGCTGAGTTTGGTGAACGGAGGTGGGACGAGGCGTCCAGAGGGCACACAGGTTGGGTGACACGGACACGAGGAACGCGCCCGAGTTGGGAAAACGACACGATTCGTTCAATGAGCTGAAAAAATGCATTCAAGGGTAAACAAAGAGTTGGATAGAACTTGTGGTGATCATTCGAACGTGCCGATGAGCTGGGCAATCGAGTTCGCTGGAAGTTGTAAAATTTGGCTAAGTGTAAATTTGGGGTTTCCTCCAGGATTTAACTTGTACATGAAAGATTGTGAATTATATATTGATTCGGGCAGACTCACATTGTAGGGAGTTTCCCCTCCCTTTATACTGTTGTGCATTTATACATGTTAATGCTATTTTGATGAATGTTTATGGTTTTCATCGTGTATAAAGGATAACTCAATACTTGGTAACAAAGAAATAAACTAAGTACGAATGTTAGGCGTAGTCCACGACCGTGAGTATTGGTGAAAAGAAAAGGGTCGGTGGTGTTGCACCTCGCTATAGTTCGGTTGGAAGAGTAACGCCAATGTAGGGGTGCAACAGCCGGGGTGGGACGAAGGTTGTCCGCAGCCCTCCACCCCACCCTAGTGACCCAATGGATCACAGGGGTGGTGGGGTGATTCCCTGAATCACCCTGCCACCCCCGCGGGCCGTGGAGCCATTGGGATGGGGCGGAGGGCCGAGTGATTCCCAAAATCACCCCGCCACTGCCTTGGGCTATTGGGCCATCAGGGCAGGAAACCTCTGTACCACCCCGGTGGCCCAACGTCCCATGGGTGTGGCGGGGTGATTCCGGGAATCACCCTGCCACACTCAGCCTCCGCCCCACCATGAAGGCCGAATGGGAATCACCTCACCACCCCCGTGAGTCGTTGGCCCACCAGTGTAACACCCTGCGGTTGTGGCAACCCACGGGCGCACCCACCAGCAGAGCTGAATGGTGAATCGAGTGAGTTGGTGAGCTCACACAAGCGAGAAACAAGCGCGGGCGAAACGATGAATTAGAAAACGCGAAGTGTGGACGAGGTGGGAGAGCAGCCGCAGACTTATAATGGGCGAGCGAACGCTCAAGCCCATGAGCCAACTTGAGCCGATGGACGAAGAGTCGCGATGGTTGGCGATCACCCACATAAATGGGTGAGCCAAAATTCAAACAAACCAAATGAAACAAAGTGTTGGGTGGGTCGGCCAAACGCATGAGCGATGGTGGCGACCACATAAACCAACAGACGGACGAGTTGGAGAGGCATCAAGCTTTGGACTTTGACAGCAAGTCGGAGGTACGAGTTACATCTACAGTGACTGTGGTTAAGGTGTAGGTTGTGGGTCATATGAGCCCGCACAGCGGGCACATTTAGAGGTAAACTGCGAAGGCATTCGAGCGGGGTACCACGAGCAGGTGGGCTCCCGCCGAACGACCGAACGGTCGATTGAACGAGGTGAACGACCGTGGTTAGGGAGCGCCCGATGATGCAAATGATGAAGTGTGGATTGGTAAACGGTGCGGCCAACATGCGGAGGACACCCAGGTAGGGCGAGCCGACAGCACATGGTGGTGCGCTCATTCGGGCAAACAACAGGTTCGTTCAGAAATGTGTAAAAATTCGATTGAGCTTGTCTCCCGGTGAAACTTGTAAAAATATGATATTATAATAAATATTATTATATGCATATGATTTATGTGTTCTTCTACTATTGAATGTTGAATGTTGTATTAATGGTTTCCGCACATTAATATGCTATTTAATAATGATGAATGTTAGGCGTAGTTCGGAAAGTAAGTTAACAAATGAACATGTTAAGTACTTAGACGATGTCGCATGAAAGCCAATTTGTGGAAAAAGAATTGGGGGCGTGACAAGTGGTATCAGAGCGAATTTTAGAGAACGGGAAAATATGCAGGGAAAAGTTATGGAGAAATCATGGATTAACAGTCTGGGTTTCATAGACTTGGTGGTTCATGGCAAGACCATCCAAGCTCTAGTGGACACAGTGGCCACTCATAACTTCATGATGACACGGTTAGCAAGGGAGGTTGCACTGATGATCTTCCCATCGAATGTGGAAGTCAATGCAGTGAACTCTAGAGCTAAAGTGACGGGTTTGGCACACAAAGTGCCTGTGCATATTAAAGACTGGCAACGTCAGTTGGACTTCACGTGATGGAGATGAAAAATTTTGATGTGATATTGGGGCAAGATTTCTTGAAGGGAAATAAGGCAATTGTTTTCTCCTTTTGCGATGAGGTGGTGTTGATTGGGAAATCATAGACTTGGACTTTTCCTACTCATAAGCAAAGGAAGGAAGTCAAGGTGCAGCATGTTTCTGCACTAAGTTTGGAGAAGGCTATGCGAGAGTCAGACATGGAGACATATGCGGCTATATTCAAAGGATTCGAAGGTGATGATGGAGTGGGGATGCCTGTTCCAGCTAAGATTTCTAAGGTGTTGGCCAAGTATGCAGATTTGATGCCCGATGAGCTATCGAAGAAACTTCCACCAAGGCATGCAGTGGACCACATCATCGAGCTTGAGCTAGGGAAGCAACCTCCGGCTAAAGCACCTTATCGGGTTGTCAAGACCTGAGTTGGAGGAGTTGAAACGACAGTTAAAGGAGTTAACTGATGTGGGTTTCATCAGACCTTCAAGGTCCCCCTATGGAGCTCCAATATTGTTCCAGCGAAAGAAGGATACGAATGAGCTACGGGTGTTCTGTGATTATTGTGCTCTCAACACGTAGACGATAAAGAACATGTAACATTTGCCATTAGCTGTAGATTGCTTCGATAAGCTTGCAAAAGCCCAAGTGTTTTCCAAGTTGGACTTGAGGCATGGGTATTATCAGGTACGGATAGCTGAAGGAGACGAAAGGAAGACCGCTATAGTAACAAGGTATGGTAGCTTTGAGTTCCTTGTTATGCCATTCAGGTTGTGCAATGCTCTTGCTACATTTTTCACTTTGATGAATGTTGTTCTACGTCCATACTTGGATTCATTCGTAGTAGTATACTTGGACGATATAGTCATGTACAGTGATAACATGGAGGATCATAAGAAGCACTTGGAATTGGTGTTCGAGGTGCTGAAGAAGAATTAGTTGTACTTGAAGAAGTCTAAGTGTGTGTTCGCTTAGACCAAGATTTCATTCCTTAGACACATAGTGGGTCAAGGGTACATACGGATGGAACCAAACAGGGTGAACGCAATCGAGGACTAGGTTGAACCGAAGAACGTCCATGATATGAGGGTGTTTTTGTGCATGACCAAATACCAATGGAAGTCTGTAGAGGGGTACTCCAAGGTAACATCATCACTGACAGACCTGCTGAAGAAAGACAAGAGATGGAGTTGGACAGACAAATGTTAGATGGAATTTGATGATTTGAAGAAGAGGATGGTTACAACATCGATACTGAAGTTGCTGGACTTCGAGCAACCATTTGAAGTAGACACAGATGCTTCAGATTTTTCCATAGGAGGGGTTCTTATGCTGGATGGGCATTCGGTGGCGTACGAGAGTTAGAAGTTGTAGGATAGAGAACGGAGGTATCCAGTCCATGAGAAGGAGATGACTACAATCATTCACTATTTACATATATGGAGGCATTACTTGATTGGGAAGCCTTTCATTGTCAAGACGGACAATGTTGCAGCAAGTTATTTTGCATCACAACCAAAGGTGTCAGTGAAGCAAGCTCATTGGTAGGACTTCTTGTTAGAATTCGACATGACTATTGAGTACAGACTGGGGAGACTTAATGCAGTGGCAAATGCCCTTAGTAGGAAGGGGCAACTGGCAGCATTGGAGGGAGACTACCAGGCAGCACGAAGTAGTAGTCGGGTGGAGATGTCAGAGGAGATGCAGAATAAGCTCAAGGAAAGTGTTGAGACCGATACTCAGGCGCAGAATATAGCGAAGTAGATAAAGGATAGGAAGACATGAAGGTTCTTTCTCTGAGATGGATTCTTTCTCTTTGGAACCAACTCTATGTTCCAAAGTCATCCAAACTCAGGACACACCTTTTGAAGGAATGCCACGATTATCCGTGGGCTGGCCACCCAGGGCAGCGTCGTTCTTTGGTATTGTTGGAGAGAGGATTCTTTTAGGAGAAGATACGAGAGGATGTAGAGGAGTATGTACATATGTGCATCATTTTTCAGCAAAACAAATCGGATACTCAGAGGCAAGGAGGTCTGTTGTAGCCTTTACCGATTCCTGAGGGACCATGGATGAGTGTCTCGATGGACTTCATCAATCAGTTTCCACAAGTACAAGGGTATAATGGGATCATGGTCATGGTTGATTGTTTTTCCAAGTATGTTGTCTTTGTTCCAAGAAGGATGCCTTGTGGAGTTGAGAGGACTGTGGAATTGTTCTTCAAGAACATAGTGAAGTATTGGGGTATGCCATTGAGCATTGTATCGGACCGAGATCCGCAATTTACAGGAAGATTTTGGACCACATTGTTCAAGTTAGTCGGGTCTGATTTATTGATGAGTTCGAGCTACAATCCGCAGACAGATGGGCAGACCGAGAGGATCAACGCATTTCTGGAGGATTACTTGAGACATTATGTGATGGCTGATCAGAAGAATTGGCCTGAACTCTTTGATGTGGCTCAGTTTAGCTACAACATTCAAAAGATTTCTGCGATAGGGTACAGTCCATTTGAGTTGGTGAATGGATAGATGCCAGTCACGCCGCATACCGTAGTGATGGGAGGTTTGTTGAGGACTCCTCATGCGAAGAAGTTCATGAAGGCTTGGGATGAGACCTTGGAATTGGCATGGGTGCACTTGTGCGAAGCTGCAAGGAGAATGAACAAATGGGCAAATAAGGAGAGACAGGATGCACATTTCAATGTGGGAGAGATGGTATTCCTCAAGATTACTGAAGATCAGTTTCAGCCACCTAAAGGGACTGTGAGATCGTTGACAAGGAAATATGAGGGGAAATTCCGAGTTAAGAAGCGAGTGGGGGAAGTTGCCTATGAGCTGGAGCTTCCGCACCATATGCATATGAAACATCCAGTTTTTCATATCAATCAGTTGAAGAGATGCAGACTTGATGCTGATCATCTAGAGAGAGTGGAACCACCGAGGGGACCAGCCATGATTGTGGACAAGCCGAACCTTGAGATGGACAAGATTCTGAAATGTCGGACAACAGGGATTGGTAGTCACATACGATGGGAATTTCTTGTTAGATGGAAGAATGCACTGGAGGAGGATAGCTGGGAAACGAAGGACTCACTTTGGAGATGGAAGCGAAAGATTGTGAAGTATGACAGGAAGTTACGATGGATAGCCAGATTGCCGAGGACGGCAATGACCTTGGGTGGGGGAGGATGTAATGCCCTGCGATTGTGGCAAACCGCGGGCACACCCATCGGGCGAGTCGGCGAGCTCACACAGGTGAGACATGAGTGCGGGCAAAACGACGAGTTAGAAAACGTAAAGTGTGGACGAGGTGGGAGAGCGTCCGAAAACTTATAGTGGGCGAGCGAACGCTCAAGCCCACAAGCCGACTTGAGCCGATGGGTGAAGATTCGCGATGGTTGGGCAGTCACCCACATATATGGGTGGGCTGGCGTTCAAACAAACCAAATGAAACGAAGCGTTGGGTGTGTCGGCCAAACACATGAGCGATGGTGGCGACCATATAAACCAATGGATGGATGAGTTGGAGAGGCATCAAGCTTCAGACTTGGACAGCAAGTTGGAGGTGCGAGTTACATCTACTGTGACTGCGGTTAAGGCGCAGGTCATGGGTCGTATGAGTCCACACAGTGAGCACACTCAGAGGTAAATGGCGAAGATGTTTGGGCGGGGATACACGGGCAGGTGGGTGCCAGCGGAACGACCGAACGATCGATTGAACGAGGTGAACGACTGCGTGTAGGGGGTGCCCAACAATGTGAATGATGAAGTGTGGATTGGTAAATGGTGCGGCCAACATGCAGAGGGTACCTGGGTAGGGCGAGCCGGTAGCACACGGTGGTGTGCTCGTTTGTGCAAATGACACGATCATTCAGAAATGTGTAAAAAGCTGGTTGAGCTTGTCTCCGAATGAAACTTGTAAAAATCTGATATTATAATAAAGATTATTATATGGATATGATTTATGTGTTCTTTTGCTATTGAATGTTGAATGTTGTATTAATGGTTTCCGCACATTAATATGTTGTTTAATAATGATGAATGTTAGGCGTAGTTCAGAAAGTAAGTTAACAAATGAACATGTTAAGTACTTAGTCGATGCAATACACAAGCCAATTTGTGAAAAAAGAATTGGGGGTGTGACAACCAGGGTGGGGCGGAGGTTGTCTGCAGCCCTCCGTCCCGCACTGGCAGCCCAAAGTTCTACGGGGTGGTCGAGTAATTCTCGGAATCACCCCGCCACCCACGTAGGCTGTTGGTCCGCTAGAGTGGACAGCCTCCACCCCACCCTTGTGGCTTAACGACCTGCGGGGGTGACGGGGTGATTCCAGGAATCACCCCGCCACCCCAAACCTCTGCCCCAACCCAACAGCTCAACCTCCCGTAGGGCTCTTGGGATGATTCTGAGAATCGCCCCTCCACCCCCACGGGCAGTTGGGACGTCGAGGTGAGTCATAGGGTGGGGTGATTCCCGTAATGGGGTAGAGGTTGTCTGTAGCCCTTTGCCCCACGTCGGTGGCCCTATGGACCACAGTGGTGGCAGGTTGATTCTGTGAATCACGCCACCACCCTCGCGGGCCGACGGTGTGAGGCGGACAGTGGGGTGATTCCCGAAATCACCCTGCCATTCCCACAGGAGGTTGGGCCGCCGAGGTGGGGTGGAGGATGTCCACAGCCCTCCGCCCCAGCCTAGAAACCCAATGGCTCGTGGGGGTGGCGGGGTGATTCCCAAAACCACCTTGCCACCCCCACGAGCCGTTGGGCTGTTGGGGTGGGGCGGAGGGCGGGGTGATTCCCAGAATCACCCCGCCACCCCCGCGAGGCGTTGGGACGCCAGGGTGGGGCCGAGGGTGGGGAGATTCTCGAAATCAACCCACCACTGCAATGGATTGGTGGGTTGTCGGGCTGGGGCGGAGGACGAGGTGTTTCCCAGAATCACCCCGCCACCACCGCAGGCCGTTGGGATGCCGGGGTGGGGCGGAGGGTGGACTGATTCTCAGAATCACCCCGCCACGCCCGCAGGCCATTGTGCCGCCAGGGTGTGGCAGAGGTTGTCCGCAGCCCCCGCCCCACCCCTGTGGCATAACGGCTCACAGGGGTGGCTAGGTAATTCCCAGAATCACCTAGCCACCCCCACGAGCCATTTTTCCATAGGGGTGGGGCTGGGGGCTGCAGACAGCCTCTACCGCACTTCGACATCACAACGGCCTACGGGTGTGACGGGATGATTCTCGAAATCACCTCGCCACCCCCGCAGACCGTTGGGATGCCAAGGTTGGGCGAAGGCTTTTCGCAGCCCTCCTCCCCACCCCAGCGGTTAATCGGCCCGCAGGGGTGGCAGGGTGATTCTGAGAATCACCTTGCTACCCACATGGGTTGTTGGGCTGCCGAGGTTGGGTGGACACTATCCGTAGCCCTCCACCCGACCCTGAAGGCCCAACGGCTCGTGGGGGTGGCGGGGTGATTCTCGGAATCACCCCGCCACCCCTACGAGCTATTGGGTAGCTAGGTTGGGGCAAAGGTTGTCCGCAGCCCTTCACCCCACCCCGAAGGACCAACAGCCTGCATGGGTTGTTATAGACATTTTTGTGCCTTACAGCTCTAAGCATGAAATGTCCATAAACCAAGGGATCCTAAGTCCCTAAAAGTGTTGTTCCTACCCCTAGAGGAACAAGGTCAACCAATTACAGCTTCTCCCAGAAGTTCTCCACCAGAAACTGCTCAGAATCAGTCAAATCAGGATCATTTCAGCTACTCCACTAGCTAGCTGCGTTGCATAGCACCCCAGTACACTAGCTAGGTGCGTTGCAACGCACCTAAATGCACTACCAGGGTGCGCTGAGCGGGAAATGACAAATGGCAGTGTCATTCCGCGAGGTGGACAGACAATGGAAGCTTCCAGAATCTTCCCCAATGACACTTGCCTCACTGAGTTCGACCAAGGATGAGTAAGAGGCTCTCAGTCTCCAAGTGGAAGCAAGAACTGACAGAGAGAAGCCACAAGTCAAATCATAAGCTGACTCATCCTCTTTGCATACATCTATATATGGATCCCTCATCCCAGAGATCCAAAGGCTGGAATTTTGTACTTTGCAGAGAATTGTTGTTGGTTTTGAGATAGAGATAAGTGCATTGGGTGATTTATGCTTTGTTGGAGGTGAAGAGGGGATTCCTTTGCTGGGGGGTTGATGCTGGATCAGGAATCATCGGTTGTAACTCCTCCTGGACATTCTTGTTATATCAATAAAACTATTTGAGTTTCTCCTACATGCTTGTGTATCAATGATGTTTTGTTATATTTGCATGTTTAGCTTAAATCTGATCCTAAGTTATTTATGAATGTAAATCCATGTCTTTGTGTAGTTTTCCTCTTCTGTGATCTTGCAGGAACTTGGTGAAGCCGGGCAAGTGAAGGAGCAGGTAGCTGGAAGCTGTCAAAGAGGAGAGAGATTGGATCAAAGGACTAGCGCAAGACACAGGTTAGTTCATCCTATTCCTCTTCATTTACAGTTCATAAAGAAGAATATGAAAGTAGTTTTCCTTGTTTGTTGCTAAGGCACTGTCACACCTTAGTGGGATAGGGGCGTTCTGAGTAGACACTTTTCCCAACAACATGGGTGGCAGGGTGATTCCCTGAATTGCCCCGCCAACCCCGTGGGCCGTTAGGCTGCCAAGGTGGTGCGGAGTTTGTCTGCAACCCTCCGCCCCACCCTGGCGTCCCGACGGCCCACTGGGATGGTGGGTACTCAAATCGCCCCGCCACCCCTGCGAGTCATTGGGCTGCCAAGGTGGGGTGGAGGCTTTCCGCAGCCCTCTGCCCCACCCCGATAGCCCAACGGGTTTTGGGGTTGGTGGGGTGATTACCAGAATCACCCCGCGAGCCTCACGAGCCATTGGGCCGTCGAGGTGGGGCTGAGGGCGGGGTGATTCCCGGAATCACCTCGCCACCCCGCGGGCCATTGGGGCACCAGGGTGGGCCAAAGGGTGAGGTGATTCCAGGAATCACCCCGCAATCCCCATGGGCCGTTGGCCACCGGGGTGGGGCGAAGGCTATGCGTAGCCCTCCGTCCCACCCCAGTGGCCAAATAGCCTGCGGGCGTGGCGAGGTGATTCCCGGAATCACCTAGCCACTACGAGCCGTTGGGTCAACGGGGTGGGGTAAAGGGTGGGGTGATTCCCGCAATCACCCTACCAACCCTGTGGGCTGTTGGACCACTCGTGTAAGGGCCTGCAGCCCTTGGCACACCCACCAGCATAAGTGCGACGAGTTGGTTCGACAACCGGGTGCATGAGGTGACAAAACAAGAAGTGCAAAGGTTGGCTAAGGGCAAAGTGTGCACGAACAATCAAACATGGCAGATCAAAACATGAAGGCATGCATGAAAAATGTGAGGGCGAACCATGTGTTTATACGGTCGATGAGCGTGGGCAATCCACATACGAAGCCGACGATGGAGAGTTGTGTTTGGGGGAGTTGGTCGATGAGCCGACCAACCTCAAACATTAACAAAGGCGTTGGTTGAGGTAAGATGACAGTCGGCTGAGAGAAGGTGCGACCACTCCATGGAGGCGTATAAACAAGCAAGGCATGGAGGAATTTGAGCATTCAAACTTTGCTCATCATCCAACAAGGATAAGTGCGCAAGACTAGGTGTAGCCGCAGCAAATAGAAGGGAAGGCACATATTCGTGATGCGCCCGCTCTTGAGCGAGGCCACATAGAGGTGGCATGCTATCTTGGTTATTGGGTGAAGGCGCGGGTAGGAGTACCCGCCGGTTGGTAAACGGTGGAGACTTGGTGGAGTCGACCGCCGGTGCGAAGTTAAAGAACGGTGGAACGTCATGAAGACGAGCGCACAATGGAACATTCGTGAAGCCGGTTGTGCGAAGAGGGTGTCTTGGTGACTTGGTAGAGTCACCCGCCAGTCGTGTATGAAAACAAGGTTCGGTTGTGAAGTGTGGAAAGGTAGCTCGTGTGAGGGCGCGCCCATCCGATTTGAGCAAGGAAATCTTGGTTATCACACGAAGGTGTGAGAAGTGTAAATTTGGCTAAGTATGAAACTTGGTGTTTCCAAGTATACTTGTAAAGCTTATGTAACTTTGTAAAGTTGTATAATATATTGATTCAAGCAGACTCATATTGCAAGGAGTTTCCCCTCCCTTTATACTGTTGTGCATTTCTCTTGTATAATGTTGTCTATGTGAATTTTATGGGCTTTCACTTGTATAAAGGATAAAAATAATACGCGGTAACGAAAAATAAACTAAGTATCAAATGTTAAGGCGCAGTCCATGAACATTAGTATTGGTGAAAAGAAAGTGTTCGGTGGTGCCGCACCTCGCTATAAGCAGTTGAAAGACTACCACAGGTTTAGGGGCGTGACAGCCGGGAAGCGGTGGAGGGCAGGGTGATTCCCGGAATCAACCGGCACCCCCACGCGTCGTTGGGCCGCCAGGGTGGGGAGGAGGGCGGGGTGATTCCCGGGATCACCCCACCACACTCGCGGGTTGTTGGGCCGCCGAGGTGGGGCGGAGGGCCGGGTGATTCCCGGAATCACCCTGCCACCCCCGCAGGCCATTAGGCCACAGGTGTAATGCCCTATAGTTGTCACGACAGACGGGCGACACAGGAAACCCGCCGAGAGAGCTGAACGATGGAGGAACAGGGTTGTGGTTAGCAAAGGCACGACGAGCGAGCGAGCTACATTTGATATGGGCGAGTGGGCGAGCATGGAGAATGCCAAAGCTGCGGACTTATAATGGGCAAGCAAGCAGCTCGACTCCACGAGCTGACTTGAGCGATGGGCAAGAGTCATGGCGGTTGGACGGTCCCATGGATGGGCCAACGTATTAATGGGGTGGCCACACATCATAACGTGTGGGCCAACAGTGTTAAAACATATAAAAAGCCGACGGTTATGTTAGGATGGTAGGTCGGGTGAATTCCTAAATAGTGGAGTGAGCAGGCATACATATAGGCAACAAAGAGTGGTGGAGAGGCATCACACTTGGAGCAAAACAACAAGTGCGAAGTGCAAAGTGTTCTCCGATTCTATGGATAAGGCAAGGCGCGACGGATGCCCCTGCACAACGGGTGAACCAGGTGGAGGCAAACGAGCGTAAGGGCAACCCGCGGTTGGAGCACCAGGTGAACGATCGTTGGGCGGCCAGGTGAAACGTGCCGGGCGGTTGAAACGAGTTCGGGCAGGGCTGCATGGCGTGCACGCCCGCCAAACGAAGGAACGCCCGCGTGAACGAGCGACCCACGGAGGGCGCACCGAGTTTGGGTAAGCGGTTCATACGAGGCGACATAGAGGTGTGCCCACTGACCGATTGGACAAAACGAAGTGCCGAGTTTGGTTAACAGAGGTGTAACGAGGTGTGTAGAGGGCGCCCAGGTTGGGTGACATGGACACGAGGAGCGCGCCCGAGTTGGGAAAACGACACGATTCATTCGACGAGCTAAACGAATGCATTCAGGGGTAAACAAAGAGTTGGTCAGAACATGCAGCGACCATTCGGACGTGCTAACGAGTTGGGCAACCGAGTTTGCCAAAGTTGTAAAATTTGGCTAAGTGTAGATTTAGGGTTTCCTCCAAGATTTAACTTGTACATGAAATATTGTGAATTATGTATCATTCGGGCATACTCATATTGCAGGGAGTTGCCCCTCCCTTTATACTATTGTGCATTTGTACATGGTAATGATATTATGATGAATGTTTATGGTTTTCATTGTGTATAAAGGATAACTTAATACTTGGTAACAAAGAAATAAACTAAGTACGAATGTTAGGCGTAGTCCATGAAAGTGAGTATTGGTGAAAATAAAAGGGTCGGTGGTGCCGCACCTCGCTATAGTGCAGTTGGAAGAGTACCGCCAGTGTAGGGGTGTGACAAGTGGTATCAGGTTTGATTCAGGTGAAGTGCAAGTGAAAGAAGCTGATCTCACTGTTACTTCGTGACAGTTGGTATCAAGAGCTGATTCAGGTTTTGCAGGGAACCTGGTGAATGGTGAATGGTCTATACCAGATCACAAAGAAGGAAGATGATGGCAGAGATGGCAGGTCAACCTCAGGTTGTGACGGGTAAGTCTAGCCACAATGTGGGTGATGCTTTCATGAACGGGGTATTGGAAAAGATGGAAGAATTGGATTCTTTCTGGACTTTGAAGATGGCCAAGATCATGAAGGTTCAAGAAGGGAATGCGAAGATGAGAGAAGAATTCGATGAATCCAAGATCAATACGAGTATACTGAATGGAAGTATACACAACTAGAAGAACAATTCAAAGAGATTAGGAAGGCCAGAGATCAAGGTTTGGCAAAAATATTGGAATTGTAGCAATCTAATGACGAAGCAAAGGACCTTAATCAGGTGGAGGAGTGTCTCATGTGAAAGTCAAGGAACCAGAACCTTATGATGGTACAAGGAATGCGAAGACTCTTGGTAACTTTCTATGGGACATGGAGCAATACTTGGAATGCTTGTGATTGCCTGATGAGGAGACTAAGGTGAAAGTAGCTGCTCAGTTCCTGACGAAAGATGATAAGATGTGGTGGTGAAGAAGGATGGATCAAATTTCCAATGGCAATGTTGATGACATAACTTCGTGGGAAGACATGAAGAAGGCTTTGCAATCCCACTTCAGTCCTCAGGATGAAACTTGGAAAGAAATGATGAAGATAAAATATATGAAGCAAATAGTAAGTTTGCAGGCATATCAGCGAGAGTTTGCAAGTGCGGTTTTGGAGCTTCCGGTCATGGCGGAAAGGGACAAGGTGTTCAACTTTATTATAGGGCTGAAACCTTAGGCACACAATGAAGTGAAGAGGCAGAAAATAAAGACACTTGAGGAAGCTTTTGCGGCTATAGATTGTTTGGTGGAGCATTATGACAAAGCTTCTGATGAGAAAAAGAAGAAGTTCGATAAGCTGAAGGAGAAAAGTATGAAAGATGATGCTTTGAAATCGAATGACAAGTTGAAGACGAAGAAGCCATTGAAGTGTTGGATATGTGCAGAATCACATACAGTTAAGAATTGTCCTTCAAGACCGAAAGTGGTTGTGTTGGCACAGTCTAATACGAAGAAAGAAGAAACTTCTGTGGGGGTGATGCAGATTCTTGGAGCTGCAGCTGCTATGGAAGCGGTCTCACAAAGAGATCCGAAAAGGAACAGTTGGTAATATGTTCAGATGAAGATTGGGAGTGAGGATATACTCACTATGGTGGATAGTGGGGCTTCTCACAACTTCATGAGTGAAGATGTTGCGAGAAGGATTGGGCTGAAATTTGTACCGGTGCAAGCACATATTAAGACAGTGAATTCTCCTCCCGATTCCATGATTGGTATGGCTAAAAAGGTATTGCGTGTAAGTGTGGCATCGAACAGGTGGCGTTAGAGGGTGGTTTTGGAGCTTGGGAGGATGTAGAATGGTGTGGATGGGTCCTAGGAGGTCTCAGGTGGCCTTCTAGAGTCTTTTCCCACACTTAGCCTTCAAAAGAAAGCCTACAGGAAAAACTACAGGAGGACACAGGAAAACTACAGGAGGAAAACAGGGAAACTACAGGAGGCCTACAAGAGGAGGCCAAGAGCAATTTTCACTATTTTTGAGGGTGTGAGAGTGGGTGGAAAAGGTGGATTAATGTTTGAATGAGGTGTTAGGGCACCTAAGGTCTACCATGAATCACCAAGAGAGAGAAAGATGATTGGGTTTGCTCAAGGAGAGAGGAAAGAGTTCTATGAAAATTGAAGGAAACTAGAGCAGAATTGAGGTGAGGTTTGAGAGACCTACAGGGCATGGATCAGATGGAGGGTGTTATTGCTGGTAATCTGGCCTACTACTGGAAGAGATATACTACATAGAAATTGACAGTAAACCAAGAAAATCAAGCAACAGATGAAATGAGCACATCCTAGGAAAAACAGAGTTTTGCATTAAAATGGCCTAAACTATGATGTATAAAAGGAAATGTTGGGAAATGTTGTAAGAAAGGAAAGCATGAAAAAGGAATATTGCAAATCAATAAGTGAACATGATAAAGAATATATAAAGCAAAGCAAAATTGGACTATCAACCTACTAGAGAGCTGCAAACACTAGAAGTCGTAGGAATGAGGGCCATAAGAGTGCTTAGTCATTTATCCAGCCCTACAATGCCCATTGTTTCTCTACACCAAGAAAACTTCTCAGATCTCATAGATTTTGTGAATGCATCTACAGTATTCTTCAAAATGTCCACCTTTACCAACAACACCTTTTTGTCTTCTATCATATCCCTCACAAAGTGATACTAAACATCAATATTCTTTGTCTTTGAATGATATGCAGGGTTCTTTGGCAAGAAAATTTCACTTTGGTTGTCACAGTCTATCCTTATAGCTCCCTATACTAACCCCATACTTGAACACAATCTCTGCAACCAAACTGCTTCCTTACTTACATGAGTGGCTGCCATGTATTCTGGCTTTGTAGTTGATAGTGCCACTACAGATTGTTTCATACTCATCCAACTGACTGCACCTCCAAATAGGTTAAACACATACCCACTTGTAGATCTTCTCTGATATAGATCTCCAACCCAGTCTGCATCAACAAAGCCACGAATATCCAACACTCTATCCAATCCTGGTCTTCCTTGGTAGCACAAACCATAATCACTAGTGCCATGTAAATACCTGAAAACCCGCTTCATTTTTGTCCAGTGCTCCTTCCCTTGTTTTGACATAAACCTGCTCAATACTCCCACTACATGTGCAATGTCTCATCTAGTACAGACCATCACATACATCAGGCTATCGATTGCACTTGCATATGGAACACGGGACATGTCCTTTTCCTCTTCTTGTGTCTTGGGACACTGTTCAGTAGATAATTTTACATCTATAGGAATAGGAACCTTCACTGGTTTACTATCTTGCATATTAAACCTATACAATATTGTCTCGACGTACTTCCTCTGGTTTAACCAGAGCTTCCTCTTTGTCCGATCTCTTTTAATTTCCATGCCCAAAATATAGTTTGCAGCACCAAGATCTTTCATGTCGAATTTGGAGGACAAATGGATCTTCAAATCCTGGATAATTTCTTTGTCATTTCCAACTAGCAACATATCATCCACATACAAGAACAGATAAATAACACGGTCAACAAATTAATTTAAAATACACAGTGATTTGCTTTGCTTCTCGTGAAGCCAAGTCCCCGTATAAATGTATCAAATTTTTTATACCACATCCTTGGTGATTGTTATAACCCATACAAAGACTTATTTAACTTGCATACCAGTTATTTCTTACCCTTCACCGCAATGCCTTCAGGTTGCTTCATGTAGATCTCCTCTTCCAGATCCCCGTGAAGAAATGTTATCTTCACATCCATCTGTTTGTTAGAAAATTATATATTATGGAGCAATGGAACACATAAAATATTGCAGAAATATAAACACAGAAAGCGCATAAAACAAGAGAGACATAGATATACGTGGTTCACCCAGTTTGGGCTACATCCACCCCGAACAGCCAGTCCTTCCTTTCTATTATCCAGCAAAATGAAGAGACACAACCTATAGCAGATCCGCTGTAATATCCTCTGTTTTCTCTCACAGTCTCACCTCTCTGTTTCTCACTCACAGAATACACATCTATCACACAGCCTCAAATACAATACCCTCATACAAAGAGAGGGGTTGCCTTCTAGGGCAAAAAACCCTAAACTAAACATAAGTTCTACCGTCAGATCATCCGCCTAATGAACAGCCCAGATTGACTAGAAATTACTATAATTACTAGAAACCGCCCCACCCTGGACCCCCCCTGCAGCGAATATTTTACGGGTGTCGTTAACGCCCCCATTTCGAACTGGGGTCCTATGTGGGAATACCTTTGAATATATAAGATAATCAAGCTCCACACCCAACAATCTCCCACTTGGAGACTGATTGTAGCAACTCCATCGCTACTCCATTTGCTGGACAATGACTCCTCTTTGGACCTGGCTGTTTCTCATCTTCATCGTCATCCTTGAAGACCAACTGAAACTGAGCATATTCTCAGTTTCTCCCTGGTTACAACTTTTGTTAGCATATCTGCAAGATTCTGGCTAGTGTGTATCTTTTCCAGCTTCAACTCTCCATCTTCCAACATTGATCGTATGAAATGGTACTTGAGTTGTATGTCTTTAGTCCTGGAATGAAATGTTGAGTTCTTTGCAATATGAATGGCACTTTGGCTATCACTGTATAACGTGCCCATATCATGCTCCTTACCCAATTCACCCATAAACCTTTGTAACCAAATCATTTCTTTACTAGCCTCTATAGCAGCAACATACTCTGCTTCTGTTGTTGAAAGTGCAACAACACTTTGGATTTTTGAAACCCAACTAGCAGTTGTTCCTCCAACAGTAAATACATATCCTATAGTGCTCCTCCTGTTATCTCTGTCACCTGCCATATATGCATCAACATATCCTTGTGGGGAGATGTTTGAACCACCAAAGCATAATGCTTGATTTGTGGTACCTTTCAAATATCTGAGAATCCATTTCACTACCATCCAATGTTCCTTTCCTGGATTGTTCATGTACCTGCTTACAACTCCCACTGCATGTGCAATATCAGGCCTTGTGCAGACCATTGCATACATTAAGCTTCCAACTGCTGATGCATATGGAACTTTAGACATATAATCCATGTCTTCTTGGGTCTTTGGGCAAATTTCCTTGCTAAGTTTGAAATGGCTAGCAAAAGGTGTACTAACTGGTTTTGCATTGTGCATGTTAAATCTTTTCAACACCTTTTGTATGTACTCATTCTGAGACAATGTTAATTTACGATTTTTCTTGTCTCTAGTTATTCTCATACCAAGGATTTGTTTTGCAGCTCCCAAATCCTTCATTGCAAATGAATTTGCCAATTTTCTTTTGAGCACATTTATTTCCTACATGTTAGATCCTGCAACAAGCATGTCATCTACATACAATAACAATATAATATAGCTTCCATCATTTTGCTTTTTCAAATAAATACAATGATCAGAGTGACATCTAGTATAACCTTGTTCAAACATAAACCTGTCAAATTTTAGATACCACTGCCTTGGAGCCTGTTTTAAGCCATACAAGCTCTTCTTGAACCTGCACACTAGTTTCTCCTTCCCTTTCACCTCATATCCTTGTGGCTGCTGCATATATATCTCTTCCTCCAAATCCCAATGGAGAAAGGTTGTCTTTACATCTAACTGCTCAAGATGCAAATCTTCAGCTGCTACAAGACTTAAAATAGTTCTGATTGAAGTCATTTTAACAACAGGAGAAAATATTTCATCAAAATCAATACCTTTCTTCTGTGCAAACCCCTTCACCACAAGTCTAGCTTTATACCTCTGTTTTCCTCCATCTTCTTCCTTCAACCTGCAAACCCATTTATTCTTCAATGTAGTTTTTCCTACAGGAAACCTGACTAAATCCCAAGTCTGGTTATGCATTAAGGAGTCCATCTCTTCTTCCATGGCTACCTCCCACTTCTTCCTGCTTTCAACCTACATTGCTTCTTCATAACATTCGGGTTCACCGGAATCAGTCAACAATAAATAATATAATGAAGGAGAGTATCGTTCAGGGGGTCTACTTATCCGGGTAGATCTTCTAACACCAATTTCAAGTGTTTGGGGTGCATGTTGTTGTTGTGGTGGTTGCTGTTGTTGTGGTTGTTGATTATTATTATTTTCAGGCACCTTTACTTTTTCAGTGATTTCATCAAGAACTGTGTATTCCTTGTTTTCCTTTTCCTATTTCTTTTCCTGCAACTGATTCTTATACAAGACCTTTTCATTGAATATTACGTCTCTGCTCCTAATGATTTTGTGATTTTCGTAATCATATAAGCGATAACCAAAATCATTAACACCATATCCAATAAAGGTACATTTCTTTGACTTTGACTCAAGCTTTGTTCTATTTTCTTTATCAATATGGACAAAGGCCTCACAACCAAAAGGCTTTAAAATAGAGTAGTTTACCTTTTTACCTGTCCATGCTTCCTCTGGAACACCACCATCCAAGGAACTTGAAGGCCCTCTGTTTATCAGATAAACAGCAGTATCTACAGCATCTGCCCAAAACTGTAAAGGCAATCCTGCATGCAATCTCATGCACCTTGCACGCTCCATGATTGTTCTGTTCATCCTTTCTGACACACCATTTTATTGTGGTGTTCTTGGAACTATCTTCTCTCTGCAAATTCCATGCTCTGAACAGTACCTATCAAACTCTTTGCTGCAATATTCACCTCCATTGTCTGATCTAAGACACTTCAATTTCTTTCCTATCTCAATCTCAACCAAAGCTTTCCATTTCTTGAAAGTATCAAATACATCAGATTTATTCTTAATACAATAAATCCAAGTTTTTCTAGTTGCATCATCAATAAAAGTGACATAATAACGAGAGCCACCGAGAGATGATACCTGAGCAGGTCCCCATACATCTGTATGCACAAGCTCTAATTTTTCATTCTTCTTTTCTTTCCCAACTCGGAGAAATCTGACTCTCTTCTGTTTTCCATAAATGCAATTCTCACAGAAGTCCAAATCAACATTCTTCAAACCCGACAACAAATTCCTTGAGTGAAGAATCTTCATCCCCTTTTCACTCATGTGTCCGAGCCTATGATGCCATAATGCTGCATCTGCTCCTTTGGAAGTTAAAGCATTAACATAGTTAGAAATACCATTGCATAAATACAATGTACCAACCTTTTCGCCTTTTGCTATTACCAGGGCTCCTTTGGTGACCTTCCAAGCTTTATCTGTGAAAGTTGTCACACAACCTTCACCGCCTAACTGCCCTGTTGAAATCAGATTTTTCTTTAGATCTGGAACATGCCTTACCTCCTTTAATAGCCATTGGTTTCCATTCTGTTGTTTTACAATAACCTTACCCATTCCAACGATTTTACAAGGTTTATCATCACCCAGACGAACTTGTCCAAAATCTCCTTGAACATAGTCATGAAAGTATTTCTTATCAGGTGTGGCAAGGAATGAAGCCCCTGAATCTACCACCCAAGAATCAGTAATATTTTTGAAATAAAGAATCAAAGCATCTTGTAACACCTCACCTGTCACATTTGCTTCATGATTGTTTTCTTGCTGTGCATCTCCTTCTTTTCCCTTTCGAGATCTACAGTCTTTCCTTAGGTGTCCTTTCTTTCCACATTTCCAGCACATTATCCCCGATCTAGACTTGGATCTGCCTTTCCTTGATTTACTGTGATATCCTGAGCTCTTTCCTCTTTCCATTTTTCTTCCTCTAGACTCTGCACTCAAAGCATTTCCCGATGTCTCACCAGAGCTTTGTCGTTGCATTTCCTCGCTAAGGATAGCACCAACAACATCATCAAACTTTAAAGTACTAGATCCAGAAACGGAGTTACTAATGGCCATTACCAAACCATTCCAACTTTCTGGTAATGAGCACAAGAATAACAGAGCTCTAACTTCATCATCAAAGTTTACCCCTACAGAATTTAACTGACTTGTAACTGTATTAAAACCATTTAAATGGTTTGCAACAGATCCACCTTCCGACATCTTCATATTAAATAACCATTTCATAAGAAATACCTTGTTTTAGGCCGATGGCTTTTCATATAGTTTCGATGGCGTCTGAATCAAACTCTCTGTCGTGGTTTCCTTCGAAATGTTGAAGGCGACTGACGCAGCAAGGCACAACCGTATTGTTCCGAGTGCCTTTCTATCGAGAAGGTTCCATTCTTCGTCTGTCATACCCGTCGGCATCTTTGATTTTCCGCCTAATGGTAGGTATAGATCTTTCTGATACAGATAATCTTCCATCTGCATCTTCCACAGCGAGAAGTTTTGGCCGTTAAATTTCTCAACCCTAAACTTACCATCTTCCGCCATTGCTCCCACTCGAACCAGGAACCCTTCTTTCCTGCAAGTTTATCAGCCAAATAGACCTTCAGCTCTGATACCAGTTGTTAGAAAATTATATATTATGGAGCAATTGAACACATAAAATATTGCAGAAATATAAACACAGAAAGCGCATAAAACAAGAGAGACACAGATATACGTGGTTCACCCAGTTTGGGCTACGTCCACCCCGAATAGCCAGTCCTTCCTTTCTATTATCCAGCAAAATGAAGAGACACAACCTACAACAGATCCGCTGTAATATCCTCTGTTTTCTCTCACAGTCTCACCTCTCTGTTTCTCGCTCACAGAATACACATCTATCACACAGCCTCAAATACAATACCCTCATACAAAGAGAGGGGTTGCCTTCTAGGGCAAAAAACCCTAAAATAAACATAAGTTTTACCGTCAGATCATCCACCTAATGAACGGCCCAGATTGACTAGAAATTACTATACTTTTACAAGGCAATTTTACAGTTGTTTTTAGCTTTGGGGGCGTTGCCCCCGAAACCCCCCGCTAGGGGGGGGCTCCTAAAGGATGCAGCCGCCCCCCCCTGGACCCCCCCTGCAATGAATATTTTACAGGCGGCGTTGCCACCCCCATTTCGAACTGGGGTCCTATGTGGCGATACCTTTGAATATATAAGATAATCAGGCTCCACACCCAACACTGTTCTACCTCAAAATCAAAAGCAGCAGCAACAGATAAAAGTATTCTAATATAAGTTACCTTGGCAACAAGAGAAAAAATATCACCAAAATCAATTCCCGGCACCTGGAAATAACCTTTTGCTACCAACCGAGCTTTGTATTTCTCCACCTTTCCTTCTACATTTGTCTTCTTCTTGAACACCCATTTGCTACCAATGGGTTTCCTTCCAGCCAACAACTCCACTAGATCCCATGCCTCATTTTTGTGCAAAGATGCCATTTCATCAACCATGGCCTCTTTCTAGAGTTTTCCATCCTCTGAATCTACTGCTTCCTTCACAATTCTGGGATCATCATCAGTAATAGATAAAGCAAAATTTGAACAGAAAGTAGATGGGCTATACCTTTCTGGGTGCCTTCTTTCTCGAACTGATATTCTCACATCCAGAGTTTGTGGCTCTTCATCTTCTGATTCCTCCTCTGATATAGAGTCTGAATATTCCTCCTTAAGCTCAAACTCTATCTTCCCAGGTTCCTTTGGTTGGACTTCATGTTTAATAACATCTTTCACCTCTTTGAACACCACATCTCGGCTGTACACAACCATCCTTGTTACTGGGTTCCAAAGCTTATAACCCTTTAAACCATCCTTATACCCAATAAAGATGCACTTTTCAGATTTATTATCCAACTTTGTTCTTTTCTCCTTTGGAACATGTACATATGCATCACATCCAAATACCCTCAGATGTGAAAGAGAGGGTTTCTTACCAATCCATAACTCTTGTGGAGTCTTATCCTCCAACGCTGATGAAGGTGATCTGTTGACCAAGTAGCATGTAGTCTCCACTGCCTCTGCCCAGAATTCTTGTCCTAACCCGACACCACAAAGCATGCTTCTTGCCCTTTCCATCCACGTCTTTTTCATTCTTCCTGCAACTCTATTTTGCTGAGGTATATATGGAATAGTCTTCTGTCATGCTATACCACACTTATTACAAAAATTTTCAAATTCCTTACTGCAAAACTCTCCACCGTTAACTGTCCTCGGCACCTTTATCTTCTTCTCTATTTGGTTTGCCACCAGAGCCTTGAATTCTTTAAACTTGTCAAAGAATTCAGATTTCTTCTTAAGGAAATATATCCATGTATTCCTTGAGAAGTCATCTATAAATGATACATAGTACACAGACTTACCCAGTGATGGAACCTTCATAGGTCCAAACACATCACTATGCACAAGCTCTAATATATGTTTCACCCTCTTACCACTAGAGTGGAAACTCACCCGATTCTACTTCCCATAGACACAATTTTCACAGAAATCAAAATCCAGAGAGCTATTACTCATGCCTTCTACCATACCTTTTGCCATGAATTATTCGAAGTCCCTTCTCTCTAATATGTCCAAGCCTTTGATGCCACAACATCATCTTCTCTCCAGAGACCACTAGATTTTCTACTGCACTTTCAGGAACCACAAAACTATTGTACACATCAACGACAGTGCTACCTTGTAGCTTGTACAAAGTTATAATCCAAACTCCTCACAACAATACCAGTGCTCCCCGAACCATCTTGTAGGAATCCTTCTTGAACACTATTTTTACACCTGCATCATCTAGCTTGCTTACAGAAACTAGATTTATGGCCAATGCAGGAATATGCAGAACACCCAGAAGTGTTCTATCCCTTCCACCTTGCAACTTCAACTTTATTTTTCTGTGACCAACGATTCTAGCCTTCCTATCATCCCCTAATAAGACATCACCACCATCGCATTTCTGATACTCACAGAACCACTCTCTATGGGGAGTGAAGTGAAATAATGTACCTAATTCAGTCAACCATGCTTCATGATCTACATGTGTACATGAAGAAGCCAAGTACACATCCCCACCTTCATCTGAGGTGGTTTTCGCCTCTGCAGAAGGATCATCATTAGATCCCTTTCCTTTGTCAGGAACTTTAGATTTACAGTCCCTTTTGCAGTGCCCTTCCTTTTCGCATTTCCAGCAAACCACCTTTACAGGTTTTCCTGGAGATTTAGATCTCCCTCAAGATTTAGATCTCCCACTCGATGGCTTATTTTCTTTTATGTTCTAGGACCGTCCTCATACAGACAAGGCATCACCATTTTGGCTCTCCATATTTTTCCACCTCATCTCCTCCATCAACAAGGATGAGACTATTTCATCAAACAACAAGGCAATTGCATTGCTACCTATTGCAATAACTAGACTATCCCACGAATCTGGTAGAGAACACAAAAAACTGATGCACTTATCTTCATCTAAAATTTTAATATCATCAGATAATCACTGACTTTCCACAGTATTAAATGCGTTCATATTCCCTGTCACTGAGTCTCCATCTTTCATCCTCAGGTTATACAGCTTTTTCTGTAGGAACAGTTTATTCACTGAGACTTAGATTGGTACAAAGTCCCTAACTTTTCCCACAAAGCCTTCGTCGTAGCTTCCCCTATTACATTCAACAATAGTGAATCTGAGACACACAATCGTATTGTGCTCTTTGCCTTCCGATCTAACTTCTTTCATTCTTCAGCGGACACTCCCGTTGGTTTAGTACCCGGATCTACCACCATCCACTAATCATTATCCACCAACAGATCCTCTATCTTGAGTTTCCACAACTAAAAACTCTGACCATTAAATTTCTCGATCTCTATCTTTCCACTGCTCGCCATCTTATTTTACCACTAGAATTGATCTTGTAGATCTCCCACTGAACAGGTTCTACCACAGGCCCAAGCGAAACCCCTCAGTAACAAAGGCGTCCCCTTGAAGCCAAAACAACTCTGATACCAAATGTAGGTTTTAACCCTGTACAGAAATTACCTGCATACGAATTCTAAAACGCAAAAATAAACAATGTGAGAGAATAACACATAAAACACATATACACAGAGATTTTCCCCTGGATCCCAAAAGCATCCAATACCATGGATTGAAAACCATCGCATCCAAAACCATGGACCGAAAACCATCGCGTCAAAAACCATGTGCGAAAATCATGCACAAAACCATAGGTAGGTCCACCCAACCTAATATAGGGTCCAAAAATAAAATTTTCCGAGGCGCTGCCCTGGACCCCATAGAGTGGGGTTACCTGCACCCCTCAAACCCCCTGTGACTCTGCTCACTACGCAATCGACGCAATGAAGGGGGGGCTCCACCCCCATTCTAAACCCCCTGGTTAACTACGTGGGCTAGTCATGGAAAGAATATAACACAACCCAACAAAGACATGCTGACAGGAACCTTCAAGGAGACCTACAACATCAAGGCATGGTTGTAAGTTTTACTTCAGTTCATATTAATACAAATCAATAGTTTATTTCCTATATCTTATGTCAAAATTGCATATCGATAGCTTGAAGTTCCTTAACCCTTTAAGTGGATCAGTTTTGTTGTATTCTATTATGTTTGTTTTTGTGCTATGTATGTTGTTTCAGGTACAAAAGTGATTAGAAGAGAGCTGTAGCAACACAACAAGAACTTCATCAAATGAGGATTTGAAGGTAGGCTTTCATGACATTAACTGTCTAAGGGAATTTGCTTTGATATTATTCTTGTTGTGACTAGACCCACTCTAGGGCTAGAAGGGTTGCCTCTGTCCGCAGAGGGAACTTACCTACTTCACAGTATGTGATGAATCAGCAAAGGAAATGGGAAGATTATATCCCTTTGGTAGAATTTTCATAAAAAAACGGTTATAAGGAGTCATTGAGGATGAGTCAATTTGAGGCATTATATGGGTGGAGTTGTAACACTCCCATTAGTTGGAGTGATTCGGTTATCAAAGTATTGATTAGACCAAATGTCTTGGCAGACATGGAACAAGAGATGTAGGTGATCAAGAAGAATCTCAAGGCAACACAGGATAGGTAGAAGAGTTACGCAGACAGGAACAAATTGTTCAAGGAATTCCAGGTTGGGGAACGAGTGTACTTGTGCATCAAACTAAAAAAGAGATCCTTCCGGATTGGATCATGTGCCAAGCTAGCACCATGATTTTTTCAACCCTTAAGTATCATTAAGATGATTGGGCCAGTAACCTATCAACTTGCACTGCCTCCAACAGTGAAATTCCATGATTTTTTCCATGTCCCATTGATTAAGAAGTATATTAAGGATGTTGATCATGTGATTGATTGGTCTATATTGTAGGTGGGACCAGATGGATATTCCAACCAGAGCCTCAGTGTATATTGCAGAAAAAGATTCTCATGCTCCGGAACCGAGAAATCGAGCAAGTTAAATTGCAATGTAAGCACTTTGGGCCCGATGAAGCTACATGGGAGATGGCGGATCAGATGTGGGCTATGTATCCTTCCTTTTTTTCCGGATGAGGCAAATAAGCCTTGATATGGAGGCTTGGTGATTGCTTATGGTGGTTTGGTGATTGCTTATGGTGGCTTGCTAGTTGCTTATGGTGGTTTGGTAGTTGCTTTATGGTAGTTTAGTATTTGCTTATGATGACTTGGTATATGCTTCATGCTGGTTTAGTATTTTCTTTATGTTGGTTTAGTATATGGTTTAAGGTGATTGATATATCCCTTTTGATGGTTGATACATGCTATATGACATTTTTATATATGTTTTGATATATGGTATATGATGTTAGTAAATGTTTGATATATTTCTGGTATATGATTTGGCATATGTTTTGGTATATATATTTTTGATGATGTTGCTATATGTACGCCCATGTATGGATGTAAATAACGTAATGAGATATGTTATAATGCTCCACTAAGAGGTATGGCTATCATTTTATTACAGTTATCTTATTATGATATCATGTGGTTATGTCATCATGATGTTATGATGTCATGTGGATTGGCACTCAGCAGGATGATCATTGTAAATGTCGTAATGAGTTGTGTTATAAAGCTCCACTATGCAGTATGTTGTCATGATGTTCTTCTCTTGAGCGGATGTTTCATTGTAAATACTGGATCGAGTTGTGTTATAAATATCCATAAGTAGTATGTATTTTTTCAGCAGGTTGCTTAGCTATATGTGTGATTAAACACTAAGGACGGTGTCCCCCCAAGGGGGAGGGTTCTGTAACAACCCCAGTGAAAATTCCATGTAATTAAAAGTTAAAAACAATAATCACAGATGAATGGGACACTTATTCCAAGATGAATGTTGGGTAATACATTCTAGTGTGTGTTCATTTGGTTCTTTATGGCTAAGGAAATAGGCAAAGGCAATGGCTAAGGCTTTGGGAAGGCAAAATGGTATTTTTGGCATGTTTATTTATGAAAATAATGGAAATTAAGAGAAAGAGGAGGTGAAAGGTCACATGTTGCATGTGAGGAGGAAAATGAAGGAAAATAATGGAAAATGAAGAAAATAGAGGCCTCATGCATAAAAACGCTTTTGAGGATCAATTGATAACTTTTTTTCAGACTAACCTTTTCAGTTTAGTTTTGGAGCTCTCATTATTCTCTCTCAACCTCTCATACTCTTGCACACTTATATTTTTCTTGGAGCACATTGGAATTGGAGCAAGAAAGGCAAAGAAGTCAAGAGGAAGAAAAGGTCAAGCAAGGAAAGGTGGGATCAAATAGCTACGGGAGCCTTCATTGCAGGTATGGACTTGCATGTGTATTTTCCTTGCTAGATTTGGCATGTATGGGATGGGTTTATTTTCTACCATGGAATGGATTTTGCTAGGTGTGACAGTATTTTCAGCTTAGCCTTCTGATGAGCCCCGAATTGGGTAACTTATTGGGCTCATTTTGCCTAATTGTCCTTGACCAATCCACCATTTTTCATAGATTATGCATGTTTTTGAGTATGTTTATGTTATTTGAATGAATAAGGGTGGTCACTTTACCAAGGAGGCTAATACGTGGTTACTTCAGGTTTTTTGGACAAATTTTGGAGCAAATCCAAGCAATTATGAGCCAAGTGACAGCCAAGCTTGAGGAAGCAAGGGTGAGGATTCGTAGGGAGGTTGTCTCTTGCATTAAATGGCCCTTCCTCGAAATCTCCACCCTCAAATCGGAGCTCAACAGGCCACCAAAACGAATCCTAAAGGCTGCCGAGCAGCTTTGGGAAGAGTGACTGTTTACTAGGTGTTTGAACAGCCGAGTCCCTTGAATTAAGGAGGGCTGCTAGGCCCTTTGTAGTGTATAAATAGGAAGGCCTCAGCCTTCGTAGTTTACTTTTGGAACTGTTGGGTTTTTCACTATAGTGCTATCATTATCTCAACTCGTTTTTGTAGCTACTGTTGTATAACTTTCTTGTGACATGATTATTTTTGGGAAATGAAAAGCAACTCTATTTGGCATCAGCTCTGAGTTCTTTATAGGAGCTTGTAGCTCTTGGGGTTGGGCCCAACCCAAGTTCCAATGCTTCCTTATGTACTGTTATTTGCTTTTTATGTCTTTGCAAAATAATTTCTGTTAAGTAGCTTAAAATCTTGCTGTTTATCTAGGTCATTGTTGATGGTTAGAAAGACTTTTGTTGTTCAGATTGAGTTGTTAGGTTATTAACAGGGACAAGCCTTAGAAAAAGGCCATCAAGCACCTCTGATTTCACCTCTCCCTCAGTGGGATCAGGAGCTGGGATCAAGGTGACCTTGCTGCCAACAAAAAAACACTGCCTTTGCTTTGCCATGCAATCATTAGTGTTCGATTTCTTTATTTGCAGAAGTTGGTTATATGTTTAGACTCTTGATTGCTTCGTTGCATAGTTAGTATACATGGTTTCATTGCAAATAAACTTTTGTTCATTCTCTTTACTGTTAGCTAGATTAGATTAGGTTAACATAACTAGGTCTCTGATCTTCCAAGTCTTCATTGGTTCAGTTGAAGGAACAACTTGCAGAGCACCCGTACCACTTCTCTATCTGCCCATACTCCATCAATATCATCTGCTCCATCCCCTAACCTGGATTCTTGCCTCACGTTTGCCACATTTTCTCACATAACCCTAATTTTTGTGCAACATTGCTTCACTCCTCTTTGAACAAATCCAGCCATCTTCATCTCTCCTTAGCTCCATCCACCAAGTCCTGGACCTCCTCACACCCCTGTCCTACCTCCATACTCACTCCTTCATCTTTCTCTCTCCATCCATCCTCCAAAATCCCATTTCTGAGCATCCTGTAGAAAATTACAGACATCCTGTAGAAATTCCAGAACATCCTGTAGAACCCCTGCAGACTTCCTGTAGAAGCTCACGAATGAGGTTTCTTGATAGCCAAACTCTGTGAAACTCTCTGGAAGGGTGTTAGGGACCCCTTAGGCCCTCTATGAACCTTGCCAACCTCCTCCAAGCATTTTCTCTCGCCAATCCACCTCTGCACAGTCAAAAACAGTTAAATCGCATGCATGATAATTCTGGCAACTTATTCAAAAATACAAAAAGATGTTTTTTTCAGATGTTACTATAGAAGTAGCTTAGACACATGCACTTTACCTCCCTAGAAGTCAATGGAATCTCTTTCAGTAGCTTGCATCCTCTTTCTTGCATTAGTAGGGCTAGTTGGTAAAATTAGGGTTTGCTAGGATTTACGTTTCCTTTCAGCTTTCCAGTTTCTTTCTGCAAGTAGATCAGCCTTCTTTGAGTTAGATTTCATCCATCAGTTAAAAAGCTTCTTCTCAGAGCTCATAGAAGTTGGCTTGAGCTCCTCCCGGACTTGTGCCAGCTGACCATGTGACAGCTGTGGCAAGAGCTAGTACTTGTGCATACAGCACAGTCGCTTCCAAGTTTGTTACAAACTACCAGGTTGATAAAAGCAAAGAAGGGAGTCCCAGGAGTTGCAGCATTATTGCTGCAATACTGGAGCCCACCATTCTTTTTGGCGCCATTTCCGGGGAAGCGTCAGAGTATTCGTGATTGCTGCTTTTCTTCTATTTTCCTACTCTAACCTTCTGCTAAGTAGTTTATTTCAGTTCCATTCTGTAATTTCATTTCTACAAGATTAAATTAGACATTTCCTGCTTTCATATATTAGCCTTTCAATTCCGCAATTTCAATTCTGCAAGCGTAGAATAGCATTTCATTCCTGCAATTTGATTTCAGAAAAATAAATTAGTCCTTTCCTGCCTTCATTCCAATTCCGCATTTTCATTTTCGCAAGATAGATTTTAGTTAGTTGCAATTCCATCTGTTTCATTTTTGCAGGTACAAGCAGAAAAAAGCAAAAGCAACCAAAAATCTTCTCATGCCTCGTAGGAACAGAGATAATACTGGAAAATTCCTACCCAACACCCCCACCACTTGATTGAGTCACCCTTCTCTCTTGTTTGGTGGCAATGGCCCAGAAGAACCTATAGGTGAACCTCTTGAGATATATGAAGATCCTACAACAGAAGAAGAGCAAGAAAACATTCCTTTTGAGACCATGGCTGAAAATAGAAATGGTAGAGAAGATGATGAGAGAATTGAAGGTACCTTCCCTATCCGAGAGACCAACGGGGACATGAAAATGAAAAACATAAGTCCTTCAGCCTTACCTCATTTCCATGGATTGACCACTGAAGACCCTGATACCTTCCTGTTTGAGTTTGCTATCTTTTGTCAAACTTATGACTATGCAAAAGATGAGCAAAAGTTGAAACTCTTTCCCTCTACCCTCAAGGATGCAGCATTACGCTGGTTCATGGGGTTACCTGGAAACAGTATCACCACTTGGGCTCAGATGCAGCAAGCCTTTAACAACAAATACCGGGACTACTGTATGTCAAAGGAAACGAAGGGAGAAATATTTCAGATGACCATGGGAAATGATGAGTCTTTAGAAGACTATGAGGAAAGGTTCCAACTCAGCTATAAATAGGCCAGGTGCACACTTGACCCTGAATCTATAAAGCTGGTTCTACTCCGAGGAGTCCCTGAAGACCTTCTAGATACCCTTCACATGCTAGATGGAGGAGACATCTACCAACTACCTTATGAAGACATAAAGACTGTGTTTATAAATCACTCTAGGGCAGCCCAGAAAAGAGGTAGGGGGAATCCACTTTCAGCTAATACCACCTTCTCCAAGCATGAGTTTGCTAATCAGATGGAAGACCTCAAAAGTGAGATGAGACACACCATTGCCATGCAACTTGATACTTTCCGAATCCAACAGAAAAAAGAGGAAGCTAAGAGGTCTTTGGCCATTTTTTGTCCTAGATGTACGAGGAAGCACCCTAAGAATGAGTGTCCATTGCACTCGGTAGAAGTATGTTTCGGTTGTGAGGAAAACCACCCCACAAACCAATGCCCAACCTTACCCGAATTTAAAGCCATGTACCAAGGGACTGAGGCAACCACTGAACCTCTCTACTTCCTCAACCAAAGGAGGCTGCATGGGCCTAGACCTTACCAGCAGGGGATGCAAGGGACATCCCAAGCTTATTACAGCCCCAACCAATCCACTCATATACCTTCTTGGGGCCCCCCTGCTCATCCTTCCTGGTCCGCACCTCCTCCACGGTCTTATCCACCTCAGTACCATACTCAACCCACTGCTCATTCGTTTCACTCACATGTCTAGCCACAACCTCAATGGAATGCACCTCAACCGGGGTGGAGGCCCCAATACAACTCTCCTCCTGCCATTCTGCCTCCACCACCGGCTCAGCCACAACCATTACCTCCTGCTCCCCCAAGACAACCCCAGATGCCTACCCAACTGAGCCTGAACCCTAACAACTGACAGGCCCAGCAGGTATACCTCCTCCCCCAGAGGACGAGGAAGAGAAACAGGAAAGTGAACCCAAAGCCATTCCACCCTTTCCTGAGAGACTAACAGTAACCACGCAACCGAACCCAGAAGAGACTGAACTTCTGGGAGAACTTAAACAGTTGTGTGAAAATACCACTTCTCCAGGCCATAAAAGATGTACCAATATACAACAAATTGATTAAGGAGAAGTGTTTCAGGCACCCAGGCAGGCGAAAGAGAGATGCCCCGACTATCAATTTCATAGGACAACTGTCCGATCTAATGTTGGGGCAAGTAATCTGTCCAAAGTATTTGGACCCTGGGAGTCCTGCAGTTGATGTCCACATCAATGGCACTATAATCCCCCATACCTTGATTGATCTAGGGCCTACCATTAATGTGATTACCAGGGACACCATGCTTAAACTCAACCTTCAGAGTTTCTTAAGGAAGACCTCGACAGTCCTACAGTTAGCAGATCACTCCACCATGACTCCCGAAGGGATTGTGGAAGATGTCTTGGTCTCTTTTGACTCTTGGGAGTACCCTGTAGACTTCTTGGTCTTCAGCCAAAGGCAAAGCTCATTGGATACCCCCTCATTTTGGGGAAGGCCGTGGTTAGCCACTGTGGATGCTTACATCAGTTGTCAAGCTGGAAGCATGACCATCAAGAATGGGCCTATGTCCTAGCAGCTAGTCCTATACCCTCCTGCCCAACCTCTGCTAGAACATGACTTACCCCTCTGGTTGGAAGAGGGAGATGAGGATGAGGTCTACTCTGCACCATTGTGCATAGTAGAAACCACTAGGGGAGGGGCTCAAACCGAGGATGATGTGATTGAGAATTTGATTCAAAATCCACCTCCGAGTGCACTGTCCTTAGAGGAATTGGTGGAAGATATCCAAGCCAGCACTTTAGTGGACCTCTGCGTGACTGATCCGACCTCTCCCAAAGTTAACAATGTGGAGTTTGGCCCTGAAAGAACTTTAAAGATCAGCTCCTCCCTATCTCCCTCCCAAGAGAAGGAGCTGTGTAGCTTACTGAACAATCACCCTTCGGTCTGTACCCATCACATTTACATTAAAGAATATTGTAAACCAGTCAGGCAGCCTCAGAGGAGAATGAATCCAGCCCTTAAAGACATTGTCAAAGAAGAATTGCAAAAATTGTTGGATGCAGGATTCATCTACCCCATCTCCGATAGTGAGTGGGTCTCACCTCTAGTGCTTGTTCCCAAGAAGAACAGGAAGTGGAGAATCTGTGTAGATTACCAAGAACTTAACAAAGCCACCAAGAAAGACCATTTCCCTTTGCCTTTCATAGATCAAGTGTTGGATGGACTGGCATGGAAGAAGTTCTTCTCTTTCCTAGATGGGTTCAGCGGGTATAACCAGATCCAAATAAGCCCGGAGGACCAAGATAAAACCACCTTCACTTGTACATGGGGTACCTTTTCCCACTGAGTCCTTCCCTTTGGGCTATGCAACGCTCCTACCACTTTCCAAAGAGCAGTATTGAGCATATTTTCTGAGTTGGTCCATGATTCGGTAGAAATCTATATGGATGACTTTACTCCTTATGGGTCCAACTCCCAAGCAGCATTGACTAATCTGGGAAAAGTTCTAACCAAGTGCATTGAGATGAACCTGTCCCTTAGTCCCGAAAAATGTGAATTCCTGATGACTGAAGGGACCGTGCTAGGTCATACCATTTCTCGACAAGGATTACAGGTGGATCTTGACAATATTTCTATCATCCAGAAGGTCCCACCTCCTCAAAAGGTGAGAGATGTTCGGAGTTTCCTAGGCTTAGCAGGATATTATAGAAGATTCATTAAAGATTTCAGTAAGATAGCCTCACCATTGTTTAGCCTCTTAGGGAAAGATGTTGAGTTTAAATGGATTTACGACTGTCAAGGGCTCTGGATGAGTTGAAAGATAAGCTGGTGTCTGCCCCGATATTGAGAGGTCGAAACTGGTCCCTACCTTTCCACATCCACACTGATGCATTGAACAAAGCCATAGGGGCAGCCTTAGGACAAGTCAAGGAGAAACTACCATATGCCATATACTTCGTCAACAAAAACTTGTCCAAGGCATAAATGAACTATATTGTAACCGAGAAAGAGTTCCTGGCTGTAGTCCATTCCCTAAACAAGTTGAGACACTACATCACTGGTTATCAAACATTTGTACAGACTGATCATGCTGTGATTAGATATTTAATGAATAAGCCTGATGTAAATCCTCGTATCATTAGATGTTTACTTTTGTTGCAGCAATTTGATTTGACTATTGTCGACAAGCCAGGTAAGGAAAATGTTGTTGCTGACTTCTTGTCTAGATTGGATTTGCCTGCAGGTGAAGAAGGGACAGTGGATGACCAGATGCCAGATGAACACCTGTTTGCTATCTCAGTACTCTCTCCATGGTTTGCTGATATAGCAGATTACTTGGTCTTAGCACAGTTCCCTCTGCATCTATCCTCAAAGGAGAAGAGTAGAATTGTGAGGAAGAGTGCCCCGTTCACTTGGATCGGGGGCAACCTGTTTAAACTTGGCCCAGATCAAATCTTGAGGCATTGTGTTAGGGAGGAGGAAGTCTTTGACATCCTCCTAACCTGTCATGATGGACCTTGTGGAGGCCACTTTGCAGCAAAAAGGACTGCCTTCAAAATTCTACAGGCGGGTTACTATTGGCCTACTCTTCACCAAGATGTCAAAAGATGCATCAGCCAGTGTGACCGATGTTAGAGGATGGGGAAACTGACTCCAAGGGATGAAATGCCTCTCCAACCTCAAGTGACCTTCGAGCCATTTAAGAAGTGGGGCATGGATTTTGTGGGTCCTATTAACCCTCCTTGAAAGAAAAGGTCTTACATCATTGTGTGCACTGACTACCTGACAAAGTGGGCAGAAACAAAGGAAATCAAAGCAGTGACAGAAGAAAAGGTGGCTAAGTTTTTAAGGGAAAATATCTTCTACAAGTTTGGCTACCCAAGAGAGTTAGTCACTGATCAAAGAACCCAGTTCACCTCCAACCTGATTGAAGACTTGTTGGCTCATCACAAGATCAAGCACGGGACTTCCACCCCATATCATCCTCAAGCAAATGGGCAGGTGGAAGTCACTAATAGAGCATTGGAAGGGATTTTGACTAAGGTGGTGAGCAGCAGCAGAAAGGATTGGGCAGATCGCCTGGTTGAGGCCACCTGCGCCTACAACACCACTTGGAAGACTACAACAGGTTTCACACCTTATGAGCTGGTCTACAGGAAGAAAGCTTTGTTGTCCATAGACTTCGAATACAACACATTAAGGATGGCAGCTCAGCTGGACTTAGATCTTAGCCATGCTCAACGTGAAAGATTACTACAGCTGAATGGATTAGATGAACAGCGAATGCAGGCCCTCCTCCACTCAGAAGTAGTTCAACTCTAGAGGAAGATATGGCATGACCAGCACCTTAATGAAAAACAATTCTAGCCAGGAGATTGGGCGCTGCTGTATGACTCAAGATACAAGGATTTCAAAGGGAAGTTGAGGACAAGATGGTTAGGACCATATACAGTGGAGGAATGCAATGAAAATGGTTCAGTCCTCATCAAGACCATTGATGAAGAGGCCATCCCCATGCTTCAATGGGCATCGATTGAAAATCTACAAGAAACCCCTTTCGAGGCAGGAGTTCATTGAAACTTTGGAAAAATCAGTGCTGGTAGTGGAACAGGGTTCTGCCTCTATTCCGCCCACACCTTGATCATAAAAAAATAAAAAATAAAAAAATAAAAAAGATCCCTGGGTGAAAACCTCTCTGAGGCGCCCAGGGCAGACAGTGAGGGTGAAGACCTCATGGAGGCGCCCCAGCTGTCTCTCAGAAAATAATGAAATGGAATAAAAAAAGATCCTTGGGTGAAAACCTCTCTGAGGCGCCCAAGACAGATAGTGGGGGTGAAAACCTCATGGAGGCGCCCCTGCTGTCTCTCAAAAAAAATAAAAAAATAAAAAAAGAGAGAGAGAAAAAGTACAAAAGAAAAAGAAACAGGTCTAATCTCTAGAAAATTATTGCAAGTTGCAGGGAATACATTGCAGATAAATAGGGTCACGCAAAATGAGGACAGAGGTCTATACTAGGCTATAGGACATCCTTACAAACACTCCCTCCATAGCCACTCACTTTTCCCAGGATTTGAACACATTCAGGTCGAGATTCCACCTCCTACAAGAAGTTCTGGGCTTTCTACAGGGAGTTTTGGGGCTTTCTACAGGAAACATCCTGTAGAGCCGTCGGGCAGGCCAAATTCGATTTTGGAAGGGGATTTGAAGCTTGAAGTCTATTGATTACACCTGTATCAACCCCTCTCTTCCATCCATCACTTGTTTCATCTCTTTCCACCGCCATTGCAACAATCTGGTTATGTATTCCTGCACAGTCATACAAAGATTCATGTTTTCCTCAGATTGAAATTTTTTTGTCCAAGTGACAAATAAAGCACACAAAGGCTCACACACTCTACCTGTCAAAACTCCATCAGGACTCTTCATCCGCGAATACAACCTTGCTCTTTTCAGCATGCATCCTAGGAGGAGAAGCAACTACAGGATGTCCTACAGGAATCCTGTAGCAGCTGATCCATCTGGAGCACATACTCTGGAGTCAGTAGCAGCTGAAATCGACACAGGGGACATGAAAAAACTTCACTTGGACGTGAACACCTCCTCGACAACTGAAATCAGACAGAGCCTGTGCATGCAGCGTTTACAACCAAAGGATCGGGTCCCAAAGTCATGCATACAACATCAACTAATGAAAGAAGGAGTTCCAGCACCTGTGCACGAAGCAGCAGCGAGAAAAGTCGTCGTTCCAAGTCCTGAAACCTACAGAACACATCCACGGTCACACAGGTAAGTGTCTAACCTTATTCGTCAAATTGCATAGACCATATTCCGAAAACTGCATATCTGTGAAATGGTTAGGATTGAACGAATTCGGTGGCCAGTCAACTGGCCACCCACAGTCAGTCGAATGGCTTCGTGGGACCTGAACGAGCTCAGTTACGTTCGAATTCGCCAAAGAGATGTGCAGCCGACACGTGGGAAGTGTCCAGTCGAGGAGAATCAATGGGATTGGCAGGGTCACGACGGTTATGGCAGAGGAAAGGTAACGGCGGTCAGAGACACGCAGAGGAATGATGGTCGTGACGTTGGCTAATGGATCGACCTGGCCACCTCACCCCCTCACCATGAATTGTGTTGTAATTCAAACATGCTCAGCCTAAGAACTCATGTTAACCACTGTCATTTACACTTGCAACCGTTCTCAGTGAAGTACGCGTCCTCCTCCTCCACAGTTTGTTAGCCCGAGCTTCTTTGCCTGTTTCAAAATACTCCCGCATCCCAGTCTCGTTCAGAAGCACCGTGACATCCTCCAGAAGCCGGCAAAGCATTCTATAGGAAGGAGCTCTACAGGAAACATGACATAGCCTCGCGGAGCAGAGAAACCTGGACTTTCTGTGTCGAAATTGGAGTTTCGAAGAGGGGTAGGCTCGAAAACACCATTCCCATGCATGATATTTCGAAAGGTGGTGAATTGAACTGTTTGGAGTAGGAGAATTAGAGACAATTCTACTTGTGGGTCAAGAATAGTAGTTTGCCTGTGTGATACATGGAATTTTTCAGTTGGTTCTACTTCAAATTCTCCTCCACAGTTCCTGTTAGGGAGTTGCTCCTCTAGAAACAATAAACCACTGTGAGGGCTAACCTGTGCATGAATAATGTGAATTTTATGTGGTTGTATGCATGCTGGGGATGAAAATTAATCTCTGCACTCTGTCTGTGGAAGCCTAATTCTCTTTTGACAGTCGAGTTTTGGGCAGCAAAAGCATTATAACCAGGGAATTGGTGCAAAGTTGAAATACAAACACCTGAGAAATCCTATCCTGAGGATCAAAAGAGGAAAACATAAAACAGCAGTCCCTTTCTACTCGGAGCATTGAAATAGGGCACTCTCACCATGCCAGGAGGGTTTATCAGGAAGGAACCCTCGGATTCCCGAAAATTGTGTGAAACTCCCAAGGTGGTGAACCTATTCACTCATGCCAATTGGATGACCTTTTGTGACAGCATTCAAGGTCATGATGATGAGGTAACAGAAGAATTCTTAATGTCCTTGCAGCCTAAATAAAAGACACTGGCCACTGTGAATTTCAGATGGTTGACCCTAAAGCTTACCCCACAACTCATTAGTCAGGTTACTGATCTGCCATTAGGGATACCCTGGAGCAAAGAGGAGAGGGCATTGGGCCAAAAAGCCAAGAAAGAATTCTTCCTACCAGAGGAACAGTTTTTCAGAAGATAAGAATGGGGTCTGGAGAGCTAGCCTACATCCTTTTTGGAGCGAGGTCGGCCTTCAGATCATGAAATACATTACCTGTGAGGGGTGGTTCAGTATTGTCTATGGTTATCACTTTTGGTTGCTAAGTGAACTCAGACATATGATGGATTTACCCCCAGAACAGAAGTTAAGCATCCCCTATTTCCTCCTACAATCATTAATTGAGTGTGGCACAAAACTGAAGCAAGGGACACCAGATCAGCTAGCCCATCATGGCTTATCAAGCTTCTAGTGGAAGATGCCCTCCATACCTACACTATCCCTCTCTCCTGGGAGATTTTCTGCAACATGTCCAAGGATGATGATATTCGAATTCTAGCCGAGGAACTCACTTCATCCAGTAGTGAAGAAAGGGAGCACATTGAGGCAGAAGAGAAAGCCAGGGGTAAGGAAACATAGGACAAACCACCGCAGAAAGAACAAGAAGAGAAACGAGGGAAAGGCCAAGCTATTGAGCCCAAAAACTATGGGTGGAACAAAGGCACAAACACCAAGGGAGAAACGATTGCAGAGCAGGGCAGAGAGGACTGAGAAAGTCCAAGCAAGTAAGGAAACAACCAAGACAACCACAGCAAAATTAAAAGGGAAGGCACCCCCAACTAAGCAAACCAAAACAGTGAAAACAGCTTCTACAGGAAGCCAGAAAATAGTGTCTACAGGAAGCCAGAAAACAGTTTCTACAAGAAGCCAAAAAACAGTCACCACAGGACTTTCTACAGGAAGCATGGAGACATGGCAACAAAAGGAAAAATCACCTGAGATTTCCAGCAGCTGTGCTGGCCACCCTAAGCACATCTCCAAAGCAAAAATGGAAGCGAAAGAGGGAGCCTTCCATGTATTTTAAGGCAAGAAGGAGCATGAGGATAAAGACTGGCAGACCCCAGCCACTGTCAAAAGAGCCAATCACGATTGTAGACACCCTAGCTACACAAAAGGAGAGGTCTCCCTCCAGGAATCCATCACTTATGAACGAGGAAGCCCGAAGACATCCACCTGGAGAGAAAGAATGAAAATGTTGGACACAAAGGCTTCTCTACAAGATGTTGAGACTGTTCTACAGGAAACACTAGCTAGGCTAAAGGAGACCGAAGAAATGGAAGGAGAGGCAGCTAAATCACCACAGGAGGAAGAAAAGGTGGAGAACATTGTGGAACCTATCCCCCAGCCTAACTTGGGCTCCTACTATAACTTCTTAGAGGCTGGAAAGATCATTTCCCAAAAATTCACAGTGCCACTTTTCCTTGCACTATAAGAATAGAGAGTGAGGACCCACACTTGGATGAAGATCGCTAAGTCCAAGGGTGTGGCAGATATAGGTCCCCTAGAGGAACAACTCAAAGAGGCAAGAAAGGAATTGGCTATGGTACGGCATGTGGAGAGCAGCCAGTGGGCCAAGCTACTGGAAGAAAATGAGCTGCTTAAACAGCAGCTACAGTTACAAGGATAGAAGAAGGAAGACAGGCCTCACATCTTGGGAGAACAACAACAACAGGAGGAGCCCACAACAGACAAAGAAACCCCTGATGGACAACAGAGAAGGGAAGGGATGCAGGCTGAAATTGAAACACTAACTAGACAGCTACATGAGAAGGACTTGCAAACAAGCTAGGAGATACAGTCTCTGAAACAAGAGGTACAAGAAAAGGAGGCCCAACTGGCCTGCATGGCCAACTAGGCGATGGAAGCTCTGCATTCTAGGAAGCCTGCCAAATCATATGCCCTATACCTTAAGGATCAGTGGTTGCAGTTTCAGATCAATACCTTGGCCCAAAGGGGCATCACTCCATTTCAAAATTATCATTAGTTTGCAGCTCTATGTGGCAGTAGTTCATCAGAGGGTAGGGCCAAATTATCAGAGTTTTACTTGCAAAACTTAGCCCTTCCAAACATGAATGCATGGGATCCCAACACTGTGATAGGAGATGTCCAACTTATGGCCATGGCCTCTTGGATGAATCATGAGGAAAAGAGAGCAGCAGAGGTCCGCAGTATTATGAGCAGAGAACTCAGTGAGCCACTAATGATCAGAGCAGAGCCGGATGACCCCTCAGCAGTGATAAGCGCCCACCAGCACTTGGCCAACAGCCCTCAGGATCTATCGGAATACATTGAGCAACAGGCTCAATCTATTGCCCACTTTGAGGACATGGAGAGACTGTTGGGAGAAAAATGCCCGCATGCCTGCACAAGGCGGTGGAACACACTGCCTCACAGCTTGAAGATAAGGGAATACCACTCTCCCACCAGGATGAGGGAGGCCTTGGCAAGGGTACCTCCCTACAAACAGTTGATGTAAAATCTGTAGGCCAATTGGATTGACCTGAAATTCAGTCCTCCTTTGCTTTTGGGATTGCTAGAAGGAGTTAAGGAGGAGGAGGAAGACAGACAGTGGGAGGAAGTGGAAAGGAAAGCAGGATTCCACGACCGGGAAGAAGATATCACCGCAGAGGCCTGGGACGTGAGGGAGGTGGTCAAAGCTATAAAGGATGATGAGCTGGACTAGTTGCTCAGAGGATGAGCAACCCATTTAGCAGGGGGGTGATGATGAGCCCTGAATTGGGTAACTTATTGGGCTCGTTTTGCCTAATTGTCCTTGATCAATCCACCATTTTCATAGATTATGCATGTTTTTTAGTATGTTTATGTTATTTGAACGAATAAGGGTGATCACTTTACCAAGGAGGCTAATACGTGGTTATTTCAGGTTTTTTGGACAAATTTTGGAGCAAAGCCAAGCAATTATGAGCCAGGTGACAGCCAAGCTTGAGGAAGCAAGGGTGAGGATTTGTAGGGAGGTTGTCTCTTGCATTAAATGGCCCTTCCTCGAAATCTCCACCCTCAACTTGGAGCTCAACAGGCCACCAAAACGAATCCTAAAGGCAGACGAGCAGCTTTGGGAAGAGTGATTGTTTACTGGTAGTTTGAATAGCCGAGTCCCTTGAATTAAGGAGGGCTGCTAGACCCCTCATAGTGTATAAATAGGAATGCCTCAGCCTTTGTAGTTTACTTTTGGAACTATTGGGTTTTGCACTATAGTGCTATCATTATCTCAACTCGTTTGTGTAGCCACTGCTGTATAACTTTCTTGTGACATGATTATTTTTGGGAAATGAAAAGCAACTCTATTTGGCATCAGCTCTGAGTTCTTTATAGGGTCTTGTAGCTCTTGGGGTTGGGCCCAACCCAAGTGCCAAGGCTTCCTTATGTACTGTTATTTTCTTTTTATGTCTTTGCAAAATAATTTATGTTAAGTAGCTTAAAATCTTGTTGTTTATCTAGGTCACTGTTGATGGTTAGAAATACTTTTGTTGTTCATATTGAGTTGTTAGGTTATTAACAGGGACAAGCCTCAGAAAAAGGCCATCAAGCACCTCCGATTTCACCTCTCCCTCAGTGGGATCAGGAGCTGGGATCAAGGTGACCTTGCTGCCAACGAAAAAACATCGTCTTTGCTTTGCCATGCAATCATTAGTATTCGATTTCTTTATTTGCAGAAGTTGGTTATATCTTTATACTCTTGATTGCTTCATTACATAGTTAGTATACATGGTTTCATTGCAAATAAACTTTTGTTCATTCTCTTTACCGTTAGCTAGATTAGATTAGCTTAACGTAACTAAGTCTTTGATCTTCCAAGTCTTCGTTGGTTCAGTTGAAGGAACAACTTGCAGAGCACCCGTACCACTTCTCTATCTACCCATACTCCATCAATCTCATCTACTCCATCCCCTAACCCGGATTCTTGCCTCGCATTTTCCACATTTTCTCACATAACCCTAATTTTTGTACAACATCGCTTCACTCCTCTTTGAACAAATCCAACCATCTTCATCTCTCCTCAGCTCCATCCACCAAGTCCTAAACCTCCTCACACCCCTGTCCTACCTCCATACTCACTCCTTCATCTTTCTCTCTCCATCCATCCTCCAAAATCCCATTTTTGAGCATCTTGTAGAAAATTACAGACATCTTGTAGAAATTCCATAACATCCTTTAGAACTCCTGCAGACTTCCTGTAGAAGCTCACGAATGAGGTTTCTTGATAGCCAAACTCTGTGAAACTCTTTGGAAGGGTGTTAGGGACCCCTTAGGCCCTCTCTGAACCTTCCCGACCTCCTCCAATCATTTCCTCTCGCCAATCCACCTCTGCACAATCAAAAACAGTTAAATCGCATGCATGATAATTCTGGCAACTTATTCAAAAATACAAAAAGATGTTTTTTTCAGATGTTACTGTAGAAGTAGCTTAGAAACATGCACTTTACCTCCCTAGAAGTCAATGGCATCTCTTTTAGTAGCTTTCATCCTCTTTCTTGCATCAGTAGGGCTAGCTGGTAAAATTAGGGTTTGCTAGGATTTATGTTTCCTTTCAGCTTTCCAGTTTCTTTCTGCAAGTAGATCAGCCTTCTTTGAGTTAGATTTCATCCATCAGTTAAAAAGATTCTTCTCAGAGCTCATAGAAGTTGGCTTGAGCTCCTCGCAGACTTGTGCCAACTGACCAAGTGACAACTGCGGCAAGAGCTAGTACTTGTGCATACAGCACCGTCGCTTCCAAGTTTGTTACGAACTACCGGGTTGATTAAAGTAAAGAAGGGAGTCCCAGGAGTTGCAACATTATTGTTGCAATACTGAAGCCCACGACCTTGTCATTTCCTGATAGCTTTGATGAGATGGGTTCTCTCATGCAGTTTATGTGGGATGGTCAGATTGGATTCGAGTATGAGTGGGGTGGATCTCCAAATTGAAAAACACATGGTGGTAGTGGTCCCTGAACTGGACTGAGGATGCATGAAGCCACTGGCCTAGTAACCCTTAAACTAGAATATGGGTTGTGGTAAAGCTAGATTGTGTGTCTCGGTGGGCCTAGGAATCCTTGTTGGTGAATGGCAGGATATACGGTAAAGCCAAGAGGTGTATTTTCTCCCCGTTGGTTCTAGTGATTCTGAGATGGAATGCACGGTAAAAACTAGAGAGTATGTCTTGGTGTAGGGCTTAGTGATCTTTGGATCAAACTACGGATGCACAATAAAGCCTAGGAGACTAGGAGGCACTCAAATTGCGCACGGGGTAGGTGGAGAACTCTGATGGAATCCACATTGATTGGTTTTTTTCATATGTTCTATGAATCCCAAATTCATGCTTTGAATATGGTATAGGTGTGATTGGCTTAAGAGAGACTTGGCTCAGACAATCTATGGTCAGATGGAACGTGGTAGTCCCATCTCTGGTCGGTTCATTGCATTGATTAATGAGAAATCTATTACATTGATTTTGATGTGTAAATGTACTTGTGTATATATGGATTTTGATTTCTGATATGTTTATTGTAATGTTGTTCCTATTATGCTAGTTATATGTACATTTTATGGCAGCAACTATGTTTGGCTCTTAGCATGTTTTTACTCGTATTTGATTGGATATTGTGTCTATGAACTAATAAGTGATAAGGCAACAAATGACATGAGGAAACAATGGTTCATGGTGATTCTCAGATAAGTAAGAGATCCCTACACTTAACTATGTTATTTATCCATGTAGGTTACATGTCGATGATATGTTTGATGAAATTCCTGTCATGGCTAGTGAGGTCTGGTTAAGGCCTTGATCAACTATTTACTTTTGCATCATTTTTTCCCGGTACCATACTTAATTTTGAGCTTTCATTAAATTCTAGGCAGTGGTTTGGGCTCTGGGCTTGAAAAACTGGCTCAAATCCCGGGGTCGCTAGCACAATGCTGGAAATTTTGCACCACATTCATTGGAAGGGAGGCCTATGAGAGAGACTTTAGGTCTCTGGTCACTCCCTTACCCATAGCATGAGAGTGAAATAGCCTTAAATTATCTAGAACAATAGTGGGACCCAGGGACAGGCTGTGTGAGTGGTTGACTTGTCTCTTGAGGGTTATGTTGATGGTGTTGCACGGTTGTATGTGATGTTCCATTGATTCCACTTCCTTAAGGTCACCTAGGAGGTTGAATCTGATCATAGTAGCCTCTTGTCTCATGTTTACCCCAGTTGGCATGGTTACTTGGGTGGATATGGGAGAAGGTTGTTACAAAACATGAAGTCCTACCAAAGGAAACTAAGAATATAGGATTTGAACTTAAGGAAGAAGAATCAAACTCTACAACAAAACATGAATCACAAGAGGAAGAGCCACACACTCTAGTTTTGAGAAGATCAGTTTGAGAGAGAAGGTAGCCAAAGAGGTATAGTCCATCTTCTTTCTGTTCAAATTTTTCTTTATGTATTATTTATGATGATCCTAGAACTGTCAAAGAGGAAGTCGATTCAGAAGTAGGAAGATGTTGATAGGAGGCCATGGTTGATGAAATGGAATCTTTGGAAAAAAAATGAGGCTTGGGATATGGTTGAGTTGTCGACTGGAAGGAAACCCATTGGCAGCAAATGGGTCTTTAAGAAGAAGGTGAATATTGAAGGAAAGGTGGAGAAATACAAAGCTTGATTGGTAGAAAAAGTCTATTCCCAGGTGTCGGGAATTGATTTTGGTGATATTTTTTTATCTTGTTTCCAAGTTATATTCTATTATATTACTTTTATATGTTGTTTTTGTTTTTAATTTTGAGGTAGAAAATATGGTTGTGAAGACAACATTTCTTCACATGGATCTATAAGAAGAGATCTACATGAAGCAACTAGAAGGTTTTACAATGAATGGTAAGAAAGAACTGGTATGCAGGTTAAAAATGTCTTTGTATGGGTTAAAGTAGTCACCAAAGATGTGGTATAAAAATTTTGATACTTATATACGGGACTTGGTTTCACAAGGAGAAATTGAGATCATTGTATGTATTTTAAATAAATTGGTGACCATGTTATTTATTTGGTCTTTTATGTGGATGATATGTTGCTGATTGGAAATGAAAAAGAAATTATCAAGGATTTGAAGACCCAGTTGTCCTCTAAATTTGGCATGAAGGATCTTGGTGTTGCAAACTATATTTTGGGCATGGAAATTAAATGAGATTAGGAAAAGAGGAAGCTTTGGTTAAACTAGAGGAAGTATGTTGAGACAATATTACAGAGGTTTAATATGCAAGATAGCAAACCAGTGAAGGTTCCTATTCCTGTAGGTGTAAACTTATATTCTAAACAAGGTCCCAAGACACATGATGAGGAGGAGGGCATGTCCTTTTTTCCATATCCGAGTGCAGTTGATAGCCTAATTTATGAAGTGGTATGTAATAGACTAAACATTACACATGCAGTAGGAGTATTGAGCAGGTTTATGTCAAACCAAGGAAGGAGCATTAGACAATAGTGAAACTGGTTTTCAAGTATTTGCATGGCACTAGTGATTATGGTCTATGCTACCAAGGAAGATCAGGATTGGATATATTTTTGGCCATACATGGCTTTGTTGATGTATAATTGGATAGAGATTTGGATCAGAGAAGATATACATGTGGGTATGTGTTTAACCTATTTGGAGGAGAAATTAGTTAGATGAGCAAGAGATAGTTTGTAGTGGAACTTTCAACTAAAGAGGTTGAATACATGGCAACCACTCATGCCAGCAAGGAATCAATTTGGTTCTAGAGATTTTGTTTTATTATGGGGTTGGTACAACAAGCTATAAGGATAGACTGTGATAGCCAAAGTGTAATTTTCTTGGCAAAGAACCCTACTTATCATTCAAAGACAAAGTACATTGATGTTTAGTATCACTTTGTGAGGGATATGGTTGAAGATAAAAAGGTGTTGTTGGTAAAGGTGGACAATCTAAATAATGTTGCAGATGCATGGACAAATACTATGAGCACTAATAATGGTATGCAACCAGCTCATAAAATAGAAGAAAAGATAGACCAATGACTTCAAAATCAGCTTCTTCGAGGGGGAAAATTCCTTTACATTACACAAATGAACAATTCTTGGATGATACAAATGACAAAACTTCCTTTCTATACATAGGAGTGTAAGGGGTCACAATATAATCAAATCCAACATAACAATAATAATATAAGGGCACAACAATAACAATAGTGGACTTCTATGGGGCACAAAAATAACAATATGGGGACAATACCGGCACAACAATAATAATAATGGACTTCTATGGGGCACAAAAATAACAATATGGGGACAATACCGACACAACAATAATAATAATGGATATAATGACAATAGTAATTGGGGAATCACTAGTATTATAGTGACCTAACATGCCCCTCTCCTTCAAAAAAGTTTTTTCCTCAACGCTTGAGTAGTTATGGATGCTTCTGTGTAAAATTATCATCCTCCCATGTGGAATCTTTGGCGGGTAAGTTTTTCCACTTGATGAGATACTCTGAAATTAATCGACTTAGTCGATGTCGAGTTCTTGTTTCTGTGACTACTCTAGGTTCCAATATGATTTTTCCTTCCTCGTCAAGTTCTGGAAATATAGTTTGAATTGGGAGCTTGTCACCTGTAATCTTATTTAAGCATGAAACATGGAAAACTAGGTTCACTTGGGAAGCTGCAGGAAGCTTCAATTTGTATGCCATAGTACCAATCTTTTGCAACACCTTGTAAGGACCATAATACTTTGTTGATAATTTATTATCCTTCTTAGCTTGCTTGAGGGACATTTGTTTATATGGTTGTATCCGTAGAAATACCCAGTCACCTACATCAAAACTTCTTTCGCTGCAATGTTGATCTTCCTGTTGTTTCATTCTATTCTACGCCAAAGTGAGGTTATCCTTTAAGAGTTTTAGAACTTTTTGTTGATGCTCGATGTGACCTTCCACTGCTTGAACCTTATAATTTCCTCTTAAATATGATGTGATGGACGGTGGATGATATCCGTAAAGTTCCATAAATGGGGTCATTTTTGTTGTAGTATGGAAGGATGTATTATACCACCATTTAGCCAAAGGTAACCATTTGACCCATTGTCTCTGTTTATCATATACAAAACAACAAAGATATCCTTCCAAACATTTGTTTACTATCTCAGTTTTCCCATCAGATAGAGGATTGTTAAGATGAGTTATTAACTAACTAAGTACCCAGACAAGAAAATAAATTTGTCCAAAAATTTCCATTGAAAATGGGATCTCTATCGCTTACAATAATATTTGGGTTTCCATGTAGCTTTTGAATTGTTTCCATAAATGAAGTAGAAACTATACAAGCTTTAAATGGATGAGATAATGCACAAAAGTGTTCATACTTGGTAAGTCTGTCAACTACCACCATTATGACACTCTTTCCTTCGAACTTGGGTAAACCTGTGATAAAATCCATTGAAACCTCCTCCCAACATTGACTTGGAATTGATAAAGGTTGTACTAGACCTGGGGTCTTAATTGTTTCAACTTTATTTTGTTGGCAAACCAAACATTCTGCCACAAAATTTTGAATATCAGATTTAAGGCCATCCCAAAAAATTTCCTTCTTAATCCTAAGTGCCCTCCTAAGGGAGAGGTTTGCAATTCCACAAGAATATTTTGTTTGAGTTGGGAAGTCTTACAGAGGTGTAAGTGATCTTTGTACCATAATGAATCATTTTTCCAGCTAAATGTATTAGAGGTACTAGGATCTTGTTGTAACTTTTGAATGAGTTCCCACACTTCTTCGTCATTCTTCCATTCATCCCTTGCTTCGTTTATACAATCTGATTTGATAATAGAAATGGTGCAAAGAAATGCTTCCACATCCTCATCATTTCTTGAGAGTGCATCTGCAACAACATTTTGCTTCCCTTTTTTGTAGATGATTTCAAAGTCATAACCCAACATCTGTGTGACACATTTTTATTGCTCTTATAAAGATAATATTTTTTCTAAAAAGTATTTAAGACTATCATGATCCGTTTTTACCTTGAAGTTTCTTCCCATTAGGTAGGGTCGCCATTTCTTAAGTGCATGTAGTATTTCCAACATTTCCTTCTCATAAATAGCTTTGTATAAATACTTTCCTTTGATTAGACGACTTTCGAAAGCAATGAGTCTTTCTTCTTGCATTAAAACAACACCAATTCCATTTCATAAGGCATCACATTCCACAATAAAGGTTTTTGTGAATTCTGGTGTAGCTAAGACCGGTGCTTGGCACATTGCCTCTTTAAGATGTTCAAAGGCCTTCGTTGCTTTTGGAGTCCATGAAAATGCATCTTTCTTCAATAATTTTATTAGAGGTGCTACTATTCTCCCATAATTCTGAACAAACTTGTGACAATACCCTATCAACTGGAGAAATCCTCGCAGATGCTTTATGGATGTGGGGATTTTCCATTCCTTAATGGCCTTAATTTTTCTTGGTTCTACTTTAACACCTTCATGAGATACAATATGACCCAGATATTACACCTCTTGTACTCCAAAGAAACATTTGGAGCTTTTTGCATATAATTGTTTCTCCTCCAATAGTTTGAGCACCCTGTCAACATGTTGAACATGATCCTTCCAAGACTTGATGTAGATTAGTATATCATCAAAAAATACTAACACAAATTTTCTAAGGAAGGGTTTGAAAATGGAATTCATCAAACCTTGAAACGTAGAAGGTGCATTGATAAGGCCAAAAGGCATGACCAAAAATTCATAATGACCCTCATGAGTTCTAAATGTTGTTTTCAGAATTTCTTCACTCTTCATTCTGATTTGATGATATCCTGAATGAAGATCCAACTTGGTGAAATAAATTGATCGATGCAATTCATCAAATAATTTATCAATGACAGGAATGGGAAATTCATATTTAATAGTGAGCTTGTTGAGCTCCCTATAATCCAGACACATGTGTCATGATCCATCCTTCTTTTGCACCAATACTACTGGAGCAGAGAAATAACTTTGACTAGGTTGAATTATACCAGCCTCTAGCATTTATGCAACCATACGTTCAATTTCACTCTTTTGGGAATAGGGATATGTGTAAGCCCTGATGTTTGGAGGAACACTTCCCGGAATCAAATCAATAGCATGGTCATGATCACGAATAGGTGGGAGGCCTTTGGGAGTCTCAAATACCTTGGAATGATTGTCCAAGATTTTTTGGAGATCTTGAGAAATAGATTATTTCGATGTGGGAAACTTTAGAGAACATAATTGTGAAATTACGCCTTGTTGTTCTTTCTTTAGAAGCTTTTTCATGTCACTAGAGCTGATATCTTTCCCAATTTCCATGTGATACCCCTTAATTCAACTTCCTTTCCTTCTGAAACAAATTCAAGAAAAGTTCTTGAAAATTAAAAGTTATCGTACCCAAAGATTGTAGCCATTGGACTCCTAGTACAACATCAGCACCACCCATTGGAATGGAAATCATTGGGCTATTTAATACATATTCTCCCATGGATAGCTCGATATTATGGCACTTTCCAGATCAATTTATGGTTCCTCCATTTGTAACCATCACTTGACACTTTGGTGTTTGATATAGGAAGCAATCAAATTCCTTGGCTATCTTATAATGAATAAAATTATGGGTACTACCCGAATCAATCAACACTATTACCTTTTTCTTCTTAATATGTCCTTCTATCTTGAGAGTTTGAGGAGTGGTTATTCCTACCAAGGCATTACAAGATATGGTCAGATTCATTTTTTCTTTCTCTAGAGTTTGTTCCTGGTGTATATCCTCTTATTTTTATGTTTCTTGTTCCTTTTCTTCCTCCTCTTCACAATCTATGTAAAATAATTTCTTCTTGGCACACTTATGACCTTTTAGGATATTTTATATCAAAATTGTAACAAAGCCCTTTTGCTCTTTTTTCTTCCAATTGTTGTGGTGTCAACCTTGTAGGTTTTGGAAGGTTAGGAGCAAAAACACTTCCATCTTTATAGTTGTGAGTGGTAGGCTTCCTTTTTGCCATAATTTTGCTTTCAATTTTTCTTTCCAACCTCAATTTCTTCTCCATTGAATCAGGTTCCCAAAGGCGAAACTCATGTTGGATGTTATCCTTTAAATTCCCTATGAACACATCAATCCTATCCTCCTATGGCATATATTTTACCCTTATATTCAATTTTCGGAAGTCCTCAATGTGCTCCATCATTGAACCCTTTTGTTTGAGATTTACCAATTTGATAAAAAAAGGTGTTTCTTTTTGTATCCTCATGATGTGCTATCATTTCTTCCGTAAAAATTTCCCAAGTGACAATTTGTTTATGATAGAAAAGCCATTGATACCATACAAATTGATTTGGTTCCAAATATAAAGTTGCAGTGCATACCTTTGGTGTGTTTTGCACATTATGGAGATCGAAATATTGCTCCATCTATAGTATCCATGTTACAGGATCCTTGCCATAAAATATCCTCATATCGATCTTTGGAACATGGTGGGTCTTCAATCCAACGTTAGAGTCTATGAAATCACGATCAAGACTTCTTTTATTCTCATCATGAGTTTCCTTTACTACCCTTTCTCCATAGTAAGCATTTCTTGTAGCAACTTTGTCAAATATATCTTCAAATCTTCCATGTTTCCTTTAAGTTTTACTTCTATACCATCCATATTAGCTTCCATGCCATCCATCTTAGCTTCCACACCATTTATCTTAGTTTCTACGCCGTTCATCTTAGCTTCCATGCCATTCATCTTACCTTCCATGCCTTTCTTTAATCCATCCATCTTAGATTCTATTACTTTTTGTGAGAGTGAAAATTGTTGCACTTGGTCTCGTAATTTTGATATATCATGTTTCATTTCTTCCTCTTCTTCATGAGTCATGGTATAGCTTTCAGGATGCTTACTAGGTGTTTCCATTTTCTTTCTTTGGAGAATCAATTAATGATAATTATGCCTCACTATACCCTTTGAATCACTTCAAAAAAAACTACACACCTTATTTTTCTTTGTAGGAGATCGTATTGAATCTATTGTATCTCTTAAATTTTGGATCTCCAAGGTCTAAAATTGTGATCTATGGTAGCTCTCTGCATCCTCTTTCCAACGCCACTAGTCTGTTTGAAATTAGTGATCTGAGTCAAGGTGTGAAAAAGGACCCTTCCAAGACCTTTTACTTCCTTGATGTCTTAAATTTCATTTTTTAAAAGAACATAAATGAATACATCTGCATGTTGTAAAGAAGAAGGAACATGACAATCATCAACACATGAAAACATAAGTCGTTGATAACGGAGTTCATCCAGGACGGACTACATCTCCGGGCCTCGGTGTGAAGATGGTGTAGGTCGCTACATTAAGTGTTTTCAATAGTGATGATGTACATAGGTGGTGACGTCACTATCATACAAGGAAAATGCCCTCATGCTGGAGTGGCTCCAAGAGATGTTCCACTACAGGAACTCTTAGTCAAAAAGACTCCTATCAATATGACATAAACTCATGCATGATGATAATGAGCATCCCGCCAACATGGCATAAAAAGGATCTCAAGCCAAACACACATGGCGACACATGAGCATCCCATCAACATATCAATAAAGGGATCTCAAATAATACATGGCGAATCATGACAACAAGTACATCCCACAAATGATTCCGCGTCACATCAAGAAGGAATCATTAAAACAAGTAAGAAAAACAAGATCCCACATCAAACATCAAATAGGGATCTGTGCAACACAATGCATAGAAAAAAGAAGTATATGAACGCACTGCGTGTACCTCACATACTGAGGCCATCTAAGGAAGAGGATGTCAAACTACTGAAGCTATTTGTACCATTGATCTCAGGGCGTGGAATCACATGGAAATGATTGCTCGCACATTAATCTTAAAACCTACACTCCACTTTGAAAAGTGGCCGAAAAATAAAATGAGCAAATGGAAAATCTGAATACACCATCAGATTTGTGGCATCGAATAGTGTAAAATCGACTATCAAATTTCTAAATTCTGAGAAAGTGGAAATCTGGGGCTTAAGGAATCTTTTAGATTCCCCTAGATTCCTTAAAGATTCCCTCCTCCGGGTCCTATGAAAATCTGTTGCTCAGATCGAAATTTTGACTGCACCATCAAGTTTGTGGCACTGAGAGGTGTAAGATCGACATAAAATTTGTCCAATTTAGACATTGCAAAAATTTCACCCTCCTGAGAACTTCGCCCAATGATGGTTCCGCCTGTGTTTTTCTTAGGTTCATGGTTCCACCCTGAATTAAAAATTAATTAAAAAAACCTCAATTTTCATATCTGCTCTTGGTTCCTCCATGCCTAGGAGCACTGATGAAATGAGGGTTTTTATGAATTTTTTTTGGGCGTAGTTATCAAAGAAGTCGTTTGGTGGATTGGTTAGAAATCCGAATTTGGTGGAAGAGGTCGGGTGGTCAAACCCCGCCTCCTCCATGTTTAAACATTTCTTGTTTTAGAAACCGCAATAATTTGTTTTGGGGGGGGTCGATTCCGAATTGGGCGGCATGCCTCCATAACCTTCGCAGCTCATGGTGTTGGGTTGTGTTATATTCTTTCCACAACTAGCCCATGTAGTTAATCGGGGGGTTAGAAGGAGGGCAGAGCCCCCCTTTCATTGCGAAGATTGTGTAGTGGGGGTAGTCACAGGGGGTTTCAAGGGTGCATGTAACCCCACTTTATGGGGTCCAGGGCAGCACCCCAGTAAATTTTGGTTTTGGACCCTATATTAGGTTGGGCAGACCTACCTATGGTTTTGTGCATGTTTTCCGCACATGGTTTTGGATGCGATGGTTTTTGGTCCATGGTTTTGGACACAATGGTTTTCGGTCCATGGTATTGGATGCTTTGGCATGTATAAATATGTTTTGTAACATTTAAAGGAAAAATAACGAAAAATCAAGCTAGTAGTCCCGGTTTTGGGATCCAGGGGAAAATCTCAGTGTATGTGTGTTTTATGTGTTATGCTCTCGCATTGTTTATTTTCTGTGTTTTAGAATTCGTATGCAAGTAATTTCTATATGGGGTTAGAACCTACATTTGGTATCGGAGTTGTTTTGGCTTCAAGTGGATGCCTTTGTTGCTGAAGGGTTTCGCTCGGGCCTGTGGTAGACCCTGTTCAGTGGGAGATCTACTGGATCGATTCTGGTGGTGAAAGAAGATAGCGAGCAATGGAAAGATAGAGATCGAGAAATTTAATGGTCAAAGTTTTGAGTTGTGGAAACTCAAGATGGAGGATCTGTTGGTGGATAAACATTAGTGGATCACAGTTGATCCGGGTACTAAACCAACGGGAGTGTCTGATTAAGAATGGAAGAAGTTGGATCAGGAGGAAAAGAGCACAATACGATTGTGTGTCTCAGATTTAGTATTGTTGAATGTATCAGGGGAAGCTATGGCGAAGGCTTTGTGGGACAAGTTAGGGACTTTGCACCAATCTAAGTCTCTAGTGAATAAATTGTTCCTACGGAAAAAGCTGTCTAACTTGAGGATGAAACATGGAGACTTGGTGACAGAGCATCTGAATGCATTTAATATTGTGGTAAGTCAGTTATCATCTGTTGATATCAAAATTTCAGATGAAGATAAGTGCATTAGTTTTTTGTGTTCTCTACCAGATTCGTGGGATAGCCTAGTTATTGCAATAGGTAGCAATGCAACTGCCTTGCAGTTTGATGAAATAGACTCATCCTTGCTAATGGAGGAGATGAGACGGAAAAATATGGAGAGTCGGAATGGTGATGCCTTGTCTGTACGAGGATGGTCCCAAAACATAAACAAAAATAAGTCATCAAGTGCGAGATCTAAATCTAGAGCGAGATCTAAATTTCCAGGAAAACCTATAAAGGTGGTGTGCTGAAAATATGGAAAGGAAGGGCACTACAAAAGGGACTGTAAATCTAAAGCTCCTGACAAAGGAAAGGGATCTAATGATGCTCCTTCTGCATAGGTGAAAACCACTTCAGATGAAGGTGGGGATGTGTACTTGGATTCTTCAAGTACACATGTAGATCATGAGGCATAGTTGATTGACTCAAGTGCATCCTTTCACTTCACTCCCCATAGAGAGTGGTTCTACAAGTATGAGAAATATGATGGTGGCGATGTCTTCTTAGGGGATGATAGGAAAGCTAGAATCGTTGGTCACGAAAAAGTAAAGTTGAAGTTGCAAGGTGGAAGGGTTAGAACACTTTCAGGTGTTTTTCATATTCCTTCATTGGCCAGATATCTGATTTCCTTAAGCAAGTTGGATGATGCAGGTGTAAAAACAGTGTTCGAGAAATATACCTGCAAGATGGTTCAGGGAGAACTGGTATTGATGCGGGGAGTTCGGATTGGAACTCTGTACAAGCTGCAAGGTAGCACTATTGTTGATGGGTGCAATAGTTCTATGGTTCCTGAAAGTGGAGCAGAAAATCTAGTGGTCTCTGGAGAGAAGACCATGCTGTGGAATCAAACGCTTGGACATATTGGAGAGAAGGGCCTTCAAATACTTCATGGTAAAGATATGGTAGAAGGTATGAGTAATAGCTCTCTGGATTTTGATTTCTGTGAAAATTGTGTATATGGGAAGCAAAATCGGGTGAGTTTCCACTCTGGTGGTAAGAGGGCGAAACAGATATTAGAGCTTGTGCACAGTGATGTGTTTGAACCTGTGAAGGTTCCATCACTGGGTAAGTCTATGTACTATGTATCATTTATAGATGACTTCTCAAGGAATACATGGATATATTTCCTTAAGAATAAATCTGAAGTCTTTGACAGGTTTAAAGAATTTAAGGCTCTGGTGGAAAACCAGTAGAGAAGAAGATAAAGGTGCTGTGGATAGATAACGGTGGAGAGTTTTGCAGTAAGGAATTTGAAGAATTCTATAAGAAGTGTGGTATAGCACGACAAAAGACTATTCCATATACACCTTAACAAAATGGAGTTGCAGAAAGAATGAACAAGACATTGATGGAAAGGGCAAGAAGCATGCTCATTGGTGCCGGGCTAGGACAGGAATTCTGGGCAGAGGCGGTGGAGACAGCATGTTACCTAGTCAATAGATCACCTTCATCAGCGTTGGAGGATAAGACTCCACAAGAGGTATAGACTGGTAAGAAACCCTCTCTTTCACATCTGAGGGTATTTGGATGTGATGGATATGTACATGTTCCAAAGGAGAAATGAACCAAGTTGGATAGTAAATATGAAAAGTGCATCTTTATTGGGTATAAGGATGGTTTAAAGGGTTCTAAGCTTTGGAACCCAATAACAAGGAAGATTGTGTACAACCGAGATGTGGCGTTCAGATAGGTGAAAGATGTTATTAAACATGAAGTCCAACCAAAGGAACCTGAGAAGATAGAGTTTGAGCTAAAGGAGGAAGAATCAGACTCTACAACAAAGGATGAATTAGAAGATGAAGAGCCACAAACTCCGGGTGTGAGAAGATCAGTTTGAGAAAGAAGACAGCTAGAAAGGTATAGTCCATCTGCTTTCTGTTCAAATTTTTCTTTATCTATTATTGATGATGATCCTAGAACTGTGAAGGAAGCAGTAGATTCAGAACATCGAAAACTCTGGAAAGAGGCAATGGTTGATGAAATGGCATCTTTGCACAAAAATGAGGCTTGGGATCTAGTGGAGTTGATGGCTGGAAGGAAACCCATTGGCAGCAAATGGGTGTTCAAGAAGAAGACAAATGCAGAAGGAAAGATGGAGAAATACAAAGCTCAGTCAGTAGCAAAAGGTTATTCCCAGGTGTCGGGAATTGATTTTGGTGATATTTTTTCTCGGTTGCCAAGGTAACTTCTATTAGATTAGTTTTATTTGTTGCTGCTGCTTTTGATTTTGAGGTAGAACAGATGGAAGTGAAGACAAAATTTCTTCATGGGGATCTAGAGGAGGAGATCTACATGAAGCAACCTGAAGGCTTTGCGGTGAAGGGTAAGAAAGAAATGGTATGCAAGTTAAAGAAGTCTATGTATGGGTTAAAACAGTCACCAAGTATGTGGTATCAAAAATTTGATACATTTATACGAGAACTTGGCTTCACCAGAAGCAAAGCAGATCACTGTGTGTATTTTAAATTAATTGGTGACCGTGTTATTTATTTGGTCTTGTATGTGGATGATATGTTGCTGGTTGGAAATGACAAAGAAATTATCCAGGATTTGAAGACCCATTTGTCCTCCAAATTCGACATGAAAGATCTTGGTGCTGCAAACTATATTTTGGGCATGGAAATTAAAAGAGATCAAACAAAGAGGAAGCTCTGGTTAAACCATAGGAAGTATGTCGAGACAATATTGTAGAGGTTTAATATGCAGGATAGTAAACCGGTGAAGGTTCGTATTCCTGTAGGTGTAAAGTTATCTACTGAACAGTTTCCCAAGACACACGAAGAGGAAGAGGACATGTCCCATGTTCCATATGCAAGTGCAGTCGGTAGCCTGATGTATGTGATGGTCTGTACTAGGCCAGACATTGCACATGCAGTGGGGTATTGAGCAGGTTTATGTCAAAACCAGGGAAGGAGCACTAGACAGAAGTGAAGAGGGTTTTCAGGTATTCGCATGGCACTAGTGATTATGCTTTGTGCTATCAAGGAAAACCAGGATTGGACAGAGTGTTGGATATTCATGTCTTTGTTGATACAAACTGGGCTGGAGATGTAGATCAGAGAAGATCTACAAGTGGGTATGTATTTAGCCTATTTGGAGGTGCAGTCAGTTGGATGAGTAAGAAACAATATGTAGTGTCATTATCAACTACAGAGGTAGAATACATGGTAGCCACTCATGCAAGCAAGGAAGCAGCTCGGTTGAAGAGATTATGTTCAAATATGGGGTTAGTATAGGGAGTTATAAGGATAGACTGGGACAGCCAAAGTGCAATTTTCTTAGTAAAGAACCCTACATATCATTCAAAGACAAAGCACATTGATGTTCAGTATCACTTTGTGAGGGATATGATAGAAGACAAAAAGGTGTTGTTGGTAAAGGTGGACACTTTGAAGAATACTGCAAATGCATTGGCAAAATCTGTGAGCTCTGAGAAGTTCTCTTGGTGTAGAGAAACAATGGGCATTGCAGATCTGGATAAATGACTAAGCTCTCTTGTGGCCCCCTGTGGAAAGAAAACAACAAGTGGGAGAATGTTGGGTGGTGTTATATTCTTTCCACGACTAGCCCACATAGTTAACCGGGGGGTCAGAATGGGGGCGGAGCCCCCCCTTCATTGCGCCAATTGTGTAGGGGGGAGTCATAGGGGGTTTGAGGGGTGCAGGTAACCCCACTTTATGGGGTCCGGGGCAGTGGCCTGGAAAATTTTGGTTTTGGACCCTATATTAGGTTGGGTGGACCTACTTATGGTTTTGTGCATGTTTTTCGCACATGGTTTTGGACGTGATGGTTTTCGGTTTCCGTCCATGGTATTGGATGCTTCGGCATGTATAAATATTTATTGTAACATTGAAAGGAACAATAATGAAAAATCAAGCTAGTAGTCCTAATTTTGGGATCCATGGGAAAATCTCTATGTATATGTGTTTTATGTGTTATGCTCTCGCATTTTTTATTTTCTATGTTTTAGAATTCATATGCTGGTAATTTCTGTACGGGGTTAAAACCTACACATGGAACATACCGCACTATTTTTTTGGAATGGTCATTGGTACAAGCTTTAATGGAGGGTTGGTACATCATATGAGGTCGCCCGGTGGGGGCCGACCCATGTGGACCAAGTGGGTTCGATCCCTACAGGCCTCACACGTTATCATGGCTTATGGTTACATATGGTGGGGCATGGGTCGGGTCCACCGGAGGTGGCCCGTCCACAGCCCTTTATTATGTTGTAATATATGCGAGAGATGGATGGAGGGCTCGGCAGGGTAATGGCCACCGAGCCATATTTAATTGTGGTTGCAGATGGGCTGGTGGGGGTCATGGTCCGTCGGCCTTTTAATAAATCAAAATTTTTAATGTGGTTTCGGGTGGCGGGGGTGGTGGCCCACCACCTCATTTATATTTTTTTATTATTTTTATTAGAATAGGGCTATCTTTAATTTTTTCTAACATAAGGGTTATTAGACAAATTAAAGAGTCAACAATTTTTCCCGCTTCAAGAGCTAGGTTTCATGCCCCAGAGTCGGTCAAATTGTAGGACACTTAAACCTGGCCCACAACCCAACTTTGACCAGAACTTTGACTGGCTCGTTCTCGCTCATACAAGCTCAAATTGACAAACTGTTCGCACTGTCGCGATTAGGACGACGAGATCTACGCTCAGGTTCTAGTTCAAAATCATTCTTATCACTTTGATTTTCAAGCTTCCATAAGCCCACTTTGTCCTATGTGTGTCCCTGGAGCCACCTGGATCAATCCTCCCCACTGAGGAGCTTTTGGTCCTCCAAAAGCATGAAAAATAATCTGCATATTCTTTGTACCTGGTTTACATCACAAGTTTCCTAAAAGGCCTCGCTTCCATCTCCTTCACCTTTGTTCTTCAAAGCCTTAAGCGACGAGTCGACACCTGCAACCTCTGGAACCTGTAGTACATCGTTTTGCAGATTACATGCTTGACTTTCATGACCAACTAATGACCCAAGCATCCCACACTCACCACGATTTTATAACACATACTTGGTGGTCAAGTTTACATCAGGATGGACACAATACCCCAGCTATGAAAATAATGCCAACATATCATTGGTGCTTCAACAAGTGATGGAAAACACATCATCACTACAACACATGATTTACAAAAATAAGGCCAACACTATTTTTTGTTTTGACAAGTGATGGAAACACAACATCACTTTCACAGTCTAAAATGCATTGCAAAATAAGACTAGACATCATTGTTGTTGAACGAGTGATGGAAAATACATGATCACTTTTACATTTTAAAATGCAACAAATGATTTACAAAAGCACGACCATAACAAGATAACATATCCAGGAACCATTTTTCACTTATCGTTGTGAATGGGTCGCCTCCTGGTGGCACATTCGATGGTCAAACAATTAATTCACCTGGTTCATGCACCGACACTTTGTCTTTAAGGCGCTGCTCTGGATGGAGCCTCCAACATGTGGCTCTTTTAAGGCCACTTCTGTCGCAATGACTACAATACATCTTCTTCCTCTAGATTTGCTTAACATGTTTCTTTACCTACTGTTGAGAGGGTTGTTCATGCCTCCTCCTTTTGTGTACTGCCATTCTTTTCCAACACTTAGAAAATGTATGGTTATGTAATCCACAAAAGGTACATGTTTTTCGATTCCATGGTTCACGTTCATCTTTAACAACATGATTATAATATAAATGAACATTTGAATAACGAGACTGGTTATACCTTTCCTTGCTACCTCTGGTGTCATTATGGAGATGAGAGCTTTCCTCAGCTCCTTCCCTGCAATGGGTACTACCATGGGATGATGGGGATGTGTTCCCATCATTATCTTTCCTCGATGATTTCGACGATCTCTCAGAAGAATCTGACACCTTCGAGCATTCTCCTTTGGTGTGTCCCAAGCCTACAAATCGATGTTTATGCACAACCTCCAAAGGTTGATTTATGCCTTGGTTATTAACACCAAGTTCTTTTTCCTCCTGGTGCCTCGTCCTGGTAAGGAGCCTCATGTTTGTCCCTGTAATTGGGATCCCCACATCTCCAACATAAATCATACTATGTGACGATGAAACCTAAAGGAAATCAACATATTTTACCTCCTTTGTGGACTTGGAAAGAAATGATGAGGGCTTCTCATCATCTATTGTTGGTGGTTCGCTAGCTGTCTCAGCGCATTCCCCAACTTCCTTTCTGACATACCCAAGTCCCACCTGACGAGGTAACTCTTCTACTCTGATGGGATTGAAAATGCCTTGGCCATTAACGCCCAAGCCTTTTCTTTCATACCCCATTCTCTTCCAAAGTTTGGAGTTAATCCCTGTGGTATGATTTTCAAAAAACAACGAAATCATCATCAGGATTCATACATGAATTCAGAGAATTACTTTTTACCTCACATGGATCACACTACAGCTTTTCCAAGGCCTCATCCTTAGCTTGCAGTAGTCGTAGAAAATTATGATTCTCCTCTTTCTCTACATGTGGAAGCATCTATAATTCAGTGTTATCTGTTTGAAGACTTTGGTTTTTGTGCTTTAGTTCTTCCAGGGCCTCTTTCATTGCTCGCAACTGAAGCTGCAATCACTCCTTTTCCTATGTCTCTTTTTGTAGAGCTTAATACATTATTTCCACCCTTTTGGAAATTTTGAGCATGGTCTCATACATCGCTTTTTCATCCTCTATCATTGCACGCTCCATTGTTCACGCTTGCAATTCACATTCACGTAAAGACCTCTCTGATACCACTTGATCCGGGTCTAGGTGTGACAAAGGACCCTTCCAAGACCTTTTACTTCCGTGATGTGTTAAATTTCATTTTTTATAAGAACATAAACAAATACATCTACATGTTGTAAAGAAGAAGGAACATGACAATCATCAACACATGAAAACATAAGCCATTGATAACAGAGTTTGTCCAGGAGGGAATACATCTCCGGGCCTTGGTGTCAAGATGGTGTAGGCTGCTGCATTAAGTGATATCAATAGTGATGATGTACATAGGTGGTGACGTTGTTGTCATACAAGGGAAATTCCCTCACGCAGGAGTGGCTCCAAGAGATGTTCTGCTACAGGAACTCTCAGTAAAAAGGACTCCTATCAGTATGACATAAACTCATGCATGATGACAATGAGCATCCCACCAACATGGCATAAAATGGGTCTCAAGACAAACATACATCGCGACACATGAGTATCTCATCAACATACCAACAAAGGGATCTCAAACAAGATGTGATGAATCATGACAACAAGTACATCCCACAAATGATTATGTGTCACATCAAGTAGGAATCATTAAAACAAGTAAGAAAAACAAGATCCCACATCAAACATCAAACAGGGATCTGACAGCACAATGCATAGCAAAAACAAGTATATGAACACACTGCATATACCTCACATCATGAGGCCATCTGAAGAACAAGATGTCAAACTGTTGAAGTTGTTCGTACCATCGATCTCACAATGTGGAATCACATGGAAATGATTGCTTGCACATTAATGCTGACACCTGCACTCCACTTTGAAAAGTGGCTGAAAAATGAAATGAGAAAATGGAAAATATGAATACACCATCATATTTGTGGCGTCGAATAGTGCAAAATCGACTATCAAATTTCTAAATGCTCATAAAGTGGAAATCTGGGGCTTAAGGAATCTTTTAGATTCTCCCTAGATTCCTCAAAGATTCCCTCCTCCGGGTCATTTGCAAATCTGCTGCTCAGATAGAAATTCTGACTGCACCATCAGGTTTGTGTTGCTGAGAGGTGGAAGATCGACATAAAATTTATCTAATTTGGACACTGCAAAAATTTCACCCTCCTGAGAATTTCGCCCAATCATGGTTCTCCCTATGTTTTTCTCAGGTTCATAGTTCCACCCTGCATTAAAAATTAATTAAAAACACCTCAATTTCCATGTCCACTCCTAGTTCCTCGATGCCTAGGCGCACTGATGAAATGAGGGTTGTTATGAATTTTTTTTTTGGGCGGAGTTATCAAAGAAGTCATTTGGTGGATTGGTTAGAAATCTGAATTTGGTGGAGGAGGTCGGGTGGTCAAACCCTGCCTCCTCCATGTTTAAAATTTTCTTGTTTTAAAAACCGTAACCATTTTGTTTTGGGGGGGGGAGTCGGGTCCGCATTGGGCATCCCACCCCCATAACCTCCGCAGCACATGGAACATACTGCACTATTTTTTGGAATGGTCGTTGGTACAAGCTTTAATGGAGGGTTGGTACATCATATAAGGCCGCCCGGTGGGGGTCGGCTAGGTTCGATCCCCATCGGCCTTGCATGTTATCATGGCATATGGTTACGTATGGTGGGGCATGGGTTGGGTCCATCAAAGGTGTCCTGCCCACAGCCCTTTATTATGTTGTAATATATGTGGGAGATGGATGGAGGGCTCGGCAGGGTAATGGCCATCGAGCCATATTTGATTGTGGTTGCAGTTGGGCCGACGAGGGTCATGGCCCATCAACCTTTCAATAAATCAAAATTTTTAACGTGGTTTCGGGTGGCGGAGGTGGTGGCCCGCTACCTCATTTATATATATATATATATATATATATATATATATATATATATATATTAGAATAGGGCTATTTTTTATTTTGTCTAACATAAGGATTATTAGACAAATTAAAGAGGCAACAATTTCGTTAGATTTCAGGAGCTAGGTTTCATGCCTCAGGGTCGGTCAAATTGTAGGACACTTAAACCTGGCCCACAGCCCAACTTTGACAAGAACTTTGACTGGCTCATTCTCCCTCATACGAGCTCGGATTGAAGAACCGTTCACACCGCCGTGATCGGGATGATGAGATCTACGCTCTGGTTCTAGTTTGAAAGCATTCTGATCACTTTTATTTTCGATCTTCCATAAGCCCTCTTTGTCTTGTGTGTCCTTGGAGCCACCTAGATAAATTAGATTCTCCAAGAAAGATTTATTCCCAATCTCCCAAGATGACCTGATTATATATGTTTTCAGTAGAGCTAACTTGCTGAAGTGCCACAATCCATTGTTTCAACCTTCGGACCTTAAATGATACACAGAAAACTACAGTCTGTCATCTTTCTATAACTTCTTTTTAAATTTCAATATGATGCTCAGAGGGAAATTTATGATGATTTTCCCAAGGTCTCCTGTTTGGGATGTAATTTGGGAGCCTGCAAAAACCCTAACTTCCTTGGATCATATATCCACAAATATCACAAGAAAAGATCTGAAATTTGGACCCGAGGTTCATCAAGATTTTGGCTCAAATAATTTTTTATTTCAACTTCTAAAACATCGTATAAAAAAATTTATAGTTAAAATTCCACAATGACCTGTTTGGAGCTTCGAAGCCCTAGAATCCAATGCTCTAATACAAAATGTTATGCAACCAACTCATAAAATAGAAGAAAAGATAGATCAACGGCTTCAAAATCAGCGTCTTCAAGGGGGAAAATTACACAAATGAACAATTCTTGTATGATACAAATGACAAAACCTCCTTTCTATATATAGGAGTCTAAGAGGTCACAATATAATCAAAGCCAACATAACTGTTGAAAATAGCAACAAGAAATGCTAAAAATAGCAATGCTATAAATAGAATTTCAGGATATACTCCAACTCTGTTGGAAATAGAAAAAAAATAGAAATGCTAAAAATAGCATTGCTATAAATAGCATTTCGGGATAGATTCCAATTTTAATTAGTCCCTGAATTAAAATTGAGAATTAAAATTCAAATTTAGTCTCACTTGTTGTTTGAAAAATAATTAACTAATTCATATTGAGTTAATTAGTTAGAGAAAATCAAACATGAAGTCTATGTGAAGACATGCAATAGTTATCCCTTTGATTGAGAAAGTTATTCCTTAATTAAGAAGATCAGGATGAGTTGTACTTTGAGTTGTAATTAGTTAGCTCAGTTAACTGAGTTAAGTCTAGTTAGATTAGTTCCAACAGTTTTTGGAACTGATTGTGAGTTCATTTAGTCAATGCATGCATGCATGCAACTAGTGTACTTCAGATAACTAAATATTTTCTCATAAATAACTCATGCATGTCAGTTCAGACAGAGACCCAGTTGAGAGTAAAGGAAGGGAGAGTGTGCTATCAGTTAGAGGAATTTTCCTATATAGGAAACTCATCCATGTAGAAGGAATTATCTCCTTCAGGGTTGCGCAGTTATTTTAGAGGTCAGTGAGCAGTGTGTGAGGTAATTACACACAGGTGGCAACTTGAGGACCCGGGAGAAACTGCGCAAGGAAATAGGAGGCTTGGAGGGCAGAGGAGAAGGTTTGTGAGAAGCCTTTGGCTGTGTATGAGCAGCAGTGAGGGATTGTACTGAGAGTTGGATAGCTTGTGAGCTAAAGCTTTGTGTAATCCTAAGATATTTCCACTTGTATGATAATACAGATAGCGGGGTTTTTAGCAGAGGCTTTCCCCAGAGTATTCTTCTGTGTTCATGTGTGATTGATTTCTTCTTCATCTGTTATATGTGTTCTATTCGATCTTGCTCAAAATCGATAAAGCTTTTGCAAGTTTTTTTGTATAAGTAGATCAAGTATTTTGCTTTAGTATATTGCATTAACAGGTGATCAAAGCGAAGCACAGTATATAAAGAAGGGAGAAGTTTGAAGGTTGAAGTTCTTGATTATAGAAATTGAATTCTTATCACATCTCAAATTTCACCAATGGCGTTCAACGGTTTGAGACTCGAGTATGCCTTGGATGGCAGCTCAAATTATATAGCCTGGAAGGATCTCATGGAAGCGGTATTAGAGAACAATGTTTTGAAGGACTTCATTGATCAAGAAGTCCCCAAGCCAGCAACAGCTAATGCCCAAGAATTGGCGGAATGGAAGAAATGTGTGTCTAGAGTGAGGAGGATTCTTCTAGAGGGAGTTTGAGACCACATTGTCTCAAGTCTCCATGGGAAGGAGACACTGTTTTCAATGTGGAAAACATTGAAGGATCTATATCAAAATAGCAGCGATCAGAGGAAGTTGGCACTGAAAGACAAGCTTCGAAAAATCAAGTGTGAAAAGGGCAACATGATCTCTACATATCTGAACAAGCTCACCACCTGCAGGGATGAGCTTGGAAGTGTAGGAATCACGACAGTAGATGATGACATGGTGAGTCTTGTTCTCCTCAGTCTTCCTAAGAGCTAGCATAGCTACCAAGACTCAGTGAATGGAAGAGAGAAACTGCCAGATTGGGAATGACTGTGCTCGGATCTGATGCAGGAGGAGATCAGGAGAAGCACCAGAGATGGTTCTTCATCAAAGCATGATGATAAAGAAAATCTAGCCTTAGCAAGTAAGGCGAGGAAAGGGAAAGGGAATTCTTCCCATTCCAAATCGAGTTCTTCCCATGGTGAGAAGAAGATTGACAAATCTAAAGTGTGATGCTTTAATTTTCATGAGGTGGGCCATTATGCAACAAATTGTCCACAAAAGAAATCCAAGAAGGGATCCTCGAAAGGATCAGATGGTGAGGCACTGGCCTCACAGTTCGAATTGGATTTTACCCTCATCACATGCATGGTTTCATCGATGGTGGGTTGTGCTTGGTACCTGGACAATGGAGCCTCATTCCACATGACCAGTGATAAGATTTTATTCAGTACCTTGGAGGAGAAGGACCTCCAGATGTGAATAGAGATGGGCGATGATGGAAAGTATTGTGTTTTAGGTGAAGGCATGGTTGTGTTTCAGAGGGAGCATGGAGCTCCTCTCACCCTGACTGATGTAAAGTATGTGCCTAGACCAAAGAGGAACCTGGTATCCATCGGAATGTTAGAAGACAAAGGCTATGATGTAGTTTTTAGTAAGGGAAAGGTTTTCCTTAGAAACATCACCACGAGACAAGTGAAGCAGATCGGTTCACGAGTCAAGAACCTGTATGCTCTTGAGGTTCAAGATGCATGCAAAGCCTTGAGGAGCAAGGAAACTGTTGGAGACTTGGTGGTTGAGAGGGAGAGTACATTACCTCTCAACATGCAGTGCCAGAAGAAGTCTTAGACAATTGTGGAGGAGCCACAATTGGTGAAGCAGCTTCAGGAGGTTGCGGAGCAGCCACAACTGGATAAGCCGAGAGGAGATCGAGTGGAGGCATCCACTCATGCAGAGACCTTTAATAGGGGGAAATTTCGAGCCAAGTGGGCCGAGGGATCACATGCATCCATACCTTCAGGTGTGAGGTGGGGCGATGTGAAGTGATAGTCCCAAGAAGGCTTAAATAGGGTTAGGATCCTTGAGGTACCCAACCTCTTTGATTAGACCTTGCTACGGGAGCCCCAACAAGGAGTAGCAGGACTGGTTGAGTGGGTAGAGACAGATGCAGATGGAGTGGGAGAGGGAGATTCAACATCAAAGGGTGTTTCCAGCCCAACAGGGAGGTCAATTGGGAGATCAGTTACTTACTTCTCAGTAACTGAGTTTCAGTGCAGCATTGGGCAGCACGATGCAACATGATGAGAGGAGGTGCAGTGTGGATGCAGTGCTGGGAGATAGAACCAGCAACAGCACGGATGCAGCAGGAGGAATCAGTGTGATTGATGCAGTCAGAGATCAAAGTGACAGAGGCTAGAGCAGTCAAATACTGAAGAGCACAGAGGTGTAGAGTTTTTAGTCGACAAAGGCAATAGCAGTCAGAGACTTTGATGACAGAGGCATCATTCTGATTCAGGTTGGATATTTTTTGTGTTTCTAGAGTTGTTGGAGCAACAACACTTGATAGAAGTGTTGCATGCATAACATTCCAAAGGTTCAAGATCGGGTTCGAGTTGAATGCCTTTCTTGTTGAGAGGGAGTGTTGAAAATAGCAACAAGAAATGCTAAAAATAGCATTGCTATAAATAGCATTTCATGATATACTCCAACTCTGTTGGAAATAGCAAAAAATAGAAATGCTATAAATAGAATTTCGGGATAGATTCCAATTTTAATTAGTCCCTGAATTAAAATTGAGAATTAAAATTCGAATTTAGTCTCACTAGCTGTTTGAAAAATAATTAATTAATTCATCTTGAGTTAATTAGTTAGAGAAAATCAAACATGAAGTCTATGTGAAGACATGCAACAGTTATCCCTTTGATTGAGGAAGTTATCCCATAATTAAGGAGATCGGGATGAGTTTTTACTTTGAGTTGTAATTAGTTAGCTCAGTTAACTGAGTTAAGTCCAGTTTGATTAGTTCCAATAGTTTGTGGAATTGATTGTGAGTTCAGTTAGTCAATGCATGCATGCATGCAACTAGTGTACTTCAGATAACTGAATATTCTCTCATAAATAACTCATGCATGTCAGTTCAGACAGAGACCCAGTTGAGAGTAAAGGAAGGGAGAGTGTACTATCAGTTGGAGGAATTTTCCTATATAGGAAACTCATCCATGAAGAAGGAATTATCTCCTTCAGGATTGCGTAGTTATTTCAGAGGTCAGCGAGCAGTGTGTGAGGTAATTACACACAGGTGGCAGCTTGAGGACCTAGGAGAAACTGCGCAAGGAAATAGGAGGCTTGGAGGGCAGAGGAGAAGGTTTGTGAGAAGCCTTTGACTATCTATGAGTAGCAGTGAGGGATTGTACTGAGATCTGGATAGCTTGTGAGCTAAAGCTTTGTGCAATCCTGAGATATTTCCACTTGTATGATAATACAGATAGCGGGGTTTTTAGCTGAGGCTTTCCCAGAGTATTCTTCTATGTTCATGTGTGATTGATTTCTTCTTCATCTATTATATGTGTTCTATTTGATCTTACTCAAAATCGATAAAGCTTCCGCAAGTTTGTTTATAGAAGTAGATCAAGTATTTCGCTTTAGTATATTGCATTATCAGGTGATCTACAGTGAGAATTTCTACAATAACAATAACAATATAAGGGAACAACAATAACAATAGTGGACTTCTATGGGGAACACTAATAACAATATGGGGACAATAGGGGCACAACAATAATAATAAGGGCTACAATTACAATAATAATGGGGGAATCACTAGTATTATAGGGACCTAACAAAGAATTTTTCTTGGTGTAGAGAAACAATTGGCATTGTAGCCCTGGACCAATGACTAAGCTCTCCTATGACCCTCGGTGTGGAAAGATAACAACAAGTGGGAGAATGTTAGGTGTGTGTTATATTCTTTCCACGTGTCATGGGGTCCAAGAAAAATTATTTTGTTGACCCAATAATAGTTGGGTGGACCCAAGGCTCGGGGGTGGACCCAAAGATGATGGGCGAACCTACCCATGCTTTGCTAATGGTTTTTTCACATGGTTGTTTAGCATGGTGGTTTCTTCTTATGGTATTTGTATATCCGGTCAAGGGAACTATGGTTATGTTCTAATCTAGGTTTAGTGGATTGGGGTTTATGCATGCTTTGACATGTATATATATGTATAGTAACATTGAAAGGAATATAATGAAAAATCAATCTGGTATTCCTAGTTTTGGGATCCAGGGGGAAAATCTGTGTATATTTGTTCTATGCTCTCGTCAATATATATATATATCTATATATATATATAATTTCTATATAGGGTTAAAACCTACAAAAGCCTTGGGATTTCATACACTCAAACATATAATTTTAACCTTTTTTGGGAATGTTGGGTAATTTAATTGTTAGTTAAATTACTTGTCATTAAATTTTTAAACTCAGGGTCCGTGAACTTGCGAAGTATACTTGCACAATATATGTTAGGAATCAAATTTAAATTTAAGAGTAAATTAACCTATTGAAATAATGAGAAACCTATTCATAAAAAATGTCTAAGATGAGTACGCAAACACTTTCTTTTTCGAAAGTCTCAAATTCGGAACTTGGAAAGAAATATTTTAATATATGAAATTGAAAGGACAATTGACATGAAAGAAAACTTACTCTATTGACATGAAAATAAATGTATTCTAGTGACATGAAAGTAAATCTATTTTACCAACAGGAAAGTAAATCTATTATAATGACTTGAAAGTAAATTTAATCTAGAAAGCAGAAATCCTATACTAAGAAAGCACTGAATTCTTAAACTATGAAATTTAAAGGCAACCTATTCTAAAAGCTGTGAGAGATCAATTGAAATTACTAATGTGTGCATTGTTAAATTAAAATCATTCATGAATATCTATCAAACAAATTGTAAATAAATGAATCTATGAAGTGAGAGCAATAATGCTTAACCTGTAAAAGAACATAAATGGAATGAGTATGAAAGAGTATAACCAGTGCATCTAATAAAAAGACTTAAAAGAAACATAAAGAAACTAAAAATATAATTAGAATTCATCCCATACTCATTGGGTGGTCATCCCAAAGTGCATGAGAGGTGGAAATTTGAGGACACTATTGATCAAACTCCAAGCATATCAAAGTGAACTACAATGGTATTAATTACACCAATAATAAGCATATTGTCAATCCTTAACATCCAAAACTCTACATTGAAGCATGAGCATAGCTCCCAAACTTTTAACACCTTTTGAGAGGAGTAGACACTCCTATTTATACAAAAACTAAGATAACTAACTCATAAATATAGATCCACAAATATCTCATATGGTTACAACCATGTGTTAACATCTAGCAATTAGGATCTCTTCATATTGTTAGTTGAACTAATCCCTCTTGCAGACAAGATGGATCTCCCTAGATCTCAAATGAAATCTAGTAACAAACAAGAAAATAATCACAACCTTTCCTTAGCTTATGATTGATTGAAACAAGTAATATGTGAGGGAACACTTACCGATTTAACAAAGTCCTTGTTAAATTCCTTTTAGTTCCTTCCACAGTTGGCTTCTCCTTGATGCTTTAGAGACCATTCTAGTGCTTTCCACAACTTCTCCATGATTTTTCAAAGGAGATTTGGATAGACAGAACCACACAAAGGACAAAAGCATCTAGTGTATAGAATGAAAGATAAATGAAACTCTTAATTCAACATCTATTGTAAATTGAATCAATAACCAGTCATAACCTATGTGAGTGATCAATAAATCTCAAAAATGATATCATAATAGATATGATTAGGAAAAAATAGTTTCTTTTTATTGAATAAAAAGGATAGCAAACTTACAACCCCAATGCCTTGATGTTACAAGTCTCTTCCCACAATCTCCAACCTTCTCCTTGGATGAAAATCCTTCTAGCCCTATTTCTGCAGTATAAGCCTACCTTCAATGGTCCTCCCCAACCTTCTAGCCTATGTTTTATTTATAGGCCAAGAGGAAGAGGTTTGGGATCCTCCTTCTAAGGTATGAGTACATAAATGGTCGGATAGGGGATCCAAAAAGAGAGGGAATTGGCTCCACGATGAGAGGAATAAAGCTTGAGTAAGTATCAACTCGAAGCTTTTAGTTGGGAAAGATTCGACTAACAAAGCTTCTAGACTTTACTTTTTATTTTTTACTTGCGTTGAGTCGTGTGCACATGTCACAGTGTAAGACAGAGCACACTTTTGCGTAGACTCTAATGGTCTCTTCTACTATGCAGGAAGTCAAAAATAGGTTTTTGGGCCTTGAGATCTAGGAATTTCATTCTCTTTGGGATTGTTTAAGTTCTAGAATTACAAGGGGATGCTTTGGAACACTTTGATGGTTAGCGAAAGATCCAAACCAACGGTGATTTTCCTAATGTGACAAAATGGCGTGTAATAGATTTCCCCTAAAGTGAAAAGTCAAAAAATATGTATGATGACTGAAGCACTTTATCATGCCAAGGTTCGAGTTAGAGACCATAGTTGGAGTACCTAAAACAATCAATCAAATATTAAAATGAAAAATATATTCATCACTGAGGTAAGCATTCCCATACTCATAGCATAAATGTCTTAAAGAACTAGTACGGAAATACATTTGAAGATCCATGTCAACAGACGATATAGTATGGATGCAGCCATCAATGGATCTATATTTACAATCATGAATATTTAATAACTCCATGCAGCCTAGATGGATGAAACTAGATCCAGGGTCTCGATCTCCATACTCAATACGTAGTACGAGTCTAACCATGTGAGTGAATGTCTCGTAGTCAAACATGGTAGAAACCACTTTATTACGGTCAATGATGTGAACCGTTAATAAGCACAAGAGAAACCACCAATAATAACAATGGTTCTCAAGGTACTTCCAGTACAATATATGAAGTGTCAATATATGTGTTGAAGTCGAACACTCATAGAATCATTTGATCGAAGGTTAATGATGAGAATCGATCATCAAAGGCGAAAAACCTGCCATTAAGATATGTAGGCTCCAAGGTACTAAATAAGGTTTCTAGATTAACTTCCCAGATAGTGAGTTGAAGTCGATAGGAAGTGACCTGTCGCAGGAGGGCCTATGACACAAAACTCATGTCTAGTTTTGAATAACAATAATTTTGAGCAATCTAGGACTAACTCAGGGATGGTTGATTTGATTGAAGGCTATGAATTTCAAATTAATTTTGACTGAGGTTGGACTTCTCTTGAACATATTAGTGACATGAAATTCTGACTTGGCAGCATTTGACTCAAAAATAATACCCAAAACCAATTTAATACTTTCAATGAGGTATGGTCAATTGAGAGACAAATGTATTTGCAAACCCAAACACAAAATTGATGGAGTTTCATGTTAAAGAGAGAGAGATACTGCCTTTTGTAATACAAAAACAAAAGTTCTTTCCCAATTTTCCTCCACCATTATTAGCAATTACCACTTTATTTTTGTGCAAGATTGAGGAGGATAACATATGTTTGTCCTTTAAGCTTGTAGGTTTTAACCTCATATAAAAATTACTTGCAAACGAATTCTTAAAAGCAGAAAATAAACAATGGCGAGAGCATAAAACATAAAACATATAAACACAGAGATTTTCCCCTAGATCCAAAAACCAGGACTACCAGATTGATTTTTCATTATATTCCTTTCAATGTTACAATACATATATATACATGCTGAAGCATCCAAAAACCCCAATCCATTAACCCTGGATTAGAACATAACTGTAGTTCCCTTGACCGGATCTACAAAATACCATGGACAGAAAACCATCATTCCCAAAACCATGTGTGAAATCCATGCACAAAACCATAAGTAGGTCTGCCCACCTAATATAGGGTCATCCTTTGGATGAGTCGTTTGGATTATTTTTAACGAACCTTAGGAAGGAATGGTTCGGTCTTGTTATGATTAACGAGTCCTACACTGTTTAAGTTTTACAATTCTAGTGAAGGGGTGACTCGATGTCGTTTTCATGTTTAAAGAGCTTGAAAAGACACGAAAAGAAAACTCGTTTAATTCTTTCAACGTAAAATTTTAACAAACCCAAAGAAAGTAAAGCTCGTTGTTTTTCATTTTTAGGGAGTTAGGAGAAAAACATAAGTAAGCTCCATAGTGTCCATTTTCATAAATTTAGTCTCTCAAGCCTAGAAAAGGGTAAAATGATGCAGGAGAGAACTTTATAGACCATGATTAGTAAATGTATACCTTTTTCGTAAATATTCTAGTTCAGTCTGTCAAAGGGGTAAACTTATAATGAACAGACGACTCTTCTTACTTTTACGAGTTCGAATAGTCAAGTACTCAATGATATTTTCATGTTTAGGGAGTCTGAAAAAGGGCTTAAAGAGAACTCCTGGGTTTCACTTTTTCATAAGTTTTTAACGAGTTCGAAAAAGTGATAAAAATGTACTCATCACCAAAATGATTCATTTTCATAAATAACCTGTGTTCTGCACATTTAAACTCAAAAATTATGGTCACTACTCAAAAATATAGTAAAAACATTAAAAAAATTGGATTTCAGAGGCTAATAGACAAAAAGTAATATTTTAATGGGCCTAAAAAAATTATAAAAATCCAAAAAGTAAAACAAATCTTTTACCATTTGTGTTTTTTACCATTTGAGAGTGATTGAGTGCATTTTTCACCCAAAACTTTATAGGTGGATTCTGGGCAAACCAGTGGACCAAGGCTCAGATGCAAATTTCCGTAGAGTGCTTGTAGCCTACGATATTCAACTGGTGTGAAGGGGTAGTTTCCAACCTCAAAGGGCAACTAACTAGAGTGAAAACTGGAAAACTCAAAAATTTTGGGTATGGCGCCATTTTTATCTCATTCGCTCTAGAGAGGATCCCCCTTCTCACTCCACAAGTAGCCATAGATGCAGGAAGACCATGAGATCCTCGTATGCTAAAGTGGGTCACGTTGATGGCAAGCCATAGAGGTGGTGATCGCCCAACTGTTCGATATACTCATAATTTATTTGGATGGTTAGAAAGTTAGATTGTTATAATTGAGGGCTTTTCATACGTAGGCCTGGATTACACGGGTGATCCAGATATACCACTACCGGTTGGAATGCAGTGGGGTGACCTAGGTAAAAATTTCACATTTTGGTTGTTTTGTGTTTTTCAATTTTTTATTTTTTGGCATCCAAAACTATTTGTCTAAAATAATCATGCAGATGTGGGCCCAGTCAGACCAACATAACTACGTTGATTCGAAAAATGTGGTCAGATGCTAGCAGCTCTTGCAGTACAGAACCTAGATGCAGCAGAGGCTTTGTTTGAGCTAGAGCACAACCTAGAGAGGTTGACCCTAGACATCCCAGATGTTGGGATTGATGACTTGCCTCTCCACTACCAGAGGCACATCGTGGGGGTTCCTGGACCAATTAGTCGCCTACTACAACTAGTAGCTCATGCTATCATCTGCTACCATGATCATCATGCGTAGCTACTAGTCTTAGGGCTAGATTTTACTTTTTTATTATGTATCGACATGTTCAGATAATAAAGGCCACAGGGCCTCATGTGTTGGATGCACTCTTTACAGACATTTTAACTAATGAAAAATAATACTTTTATCTCAGTTTATCTTGTGCAATATATGGATGAATATTTTTTTTTCTTTTTACAGATGTTACAAATTAACCAATGCATCAATAATCAAACGTAACACAAGATAAGTAGGAGAAGTAGCATAAAATTGTAAAAAGATGCTAAAAAATTATTACACACAAAACATAATTACAATGTACCCATGGAGAGGTACATGCCCCCAGATATTTGTTTCATCTGATTAATTAAATGCTAAATTACTATTAGGCAGATGAAATAAAGGTTTTGAATAAAATGTAACTAGGTTTGGTCTTCATAATTACACATTCCAATGTAAATGATGTAAATTATATCTAGCAAAATATTTTGTAAATTTGAGTCATGGGTTACATGCTCAAAATTTGTTTTAGTAGCTCTCATTACAAGCTCTAGGCTAGGTGATAGTTTTGTGTCATTGATGTATTTATTTACACTTGTAAATGTATAACTTGTGACTCCAAGATCAAGGGCAGAATCATGTGGACAAACTCCTCCAAGTTTAAGAACAAATGGCTAATAAAAAAATCTCCTCCAAGCAAAGATAAAAGAGCCAATATATATATATATATATATATATATATATATATATATATATATATATATATATATATATATATATATATATATATATATAGGCTCTATCACATAAACAAGTTAGCCTAAAGGCATGATATATCGGCCTAATGAGTAGCCCTTAATGGGTTTTCATGGGTCAAAACCCAAGGTATTGACCCATTGAATTCATGTGGAATGTAGCCTATTTAAAGGGGGAAATTAAACTATCATAGATCCATATTAACTCTGGATCTACCAAAGATGAGAGGGATCAAATCTCTTGATATGAAAAACATCCTCTTTTAGAGTGAAAAGAGATTTGATCCCTCTCGGTGCTTGGTACATTTGAAGTTAAGATGGATAAGGTCGGTTGATAATTAAATCAAAATTCTAGAAGCTCTATTCCAATTGTTTACCTTGTATGTTCTATCAACTTCACTTTAAAATTACCTTTTTATATGAATGGAAGTTTAAATAATGAAAATAATTTTGTGTAGGTTTAATTTTCAAATGTATATGGAACTCCATTAGGGAGAGGGCCCTTGAAAATTTTCCGAAGATGCCTCTAAGTGTAATTGGAAATTCTTTAGATTGCAGGCTTAGGAATTGTTAGTAGTTAATGGCTTACAATAATTTAATAGAATTGGTCATTTCTATATTATTAAATTGGACATCAAAATTTTGGCAAGGCCATAAATTCCCTATATCAAACTATACTTCATGAATATGGAATTAATTATTACATGGAGAGAACCTTAAACCATGTAATTTTCATATTCCATCAAGGAGGGCGGGCGAAACAGTCCCCAAATTCAACCATTGGCCTAACATTGTAAAGGCCCAAATGGCCTTGTGTGTGGGTGCATCCTTAAAGTTAAATTGCAAAGTAGTTGCATTGAAAATAGTTAGATACACGCACACACACATGCGCGCCAAGGAATGTGTGGGTGTTAGGCCATACAACATTGCATGGGCTAGGGTTTGTGCCATGGTGCATTACATGCATGTAACATCAATGTATTTTTTTTCAATGAAAACTTCACGGTAAATCCATCGAATACTTCTTTATGATCCATGGATGGTAAGTGAGATAAACTCTTAGCCCTTATAATATAGGCCTAACCCCAAGGAACAATAAAGTCAAATTTGTGACCTCCCTAACTTAAAGGGAAATTATGCACATATAACATCAAGACCATTTGAACTAAAACTTGAGGATATGCAACCATTTATGAATATATGATGATGTATGCCCCTATCTCATCGACTATTGGGTATACACCTGAGTGTGCATTGACCCAACTCTTCATTCCAACGAGTGTAGCCAAATAATGGACACAATGAGTATGGGCTTTACAGCCTCTAAAAATGTGACTACCCTCTACCCATAGTGCATGGGGTGTCGAACAAGTGGCCTTGATGATATTTTAATTGGATCACACTTAAACACCAAGGAAATGGAGGGATGTGGGAACTAGAGTCATACCCATGCCTTTGTCATAGTATGCCACCATAAACCAAAATCAAAACCCTTGACCTCACTTGGTAATGGGAGGGAAAGCACAGATTTGTTCTACCATCTTATATGGACACCACGTCAGATAGATATTGGAAACATGGTCGGTGGGTTGATGTAGGAATGTGATGGGTGGAGAGGAAGGGTTAATATGTGGTTTTCGAGCCTTGGCTAAATGTTATTCACAAGTGTTTCAATTCACTCGAGACGAATGAGGAGACACCATGTGTTCCAATGGTGGTTTGTGGTACTCAAACCCTTGGAAAATGAGCAACTCTCCCCACTCACATGGATGTGTGAATCCCAAGTTGTGTGATGAATGGATTTCACAATAAGCATAGGCCAACTCAGGCTCCAAATATATACATATATATAATACATATTATTAATTGAATAACATAAAATAAATTATGTATATAGTTGTACCAAAATGAATATGGGTTGAAATAAAAGGATAAAGAGAAGGTTCAATTTGAGCCCTTGTGCTATCATCACTCGTCACTGTTATGTTAGGAATCACACCACTTGTTACATGGATTTCGTATGAAAGGTCAAGAAATTAAAAAAGGTGAGATTTTGAGGAGGCTATATTTAGTTTTCTAGAATAAATATAAAGTTTATATTATTGGGAAGTTCTTGATGAGAAAAAAATGATGGTATCCTCATAAACCAAAGGGGGATAGAGTATGTATAGTTTTGTAGACTTTAGAAGTCAAACATTGGGTGAATGTAGGTCCCTTCTCCCATGAAGAAGGGAGTCTCATATATCAATTTGGTGTCTTTCTTGGCCATAACCTTAAAAATAGATTATTATTATTATTATTATTATTGTTATTATTATTATGAGGTTTGAGTGAGCAAAAGGAGAAAAAATTATGAACCCCCATCTTCTTAAAGTCATGCAGGAGGTTGTTTTATGTAACACCTACCATATAAAAATCCAGATTACTCAATTAAGATAGTAGGGGATAACACTAGCTTGAGTATTTTAGCAATGATATTTGTAATAATATCAAACATAACATTATAAGGTTAAATAGGTCTAAAATATTCAAGTTTTATGAATATCCTTGTCAAGAATCATAACTAAGCAAGTGGATTACTAGAGTTGTTAGATTTTCATGTTACTCTGAATGTATTTACACTATGATTGGGGGAGATTCATGAGATTCAGGGTACATGGTGTATGTTTATCACTTGGATGGTCCAAGTTGGATTATAGCATGAGATATGGTTTGTGATAGATATGCGTAATTAAGATAGCTTTCCTCATGGATATTTTATATTAGTGATTTCAAGCTTGGTGTTTTTCCCTTGGATATTTGAGATATCTCGGAAATTTGTTGAACTAATCCATATTGGAAAATGATATTGTTTTCATGCATATTTATGCTTTGAAAGTGGACAAAGTTGAGGAATATGTTCTCAGGACCACTTTTATCAACAAGTCCCAGTTAGGTGAATTGGGGTCTGAAACCTTCTGGAAGAAGTTTGAGGCATCAAATGACATTTTTTGGGGGTATAATTTTTCCCAAAAGTGCGACACCCCCTAGAGCTATTTTACACATATATACCTTCCTAACAACACAAGAATAGCCTCAATAGGAGTCCATATGAAAAACTTATGCCACTCAAAAGCTAACCTTCCTATTTTGACCACCATGATTCAACGGGATACTACATCAACCCACATTATTCATGGAAAATGGTTCAGCGACCTGATCATGATGAAGAAGATTCTAGAAGAGTCAATATTGTAACACTAGTTAAGAGTTGGAGGAATTAAACCTAACCACTAGTAGGCTATTGAGTTGTGTTATAATCATGCCTCCAGGAGGAAAAGGGGTTTCATTATATTCGAGTGCATTTTGTTCCATAGATGAAGAAACTATTTGTGAATGCATAGAGAGAGCACAAACAAAGAGGGTTTTTGTATTGTAGTAGCCCATGGGCCCTAGGTCTCACTCCTTTGCACTTACATCTATGTACATCTAGATAAAAAGAGAGCAGAGCTAACTCACCTTCTAGTTGGATTTTCTTCCAAAAGGGTTTCACATGTCATATCTTGTATTATTGTGGTTTATGAGTGATTTTTTTATTTGTTCTCTATTTTCTGAGTATTTATATTTTTCATGCATACACAATTAACAATAACCTAATAATTCCAAAAATCCAAGGAAACATTAACCTTCATAGCATAGATTTTGGATTTAAGTATAACATTATAATATATATTATGACAAACTATCTAGTAGAATATCCATGACAATTTACATATCATATTGGTATCAAAGAATGTTTATTTGGGTATATTTTGGGAATTTGCAAGGGATCTAGATTGGTGAACCTGAAATTCATAAAACCCTAGCCATAGCTGACGAATGTGTGAATAACCATCAAGATCTTGTAAAGGAGAGTTTTGTGTATCTAGAAACACAATTCATCAATATAAAACACGATATGAGACTCCTCATGGTAGCCTTGACCAATAAGCTTGGGATATTTTGAGAAGATGGAGGTTTGAACATAGAGTTCAAATCAAAGGGGAGATCAAGGGTTTGGAAAGAACCAGAGAGGGAGTCTGAGAAAGAAACTGAAAAGGGTCAACCCAGTACAAGTGATGTGAACCCCTATTCAATATGGAAGTGAAGGTCAACATCAAACCATATCAATGTGATATTGATGCTTTAAAGTTAAACAATTGGTTTGAGTATCTAGAAGTTTATTTTAATGTTCACCACATATAGGAAGAACAAAGTATTTCATTTGCATGTATGAAATTAGAGGGTCATCCCATTATCTAGTGGGAAAGCCACACAAAGAATGTTAACTTTTGTAGAACCGAATGGTGTTCTAGTCTCGAGACTTAGTGGAGAGGATAAAACACAAGAGTTCTCCAAAACCCATAAATCATTTCTAGAAATTCCATCGAGAAAAAACTCAATTAAATTAATTTACCATAATTAAAAATTTCCTAACTTAGGAAAAATGGTTAATTAATAGTAATTAATTGAGAAAGGTGAGAATCCTCTAGAAACTCAGATAGATCGACTTGGTGATGATCTCAGCCATTGATTAAGTTTTAATCTTGGTTGTTGGGGTCCCAACTAGATATTATAACAAGAGGTTGATGGGTAGATGGAGAACACACCAATGCAAATGTTCAATTGCCTATGTAGTTCAAATTCCCAATAGCAGGAGTGATTCGACAGTGGTGATTGAGCTAGTGGGTGAGTAGCAGGTGGCACAGGGGTAACATAGTAGTATTTTGAAGGAATTTCCAGTCCCGGTGAGTCAGAAAGAGGAGGCAAAAATTATTCTCCAAGAGGTTACATAAGGCTTGCAAAAAGCCTCAAGATAGGTAGTTAGATTTGGTTGAAGGGAAGGATGTTTTCAGTCCAGAGGTTGGGAATATTTTCCAAATTGTCGAAGAGACATTTTCCCAATTAGCAGTAGGCATGACGGCTTGATTGGCAATAGTTTTGGGTTGAGTGTAAGAGGGTCTGTGCAAAGGTGATGCAGGGCCTGCACAAAGAGTTTGGATGACTAGATTTCCAAAGGTTAACCTAAGCAAGGATTGTTTGGAGAGAGGGTAAAATTCCCTCAGATGTTTTTTCGAATATTTATCTTAGATAAAATCGCCAGTTTGGCGATATTTTATTGTACCCAGAATTTCTACTGCATAATAATAATAAAATCCCTCATTGTTGCACGAGTTTTCCCGCATTAGTTTTTTCTAGAGACATTTGTGTCTGTGCTAGCATTTCTCAGTTTACAACATTTTTATTTCCACGTCATTTATTTTAATTTGTGAAGAAATTGTAGTGTGAATAATTTGATATTAATAAGAAAATGAATAATGTGAATAGTCAATTAGGAGAATTAATTCTGGTTGTTTCATTTCAATGCTTTTTCACATGGTATCAGAGCATATTTGACAAAAAAGAAGCTCAGAAGCAGAAGAGAGAAATTTTCATTGTTTAGAGGGATTAACAGGACAACATTTTCAAGGGTTGCGTAGTGCTTAGCTAGGTAGTGCGAATTTCTATATATGGGTTTGCTTTTCAGTTGCAAGGTGGCAGAAAATTTGATTTGTCCATAAAAGTGATTACAGTAGGAAAAGGAAGCAGAAATCCAGTATTTTCGTTGATCATATTCATTGCCTAGGCATAGAAGGGTTTTGTAGCAGTTGTTAGAGTATAATCAACACCAGGTGGAAGAAAAAGTGCACACAAAGGAAGATTTCTCTCAGAGGGATTATAGTTCAAAAATTTAATATTTCCAATTGCAGCAAGTAGTAGCAGCAGCTAGTAGCAACAGGAAATTTTTATCGCTCTAGAAGGGGGTATGAATAGCAGACCTAGAAGCCAAGAAAGTTAAAGAGGGAGATTTCCATCCCAATTTGAGTTTTTGCGGAAATGGCCGCAGCCAAGGTTAGAGATCAGGATAGGTTGGAGGGAGCCTCCAACTATATCATATGGAAGGCTAGAATGTTCTTCCTATTAGATGAGCATGGACTGTAAACATATGCGAGAATGTTGTCATAGTACTTACTGATGTAGATCAACTAAAAGAGTACAATAAATAAATGGCCAAGGAAAAGTGGATGATCTTGGATGGAGTTTGGGACCATATAGTCTCAAATATATTTGGAAAGAACATTGCCAAAGAGATGTGGGATGCTCTCTTAGGGCTATATCAGAATCCTTCCGAGCAACGAAAGATGTTCTTGAAAGAAAATATGAGGAACACAAGGATGCAGAAGGGTGAAGGCATTGATCCCTTTCTCACCATAATTCATGATATCTGGGATCAACTTTTTATCATTGGAGAAGCACCTCAAACTATAAATCTTGTGTGTTTGGCCCTGAACAGTGTCTCAGAAGAATGGGAAATATTCGTAGAAGGAATTTTGGGATGAGATACATTACTAGGGTGGGACAGGATGTGGTCAGAGCTGTAGCAGGAACATATGAGGCGATTCTAGTAAAGATCTCCATCAACAGAAACAACAACAAGGGATCAAAAGGTATGAAGGAGGAAGACAATGTGGCCCTTGCATCAAAGGAGAAAGAAAAAGGTCCCAGTCAGGGATAAGGCTCGTAGAGAGAGAAGAAGAAGAAGGATCTATCTAAGATCAAGTGCTTCAAGTGTGGCGAGTTTGTCCACTACAATACTCAATGTCCTCAAAGGAAGAAGGACAATCAAGAGAAGCAGGATCATGTGACAAAATTCACAAATATAGACAATTTATCCTCCAGGTTGGAGGAATATTTAGCCATGTTTGCAGCTATACCTTCAAGAGTGAGGTGGGGCGATATGGAGCTTTAGTCACAAATTTTTGTGAATATTTTGGCAAGATTCATTGAGGCAAGCATCAAATGGTGTTTCCACATGACTCATTACCCTTGCTCCAAGGGCCCATAAACTTAGTAGCAGGATGATCAGTGTCAGTTGATGCGCTCAGTTCCAGAGTGACAGTTGCAGACTAGTTACAATCATATGCTAAGGAGCGCATGTCAGTTTTGATAGTAATGCAGGAGGCACATTATAGATTCAATAGCAGTGTAGAGTTCCCAGTGACAGAGCAGAGGCTAGTATCAGTCAGTGACTCAGGAGGCAGTTGCAATACACAGACATAATTTATTCAATATTTTGGATTCTTATTAGTTGCAGTAGTTGTTGCAACAACAAAAAAAACAACAACTTGAGAGGGAGTATTAGTTGGGTTGTAGTAGAGATGTAGAGTTGGAAAGAGTACAGGTTGTATAGTGCAGTGTCAGTAGTATCACATATGCAACATGGTTCAACTATAGTCAGTGGTAGATGAATCAGAGTTAGCATAGTGGTTGGTGGATGGTGGCAGGAAACTACAGTTGTCAGACATCAGCAACATGTATGGAGGATGTTGCAGATACAGGGTGTTGTGGCATATTGTGCATCACGAGAGAGAGAGAACACCTTCCTTGCTATGAGGGAGTGTTAGTTTTATAGCATCAGATGGTGTTCTAGTATCGAGACTTTACGGAGAGGATAAAACATAGGAGTTCTCCAAAACCCAAAAATCATTTCTGGAAATTCCACCTAGAAACAACTCAATTAAATTAATTGACCATAATTAAAAATTTCGTATGTCTAACTTAGGAAAATTGGTTAAATAATAGTAATTAATTGAGAAAGGTGAGAATCCTCTAGAAACTCACACGGATTGACTTGGAGATTATATCATCCACTAATTAAGTTTTTATCTTGGCCTTTGGAGTCCCAACTGCTGATTATAAGATGAGGTCGATGGGTAGATGGAGAACACACCACTGCAAATACTCAATTCCTAAGAAATTCAAATTCCTAGTATCAAGAGTGATTCGACAGTGGAGATCGAGCTAGTGGGTGAGTAGCAGGTGGAAGAGGGGTAGCATAGTAGTATTCTGGATGAGTTTTGAGTTCCAGAGAGTCAGAAAGAGGAGGCCAAAATTATTCTCTAAGAGGTTGAGCAGGGGCTATGTAGAGCCTCAATATAGGAAGTTAAATTTGGCTAAAGGGAAGGTCATTTTCAGTTCTAGAGGCCTGGAATATTTTCTAGAGTGTTGGAGAGACATTTTCCCAATCAGTAGTAGGAATGATGACTTGATTGTTAGTAGTTCCAGATTGAAAATGAGAGGATCTACGCAAAGGTGATACAGTGCTTGTGCAAAGGGTTTAGACAACTATCTTTCCAGAGGTCAAACTGAGCCGGGATTGCTTGGAGTGAGGGTAAAATTCCCTTATATATTTTTGTCAGTATTTCTCTTAGATAGAATCACAAGTTTGGAGATATTTTATTGTACTCATAATTTCTATTGTTGCATAATAATTAAAACCCTCGCTACTGCATTGATTTTCCCACATTAGGTTTTCCCAGGGACATTTGTCCAAAAATAATGGTGTCACAATTTTGTGTGTGTGCTAGCATTTCTTAATTTCCAACATTTTTATTTCAACATTGTTTATTTTAATTTGTGAAGAAATTACACTGTGATTAATTCAATATTAATTAGAAAATTAATAAACTAAATAATCAGTTAGGATAATTAATTCCAGTTGTGCATTTCAATTATTTTTCACAAAGACTCGAAGGTTGGAGGGAGATACTCCAATGATTAAGTGGGACGGATTCAAAACTATCATAATGTCATAGTTCTACCCTATCAGGTATGTAGAGGAACAATGGATCCAACAACATTACTTCAACCAGAGAAAGGGGTAGAGTGTACGAGAGTACACTGCCAAATTTCGAAAGATAGCCATAATGTTGGGTATCTCTCCAAAGAACCCAAACATACTCCTAAAATATCTAGGGGGCCTACATGAGCATCTATGGAAGCAAGTGATGTTATTCAAACCTAGAATAGTGGATGAGGCTTCTGTACATGCATAGTACTTAGAGAACAGAAGCCGGAAAAAGAGAAATCAAGTGGGACAAAGTAAAAGGAGCATTGGGAAGTTTTCAAAGAGGGGAAGAAGAAGTGGAAAGGGGGAAAAGGAAAATATAAAATAGCCATAACACACCAATGCAAAGATACCAACAACCAATATAACATTGATGGTCATACAAAGGACAAGTGTTAAATGTTGTATCAAACCTCAACTCGAAGAACTGAAAGAAAGATGATAAGAAGAAAAATCTGATGGCTATAGATTCGAGTAATAAAATGGAAAGAAGCTAAAATGTGGATGAAAAATTATATACGCCAGTGTAGAGGGGGTGGGGGTGGGTGAATCTGAGTAGTCTTTAGAAATAGGAAGAGAACAAAATGACCAGACTCTTCCCTATAAAGGTACAAGTCAAGAAGATGAAAATTGATGCTCTATTCAATAAGCGAATCTCATAGTATCAAATCTACTTGAGAAACTCATATTTGACACTCGTGACCATCCTAGCCCATATCTATTAGGATTTTCAACAAGGAGGAAGAGATAAAGATAACCGGATAATGTAGAATCAAATTTGCCACCAACGTTGATTGTATTGATCAGGTAGAATTGGATATAGTTTCACTAGATGTATGTGATGTTGTGCTTGCAAGTCACTCTATGTATATGTGAGCTGCAATCTTAACGTGGACAACCAACCACTACTTCATCAAGGATGTTAAATCCTTCATCATCAACATGCACCAAGGCATATTGAAGATCTTGTCGGCAACTGCCAACTAGGCCAAAAAGTTGATTAATTATAGCAAGAAATATGTTTTGTTATTTTAGGAGAAAATTAGATTTTATAAGAGTCCATGAAAGCTAAGTCATCTTTAGATGGGTGTACTAAGGAAAAAAACAACATTGGAGGAGTTTTTATAGGTGGACATGGGTGTTTTCCATGATCCTAAAGGGATACCACCCAAGAGGGAAGTGCAACATGAGATCCAATTGTTGTTGAACTCTCCATTGCCAAATATTGGGCAATATAGATAATCCATTATAGTAGCAAATGAGGCGAAGAAGAAATTGTGGAAAATACTAGAATAAGGTATCATTCGACCAAGTAACTCACCATGTTGGTCACCTATTATTATTGTTCCAAGGAAGGATGTGACTTGGCACATGCATATAGTTTACAAGGTGTTAAATAAAACTATGTTCAAGAATATGTCCCCCCTCACCTAGGATAGATGATCTACTACATTAGTTGCAGCAAGATAAATACTTCAACAAGTTGGATTTAAATTGAGGGTATCACCAAGTTTGAGTCAAGGAATAAGATACCTAGAAAATTTACTTCAAACCATATAAGGTTTGTATGAGTTGTTGGTTATGTTTTTTGGCCTACCCAATGCAGCAACAACATTCACAAGGTTTATAAATGATATATTGTGCTCTTTTATAGATTCATTTTCTATTGTTTATTTGGGTGATATACTGGTACATAGTGCTACATGGGAGGAGCACATATCACATTTGATGAAGGTTCTAGAGACATTAAAGAAGCACTAATTTCTAGAAAATCTCAAGAAGTGTGAGTTTGCATAGTAATCTTTGGTGTATTTGAGATATGAGATAGGTGGGGAGAAGTTGAAAATATATCTTGCCAAGATGGAGGCCATGATGAAGTGACCAGTTCCTACTAATGTTTTTTAGATTAGGAGTTTCATTGGGGTAGAATAGTACCTGAGGAAATTCATAGCCTTGTTTTCAGTAATAGTAGCACCACACTACACCATAATAATGAATGGCAAGGATTTATAATGGGGAAAAGGTCAACAGACGTCTAATGATGAGGTAAAGAAGAATATCAGTCAAACATTAGTTTTGACATTACCAAACTTGTAGGATCCCTTCGAAATGGAGACGGATCGAAATGGAGATAGATGTGAGTGGATGCCATGGGAGTAGACTTGATGCAAGGAGGAAGGCCTATATACTACCATTCTTGATTGTTTATGAGGCAATTCTCAACTACCCTACCCGAGAAAAGGAGATCTATTCATTGGTGCAAGTTGTGAGGAAGTGGAAACATTATCTAATGGGAAAGGAGATAGTAATCCACACAACTCACCAGGCATTACATTACCTACAAGCCTACTGTTAGCTACAATAGACCATGTAATACAAGTGGATAAGGCTTCTACAATAGTTTCATTTAGTGATCAAGTACAAGAAGGGCAACATAAATAGGTTGGCCAGCATGGTTTCAAGGCCACCCACCTTCACCTAGTCTTATGCACATGGAGACTTTCACCTACATGCAAAGGTGCATACATTGAGAATGAGTTCTTGAAGGACTTAGGTGTTTCGTCTGTTGTAAAACCAAAATAATGTGCATGATGGTGATAACACAATTAACTACCATCTCAAGGATTGGTTATTGTCCAACTTAGATAAGTCATGTGTTCCTAAAGGTGAGTGATTGTAGTTGATAAGAGAGGCTCACACATCCAAGGTTGCAAGGAATTTTGGTGTAGGGAAGACAATGACCAACCTACAGAGGTATGTGTACTAGATCATGATGCAATAAGAGGTATCTAGGTTCATAAGATGATGCATGGTTCGTTGTACCGCCAAACCTACTAACAAGAAATAGGGCCTATATTGTCCCTTTCCTCTATCCACTCGTCCTTGGGAAAACATTTCCATGGAATGTTTGGGAAGATTACTGACAACCTGGAAGGGACATTACTACTTTTTCATGGTAGTCGACAAGTTTAGCAAGATGAGTGTCCTAATGCCCTGTAAAAAGACCATCAATGGGAAAGAAGCAACAAACTTGTTCTTTGGATAGGTATGGGTGTACTTTGGGATACCAAGAAGCATTGTTTCACATAGGGACACAAGATGCCCTAGTGTATTTTGGACTACATTATGGGAGAAGATGGACACGAAGTTGAAGAGTTCTATGAAATTCCATCCACAAACAAATGAGTAAACATAAGTAGTCAATAGGACTTTGGAAGAACTTTTGAGAGGTTAAAAATTAAAATCATCTGTAGACTTGGGATGAAAATATGGTATATATACAACACTCTTATAACAAAGGAATCCACACTTCTACTAAAAAGTGCTCATTTCAAACTTGTTTTAGATATTTTCCACCTTCACCTTTGGACATTGCATATGGAAAACAAGGATTAAGGGAGGATATTATAATGAATGCCTTAAGGGAAGACAAAAGTATTGATAAGATCAAGAAAATCGATCTACTCGTACATGAGACACTACAAAAGTCAAAGGAAAAATACAAGGCCATGCATGATCAACATAGAAAAAAAATTCATTCGAGTTGGGAGATAGAGTACAATTAAGGCTGAACAAGAAGAGGCTATATGGTCCCGATAAGAAAACAAGGGCTCTGCAATATTATCCCTTTGAGATACTAGAGAAGGGTGGAGATAACACCTATAGACTTGATCTACCCCCATACATTTATTTTAATTAGTTGTGAATGTAGAGAATTTGAAACTCTAAAAGCCTTCCATGCTGGAGGAGGAAGATGAATACGTCCTACCTTCTATACAGGATTTGGCTCCTGACACTCAGGAATAGTTGAGAGAGGACAAAAATATGAAAAATGTTTCTAGAACTATAAGACAACAACAACATGACCTTTGGCAAATTGGGTTGAAAGGACATCTTCCATTCAAGGTAATTAATACACCCAGGAGAAGGTAGATGACAAATTTCATCACCTCATTTAGTAAAATATTATGGGGACCAAAAATCTGAAAAAATGGGAGTTTTGATCAATATTGGATGATTATATTATTTTTCATCCATCTTAATGATTTCAAAGAGGAAAAAGTGGAGGAATCATCTCACGGGACCATTTTTATTGTCGGGTCCCAGTTTGGTGAATTCAGGTATGAAAACTTCTAGAAGTATTTTGAGGCATCAATCCTTTTTTTTGTGGGGGGGTGGGTGGGGGGGGAGGGGGGGGGGGGGGGGGGGGAATTATTGTTGAAGTGTGTCACCCCTTAGTAATATTCTAAACACATTCCTTTCCAATCGTGCAAGAATCACCCCAATCAAAGTTTTTATGCAAAAGTTATGCCACCGATAAGTTGACCTTACTGTTTTGACCACCATGATTTGAGAGGATGCCATGTCAACCCCAACTATTCATGTAAAAATGAGCCATGGACATGATCATGATGAATAAAAATCTAGAAGAGTTGATATTATAACTCTATATAATAGTTGAAGGAGTCAAACTTAACCATTGGTAGGCTATTAGGTTATGTTATAATCAGGCCATTGGGAGGAAAAGGGGTTCCATTCTATTCGAGTGCATTTTGTTCCATAGATCAATAGAGTATCTAAGAGTGTATAAAGAGAGAAAGTGAAAACAAAGAGGGCTTACGTAATATAGCATCCCACAAGGTTTGTCTCTCACTTCTTTGTACTTGCATCCATTTATGGTTAGAGAAAGAGAGAGAAAAGCCAACTTGCTTTCTAGTTGGGTTTTCCCTCGAAAAGGTTTCCCAAGTCACATCCTGTGTTATTGTGGTTTGTGAGTGATTGTTCTATTTGTTCTCTATGTTATACATATTTATATTTTGCATGCATACACAATTAACAATAAATTAATAATTCCAAAAATCCAAGGAAAAATTAACCCTCATAGTATATATTTCAGATTTCAAGTATAATATTATAAGATTTGTTGTGACAAACTGTCTAGTGGAATATCCACAACAATTTACAGATCGTGAAAACACTTCATTGAGGCCTTGTGGAAGAGACATTTATCTAGAGAAATCCCTAAAAGGGATGTAGAGTGTTGTGCATAATGAAGGAGGGCTTCAAGCCCTAGTTGTCATGTGGTAGCATGACTTACCATTTGGAGGATTAGAGAAGGCTTGAGGATGCCTAAGGCTTCAATGGTGTACTTACAAGAAGTATCTAAACCAACGGAGTAAATTTCTTAAGAGGATTTATGTAGTCCATGGAGGCTCATGATGGAGTGGTGTGGACTTGCTTTTTGTAGCTATATCACCTTGGACTTAATTTTGTGTAGGACATCACCATTAGGGCATAACACTTGTACATCGAAGTGGATGTATCACTTGTATGGACTATAAGGGCTCATGTAGGTTGCTTGCAAGTTTTGGATTTTAAGCACAATCACATGCTCTAAGTGTGAAAAAATATTAGACCAACTACTTGAAAAACAAGAAAGAAGAGAGAATAAAACTAATGATAAATCGAATAATGAACCAAGTAGAAAATTTAAATTACTCATAAAATCTAATGATATGTCATTGATAAACATGAATACAATATATATGTTCTTCAAGAGGCCAACCAATTTGAATTAGGTTGGGGTTCCATGTGCATGCACTTAGTATAACCAAAAAAGCAGTTTCCTTTATTGACAAGCAAGTCAAAATTAGATTGGGAAACTCAAAATTAGAAAAATATTCTATAATGGGGTGAACTAGAATTAAGTGGAGCTAGAAATCAATTAGAAATGATTAATAACTCTCACATGCAAAAATAACTAGTTAAACTCCAAAGTAAGCCTAAAACTCAATTAAGAAGGGGAGGAGAGATAAAATGGTGGTTAAATACTACAACGTAGGGAGGAAGTGCGTACTCATTTTTAGAAAGGCCTATTCATGAGGTAGTATGAATTTATGGAGTAGAATTAGCCATTTCATCATCCAGCTAGAGTCTAGTCAATGCCACATGTCATCCTAGGCAGCACCCCTTGCTAAAAATAGGAAACCTTAAAAATAGAAAATTTGTGAAATGATAAGGAATACCCCTAATAATGTTTGGAAGAGTTTTTAATGGTGACCAGAGTGTAGGTGGTGGTGGGCTCCAGTATTGTAGCAATAATGCTACAACTCCTGGGGCTTCCTGTCTCTTAATTTTATCAACCCGGTAGTTCGTACAAACTTGGAAGCGATGGTGCTGTATGCACAAGTACTAGCTCTTGTCGCAGCTGTCACTTGGTCAGCTGGCACAAGTCCGCTAGGGCTCAAGCCAACTTCTATAGGCTCTCAGAAGAAGCTTGTTAAATGATGGACAAAAGCTAGCTCAAAGAAGACTAATCTACTTGGCAAAAATGAACTGAAAGCAAATCAAAACATGGAAACCCTAGGAAACCCTAATTTAACTAGTCTAACCTCTATGATGCAAAGAATGTGAAGGAAACTTCTACCAATGATGCCATTACTTCTAATAAGTGAAAATGCATGAATCTAATCTACTTGCATCTTAAAAGACATGTTTTTGTATTTTTTTCTTTAAGTGGATGGAGTGATTGTGATTTTGTGCTTATTAGGGTTTGGTTGTGCAGATGTGATGCGGAAGGAAGGAAAGCTTGGGAAAGGTTGGGGAGGCTAGGAGAGGTCCCCAGAGATCCTTAGCATCAGTCCACAGAGGTTCCTCACGTTCAGAGGCTCAGCAACCGAGTGAGTGGCCTCCTACAGGATGTCTGCAGGGGATTCTACAGGAAACTTAGGAATTTCTACAGGAAGGTCTGCAATTCTTCTACAGGATGTTCTGAAATGGGATGTTGGAGGATGGATGGTTGATGGAAGATGCATGGATGGTTATGGAGGTAGGATGGGGGTCTGAAGTGACCCAGGAACTGATGGATGGAGTGGTGAGGTGATGTGGAAAGATGACTTGGCTTGAAGGTGGTTGAGACAACAATGGGGAAGAAGGTAAGGTTACTTGGCAAAAGAGAAGATGGGAGATGAGGGAACAGACTTGGTGATGGAGGAGCTGATCTAAACGAGGCTCAAATGAACGAGGAGGTGATGAAGGTGCCCTGCATAGTGGTTACTTGATCAAACCAACTACATCTTGCATGCAATCGAAATATCATGTGATCTATCTAACAAGTTAATGAAATCGGTGGACAGCAACCTTATTCATGAAAAGAATCACGTACAACCTGTGAACAAAACATTATCAAAGAGATATAAATGCATGAATAACTCCTACCAATCAATCTTAAACATAAGAAACTACTTTAACCATCAACAAGCAACCTAAGTAACAAAGCATGAATTAAATCTAAAGAGCAGATTTTTTTCAAGAACGCAGCAAACACACATAAAGAGAAACAAGGGAGGTACTGGCGCTTGATATGGGCCCAACCCCAAGAGCTACAGCATCCCATGAAAGATTTAGAGCTGGTGCAAAGCTGGATCCATCTTTATTAATCAAGAAATGAAAAGTACATCAAAACTGTCCACAAGGAGAACTTGAACATGAGCTGAAAGCAAAGCTAATCTATTGCATAAAAATCGAACTACAAACTAGCTAACTAATGGCTAAAACAAAATGACTAACTAGCTACAAAATGACTACCCACTAGCTAACCAAAATGAGGCCCCAAGCCTTCTTATTTATACAATTTGAGGACCAAACAGTCCTCCTAAAAGTTAGGGACTTGGCTGCCCAAGACTTGTAGTTAACAGCAGTCCAACTTGACTTGCTTGGCTGCCCTTGAGCTGATTGATTCGGTGGCCCTTGAACTCCGAGCTGATGGTGGAGAATTCGAGGTAAGGGCCCATAAATGAGGGGGACACCTTCCTACAAATCCTCTAGCTTGTTCTCCCACGAATTTGGCTGCCAAGTGCTCATTAAGACCTTCAAATTTGTCTCCAAGTTGACCAAAAAGGCTACACAAAGCACCCATTAGACTTGTTGGCATAATGACTAACCAAATTCACTCTATTAACATAAAAATAATCAAAAACATGCAATAAACAAATGAGAATGGTGGATCAAGTCAAATTAGGAGGTTGGATGAGCCCAAATATTTGTCCATTTTTGGGGCTCATCATCACCCCCCTACTGAAAGTGTTGCTCATCCTCTGAGCAACCAAATCTCTCCCCTTGTCTTTGATGGCCCTGGTGGCTTCCTTGGCTAACATCTCAGCCGATTTCTCCTTTGGCTTCCCTCTTTTCAAACTTCCTATAGAACAGTTCACTGGCTTCCTGTAGAAACAGTCCTCTGTCTTCCTGTAGAAACAGTCCTCTGTCTTCCTGTAGAAACAGACAGCACCACTGTATCTTGCTTGGCTGTGGGCGATTTTCCTTTCAGCTGGGCTGTGGCAGCCTTCATCTCCTCCTCCTTCCTGCTCTTCTTCCTCACTGCCTGCTGCTTGTAACTCTGAACGTGTAACCCGCTCATTGTTCACTGCCTGCTGCTTGTAACTCTGAGCTAGTGTGATTTGATGATTTGCTTCCATTAATTAGGGTCATAGCACAACATAAAATTGGAGCAATATGCCTGGTTGACCTCCATGGCCAAGCTAGGAATGTTTCCAAAGCAAAAGATCAACAAAATGCTATATGAATCACCTGCCATAATGTGGCAGCTTTCATGGATGCCTAAAGAACCCATGGGAATATGGAGCTAGGGAAACATGCGCAGAATGCGTTTTTATTTGGACTCGTTGTATCAGCAACTTATGTGCTGCTATAAAACATTTATGCTGCAGCTGGCAAGTAGACTTATGTAACAAAGGTAAGAAATATGAGGAATGACAATGGGTGAACCTAATTGCAGTGAGGATTTGATGAAGCCAAAACGTGTGACCATTTTGCTTTTGCTGCAGAGGATGACATAAATTGCACAAGTTAACAACCAATTTACGAAATCAAGCCTTCACACCCATGTATAGGTTCACCATGCGTTGCTGACTTCTAAGTTTTCTGCATGCATTGCTAACTTCTAAGTTTTCAGCTAGCATCTCCTGAAGCAGCATAGAGGCTATTTGCTGCGTCCTCATAGCCATTCCAATCTTCTTCTACCAGAATCCTATGAATATATTGATCCACATGCAAAACTTCAAGAGCTTCATTTTCAATTTGAAATCAGTGGCTTACAGTCTTAGCTAAACGTGACACACCATACTTCTGAACTCGTACAACGGGCATCTCCATGCTTTCTGGACTGGTTGGCCATTTTAGAAGAGCTGTGAAAGCACCTGATTGGTCTTCTGATAGTGGTATTGGAAGAGGAATTATACCCCTGTCTAGCATAAGGAGGGACAATTTTTTCACCCTTGGCCATATGATAATTGTCCATCTTTCTTCAAGCTCCAAACTTGATGAAAAACCTTAGGCTTCTCTACTCGGGAAGATTCTGCTGCACTTTCCTGTAGACGACATCCTGTAGAAACGCATGTAGGATGTCTCTGCGCCTTTGAATGATCTTTGCATGCGGGAGAATTTTTAACAAGCCCAAAACTTGATGAAGGACGTGAGTTTAACATTTGCAAGTGTAAATGAACAACAGTTAGCAAGTGTACCTGAACAACAATTACGTGAGTCTTCAGCCGAGCGTTCCTTTATTCACTGTGTGATTTGTGGTGAGGTGGCAGAGACCTGCGCTTAGCCCATGCAAACTGTTCGTCCCCTGCAGTTCCATCTGCCTGTAATCCCTTACCATTTGTTTCACTGGAGTTTAAACTATCCATAACTGGCTGTGTTTTTTCAGTTTCACGTGAATGACCATGCTGCGTGACTGCCGGCTAAGTTCTTAGGGACGACAATCAGCTGAACCTTACTAATTCGTGGCTTAATCCCACCATTCCATTAATTCATGCAGTTTTCGAATTAAATTTATGCAATAGAGGAATGAGTTTGTCACATACCTCGAAGTTGAATGGCTGCCGTGAGCTTTTTGCTGCTGCCTGCTCTGATTTTGCTGCTGCATGCTTAGTTTTCCTGATTGCATATGGCTTGGCTGCTAATCCTTGATTGCTTTTTTCATGTGCAGGTGTCCTCTGGCCGGATCTGAGTGCATGCAATCATTTCCACGTTCAACTCTGCCCGTTCAAGCTGCTGCTGCTGCATGGTCACAAAACCAGAACTTCTTTTTGACATTTCTCCCAAACGGTAGATCGGATTGATCTGAAACTCAGGGAGCATGTTCCTATCATCATCATGCATCTCCCATAGCAAATTCGTGATCAATGGATGCACGAATTTCGAGAAAATTGGAAAATGGCTGAAGATTTCAGAGCTCGATTTCTCGGAAACCGTGCATCGGAATCGGCTGAAACTGCTTGGGTAGGCTACTATCACCCATGTGCATCTCCCCATGAAATAGGTTTTAAAACGGATGCACGGATATGGAGAAAATGCGAAAATGGCTGATGGTGATGGAGGCTGATTTCTTGGAAACCGTGCACCGGAATTGCATGAAACTGCTCAGGCATGTTGTCATCAACCTTGTACAATTCCCCATAAAACGGTTTGTCAAAAGGATGCATGGTTTTCAAGTTATGGCAAAAACAAATTCTGCTCTATGTGTTTTTTTGCTTCAAGGTACTTTGCATGTGTTTGCATGGCATGACAAAATGAATTTTGGCTGTGATGCAGGTATGGAGATGATGGAGGAGGAGTTGGAAAATTGCATGAGGGCTTCTGAACCCTTGAGGAAGCTACCATGCCCGCCAAACCACTTTTTGAAATGCATGCCTAGTTTCCCACAATTTCTACAGGAAGATCCTGTAGAAGCACAATGAGAAGCACAAGGAGGTGGAAAAAATGATGGATGAAGGCAAGGGATGGACACACAAGTGCTTGTAGGCCTAATCAATAGATTCCCACCATCAGATTCACTTTTGAAATTGTATTTGGCTCGTCCAAAGGTTCTACAGGATGTTTCCTGTAGAAATACAGAGCTTCCTGTAGAAGGCACAAGAAAGAGTCCTTTGACCTTGATTTGAGTGCTCCTCCTGTCATGAAACTTCCTTCTTTAACCTGCAATGTCATTGCTGCAACATGAACTTATTCAATGGAGATTAGCTTTATTTTTCTTTTTCTTTTTCTCTTTTTTTTTTGAAAAACAACTAGGGCGCCTCATGGAGGTTTTCACCCTAATTGCCTGCCCTGGGCGCCTCCAAGGGAGGTTTTCACCCAGAGATCTTATTCTCTTTTTTCCTTTTTTTTCCAACCCATTGACCGCCTCATGGAGGTTTTCAATCAATGAGCCAATCTAAGGCGCCTCCGAGGAGGTTTTCACCTTAGATTTCTATTTTCCTCTTTTTTCATTTTTTCTTTTTTCTCTTTTTTCTTTTTCTTTTTTTTTCTACCCTACCCTACTTGAAAAAACAAAATCATTTTCAAGTATAAGAATACTTCCAATGGAGCCATGTGCACATCGAGATTAGAGAAAAAATGATGTGAAGGCTCGAAATGCATGCTTGGACAAGTACCCAGATCTCAGAGACCAAATGATCTGGCGTTGAAGGGATCAAACAAAGCTGAGGAAGAAAGTACTGCTGCAACTTAGTGACCTTCTGAAACCATATCTCAATATAGCTTTGATATCCTTGGTCATCTTGCTGATTTGGATCATTCTTCATGTCACCTTCTATCATGACCTTCTGATCTTCCTCTTTTTGTTGATCTTTCTCTTGAATACATGGAGGATCTGATGATAACCATGAGGGAACTCTCTCGATCTCTGATTCTGATCCCTTCTCTTCATTAAGTGCAGCCCATGGTTCTTTGATCTCCTCTTTGGAATCTTCTTTTGCTTTTGGTCCTTCAATGTTGTCAATAGATTCTCTCTTTTGCAACACTCTTCCTGAGCTTTGGTGAAGATCATTGGGCTCACGAGGAATCATTTGCACATGTTGTGCCTCAGATTTGCAATGGGGTTGAGCTGCTCCATTGTATGGCTTTGGAAATGGTACGGGTAGATGAGTGGAGGTGTGAGTTTGAGATGGAGATGGATGGCATTGTGGTTGGGTAGGCATTTGGGGTTGCCTTGGTGGAGGAGGAGGCGATGGGTGTGGATGAGCAGGTGGTGGAGGAAAATGAGCGGGATGAGAGTTGTACTGGGGCCTCCACTCCTGATAAGGTGCATTCCATTGGGGCTGTGGCTGAGCATAAGAGTGAAATGAATGAGCAACTGGTTGGGCATAATATGGATCTGTGAAGGAACAAGGAGAATATGACCAAGGAGGAGGTGTAGACCAGGAAGGATGAGCAGGGGGATCCCAAGAAGGCATGAAAGTGGCTTGATAAGGGTCATAATAGGTCTCGGGTATCCCTTGCAGTTCCTGCGGGTACGATCTAGGTCCATGTGGCCTCCTTTGGTTCATATAATAGAGTGATTCAGTGGCTCCTTTGGCTCTCTGATATGTAGCTTTGATTCTGGGCAAGGAAGGGCACTGATCTGTAGGATGGTATTCTTCACAGATGAAACACACTTCTAGGGAGTGCATTGGACATTCGTTCCTAGGATGCTTTCTAGTGCACCTAGGACAAAAAATGACCAAAGCCCTCTTGGCTTCCTCTTGCTTCTTTTAGATCCACAGGGTATCCAATTGCATGGCAAGAAACTGCCTCATATCACTCTTAAAATCTTTGATCTGATTTTCAAATTCATCTTTGGACAAGATGTTGCTCCCAACATCTCTGCTTGTAGCCATTTGCTCCAGAGGAATGTTTTCTTCTTCTTCTCCCATAGAGGTTCTTCAAATATGTCTTGATGTTCACCCAGGGGTTCTTCAATCACAGCCATCGAAGAAGAGAGAAGGCTATGTGAAGCAGTGGGGGTGTTTTGCAATCATTTTTCTAACTTATCTCTACTCCTACAAGGCATGAAATTGATTTTTTCTTTTTTCTACTTCTACATGCAAAACTGAAATAGATTGAACTGCAACTAACTATCTTGCTAAAATGAAAATGCGGAATTGAAATGAAAGCAGGAAAGGACTAATCTATTTTGCTCAAATGAAATTGCAGGAATGGAAAGGCTAGTCTACGCTTGAAAAATTGAAATTGCGGAAATGAAAGGCTAATCTAGGAAAGCAGAAAATGTTGATCTATGAAAGCAGGAAATACTAATCTATGAAAGCAGGAAATGTCTATGCTACTTTTGCAGAATGAAAATGAAATAAACTACTGAGCAGAAGGTTGTAGTAGAAAATAGAAGAATAGCAACAATCACCAATACTCTGCCGCTTCCCCGGCAACGGCGCCAAAAAGATGGTGGGCTCCAGTATTGTAGCAATAATGCTACAACTCCTGGGGCTTCCTGTCTCTTAATTTTATCAACCCGGTAGTTCGTACAAACTTGGAAGCGACGGTGCTGTATGCACAAGTACTAGCTCTTGTCGCAGCTGTCACTTGGTCAGCTGGCACAAGTCCGCTAGGGCTCAAGCCAACTTCTATAGGCTCTCAGAAGAAGCTTGTTAAATGATGGACGAAAGCTAGCTCAAAGAAGACTAATCTACTTGGAAAAAATGAACTGAAAGCAAATCAAAACATGGAAACCCTAGGAAACCCTAATTTAACTAGTCTAACCTCTATGATGCAAAGAATGTGAAGGAAACTTCTACCAATGATGCCATTACTTCTAATAAGTGAAAATGCATGAATCTAATCTACTTGCATCTTAAAAGACATGTTTTTGTATTTTTTTCTTTAAGTGGATGGAGTGATTGTGATTTTGTGCTTATTAGGGTTTGGTTGTGCAGATGTGATGCGGAAGGAAGGAAAGCTTGGGAAAGGTTGGGGAGGCTAGGAGAGGTCCCCAGAGATCCTTAGCATCAGTCCACAGAGGTTCCTCACGTTCAGAGGCTCAGCAACCGAGTGAGTGGCCTCCTACAGGATGTCTGCAGGGGATTCTACAGGAAACTTAAGAATTTCTACAGGAAGGTCTGCAATTCTTCTACAGGATGTTCTGAAATGGGATGTTGGAGGATGGATGGTTGATGGAAGATGCATGGATGGTTATGGAGGTAGGATGGGAGTCTGAAGTGACCCAGGAACTGATGGATGGAGTGGTGAGGTGATGTGGAAAGTTGACTTGGCTTGAAGGTGGTTGAGACAACAATGGGGAAGAAGGTAAGGTTACTTGGCAAAAGAGAAGATGGGAGATGAGGGAACAGACTTGGTGATGGAGGAGCTGATCTGAACGAGGCTCAAATGAACGAGGAGGTGATGAAGGTGCCCTGCATAGTGGTTACTTGATCAAACCAACTACATCTTGCATGCAATCGAAATATCATGTGATCTATCTAACAAGTTAATGAAATCGGTGGACAACAACCTTATTCATGAAAAGAATCACGTACAACCTGTGAACAAAAAATTATCAAAGAGATATAAACGCATGAATAACTCCTACCAATCAATCTTAAACATAAGAAACTACTTTAACCATCAACAAGCAACCTAAGTAACAAAGCATGAATTAAATCTAAAGAGCAGATTTTTTTCAAGAACGCAGCAAACACACATAAAGAGAAACAAGGGAGGTACTGGCGCTTGAGATGGGCCCAACCCCAAGAGCTACAGCATCCCATGAAAGATTTAGAGCTGGTGCAAAGCTGGATCCATCTTTATTAATCAAGAAATGAAAAGTACATCAAAACTGTCCACAAGGAGAACTTGAACATGAGCTGAAAGCAAAGCTAATCTATTGCATAAAAATCGAACTACAAACTAGCTAACTAATGGCTAAAACAAAATGACTAACTAGCTACAAAATGACTACCCACTAGCTAACCAAAATGAGGCCCCAAGCCTTCTTATTTATACAATTTGAGGACCCAACAGTCCTCCTAAAAGTTAGGGACTTGGCTGCCCAAGACTTGTAGTTAACAGCAGTCCAACTTGACTTGCTTGGCTGCCCTTGAGCTGATTGATTCGGTGGCCCTTGAACTCCGAGCTGATGGTGGAGAATTCGAGGTAAGGGCCCATAAATGAGGGGGACACCTTCCTACAAATCCTCTAGCTTTTTCTCCCACGAATTTGGCTGCCAAGTGCTCATTAAGACCTTCAAATTTGTCTCCAAGTTGACCAAAAAGGCTACACAAAGCACCCATTAGACTTGTTGGCATAATGACTAACCAAATTCACTCTATTAACATAAAAATAATCAAAAACATGCAATAAACAAATGAGAATGGTGGATCAAGTCAAATTAGGAGGTTGGATGAGCCCAAATATTTATCCATTTTTGGGGCTCATCAGGTGGTGATGAGGTCCTAATGAACTACATAGTGCAATGTGACCCAATAATAAAGACTTAGGCTCACATAATATTGTTGGCCTCTCTTACCTCTCATATAGAGGAAGGGAAGAGTATTTCTATAACACATTAAATTACTCACTTGCATTCACTATTACGATTAGATGCAACTGAGAGAAGATAGTGCACACTTCCCCTCTTTCTCACTCCCCCCTCTCTCTCTTTGATCCAGATTTATGAAGGAACAAAATTAAATACAAATTTAAATAAAAACATAGAGATACACTGAAATAGAACTTCAATTAATAAATAACAACTACTAAAAACTATTCACGTGCAAAAAAGAAACAAACTAGCTTCAATGATGATAGCTTATCTCTGAGAAGAGATGTGACGACTACATGCCTTCTGAATTCAGTTCCAATGAGGCTTTGAGGCCTTTTTATCACGAAGAAACAATGAGAAAACCTAAGCATCAAAAAACCTAACCCTAGGAGATGAAGCACCAAAAGTTTGTGGGCCCCGACGGGGTTAGTTGGAACGTCAACTTCCCGAGGTCATAACTTTGGCATATGATCTTCGTTTCACGCACATGATACCTCATTAGAAAGATCTATCCAAGGAAAACAATTTTCAACTGCAAACAACCAATCAATGGCCTTTGTTTTCCCATTTCCCCAAAAAAACTATGTTTAGGACCTCAAAATGGCTTTGTAAGCTCAGGACCCAAAAAAATTGCTAAAAATAGAAAGTATGTTGGAAAATAGGAAACTGAAAGGAAACAATGTTGGGGTCCAAGTAGAAAGGAGGTCAATTTTTACCACTAACACCATAACCACTAAGTGTCCACATTTTCCCCTACGGTGGAAACATGTAAGTTGAGGATTAGACTAATGACCTTTACATAAGGAGTGTGTTAATAATATTCCATACCACAATTTGTTCTACACCTCAGGGGTGGATTCCTAAATCAAAATTACCTTGGGGTTATTTGTTGTAATTACCCTCTTTAGGAATTTCTTTTATAGGCACTCCCCAAACCCATAATATCTTAAGAGAGCACAATAATTTTGGAACCATGTGATGGATTTGCTTTCTATAAATCCCCCTTGAATATTGGTTTCTTTACCAAATATAACTTCCCTATCAACTTGTTTCTCCATGATCCATGTATATACCTCTTATACCCCCCTTTTCCTCCATAATAGAGCCCTTATTTTTTGTTGAACTTAAATGTTTTTTTTTTTTGTTTTTGTTTTTGTTTTGTTTTTTGTTTTTTTGTTTTTGTTTTGCTTTATTTTATTTTATTTTTTTACCTAACCCTAGGAGATGAAGCGGCAAAAGTTTGTGGGCCCTGATGGGGTTAGTTGGAACGTCAACTTTCCGAGGTCATAACTTCGGCATATGATCTTCGTTTCACACGCATGATACTTCATTAGAAATATCTATTCGAGGACAACAATTTTCAACCGCAAAAAAACCAATCATTGGCCTTCATTTTCTCGGTTTCCCAAAAAACATTGTTTAGGGCCTCAAAATGGTTTTGTAAGCTCATGACCCAAAAAATTGCTAAAAATAGAAAGTATGTTGGAAAATAGGAAACTGAAAGGAAACAGTGCTGGGGGTCCAAATGGAATAGGTGAGTGGCCACCAATATCCACCTGGATCACTCTTAAATATTCAATTGTACTTGTATTTTCTCTCTCAAGTCTTCACTTGTACTTGTATTCGTCCTCTCTATTTAAGTCTTTACTTGTACTTGTATTCTCCCTCTATCTCTTAAGTCTTCCCTTGTATTTGTTATCACCCCAAGAAACTCTCCTAGGTTGTGGCTCACAGATGCTTGGGAACATTACAAACTCAACTTAATGTTGGAGTTGGATGAATGGAAGGAATGATGCTTGTTCAAGCCAAATATACACTTCTACTATGCTTAACTCCAGACATGCGTGAACACCCCCAGACTATAAGGCTTTAGACCACCAATTACTCACACTTCAGAGATTGGGTGAATATGGAGAATAATGACCACACCAGTAGATGCACAAGACCTTGTGAGGCTCGACTGCAACCAGTAAACAGGTCTGCAAATCTAATTCCCTAGTGCATAGACAAGATGACAGCTCTCTATCACTAAGCGAAAAGAAACCTGATTAACACATTCACTGATACATGCAAGATTTAACCATAGAGGCAGGATGACAACTCCTCTAATGCTAAATATCAAGAGTACAGGAAAACTACATATCAGGCATGGCATAAAACAGAATAGAAATGGAAAGTGAGCAACTAACAGCAAAATAAGCTTGTATTAGCAGAAAATGAAGACGAGACATTGCAAGTATCAAAGTAGTTACAGTCTCCAAAAGTTTAACCTTACATCAAAATAACAACCATCAATCTTGATTACATCTAGCTTCTGGGTATATATAGAGTTTCATTACAAAGGCACTCAGCCATTCTTATTATGGAGGAGTCATAATTGACCACCAACCGCTTTAACTGCTTGATGGAGTCTTTGGTGCGATTACTTGTTGTAGTGGATAAATTTGATCTTCTCGGGTGCTCTACTATCCTCGCGGGTAGGTGGAGTGTCGTATAGGATAGAATTCCATAACTGTTAAATGAATTCACCTGCTCGGGCTTTGTCCTTTTCCTCCTCGGCCACACTATTTGTTGAATGCGGTCGTTGAGGAACAAATGTAAACAGTACCGAAAATTGGTTATCTTAGTCCTTCGGGTACACGGAGCAGTTAAGAGATGCGGACTACGTAGCAGGTGGAGGAACGAGATCAGCCATCGAATCACACGGATAGACGGTGGGGATTGCTCGGCAAAGGGTATCGAGAGATACGGAAGCGGAGGAACGTGGATCGTTGGATCTCGGGTGGGCAGATCCAACATTCATCGAGCGGAGGAGACGTGCGGGGGTTAACAGGCAACGACGGAGGACGGGTAGTAAGTGGTATTGCCCGCACCACCATTGAGGGTTTGGTTGTAAACATACAAGGGAGAGCGATCCCACTCGGAGCGTGACGCGTGGCGGCGGGGGGAGAAGGAAAACCACTTTTCATTGTGCGTTAACACGCCACTACATTGTGGTTGCGGAGGAAGCGAGTGCCATCCAATCGCGGCATATGCGATCGAACGGTGGGTATTTGATTGCGCAGGTTGCTTTATTTGACATGACCGGAGCCATTGGATCGTCCGGGAGAGTTAACGGCTACGATTTAAAGGTGGGGAGGGGTCACGAGAGCACGGGGTCATGTGGACATGGTTACATGATGGTTTAGGCTCCGCACTCGGGGGCCTGAGGGAACACGGGTTTATGCAGGGTTTTAGAGGAAAAACGGAGGTAGCGGGGTGATGGGGGTGTAAGCGGAGTGAAGGAGAAGGAGAAAGATGACTGGTGCGAGTCCTCTTTTGGGTATGAACCATACGGCCAAGCTTGCATTTGACCCTCAAAATATCAAAATATGTGGCAGAGCTAACACTGGCTCCTTCTGGGGATGAGATCCTCCCTGTGAGGTATCAAGGACTACAGATCATTGCCTTTTCTGTGAAAACCAAATTAGCAAAATTTCCTAGTGTTCCATTGGGCATGGAGTCTAACTGAGTCTACACTAAAACAGATAAAATAACATATTTACAACTTTAAGGCCAAAAGACCTTAAATAACATAAATTTTTAGAAAGCGCCCATTAACTAGGCCATCAAAAACTGCTTCTCCCTTCATGCTTTGTAGCTTAAAAGTATTGTTCCCTTGGATCTGAGAAATGATGAAGGGTCCTGTCCAAAAAGCATCAAACTTCCCATGGTTGCCTTTCTTCTCTTTCAGTGCATCCCACTTAAGAACTAGGTCTCCAACCTGAAAGTTATCTGTTTTTGTACTTCTATCAAAGGCTTCCTCGATTTTCTTCTGGTGTGCCACTGAACTTTCAACCAGCTGTTCTCTGATTTGATGTACCTTGCTAAATCAGTGATCCTTTTTGCCACGACTTCTCCCTCATCCTGCTCTTCTTGCAAGAATTTTGCCACAGGGAGGGTTAACTTAATCGGGAATACAGCTTCAGTGCCATATACCAACTTGCATGGAGAATTTCCTGTGGATTTCTTGGTGGTCACTCTGTCAACCCACAATGCATACTTGAGCTTAGAATCCCAATTCTTTTTGTTGTCTTCCAGCAACTTTTTAATTATCCTTATAAACATTTTGTTGGAATATTTTTCTAGACCATTGCCTTGGGGGTAATATGAGGTGGAATGAACCAACTTAATTCCCATTGAATCACACATGTCCACTAGTTATTTTTCCCTCAAGGCTGCTGCATTATCTGTAACCAATTTATGTGGACAGCCAAATCTAGTGAAGATATTTTCTGTCAAGAACGTCATGACCACATTATGGTCAGCTTTTCTAGTAGGGATGGCCTCAATCCATTTAGTGAAGTAATTTGTGGCTACTAAGATCCATTTGTGCTGACCACTGGAATGTGGATTGATTTCTCCAATGAAATCCAAGCCCCACTGCTGAAAAGGGCCACTAGCATGTATGGGTTTTAAGGGCAGGGACTTCAATTTTCCCTTCAAATCTTTGGCACCTATCACATGATTTAACAAATGAAAAGACATCAGCAAACAAGGTGGGCCAAAAGTACCCAGCTCTGAGGATTTTGTGAGCTATAGTTTTCCAATAATGATTCCCTCCACACAGGCTGGAATGAAATTGTTGTATGACTTCAATGGATTGTTCTTTGTCCAGACACCTCAAAAGAACTCTGGAAGGGTCCCTCCAGTAGAGCAGGTTTTCATGAATGCAATATTTGGCTGCCCTGAGCTTAATAGTTCTGGCTTGGCTTGAACTAAGGCCTGGAGGAATTTCTAGCTTCAGCAAAAATTGAGCTATTGCAGAGTACCAATCACAAGAAGCTAAATTTTATGCCAATGACTGATTTTTTCTTGGTTCAATTGTTTCTTTTGCTGCCTAACTATTCTCTGAATTCATGCTTATGAGATTTATGTCTAGTGTTCTGCAATTTTCTTCTGCCATCAGTCTGGCAAGGCCCTGACCTCTGACCAGTTTGGTGGGCTTCAATTCTATGTTAAATTCAATAAGCTTTGCAATCCATTTAGCCCTTCTTCCATCAGCATTAGGCTACATTAGAACATCTTTTATTGAAGCAGAGGGTACATATGCAATTATCTTGGAATGCAGAATGTAAATTCTGAAAGCTTTCAAAGACTTGATAAGAGCATATGCCTGTTTTTCAATGATATCATACTTTAGCTCAGCATCCCTTAATGTTTTGCTGAAAAAAGCCACTGGATGCTCTGAGCCTTCTTCATCTGCTTGCAATAAAACTACTGCAAGGGTGTCTTTAGAGGCAAATGAAAATATATGGAATTGTTGTAATCTGGGCTGATTAAAATAGGAGCTTCCATAATAGCTTTCTTAGTGGACTCAAAGGATCTTATTGCTGCATCAGTCCATTTGATCTCCGATCCCTTTCTCAACATGGAGGTAATATGCTTTACAAGTTCTGCAAAATTTGGGATAAACCTCCTTACAAAATTTATCTTTCCCAGAAAGGATTGGATATCTTTCTTTGATCTTGGGATAGACAAGGTCTATATTTCTCTTACTCTTTCTGGATCAATTCGAACACCTGCATCAGAAACGACATGCCCTAATAGCTTGCCCTCCTCTAAAGCAAACTGTGACTTTTTAGGATTGACTGAAATCCCAAACCTTCTGCACTTCAGGAACACCCTCTTCAAATGTTGTAAATGGTCTTGATGGCTGCTGGAATACACTGTTATATCATCAAGGTAGACAAGGACAAACTTATCCTTCTCTCCCACAAATGCTATATCCATAGCTCTCTGAAAGGTGGCTCTAGCATTCATCAACCCGAAAGGCACCTTGGAATACATAAAAGTTCCCCAAGGAGTGGTGAATGCAGTATTTTCTTGGTCATCTGGATGTACAGCAACCTGATTATACCCTGAAAATCCATCCAGGAGAGACATCATTTTGGCCCCTGAGACCTTCTGCAGCAAATGCTCCATCTTGGGCAGAGGATAGTTGTCTTTTTTAGAACATTTATTTAAGTTTCTGAAATCAACGCAGAGCCTGATTTCTCCACTTTTCTTCCTCACCACTACCAAATTGGCTACCCATTTTGAATATCTGAGAGGGACTATGATTTTGGCAGCCAATAACTTCCTGATTTCCTTTTCAATTAGAGGAAGGAGCAAAGGATTTATGGGCCTCAGCTTCTGCTTAAAAGGGATAGTGTCTTTCTCTAAAGGAATTTTATGTTGGATGATCTTTTTGTCATATGTTTTCAGATAACTATATTCCCAGGCAAAGACATTAGCAAATTGCTTCATTAAATTGCAGTATTCATCACTATGGGCAGCAGACACATGAGTGGACAGATTTATGTATCTGGGCTGATCTGGACTCCCTATATTATGCTTACAAACTATAGACTGGTCTTCTTTTTTGGCAGCCTTATAAGGCACATCATTTTGGTCAAACAGATTTTCTAATGGAACCAGACTCTTAGGTATATGATTGTTGGGCAATTGGACAATGCTATCTTTACCAATTCTGTTTCTAAGCTGGGATTGGGGATTTTATTCCAAGGCTTCATTCTCTTGGTCAATTTTCATTTTGGAGAATTCACCAATGACTTGCAGAAACCTATTCACTTCATCATCATCTTCGAAAACTTTCCAATGTTGGACATTATCAGGCAAGGATGGTCTGTATTTCATTTGAACTTCATAAACTAGTTTGGGAGGCATGGGAGGGATAAACATGCTAGCAGACACAGCAAGGGAATAGGCAAGCTGATTTTTACTCTAGGGATATATGAGATACAAAAATTATCAAAAGAATCTTTAAGTCACCATACCTCATCTCTGTATGCTTTCAGCCTTGGGTTCTTTGCTTGAAATTTTTATTCACTTGCTGAATGATAAGATCAACATCTCCAAACACCTTTATGCTCCTAATTCCCCTGTCTTTAGCTACATTGAGACCCAATATCAGAGCCTCATACCCTGCTATATTTTTGGTAACTTGAAAGGCCAGCTTAAAAGACAGATGTGTTCTTTCTTGTTCTAGAGATATCAGCACCACCCCTGCTCCTGCTGTCTCCCTAGAACATGATCCATCAAAGAACATATCCCAAATCTGACTTCCTTGATGTTCCTCGGCCTGGACTACTGGTTTCTTGATCTGCATTGAGGCCTTATGGGATTCTTCAATTTGGAGAATACAAGCTCCAAAGTCAGTGTCCATAGCATATATGGGATGATTAGAAGGATTACTCTCATCACTGATGATGTAGGCCAGCTGTGCTTCTCTGTACAATCTACTGCTTTCCCCTCCAAAGACTGGGACAGTGGCATAAGATAAGTCATTCTGCAAGGGTCCCACCTAGTCTCTTGATCCACCCTCTGGACAACAACATGCCAAACCTGGGAGGGACATCTGCTACCACAATATCCATGATCATGTTTTTCATGGGAAACTAAGGGAGGGTAATGGCCAGGTCTTTGATTAATCCTAGGCATTTTACCTTTCTTGAGTCAAACGAGAATAAGTCATGATATGGTCTAGTGATATCAAGGCCTAACTCTTCCATGATAGCTTTAGGCATCAAATTGTGGCTGGCCCCTGTGTCTAGCAGGAAATTGTGGAGGATTTTGTCATGAATGGTCAAGGAGACATAAATTGATGGGAAATTATCATCAGTAGGTTCAGTCATTGGGCTAAGCACAACTGCAGGTTTATCGTCTTGTAGATTGACCTAGTCAGTGGGGGTTTGTGAGGCTTTCAACTCAAGGGCATCAAGGACAAGCTTTCTAAAAACTTCACTCTTTACTAGTTCGATCAGAGGCACAGATATTTTTAACTTCTGACTCAAAACTGAAAGGGTAAGGGGACTTATCAGGACCTCTTACCTCTTTTGCTGGTGCTTTGAGGATGACTGGATCAGCTGCTGGTCTTTTTTGTCTGATGTTCTATTACTCTGTTGGGACAGCAGCTCTTTGGGCAGGGTTCTCCTTAACATGGTTTGCTTTTGACCTCAGATTATATCTTTGTTTCTCACCAGTCTGTAGAACAGCCTCTCTGTCCCATTCTTGACTGGTTTGGTCTTGGAGTAATGATTATTCGTATGCGGCCAATGTCAAAAAGGTAGCACTGCCTTTATCTTCCATGCAATGAATTTCATCCTCTTCTTCAAGTTGCTCCTCCTCCATGACTACATTTTGGAAAGGAGATTTAACCTTTTGTTCTTCATTTGCTTCTTTACCCCTCTAAATGATTTGCAATTGTTCATTTGCTCTTCTGAAGGGATTTGGATTTCTTGGAGCAAATGTGTTTGGAAGCCTTGCTTTTCCAGAGTTGTGCTCAATTTTCAGCTTAGATATCTCAGCAGCTAATGACTCTATCATCTTAGTCATCTTATCTAATTTGGGTTCTGAAGATGAAGCAAAGGAATAAGAATCCTCACCTCTCTTCCTTCTTCTATCAGCATGACATTTGAGCTTTTCTGCAGCCATAATATTAGATTCCACCTCTAGGGCCGCATCATGCATTTCAACTGGAGTGGCACATCTTCTTTCTCTCAAAAGCAGACAGAAATCAGAGTCAAAAGCATTAGCATAATTGAGTTTGGCAGAGGTGGGGGTAGGCTTTACTGCAGCTGGTATCTTACTATACATACGGTTAAATCTTTTATTAAAATCAGGAAGTGATTCCCCATTCTCCCTCTTTAGGTTTCCAAACTCTGTATGGTAATAGAGCAAATATTTCCTATCCCCACATTGCTTCAGGAATGCATCATCCAATGCTTCGATGTCTGCTATAGACCTATGGGGAAATTCTCTGAACCACTTCCTAGCCTCACCATCAAGGCTCTAGACAAACACTCTCATCCACACATCATCCTCACTGATATCTAGGTTATTAGCATAGCTATAAAAAGATTCAAGGTGTTCTTCAGCTGTTACTCCCTCTATACCAGTGAATTTGGGCATATATTTCTAATATTCTCCTGCAGGCATGGCATTCAAACGAACGAGCAAGACCAGGGTCCATACCTAGCATCTATGATTCTTTCCATCTTTGTAGGAGCTTGTGGACCTGCCATGACTGGGATAGGTGGAAGGATACTGGAAGATTGAATGGTAGGAAGTATGGAAACAGATGACAGACTCAAAGGAATATGATGGGCTATATGGGAGGCTTTCTTTGGACTAAGATCCAAAGGGGAACTGACTGAACAAGGAGCTTTATGAATCTCTGCAGGTATTTCTTTACTAACAATGCTAGGCTCTAAATCTTCAAACTGTATATCCTCAGCTATAACATTTTATTTCAGAGATGCATAAGATTTCTTAGGCTTACCTGATCCTAATGCTCATTTTTGTGATGTTTTCCTTTGCTTAGCAATCTTCTCAGGGTCAGGCACTGGGTCAGCTGGTGATTTCTAAGGATTTCTCTAGGTATGCCTCACAAACTGAGCCAGAACTGAAATGTGGAGTCACCACTAGGTTGGTTCTCCAATAGAGTCGTCGGATAGATGATTACAACCATAAATGTGTCTAGACTTTGTCTATCATCAAAGTTGGATCTGTTTCGTTTCCTAGGGAAGCTGAGCTTCAATCTCCTCTCCCCAGCAACGACGCCAATTAATGTTATCACCCCAAGAAACTCTCCTAGGTTGTGGCTCGGAGATGCTCGGGAACATTACAAACTCAACTTAATGTTGGAACTGGGTGAATGGAAGGAATGATGCTTGTTCAAGCCAGAGAACCACTTCTACTATGCTTAACTCTAGACATGCGTGAACACCCCCAGACTACAAGGCTTTAGACCACCAATTACTCACAATTCAGAGATTGGGTGAATATGGAGAATACTGACCACACCAGCAGATGCACAAGACCTTGTGATGGCCGGCTACAACCAGTAAAGAGGTCTACAAATCTAATTCTCTAGTGCACAGACAGGATGACAACTCTCTATCACTAAGTGAAAAGAAACCTGATCAACACATTCACTGATACATGCAAGTTTTAACCACAGAGGCAGGATGACAACTCCTCTAATGCTAAATATCAAGAGTTCAGGAAAACTGCATATCAGGCATGGCATAAAACAAAATAAAAATGGAAAGTGAGCACCTAACACAAAAGAAGCTTGTATTAGCATAAAATGAAGACGAGACGTTGCAAGTATCAAAGTAGTTACAGTCTCCAGAAGTTTAACCTTACATCAAAATAACAACCATCAACCTTGATTACATCTGGCTTCTGGGTATATATAGATTTTCATTATAAAGGCACTCGGCCATTCTAATTATGGAGGAGTCATAATTGACCACCAACCGCTTTAACTGCTTGATGGAGGCTTTGGTGCGATTACTTGCTGTAGTGGATAAATTTGATCTTCTTGGGCGCTCTGTTGTCCTCGCGGGCAGGTGGAGTGTCGTATAGGATAGAATTCCATAACTGTTAAATGCATTCACCTGCTCGGGCTCTGTCCTTTTCCTCCTCGGCCACACTATTTGTTGAATGCGGTCATTGAGGAACAAATGTAAACAGTACCGAAAACTGGTTATCTTAGTCCTTCAGGTACACGGAACAGTTAAGAGACGTGGACTACGTAGCAGGTGGACGAACTGGATGGAGGAACGAGATCAGCCATCGGGTCACATGGATAGATGGCAGGGATCGCTCGGCGGAGGGTATCGGGAGATACGGAAGCAGAGGAACGTGGGTCGTTGGATCTCGGGTGGGCAGATCCAATGGTCATCGGGCGGAGGAGACGTGCGGGGGTTAACGGGCGGGGACAGAGGACGAGTGGTAAGTGGTATTGCCCGCACCACCGTTGAGGGTTGGGCGGTAAACGTATAAGGGAGAGCGATCCCACTGAGAGCATGACACGTGGCAGCGGGCAGAGTGGGAAAACCACTTTTCATCGCGCATTAACGCGCCACTACGTTGTGGTTGCGGGGGAAGCGGGTGCCATCCGATCATGGCGGATGCGATTGAACAGTGGGTATTTGATTGCGCAAGTCACTTTATCTGACGTGACTAGAGCCGTTGGATCGGCGGGGAGAGTTAACGGCTACGATTTAAAGGTGGGGAGGGGTCACAAGAGCGCAGGGTCATGTGGACATGGTTACATGATGGTTTAGGCTCCATGCTCGGGGGCCTGAGGGAACACGGGTTTATGTAGGGTTTTAGAGGAAAAACGGAGGTAGCAGGGTGATGGGGGTGTAGGCAGAGTGAAGGAGAAGGAGAAAGATGACTGGTGTGAGTCCTCTTTTGGGTATGAACCATATGGCCAAGCTTGCATTTGACCCTCAAAATATCAATATATGTGGCAGGGCTAACAGTACTTGTATCCTCTCTCTCTTTCTCTCTAGGAATTAGGGTTTCTCAATATTCTCAAAATTTTTGGAGTATCTTGAATTTATGGAGTTATGGCTTATCCCTTGGATATTGAAGACCAAGCTTTCTAGAGAAAACTCGGGGGCAGATATATGAAGGAGAAAGGAGGTCAATTTTTACCACTAAAACTATAACCACTGAGTGTCCACATTTTCCCAAACAGGTAAGTTGAGGATTAACCTAGTGACCTCGGGGGTGGATTTCTAAATCAAAATTACCTTAGGGTTATTTGTTGTAATTAGCCTCTTTAGGAGTTTCTTTTATAGACACTCCCTAAACCCATAATATCTTAAGAGAGAACAATAATTTTGGAACCATGTGATGAATTTACTTTCTCTAAATCCCCCTTGAATATTGGTTTCTTTACCAAATATAACTTCCCTATCAACTTGTTTCTCCATGATTCATGTATATACCTCTGATATCCCCCTTTTCCTCCACAATAGAGCCCTTATTTTTTGTTGATCTTAAATGCTATTTATTTATTTATTTTATTATTACTATTATTATTATTATTATTATTATTATTATTATATAATTTGTTTTTGTTGTTTTTGTTGTTGCAAAGGGAGTTAAATATGCATCTAATGAGTAAGAGGTACTAATACAATTAGTAGAGTCAACTTCCTTCTTATTTGAGATGAATTCCTTCTCCTCCCCTCCCCTCCCTCCAAGTTATAGACTCTCCACCTACATGGGTTGAAGATGAATAAAATGATATAAGAATGTTGACCCCTTTTGTAATAGATATAAATTTGAGATGAATGCTTTTCCTAATCAATAAACTTTCCACAGAATTTAACTCCTCCAATTCATCTATGGTGTCTAATCCCACTAAGGGTGGAGCCTCCAACATAGGGATTTTGTTTTTCTTGTGGGTATCCCTCATGTTAATCACATTTACAAAGCTTAAATATTTTTTCTTAACTATGAAATATAAACACCAAGCGTCTCTTCATCATTATTAATCTACAATGTCTCATTCTCCTTAAGCTTCTTAGGGTTGGAATAATTTTTTTCCTTTATTTGTATCTTTTAATATTTTTTCCACAATAATAGAATAGGGTCCCTTAGCAATAATTTTACCTTTCTTCAAAGAGGTATTATAGCTCTTACCATCATCATCCTTAGGTAGATTTTGAGCTTTAGCCTCATCCTCAATATGATCTTCAAATTTTCCACATTGTTGGGCATATCGTTCTTGGGGAAAGTATGTTGGAGGTGATCACACATGTAAATTGGAGCACCAAAAGGACATATTGACAATAAGAATGATTCCCAACCTGTATATCAATTCCTCCAAGCATCCCACACCCAAGCTCATTTCCATACAAATTTTGGGCGTAGAGGTCTTGTTCAAGGAGACGATTTTCTTGTTAATATCCAACATCTTGCCCAACTTATTTATTACAAGGATTAATTCCCTTTGAATCCACAACTCCAAGGAAGAGAATGTAGCTTCATCCAAATTGAATGCATGGTTTTCCTCTCTCGTAGGGTGAAATGCAGTTTTTTAGGATTTGGGGGATAAGATAAAGATATCCCAAACCATTTCCTAGCCAGAATATTGTCTTTATCCATCTAAACTAAAAGAGAAAGGCAATCCATCCTTTATCCAATAAATGGAAGTTAGAAGCATAATCGAGCTATTGTTTCGAAACTCTTCCCACCCACATTATCATTAACTTGTCTGATATAAGTCTACCATGGGACTTACCTACCAATGAAATCACTTAGTATAGCTAAAGATATTTCATAATTGCATCCTAATACAAAATTAGCTTCCTTTGTTTTTATTGGAGTTTTACACATTTGGGTTTCAACCTCCTTCTCTCAACATCGTGACCTATCTCAATTCCCAGAGACCCTTAACTACGTTGCCCACATTTGGAATATTAATAGGGCTAAATTTGGTTTAATCGCATCAAACATTTATGACATTCCCTATATATAAAAGTAGAATCTAGGTCCTTTCCATGTGAAGAAGAATGGGGAGAAATAACAACTATCATGGGGCAAGGTGATAGAGGAATCACCATTATTACCCCATGATTTTTCATTATTCCACTTTGGTTGGAGACTCCTTATTGCCATATATTGTAGTTTCTTTTGAGATAATAAAAGTCCCATCAAAGTGGCCAACCCCTTAATAATTTTTCAGGAGTGTATATGAGAACCAAAAGTCCTCTCATTGTAGTACTTTTTACCCTTTGACTAATGCAGAGCCAAGATTTGTAGATCGAGATAGATGCCTCCATAATCTTTAATGATTGCTAAAAAAATTACCATTTTGAACCATGTGAGAAAGTATTTTCTAGGAAAAACTAAAAGGAAATTTATCCATTAGAAAAAAAAAAAAAAAACTCTTCCACATCTACCATGCCAACATCTAAAACCAGGAAATGGAAAATAATCTTAACTTTTTAAAAATAGGATACTAGTCCTTAAAAAGGAGGGATAATCTTATCACCATCAAATATTTTTCCTTCACATCTCTTGAATTTGGGTAATCCTACTTTAATTAAAGACTCCCAAATATATTAAAATTATGAGATGCATTAAATAAAATATTACAAAAGGGGAAAAAAATAAAAATAATGGAAAGTTGCACATGTTACTACAATTAATAATTCAAAGGATTAAACAATTATATATTTAGAAAGATTATAATATAATTGCGAGACCAATTAAATTATATATATATGAAATAATATTGAAAGGGGATAATTTAGTACAATCAATATTTGGGGAAAATTAAATTATAGTAATTGACAATAAGAATAATATTTTGCATCCTCTTTTAATTTTAATAGACATTTGTTATTGGGATAATCTTTTGTAATAAACATTGTATTATGAAAATGTCCCATTTAGACAGAGAAGTTGTCATGAATATTTCCATTCTTTTTAGATATTGTCCGCTGATTGAAAAATGATTTACCAAAAGATCAATCAACTCATAAAGAGTAAGCAAGTTTTGGAAAATTCCCCCAAAGGACAAGGAATTTGAGACCTTATGAGCCACAAATTCTGCTCAGAACCCCAAATATGGAAACAGGTTCATGTCTCTCCCCTCTTCGGATGAGACCCCAACATAAGAAGTGAATCAATTCGTTCCCTATTCAGTGGTTGGAAGTATTCCCAAGTCATTGTCACCCCCAACAAAGCTTAAGAAAAAGAATCCAGAGGGTAATATGTGGAATTCTTTGCCCAAAAAACCAACTAGCTCACTAATGGAAGAGGATGAGAATGAAGGCATCCTAGAAGACATGAATTTGGATGTTACACACATAATTGCTTTGGAAAATGTGTGTCTCAATAAATATCTACAATCCATGCCATACAATCAAACATATAGTGATCATTCTAGTCTGAGTTCTTCAAATCTTTGTTTAGGAGTTCATACACGATCTTTCAAAGATCCCCCCAGGATGACCAAGGAGGACAGGAAAAAAAGATGCAAGAGAATTAAGGCCTTGGTCCAAGAAGATGGAGAAAAGTTAGTCATCTTAGGGAAAGTCATGCCAATATCAGAGGAATTTCCTCCTTCTCAACCAAAAAAAACCCTGAAGTTTTCATCTTGAATCCTTATAGAATAAGTATGTTCTTAGTTGTAATTACTATTATTGCGAGTCCTTGATAGTTTGCCACTATTTAGTAGATTTTCTAGTATCTTTGGTTGATAGAACAAGATTTGTAGTCCTTTTAAGATAAACAATGGTTTCTGGACTTGGAAAAGCTAGACTACAAGTAATTTTTCTCTCATTAATGAAAGACTCTTCTAGTCCTAAAAAAAAGAATAAAATATTATATAGAAGAGAGAGAAAGTTGAATTAAATACAATTATATTGAAAAGGTGACAAGTTAAATATATTAAAAGATTAATGTGATTTCTAATAATAATTAACAGTGGTAATAATTTGTAACAAGTGTTGTATGGAAGTTTAGTCCCTATTTAGAAAGAAAAATATAACCATCCTAGATCCTTCTTAAATCTGGATCTACTAAGTTCTGAAAGGGATCAAGTTTGGATTTGATATGGATCTAAGCTAATACTCTTGCATTCCATAATGAATTTCCTCAAGCCTTTAAATAGGCTTCATCATAACAAATACCATGGGGAATGTAATATCATGGCCTTCTAAACCACCATGAGCAAACCTATCAATGAATAACTCAAACTTATCTTAACTAGTCTATGACCTAAACATTTACTTTTATTTTTATTTTAAATAATTTTACCGAGTCAACATAACATTACATTACATAATGTTTTACAACATCACTACCATATTGAGCTGCATCTCAACGAAATGAATAGTGAAAGTTAATATGATTAAGTACACTTTGACAAAAATAAAATAAAATTTACTCATAATAAAAGAAAAACATTTAAAACTTATTAAAAGTAACCGCACATGAATAGCTATAAATTTTAAATTGGGTATTGACACCATTATAATAATTGGATCTATTCATTGTGCCAACTCTATGACTTGGTGTAGGGTAGATGTGTAGGCGTTAGATGTCATATGTCATATGTTAGATGTAAACATTTTTTAAATCCAATTTATTTATATTGTAATTTTGTTTTTATTATAAAATTACGAACAATTTTTTAGATAAAAGAAAATCATAATATACATATCACATTAAAATATATAAGGGGGAGGCAAGAGCGGGAGGGGTGATATTTAACCCCAAAGGAATAATAGAAACATGGTATGCATGAGGCTTGGGGAACACAACAAACAATCAAGATGAAGTCTTATTGTTATGGCAAGGACTTAAGATACCTATATCCAAAGGTATAAGACATCTAAGTGTAGTTAGGGATTCAATTGTAATTATCCAAAGATGTTCCAAGATCAAGAATTATCCTGACTCCGAACTATCCCCTATATTTATCCGAATAGGGACTCTCCTAAGTAAACTTGAAGATTATAATTTGCTTCATGTCAAACGTGAAAATAATAGGGAAGCAGACAGTCACGTCAACAGAGGCACTACCCTAGAACAAGGGGTTTTGATATTAAACCAATTGAATAATCATATATGTCACGTCCCATGAAATATCGAATGAGATACACAATCCCATATATAAATAGCCATAAAGAGTGCATTAATGGAGACAAATCACTGCATCCCAAGTATTGCTACGAGGCTTGGCAGGATCCTCTCGGGAGTCGAAGCCAACAAATGGAATGTCCAAAATACAAATGGATTAATAATGATATAAATAACATGATGACAATCAAGTGGAAGATAAATGGGCTAGTATTAAATGCTAATTTCGAGGAATGCAGGCCTAGTACCATACTCTTGATGCAAAGAGTGATAACAACTAAATCAGTTTGCAAAAGACAGTTGTAGACATGGCAGTTCGTGTTGAGTCTTACGAACATTTATGGAAAATCATTCAATTCGAAAGGATGGATGCACCAATCGATAAGAAGAAGAGAATTATAATAAGGCAATAGATTCAATAGTTAAAACTTATAATTATTTTCTTCCAGGGGAAGATTGTGCTCAAAATGGCTTCTTCTAGCAACAATTGCAGAGGAAACAATTCGAAGGAGCAAGGATTATGTCTCATAGGAGATTTTGTGACCATGGTTGAACAATTGGGAAGACAGGTAGCAAAGGAGGTTCATGAATAGTTGGTGGTAGTGATGACCCACCTCTTGGGAATCGAGAAAGATCTAGAGTTGTTGTAGAAGACGGTGGAGCATTTGAACACCAAGATGATCAATTTTCATTTCAAGGTCGACAACATGGAGGTAAAGGTGGAAAGTGCGACGGTAGGAGTGCTAAAGGATCTATTCAGGATTGAGGAAATGCCTCCATCTAGACTTCAAGTAGCTGGGGAGCAAGTACAAGAGCATCTCGAGCCTGACAGGAATTTTGCAGCTGATAACCCCGAAGAAATGACCCAGGAGGATAATCTTATCGAAAGCATAGGAGGCAATGGGTATATAATCTCTGGTTATTTTTGTATGTATAGTTTTTATGAAATGTCGTTTTGTAAAAATCTGTGGGATATTTTGACGATATTATAGTATAAATGTTGTATGTCGAATAGTTAAACACGGTAGCAATAGATATTCTTCCGAAAACACTCTGGAAATCTCTGAATCAGAGCAAATTCTGAATGTATGGGACCTGACCCATTTCCAATTTTGATATATCAAAACGCTACCTATTTCTTAGATATATATATATATATATATAAACATCTGTTTTACCATATAAATTAAAATAATGATTCTATAATCATATTTAAATTTAATTAATAAGCACATAAAAATTTAATACTTATCATAATTTTACAATATGCTAAGATTCTTAACCATGAATATTCACCTCTATTTCTTTACTATAGATATTATTAACTTCTAAATAAGTTTTCTTACAATACTATGGGCTAATACCATGACTTCCCAATACCACATGCCCAAAAACCATTACTCATTTCAAAATCAAAATATTTTATAAATATTTTATTTTATAATGTTTTTAAAATTATATCTAAAAGCAAAAAGCTCTCACGAAGATGTTGTAGTGGTGCTATGTTATATTCTAATTTTTTTTTATTAATAATATTACGAACAATTTTTTAGATGAAAGAAAACCATAATATAAATATCACATTAAAATATATAACATATAAATAATAGTTATAAATTAAAATCCATTTTACTATATAAATTAAAATAATGATTTGGCAACCATATTTAAATTTAATTAATAAACACACAAAAACTTAATATTTACAATATAACAATATTCTTAACCATGGATATTTACCCAATTTTACCATATAAAGTATTAATTTGTAAATAAATTTTATTATGATATCATGGGCTAATACCATGACTTATTAATACCACATACCCAAAAACCATAAATCATTTCAAAATCAAAATATTTTATAAATATTTATTATCTTGTAATGAGTTTGGGTCAAAATGCTTTGACCCAAATTAATTTGCAATTTTTTAGAAACTATTTCCAAAGTTTATTATAGTTTTTTGTAAAATTAAATATTAAACTTAATTTTTTAGAAATTGAAATTTTTTTTGAATTTTTAAAATTTGAATTCCTAATTTTGATTGGTGGATGACTAATTTTATGTGGTTTAAAATCATTTTTTTCATAATTAAAAATTGTTTAAAAAAACAAAATAAGAAAAAACCTCTAATCACCAAGCGCCCCCATAAATTATTTTTCAAACAAAAAAATCTAAATTTATGGATTTTTCCATAATCAATATTAAAAAAAAAATAGTTGTCATTATGTTTCAAGCTTTTATTAACCATGGAAACTGGTCCATTTAAAAACAGAAGCAACAACTCTACATATTACAATGAATTTTCCTTTTTCTTTAGTTTTTTCCATGACTTTTATTATTGAATGAACTTGGTTCAATCATTTTTCTCAATAAACTTTACCTATATTATATATTTTCACAATTCTAAATCATGATGCAATATAAAAAATAAAATCTAATTCAACACTAAAGTAAATAAGATTTTCTCTTTTACCTTCACAATTTTAATCATTATTTAAAAATATAAAATAAAATAAACTAAACTAATAGTTAGGATTTTTTTGCAGTCATACTTAAGCCTTTGTGTAACTAACTTTTTTATTTTAATATACTAGACATTGTAATTTTTCATATTAGATATTTTATTACATATGAATTCTTTGCCACACAATTAAGACGTCATGGGATACTTCATATCAATTCGATTTTTTCGACATAGGAATTCTATCATAGATTATTTATCTGTTACAGTTAAATAAATAATTTGTTACAATAATTAGTTTTTTAGAAATTATTTATTTTATTTATATCATTATTTTTTCCTTGGAGAAAGTCATAATTTCATTACTTCCAAAAAAGATAGAAATTACATTTGTAGATATATGCATTGCATATATTTCCGATATCATATGTTCCATTTATTGTCCATATATATCATATATTTCATAATATATTATGATCAAAATACAAAATTTTAACACCTAATTTCAAATCCAAACTGCATCACTATATATTGCTCCTCTCACAGAAGGAACGATGATATACACCCTGCTACCCATTTGGAAGGAACTATTCAATTTGCATCTATCCCACCTGTAGCACCGAACCCTTCTTGGCAGCCTCATCTGCCAGAACATTTCTCTCCCTGTAAACATGTGTAATTGAACAACGATCAAACTATTGTATAAAGAGAAATATATCCTCAATGATTGGCAAATAACGAATAATATGACAACGTTGAATCCTATTTGTCCAGTGCACAATGATCTGTGAGTCCCCAAATACTTGTATAACCTGATAACCTTTCAGAATCGCATGTTGAAGAAGAATGTATAGGCCCATTAATTCACCAAAATTATTACTCCCCTCCCCTAATCCCGTAGAGAAATAACAATATTGATTTGTAGAAATAAATAGGACAACCCGTTCCCCCCCCCCCCCCCCCACAACAGTTAGGTTCCCCCTGGATGAACCATCAAAATATCCCCATGGTAAAGTATAGTCTATGTATTCTTCCTGTACATCAGATATACACCCCACAAAAGGTAAGGATGTATAATATGTGAAGACACCAATAGCTTGAACAACCACCACCGAAGAAATCAAGAGTTTGTCATGGAAAATGGCAGCATTCCTCGCCAGCCAGATACCCCAAGAAATAATCAAAGGTAGAGCCCGAACTTGCTTATAGGAATCTTTAGAATACCATGCCAGGTAAGCCTCATCAAAGGAATTACCCGCCCAAACAAATTGCAGACCCAGCAAACGAGAAACCTCCATCCAAACAACACAAGAAAATGGACACTTAATAAATAAATGAGGAATATCCTTTGATGACAATTTGCACAAGCAAGACCATCCCGGGTCATTAAACTATCTTTTCTACAAAAAAATCCCATGTATGCACCCTATCCTCCAACAACAACCAACCAAATAACTTTGCTTTCGCAGGACAATGTATCTTCCATATTTTGCACCACCACCATTTGGAATTCCGCACAAATAATGCCACATTGAGCGTGATATATCCCACCTTCGGTGTATAAATTTCCGATAGTACAGAGTCCCAAACCAATACATCCAATCGATCAATGATCCGAATGTGTGCAACAAAGAGCACATTTATATATTTGTTCCAACATTCAAGATTTTCACCCAGCAAATTGAGACGCGCCCCAGGTAACCAACCCCGTTGCCAAATAGTAGTTGTTTTAGGATTCCGAATCTGATGAAGTGTTCTATAACCAGCCTCTGCAAGAAATATGCATAAATCCTCAAGAAGAAAATGATTGATCCCACTTCCCATCCATGGGTCCAATCCCACCCGAATCGACTTCCCATCTCCCACCCTCCACGACCAAACCACTCCTAATAATCTCAAACGATCTCAACAATGCCTTCCACATCATAGAGGAATTCCCAGCAATCCATGAAGGAAGCCTCATCCAATCAGTCAGAGTATATGGTTTAATATATTTCTCAATCACCACAGAAGTCCATAAACTGTTCGTGGAGATGAGATGCCACCCAACCTTAGCCGCCAACGCCTTTGAAAAATGAAATATATTCTTTAGATCCTAGCTTCCCAGAGCTTTTGGCATCAAGATTGCATCCCAAAAAAACCAAGGTAAACCCTACTCCTTATGTCCCCTCCACATATAAGAAAAACATAACCGACGTATATTTTCCAAAGTCCCCTTTGGGATCCAAGAGAGTGACATTTAATAAATCGATATAGCCTCCAAGACAGACTTGACCAAAACCAACCTGCCAGCCCTCAAGAGCCACCGATGGATCCATACATTCAAGCGCGTATCAATTTTTGCAATTAAAAACTTCCAATAAACTTTCTGGTAGTCATTAGGCTTTAAATAGAAACCCATATACTAGACTCCCTCATCAATATCCAAAAAAGGACAAGCAAACTTAGAAGACAAGTAGTCAATTTCCATCGCCTTAATATTGGAATAGGTAATGGATGATTTATCCATGTTAATAACCATACCTGTAGCTTTCTTAAACAACTCTAATCCAATACAAAATTTATCCACATCTCTACACGACCCATCACAAAATATCAAAATATCATCAATAAACAAAAGATGGGAGATGAACAAAACCTGAGATATAGGAACCCCTTTGTAGCTGCCAGTGATTTTATCATGATCCAGAAAACAACTCAAAATCTCCACAGCCAACAAAAACAGTAGAGGGGACAGTGGACACCCCTGATGAAGACCCCTCCCAGGAGTGAAAAAGGGAGAAGTCACCCCATTGATTAGCACAACAAAGGATACCGAGGTCACACAACTAATAACCCATCAAATGAAACTCACAACAAATCCCAAATGTGTCAAAATAAGTCAGAGATAAATCCAATTGACCCAATCACAGGCCTTCGACAAATCCAATTTAATCACAACTCCTTTTAATCCCCTAGTCTTTAAATTGTGTAAGCCCTCCTATGCCACCCCAATAGCCTCATGAATTAGTCTTCCTTCCAGAAAACCAAATTGTTCCCCCAAAATACTATCGGAAAGAATCTCCTTTAGCCAACGTGCAAAAACCTTGGAAATAATCTTGTATAAACAATTGCACAGTGAGATAGGTTGATACTCGTCAAGTGTACCTGGATTATCAGACTTGGGAATCAATGCAATAAATGTAGCATTAACATGAGGGTGAATAAATCCTTCCGAACGGGATTCCTCAATCACCCGGAGGAGATCCTCTCCAATCAATTCTAGAAAGCCAGAAAAAAATCTACCGGCCACCCATCTAGTCCAGGGCTCTTATCCTTCTGGAAGGATGCTAGAACTATCTTCAACTCCTCCATTGACACCTCGACCATCAGCTCCACATTGTCATTATCTTCCACAAACCTAGGGAACAATTGTGACACCTGAATAATTTCCTCAATGGAAGTCCCACCCTGCTCTTTGAAAAGATCATCGAAATGTTTCACCCCCAATCAAGCCAGATCTTCAAAGGATGAATGTCTAGTCCTGACCTCATCAGCCAACTCCCATATTGTATTATTCCTTTTCCTACCCCGAGCAACTTCCTGGAAGAATTTTGTGTTCTCATCACCATTCTGCATCCAAATGGCCCAGCTTTTTAAGCGCCAAGTTGCCTCCTGCTTAGCCAGCAGGACCCTCCTTCTGCGCTCAAGCCCTGTTACCTCCAACTTATCCACTTTCAATTGAAAACCCCTACCATTTCCCTCCAATAATATAAATAGCTTGTCCTCAATATATTTTAATACCCGATCATCCTTACATCTCTTATCATGAGCCCAAGCTAGAGTAAGCTACTTGATCTTCCTCAAATTATTCACAAATTGAACCTCCGCATGACCTCTATGTTGGCAATAAGGAATCCAATTATTTGTAACTAGGTCAACAAAGTGCACATCTTTCAACCATTCAACGTTGAATTTGAATGGGCTCGGAGGTTTCCTCCCCCACCCTTTGCATTCCAACAAAATTGGGTTATGATCTGATTCTCCACCATAAACCACCCATTGCCTCAAACAGAACAAAGACAAGGAAACATCCTCAGCCACCAAGAAGCGATCCAATCGCTTAGCAATAACATTCTCACCCAAGCGACGATTCCTCCAAGTAGGATTCAATTTAATAGGTTCAATATCCACCAGCCCACGAGAGTCCAATAGATTGATGAAAAAGGAGAAAGTGCATCAAGATTAGCATTTTCACCCCACACCTCAGATGCCCCTAAAGTAAAATTTAAATCACCACCCAAGATCACCTTCCTATTTTCAAAAAATGATTTACAAAACAGGTTCTCCCAGAAGGGGATCTGATCAATATAAGGACCATAGATATTAACAACTAACATGGAGGTATCCAATTCTGCCGAGAAAAACTCCAATCCCATAACCAACTCAAAATCCCAAATGTTCTCACAATGATAGGTCCTTTCTAGCCATCCCACTGCCAAGCCACCAGATCAGCCACAAACATCAATAGCCTCAAATGTCCATCCCCAGAGTAATTACTCCAAAGTAGCCTTCACCCACGAACCATTACCTAAATTCTCTTGTAGGAAAATAATATCCAGCTTAGTATCCATTACAAGTCTGCAAAGTGACGATTTTTTAGATGGGATTTCCAACCCTCAGCAATTAAATGACAAAAACTTCACGAGGTAACAACAACCTTGGGTGTCTCTACTCTAAGCGCCCATTCAATAGAAGATTGTCTCCCAGATGCTAAATACTATTTCGCACGAGCTTGTACATGCGAGAGTAATGATTTATGACTCCTACCCCTAGAGAACATAGGTAAGGTGGAAGCCAACCCCAGGCCAAAAGAAGCACATATACCATCACTATCTAAAATCACATGATTACGCAGCAAGTATCTAATACACCGTTCTTCTGAATTGCTCGAGAGTGGAGACAAAAATGTAACTCTAGGAGTCAGAATACACTGCTCAATACTAGGAATGATGCATTCTACCATAACTAGAGAGGAAACTAAAGTAGTTGAAGCAGAATATAGAGAAACATTAACAAATTTATTACACGACAAAGATTTGTACCATAGGAACAGATGGTGACATACCAAGAGTACCATCCACTTCAGTAGTAGTGACCATCGCCTCTGACAAATGCATCCCTTCTGCCCTGCTAGTAGACCCCTTCTCCTTTAGATCCTCCCCTCTATTAAAGTTAGGAGAGGTCTCCTTCGATAACCCCCCCCCAAATGTTCCAAACCCATACGGTCACCACCACCCACCTCATCTGGTGCAGCCCCCGACACTCCCACTTTGCATCCACCAAGATTCGCCCCCACATACCTAGGCCGAAACTGCAGCATACATTGATCAATCGAATGACCATAGGTATGACATCTATAGCACCTAAAAGGTATGCCTTCATAAGCTAACTTTTGTTTGAAGGATCTGTTGTGGCCACAACCACCACCCTATCAAAACTTGCCTTGGCAACAATTTTGGATGGGTCCCCGAGAAGTTAATCTTGCATCTCTCCGAATGATTTGTTTTACCTGAGGGATTTAGCTCTATGGAGAGTCAAATCTTCCATTCACAAATGGTTTAAGCCCCTTAATAAATCCCTCGCATATAACCTTGTTTAAGCCCTTCATTCATATGCTCATCGGGATTTATTTAACTCACAAAACCTCCCATCACATCATTATTCCCATCATAGCTCCTTATAGTGGAAATGCTCAAAAAACATGCGTAAAACCCTTTTCTACCTATCGCAATTAACACTAAAACTTAGTGTTCACTGTTACCTTCCGGACCCTATGGTAGTATCAACCTAAATTCATATATTTTTGGTCTGGAAGCTATATCTTATATCTCTATCAGTGGGGTCCTGTGTTTTATATATATATGGAGCGCCACTGGCCTCCGGACTCGACGACATTACTAACCACATTATATACATTATCAGGTCTGGTTCCCCAATCGCATGTCGCATATTAGCAGAGCCCGAGCCTTATACACAATGTGCGCGGCGATATGGCGGACCCGCCGAGCTTATCAAATATGATATATATATATATATATATATGGGTCCAAAGCCCCAGGCTTGTGCATATTGCGATATGCGATATGCCGGACTCGATATTTATAGGCCCCGATACATAAAATTTGAAGTCCGGCCTAAGTGATTGGAGCGGGATTTTCTTTATATTCCCGTGCTTTCTAAAATTCCGGATATAACAACGGGAGCGGGTTTTTAGTGTTAAAAGCGTGCCTTTGGAGTCCCGATAGTGTAATCACACATCAGGGAAGTGGAAGGCATGGGTACTGCGACCCGCGGAGGGGCCGATACCCGATTGCGATTAAGTGAAGCCCTTGAAAACCGTGCCAATCCTATGGATTAAGCGGGAAAATTGCGTGTTACATGTGTTTTGTGCATAAATCCTTTTCTTTCACACTTGTTTCCTGTAGTTTTATAAAATTTAATGAAGGCAGTGTTTATGTTTTGTTTGAACGTTTCTGTTATATTGTTCACAATCATGATGCTAATGATAACTATCTCTGCAGGCGAGAAGTAAAGGATGCATGAGTGGATTCAAAGAGTCATGTATGCAGAAGCGTTGTGTTTAAAGATCCGGCCTTAGGCGTTCCAGGTTGGAATCCCACACGTTGCCTGTGCATTCCAAAAGCAAAGTTGTCCTGGTTTTCATCATGGGGAGGCGATACACAGTCACCCTTTTATCAACATATGTTCACTTCCTCAAGAAATGAAGCGCTCCAGTAGATATGCTTTCTACGTGTCAGCGGTTACGCTGACGATCCTATCTCTGTATACTCGATTTGTATATCAAAAACAGTGGGAGGAGATGAAGAGGCAGGGAAGACCAAGAGTCAGGGGCTTTTGCATAAGTATTACCTCCGAAGATGAGAAGGGGCTTTTGGTTTGGATAAGAACAGTTTTGATTTATTGTGAATAAAGAGGATTGTTTGGTTCAAGAAGGAGCTTGTAGTTTCTAATTTATTTTCCTTTGCTTTTATGTGTTTTGAAGCAAAGTGTTGCCACTGGCATAAATATAAATGTGATTTGTGTTTGTGCATATTGATGGCATACTGTTCATGATTAGTCTTGTTTATTTGAATATGATTCAATTGCTTGGTTAACTTATGAGCGATCACTAATTCAAAACCATATTAAACACCAGTTGCAGGTTTATTTGTGCAGAAAGGAGGTTGGATAACTTTACCTATAAAGGATTGAGACTATTAAAAGACTAAAAGTTAGAATTTAGGGTTTAGTTTTATGCAAATATTAACATGGCTTTAAAAGTAAAGTTTAAAATATAGTTTTATTTTTTTAAGCTTGGACCCCGGTTTGGTCAGACTTCATTTCCACGACCATTGCCAATTGAGTTACCCCAAGCAGACTTAAAAAATAGATTATTACTCAACTTCATGTTTTTTTTTTTATTTCTTCATTTACGATGTAAAACTCATTATTATTCACTAAGATATTTATAAATTATAAAGCATATACAAATTAAAATTTATATTACATTTGTGATCTGTAAAGCTTCTCAATAAGAGTGACCTTAATTTGATATATTTTTTTGACAATTTAATTAAGGTGAACATTACATTAATTCACATGTTTTGACTACATAAATCTCAACATCTATGCAATCTTAATATAATAACTCTATATTATACTACCCTATAATTATTCTCACGATGATTATTATGTTATCGATTACTTTTTACCCTCTGATCAAATGTTTGAGTTAGACACTTTGACCTCTTTGAACGATCCACACTTACTTACTAGCGCTGCCATGAGGAGGTTCATATTGAAATTGATGTTGAAAAATGTGCTTCCCACCTTGAAAATCTCTTTTCTACTAGATCATGGGGGTCATTATGAATAGATTTATCATCCATGGCTAAGGTTTTTTGAGTTTCTTCATAAACTCATTCTTGGATCCCTACAACTTCCCACAAAAATACCCCAAAGAAACCCACCTCGATACCAATATGATCTGTAAATTGTCATGAATATTCCATAGAAAAATTCATTGTAACATATCTGATAATATACTGAAATATTTACTATGAAGGTTAATTTCCTTTAGATCTCATTTTCTTTTATTACTATTTTTATCCTTAAATGAAAGAATGTTGAAATGCGAAAAATAAAGAGCGGAAAATTACACACGTATCATCCAAAAATAAGCACAAGTTTTACCATGGGAAACCTCCATGAGAGAAAACCCAACTTGAACATGATGTCTCTCTGCTCTTTTTTCTTTTATATGGAAATATGTAAATACAAAGAAATTAGTACTCTCTATGGAGTTACTTGAGACTTATGTCTTGTAAGGTTGATATAAAATCTTATCCACCTCTATTATACTCTCTAACTTCCTAAACCTAGATGCTCTACACAACTATGGAAGAAATACAATGACATAGAAGGGAACACCTTCTCCCCCCTAGTGGCATAGTATTTAACATTACTCGGTAGCTATCAAGGGGCAATATTTTGACTTCCTCAACTAGACTTAACGTTTTAGACCTTTTAAAGTCTTCTTGAAATTCCATACATAACTAGCCCGATATGTGTAAGTAATAGGGCTAACATAACATTCTCTCATACCATGGTGGTCAACACACGAGAGGAATAAATTTTGCATAATATCTCTGATTGATGTGATTCTTACATCATTGGAAATGCCTCTAAGTCTAAATCATTGTTAATAGGTCTATACTAGAGCCAATAAAGTTTTGAACCAAAAATATATTCTTTGATGCCTCACAATATCTTTAGAAGGTTTCAAACCCCAAATTTTCAAACTAGGGCATGTCACTAAAATGACCCTACAAGCTTATTCATCCAAAATTTTCAACTCAAAAAGAATCGATATTGATGACAAATAATATAATGATCCAATTCAAATAAACCATAGTAACTTTGGTCTACCATAGTCAACCATCATTGATCATAATTAATATGGTCGATATTGTTAAAATCAACCAAATTCAATCATAGTCAATCATTATCATCCATGGTCACCTATTGTTAACACATAAACTAAGAATCAACTTTGAATTCTTCATTGCTATTTAAAAATATTTGAACCCTTCACAAAAATCCAATAAAATATCCCCCCTACAAAAAAGATTAAAAACAAAAACAATAAAAATAAAAACAACTTATTTATTACAAAGATAGGATAATTCATTACTTTGCAAATAAAGGGAAATCACTCTTACAACCTATGGATATCTAACCATCAAGATTCAAGACTATGAACTTGAGAGAAAGTATACTATTGAATTATGAACTTGGTAGTTTCTCAGTGGTTTTGACATATTAATCGCTATAAATCACTTCACTTTTGATTTTCCATGGATATGCATTGGTACACATATAGCAAGTAATCCTAACGCTGACTTTCATATAGTAATGCAAATTAGATTAATTACAATGTTTACCCAAGGGGTAGGCAATTCTAAAACTTTATACCTTATAAATACATTATAAAAAAGTGTAATATGCAACATTGTTGATGTCAAACTAGGCAGTAACTCCTCGAATCAATTCATTCTATTCATTCGGGTTGGTCTTTATTATATACATGAGGGAGAGACTGTTCATTTCATCTCCCAGTGACTCTTCATATTTTCCATTATTTATTTACATCAATTACACTTATTCACCCAATCCTGATGATTAGGTGTTTTAGTGTCCTATCTAGGGTGCTAGACTAGGCTATATTTATTATCGACCAGGATGCGTAGACTTAGAGGCATGCGTCTACAGTATATAGACATAAAGGATTATTAGCTAAGTGGTTATGATGGTAGGTCACAGGACTTCTTTATGGAAGATTGAGGTATGTTACCTATCACCCAAACACTTAGGTCACTCAGTTAATCTACCTAATTACAACACTGTCATTCAATTCATTTACCAAATTAAAACACTGTGTATCACTTCAAACCAAGATTTCAATCTCCTTACAGAGACACTATGCATAAAACCCCTGTTCAGCAAATACTCAGCATTCACTAATATTCATGAAAGATAAAGACATACTGAAATTATAAGCATACTTTGAAATGATAACAGAGTTCATGACATTGCTTTAAAAGACAACAAAGGATCGAATCCCTTACAGGATACGATTCACGATCTCAGTGATGAACTGTTCAAGCATTATCATAAACATCATCCATACGCATTCTATTGAAATCGAAAACCAATTCTAATTGCTATGCATATCATTTAATACCCTAAGTTGCGAATAAAAAGGAAATGACAGTATACCAGTTTAACGCAGGGCCCGTCCGCGTTTCAGAGGTATACTGGACTGTGATCAACCGATTATAAAATCAACGCAACAAGGAAAAATCGTGACTGCAACCGTGTTCTTGGTATTAAGTTCAAACTCTGTTTTCAAACGATACAATGATAACTAACTAACCACTACACAGAACTGTGTTTACATCTATTTTTACAACCCTTACATTTCGAAAACGAATGTACATTCATGATGTGGCTGTTGCCACTTTTATCATGTCGTGATTTTTAAAATGTTTTTATCCTAAAATGATTTCAAAAAGGAACAAAACTAAATCAATTTAGAATGCTATGTTGTTGTTGCCTTTTTCGCCAACATGCTATACTTTGACCATCGTTGACCGCGCGTGTAGGAGGGTCGGTTCTGCTATAGGATAGGTATTCGTCCATGCTTCGACATTCTACTTTTCATCCCTACCCTTCGCTCTAGCCTAGCTGTCATGCCACATGTCAAACAATAAACCAATTACAGGATGTTGGAACTTCCTGTAGTCATTTTACCAAAAATTCCTAATTCTTTAACATAAAACTCCTAAATCAATTTTCAAGGGATCTAAGAGATGTATGATGGAAAGAGGTAGGCAAATGATATGTTTGAGGAGGAAAAAGGAGGTCATGGGATGGTACCAACATCTCTCCCCGACTTAATGAATTAGCATGTCCTCATGCTAACCCCGAAGTGCTTCCCTTGAACTCTGTCCCTGCCTGGACCTCTGCTGCCTTTAGCAATGTATCCACAATCTTTTTCACCTGGGCATATTTCTGACCATGGAGCTCCTGCTTTAATCTTTTGTATTTTTATTTGAGGGTCTTCTTCTGGTTGTACCACTTAGTGGCCCATTTACAAATATCCGTTTGCTCAGCCTCAAGTTCACTGATTCGCTCCCTTAACTTTTCATTCTTCTGTTGAGTCTCTTTACTCTGCGCTCGGAGCATCTCATTTTCTTTCTTGATAACTTTTTCTAGCATATTAGCCTCCATGAGTTCTTCCTTTAATTTCTCAATTTGTTTCTCCAGTTTCTTCTGTTTCTTAATGGGAGGTGGTGAACCTTTTTCTTGCCTGTTATTGCTTTCAACCTCTATATCAGCTCCTGGTCCTGGTTGTGAGTGGTCACTACTCTCAACATCCATCGGTATAGGTGCATTGGATTCAAGCTGGTCTTCTTGTAACTGGGCTTTTGGTGCTCTCCTTGTTCTTCTTGAATAAGTGGTGAAAATTTTATCTTGCTCTACCTTCTGAGCATCCTCTTTTCTCATTTTCCTAGTCCTTATGTTGCTCACAGGTGGAGGTACCTTGCTTGCTTTGGATACTGGGATCTCTTCATCGATATCCTTCATGAATCCTGAGTTCTCCTGCAGTTCTTCTTTGTCTTCTTCATCTTTAATTTGGTTAGCAACTAAGAACTCCTTCCACGGTTTCCCTCTTCTCTGCAAGTCATGCTCAATAAGAATTTTAATTAAGCCAAAGTGATATAGGCTCTTGTCTTCATTTCCCTTCTGCTTTTGGATGGTCTTCGACATCTTGGTTAGGCTTTGCAATAGAAAATATGGTAGACTGATAACACACTGCCTTTTCAAGTGTAGCAGTAGTTTAATATGGTATAGATAGACAATATTGTAACGGCCTTCGCAAGTTACAAATTTTTGGAGGATATAGACCATCTCGTCCCAGGGATGCATCAACCAACTCCTTGGGACGCCTTTCTTCCAGTTAACTGATGAGACTCTGGATCTAGACATAAATTGAGTCCATGACTTCTCTTTAAATTGCTTTGTCTTAAAGTACTTCTCCCCTTCTTGGCTGATCCCTATTGACTGGGCTATGGTGTCTTCCGAAACCCTAAATGAGAAATTACCTATCAGGGCTTTCTCTCCATTGAATGTGAAAGCGAATTGTTTGGTAACCTCTTCATTACTTCCATGAAATTTCTCTAAAAAGGGCAACCACTGTATCTCTTTGAGAATTGAAATGCAATCTTCATGATATTGAGAACTGTCGAACATGCTCGGCTCGACCCTATTGGTCATTTTGGCAGAGGGTCGTGCTCTAACTCTTCTCTGTTTATGTTTTGCAATTTCAACAAAGAAGTTTCAATTTGTTACTTGGTGGTGTCGCTCCCTTAATATCCAGTATGATGCTCGGTTGACTGTCTTGTGACTTTGGTAGAAGTCAAACCCGAATGGCTATATTTCCCTCTTGTGGCGCTCACTGCTTTCAATCCTTACTGTGGAAGTCACGGGAGTTAAATGCCAGCGTGAAATAACTGAGAATGATGGTGAAATAACCAACTACACTTACTTCATAGCGTATTCATCTTTTGGAACAGAGGAATGGTTGTACCGCTTGTATAGATGCCATCATAGGAGCACTGGAAGCGTATATGCAATGCTGGGGTATGATTTCAGGGAGTCCTCTGAATCATTTGGCTACGTCGGGTGGTGGAATCATAATTCGGCCGTGTGGGATACAATGAATAGGCCCGCTTTAACATTTGTTTCTTTCCCTTTTTTTAAAAAAATAATTCACCACGTGTCTTGCTTCTATTGGTACTCGGCCAAATGGAAGATGTTGGTATGGCTGTAGGATGCGATTGGCATAACAAGGTTGATATGAAAAGGGGTAATGGATTTTGAGGTATGAAATAGGTTGGAGTATGAAAGATGATAAGAATCAGTGAGATAAGGGATGATGGAAAATGTAGTGTCCTTGAAATCGATCATAACAGTCACAGTCATTAAATTTAACATTAAAAATTAATCTAAGAAATTAAATGTTAAGAATAAGGAACACATTACACTTTTGTTGGTTGTTGTTGCATTGGCATGCTGAGTAGGACTAGTCTCTTTTGACTATTCTTTGTTGTTCATAACAGGTCCCCTGAGATAGATTCGAATGCAACAGGTCCCTCTGAGATCTTGAAGATGTTCATGCAGCTCCTTTGAAATCCGGAGAAATAATTATATGCATACAGGTTCCTTGAGCTTGGGTATTTGATGGAGTCTTGGTGCCCAGCAACCTGTGAATCCTTGTAGAAACTTGATGAAGCTTTGTTGAAGTAACCCTGAAGTAACAGTCTCTTAACAAGTCCCTTTTATGTGTCTTAAACAGGTCCCTTTTATGTGTCTTAAACAGGTCCCATTACTGCTGGTGTTGGTAGCATGGTCTTCTGGACAGAACAGGTCCCCCTGCATAATGTTTATAACCAGGTCCCTCTGAGATAAAACAATGACAAAACAACTTCTTTATTGAAATCTGGAATGCTGGAACAAACTGCTTTGGAAATTTACAGTGAGGAGATGAGATAAGAAATCTTTAAGAATTTACAATGGAGAGATAAAAGAACAAAATGCTGATGCTTCTCTCCCCCACTAAAGTTTTGACTTGTCCTCAAGTCATTATTCAGTTGATAAATCAAACAGTGAACAAAAGAAAGGGAATTCTTACCCGCCAACGAATTGGTTTTCAAGTAAGAATTCAGGGTTAGAGTGTGCCAGAGTCTGGCTTTCACATCTAACCCAGTGTTATTATATTATTTTTTTATTTATTTTATATTTTTTAGATTTTTTTTTTTTTTTTTTTTTTTAATTTCTTTTTGAATTTCTAAATTGAAAGGAAATGAACTAAGGCAGGGATACTGCAGCTGAAGGCTGCAGTATCTCAACCTCTCTTTGTTGAGATACTGTTTGGAGAAAATCTTGCTTGCTGATGGGCTTAGTGTATAGTTTCAGGCGATGACCATTGACAGTAAAGGAATGACCTTCTCCATCAATAGTTTTGAGCTTGACTGAACCATTGTCGTAAGCCTGAATAATTTGGTATGGGCCCATCCAATGGGTGGTAAACTTGGCTTTATGATCTCTGAATTTAGAGTCAAAAAGTAAAGCCCAGTCACCTTCCTTGAACTGCTTCTTCTTGATATGTGCATCATGCCACTGCTTCCTTTGTTTTTGCATGAGGATTGTGGTTTCCTCTGCTTGCTGCCTCATTTCATCCAGCTGGTTCAACTGCTGAATTCTTTCTTGTTGTGCTTGGTCCAAGTCAATTTTCAAATCTGCAGCCAGTTTAAAAGTATGTATTTGAAACTCAATAGGAAGCATTACCTCTTTGCCATACACCAACTGATATGGTGTAAATCCTGTAGTATCCTTCCACGTAATTCTGTAAGCCCAGAGTGCATCTTTGAGCTTCTCTTCCCAATTCTTCCTGTTCATTGCCACAGTTTTAGTAATGATCCCTTCCAAAGTTTTGTTTGTGGATTCCACCTGCCCATTGGCCTGTGGATGGTAAGGTGTACTTTTTCTGTGCTTGATTTGGTATTTGTCTGTGATTTCCTTCACTAGCTTTGAGGTGAATTGAGTACCTTGATCAGTCACTATCTCCCTTGGTACTCCATACCTTACAAAAATCTCTTCAAAAAGGAAATTTACCACTGTGTGTTCGGTGGCTCTAACCAGTGCTTTTGCTTCAGCCCACTTTGTGATGTAATCAGTACATACTAAGATGTACTTCTTACCATTGGAGGTTGGGTTAATGGGTCCTATAAAGTTTAGAGCCCATTTTTCAAATGGCTCTAGGTGAACTTGGGGCTGAAGGGGCATCTCATCTGTAGCTGTTGGCCTGCCCATTCTTTGGCAGCTGTCACAACTCTTTACATACTTCTTGGCATCCTTGAAAATGGATGGCCAGTAGTATCCAAGAGTAAGAACTTTGAATGCTGTCCGCTTAGCTGCACAATGCCCACCACACGGTTCATCATGGCAAGATTTTAAAATATCAATTATCTCATCATTTCTTACACATCTTCTAATGATCATATCATAACCAGTATAAAATAAATCGCCATTAAGCCATGAATATCTAGCACTTTGTTTGACTAGTCTCTTCTTTTCCTTTGCAGTAAAGTGTGGAGGTGTCCTTCCTGTAGACAAATAATTGGCCAAATCAGCATACCAAGGATTTACTATGGAAATTGCAAATAAATTTTCATCTGGAAAAGAATCTTCAACCGGAACAACCTCACCTGGATTTTGCAATCTAGAAAGAAAATCTGCCACCTGATTCTCTTTACCTGGTCTATCTAACACTGTGATGTTAAATTCCTGTAACAATAATAACCATCTGGTAACTCTGCCACTAGTTATTGGTTTATTCATTAAATGTCTAATGGCAGAATGATCAGTATGTACAAAGACCTCATAACCAGTTATATAATGTCGGAATTTATTCACAGCATATATGATAGCAAGTGTTTCCTTTTCTGTGACTGTGTAGTTTGACTCTGCAAGTGTTAGATTTTTGCTAATGAAATAAATGGCATAATTACAAGATTCCTCTTTTTGGCCTAATGAGGCACCCACTGCAGTGTCAGATGCATCTGTAAAGATATGAAATGGTAGGCTCCAATTAGGCCCTCTTAAGATTGGTGCGGTTGATAATTTCTTTTTGAGTACTTTGAATGCTTGTTGGCAGTTCTCATTCCAGTTGAAAAGTACATCTTTTGTTAGAAGTTTAAACAAAGGTAAATCTATTTTACTAAAATGTTCAATAAACCTTCTGTAATAGCTTGCATACCCAAGGAAACTTCTTACCTCTCTTTGATTCTTTGGAATTGGCAAATCAACAATGATCTGGATCTTTGCTGGGTCAACTTTGATGCCTTGAAAAGAAATATAGTGGCCTAATACTATCCCTTCGTTTAACATCATAAAGCACTTTTCATTGCTCAGGGACAGATTAGCTTCAATACATGTTTTCAAAACTCTTTCAAGGTTCTCTAATGCATGTTCAAATGAATTGTCGTACACTGAAAAATCATCCATGTAAACTTCAACACAATCATGAACTAAATCAACGAAAATAGCTAATACAACTCTTTGAAATGTAGCTGGAGCATTGCAAAGTCCAAATGGCAAAACATTGTAAGCATAAGTGCCCCAAGGACAGGTGAATGTGGTTTTGTCCTGGTCTTCTGAGGCTATCCTGATCTGGTTGTAGCCACTGAAACCATCAAGAAAAGAAAATGATGATTTCCCAGCTAGGGTGTCTAACACTTGGTCAATAAATGGTAGTGGGAAATAATCTTTAAGCGTTGCTTTGTTCAATTGTCTGTAATCAACACAAATGCGCCACTTACCATTTTTCTTGGGCACTATAACCAATGGGGATACCCACTGACTGTCAGAAATAGGATATATAAAATTAACTCTCAACAGTTTTTGCAATTCTTCTCTGACAATATCCTGGAGCATGCGGTTCATTCTTCTCTGTGGTTGCCTCACTGGTTTGATAGTACTATCTATGTAAATATGGTGAGTGCATGTGTCAGGGTGAATCCCATGCATATCGGTGTAGTCCCAAGCAAATGCTTTCTGGTATTTTCTCAATAGTCGAATCAATTTCTCTTGCTGAGATGAGTCTAGGTGATTGCCTATGTTCAGATTTTTCCCTGGACTAATCTCTATGATCTGACTCTATGTGTTGGTGATGGATTGAACTGGAAAAATGTCGTGAAATGTGGTTTGCAAAGATTGAATGGTGCATGTTTCCTGAAAATTTTGGGCTAAAAGTACATCTGCAGCATGATATTGGTCATTTCTCAAATTTTCGAAAATATCAGGTTGAGAAAGGAATAATTCTACCAAATCATTATTGTCTTGTTCTTGGAAATCATAGATTTGGTCAATGCTAAAAACAGATTGTACTTCTTCTTTATCATTGAATTTATCATCAAGCCACAAATTGTGTGTTACTGCTGGTGATTGTGCCGATGGATAAAGAGTGAGTTGTTTTCTTTCGGTCCCTCTTGAAATGATCATGTTGCCCGATCGACATCATATGAATGCATCAGCAGTCACTAACCATGGTCTACCAAGGATGATAGGGTGCCCTCCTAAATTGGATTTGGGTTGAAGAACTAAGAAATCCATTGGATACTCCCAAGAGTCCAGTGAGACAATTATGTCCTCCAAAATCCCTTCAGGAATCACTTTAGACCTATCAGCTAGTTCTAGAACAATCGTTGTATGTTGCAAATTTATGAGCTGGAGCGTTCTCATGGTTTCAAGAGTCATGACATTTATTGCAGCCCCAAGATCTATCAAAGTGTTTGGAATTTGTATGTTGTTAATGATGGTGGTCACTTTGGGAATGCCAGGATCAACATACTTTTCCATGGAGATGGTATTGGTCATAAGGCCTGCTAAATGTCCTATAACATGAATGGTTCGAGGATCAATCCTTTTTCTAGCAGGCTTCTTGAGGCACATGTCTTTGATGGCTTTAGTATATATGGGAATGTCTTTTATAGCTTGCAGCAGCGGAATTTTTATGTAGACATTCTTGAGTTCATCTAAGACATCAAACTGTGGTATAGACAGTGGAGGTTTTATTTGGACCAATCGGTCTGGAAAAGGTGGATGCAATGGTTGCATCTGCTTATCTTTGGTATCATCATTTGGTTTTCTTTGATTTGTCATTTCATTTTCATTTTCTGTGTTTTCTTCTTGCTTATCTGTTATTGGAGAATCTTTGTGGAGTACCCTACCAGACTTCAAGTTGATATTTTGCAAGGGTAGTGTGGGATATGAAGTTCCCTCTTCTACATTGTAGGCTGGCCTCTTTGCTCTGTTATTTGGATTTGGGACAGTTTGAGCAGGAATTTGAGTAGGTTTGGGAGGTTGTGAGTTAGCTGGAAATTGCAGTTGTGGTGGATTTATTGGTGGAGGAGCAGGCAGTGCTTGTTGAGTAGGTTGAGGCTGATAAACAACTTGCTGAGGATACTGCTGATATGGTTGAGAATGTGATGAATACGGCTGATGGTATTGTTGATATGGTTGTGAATATGGTGGGTATGATTGAGGATATGTATGATAGGATTGAGAGTACTGTTGAGACGGTCTCCATTGTTGTTGTGGGTGGTTTTGGTGCTGCCATGGCATGGGTACATTCCATGAATTCTGTGCATACATTTGATCATTTACAGGAAATTGCAAATTTTGATTTGGAAACATACCTTGAGGTGCTGGCCTTGGCTGCCATGGTCTCTTTATGCCCATGTAATACACGTTTTCCATCTCTGCATTAGCTGCCATATTACAGTTCTGCAAAACCTTAACTTTAGGACAATTAAACATATCATGATGTTCAGTACAGAAAGCACAAACTTGGATGTTTTCTAGTGGGAAGTCTTTTAATGCATGTTTCTTCCGACATTTTGGGCAGAAGATAGCCATTATCTGATCTTCATCTTCTTGTTTCTTCTTAGCTTTTAGAGTGTCAATTTGGTTCCCTAGGGTGCTTAACAGATCTGTTTTAAACTCTTCTAACAAATTCCCTGTTTCAGCCCTTGTGACACTTGCTGAGGCAGATTTTGTGACTTTGGATGACAGGGTTCTTTTTCCCATTTTAGCTTTGCTCCTTGAATACTTTTCGCATAACTCAGCGATTTCTTCAAAGGGTAAGGCAGAAATGTCACCTTTGCCCATCAAGTTAAGATCATCCATGTATTCCTCTCGGATGCCTTTCAAGAATATTGTGCGGATCAGATCAAGAGGCATAGTTCGGTGTTTGGATTTTTGTAAGTTGTAGACAAACCGTTCTAAGTATTCCTCTAAGGTTTCATCCTCTTGCTGGCTCATTCTAAAGATATCATCTTTAGAATCTTTGGATCTACAATAAGGTTGATATTTCCTTAGAAATATTCTTCTCATGCCATCCCAATCAACTATAGCATGCTCACCAAGCCTCATGAACCATCTTAAGGCTGATGCCTTTAATGTCGCTGGGAAGAGTCTAAGCCTATGGGCATCATCTGTATAGCCATATGTTTGACATACAATGTCAAACTCGAACAAGAATGAGTCTGGATCTTCCGAAGCCATACCATAAAAGTTTGGTAGCATGGATGAAGGTATGTTTTTCATTTTGATCTCATCATCTTCTTGTTGTTCATGTATAGGAAACTTAAAAGTTGACTCTTCTTCATCTCTCTGTCTGGGATTTGGTACTGATCCAGCTCCTTCCTCAGCCATTCTAATAGGTCTCTCTGTGTCAGTGTCACTTGTTTGAAAGAGGAGATTAAAGAAAGATTGTTCGGTCACTGTGCTACTTTCTCCTTGTGTGGAAGATCTAGGAAAGTGCTTCTTCTGCGATTTATGTGTTAATAAAGTTTGCCTTTCGATGAGAGTAAGTCTTTGTCCTGACTTTTGTTTTTCCTCTAATGCTTGGATGGTGACTTCCTCAGCTGCTGTTGTATTCCCTAAAGAGTCTGCTCCTGATGATGATGGGTTGGTTTTTGGATGGTGGGGGGTTTTTATGAATCTACCCTGATTGTCTCTAAATCTAGACATAAATGAACATGATTTCTAACTGTGTTTTTGCTCGTTTTTTTTTATTGAATTTTTTTCTTTTTAAATCCTTTAAGTACGCCTCCCCGGCAACGGCGCCAAAATGTAATGTCCTATCTAGGGTGCTAGACTAGGCTATATTTATTATCGACCAAGATGCGTAGACTTAGAGGCGTGCGTCTACAGTATATAGACATAAAGGATTATTAGCTAAGTGGTTATGATGGTAGGTCACAAGACTTCTTTACGGAAGATTGAGGTATGTTACCTATCACCCAAACACTTAGGTCACTCAGTTAATCTACCTAATTACAACACTGTCATTCAATTCATTTACCAAATTAAAACACTGTGTATCACTTCAAACCAAGATTTCAATCTCCTTACAGTGACACTATGCATAAAACCCCTGTTCAGCAAATACTCAGCATTCACTAATATTCATGAAAGATAAAGACATACTGAAATTATAAGCATACTTTGAAATGATAACAGAGTTCAGGACATTGCTTTAAAAGACAACAAAGGATCGAATCCCTTACACGATACGATTCACGATCTCAGTGATGAACTGTTCAAGCATTATCATAAACATCATCCATACGCATTCTATTGAAATCGAAAACCAATTCTAATTGCTATGCATATCATTTAATACCCTAAGTTGCGAATAAAAAGGAAATGACAGTATACCAGTTTAACGCAGGGCTCGTCCGCGTTTCAGAGGTATACTGGACTGTGATCAACCGATTATAAAATCAATGCAACAAGGAAAAATCGTGACTCCAACCGTGTTCTTGGTATTAAGTTCAAACTCTGTTTCCAAACGATACAATGATAACTAACTAACCACTACACAGAACTGTGTTTACATCTATTTTTACAACCCTTACATTTCGAAAACGAATGTACATTCATGATGTGGCTGTTGCCGCTTTTATCATGTCGTGATTTTTAAAATGTTTCTATCCTAAACTGATTTCAAAAAGGAACAAAACTAAATCAATTTAGAATGCTATGTTGTTGTTGCCTTTGTCGCCAACATGCTATACTTTGACCATCGTTGACCGCGCATGTAGGAGGGTCGGTTCTGTTGTAGGATAGGTATTCGTCCATGCTTGGACATTCTACTTTTCATCCCTACCCTTCGCTCTAGCCTAGCTGTCATGCCACATGTCAAACAATAAACCAATTACAGGATGTTGGAACTTCCTGTAGTCATTTTACCAAAAATTCCTAATTCTTTAACATAAAACTCCTAAATCAATTTCAATGCATTTTAATAACTATAGTACTATTAACTAATCAATTTTCAAGGGATCTAAGAGATGTATGATGGAAAAAGGTAGGAAAATGATATGTTTGAGGAGGAAAAAGGAGGTCATGGGATGGTACCAACAGGTGTCAACATTCCCCCCCTTAATCTGAAGGGATGTTGGTGAGTCCAAGCATCATTCTTAATATTTCAAGTTTTTCTCTTCCAAGCACTTTGGTGAAGATGTTTGCAATTTGCTCATTAGTGGAACAATGGCGGAGATGGATTGTTTTGGCCTCAACATGATGTCGAATCAGATGATTTATAGTATTGATGTGCTTCGTTCGATCATGGAACTTTGGGTTCTTGGCCAACTTTATTGTTGAGGTATTGTCAATCATAAGTGGAGTCGATTGTACTTGTTTTACCTGCAAATATTCAATAATTTTCCTAAGCCACATAATTGCTTTTGTTGCCTCAACTGCTACCACATATTCTGCCTCTGTTGTGGAATCTGTTGGAACTAATTTTTTGCGTGATCTCCAGGAGACAGCGCTTGATCCAAGACTCATAGCATAACCTGAAGTAGATACCCTAGTTTCTTTGTCTCCATCGAAGTCTGAATCAGAGTATCCAATCAAGCTGAAGTCGTCCACCTGTGTATACTTGATTCCAAAGTCTTGAGTTCCCTTCAAGTACCTTAGAACTCTTTTTGCAGTAGACCAATGTCCCTCACAAGGCTTTTGCATAAACCTGGAGAGGATTCCAACAACAAACGAAATGTCTGGTCTAGTGGTACTTAGGTAGTTGAGACTTCCTACAAGTCGTCTATACCTTGTTGCATCCTCAAATTCTTTTCCTTCAATAGATGTGAGCTTTAAGTTTTGTTCCATTGGATTAGTAAGAGGATTGCATTCTGTCATGCCAAACCTATTCAACAGATCTCCAATGTACTTCTTTTGAGAAAGGAATATGGACTTTGGATGTTGAGTTACTTCACCAAGATATTAATGAACATAGCCCAAATCAGTCATTTCAAAACCTTTCCTCAATTCCTTCTTTATGGATGCAATGTAGCTTTCATTGTTCCCTGTCATCAAAAGATCATCTACATATACCACAAGATATACAACTGTTTTGCCAACTTTCTTGACAAATAAAGTTGCATCATCAAGATCATAACGTTTGAAATTGAGTTTCAGAAGATGCTTAGTTAGTTTTTCATACCAAGGTCGCAATGCTTGTTTGAGGCCATACAAGGATTTCACAAGTTTTCATACTTTATGTTCATGTCCTCTCACAGCAAATCCTTCAGGCTGGGAAATAAAAACATTCTCTTTTAGATCTCCATTTAAGAAAGCAGTTTTTACATCCATTTGATGGACTTTCCAACCGTTCTGAGCTGCTAGGGCAAAGAGTGTCCGAATGGTAGCCCATTTTGTTGTGGGGACAAAAGTCTCCTCATAATCCACCCCTTCCTTATGTGCAAAACCTTTTGCCACAAGCCTGCCTTTGTGCTTTTCAAGTGAGCAATCAGCTTTATACTTGTTCTTGTAGACCCACTTGCAGCCAATTGGTTTGGTTCTTAATGGAGGATCAACTAGCTTCCAAGTTCCCATTCTTTATCAGGGCATCATACTCCTTTTGCATCGCTTCTTTCCATTCATCATGAGAAGCAGCTTCTTTGAAGGAAGTTGGTTTGAAATCTATAGACAAATTCAATTCACAATCACAAGAAACATCCATATCAACAGGTGAATCAGAGTCATTTACATCACCTCCATTTTGCCGGTTTGAATTTATAGTTCTTGTCTTTCCAACCTCATCACGATGAACACTTTCAAGTGTCTTTGCCAGCCACTTTGGGGGACCTTTCTCAGATGGTCTAGGCTCCGTTGATTGAGTTGGGACTGAATCAAGATTGAGTCTCCCAATTCTATTAATCACATCACTTAAAGTATCATCTGTTGTTGGAGTTTCAGGCGGGGGAGAGAGTTCTTCAGAAGAAGATTCCACAGGTTGATCTAGTATAGGAATCCCCCCTTCAAGATGTGGAATCTGATTATCAAATTCTTGAAATGATTTTGCATTTGCGAATCTATCCAAGCGATCAAGTTGCCGCTCAACAACATTGTCAGTTTTGGATGATTCAAGAAAGATTACATCTCTAGATACAACAAGCTTTTTATTGACTTCATCATAGAGACGGTATGCTTTGGAGGTATTTGAATACCCCAGGAAGATACACTTACGACCTTTTGCACCAAGTTTGTTTCTATGTACCTTTGGTATCAAGGCATAATAGGTGGAACCAAAGACCCTGAGATGCTTTACCGAAGGAACGTGCCCATACCACATTTCATAGGGAGTCTTGTTTCTGATAGCATTAGATGGACATCTATTCTTTATATATACAGCACATAGAACTGCATCAGCCCAAAACATCAATTTTACATTTTTGAAAAACATCATGGAGCGCACCATATTTAAGATTGTCCTATTCATTCTTTCAGCTACACCGTTCTGTTGGGGATTATAAGGCACAGTTGTTTGATGTTTGATCCCATGTTGGCAAAGATAGTTTTCAAATTCATTTGAAGTATATTCTTTTCCATTATCAGTGTGAATAGAGCCAATATGAGATTGTGCATCATTTTCAATCCATGTATGAAAGTTCTTGAATGTTTGAAAAGCATCAGATTTGTTCTTCAATAAATAAACCCAACACATTCTAGTGTAGTCATCAATAAATGTCATCATATATTTATTTCCATTTGCAGAAGGAACAAGCATTGGACCACATAAATCTGAATGAATGAGTTCCAGTTTTCTATGTGATCTTGAATGTGAATCATGAAAAGACTGTTTGCTATGCTTTCCTAGAATACAAGCATCACATTGCTTAAGTTTCCTAGGAATTGTAGGCAAACCAACAACACCATTTTTCTTCAACAAGTGAAGGTTGTCATAGTTCAAATGTCCAAATGTAGCATGCCATAATAAACTTGATGGAAGTGTACCTTCTTCATAATGAGAGTTGTATGAGAAATGTTGTGCATGAGCAGAGGTACCCAATAGCTTGAGAAGCCTTTCTTCTTCTATCCCCCTCATGACAAGTGAGTGGTCAAATGCTTTTCTCACCTCAAGCTTGTCATCAAACATATGAATGGAGTGACCTTGCTAGCGGATGTGGACAAAGGACAACAAGTTTCTCTTTAGTTGTGGGAGATATAGAACATGATGCAGAAGAAAGTCTGGAAGACCAGGCAATTTGAGCCTGGTTGTGCCAAGCCTTGATGTCTTGAGTTTTGATTGGTCTGCAAAGTATACTACTCCATCAACATTGTCAGTAAATTCTTCAAAAAAAATCTTTTCTATGAGTCATGTGGCAAGTTGCTCCTGAATCAAGAAACCAATCATTTTTCCAAGAAGCAAGTGAAGCATTAAATAAATCTTCATTTACTCCGATATTACATTGTGCCACAACATAATGAGCGGATTCAGGTGCTTTACCTTTGTCTGTGTCATTAGTTTTGCCTTTGGGTTGGTTTCTTCGCTGCACAATTTTGTCCCAAGGTAACTTGCATGTAGAGGCATCGTGTGATCCATTTCTTTTGCAGTGTATGCAGTGAAAATCTGACTTTTCTCCTTGAGAGTGTCTGCCCCCCTTACCTCTGAAATATCTTCTTCTTCCTCTTCGACCACCTCTTCCTCTGGAAGAATCTTTGGCAAAATTCTTTTCTTTATGAGAAAGGCACACAGCCTCTTCAAAGATTCAGGGGTTGTCTTTTTTCCAAAAGCAAAGGTAATATCTTTGAGATTTCTTTGCTTGCAATGACTCAAGATAATTTTAGGATAACAAGAAAAGTCAAAGGTAATATCTTTGAGATTTCCATTTGCTTGCAATGACTCAAGATAATTAGAGTAAGTAGGATAAAGTGCCTTGAGAAAAGCAATAAGAGGAATATCCAATTCAACCTTAGTGGATTTGATATCAGGCATTATATATTTTACTTCGGATGTAAGAGCAAGAGGATCATTATTTTGTAATTCAATAGTGAAGAGTTTAATCATGAGTTGAACAACTTCAAGTGCAGAGTGTGAGTCATAGAGTTCTTTCAGCTTTTGTAAGGCTTCGAAAGCAGTTGAAAATGGCGAAATATGGCAACTCACCTCTTCACTTATAGATGTTGCAATTAATGCGTAGGCTTTACTGTTCTTATTTTCCCAAATGGCGAACTCTTTGTCTGAGGTAGGTTGTTCTGGCTCTTTGTCTCCGTCTCCAACACACACTTCTTTCCACAACTCATTGAAAATGAGGGTGTGTTTTATCATCCGAGACCACTCAGGATAGTTCTCCTTGCTAGTGAGAACTATTCCCACAATAGATATGATTGAATGCATTGTAAAATCTGTGTGTTGTAAAAAAATACTTCTGCTGCAAAATTTTACTCCTAATGGTAAGAAAATCTAATTTTGATATATGGCAGAGGTATATTTGAGGGAGGTGTTATTTGGGGGAAGGTGTTATTGGGAGATGTAAACCTAATGTATGACACGACAAGGTATGACCACCGTTACGTATGATCACTGGAGGAGGTAACACTGCGGAGGGGAGGTATTACTGCGGAGTAGTAGTATGGTGAGAGACTATGGTTTGAGTCCTTTTTTTTTATAGCGGTATCCTAGAGAAAGGAGAGCGGTTACCATGTGTTGAATGAAAAACAAGACAAATATTAAAACTGGTATCAAAAAGCACAGTTAAATATATTAACCGATGCGAGTATATGATGACGAATCCCATTTAAGAGACAACATACAACATACCGCGGGGAGGCACAACATATAGCATACAACATTACTACGGAGAGCGGTATAATATGGAGACAACAGAAGTTAACACAAAGCATTTTCCATAGTTTATAAAAATGCTATGACAGTTATAAACGTATACCATTCCGCACCATTTCGTTGTGCCTGTGGTATGGAGGTCTGTTGGAGGGCACTGCTCGTGGCTTCAGATTGAACCAAGATTATTCCATGCTCACCGCACCATTATGCGCTGCACTACATTCACGCATCACCTCCAAGCAAAATCATTAAATGCATATAAAATAATTCCGCACCAGAAGTATCCAAAGATGCACCTTCCAGTTATAAAACATAGTCTTCAAAACATTTAACGAACAGGTAGCATGACCATGTCCTCAGAGCAGCGGAGCATCCTCCTCATACCACTCCGCTCTATGTTGTTCAATCGGTGGTATCGGTTCTTTACTTCACTAGAAGCCGAAGGCACCAAAGTATGGAGACCAAAGGTAGTATGATATGCGTGGAACATGGGCCAAAAATGCATATGACAATGTAGGATTTAGGAGTATGATAGAGGCCTCAGGAGTATGACAGAGATGTCAATTCTGCAAAATAGGCAGGTAATTGACACCAGGAGTTACACAAAAGCTAATTTTGGGAGCTGGCTCTGATACCATGTCAGACCAAGCAGCAACTCCTCGAATCAATTCATTCTATTGATTCAGGGTGGTCTTTATTATATACATGAGGGAGAGACTGTTCATTTCATCTCCTTGTGACTCTTCATATTTTCCATTATTTATTTACATCAGTTACACTTATTCACCCAATCCTGATGATTAGGTGTCAACAGTTGCTTAATATCTGCCTCTAATGTAAAAAGGAATTGATAGCATAATAATCCTCATGAAAATAATTATAGGGTAGTATAATATAGAGTTATTATATTAAGATTGCATAGATGTTGAGATTTATGTAGTCAAAACATGTGAATTAAGGTAATGTTTACCCTAATTAAGTTGTCAAAAATATATATCAAATTAAGGTCACTCTTATTGAGAAGGTTTATATACTCAAATGTAATATAAATTTTAATTTATATATGCTTTATAATTTATAAATATCTTAGTGAATAATAACGAATTTTACATGATAACTGAAGAAATAAAATAAAAATGAAGTTGAGTAATAATCTATATTTTAAACTCTAATTTTAAGGCCATGTCAATATTTGCATAAAACTAAACCATAAATTCAAACTTTTAGTCTTTTAATAATCTCAATCCTTGAGAGGTAAACTCACAAAGATTCTTACAAAAGTTAAAAATGATATGGTAAATGCACAACCTATGTATAAATCTTGTGTAGAAATCAATCTTTCTAAATATCTTTCGAGGAACATAAGCACCTACATGAAACAATCATTAAAATATGAACACATCAATTTTTGTTATATATCTTATTTTGGGGTAGCTCAGAAAATAGTTTGTTACTTTAATTGTAGAGTTGTGAAAGAACATACTAAATCTGCTAGACCCTCATTAAAACCTAATATAACCAAAAACCTAATGTAATTTAGGTTAAAAATTATTTTTTAATTTTCCAAATATTCAATTTAATATTTGTTTTTTCAAAACTTTAATAAACTTATTTTAAAATTTCAAAACTACTTTAAAAATAATAAAAAACTAAACTAAAATAATAATAGTTATTAAAAAAATTATTATTTTTATTATAAAAAAATTTACTTGAAATTTGAAACTTTATATAAGCTAATAAACCAAAAAAAAACTGTGAGTTATAAATTTATTTTTAAATCAAATGTAACGTTTTAATGTAATTGAAAATTTATTATTTTAAAATGAATTATTTTTTATTATTTTTTTTCTTTGAAGGTGGCAAAACTTATCAAACTCAGGTGCTAAACCAATAGTGAGGACAACCATCTGTGGCTGCTATCCGCGACTGTCAGTTTGACTCATCACTGTTACCACCTGTAATAACCCACTGGTGGTCTGTAAGGGAGTAGGTTTCACTCCTGCCATATGCCTCTGGGTCTTGGGCCGTTAACCTGTTTCCTTACATCCAAGACGAGGAGCTTTTAGCCAAACAAAAGCAGTTTTACAGCATTTTCCAGGCCGAACTATTTTAAAATGAATTAATTTAAAAATGTTTTAAAATTTATTTTATAATAAAAATTAACTTTCTTCAAAAACAAGAAAAAGTTATATATATTTATAACTTTTTTATCATGATTTAAGTCGATAGAAATAGTATTTGTTACAATTTTGTTAATTATTATTCTTATTATAATTTTTTTTATATAAACCCATAACTAAAAAAAAGTTATAAAATTATTTCCAAATGAAATCATAATGTTTATAATGTAATCAAAGCATAATGTTTGTAATGTAATCAGAGCGGAATCTGACTTTTGATTTTTTAGTGAACTTTATTAACCAACGATCATTTACTTTTTTCACAGTATATTTCGCGAAAGAGGACGCTCGGAGTAATGTTAATAAATGGTGCCAGTCAACCGTGCAGCTGTCAAATCCATATGTATTTATTTTTTATTGGATAATTATGGGCATTTGGTGTTCGGAGTTTGTCTGTTGGTGCATGAGAGGTTTTTGATGGTGTTGAATCTATTTCCACCATCAAAAACATGTTTAGACACTGCCACTGCATGATTTTTGGATTTTTTTGCCTGGATTTTAGCTATTTTTTATTTTCTGAGCAATTTCTATGACTCGGTAGAAGAATTCCATAAAAATAATCAAATCCATAATAATAATCAAATCTTTAATTTTAACCAATTGAAAAAAAAATGAATTTCAAAAATATTTTTAATTTTAAAAAAATTCACTCTAATATTTATTTTTCTTAAAAAGTTAATAAACTTTGTAGAGTGATTAAAAAATTTCAGAGATGAAAGCTTTTTGACCCTAAACTGATTAGGGTATAACTTGTTTTAGGTAAATATAATAACCCCAAAATATTACTATCATTTTAAAACTAAGCCCAGGTTGATGTTATAATGTTAAAATATTCTTGAAATTATTGGAAACATAGCTTGATACAAGTATTGCAATATCTAAAACTTCAACAACCTACTTTGTTGGGTCTCTTCAACAATAAAGGTTTGAGATTAACATTATACATTGTCTTTATTGTGTGATTGCCAATTTTAAATTGGTTATTTAGAATTAAGTTATTAAAATTTAAAATTAAGTTCTTCAATTTTAGAATCAATATGTAAAACTTCAACAACCTACTTTGTTGGGTCTTTTCAACAATAAAGGTTTGAGATTAACATTATACAGTGTCTTTATTGTGTGATTGCCAATTTTAAATTGGTTATTTAGAATTACGTTATTAAAATTTAAAATTAAGTTTTTTTAATTTTAGAATCAATAATGTAGGACATTTTTTTCATTCATTCAATAAATTCTTGTTCACAAATTACATTAAAAAATATTATTATAAATCAAACCTCTTTTATTTTAAATAAGTGTAATATGCATAGTTGTTGTTAGTACCTATTTTTTTTTTTAAAACCAGAATGAGTAGATTTTTTATATAAGTATAGCGCACCTGTTCGTAAACAAAACCGGGATTTTACATAGTTTTTTCAAGCCTTCAAAGCGCCGATGATATATCATTTGGTCTACAAACTTGCTGTATAAGTGTTCCCTATTCTTCTCACAAAGATTCCCCATTCCAGAGCTCGTACAACTATAAATTCAAAAAAACTAAAACATTAAATATTTACATTTACATTGTGCCATTTAGAAACTGTGAGAAAAAAATTATAAAAACTAAATATCCATTGGCGCTAGACTGTTAAGGTCCAAGCCAGTGGAGACTTCTTTGGTGCCTTTGTTCAGGTCCAACTCGGTAGAGTCCTCCTCGTTTTTCTTGCTGCTCTCCTCCACTTTGAGCTTCAACTGCTCAATTTGTTGTCGCAGTGCATCTACTTCATCTTCCAGCTGTCGAATACGCTCCCTCTTTTCTAGTTGTCTCTCCTACATCGTCAGGTTCTCTTGTTGCTGATGATGTATGATGTGTTGCAATTCAGCCATGCCTTCCCTTAAATCCAAGTGGTCCTGCACACAGTTGATGTAGGTTGGCTGATTTCTCCTACCCGCCAAAGAAATTCCCACCCGCGACCCCCCTAACCTCGGCCTGCAACTGCCCCAAGAGCCCGACCAAGAACTATCCTCTACACTCTGCACACTCAAATCCATCTTCAGACTACCCAGAATGTCCCAAAACCTTCTGTCACTCCTGCTCAATTCTAGGATGCGCTTGACCCACCAGTCCAGGAGCCACCTTCCACCACCCTGTCCACCTCACTGGCCTCCAACCAAGCCCCAAGGATCTGACCCAGGACACCCTCACAGACCTGAGGTTTATAAACCTTCTCTCCAACAACAATCTTAAAATCAGTTGTGTTCAAACAGACTTCCCTCCGTGGGTCGACGCTCAATTCTTCCCCGAGGTTTTGGCCCTGAATCTCCTCCCAATTCAACAAATTAATGACACTCAACCCAACAATAACACTCAAACCCTCAATTGCACTCAGACCTGCGCCCCCCTGAAAATTCCCACTCGAAATCTCAGATACCTCTGACTCCTTGAGTTTCTGCCCATCAACCCAGACCCAACAACTAACTTGCAGCAATCTCAGTTTTAGCCACCAGGCCTTCGCAGAGGCCACTTGAGCAAAATAGAACCTTAAACCATAAAAAATGAACATACCATTATTCCTTTTATAGCAGCTGCAAGAATGAGTGATGATGTTGTACCGTGTGAAGAAGCTGATGCAGCTGAGATCTCGATGGACTTCCATTATTTCCCAGCCGTCCACCATAAAATCCCAACACTTCTCCTGGTCCATCCTTCCCATCCTAAGCATCCTCCCACGAGCGAACATGGTTGTTTTGTGCACCAGAATTAAATGTTGCTCTAAAATCCCCATAATCCTGCAATCTCCTGAGGTGGTGCGTCGTCCTTTGCACCTTGAACCAGGGCGTGGGAATTGAATACACACGCATAGGTCTCTTTCATGAGCAAGTGTAGTACCAGGGTGATGAACACCGACACGTCACAGATGTAAGCAGAGGACGCTCCTTCTATGAGGATCCATGATAGAGCTTTTCATGGGCTCACATGTAATGATGTGATAGGGCCCAAGGGACATGGGGATGCGGTGGGTAGGGGTGGAGAACATGGCGGGAAAGAGGGGAGGCAGGATAGGATGGGAGAGGGGAGCGACAAGGAAAATGAGAGGAGAATGGCGGAGGGAAGGGATGGGGGGATTAATAGGGAAGAGGGGAGGCGAAGGGAAGGGGAGGGGATGGAAAGGAAAGGGGGAGGGCTAAGGGGAGGGTGGAGGGGCCAAATAGCCACCCTAAGAAATTTGAAAGCAATATCTCCAATTCCAAAATTTGTTGACTTCCTTGCAAGGCTAAGAGCAACCTCCACAATCCAAAATTTGTATCTCATCAACACACTTATGGGATGTTAGTCGTGCTCATGACCTCATTCACAATGCACCTTTCTTCTCTCAACTGGCATGCATGGTTAGCCTGTTTGTCAGCTTCGTGGTTATTTCCTCTGAGAATATGGAAGAAAGACACCAATTCGAAGGAGGGGATCAACCCCTGGGATCTCTTGATAATTTGGTTCAAGGTAGTGTTTTTAGTTGATGAAGCATAGATCATATGCCTAATAATTATCATGGAGTCTCCTAAAACCTGTATTTTTTTTATGCCCTTCTTTTGAGCCAGTGTGAGGCCCAGGAACAAGCCATACACTTCTGCTTGGTTGTTGGTCTTCCGTCTAAGCCCCCAAGAATATCTATATTCAATGATTCCTTCGAGATTACTGAGAATACCTCCCCCTCTTGGCACCCCATAGTACCTGCCTCTTATGCAAAAGGTAATTGATAGCCATTATTGAATTCATGAACAAATTCACGAATCTAATAATGAAAAATATTTTAATACGATGAAGGGGAGTAATTAATGGATTAAATAACCTTGGACTAAAATAGAGATAGGTGCATAGATAATTTTAGATGGAGAATTAGCCTAAGCATTATCGTTTGTTACAAAAGTTAAGCATTCATTGAAATGTGCTTGTGCACATTTTATTCCATCTTTAAGTTGTGGGACCAAATAAAGAGGAGAAAATACAATGTCTAGTATCTTTATATTAAATAATGTATATATATGATATAAATAAAATAAATAATTTCTTAAAAAGATAATTATTGTAACAAACTATTTATTTAACTTTAAATTTATACTCATCATAATTCAATGACAAAAAAATAATTTATGGTAGAATTTCTATGTCGAAAAATTCAAACTGATATGAAGTATCCCATGACTTTGTGGCAAAGAATTCATATATAATAAAATATTTAATATAAAAAATTGCAATGTCTATTATATCAAAATAAAAATTCTAATTACACAAAGGCTTGAGTGTCACTGATAAAACATCCTAATTTTTAATTTAATTTATTTTATTTGATAATTTTAAATAATGATTAAAATTGTGAACTCAAAAGAGAAAATCTTATTTATTATAGTGTTGAATTAGATTTTATTTTTTATATTGCATAATGATTTAAAATTGAATTGTGAACAATATAATATAGGTAAGGTTTATTGAGTAAAATGATTGAACCAAGTCCATTCAATAATAAAAGTGAGAGAAAAAAATGAAGAAAAGAGAAAATTCATTGTAATATGCAGTGTTACTGCTTTTGTTTTTTAAATCAACCAGTTTCTATGGTTAGTAAAAACATGAAACATAATGACAACTATTTTTGTTGGAAAAAAAATATTAATTATGGAAAAACCCATAAATTTGGATTTTTTTTGTTTGAAAAATAATTTATGAGGACACTTGGCGATTAGAGGGTTTTTCTTATTTTTTATTATTTTAAACAAATTTTAATTTTGAAAATTTGATTTTAAACCACATAAAATTAGTCATCCCCCGAAATTCAAATTTTAAAAATTCAAAAAATAATTTTCAATCTTAATATTTAATTTTACAAAAACTTTAATAAACTTTGGAAATATTTTCTAAAAAAATAGAAATTAATTAAGAGTCAAAGCATTTTGACTCAAACCCATTACAATATCAGGTATTAAAAGTGGTAACTTTCCTATTAAGGGAAGACCTATCTTCTATTAGTTTGAATATTGTGGGTATTCTTCAAGTTAAATGCCCTGGGCATATGTGCCTAAAATGTCATAGTCTAACCATACTATTTTTTTTGCCCTGAAAATCATCGAAATTCCGGCAGGGATTTTTGTAAATCCAGGTTACAGCTGTCAAACTTCAAGATTTTGGGTGCCCCGGAAGTTTTTGATGGTGCTGAATCCATTTCCACCATAAAAAACATGATGTAAAAACTGCTTCTGCAAGATTTGTTGAAATTCTTTTACCCAGATTCCAGTCACTTTTCACTGTCCTGAAAATTTCTCCACCTCGGTAGACTTGTCCACCTAAAATTATTATCCATTTAAAAATAAAATTATTAGTATGTGGCAATTAAGGGTTTTACAATAGCACAAAAAAAAAATATAAACGATTGGTTTAAATCCATTATGAAATTCTGCCTGATTTAATTGATTTGAACATGTATGAAATATATTGTTATTATTGCCGTGTAGATTTTATAGATGTTATAATTGTTCCATCACAACATAAGAAATATTAGTGGAATGGAATACCCGTACTGTTATGTATCCCTAAGCAATTGTCACCATTCTCTAATTTGGCTTTTAGATTTTTTTTTAAATATAATATTCAAGAAATACCTATTAATTTTAAATTTTAAATCATATGAAATGATAGCAATTACTCTGAAAGAATATGTAAGGTTTTAACTAATTAGGTTTTTTAATTTACAATTTTTTAAAATACAATCTTCAAAGAATTCCTATTAGTTTTAAATTCTGTATCATAGGAAATTAGTTTTAAATTCTAAATTATAGGAAATGATAACAAATACTGTAAATTATAAATTATAGGAAATTAGTTTTAAATTCTAAATCATAGGAAATGATAAAAAACACTCTGAAAAGAATATGTAAGTTTTTAACTAGTTAGGTTACAACAACAAAAGTTGTGTAAACAGAAAATTGTTCTTTCATATTAATATTATAAAAAATTAATATTATGAATTTAATTTTTTTTTTGGGAGGATTGAAATAAAATATAGTTATTAAAATAAAAATGGCTTTTTTTTGTCAAAAATAATAATTTTAATTTTGAATAATTATAGTTAATCGTTATATTTTTTAATGAAAAAATAAATATAACTAAAAATTCAATTTTCCATTTAGATCTTCTAAATGAGAATATGTGACAATATGTTTAGATCATCTTATGGATATTATTTAAACTCTTTTTTTATTAGGTAAGAATTAAGTTTTTTCATCAACTTAATGTAGAATTATTAAAACTCGTGAAATTTTGGCTAAAAATCATGATAAGTGAAGTCTTTGAAAAGGATTATGGAATAACATTATTCTCTAGAAAAGGACAACCACCTTTATATCTCCAATTATTTTTTTTGTTGAAATTGCATATGAAAGATTTTGTCCTTTAGCATTTTCAAAGTTAATAATTTACCTTTCCTTTTTTCATTTTAAATGAAAAACGTAATTTATTTTATGTTGTCAACATCATTTTAGAAGGATAATTTATCAAATAAGTAGCATTTATGTATTTTTTAGTTTTCCTTTCTATATTCTTCCAAGATTAGGTGATTGAGGGGCTGATAGGACAAGAGGTAGAAGATTATACAAGATCCTAGAAATATGATGGCACAAAATTGAAGGTGTGGCCACTTCATGTGGCTTGAATAGTCCATCTGGCATTGGATTATGGCTTAGAGTCTACTCATGGCACCTTTGTCTATTGTCATGACTATTCCACTCATTATTCACATTGACGTTCTTGTATTTTTCCATGGATTTTTCCACAACGACCGGCTTCTAGTAATTCTCATGGATCCCTATCCTTTTCATTATGGTCACCCTCCCATACAATAGACTAAGGCCAAACCTGTAGCTAGGGAGGTTGATTAACTCTTTCATAGAGAGGTCAACCCCATAGATAGGAAGAAATTGAAGATGATTGAGGAAGAGGTTAAATTTGAGAGAGTTTTTATCATAGATGAGAAGATTTAGGTTGAAGCTATTAGATTTATTCTCGACACAAGTACTAGTTGCACCTACAACACTAAATATTTTATAACCCTGGAGTTTTATTAGCATATGAAGCTAATGGTAGCACACACTTTCACTATCCATGAGGCTCAAAGACTGGAGATGTGTGTGCATTTGGACATGGTTGAGGAGTAGGGACACATTCTTCTTTCCCTTTGCAAGTGGCTTGCTAAGAAGTAAGGTAGAATACAAGATTTTGAGCTTGGGCCTAGCAATCAGGATAACCCCATTGATATCCATGCTTACATTCGTGATAGCTTTGTCCCTTTACAAAACTAGTGCTAAGGATCCATGTTTGGTTCACCATAGATTGCAATTTTTTAGATCCTTAAGTTTTACGAGTCTACTATGTTAGAAGTAACAAGAATACTTGATTTCCCTACCAGCAAGACTATCCTTTAAATAAATTTTATTTGTTTAGATACATTACTAGTTTTTGAACAGTCTGGTTTCCCTAACGAGCAAGATTCACAGAACTTAGTTGCTCAAGTCTGGCTTCATTCGTGCTTTGGCTTGGACTAGGAAAGAGAGATACCCCCTCTCCTACTTGTTGGATCATGCGCCCGAGGCTGTGCCGCCTGGCTTCTGATCACAAACTAGTGACCTTAGTTGCCATTCCTAGGGACCGCACAGGTGACTGCGGGGGGAATTCCCATGGTACTTGAGACAGACTTTACATCACTTTCATAGTACTTCTGGAGGGTGCCCTTGCAAAGCTTGTAGATTCAACAACTTATGTGATATTCTAAAATAGAAGACAAGAATCTACTCTACTCTTTAGCAGAAACCAAAATTGATTGATGAAAGCAATAAGCAGAAAAGGAAGAATTTCAATCGCACATAACACAATATTTCTCTGGGGAAAGTAATTGTTAAAAACCGCGACTATATAGATTGTATTAACCAGAATATCTGAGAAGAAAATATAATGTTTTTTCAACCCGAACAATTCCTGCACAAATACAATCTATCTCTATGTTTCCGAGGCAAGCATTGGATGAATACAATATGCTCTGCTCAACCTTGAGCTCAACCTGCACAAGTATTTTCTATATATGCCTGACTAACTGCCTTTGGCCAATACTTAGCCAAATTCCTAGCCTTCCAAGCTCCTACTTCCTTGCACAATCTCCAAGGGAATTAGCCCATATTTAATTGGGAAATCCCTCAATACAATTGTGCAATCCATCATAGGCCTTCTACTGATTGCATGCACCATCTGTACAACTTGGAAAATTATATAATTGGTAGTACACTGTCCCTGAACTCTAATCTCAATTGGGTCTTCCTCTAAACTCACATGCATGAGTTAATTATGAGTGAATTATAAGTTATCTAATTGACCAATGCATGTGAACTAAATCCAATTTTGTTCACTTGACCACTCACTAGTTCCTCCAACAATTAGAACTAGTTTAACTGAATGTAACTCAGTTAAACTGAATTAAATAATTACAACTCAATAAGAACTCAACTTGGGTCCCTAAAATTTATAGATCACCCTACATGACTCTAGATAGACTTCCAGCTCGAATTTACTGAGCCAACTAAGTCAACTTAACTTAGTTAACTGCTACAAGCTGCTATGAGACTGGAATTGCAATATAATTCCCAATTTAATTCAAGGACAAATTACATTAGGATTTTCTTGATGTTATTTTTAACATTTCTTGTTGTTATTTTCAGCACTCCCTCTCAACAAGAAAGGAATTAAACTCTAACCCAATCATGTACCTTTGGAATGTTCTGCATGCAACACTTCTCTCTAGAGTTGTTGCTACTGTAACTTCTGAAACTGAAAAAGCATCCAAACTGAATCAGTATGATGCATCTGTCACTAGAGTTTTTGAATGCTACTAGCTACTTCGTTTTCTACTGAAAAATTTGTGTTTTTGTTGACTCTGCAATGTGCCATTTTCACTGCTTCCAACTTTGCTTTGTGCTCCCCAGTATCTGGCTGCTTTTAGTCTTTTCCTCTGTCACTCTGACATTTGACTGCATCAACTACCAATGATCCATCTTGCTGCTATGTATTGTGGGCTCTTGTAGCAAGGTAATGATCCATGAGACAAAACATCTCAATGGACCCTGCCCAAATTTATGCACCCTTGGGACTATTACTTCACATCACCCCACCTCTCACCTGGAGGTATGGCTACATGTGCTCCCTCTGCCCACTTGGCTTAAAATTCCCCCCTGTCGTAGGTCTCTTCTTGAGTGGATGTCTCCACTCGGTCTCCTCTCTGCTTCTCCAATTGTGGCTGCTCCACAACTTTTTGAGGCTTCTTCTGGGGTTGCATGTTGAGAGGTAATTCAATCTCCCAAGGCTTTGCATGCATCTTGTACCTCAAGTGCATACAGGTTATTGACTCACACACCGATCTGTTCCACTTGTCCCGTGGCGATGTGTCTAAGGAAAACCTTTCCTTTACTAAAAATCACATCATAGCCACGGTCTTCCAATATCGTGACATAAACAAGATTCTTCTTTAGTCCTAGAACATACATCACCTCTGTGACTCTGAGAGGGGAGCTAGACTCCCTCTGAAAGGTAATTGTACTGATGTCAGTCGCACTATACCTCCCACCATATCCAAACTCTATGTTCTTCTTGAGGTCTTTCTCCTCAAAGTCATTGAAGAGATCTCTATTCCTCGTCATATGGAATGAGGCACCCCTGTCGAGATACCACATGCTTCCCATTACAGTGTTGGCCATGCATGCAATGGCAGTGAAATCAAGTTCGAATTGTGAAGCTAAAGCTTCACCTACTGCTACAAATGCAGGCTGGTTTTTGCTTGCTTTCTTTTGTGGGAAATTTGTGGCAAAGTGCCCGTACTCGTGACAGTGAAAACACTTGACTTTTGACAAGTCCTTCTTGCTGTCCTCCTCACCTTGGGACTTATTTCCCTTAGATTTATTTTCTTTCTGACTAATGCAAAGTCCTCTTCCACTTCTTTGGAGCAAGTCCCATCTCTGGTGTTCAACCGAAATTCTTTTTGTACCAAATTCGACCACATCTGCTCCCAATCTAGTAGCTTCTCCCTCCCATTAACAGAGTCCTGGTAACTGTGCCAGCTCTTGGGAAGTCCTAGAAGATCTAGGCTCACCATATCGTCTTTAACAATAGTAATCCCGACACTTCCAAGCTCATCCCAATAATGGGTGAGCTTGGTAAAGTACTTTGGGATTGAGTCACCCTTCTCCATATTGATCTTTCTGAGTTTGTCCTTCAGTGCCAACTTCATATCATCACTACTATTTTGAAACAGGTCTGTCAATGCCTTCCACATTGAGTATGGAGTGTCCTTACCATGGAGAATCAAGATAATGTGATCTCAAACTCCTTCCAGGATAATCCTTCTCGCTTTTGCCACACAATGATCAGGGACTCAGTATTTAGCTCAAAAATCAAAATTCTCATAATGGCTCGAAACCTGAATGACTGCGTTTGTCTCGGAAAAATGATCCTAACACAACTCATTTCACTAAAAACCGAGTTCGTATGAGGAAGTTATTGAGTTTTGTCTGCTTTTCTAAACAGAAGAAAATTTTGCAAAAAAAAAAATGCCCAGTCACTGCCATGTCAATAGTCCATACTGCTGATGTGGCAAGTGACTAGATGGGGTCAACTTTTGGTCAACGGATCAATCAGATCTCGCCAAGGGTCTGATTTTTATTGGTTGATTAGAGGTGGTGATGTGGCATATTTGATTGGTTTAGAATAGGACCAATGAGGAGGGGACAAGTGGCAATCCCAAAGGTCGCCACGTGCCCCTCCCCAAAGGACTAGTTTATGGGAAGTGGCAAAAATTTTATGGAGGTGTCGGGGTTCGACCCCGCGACCTCCCCTCCGCAAGCCGAAGATCTTAACCGTCTCTCCTACAGCTTGGTTCTTAACCTCATAGTTCACCGCATAACTTTATTGTTGAACAATTTTACATTTGGGGGTTACGAAGGCCAACCCTCCTTGTGAACATACCAAACATGTAACGGTTGTGGTTAATGTTACATCTGATGCCAACCTAAACCCCGAAACCATAGCGGTTAACACAACATGTGAACACCTCTATGTAAACCACCAGGTTGTTGGGCATGGAATCCCCCCACGGCATGTTTTGGGGCTCAAAACCCAATTTTTGAGTTGATATTGTTGTAAAGCTCTACGAATTGCGGGTGCGAAATGTATGTTAGAGTCATAGGATTGTTTGCCCTAAGTTTTGAATGTAATGTCGACCTACCCATGGTCCGCGGACCATGGGATTGTATAAATAGAGCGAGGCTCTAAGTTGTAAAGGGATCAGCAAGAAGACGATGGGCATGAAGGGTCTTAGAGATTAAGTCGAAGTGCGAAGTATGTTTTGGCTCGTAGAGTAGGAGAAGGCTCTGCAGTTTAGTGCGCAGAGGCCTAGTAGAGTCCGCAGTTGAGTGCGCGGACCCCTGAAGCTAAGTGCGCAGGGCGGAGACGAGTTTGTAACCAAGGAAGAGAATAATAAAGAGAAGTTTTATCCAAATTCTGTGTATCTGTTCTTGAGTAATTACATGTATGATATCCATTGAAAATACATTGTTTCTTTACTGTGCGCACTTGTATGAATTGTGAATATTGTTAAGTATAACTGAAAGTATACAAAGCTAAGTTAATCAACTAATATTAGATTACTAGTAAGGACTTGGATAATAACACTGTTCGGCCCCCGAGTAGGGCTGCGCGAAGTTAGCATCTCAAGCTGTGAGGCTCGTGTAAGTGTGCGTAGTGATGTGCATGCAGGGTCGAACCATGAACCCCTTGCACCCATCAGACATCTCCAGGGTGTGGAAACTTGGTTCTAGCACCTTCCCATACTACTTCGGGTGAGACCTAACTCCGCCTTCTGTGGATTGTTGCCAAAAGGGCCAGTAGTACTAGCATTTGTTTGGCTGAATCACCTCTGAACATGGGTCAGGCCCCAACAAGCCAACAAATGGTTCCGTTGTCGGGATCGGGTTCTGCACAAGGGATATCTGATGTCGTGTCACTGGAATTCGACAAAGAAAGAAATTGAAAAGTGGCTAGACAAAAAGATTCATGAGTTCGCGGCGCAGGAAAATAGGAATCCACGAGTATCAAAGGAACAATGGTTAGAGCACTACGTGTATACATAAATCCACAAAATTTTCTTTGCATCCTTCCCCTCTGAATTGTACGAGTGGAACGCGAAGCTAGCGGATAGTCAGGGAAGGTGTAAGCTCGACAAACCAATCATGTGGACTCCAAAGTTGGTGCGCAGACTAGAAGTGTCGAAAGATAAGATCGCACGTGTTGTGGACCATTGGCTCGATTGAATCATAGGAGGGTTTATCACCGAGTTCGTGGTAGATACATTAGTCAGCTAGCGAGGCGGAACAACACTTCCTCAAAGGGTCGCGAGGTAAGTATATTAAATCTTTAAACACTTGGATTAAAATGCTACTGTGTGAAAAGCATGTTATGCGAATAAATTGATGTTTGGGGCTACACGAAGTGGGAGAATCTATAGAAACGAAGGTAGCGCAAAGATAGAAAATAGCACCTTGATTTCGCCTTGGTGGGAAAGTGAGGAAGAGCTCGAAAAAGTTTCTCCGAGAAGCACAATCAGCCTGATAAGGCAGCGAAATCTGCGCATACCACTCCCACCAACACCACCACCGGTTTCACCATCGTCACCTCCATCTCCGCCCATACCACCTCCGCCACCACCACAGTTCAGTATGGAAAGCGCAATAAAGTTGCCGATATTCAAAGGAGTAGGGAGCAAAGATCCGGACCAATTTTGGTTCGTGGTAAAGGTTGTATGGGAAGTGCAAGGAGTCACGGATGACAACATAAAGAAGGCAACACTAGTAAGCACGTTGCAGGATTGCGCACTGGCGTGGTACATTAAGCACTCTAATGAAAATCCAAACGCAGGGATCGCAGATATCCAAACTGCACTTAACAAGGAATTTAGCAGGCCAAAATCGGAGACACGGTCGATTATCGGGTTTAAGGAAATCGCGATGCTTCTAGGCAGGACCCCCTGGGAGCTGGATCAGAGACTGAAGGGAATGATTCGCGAAGTCAACATGACCTTGATAGATGGGCAGCACCACACATGGTTTGTAGCGTCACTAACGCCGCATCTAATAACGGTGTTGTCGCAGCAAAAGTTATGCACCCAGGCCGAAGCGTTGGAGATTGCAATGAGACTGCACGAGACGTTGTCGCAGCAGAAGTTATCCACCTAGGCTGAAGTGTTGGAGATTGCAATGAGACTGCACGAGACGTTGTCGCAGCAGAAGTTATCCACCCAGGCCGAAGTGTTAGAGATTGCAATAAGACTGCACGAGACCCCAATACAAGATCCCGGCCTGGGAGTCCAACAAATCCACGCGCAACTGAAGAATTTGTGTCTAGAAATGCAGAGTTTAAAACAGGACAGGACAACTCGCCCAGAGTTGTGTGAGGAGGTATGGTGCATAAAATGCAAAGGACAGGGACATGACAAGGACCACTATCTAGTATTCGCAAATTACTTGGCGGCAGGAGGGCCAATTCCATTAAGACCAGAGGCACAAGCATGACCCAGCGCGGCGCCTGCATTATGGTGCGTGATTTGTTAGACAGGAGGAAAACATACAACGGATAATTGTCATCTATTACAGAAGTGTACGCAGACATCCCAGCAATTGTTCTATAATTTCTGTAGCTCGATAGGCCATGATGAACACACCTGCAGAAGCTATGAACTAATGATGGATCGTACCCCTACCTATAGGGTGCAGACCGAAATACGAGCCCTCGATCAAAATGCAGGGATGGCGCGCACTCGATTTCAGGGGCATAGACAAGGTCGAGGTGGAATGGAACCGAGAAGGGGTCGCGGACAGTTGATTTGTTACAATTGCCAAGGGTTAGGGAATTATGCCAGCAATTGTACAAATCTAACGTGACCATCATGTTTATATTGTACCCAATTTGATCATGAGACAGAGGACTGCCCTATACTGATAGCAAGGTTGCGCGATAAAGGAATACTCCAGCCTCCCCCAACTCAGAACCTACAAATGATGAGGTATAAGCCGTGCGAGGAGGACCCGAATGTAAACATAGTGCTCCGAAGCGGTATCACGACAGGAGATGACAAAAGTAAGAAACCTGAAGAAAGTGTGTGGGTTTGCAAGGCTCCTACAAAGAACCTGAATTTGATTTGGAGCATGCGAAGGATACATTCATGGAAGCTAAGAAGATCTTCACAGAGGCCTCCACCTCAGGTAGTAAGGATCAACTAGACCCAGAGAGGGATCCTTCAATGCTCACTATCTTTCTGGAGACATGCATGAAGTTGTTGCACGACAGCAAAGCGGTGAAGGGACTACAGGAACTTATCACTAGGTGCACGGGGTCAGGAGAACCGCACGTAGTCCGGAAGCTCGGGAAACATACATCACGAACAGGTAGGGAAATGAGATTAACCGCACAAATCGGGGAATATGAAATGGATCAAGTGATTTTGGATCTAGGATTGGATGCGAACGTTCTGCCAAAGCAGACATGGGAGTGCATTAGCAAGCTCGTGTTACAATGGTCTCCTATCCAATTGAGAATGGCGAATCAGCAAAAGATCCTACCGATGGGAAGATTGGAGGGAATAACGGTAGATATCGAAGGTGCGAGTGTGCTTGCAGATTTCGAAGTGATAGAGATTATCGATGACAACAATCCCTATCCGGCACTACTGGGAATAGATTGGGCCACTAATATGAATGGAGTGATAAATCTAAAGAAGCGCAAAATGATTTTTGAGAAAAATTCACTGCGCATAGTGGTACCTTTAGACCCCGTGGAAGGATCGTGCTACACAGAACCGGTGTGCGACGATGATAACGACGATGATCTAGACTATATTTACAAGATAACCGCGTGAGAGTAGGATTGGGTGAATCCAACAACAGATGGCAGGATCTCATGGGAGCGCGAAAGCTCCTGCACCTCAGATTCAGACGAGGAGATAGAAAGATGGCAGAATCGGTTACACGAGGTAACCACGCTCAATTGCAATATGATGATAAGGTCACTACGCTGTGTAGCAACAGAGGCAAGAGATTTGCCTATGTATGACGGACTGACCGCGGTAGATGATTTCCTGAACAAGTTTGAAAAAGAAGTACCGGAACAACAACGTTTTGATGCACTAAAATGGGCGTTGCACGCTACGCCCGCAAGGTGGTGGGGTACACATCAAAGAAGTTTTTAGGATTGGCGCAACTGCAAAAGGATGATGCGCCTACGATTTGGGAAACTGCAGATGCAGATAAAAGCTAGATGTGATGGACGATACAGCCTGCGCGCCCACCTCTCTAGATGGGTACAGGTGTATGGTACGCAACCTGTACAAGAGCACACCATCCTCGTGATAGGAGACAGGAACAAAAAACAAGAGTGGGCACCACGCGGGCGTGAGTGACGAAGTATGATAAGACCAAGCGCACCGAAGATTATACACAGAGAAACCTTTGACAAGATGTGCGAAGTGCTAAACACAGTCCACCATGTGAGACACACTGACTGGGACCTGCATGTACCAATGGTTCTATGGGCCTATAGGACCATGTTCAAAAACATGACCGCGTGAGCACTTCCAACACTGAAGTACGAAGCAGACGTTGTAATCCCTCTGGAGCATGCAAAGCCTAGTCCACGAATAGCAGCACCCGTAGATCCGATGGCCCGCGAGGCTCGGAATGAAGGAACCATACAGCTGCGTGGAGCAAAACACATAGAACTGGAGGACGAAATCCGATGGGGACACTTTAGACTCCGTGAACTTTAAAAAGAAAGGGTATGATTACAGAGGAAAAGCGCTATGATGGACGCGGAGGTCAAGAAGCTGGAAGACGAAATAAAGGAAGCATTTCTCGTCGAAAAACCAAGGATGGTAAGGCAAGGTGTGTACGATCATACTAACAAGCTAGAGGACTATCATCATGAACTGGTTAGTCTATTGCCTTGGCTCGGACTGCATATCGCCAACTGTAGTGACCAGGGTAGCACGTTGCAAATAGTAAAGTCTGCAGTGTCGTTCACAACAATGGAAGCTGGGGATTCTCCGTGAACTATAGGGGAGGACAGGATGGAGCCCCACACGGGTGGTGCGACCACCTGACTTGCCATAGGAATAACAGTCTTAGCGCTCCAGGCAGTTGAAATGGAGTGCGGGACTATAAAATATTCTGCCTAGGAGTTGCGCGATATTGGAGATGCACGTAGAATTAGAATGTCACAAGGCTCATGACCGCGCACGGAGGGCTGCGTTGCCATCCGATTTGGCTGGGAAGTGACCGTTGAGGTCACTATTCATGATGGGATGTGTGATTTGAGGCCAAATGGAGTGGGCGACGGGCATTTAAGATGCGAGTTATGGACAATATTTGGGAAAATCTGCCGCCAAGAAAGCATTAATGGCCCGAAATTGGGGGAATGGTCAAATATGAATTCAAAAGGCGCTATAAAACACAAAAGGTTGGCCAGCGAATAACACTTGGTCATTTGAGAGTTGAGCATTTGAGTACAGCACTGAGTATTGAGAGTCGAGCGATAATTGAGCCCCTAAGTTCACAAGTGACAGAATACAGCCTAGATATGATGACAACCACTAAGGATGGTTTGGGAATTGAATAGGTAACAAACGACAAGGCCACGTAGACCCAAATGGTGGAGGATGTTCCAAAAGGCGTCGGGGTCATGACAGAAATCCCCAAATCACCACGAACACCGAGGCCGAAGAAGGATAAACATGCAATGGGTCCAGTACGCGTGTCCTCGAGGAATCTGTGACACAACAAACTAACCATGGTAGAAAAGGGGAAAGCAGTCACAATAGAAATGGATGAGGAAGAAGAGGACCTACATCCCTTGATTGCTGCAAAAAAGAAGAAGAAGATATGGAGGAGGATATCCAACCGTTATACTCTGCAACGAAACTACCCGCATATGTCTCTCTGCGAAAAGGGAAGACTAAACTGCCGAAGGATCTGGATGAAACCAAGAGTCCGCTCCAGATCCCGCTCCTCCCAGACGACATTATATCTAAAGTCACGCACTTGGGTTGCGTGCCAACCATGAAGTTCGAATACTGGGACCTCGCTGACCGTGAGAAGATCCCTCATCTAGAGACCAAGAATCTGATGAAGCAGAACACTGCGGGAGCGATGATAACGTTAGAGCCACGAAAACGGTTGCGTGGTGTGGAGAAGGTCGGGCTGTTGAATTTATTGTGGATACCACATTTCCACCGTGCACCAATCACAATTTTCGTCATCAGGTAGTTGCTCTTCCTAGTGCATGATGGGTACCTATGGCTGGACGAGCCTATCCCCATCATGACATTCTTAATTCACCGCATCTCTCGGCTCCCCTGCAAAGGAAAGGACCCTATGACCATAGCCGAAGGAAAGGGCAGTGATTTGGCCCTTGTAGAAGCCATGAAGACAAAATATAAGCTGGAGAAGAAGAAGAGGGGATACACTATCTCTAGCATCAAGGAAAAAGGGGTCCACGTAGCCACCCAAATTTTGGCCGGCAAAGTTATGAGGAAGTGTTGCGCTGATGATGTACCAGTGCCAGTGATCACATTGGCTGAGCAATGCGCGGAGGGGGTCCAATTCAACTGGTCTGAATTCCTCTGCGAAGAATTTTTGAAGAACTGTCGCGAAGACTAGGAGCAGGGTAAAACCTTCCACTACGTGTGGTTGTTGTTATCCATTATGCTCATAGTGGGGGAGCTAACAGAAGACAGTCAATTCCCCAACATTGACAGAGACTTACTAGAGGCCGCGAAGTACGCATCGCTCTAGGCCAGAAAGGACACGAAGCGGATTCGCGACACAAAAATTTTCTAGGTGCTCATGGACTTGAATATTTGGATATGGATTAACTAGAATTCGTGCCTGTCGCCCACGGTGTACAATAGTATGCAGAGTTTTGCAGACTTCAAAGCGGATATGCACAACATTTATATCAAGGTGCAAAAGGATCTGGCGAAGCAGTGGACGAAGCTACCTTTTGTAGCCACTAACAACGTAATTTTTACTGTCTTGGAGACATGGCCTCCCGAATGGTGCGCCCCAGATCTGGTAGAACTGGAGAAGGTGGCAGCCCAGAAGAAAAAGGACGATGCCAAGCTACGCGTCACTCAATTGGCAGAGAAAAGGCAGAACGAAAAAGCAACAGCTAAGGTAAGGGCAGCACGAGAAGTGGCACAGAAAGCTGTGGAGCAGAAGAAGGCCGCAGAAGTAGCAGTAGCACAGGCAGCAATAGCATAGGCAAACGAGGGCCAAGCAACGTCCTCAGGGCGGGAGGTAGAGGAAACAGAAACAACAGAAGGGAGCATGGACCTAGGGGCTGCATCCACACAGTTAAAGTGCCCATGCATCGCAGAGAGAGCAGGACCAAGGAAGAAGGTCAAGGCCTCGAAGTTGGCCATTGACCCGATCACCTTAACCGAAGGTGATCTCCATGACATTGGCGATACGATATGCGATGTCATGAATGAAGCGCTCCAGGATTTTATGCAGGAGCACCAAACTGTGTTGGGGGCCCTCACAGAGCAGCTACAGGAGTTACAGGTGTGGCCCCCTCAGGTGGGTATCCTTTCTACCCACCTCGCAGCAAGATCCTCGACAGCAGAGCAGATGTTGCGCACACGGATGGACAATATGATAGTATTTCCAGAAGGGGCCATAATTGCAGCAAATGTGACCGATAGATTTTTGGTTAGCATGTTGAAAGGATTTGTCCTTAATTTGGCTGCCCTTTCGCAAGAGATGATGTATCAGCTACAGGATGGGATAACGGCAAAGCTGCGTGCCAAGGAGAGCCGCGCGATCCAAGTTCTTAGTGAGCAGAAGATAAACATAGAATATCTTAGCTTGCAGTGCGACGAATTGGTGTCACAAAATAAAAATTTGGTGCAGATGGTAGATGACGCTTGCCGACACATCCCGGAGCTAGCCATTGCAGCATATCTACCAGTAGAAGTGTGGATCCACAGTTTGGCAAGTGGAGTCTGCGAGGCTAGGGAAGGGACGCCAAAGGTGCAGCTGGAGCTAAATCTCCATATCACCAGGCTGCAGTTGAAGGCTCAGCCTTCCACTCCCCCGGAAATCAGAGAACAACGTGCTAGCGCTATCGTAGCAGGGTTGGAAGAAACTGGAGGTGCAGTGCGTGACTGTACCAACATGTTGGAATAAGCACTTGAGGTCCTCATGACTTTGCAAGAGTACCCCAACATCCAGTGCCTAGAGACAGAGGCACGAGAAATCCAGTAACAATACGACAATGTCAGAGGAACTGCGCAGACAGTAGTCCTCACTCAGCAGCTTCCGAGGATGCAGCAAGCTAAGGCATTAAAGGAGCAGGTGGACGCAGCGAGCCATAAAGAAGCAGTTCTCAAAGCACGCGTTCAGCCATGGATTGACAAGGCTTTCATGATCACAGCGAATATTGAAGGAAAGCTCGCACACATACAACGGATGCATGCACAGATGCAGGGAAGCACGCCAGACACAGAGGTCTCAAAAGAACGGATGCAGCAGGTTCAATAAGCAACAGCTCAATGCACTGCAGACATCAGTACCGTTCAAGAACAGTTGGAGGGACTCCGAGCCAAGATCGTCGCGCTGATAGAGTGACTCGAGGGCGAGTCACGATGTTTGTGTTGGGGGCCTGTTGGGCATGGAATCCCCCTACAGCATGTTTTGGGGCTCAAAGCCCAAGTTTTGATTTGATATTGTTGTAAAGCTCCGCGAATTGCGGGTGTAAAATGTATGTTAGAGTCATAGGGTTGTCCGCCCTAAGTTTCGAATGTAATGTCGGCCTACCCATGGTCCGTGGACCATGGGATTGTATAAATAGAGCGAGGCTCTAAGTTGTAAAGGGATTAGCAAGAAGAGGATGGGCATGAAGGGTCTTAGAGATTAAGTCGAAGTGCGAAGTGTGTTTTGGGTCATAGAGTAGGAGAAGGCTCTGCAGTTGAGTGTGCAAAGGCCTAGTAGAGTCCGCAGCTGAGTGCACAGACCCCTCTAGCTGAGTGCGCAGGGCGAAGTCGAGTCTGTAACCAAAGAAGAGAATAATAAAGAGAAGTTTTATCCAAATTTTGTGTATCTGTTCTTGAGTAATTACATGTATGATATCCATTGCAAATATATTGTTTCTTTACTGCGCGCACTTGTATGAATTGTGAATATTGTTAAGTATAACTGAAATCATACAGATAAGCTAAGTTAATCAACGAATATTAGATTACTAGTAACGACTTGGGTAATAACACTATTCGGCCCCCGAGTAGGGCTGCGCGAAGTCAGCATCTCAGGCTGCGAGGCTCGGGTAAGTGTGCGTAGCGACGTGTGCGCAGGGTCAAACCACGAACCCCTTTCACTCATCAGACATCTCCAGGGTACGGAAACCTGGTTCTAGCACCCTCCCATACTACTTCGGGTGACACCTCAATCTACGTTCCGCGGAATGTTGCCGAAAGGGCCAGTAGTACCGAGATTTGTTTGGCTGAATCACCTCTGAACCTGGGTTAGGCCCCAACAAGCCAACACAGGTCAATGATTATTTAACCATGCGGGTTGCACTAACCATGACATGTGTCCACGATGCGGAGACCACCATGGTTAAGGCTAGCGGTTAGCCTATCCATGTGGTTTAGATGCACGCTAATCCTCGATTACTGCTAATTAACCCAGCTTAACATTAATTAAACAAGAGTTTAATTCAGCAGGAGTTTTGGCGATTCCACCAAATCTGGAGATTCCTCCGAAAATAGCAGCCTTAACTAGAGTTCCTCCAGATTTGGAGGAGGATTTCTAGGGAAAAATCGTTTGAGTCATAACTGGATCATTTTTCGACCAAATTGAGCTCAGGAAAAAAGGTTCCTAGCTAATTTCGACATTCTGAACACATTGGAACAAGTTTTAGGAGCAGTAGAGCTTTATAAGCATAATTTTTTTCCATATTGAGCTAATACAGAGGCCCAAGCCATGGAAGCTGGACCAAGGAGATGTAGCCCACAAGGGGTGAACTCCTTCATCATGGTTTGTTGTACTTTGAATGGATGTTGTTCAGTACTTGTATTTGATGCTATTTTGTTCATGACTTTCACTTAAAACTTGATAAAAATTTACCTGTCTACAATTACAGACACCATAAGAGAACCATGCATAGGAAGCAATGGACAAGCATTTGATTATAAATCTGTAATTGAAATTAGCACAACCAAACTAACATTCAATAACAGATCACACACTCTCTCCATTCAACCAGATCTTTAGCATTAGATGTTGGAGGCTTAGGAATGTCATGATCTATGAATTCCTTGAGGTCACTTTCTTCCAACACTGTCTCCATCATGTCCTTCCAAGCTATGTAATTTGAGCTTTCCCCCAGGGTATACTCAAGTCACAAACCATAGAATGACATATTGTTGCTTTGAAGTATGAACTTGCAAATTCAATTTTCACCTGCAGAACAAACTCGAGTTCTCCTTTTCTATATTGTCTTCAACTCCAATACCATGTAGATTTTTACTTGTAGATTAAACATCTTATGTGATATTCTAAAACAAAAGACAAGAATCTACTCTACTCTTTGATGGAAACCAAAATTGATCGATGAAAGCAATAAGCAGAAAAAGAAGAATTTCAATCGCACATAACACAATATTTCTATGGGGAAAGAAATTGCTAAAAACCCCAACTATCTATATTGTATTAACCATAAGATCTAAGAAGAAAAAGAAAATACAATGATTTTTCAACCCGAACAATCCCTTCACAAGTAAAATCTATCTCTATGCTTCCTATGCAAGCCTTGGATGAATACAATATACTCTTCTCAACCTTGAGCTCAACCTGCACAAGTATTTTCTATCCTATGCCTGACTGACTGCCTTTGGCCAATACTTAGCCAAATTTCTAGCCTTTCAAGCTCCTACTTCCTTGCCCAATCTCAAAGGGAATTAGCCCATATTTAATTGGGAAAATCCCTCACCACAACTGTGAAATCCATCATATGCCTTCTACTTATTGCATGCACGATCTGTACAACTCAGAAAATTATACAATTGATAGTACATTGTCCTTGAACTATAGTCTCAACTGGGTATTCCTATGAAATAACATGCATGAGTTATGTATGAATGAATTACCAGTTATTTGATTGATCATTGCATGTGAATTAAATCCAATTTAATTTACTTGACCACTCACTAGTTCCTCCAACAATTAGAACTGGTTTAATTGAATTTAACTTAGATAAACTGAATTAAATAATTACAACTTAATAACAAATCAACCTAGGCCCCTAAAATTTAAGGATCATTCTACATGACTCTAGATAGACTACTAACTCAAATTTATTGATCCAACTAAGTCAACTTAACTTAGTTAACTGCTGCAAGCTGCCATGAGACTAGAATTACAATTTAATTCAAGGAAAAATTAAATTATGATTTTCTTGATGCTATTTTTAACATTTCTTATTGCTATTTTCAACAAAGATTGGGTACTTGCACCGACAAAGGCTATTGTCTAGAGGTAAATGTAACTACTTTTGATATCTTCGTTGGTAGAATGGGGCCCTCATCATCCCAAACTACCTTTCGGAGATCCTTATCTTCATCTTCTTGTATTTTGGTGTCCGATCCTAATCAGCTAGAGCTGAAATACCTAGAAGTTGTTTGCTTGGTTATATCTTTAGGATTTTTTTAGTGAGTGTTATGTGCTCCTAACTTTCCATAGGTGTTTTGAGTCTTTAAATTCTCTTAATATATAAAATTGGTTGACTAATTAGTTCGTCAGTCTAGAAGGCTTCGTGGGATTTCACTTGCGAGTGTTGAGCCTTCACCTAGAAGGCGTAGGAGTAATTCTGTTGATGCTTTTGAACCAATGTTAGCTAATGCAACGGAGATGGATCCTTCTCCGAGGGATCTCTTTTCACAAGGTGAACCTAGTCTAGTCCATAATCCAGACAATAATGCTATGGTGCTTGCTAGAGTACTCTTTCAGTTGGAGGACATCGTAGAAATCAAAGACATTTTGAAGCCTCCTGAGACTCCTATGAAACCTCTTCCTTCTCATCTTCCTTACATTGTTTGATACGTGATACTCCGACTCATAATTCGGCTAGCCCTATTCACTCTCCTTCTTTCTTCTTAATGGCCAGTCTTAGTGGCTATGCCAATACTACTGGTATACATACTCATTCCTCAGTTGTAGGAGGAGGCTCTATTCTTATATATACTATTGCACCTAGTATGGTAGTTTTTGGCTCTACCTCCGTCCCGATTCTGAGTGGCAACACCCAATCTTCAGCTCCTTTCATGTGAGCTTATCCTTTTGGAATTCCATCTAGTGGGATTCCATCTGTATTTTGTACTTTACCCTCTATTGCTTCTACACCTATGACTTCGATGGCTACTAGTGCAGTGCCTTTACAAGGTTTTCAATTTGGAATTGGACATGTTCCTCCTTCCAATCCATCGTTGAACTTAGGATCAATGCCTTTCTATGGTCATGCTCAAAACATTAATCCTTTTCAGGGAACCATGGTTTGGAACATCCTTCTATGAGTGGTTTTGGGTCAAGGAGATTTTCCCCTTTATTTGATCAACAGGGGAGTATGCCCTTCCCTACTGCTGTTACTTCTCAAGTTTTTCCTCCTTTAGCTAGTGCATGGAATCCTTATCAGGGGCTTTCCCCTTCATATAATGTTCCGCTAGGAGGAAGTCTTCCTATGGCAAGTAACCTTGCAGTAGGGGGTGGATACCCTATGTATACCCTCAGACTATAAGGTTATCCTTATGGTTCAGGTATTTCTACAAGTAATCTGTGGCAACTTGGTGCCACTCTAAATCCATGATACTCTTTTTTGAACATTGGAAATTCCACTTGGAATTCTCCTGTTCCTCCGCGCTTACCATTCTTGGCAAAGCTTAATTTTTCAGATCTTTTAAAATTAACAAATGATCTGATCCATTATAACCTGGCTTGGCCTTCAATCCCTACCAAACCTTCGTCAAATATTCCTAAATTTGAAGGGAAGTCTGGTGAGGATTCGACCAACCATATAAGCACTTTCCATTTATGGTTCTCCTCTAACTCCCTGATTGATGATTCAATTAGGTTGAGATTATTCCAATGCACTTTAACTGGGAATGCGACTAAATGGTACATCGAGTTAAGGGGGGTATGTTTTCTATGTTTGTTGATTTAGCCACAATGTTTCTAGACCATTTTTAGTTGCATGTCCATTACGATGTTGAAACTGAGCTTTTGGCCAATTTTGAGCAAGACAAGGCTACTCATATTTTTGACCACATCCAAGAATGGCGCAGAAGGAAGAGAATGATCAAGGCCTATATCCTTGATGAATTCCTTCTGAGATCATTGCAACCATATATTTCTGAGGTTGTGTCACTTTCCGGGTTGTTCACTGAAGAACGTGCTATCTTCAGAGCCCATCAATTAGAGCTCATCTACTCCCATTGGGGGGTTTTGTATAAGATTTTTCCTAATGCTACTAGGTCGAAAATTGGACTTGCCAAACCAAAAGCAGGTCTCCATGCCGACGATGTTATAGGGTCGATCAATAGCAATGCAGCAAGTCTTCTTAATCAATTAAAACAGTTGTCTCTACAATAAACTTCTAGAACAAAAACTATGTCATTTGCATCTTCTTCTTCTTAACCTTTAGCAGTCAACGTTGCCTAGTCCTCAAATCCCAAAGGGAATCAACAATCCGATGGGAAGAAAAATGGCCGTGGGGAGAAAAAATATAAGGGAGGGAAGGGCAATGCCAATAAACCCAGTGATGACACTAGTGAGGGAAAAAAAGGAATTCAAGAAGGTTAATTTCCCATGTAATTTATGCAGTGGGGATCACCTTGCCCATATTTTCCCCAAGATTCAGGACACTCAACACTTGTTAGCTTAGCAAGGTTCATCTAGTTCCCTAGCTATGCTTATAATCCCTTTTCCCCAAAGCAATTATTTTTTGGTGCGAACGCTAGTGCTGGAACCCCTGCCGAGGGAAACCAAGATGGGGAAGCTACATCGAATGTATTTATGGTTAAGTACCACGTTGATATTTCAACGAGAGTTAATGATTATGGAGAGGATGAACCTTCTAAACCTAAAACTACCTATGGTTCCTCAGAACCTATGCATATTGAGAGGAATGCAGTAGAGCCTACACCTCAGATGTCGAAAGGCTCCTCAAAATGCTCGACCTATAATTCTAATTTGAGGGCTACTCAGAACTACTCTACTGTCGAAGATTTAGCTTAGAGCCCCTGTGCCATGTCGGTGTTAGAGGTACTCCAATTGCGTCCTACAAAAAGGAGTGCTTTTCTCACTGCAATCAGAGAAGTAAACCGTAAGAATTCTATGGTAGTCACATTTGATATGTCAAATGTTAATACTAGACTCCCTCATCACATGGATTTCTAGATTAAATCTACATATCAGAACAAGACTATCTTTCGAACTGTAGTTGATGAAGGGGCTTCCACATGCGTCATGTCTATGTCATGTTGGAAGGCTATTGGGTCACTTGAGGTTGTTCCCTCTCCTACTCTCTTAACTGCATTCGATGTCCATTCTCATAGGCCTCATGGAATTCTACTTGCCTTCTCTATTTGTGTAGGGGGAAAAGTCGCTCATGTGGAAGTAGAGATGGTAGATGTTAATGTTGATTACAATCTTTTATTGGGTCGCAACTAGGTTTACACAATGGATGCCATTGTCTCATCTTTATTTCACATCCTATTCTTCCCCCATGATGGGAGAATTGTTATGCTTGATCAATTAGCTTATTCTCATGACGATCCCAATGCATCTGCTGACTCCACCATTCCCTTGGTAAAGAATACCAAGAAGCCTGTTGAGAATCTAGGAGTTGGAATGTATTCTTCATTGATGGGAAATTTTGATCTTCCATCTCCTGTTTCTCATGTCAATGCCATTTCATCTTCCAGGATCGTTCCTCGACATGGTTCTTTTAGAACTCATTATTTTTATGATCCTTAGCCCTTTCCCCCTCCTACTGCCACATTAGAAGAGGGGAAAGTAGGTGGAATGGATTATCTAATGTCTATAGTGGAAATTGCGTATCAATCTATTGTGAATTTTGCAGATTCTGATCCCATCCCTCTCCCATCAGAGGATGAAGATGGGGATGTGGCTCCAGTCTGGACAGTTGATTCTACTTCAGCTATGGATTGCCTTGATATTGTTTTACCATCCGATGAGGAAATTCTAGAAACAATGACTGGTGTAGAAAGATTGTGGGATGACTTGCATCATCGATCCTATTTTATCCCTAACTTGCATGAGGTTAAATCAAACTTGTCTAGTCCTTCTTCGACTGGAAATGTTCATAACGTTGTAGCTCCATCACATATTTATGCCAAACTTAATATGTCTAGTATTTTAGAAACCATTTCGGCAAACATTTCTAGGAATCCCAATGTTATTGAGAATATCTTCATTGGAGCTCAGTGTTCCCCTGAATAAATCAAAACCTATACTGATCTCTTTAAATAGTTTCAAGATGTATTCACTTGGTTTTATGAATAAATGAATGGAATCTATCCTTTGACAATTCAACATGAGATCAAGACCTACAGAAATGCAAAGCCTGTACAACAAAAAATTTGACCGGTTAATCCTAGGAAAGATGTGGCTATTAAGGCTGAAGTAGAAAAGTTGCTTAGGGAATGTTTCATCTACCTTGTTCCTTTGACTAAATGGGTTTCAAATCCAGTCCCTGTTGATAAAAAGAAAGGAACAATCCGCGTGTGCATCAATTTTAGGGATTTGAATAAAGCTTGTCCTAAAGATAATTTCCCCACTCTGTTTATCGATCAGATCATCAATGAGTGTGTTGGAAATGAAATATTTTCCTTCATGGATGGATTCTCTAGATATAATCAAATAACAATTTGTCCTAAGGACCAACATAATACAACATTTATTTTCCCTTGGGGTACATTTTCATACAGGAAAATTCCTTTTGGCCTAAAAAATGTTGGGGCTACCTTTCAACGGGCCATGTCCTACGCTTTCCATGACATCAAGCATATAATTGAAGCATACTTGGATGATCTAGATGCTCGCTCTCCCAAGAGAGCAGAACATCCAAAACATCTTCGTTTAGTCTTTGAAAGATTTTGTTATTACAAAATCTATTTGAACCCAAATAAGTGTGTTTTCGTTGTTACATCTAGTCATTTATTGGGATTCATCGTATCTAACAAAGGGATTCATGTAGAACCCTTCAAGGTTGAGGCAATACTTCAGTTGCCTCCCCCATCGAGTATCCATCAACTTCAAAGTCTCCAAGGAAAAGCCAAAATTTTAAGGAGATTTATCGTAAATTATGTTGAGATCACAAAAGGGTTTATGCGTTTACTCAAGAAAGGAGTCCCATTCATTTGGGATGACTTCGCTCAATGCTCCTTCGATGCTTTGAAAAAGGAATTGACCTCTGCTCCTCTTCTAAGTCCACCTGATTATAGCAGAGATTTCCTCTTGTATCTTGCAGCAGCAGAATCAACCATTGGTATGGTTCTGGTTCAGGAAGACAATTCCCTTAAGGATCATGTGATTTATTATCTAATTTGTGGCTTAGTTGGTCTTGAACTTAGGTATTCTCATGTAGAGAAATTGGCTTTGGCAGTTGTTCAGGTTGTCTAGCGACTTCGTCATTATATTTTGCTTAGGAAAACCTTTGTATTGGCTAACGTCAACCCATTTCAATTTGTTCTCAGTAAGCAAGTGATTGGGGGAAAATATAATAAATGGATTGTCATTTTGCAAGAGTTTGATCTTAAGTTTATGTCAGCTAAGTCAAAGAAATCTTTGGTCTTTACGGAATTGATCTCGGAATTGCCTTGTGAAGGAGATGTTGTTTATGAAGAATCATTTCCTGATGAGCATATTTTTCTCATCTCTTCACAAGATCCTTGGTACGAAGATATCATTATATATCTCCAAAATTTGAAGTTCCCTCAGTCTTTTTCTAAGGATGAATGTCGGAAGTTGTGTCACCTGGCTAAAAATTATCTTATCATTGGTGATACTCTATATCGTCAAGGGATTGACTCAATCCTTAGACGTTGTTTAACCTTAGAGGAAGCTGAGTTAGTTTTGAATGACTACCACAATGGAGCTTATTAAGGTCATCTATCTAGGATTGCTACAACCCAAAAAATGTTGCGTGCATCCTATTTATGGCCCCTATTTTCAAATATTGTATTAAAGCAGTCAATAAATGCCATCCTTGTCAAGTTTATACTCGAAAAATGCACGTGCATCCAGCTCCACTTTTTCCTGTTGTCACTGTTGGACCATTTACCAAGTGGGGTATTGATTTTACTACTTGTTACACGACTTCAGCTAAGGGCCACACGTATATCATCATAGCAATAGGGTCGAAGCTATGCCTACTTTCAATAACGATGGTGAGATAGAAACCCTTTTCCTGTTCAATCAAATCATTTCATGCTTCAATAATCCTAAAGATATTCTCACTAATCATGATAGTCACTTCCAGAATAAGATGGTGTTTGAGTTGGCTTCAAAGTTGGTATTTCGGTAGGAGCATTCGTCTCCTTATTACCCTCAAGCGAATGGACAAGTAGAAGTCGTCAATAAATCCCTTAAGACCATCCTGCAAAGGACGATTAATTAGGCTAAGTCCAACTGACACATCATGCTATATCCTGCACTTTGGGCATACCGAATGTCTGTAAAGACCGCTATAATTTTTACTCCTTTTCAGCTAGTTTATGGGTTGGAATCAATTTTTCCTGTAGAATGTGAAATTCCATCTCTCAAATTAGCAGTCCAGCTTCTTCTAGACACTTCAAGTCTTGAAGAACGCCTCATTCATTTGGAACATCTCGATGAGAAGCATCGGGATGCAGCCACAATGAATGAAGCTCATAAGAAAAGAGTAAAATCCAATATGACAAGATTGTACGACCTAGGGTTTTCTCTGAAGGTGACCTTGTTTTGGTCTATGACCAAGACAAAGACACCTTGGGGGCAAGAAAGTTTAAACCTATGTGGTATGGTCCTTATATCGTTAAAAAGGCCTTGAAGAAGGGTGTGTATGAATTGGTTGACTTTGAAGGAAATGTGTTGTCGGAACCCAAAAATGGGCTTTATCTCAAGAAGTATTATGCCTAGCATTTGCTTTGTTTTGTAAATATTGTACGTAACCTTTTATTTTTGTCTATGGGTCTCATGGTGATGATGATATTTTTGATCCGCTTTGGCAGGTTTTGATGGGTGATTTGGTGTATTTAGGACTCACTGATGGTGCTAATACACATACACGGAATTTAGCTTCTGCTGCTTGGGTAATATATTATCCATCTAGTCAGTTGTTAATCTCAACAAACATATGTATTGGTCTTGATTCTAATAATATGGCCGAATACAATGTTGTTATTAATTTACTATCTGAAGCAATATCTTATCATATTTAATCATTAGTGGTTTATTTGGATTCACAACTGGTTGTGTTTCAATTAAATAAGATTTATCGCGTGAGAGATCCTTTATTACATTTCCAATTTTTTAGTGTGATATTATTGCAAAGATAATTTACTTTTATTACTTTCATTCATATTCCACAATCAGATAATGTATGTGTTTATTTTTTAGCAAACAAAGCATTGGATTGGCATATTAATCATTCATCACATTAAAATAAAAAATATCATAAAATCATATGTATATATGACCGAATCATCACTAAGTCTCTATATACGGAAAGATAAAATATGTCAAAATATTACAAAATGTGGAAAAATGTCCTACAAAATTAGGGCTTAAGCCTAATCATGTCCATAATAAAAAAAGGCCAATCATCTAAAATCTAAGGCTACAGTCCCTGCCCTGGATGTGCATCTTAGAAGAAGACGATGGCATTCACCACTCATTGGAAGAGCCACACACACTCTTGTGGTACTCCAACCACTCGTTTCTGTATGGCCTCAGGGAGATCCTCTACTGTTGCGATGGGAACCTAGCGAGTCTGACTCTCCTAGTTCCTTTGAACAGTGTGAAAAACTCTCTCAGACTTAGTTGTTGCTCTCTCTGCATCTCTAGTGCGACGCCTATGCCTGGTAGATCTTAGGTCTCACTGGTCCAACATCTGTATCATGATCATTTAATCTTGTAAGATTTTTGTTTCACGGAAAAAGATTTTGAATTTCTTGAGATTACATTTTAAAATCCAAAAAAAATTGAATAACTTAAAATCAAAATTTTACCAATGTCACCCCATGCAACTGCTGCTGGAAGTGCTAGCTTTGGGTCCTCTCGAAAGTCCACACCTACATAGGGGTAGTCATCTATGGCCACGACTTATTTCTCCCACCAGTGGAAGAACTCGTCATCAAAAGGCCACCCAAGTGACTTCGCCTCCGCCAAGTCGCTTCATCAGATCCACCCATCTAGCCATCCTGGGATCTCTAGGACTGCCGATGGCAGTGGCTACTCTGGGTCATAGCGCCAGAATCTACTCAAAGAAGAATGTGCAAAGGATGCTACCATATCCAAATTTATTCATCTTACCTTGTCTAACTAAAGTCAATTGTTTCTTCATGTTAATCAAGAGTGTTGTGCACTAGTCATAGACAATTGGTCTTAGGCATTCTACTACCAAGAACATAGAAGGCAATGAAGCTTGATGCAGTGAGGTTGAACCTGCTAATATGGAAATAGTAAAGAGGATAATTTTGGTTGGTAAATTTCTGATTTCCTTCGTAGAAACCTGTGATCCAAATTTTCTAGTATATGATGCACAATATACGGAAATGTAATCTTCAATGTTAAGGCCTCCACAGGTCCTTCCTTTCAGATCAACTACTTCACCCCTTCAGGAAAGCCCTGTTATGAAGTAAATTTCCTCTAATTATATTTGTAAAGGCATATCATATATGATGAACATTATATGCTCTTGTTGATGCCTCGAAAATCGTTGTATCAACATCGGGGAAAACCACCCAGTCCAAACCTTAAAGGCAGCTCCTTTTCCGTTTGATGTGGTGGCTCTGACTGAATATAATGGGACCAGTTTCCCAATGATTTGTAAATAGGATGGATAAGTGATTGATTTTCTATTATCTAATGGTAATGATGGATGATTTATTCTAAAATGCAAAAATATAAACAACTAATCTATCCCAGGAAATCTCCACTTTAGTGCAACTTTTGATAATTCTTATTTACAAGTAGGCATATAGATGACTCCACTTATAAACAAAAAACATTTATTCATATGATAATTACTTTGTTCAAGTAGTTGAACAAAGTAATAATTAAAACATTATTACACTATTCTTCATATACCATTGACATAAATATGATTGAAGAAGTAACATCCCTTAAACATTCAATAGTGATAAGTAAAAGGATTGTTGTTAAAACACATACATATATCAAATGATAGCAAAAATGAATAAATGTTGATTCATATAAAATAATGGAGCAAAGACATAGATAATAGTACCATATGTAATTTGAATCCCTTCCGATATCAATCACATTTAGATCTAGTCTTTCCACTTAGAAATACTCTCACAAAAAGCAATAGTGCATATCTCATCAAAGTATTCTTCATTAAAATTCAGAACATAGGTCCAGTCTTCATAAAAAAATATATGGGAAGCACAATAGTGCAACTCCCGATCCAAGTTTTGATACAAAAATTGAGGACCCTTTCCAAAACAATGAAAGGGTCTATAAATACTTTCTAAACTAACTAACTATGAAATAAAAATGCTATGAGCTGGTATAACCAAATCATGAAAATCTCCTTGAAATAGACATGCTTGCAGTCGGTAAGAATGATTCACTATTTCGGCTGACTATCCTTTGGCTTGAGCTGGCATATGGCGAGCATTGGTTGCAATTCTGGAGGGTGACTCATACGTGAATGTAGTTGAGCTGAATACGTAGCATCATTAATTTCAGGAATCATGTAACCAATTGCATCGGTTAAACATTTCATCGCTGCCTTTTGACTATGTGGTTTAACCAGGAAGAACCAAAAACTTTGGATGCCCGCGATCAATCTCTCCTATTTTTCCAATTCCTATATACATGTTTTCTCCAATGCTTTGGCTGATGGCAGTTTTCCTAGAGTGCATTCTGAAATCAAATTAGACAGATAAAGAGTATCATTAATTAATTCAATCAAATTACCAATCACCGATCTGCATCTTGAAGTTGCCCTCTCCGCTTTCATCAATTGAGATTGCCATTCTAGGAACAGAATTTCCTTATGTGATTCCATAATTTGCAGCAGATTTGCAGCTTCTCCTTCCTTGGTTTCTTGCCAAGAAAGAAACTCTGTTAATGTTTCATCGGTCTGCTCCAATTTCTGCCTTGCATCGACTGATTTATCAATCATTGATGAAGAAACTTCACAGAGGGGTTGAGCAAGAGAAATATTATGACATAGCAAGTTCAATTGATTAATTAATGCCTTATTGATGTGGAGAGCTTCTGATTTGAATTCTGCTACTTGAGGAAAACCTTTGAACCTTTCTATTTGTTGTGACAGTTGAGCGATTTGTTCATCTTTTGTTTTGCTCATCTATTCATTCATTGTCTTCAGCTTGGCCAATGCTAGGGATAGTTCCTTTTGTTTCTGAACTGCACTTTGATCTATCCTCTACTTCTCCTTGAGAAATTGCTTGTTTAGCTAGTTGTTTGATTTCTGTTGTGCTGCCAACTACTATTCTAACTGCTCTATCCTCTATTTCTTTTCGAATATCTGTGCCTCCAGTGAAACAATTGTTTGATCTTTTTCTTTAAGTAAATTGTTGACTTCCAATGCTTTATCCATAGTAGTTGTCGAGTATGCCTCGGCATATTGAGAGAGTTTTGTAAGGTCTTCGGAAGAATTGACTTCCTCTCTCCATACCACATTAGTTATTTCCATCTGTGTAGGTAAAAGAGAAGATTGATCAAGCTTTCTCTTTTTCCTTTGTCTTTTTACTACAGCCCTATGCTTAGGGTTGTAGAAGACATCCAAAGGTGGTATTTCTTCTACATGTAGAATGATTTCATCAGATGGGTTTTCTGGAATTATCTCTATATCTTTTTGAGTGATGGGTGGGCCGTTGGTTCCTTCAGTCGGAACCATATTAGTTGTTGTCTTGTGACCAGTTGTCACTTCAGGCATGCTAAATCCCTGTAAGCTCTCAGTATTGCTTATGATTGAATCAAACTGTTGCCATTCTTTAAGTAGTTTGGGATCAATATGAGTATCTGTATCCATGAGTTGACTATCTTTTCCATGTTCTTGTTCTGGTACTTTTTCTTTTTCTGAGACATTTTCCACATCGGAAGTATTACCAGTAACTATTTGTTCAGCTTGACTAGATGGTTGAACTGTAGGGGTTGTGGCTAAGAGGTCTAAAGGCAGAGTTTGCAACCCCTTTTCTCTAAGTTTATTAAACATTTCTAGCCCTTCATCTTGATATTTGATTCTAGCCAATGCTTTAACTTGGAATAATGATTCAGTTGAGGCAAATAGATCATCGAAGTCATCATCTTCATGATCAAATTTGGCAAGTTTGGCTTGGTCAAGAACATTATAGGCAACCTTTCTAGGATCATACTGCCTGTTAGGAATTGTGGTAAGCTTCAGCGTTTGCATTTTTTTGTCTCCTTCTCTGCGTGCTTGTAATCGTGAAGAGTGAAAATGCCACATGGTAAAGGGAATATAGGCCATACCTGTTTCTTGGAATTTCTAAGGGTTTTAGATGTCCCATCTACTGTTATTTGATAAGCCAATTCCCGAGCTAACAGTTTATCGGGCACATACAGGGGAAGGACATGGGGTTTAGTAAGGCTACCAAAAAGCCTTATATAAGTAAATTTTTCCTCCCCAAACCAACTGCCTATTGTTGTCAAATCTGTTTCTGCTTCCAGGGATATCCTGGGAGCAGGCTTATTAAAAATAGAGTAATAAACAGGCAAAATAAAACCGTTGCAAATTTTATACAGATGATTTTTGTGATGAGCCTTCCATAACTGCTCATGATAAATATGAATTGGTTTAGGGTCTTGGGGAGTCCATCTCCACCCGAGTAACGGAAATTGAGAATTGAAACAAACAGTATCCATAATGTATGCACTGTAATAGAATGGGGGAATGGTCCTGGTAGTTTGATATAAATTTTCTCTGTACTGTAGAATTATTGTGGCTAGTTTATCGGACAAAATATTTGCCCAATCCATCACATAACCATTGATTGCAGCCTCCATTAGAAGAACTATCTCTATAGTAAATTTAGCAGAATCATGTATTCCCCACATTCTACACATCATAGCTCCGGCATAACAGTAAGGGGAAACCAATGAGTCAACAGAGTACTTACCCGATGACTCGTGCTTGTGTTGTTCAGGGAAATGCCTCCACTACTTTATCGAAGATGACTCTGAGTCATTTTCCTTTGCAAATGCTTCTAGGAATGCTTTGTTGTATCGCTTCTCAGGTTCATGTAAGTGATACATCTTTCTAAGATCCTCAGGCTGAAACGAGCCGAATATCCTCCCATCAGCTGTGCAAAAGGTTCTGTCCGTAACTAGAATTTTCTCTACCACCCATCTCACCACGTCAGTATATGGCAATATTTTAGCTCGCGCTGCTATCCTGTGAAGAAAGGAACAGGCCAATTCTTTAAGAGTTCCTTCAGATTTATTAGTTGAATCAGTTGTGGCCTCTTCTGATAACTCTTTGGGCTCTTCTGCTTCAATTAGATTATAGATACTCTCCCAGCTAGTGTTTCCTAGACCAAGACACACCGTATCTGAGATTAATCCTTTTTTGCTTGGTCCTGGATCTTTGACTGGAGGAGCTGCTGTTGCAGACTTCTTTTATTTCTTCCCCATTTTCTTCAGATTTCTGGTTTCGAAGGAATTTTGCACAAGCAATTGCAAACAGTGATACAGAGAAATGTTGCTGCAAGCCAATATGATAATGAAAAGAGTTACGTATCAAAGAGATATAGAACAGTCAGTGAGGGAGCACACTGTTAAGGCGCTCCGTAAGCAAAGATCACCGGTTCTAGTCTTGTTGATACCAAAAATCCAGCATGGTTTCCGCTGGTGCGGCTCAGGCCGAGTGCGATCCCCGGGTGACTTTGACTGCTTAGATGCCCCTGAGTCGTGGCCTCTCAGCCACAAGGTAAGAGTTATTTTCAGGATTCACCCACTTATCAACCAAAAAAAAAGATAATGAAAAGAGTTACGTCAATTGGCAAGTGATAATGAGATGTAGTTAAAGATTACCACAGATAAAATCTTAATAAAAGATCTACCCTTAACTGCTTTATTGAATAGTCGTTTAACCTGTCAATCGTGGTAAATAACATCTTAAATGCCCATCACGTCGCTCATATGCCGAATGATTATTTCAAGTGTGCCTTAGATTTCTTTGATCGGCGATCGGCGATAAATCGCAAATTGGCGATCAGGAATGTCAAAGGGAAAGGCTTTAACACTTGCTTTAAATATCTCTGATTACCGAAAGGTGATATAATGTATGCAAACCATTTTAAATGTATTTTCGAGATGCGCGCCTAATTAATATATCGCAGTCGGGTCTTGGGTTGGGCTTTATTGCTTTGTGATGTGATTTTGCTGATTTTCCGATTGCGATATGTTTTATCGCATCGAAGGAATTGAGGGGCTTTGTTTTATTATGCTTGGCATTCGCTTACTCTGATTTCCCGATTGTGATTACCTTTTCGGATCGGAGGAATTGGATGAGGTTATCACTTTTTGTGTGTGTTTCCTTTGTTATTGCAATATGCGAGCTTCGATCGCTTTATTGCAATAAAGAAAAGTTTTATAATATTTATTTAAAGGTACACATTATTCTTTATTTAAAAGGCTTTAAAAATGATTCATTTACATTAGGCCTTTTAATAAGGGTATTTTCTTATGATGGGTTGATACTAATTTTATTTGTGGACACACAAATCTAATCTAGGTTGATCTACAAGGGACCCATTTCTTATTGAAATTTTGTGTAAAGATTTTTTTGGAAATGGGGGGGTTGTTGTACGGGACAACAATTGGCAATTCACTGGGAGAAATAGTTATCTCTGATAAAGTAATATAATACTTTAACTTTCTTAATTTGAAAACCTTAATTGATAGAGAAAATCTAATATAACTAGATAATCATAAATTTTGAATATAATGATAATTATTTTGCTATTTCTTTCTCATCTTAAAATTAAATACATTTTAATCTTTAAGTAAGCCTCAATTGGTGATAATGATAAAACAAAATATTTTTCCAACTTAGCTTTTATAATGACTCCTTTGTCATAGGTAGAGCCGTTGCTGCCAGAAAACGTCTATAGTCTCGGCAGGGTTACCTTTTAACCATTTGATCATTCATTGTTCCATCCACTTCAGAGTATAATTAAAAAGAATGAATCCAAAAGATATGTTTCCACATTTTTTTATTGCATTTCATTTTTTCCTTATTTCTTTGTTTTGTAGGATAAAAAGTCATTGTCCTAGTTTGATGGCCAACTATTGACAATGCCATTCACTGGTTGTAATTTAACTGAACAAGCTGGCTCGTGATGAGACCTTTTGTCTTATAATTATAAGCCATTACCCTGTTTTGGTATGCAGTGTTGGTAATGTCAGTTGAACTATTCCCCTATGATCATGGTAAGCAGGCTTGTAATAAGACCTCTTATCTTTTATATCAAATATATTTTAGAATTACACTCTGAGTAATTATAAACTTTAATGGATGGGATGAACAATTTTCTCCTTAAGAGAATATGGATGACAGGGTGAGAGTTGAAGATGCTAATATTGAATTAGTCTTTGTTTTGTATTGATAACTGTTTTAGGCTTCCAAAACTTTATAATGATTTATAGTATTTCTAAGTTTTGAGAAGATTTCGCAAAAATAAAATGGGGTTTTCAGAATCCAATTATACCTAATTTCCTAGAATTTTCTTTTGCTTTCAAGGCTTCCATTTCTTAAAAGTAAATATTAAAACTATTTTCTTTTGAATAACTTATTCAATATAGTAAAGACCACTGGAAGGCTTTTCACAACTCCATTTCCTAGAATTTTGAACAAACTGATTTATTCACACAAATCCTGCTGAAAATTGAATATTTACAAAGGGAGAAGGGGTTACCTCCTCAATTGAAGAATTTTTTAAGAATAAGGCCGTTGACAGGAAGAGAATCTCTCTTTCCTAATAGATCTTGCAATATGAATGTAGAAGGGCCTATCTTCTCGCTGATTTGGAATGGTCCAAGCCACATTTTCTAAAACTTAGTGTGTTTTCCTTTGTCCTCATGGGCTTTATCCCACTTCAAAACTAGATCACCAACTTGTAAATGTTTTGAGCCGGTTGAAGTTGTATCAAAAGATGACTTAATAATCTGCTGATGTTTTGCATGTATTATTCGGGCTTTCTCCCTTTCTTCTTCTAGTTTCAGGATCTGATCATGTCTCAACTAGATAGAAGATGGGGGATTTTCTTCAATAAACTGCACTAAGGCTAGTGATGGAAGTACTAAGTTTTCTGGTATGATAGCTTCCTTTCCATATACTAGATTAAATGGAGAAGTGTCTATTGAGGCCTTATGTGTTATTCAGTCAGCCCATAGTGCAAATATCAAAGACTTATGCTAGTTTTTATGATTCTGCTCGATAGTTCTCTTAATGATTTTGATAAGATTTTTATTAGTAGATTCTGCTAAACCATTACCCTTAGGGTAGTGGTTTGCAGAATATTTCAATTTAAATCCCCTTTTGATAGCAAATTCAAGTATAGAATTACTAGAGATGCATTATCAAAAATAAGAGCGTTTGGGACACCAAATCTGGTAATGATGAACTGATCTATGAATTCAATGATTGCCTCAGAGTTTGTTGTCTTCAAAGGAATTGCTTCCACCCACTTAGTAAAGTAATCGGTAGCTATAAGGATATACCTATGTTGTTTGGATGAATGTGGAATGATTTCTCCAATGATATCCAATCCCCATTGTTCAAAGGGTTGTTCAATGTTGACTGGTTGCAAAGGGAAAGCTGGCTTCCTTTGTCTTCCACTAGTAGTTTGACATATTTGGCATTTCCTTATATATTCGTGAGTATCTCTGAACAAGGTGGGCCAGTAATATCCAGCATGAATGATTTTGTGGGCTGTTGTATCAGCTCCAAAATGTCCTCCTGACGGACCATCATGTAGCTCCTGCAAGACCTTTTGCGCTTCAAGTTTTTCTAAGCATCTTAACAAAATTGAATCATAATTCTGTCTAAACAATACATCGTCTACAATTATGAAGTGTTTTGCTTTCAATGTTATGGCATGTTTGTTTTTATAGGAAATATTAGAAGGAGCATATCCATTCTTCAAATAGAAAATCAGATCTGCGTATTGGGATTCAGGATTAGTGGGACTTATCTGATTGATTTCTTCAGTATTGTTTTTACCTTCTGGTTCTTGAATATTAGAGGCTCCTACCAACAACCTGCAAAAACCTTGGCCTTTGACAATCTTTGTTGGTTTAATTTCCAAGTCATATTCTTCTAATGCTGTGACCCAATTTGCTCTTTTTTCTCCTAATTCCCTTTGAACTAGTAACTGTCTTACTGCTGAAAAAGGGACTATAACTTTTGTGTGAGCTTTTAAGAGAAATGATCTGTAGTGTTTAATGGCTTTGTATACAGCAAAGGCTTGTTTTTCAACTTCCGAGTAATTAATTTTAGCACCTTGAAGGTTTGAACTATAAAATGAGATTGTGCTTCCAAGTTTTGATTGTTAATTTGTGTCAGCACTGCTATGTAAGATAAATCAGATGCAAGAGTATATAAGATATAATGATTTGAAAAATTAGGAGTGCTTAAAGCAGGGGCATTTATGATCGATTGTTTGATGGAATCAAATGCCTCTTTTTCTACAGGCCCCATTTAAACACTGAATTTTTCTTAATCATGGTTTGTAATGGTAAAACAATCTGTGAAAAATATGGCACAAATCTTTTTACAAAGTTAATTTGACCTAAAAATGATTGCATTGATTTTTTATTGTGAGGAAATGGAATATCAGAAATCTCTTTGATTCTATCTAGATCGATATAAATGCCATCCTTTGAAACAATCAAGCCCAAGAGTTTACCTTGGTCAAGAGTGAAAAAGGATTTCTTAGGATTGAGTGAAATGCCATACCTTTTGCAACGTTCAAAGATTTGTTTTAAATCATGCAAATGACTTGATCTTCTCTTAGAGAAGACAGTAATATCATCCAAATAGACAACTACTAATTTATTGGTCAGTCCTTTGAATGCTATGTCCATCGCTCTTTGAAACATATCTCCAGCATTGATTAACCCGAAAGGCATTTTTTGGTAGGCATAAGTTCCCCACTTAGTTCTGAAAGTAGTCTTAAGTCTGTCATCAGGGTGTACCAAAATTTGGTTATACCCTGAAAAACCATCTAAGAAGGACATCAGTTCAGAACCAGCTACTGAATGGAGAGTTTGCTCCATTGTTGGTAGAGGGAAGTTATCCTTTTGACTTGCTTTGTTAAGATTTCTGAAATCAATACAAATTCTAATGTCACCATTTTTCTTCCTTACTGGCACCATATTGGACACCCAATTTGAATGTCTAACAGGAAAAATTATCTTAGATTTCAAGATTTTGTTTAATTCAGCTTTTATTTGACTCTCTAAGTTAGGGTGGATCTTCCTTAATTTCTGTTGTGCTAGTTTTTTTTTAGAAAGAATTGGAATTGTATGCTGTATGATAGATGTATCATATGTTTTCAAATCATCATATTTCCAAGCGAAGACATTTTTATATCTATGCAATAATCTAATGAATGCAATTCTTTCTTCTGAAGAAAGTCCTAATCCCAAATTGATGTTTTGTGGATTCTCCTCAGTACCAAGGTTTATCAATTCAAATCTCAAAGTAGAAATTTGGAGTTTTGAATTAGTAACCTGTTTAAACCTGTCTTTGATGTCATAAAGATCTTCAAGTTTGACCACTGGTTTGGGTATTGAGTTTTCTTCAAGCTTTTCTTTCATTTGAAGATCATGTTCACTTTCATCAATAATTTGATCATCATAGGACTTGTCAGAAGTTAAAAAATTCAAAATGTCATCATCATGATTGAACACTCGCCAGTTAGTGACATTATCAGGAATTGATGGTCTAAAAATTAACTCTACTGAAAATCTATCAGGGCTATAATCTTCAGATGGAAGGAGCTTAGAAGAAACATTGGCTAGTAAATCTGCTACTAAATTTTGGGATCTAGGGATGGGAGAAATATTGAATGCTAAAAAATGAGATATGAGGTCTTGTACCAAGGATTGATAATGTTTACGGTGACTAGAAAGGCAATATATAGTATTTCTAACTTGTCTTATAACAATTTCAGAGTCACCGAACACTTTCAAATATTGAACTTTAAGACCAACTGCTTTATAAAGTCCTTGAATCAAGGCTTCATATTCAGTCGTATTGTTTATGCATTCAAATTCTAATATGCATGATAACATGGTCTTTTCTCCCTCAGGACTAACTAAAATACATCCTGCTCCTGCACATTCACTAGATTTAGACCCATCAAAATATAATGACCAAAACAAAGATTTATCTACAGTTTCCTCAGCAATTTTAACACACCTTGATGTATCTGTTGAGAAAAAATTTCAATTTGAGATGTGAAACTATTAACTGAGAAGGGTGATGATTGAACAGTAAAATTGCCAAAGAATGATTCAGATGAGTAATCACCCAAAATGTTGTTTTTGAATGCTATTGGTTGATTTTCTTGTTCAAACTCAGTAACAGTATGAGTCATATGTTTCTCCCGATCAGTTTTTATCTTATTTGGCTTTCCTTTATAAGGTAGCCACATATGAGACCAATCGGTGGAAATATAACCATGAAGTTTCTCAGACCAGTCTCTACTCAAAATCAAACCATAGAATTCAGGTATATCAGTGAGTAAAATATCAATTCTCTAAACCACTCTTGGATCAGCTAATAGCCTAATAGTAACCGAGGTTATTTCTCCTAAAACCTGGACCTTAGTTCTATCCAACTGGACAATATGAATTGCAGACTTTTGGGGTTCAATGTTCAGTTTGGAACAAACTGAAGCTGGCATTATATTCGAGGAAGCCCCTGAGTCAATCAAATAGTTGTGTATATTTCTATTATAGATCTCGTAGGTTAAGAGAAAAGGAGGAGTATGGGAATTTGATCTATCTCCGATTAGGACAGCATTAGTAGCTTATACTCTACCAGGAGGTGGTTTACCTATTTCATTAGCAGCTTTGGACAATACAGCATTAAGATGGTACTACATCTAAATCCTTAAGCAGCAACTTTTGTTGATGTTTGAGTTTACTAAGTTCAAACATAGTGATATTTGCCTTTGTTTTCTTCATGTCTTCAATAATGTTGTAGTCCATAGAGTCTGTAACTACTAATGTTTTAGCTGTTGTAGGTGGATTTGAAGCTAATGGATGATTTTGAGAAGATGGGGCTGGAGACTTCTTTGTGGGAGTTTTCTCTTTTGTAGGGGTACCCGTGTTCCTTTTCTTTTGATTTACTTGAACAGGTTCAGGAGTACCTTTACTCCTGGTAGTTACAAGGAAAGCTTCCTGTTCATTTTCTGTATCAGAATTAGGCAAAATGAAGTCCCACATCCCATGACATTCTGCAGTTACCTCTTCTTCAGTTTCTTCAGATGATAAGACTGTCTCTTCTTCTTCATCTTCTTTGGGATCTGAGTCTGCATTAGATATAGCATTGGGTGGCTTTGATTCAGGTTTCTTAAAGTTTCTAAATGGATTTTTTGTTGAAGTTTCAGCTACCTACTTCTTGATTTCTACCATTTCGTTTGACATGGTTTTGAGAACTTTTTGAAGATCCTCCATATCATATGGATCTTTAGCCATTTTCTTCTTTGAATCATCTTTGAAAGAGACTTTTTTGGATTTTCTGTCTTCAAGAGTAGCTTTCTTTTCTAAGGCAGTGATACGTTTTTCCACAACAATTGCCTCTTTCATGTTTTCTACTAGAGTAGGTTTTCCAGCTCTATCTACGAAGATAGCTATGTTTGAAGTTAAAGTTGTTATATACCATTCACTTCTAACTTGTTCATTAGGCTTAGAGGCAGTTGGGATCTTATTCAAGACTTTATTAAACCTAGAATTGAATTCTTTTACAGGTTCTTTGGATTATGTCCTAAGATTTAAAAGATCATTGATTAATGTTGCTACAGATTTGTCATTACTGTATTTAGTCAGGAACTATTCTTGAAAAATATTCCAACTGGTAATGGAACCTGATGATAAAGAAAAGTACCAAGACCTAGCTGATCCTTGTAGGGTATAAGGGAAAATCCTAACAACCACATCTTCCTCTGTAACTCCCTTTAAGTTAACTGACAACATAAAGTTTTTAATGTGTTCATCTGCTGGTATGCCTCCATCTTGATTAAATTTTGGCAACCATTTTTTAGGATGTGCGGGCAATGGGTGCAAAAGTGCAGGCATAGTGACTGCACCAAGACTGCTCCATGGGTTTTGTGCCATTGTCAAGCCACTAATAGATGATAATGCCGATGAAGTTCCAAATGGTTGGGAAGGGGGAGATATTGAGGTTCCAGAAATTTGTGAAGCTGATGTTGAAGTTCTAATTCCCAGTTGAACGACAATTTGTAATGGAGGAGTGGATGGTTGACTTTGCAATGGAGAAAATGAAATGGAGGATGATGATGAGATAGTTTCACTATCAGACCCTTCAGTTGTTTTCCTTGCCCTTTTCCTTTTAGGAAAAGGTAACTCAGTAGGTTCAATACCAAGCTTTTCACTCTGAAGTCTAGTGAGGGGGTGAGAAGGAATGAATTGCGAAGTCACACTGCCTTGAGATACCTCAAATTTCTGTGGTGATATTGAGAATCCTTGAAGTTTATGGATGAGAGACTGTACTTTAGGAGATTCAGGACTTAATTTATCTAGGATATTTTGGGGTTGAGCAGTGGTAGTTGTCTCCTCTTCTTCTTGCTTGAAAACTAGAGTTCCAGCATGCAAAGGAGAAGTCGGAGGTGAGGTGGAGGGAGATTTACTCTCAAAATGGATTGTAGGTTTGGATTTTCTCACCATTCACAGTTCATGCCCTCCTTCTAGCGCCAAAAATGTTGATGCCTTGAAAATCGTTGTATCAACATCGGGGAAAACCACCCGGTCCGGACCTTAAAGGTAGCTCCTTTTCTGTTTGGTGTGGTGGCTCTGACTGAATATAATGGGACCAGTTTCCCATTGATTTGTAAATAGGATGGATAAGTGATTGATTTTCTATTATCTAATGCCAATGATGGATGATTTATTCTAAAATGCAAAAATATAGACAACTAATCTATAATATAGACAACTAATCTATCCCGGAACTCTCCAATTTAGTGCAACTTTTGATAATTCTTATATACAAGTAGGCATATAGATGACTCCACTCATAAACAAAAAACATTTATTCATATGATAATTACTTTGTTCAAGTAGTTGAACAAAGTAATAATTAAAACATTATTACACTATTCTTCATATATCATTGACATAAATATGATTGAAAAAGTAACATCCCTTAAACACTCAATAGTGATAAGTAAAAGGGTTGTTGTTAAAACACATACATATATCAAATGATAGCAAAAATGAATAAATGTTGATTCATATAAAAGAATGGAGAAAAGACGTAAATAATAGTACCATATGTAATTTGAATCCCTTCCGATATCAATCGCATTTAGATCCCGTCTTTCAACTTAGAAATACTCTCACAAAAAGCAATAGTGCATATCCCATCAAAGTATTCTTCATTAAAATTCAAAACATAGGTCCAGTCTTCACAAAAAAAAAAATATTGGAAGCACAGTAGTGCAACTCCCAATCCGAGTTTTGATACAAAAATTGAGGACCCTTTTCAAAACAATGAAAGGGTCTATAAATACTTTCTAAACTAACTAACTATGAAATAAAAATGTTGTGAGCTGGTATAACCAAATCATGAAATTCTCCTTGAAATAGACATGTTTGCAGTCAGTAAGAATGATTCACTATTTCAGTTGACTATCCTTTGGCTTGAGCTGGCATATGGCGAGCATTGGTTGCAATTTTGGACGGTGACTCATACGTGAATGTAGTTGAGTTGAATACGTAGCATCATTAATTTAAGGAATCATGTAACTGATTGCATCGATTAAACATTTCATCATTGCCTTTTGACTATGTGGTTTAACCAGGAAGAACCAAAAGGTGTCCCAAGTTAAACTTTGGATGCCCGCAATCAATCTCTCCTTCTTTTCCAATTCTTGTTTACATGTCTGCTCCAATGCTTTGGTTGATGGCAGTTTTCCTGGAGTGCATTCTGAAATCAAATTAGACCTCCATGAGTTGAATATATTTTCCCTGTTCCTGTTCCTGTTCTGGTACTTTTTCTTTTTCGGAGACCTTTTCCACATCGGAAGTCTTACTAGTAACTATTTGTTCAGCTTGACTAGATGGTTGAACTGTAGGGGTTGTGGCTAAGAGGTCTAAAGGCATAGTTTGCAACCTCTGTTCTCTAAGATTATTAAACATTTCTAGCCCTTCATCTTGATATTTGATTCTAGCCAATGCTTTAACTTGGAATAATGATTTAGTTGAGACAAATAGATCATCGAAGTCATCATCTTCATGATTAAATTTGGCAAGTTTGGCTTGGTCAAGAACATTATAGGCAACCTTTCTGGGATCATACTGCCTGTTAGGAATTGTGGCAAGCTTCAGCGTTTGCATTTTTCTGTCTCCTTCTCTGCGTGCTTGTAATCGTGAAGAGTGAAAATGTCACACCGTAAAGGGAATATAGGCCGTACCTATTTCTTGGAATTTCTAAGGGTTTTAGATGTCCCATCTACTATTATTTGATAAGCCAATTCCAAAGCTAACAATTTATTGGGCACATACAAGGCAAGGACATGGGGTTTAGTAAGGCTACCAAAAAGCCTTATATAAGTAAATTTTTCCTCCCCAAACCAACTGCCTACTACTGTCAAATCTGTCTCTGCTTCTTGGGATATCCTGGGAGCAGGCTTATTAAAAATAGAGTAATAAACAAGCAAAATAAAACCGTTGCAGATTTTATACAGATGATTTTTGTAATGAGCCTTCCATAACTACTCATGATAAATATGGATTGGTTTAGGGTCTTGGGGAGTCCATCTCCACCCGAGTAACGGAAATTGAGAATTGAAACAAACAGTATCCATAATGTATGCACTGTAATAGAATGGGGGAATGGTCCTAGTAGTTTGATATACATTTGCTCTGTACTGTAGAATTGTTGTGGCTAGTTTATCGGACAAAATATTCGCCCAATCCATCACATAACCATTGATTGCAGCCTCCATTAGAGGAACCATTTCTATAGTAAATTTAGCAGAACCATGTGTTCCCCACATTCTACACATCATAGCTCTAGCATAACAGTAAGGAGAAGCCAATGAGTCGACAGAGTACTTACCTGATGACTCGTGCTTGTGCTTTTTAGGGAAATGCCTCCACTGCTTTATCAGAGATGACTCTGAGTCGTTTTCCTTTGCAAATGCTTCTAGAAACATTTTTTTGTATCGCTTCTCAGGTTTAGGTAAGTGATACATCTTTCTGAGATCCTCAGGTTGAAACGAGCCGAATATCCTCCCATCAGCTGTGCAAAAGGTTCTGTCCGTAACTGGAATTTTCTCTACCACCCATCTCACCACATCAGTATATGGCAGGATTTTAGCTCGCGCTGCTATCCTGTGAAGAAAGGAACATGCCAATTCTTTAAGAGTTCCTTCAGACTTATTAGTTGAATCAGCAGTGGCCTCTTCTGATAACTCTTCGGGCTCTTCTACTTCAATTAGATTATAGATACTCTCCCCGCTAGCATTTCCTAGACCAAGACACATCGTATATGAGATTAATCCTTTTTTTCTTCGTCCTGATCTTTGACTGGAGGTGCTATTGTTGCAGACTTCTTTGATTTCTTCCCCATTTTCTTCGGATTTCTGGTTTCGGAGGAATTCTGCACAAGCAATTGCAAACCGTGATACAGAGAAATGTTGTTGCAAGCCAATATGATAATGAAAAGAGTTACGTCGATTGGCAAGTGATAATGGGATGTAGTTAAAGATTACCACAAATAAAATCTTAATGAAAGATCTACCCTTAACTGCTTTATTGAATAGCCGTTTAACCTGTCAATCGTGGTAAACAACATCTTAAATTCCCATCACGTCGCTCATATGTCGAATGATTATTTCAAGCATGCCTTAGATTTCTTTGATCGGCGATCGGCGATAAATCACAAATTGGCGATCGAGAATGTCAAAGGGAAAGGCTTTAACACTTGCTTTAAATATCTCCGATTACCGAAAGGTGATATAATGCATGCAAACCATTTTAAATGTATTTTCGAGATGCGTGCCTAATTAATATATCGCAGTTGGGCCTTGGGTTGGGCTTTATTGCTTTGTGATGTGATTCTGCCAATTTTCCGATTGCGATATGTTTTATCGCATCGGAGGAATTGAGGGGCTTTGTTTTATTATGCTTGGAATTCGCTTACTCTGATTTCCTGATTGCGATTACCTTTTCGGATCAGAGGAATTGGATGAGGTTATCACCTTTTGTGTGTGTTTCCTTTGTTATTGCGATATGCGATCTCCAATCGCTTTATCGCAATAAAGAAAAGTTTTATAATATTTATTTAAAGGAACACATTATTCTTTATTTAAAAGGCTTTAAAAATGATTCATTACATTAGGCTTTTTAATAAGGGTTTTTTCTTATGATGGGTTGATACCAATTTTATTTGTGGACACACAAATCTAATCTGGGTTGATCTACAAGGGACCCATTTCTTCTTGAAATTTTGTGTAAAGATTTTTTTGGAAATGGGGAAGTTCATCTATCTAGGATTGCTACAACCCAAAAAATGTTGCGTGCATGCTATTTATGGCCCTCAATTTTCAAATATTGTATTAAAGCAGTGAATAAATGCCATCCTTGTCAAGTTTATAATCGGAAAATGCACGTGCATCCAGCTCCACTTTTTCCTGTTGTCACTGTTGGACCATTTACCTAGTGGGGTATTGATTTTAGTACTTGTTACACGACTTCAGCTAAGGGCCACATGTATATCATCGTAGTAATAGGGTCAAAGCTATGCCTACTTTCAATAACGATGGTGAGATAGAAACTCTTTTCCTGTTCAATCAAATCATTTCATGCTTCAATAATCCTAAAGATATTTTCACTAGTAATGACAGTCACTTCCAGAATAAGATGGTGTCTAAGTTGGCTTCAAAGTTGGTATTTCGGTAGGAGCATTCCTCTCCTTGTTAGCCTCAAGCAAATAAACGAGTAGAAGTCGTCAATAAATCCCTTAAGACTATCCTACAAAGGACGATCAATTAGGCTAAGTCCAACTGACACATCATGCTATATCCTGCACTTTGGGCATACCGAATGTCTGTTAAGACTGCTATAGGTTTTACTCCTTTTCAGCTAGTTTATGGGTTGGAATCAATTTTTCCTATAGAATGTGAAATTCCATCTCTCAAATTAGTAGTCCAGTTTCTTCCGGACACTTCAAGTCTTGAAGAACGCCTCTTTCATTTGGAACATCTCGATGAGAAGCATCGAGATGCATCCACAATGAATGAAGCTCATATGAAAATAGTAAAATCCAGTATGACAAGATTGTACGACCTAGGTTTTTCTCTGAAGGTGACCTTGTTTTGGTCTATGACCAAGACAAAGACACCTTGGGGACAAGAAAGTTTAAACCTATGTGGTATGGTCCTTATATCGTTAAAAAGGTCTTGAAGAAGGGTGTGTATGAATTGGTTGACTTTGAAGGAAATGTGTTGTCGGAGCCCAGAAATGGGCTCTATCTCAAGAAGTATTATGCCTAGGATCTTGCCTAGAATTTGCTTTGTTTTGTAAATATTGTACATAGTCTTTTATTTCTGTCTATGGGTCTCATGGTGATGATGATATTTTTGATCTGCTTTGGCAGGTTTCGATGGGTGATTTGGTGTATTTAGGACTAACTGATGGTGTTAATACACATACACGGAAGTTAGCTTCGGCGCTTGGGTAATATATTATCCATCTAGTCAGTTGTTAATCTCAACAAACATATGTATTGGTCTTGATTCTAATAATATGGCTGAATACAATGTTGTTATTAATTTACTATTTGAAGCAATATCTTATCATATTTAATCATTAGTGGTTTATTTGGATTCACAACTGGTTATGTTTCAATTAAATAACATTTATCGTGTGAGAGATCCTTTATTACATTGCCAATTTTTTAGAGTGATATTATTGCAAAGATCATTTACTTTTATTAATTTCATTCATATTCCACAATCAGATAATGTACGTGCTAATTTTATAGCAAACCAAGCATTGGATTGGCATATTAATCATTCATCACATTAAAATAAAAAATATCATAAAATCATCTGTATATATGATCGAATCATCATGAAGTCTCTATATATAGATAGATAGAGTATGTCAAAATATTACAAAATGTGGAAAAATGTCCTACAAAATTAGGGCTTAAGCCTGATCATGTCCATAATAAAAAAAGGCCAATCATCTAAAATCTAAGGCTATAGCCCCTGCCCTGGATGTGCATCTCGAAGAAGACGATGGCATTCACCACTCATCAGAAGAGCAGCACACACTCTCGTGGTACTCCAACCACTCGTTTCTGTATGGCCTCAGGGAGATCCTCTATTGTTGCCATGGGAACCTAGCGAGTCCGACTCTCCTAGTTCCTTTGAACAGTGTGAAAAAATCTCTCAAACTCAGTTGTTGCTCTCTCTACATCTCTACTGCGATGCCTATGCCTGGTAGACCCTCAGGTCTCACTGGTCCAACATCTGTATCATGATCATTTAATCTTGTAATATTTTTGTCTCATGGAAAAAGATTTTGAATTTCTTGAGATTACATTTTGAAAATCCAAAAAAATTTAAATAACTTAAAATCAAAATTTTACCAATGTCACCCCATGCAACTGCTTCTGGAAGTGCTAGCTTTGGGTCCTCTCGGAAGTCCACACCTACGTAGGGGTGGTCATCTATGGCCACAAATTGTTTCTCCCACCATTGGAAGAACTCGTCATCGAAAGGCCACCTAAGTGACTTTGCCTCCGCCAAGTCGCTTCATCAAATCCACCCATCTAGCGATCCTAGGGTCTCTAGGACTGCCGATGGCCATGGCTACTCTGGGTCATAGCGCTAGAATCTTCTCAAAGAAGAACGTGCAAAGGATGCTACCATATCCAAATTTATTCATCTCACACTGTCTAACTAAAGTCAATTGTTTCTTCATGTTAATCAAGAGTATTGTGCACTAGTCATAGACAATTGATCTTAAGCATTCTACTGCCAAGAACATAGCAGGCCATGAAGCTTGATGCAGTGAGGCTGAACCTGCTAATCTGGAAATAGTAAAGAGGATTATTTTGATTGGTAAATTTGTAATTTCCTTGGTTGGAACCTGTGATCCAAATATTCCAGTATATGATGCACAATATACTGAAATGCAATCTTCAATGTTAAGGCCTCCGCAAGTCCTTCCTTTCATATCAACTACTTCACCCCTTCGGGAAAGCCCTGTTATGAAGTAAATGTCCTCTACTTTGATTTGTAAAGGCATATCATCTATGATGAACATTCCCTTCTCTACATCCCAATAATGAACTAACATCTCTAGTAGTCGAGTTTGTGTCTTCATGTTGGGCATCATGAAGAATTTAAGCAAACCACAACTTTTTAATGCATCCAACAATTCTTGATCCTCTAGAACTGCATTATCAACATTTGTATGCTCTCTCTCTCTCCAAATGATTGACATCTTGCAAAATTGAAAGATTTTATCCATTAGAATTTATGATTTTCATTTTTCTCTACGTGTATGCTACTTTTCTAAAGAACAATCACGTACGTACATGACTTTTCCTATGAAAACTCGCATATAGGGCTTTATATACCCTATTTTCAAGATGTCGACCCACATACACGTCGAGGATCATCTAAAATTTAAAATATCTTCCTAAAATTGATTTAAAATCTTGAAATTTTGGATCAATTGAATGAGTTTAAGGATTAGAATTACCTAGAGACCGTAGATGTTGAATTCGTTGGAGGATTTGATTGGTGAAATGTCCCCAAATTTGCTTCAAGATCCATATTATCAACACTTTAATGGTAAAAATGAGTTTGGGTGAGTTTAAAAGTTCTTTCATAGCCAAATTTTAAAAACCCACTTTTCTAAAGTTCAAAATTTTTATTTTTATAATTTCATGAACTTTTAACTTTTTGCTTGAAGTGTTGGGAAAGGTTGTTTTTCATGGTAATGAAGACTTAGTGATGTTTTTCTACCCCTTCGAATCCAATATCATTGATCTATTGTGGCAGGTATCATTTTCTAAACTGGAATATAGGTTAAGACATATCACTTTTCCGTTGCATTATGCATCTTGACCTCATACTGTGATATTTAGCCATAGGTTTGAGCCCAATATGTTGAAATTTTTTAAGCACTTTCATTCACCGTCTTGTAAAGTCGTAACATAGTGGTAGAGCCTTTCCTTCCATGGGCTTCCTAGTTAGATCCTCACTGACATATGTCGCCCATGCTGCAAGTATTGTGTAGGCTCGGGAGTCCTCTTTAGTCCCACCATGACTTTGCATTGAAGCCTCATTCTTCTTCTTCTTTGCTATTTTATGGCCTTATACCCTAGAGGCTCCCATGTGTTAAATTGTACTACTGCATTGCATTTTGACTACTTGTACCTCTTTTGGCCTTAAGCCGGCTTCATTTGGACTCGTGTATAAGCCACTTTTGACCATGACCTTTTGCAAGTTCAAACCATGCATTCATTAGCCTTTGCAACTTGATACCTATTTCTTTGTGGAAAGAACATCCCTTGAGTGTCGATGACCAACATCTGCCACCTTGAATTGAGAATAGGATTGTTCCAATCTTAGGAACTAGTGCACCCTCCCTTGACACTCGTTCTTTCAACTGTACTATAGACATTCTTTTATTCTTTTTGCAGGATTTAAATATGAAAAAGACCAAAAAAAATAAAATATTACAAAAAGAGAGGGAACGAGACAAATTCTTCATCATTTGATGGAAGTTAGAATCAGTTGTTTCGCCCTTGAACAAAGCATTTAAAATGAGTCTTTCCTCCATCTGGATGGGACTCAGTCTGGCTTTAGGGAAGCCATAACCTTTTTCACAAGTTAGTCGTCTTCCGATTGGTTATCTCTTCCAATCACATGGAGAGTTTGCTAATGCCTCCTGCATTGCAAAATTATACAAATTTATTTTATGCTGCCATATAGTCACATTGAGTCGTGCTTTTATTCAAGGGAATTAAACCTGTTGTCGGCCATTCTACAGTATCTCTTGACTCATTTTTGTCGGCCATACCTAGTCTGTCAAGTTATCTTCAATATCACATCAGTTATTTTGTCCTTCATTCGTGTTGGTTAAGGAGGTCCTCATTGACTTCTTTCTAGTAGGTTTTCTCTTATCGACTTCGACAAATTACTCTGAGAGTAAACCTAGAGTCACACCCTGGCCCTATTTACATCATTGACAGATGACCTTGTGCTCAACATCAAGCAATATCATGGGTCTTTGACTGAGTGTTTTCCCTTGTGTTCAACATCAACTTATATTATCACACATTGGGATTCGTGCATTACCTTTGTTTCCATTTGACCCTTTTGGTGGATTGCTCACCTCTGTGTCAACTTTCATTATTGGTTGGTTCAGATGATTTCTGCCGTGCACTAGCTACATCTTGTGTATTACGGGAATGTAGTTCGAAACGGTTACTTCATCTCTCTTCATCTAAGCTCTTCCAAATTATTATCCTGCGGGTTACACTTATGCTAGTTGATGTGGGATGCATTAATTCCTTCCTTATAGCGGGTATTTTCCCATCGAATACGACTCATTTCTCTGGAAATAAGGTCTAGAGTCCTTTTTTCAGTACGTTAGGGTTTGTAGTCATTAGTGGAAGACTCCTTTGCCATCGACAATGAGAATACGTCAATGTCTCTTGATTGATAGATTCTTTCAAGTTTTCGACTTCAACACATTTATTCACACTTTTTATATTGTAATGGGGTACCTTGACACTCATTATCATTATTGATGAGTTGTCTCGTATTTTTTAATGGTATACATCAATGACCGGTAATCAAATGATTTCTCACATGGTACAATTCAACTCATTTATTCCCATATTGTGGAAATGTACCATCTGTGGCTGGTTTAGACCTCAGGTTGTGTCAACATCTTGGTTGACTTAACAACTCCTTCAGTTCCTACCAATGCTAGCTTCCACCTTATATGTTGTAGCCCTTCACAACAACGTCCTATATGTTGGCACCCGAGTTTATGAAGTACCACTAATCCACCTTTATGAATTGGTACTTTTATGAGGATCAATTATGCAACATCATTAATCAGACAATATTCTTGCATCATTGACTGAATATTCTTCTATATGTGATATTGAGATATAGCTCCGTTGTGTTCTTTTGTGGCTATGATCAAATGATCCATTATGTATTCTACAACTCCTTCTGTTCACTTATGTATACATTCTAGATCTGCTTTATACTTGATCAGCGGACATGCTTTATTACTTCTGAGCATGGGTATGCCCACCTCAGACATGAGTTTTCTTTTTGACTCCTTCCACAGGTATTCGATGAGCTAGAATATGGTGATCTCCTCCCGACTTTTCAAATGCCTCCTCTCTCTATGCTTAATATATTTCTCCCATCATGTAGCCTTCTGACCTCATATATTAGGGGGCATCTGTTATAGCATCATTTAGCACTCCTGTAGACTTAATGCTCTTGTATGGCCTTGGGCAACCTTTTCCCATGTAGACTTGATCATATATTAAAAAACAATATTTCAAATTCCATACGTGAACCTGCCCATTCAAAAGTGCGTACATACGCAGGTTCTATCATTGCATACCCACGTATACCTTTTTAAATATGAAAAATAAAATAATATGCTATTTTTCGGGCGGGGTTCACGGGTTTTACCGAGAGCCCACCTACAGGAGCTCGTAGCACAACTGAATTAACTAATTTCAGGTGGTATATATACACACCTTAGGTAGGCCTAAAATACATAAGAGAAGGGATATCGACATTATACCCATTTTTCTCCCATATCAAGTCTGATTTTCCCATGCCTCCTACACTCCCAGTCTCTATGGAAACCCCGGTTTCCTTTGCAAATATGTTCATAATATTTATAGCTTTTCCTTACATTTGTTAGAGAGGTTGTCTTCGTGGCTCGGGTTGGATGGATCCTGAGGAAGGCTTTGTCGGTGCTTTGGCTTGGACCAGGTTGTACCTTTCCTGTACCTATTGTCGATTATCAATAAAGAATATCACATATTGTTCCTGATATGTTATTGTCTCGTGAATAACAATTTATATGTTTATATATGATGATATAACATATCTTTGATGTATGAACATTGGATTATATATCATGTATATTCTTCTTTTAATTGATTTTCAGGCCTACTCTATTCTGGAGGAAGTAGAGGGTTTGGACCCTTCGGGAACAACATCAAACGTAGGACCTCCAGGTATGTTTCGAAGTCTACATTTAATAATTCACATGTTTGGCATGCTTGATTGATTGCTTCTTGTTGATTATCTTGTTCTGCGCTGTTGAGGTTTTCAACCCTTACCTTAGGGAACTTTTCCCGCCAACAAACACAACCTTGTTAAGGATAGACTTATATGTCATGTTTACATGGTTATTGGGTTGGAAAATAAGTTGTAGTGTCTCATCTTGCTCTATAACTACGTCAATTTATGAGAATCGAATAGTTTTCTTACTAACAAAAAAGAAAATTCCTCTCTATCTCAATTAACCATTTACAATTTTTTTATGGCATGAAATTAATTTGTTTTTTATGTGAATTTTGATGATGACTTTTATATATGTTAATAAGTTCATGATTATTTATCTTGTTGAGTTATCTCAATCACTTGAATCATTTTCCAATGCATAATGCTAACAATGGAGACCAATTAGGTCATAAGTTCAAATATGACCCAATCCCTTGGAGTTACCAGTTTCTAAAGTGGGTCTTGGTTAGTCCATCCACCCTCTATACATCTTAGGAAATATGAGAAATTTTGTGAGGTTTTATTTCAAAAAGATTCATAACTATTATATATATTATGTTTTATGTTTGTTATGATGTGAGTTGGTTTGAATCCTTATTTTTTAATTTAAAGATCCCTATCAAAGTTAAATCTATTAATCATTGAGAAAAATTATAGAAAAAACCACTTCATAAACCCCCAATAATTAAAATATATAGGATTAAGATGGATATATGCCGATTAATTTTATTATTAAATTATTGTTGAAAATGGCAACAAGAAAATCATGATTTAATTTTCGCTTGAATTAAATTAGGAGAAAATTGTAATTCCACATCACAAGACAACAAGATCGAGCTAACTAAGTTAATTTCACTTAGTTGGTTCAGTTAATTCGAGTTGAGCGCCTAACTTGAGTCATGTAGAGTGGTTCCTAAATTTTAGGATCCTTGGTTGAGTTTAATTTCAGTTGTAATAGTTTAATTCAATTAAACTGAGTTAATGTAAGTTAAACTAGTTCCAACTATCGGAGGAACTAGTAGGAGGTCTAGCAGTGGCGTGAAACTTCATTTGTTAAACAAGTTAACTAATAAATCAACCATAATTAGCTCAAGCATGCATAAAATTTGAGTTACCCAGTTGAGATTGGAGTTCAAGGGTAGTGTACTATCAGTGGTCTAATTTTCTGAGTTGTACAGGTGGTGCATGTAGTCAAAGAAGGACCTATAGGGATTGTGCAATTCAGGATGGAGATTTCCCTAATTAATAGGGGGATAATTCATTGAGAAACAATGCAAGGAAATAGGAGCTTGGCAAGCATCATAATTGGCTAAGTATTAGCCAGAGTCATCTTGTGAGGCAGTGAGATAGATTATACTTGTGCAAATATTATTCAGGCTTGAACAAGCATTGCATTTCTTCTCTATTTTTCTGATCTAATGTAATACAAATAGGAAGGGGTTTTAAGCAGCAAGCTTTCCCCTCAAATAAATCTCTGAGAATATGTGATTGAACCTTGTCTCATGTTTATGTTGTGATTTCTCGATAGATTAATTGTTTTCATTGATGAGTAGAGTAGATTCAAGTATTTTGTTTTAGCATATTACATAACCAAGTTGAATCTACAAGGAATTTCTACATGGTATCGGAGCAGGAATCATAATAGAAGATAAGAATTCAAGTTTTTCTTTGCAGGTGAATATAATTTTCAGTATCATTCTTTAGAGCCAAAAGGATGTCGTTCTATGGTTTAAGACTCGAGTATGTCATTGAGGGTAGATCAAATTATATTGCTTAGAAGGACAAGATAGAGGAAATGTTGGAAGATAACGGGTTAAAGGAATTCATAGACAATGATATATCTAAGCCTCCAACAACTGATGCTCAAGATCTAGAAGAGTGGAATAAATGTGTGGAAAAGGCGAGGAGGATCATACTAGAAGGAGTTCAAGATCATATTGTCTCAAATCTCCACGGGAAGCATACCCCATATGCAATGCGGCAAGCCATGATAGACTTGTTTCAGAACATCAGTGACCACAGGAAGTTGGCACTAAAGGACAAGCTTTGGAAGATCAAGATGGAGAAGGGATACACAATGCCACAATACCTGAGAAGGTTCACCAAATTTCAGGATGAACTTGAGAGTGTTGGTATTAAAAGTTTTTAAGATGATCTGGTAAGCCTAACACTTCTAGGCCTTCCCAAGAGCTGGCACAACTACCAGGATTTGGTAAATGGAAGGGAGAAGCTACCAAATTGGGAGCGATTATGGTCTGACTTGGTGCAAGAAGAGATAAGGTAGAACACAAGAGATGGAACCTCATCCAAGCATGATGATAAGGAGAAATGTTCCTTGGCTATAAAGGCAAAGAAATAGAAAGGGAAGAAATCCCAATCCAAAGGAGATTTTGGTCAGACGGGCAAGAAGAAAGACTTGTTGAAGATTAAATTTTTCCATTGTCATGAGCTGGGACACTATGTCACGAAGTGTTCGCATAAGAAGGGCGACATGCATGGTGACATTGGTGATGGGTAGTATGTGATATACAGATAGTTAGGCCTCATTCCATATGACGGGAAACAAATAATTTTTTAGTGACTTGGAGGAGAAGGACCTCCAGATGCACATCGAGATGCAATATGATGGAAGGTATAGTGCGACTGGTATTGATACAGTTACTTTTCAGAGGGAGTCTGGTTCTCCTCTCACATTAAAAGATGTCATGTATGTTCTAGTTTTGAAGAATAATTTAGTTTCAGTTTCTATGATGGAATATCATGGCTACTATGTGATATTTAGCAAAGGAAATACTTTCCTTAGACATATTACCACGGGACAAGTGAAGCAGGTCGAGGTTTGGGTGAATAACCTCTACAAATTGGATGTAGAAGAGTGTGTTGCTTTGAGCACGAAAGCAGGGAAGGTGCAAAGTTGAGACATCTGTGACTTATGGTATAGGAGACTTGGCCATTTGCACCATGGAGCTTTGAAGATCATGCAACAAATTTCTACATGACTTCCCAAGGGTGCACTAGAGTAGCGAGATACATGCAAAGGGTGTACACTAGGGAAGTACACCAAAACCACCTTTCATAATAAGAACAGTAGAGTGCAAGCAATCCTTGAAAGAGTTCACTCAGATGTCTATGGACCTTTATTGATAGCCTCCAGGGCCAAGCACATATATTATGTTATATTTGTAGATGATTTCTCATGTAATTGCTGCATTTTCTTCATGCAGAAGAAAGACCCAACATTCTCCAAATTTTGTGGGTTTAAAGCACTTGTTGAGAAAAACACTGGGAGGAAAGTGAAGGATCTCAAGAATGATATTGGTGGTGAATATGTGTCGAATGAGTTCAAGAACTTATGTGCATTAGAAGGCATTTGACGGGAGTTAATAGCACCCCATAACCCACAACATAATGGGGTGGCTGAGAGGAAGAACATAAGTGTTGTGGGAGATGCGCAGGTGATGTTGCATGATCAGGGCCTATCGTTGAACTTGTGGGTTGAAGCATGCAACACAATGATATATGTGCAGAATAGGAGTCCTCATCGGATTCTCGGGATGAGTACACTAGAAGAAGCTTTTCAGGGAAGAAACTAGATGTGTCACACTTCAGGATCTTTGGTTCATCAATATACTGTCATGTTACCAAGGATGCAAGGAAAAATCTAGAGTCGACAACTAAGTTGGGCATATTTGTGGGGTAAAACTATCAGGTGTACCTGCCATCTCACAAGATGATAGTTATTCGTAGAGATTTGAAGTTCGATGAAGAGAAGGCCATGAGATGTTCTCTTGAGAGGGAGCTTGAGTTGCATGCAGATGAGGAGCTTTTGGCTCCAAAGGAAGAAACTCAAGATGTTGTGGAGCAACCACAAGTAGATGAGCAGAGAGGGGGAGCACCCACTCATGCAGAGACATCCATAGATGGAAGGAACCACACCAGGGAAGCTAACAGATTATTTCATGATGGTAGAGAGAATGTGGGAGCACCCATATCACATCGCAGCAGAGGAGGTCTCTAGATCGATACACTGGGTACATGGCTCTGATGAGTGAGTTAGTTGAGACAGGACCATCCTCATTCAAGGAAGTAGTACATAAGCCAGTATGGGTTGATGCCATGGTAGAGGCATATGATTTCATAGTCAGAAACAGTGTTTGGGAAGTTGTCCCAAGACCAAAGAACAAATTAGTGGTAGGTTCCAGGTGGATCTACAAGGTGAAGCAAGCATCAGATGGAAGCATCTAGAAACACAAAGCCACACTTGTGGCCAAGGGCTTCTCTCAGGTGGAGGAAATTTATTAATAATAATATAATAATATCCATTTTTAAGGTCACAGCCAAGCCAGACACCAAATTGGTGTATGAGACCCCTTGTTTGTGGGACAAGGGGCCCACCTCCACGCAGCGATTTGACTGCTAAGTCTATGAAGGCATACATACTCTACCCCCTCTGGTTTTGAACCTGTGACCTCTTAGGAGGAAACACATGCTCTTAACCATTAGGCCCACTCAAGCTGTATTACAAGGAGACCTTTGCTCCAGTAGCAAGGTACTCATCTATCAGATCAATTATAGCACTTGCAACACAAATGGGTTTGAAGATCCATCAAATGGATGTGAATATGACATTCCTCAATGGAGTGATTGAGGAGGAGGTGTACATTAAGAAACCAGAAGGATTTGAGACCTTTGACAAAGAGTTTCATGTGTGCAAACTTAAGCGAGTGTTGTATGGATTGAAACAAGCACCCAATGCTTGGTACACCAAGATCGACAACTATTTCACTAGGTTGGGCATCACCAAAAGTGAAGCAGATGCAAACCTTTACCATATTGTGGTTGAAGGAAAACTATTGATTATAGTATTATATGTCGATGATTTAATTTTAACTGGTGATAAGAAGTTGATCAATCCTTGCAAATAGGATCTTGCAAGAGAATTAGAGATGAAGACCATGGGACTCATGCATTATTTCCTTGGTTTAGAAGTATGGAAAGGAGACGGGGAACTATTTGTCTCTCAAGGAAAGTATGCCAATGAGATACTGAATAAGTTATGCATGGAGAGTAGCAAACCCTCGAAACTCCTCTTGCAGACAGTTGGAGGAAAGAGGATGCCACTTCAGGTGAGGAGGTGGAGCCCACTATTTATAGCCAGCTTGTGGGTTCATTTATGTATTTGGTGAACACACGAGTAGACATGGATTACGCAATTAACCAAATTAGTAAAACTATGGTTAAGCCAACCAAACTGTATTGGAAGGCAACCAAACACGTGTTGATATACCTCATAGGCACTACTCAGTATGGTCTTTGGTACAGGCGAACATAGGGAGTGAATCTGTAAGGATTGACAAATGTAGATTGCATGGGTAGTCCATCAGAAAGGAAGATCACATCAGGAGGCATCTTTAGTATTGGGTAAACAATAGTTTCTTGGTACATCAGGAGGCAGAGATCAGTTGCACCCAGTTTATTAGAAGCAGAGTACATGGCTGCTAGTCAAGCAACTTGTGAAGCTATCTGGATGAGGAAGATTCTTGTTGGGTTATTTGGTCAGATGATGGATCCCACTGTGATTTAGTCTGACAATCAAAGTTGTATGAAACTCTCCGAAAATCAAGTTTTTCATGATCGATACAAGCATATCAACATCCGGTATCACCATATACTAGATTTTGTGCAGAGGAGAATCATGTTGTTGCAGTACATTCCTACAGAGGAACAAAATTTTAATCTTTTGACAAAGGCATTATCAAGATACAAATTCAAGTTCCATACAGGCATGATCAGGGTATTAGATAATCCCTTTCTTGTTGAGAGGGAGTGTTGAAAATGGCAACAAGAAAATGCTGATTTAATTTTCCGTTGAATTAAATTATGAGAAATGTGTAATTCCACATCACAAGATAACATGAATGAGTTAATTAAGTTAATTTCACTTAGTTGGATTAGTTAATTCGAGTTGAGGGCCTAACTTGATTCATGTAGAGTGGTTCCTAAATTTTAGGAGCCTAGGTTGAGTTTAATTTGAGCTATAATAGTTTAATTAAGTTAAAATGAGTTAATGTCAGTTAAATTATTTCCAACTATTGGAGGAACTAGTAGGAGGTCTAGCAGTGGGGTACAACTTCATGTGTTAAACAAGTTAACTGATAAATCAACCATAATTAACTCACGCGTGCATAAAATTTGAGTTACCCTGTTGAGATTAGAGTTCAAGGGTAGTGTACTATCAGTTGTATAATTTTCCAAGTTGTACAGGTGGTGCATGTAGTCAGAGAAGGACCTATAGGGATTGCACAATTCAGGATGGGGATTTCCCTAATTAATAGGGGGCTAATTCCTTGAGAAATAATGCAAGGAAATAGGAGCTTGGCAGGCAGCAGAATTGGCTAAGTATTGGCCAAAGTCAGCTTGAGGAAGTGAGATAGATTATACTTGTGCAGAGATTGTTTAGGCTTGAACAAGCATTGTATTTCTTCTCTATTTTTTTTTATCTAATGCAATACAGCTAGGAAGAGGTTTTGAGAAACGAGCTTATCCCTTAGATAAATCTCTGAGCATATGTGATTGAATCTTGTCTCATGTTTATGTTGTGATTTCTTGATCGATTAATTGTTTCCGTTGATGAGTAGAGTAGATTCAAGTCTTTTGTTTTAGCATATTACATTAACAGTTTGAATCTATAATTAATTTCTACAATTATACCTTTTTTTTTCGATTTTCAATGTTTACATTTGGGACTTGTTATAATAATTAATCAATGTTTTTTTTTTTTTGGCAACAAACATCCAAGGTATTTTTTCCCATTTTAAATTTAATGCATTTTAGACACACATGATTCATATTCTTGACACTGTTTTATAAATTTCATCTCATATCCCTTTTTAAGAACATTGTAAATTTCAACCATGGAAAAAATGGTGTTTTTAGTAAAACGTTTTTTCAAAAAATATGAGAAATTTTGATCATGAAAAAAATTAATGATATTGGTAGTTTTTTTTTTTTAAAGATGTCATTTTTGGTTCTTAGAAAAGATACTGATAATGGTAACACTACATTTCAATTCAAGCACAATTATAAGGATATATAAGTGAAGTTAAGTGGTTTTGGGCTTAGAATTTCCATTTTGACATAATAATTATTTTAAAGTAGGTTAATATGTTTATTTATATAATTATAGAAATTAAAGAAGAAGGATCAAAGTGTATAGGTGTATAATTAGGGCTTCTACAAGGTTGTCTCTAGGACTAAACATGAAAAATAATAAGGGGTTAATGCATGTAAATTGTTAGATAAATACATGCCCCATGGAATTTAGAATATTCAAAAGAAGAGGTATAGGATAAATGAATAAAGTGGGGATCATATAGAATTTAGTTAGTGGTAGAGGCTTAAATGGTTATCAAGGATGATTACAAGGTTGTAAATGATGACAATATTATTATTAAACTTACAAGGAAGAAGGACATAAGTCGTTTGAATTCTTGTAGATAGAGGGTGCTAGAAAAAGGGTCAAATGGAAATATAGGTGCAACATTTACACCAAAATGAGAAGAAAATATGATCAGACATGGAAAGAAAAAATGACACCATCGCCTCAATCCAACATTGTATAAGGAAGTTATCACATTCTGAAGTTTTATGCAAAAAACTAAAAATTCAACCTCCAATGAATAAAGTGGGGATCATATAGAATTTAGTTAGTGGTAGAGGCTTAAATGGTTATCAAGGATGATTACAAGGTTGTAAATGATGATAATATTATTATTACACTTACAAGGAAGAAGGACATCAGTCGTTTGAATTCTTGTAGATAGAGGGTGCTAGCAAAAGGGTCAAATGGAAATATAGGTGCAACATTTACACCAAAATGAGAAGGAAATATGATCAGACATGGAAAAACAAAATGACACCATCGCCTCAATCCAACATCGTATGAGGAAGTTATCACATTCTGAAGTTTTATGCAAAAAACTAAAAAGTCAACCTCCAAGGTTGACTGGACAGTGTACAATTGCCACATGGCAATCCGTACGATGATGTCAACAGTCTGACTAGGATGTACAGTTGTCAGATGAGTCAATATTTTGAGGGAAAGTGGCGATTATCTATTGGTGGTTGAATTTGTTTTGAGGCCAATCACAGGGCACCATGTGGCCCTATGGGAGGCCGCCACGTGGCCCTCGTAATTTGTGAAAATTTTATTTTATACACTGGGTGAGCCTTTGTGGGGTTCCACCCCATGACCTCCTATAAATAAACTCATCGCTCAACCGTTGAACCACATGCACAATTTGATAATCATAGTCGGTGGGTCATATTTAAACTTTATTGTTGGAGTCACTAGGGGAAGGGACGGGTCAATGGGCACACCTGACCAACCCAAACCCAGGTGATATGGTAAGTAATATGACCAATGATAAATCGTGGGAGGGGCGAGGCGTGTGACACCCTGCCAACGCCCCAACCCACGATTCCGTTAACAAATGTAACCACTCATGAAAGGAGTCGAGGCTACGACGGAAGGGGTAGAGAGATAAGGATGTTGGGAGTTAAGACACGACCAGTAGGGACGGAAATAGGGGTTGGGGCGTGTGGCATACAACCCACTCCCTTGGCTTACAATCATGTGGCACCGAGGAATCACCAGCGCAGAGCTCGGAAGGGGGCTCAACCCACATTAAAAAATAATTTAATTTTATAACGATAAAACCATATGTTCATACGCCACCAAACGTAGATCGAGCCTACAATCGTCGGTGAACTAACAAAACAACATACCAATGTGCCAAAGGAGTATTTCATTACCAAGTTTTGTAGAGCAGCCATTTTTGTATAAGAGTTAGTAGGAAAAATGGAGAAAGAGGCCTAACTTGGCCATTTTTCAACCTTTTTGAGCCCAAGAAAAACCTACACAAGGGTTTTTGGGAATTTTGGATGCAATGAAAGTGTTATTTTTTTAATTTGAATATTGTATGTTGATGTAATTTCACATGTGAGCATATAATATAAAGGGCCACCATTGGAATCTAGACCCAGAGACGTAGCCCAAGAGGGTTGAACTCCATCATCAAATTGTTGTGTTTTGATGTTGTTTATAGTCCATTTTTAACTGTTAAAATATATAATATTTTACTTAGTTTTTCTTCTTTTGCAATCACGACCCATTTCCCATAAGACATAAACTAGCTTGCAAAACTTTACATGAAACCTCCACTTTTAATTTCAAATAAGTTTGGTATGAAAGCATGGTTTTCGTAAGGTTTGACAGATTTTGCAAGTTTTTTCTTGAATGATTACAAGGTATAAATTGAAAATAGGAGGAGTGCTTGAAGAACCAAACCCTCAAATTGGCTTAAGGAGGCCACAAACTCCACAAGTCATGGCACATGAAGAAGGACAAAAACTGATTTCTGAGGATGAGAGAGCTTTTAGAAAGGATTTATATGATATGTCTAAGATGGTGAAAGTGTTGTACAATGAGAGGACAACAAGGTTACAAGGAGAAATTTCTAATCAACCAAAAGGTAATGGTGGTGATGGGAGAAAGTCTCCACCTCCACCTCCTCCTTCACCTCCATCTACACCTCCATCCTCACCTCCTTCTTCACCTCCTTCATCTCATAGACCTACTCCTCCTCCATCTCCAAAAGGACATGCTAAGTATCCTTTGATTAAGCTTGATGTCAAGTTTGAATTGCCTATGTACAATGGGGAAGTAAATGTTAAAAAGATAGATAATTGGGTTCGTCAAATTGAATTCTATTGTAGGATTCAAAATATTGACGATGATGTCACAAATATCCATCTTGCTTCTCTTCATTTGGAAGTTGCAACCCTCATCTGGCGGGAGGCCGGAACTCAAGAAGATTTGAAGAAAAGTGGTAAAATTATCTCTTCTTTGAATGATTTTATAGCTGCATAAAGAAGGAAATTTTATCCATAACTTACATGCAAAAAGAAATTATGGATTGGCAAAATTTTAAACAAGCTAAAGATCAAAGTGTCCAAAGTTACACATCATTATTTAGAAGAAGAGATTTAATCCTGGGTGTTGATTTGTATTCACAAGATCCTTAAATATATCGGTGGATTACATAATCACTTGAGACATACTATACTTATGTTTAATCCCACCAAAATTGATGAAGTATGTTTTCAAGCAACTCATTTAGAATTAAGAGGCAAGAATGTTCCTCAAGAGACTAGCAAGAAAACTTATAGATTTGGAGACAGAGTAAAGGGGAAGTTTAAAGGCAAAGGGAAAAATAATGCTACTGTCAGGAAAGAGGGAGAGAAATTTACCTGTCAACACTGTTCAAAATATGGCCATGATGAAGACCACAGTTGGAAATTACATCTAGAATTGAGACCAAAGAAGTTCAACAACAAGGGGAAACCAAAGATTGTTACTACAACTCAAAAAAATCTAGGATTTGATTCAGGTGATGAAACCAAAATCACAACCATGGGAATGAAATGTATAACTTCTAATGCAAGTACTAGTTCTTGTAGTAAGCCTATTGAATGTCAAAATGATAAAGCAAGAAGTGAGCTTTTCCATACTAGGGTCATTACAAAACATACAAAAGTTGATACATTGTTTGATAGTGGATCCCAAGTCAATCTTATTTTTGAAGCAATTTTCAAGAAACTTAATTTAGAAACTAAACCTCATGTTAAACCTTACCCTTTGGGTCAGGTATGTGATGATGCCAAAATTCAAGTGACAAGAAAATGTAAACTCAAATTTGCCATCACTGCTAATTTTATAGATGACGTAGACATTGATGTTGTACCACATGATATTTGTGGGATTGTTTTAGGGAGTCCGTATCTGTATGATCAAAAAGCCATATTCTATTGGCATGAGAAGAAAAATTGTCTTTTTAAAGATGGAGTTGATTATATTGTTAGAGTACATCACAAGAATATGAACTTATCTCTTGTTAGTGTTGGTCAAATGAAAAGGCTTGTAAATGCTAGTAATAATTTTGTGTTGTTGATGATTAAAGCTAAAGATATTGCAGAACCTGAAGCTTTTACAGGATGTGATTCTAAACTCAAACATGAATTGGTTGAAGTTGTTAACACTTATGACAATATGTTTCAGGAACCTAAAGGGTTACCTCAAGAAAGAGGAATCCAACATGAGATTCACTTGCGGCAGGATGCACCACTTCCAAATATTGGCATGTATAGAATGTCAATTTTGGATAATGTAGAGATCAAGAAGCAAATTCAAGAGTTGCTTGACAAAAAAATCATCAGGCCTAACACATCTCCTTGTGGGTTTCCTATTGTATCTGTTCCAAATAAATATGGTACATGGCACATGTGTGTGGATTTCAGCGAGCTTTGAACAAGATCACAGTTAATAATTTCTATCCTCTTCCTCGAATTGATGATTTTCTAGATCAATTAAAGGAAGTTGTTCACTTTACTATGTTATATTTGAGAAGCAATTATCATTAGATAAGGATTGTTGAAGATGATAATTGGAAATTTTCTTTCAAGACAAAACAAGGTTTGTTTGAATGGTTAGTTATGTCATTTTGGCTTTGCAATGCACCTGCCACGTTCATGAGAGTTATGAATGACGTACTACAACCATTCCTTGATGATTTTTTTATAGTATACTTAGATTATATTCTAATTTTCAGTAACACTCGTGAAGAGAATGACAAGCATGTGAAACAAATTTTAGATGTCTTGAAAAAAGAGAATTTTTATTTGAAGATGTCTAAATGTGAATTTGGGAAAACCTCTTTGATTTATTTGGGTCATATTGTAGGATGGGGTGAATTGGAGATTGATCCCTCAAAAGTTGATGTTATTTTGAATTGGCTTAAACTGAACAATGTAAAAGAAGTTAGGAGCTTTTGGGGAGTATCCCAATATTAGAGAAAATTTATCGCTAACTTCCCACTCATTGAAACACCACTACATGCTTTGACAAGTGTGAAACAAGTCTTTCAGTGGGGAGGCAAGCAGCAAAAATCCTTCAACACTTTGAAAGAGAAAATTAGTACAACACTAGTTCTACCACTTGAAGATCTTAAGCAACCATTTGAAACTCAAACTGATGCAAGCAAATATGCTAGGGGAGGTGTTTTGATGCAGCATGGCAGGCCAATATGTTATCATTCTGAAACCTTTACTAATGAAGTAATTAACTATCCAACTTATGATAAAGTGTTGTATGCTTTGGTACAAAGTGTGAAGAAATGGAAGAATTATGTGATGGGTAAATAAATGATTATTCATACTGACCATCAATCTTTCCAATATTTACAATCGCAAACCAATCTACAAAAAGGTTACATTTCAGGTGGATGGGTTTCGTACAACAATTTCATTTGGTAATAAGGTATATGAAATGAAGTTGTAGATATGTTATCAAGGCCTATTGTTAATGCATCTATCATTCTTAAGCATAAATCAATCATAGATTAAAGTTATATTGAATAACATGTTCAAGATGAAGATTTTAACAATGTTTAGGCAACTTTGAGTCAAGGCAATCATGTTGAAGAGTTTTATTATCATGTTCATAACAAGTTGTTGTATCATCTTGGCAAGTTATGTGTTCCACAAGGTGAAAGATTCAAAGTCATAAGGAAAGCCCACACTTCTCTCATTGTTGGCCACTTTGGTGTAAGGAAACCAGTTGCTCAAATTTAGAGGCATTGTTATTGGCCTTGTATGAATGAAACCGTATCAAGATATGTGAAAGGATGTTCCATGTCTGCTACTAGCAAGCCATGCAACAAGAAATTGGGTTTGTACACTCCACTTCCTATCCCTTCCCGTCCTTGGGAAAGTATTTATATGGATTTTTTTAGGGAACTATCAATGTATAGGAAAGGTCATGATTATTTATATGTTGTAGTGGATCGTTTTAGGAAAATGTGTGTTAATGCCATGTAAGAAATAGGTTACAACTGAACAGATCACAAAGATGTTCTTCCAAAATCTATGGGATCATTTTGGGTTACACACTTCTATTATTTCTAATCGATATTCTCGATTTGTCGGGAAGTTTTTGTTAAGTTTATGGGAACTCATGGACACAAATTTGAAGAAGATAACAACATTTCATCCACAAACTGATGGCCAGACAAAAGTAGTGAATAGAACGGTAGTGCATCTCCTTCGAGGATATTGTGGTAAGCATCCTAAACTTTGGGATGAGTATTTGCATTAAATTTAGCATGCCTACAATCGTGCTATGCATTCATCTACACAAGTATCTCCAATTGAAGCTTGTTTGGGTTATTTTCCAAAGTATCCTTTGGATTTCACCTTTGGTAAAGTTATTGCAGTAGATGGACATAATGATGTGGATAAGGCCAAGAATTTCATTAAACAAATTCAACTAGTAGATCAAAGGGTACAATAATAGCTAGAAAAAAGAAAAGCCAAGCACAAAGAAAGACCTGATAAGCATCAGGTTGATCACAATTTCCAAGTGGGAGATCAATTTTGATTGTACATCAAAAAGGACAGACTACAAGATTAAGGTAAAAAGCTCAAGACAATCAGATATGTGCCTTTCAAAATCTTGGAGAAGAATGGTAACAATGCTTTTCGATTAGATTTCCCACCTTACATGCAAATTTATTCTATTGTGAATGTGGAAAACTTGAGATTTTATGAGCCTCCAATGATTGATGATCAAGAAGAGAGTGTTCATATTCCATCTATAGAAGATTTTTCTCCTGAATATTTAAATGAGTTAAGGAAGACTCAATTCTTGACAAAAGGATAAGGACTTCACATAGAAGCAATGTGGAGTATGTTCGAGTGGGGCTCAAAGGTACCAATCCAAGTAAATAAAGATGGATAGAGATCAGGAAAGTGAGGAGATATACCCTCACTTACATGCTAAGTAAAACAAACTTTTGGTGGTCCAAAAGCTTCAAGTGGGGAGGACTGATCTAGGAGATCAAAAATATGCTCAAAAATAAAATTTCTCAAATTTCCTCAAAACTGACACTAACTTGTAGATCTCATCATTCTGATTCCAACGATGCTTGAATCGCCTAAATCTGACATCGTATCAGGAAGTTATCATGTTCTGAAATTTTTGGAAAACAACTAAAAAGTCAACTTGCAGGGTTGATTAGATAATGTATGACTGTCACGTGGCAGTCCATATGATGAAATCATGCTGATGCTAACAGAATGATTAGGTGGTATAGTTGTCGAACAGGTCAATCCTATGAGGACAAGTGACAATTATCTACTGGTGGTTGAATTTGTTTTGGTGTCAATCAGAGGGAGACATGTGGCCTTATGATAAGATGCCATGTGGCCCTTGTAATTTGTGCAAAATTCGGTGTATATGCCAGGTGAACCTCCATGGGGTTTGACCCCATGACCTCCAATAAACAAACTCATTGCTCCATTGTTGAACGACATACACGACTTGATAATCATAGTCAGTGGGTCATATTTAAACTTTATTGTTGGAGTCGTTGGGGGGAGGTTCATGCCTAATCGACCCAACCCCAGGTGATATGGAAAATAACATGATCAACAACAAATGGTGAGAGGGGTGGGGCGTGTGGCACTCTTCCCATATCCCAACCCATGGTTCCGATAACAAATGTAACCACTTGCGAAAGGAGTCAAGGCTACGATAAAGGGGGCAAAGAGATAAGGGCTTAGCGTGGGAGTTAACAAGTGATCGGTGGGGATGTGACCAGGGGATGGGCCACATGGCATATCACCCACCCTCATAGCCCATGACCATGTGGCATCGAGGAACCACGGGTGCAGAGCTTGGAGGAGGTGCCCAACCCACATTAAAAATTAATTTGATTTTTTAACAGTAAAACCATAACATACGCCACCAAACGTGGATAGAACCCATGACCACTGGTGAAATAATAGAGCAACATACCAATGCGCTAGAGGATCATTTCATTGCCAATTTTTTCAGAGCAGACATTTTTTTATAACAATTAGCAGGCATAATGGAGAAAGAGGCCTAACTTGGCCATTTTTCAGCCTTTTTGAGCCCAAGAAGAGCCTACACATGGGTTTTTGGGCATTCTGGACACAATGACAGTGTTATTTTTGTAATATATTTTTTCAATTTGAGCATTGTATGTTGATGTAATTTTACATTTGAGCATATAATATAAAGGGCCACCATTGTGTTGTGGTACTAAACAACCCCCATATTTCTAGACATAGAATAGGAAATAATGGGGACCCTTTTAAATTAAAAGAAAAATAAATAAACCCTTTCTTGTTTCCATAAAATAGGATTTTTCATTATTTTCCCCTTAAACATCAAACAATAAAGTCTTATATATATATATATATATATCTATATATATATATATATATATATATATATATATATGGCTAAAATAAAAACTTTTAGGACTAGGAGTCTTTCCTTTGTTTTTAGCAAATAAATACAAATCCTAGAAAGCATGTTTGATTTAATTTCCATTAAGAAGCCTCTAAAAACTATTCCCAAAATGGTTATAAAGGCCATAACAATGAATAAAGGAAATATCATTAAAAACCCGACCCACTAAGGCTACACCTGAGTAGTTATCGACATATCGACGTCGACGAGTTCCAAGTTTACACCATCACAATCTCACCAATAAAGAAATTCCAGTCACAACTTTCCCGATCGCAAATTCTCCGATCACATTTCACTTGATTACAAAACATCATTGACAACTGTTGATTGCGATATCGGACTCCTTCAAATAACAGTATCACATTTTTTAATTGATAGATGTCGATAATGCATTCTGTTTACTCACGGACTTTCGATATCACATATCCCACATTTATATTTGAGATCATACCAACGTAATATCAGGAAATTGAAAAATCGCAAGTTATGCTTGTATTATCTAAATAACGAAATGATGATAGTACTAATCTTCGATATAATGACAGGTGTCAGTATCAAGTGAACAAATGCTCAAAATTAATGCCCACTCTGTGTGTTTATGCTTTCGAGGTTTTCAAACGATTTGTAATAATTTCATATTATGTAGAAGGATTTCTTCATTAAAACTTGAACTCAATTTATAAGAATCTTCACATTTTAGGAGTTCTGGTTGCTCATCTTGGTTTGTTTTTATAGGTAAAATCTAATAAACAACAGTTACAGGAGATGTCAAGGATAATCAAAGTAAAGAGAAAATCTGTAATTCATCCTCAAGTAGTTTTACCTTCTGAAGAAATTCCTGAGATGGTGCCATTATTTACAGATACTACATGCACTCTTGATGTAGGGTCTTCCTCTTGGGAGTTCATATACAAATATATGAAGATGAAAGCCCAACAATAGTAGTCAAACATAGTGCTACTACCGACAATCAATCCACAGATGCTAGCACTCCATGGAATGACGTGGCTAATTTGTTTCTACACAGAATTATTGCTCATCCTAAGATTCTACCTTATACGGCAAGGTAAGATGGGTCATTGACCATCTAAATATCATAGACAGAGTCTTTTTTACTTCAAAAAAGGCCATTATTGGATCTTTCAAAGCCGAATATTTAAGGAAAATGTATCATGTACCACTTCCACATAAGAAGTACAATTCTTAATTTGTTCATAAGTTCATGCAAGAGAATCTGAATCCAGCAGACCTTATTAAAGAATGGAAAAGAGACCCAAGAAAACAAAAGCGGGAAGACAGGGTATGCATTCGTTAGCCTCTATTGTTGGTCCTTTCTCTCACATTGCTGCTATGATGTGTCGTCTCTATGGTAACCCTAATACAAAAAAAATTCTCAGAGGAATGGGTGCCATTAATAGAAGCCGCCGCTGACGGCTATATCATGGATTGGGTGAACATTCTATCCAATAATTTGACCACCCAAATCCGTAATTACAGGCATAAGTGCAATTTTCTTGAGAGAAATGCTCCTCCTTTCTTCATGAGTGCCTATAACATCGACACTATTTGCTTTTCTTATGATTTCCCATCTTTAGGATGGAAATGGACAATCCAGTACCTACCCCTATACATGTTTATCTCGATATCCTATGGGAAACCAAATAGCATTCTCATCTCTATAAAATTTATCATGAAATCATCCTCCCTATCCACCAAGAGGTCTTTGCCATCAAAGCACCTAGACTCACTGTTGAAGCTAATAAAGACTTAAAACCAATAGGAAAGTGGTTTGGGGAAGAAACATTTACCTACATTCGAGTTTTTGGCAACATTTCCCATCCTCATATTTTACCCCTTTTTGTCCTGGATAAGTTATTAGCCAAAGAAATTGCCTATCACACAGTGGGTCATGGTTTAACCAAAACGCTTAAGGAAGCCAAGAAAACCATTTGGATCCCTTTTCCTATTTCCTATGGTACTTACACGTTGGAAAGTTTTAGGCATGATCTACAAGAAATTGACCTAATTAAAGCCTTTAGTTTCCCTACCATTCTAAACAGGCAATATGACCCCAAGGGTGTTGCTAAAGATGTGACACCACAGGCAAGAATCAGACAATTTTCCCATGAGTTTGATGATTTTGACGATTTATTTGAGATGGTACCAGATTATTCTATAGTTGTAAGAATGGCGGCAGAACGTTTTTCTCCTAAATATTTGATTAAGTTTAATCAATATCGTAATCGGAGAAGAGCTCATATGTTGGAAATTTTTCTAAAACGGTCTCGGCAGACTCCCGAGGTTGCAAATACATCAACCTCCTCGTCAAAGAATCCAATCATTTCCCAAGTCTCAGAAATAGCTACAACAACTGTTGAACATACAATAAAGGTCAAAGAAGAAAATAAATTGGATAAAGTATGGGAGGAGTTTAATCGTGTTTTGTCTAACGAAGAGACTCAAGATGTGGATACTTCAGTTAACACAAGAGTAGAGAAAAATTCAGAAAACAAAGGGACAACCTCGTTTACTATTGAGGTTTCTAATACAACTACTGTTGAAATTCCTGCAACAAATATTGTTCCTGAGACTCCTAAGAAAACTATTGTTGATGATATTTCTGATAAAACTATCATTGTTGAGGATATGGAAATTATCCCGACATTTCCTACTTCTGAGATAGTGTTGAAGATCGAAGAAATCCCCCCTTTGGATGTATTTTATAGTCCCAAGCATAAAGCAGTAATGAGCAGATCAAGGAAGAAGAGAAAGTTAGATCAAGAACAAGCATCAATCTTAAGTGACACTCCTTTTCAAGTTCTTTGGAAGGGAACTCAATCAACTCCAGATGAAGAATTGAATAGACTTTCACAATTCACAAGAGCTTATGCTAGTGCCACTATCGACAAGGCAACATAAATACAACTTATTTTAAAAGAAAAAGACCAGAGGATTTTGCAGTTAGAACATGATTTCCAGAATGAAAGGAAAGTAATTGACCAGTAATGGCAAGAAAAACTTGTCGAGTTACAAAAAGGTTTTAATGATTTAAAACTACAATTCGAATTTTAAGTCAAAGACAAAGATGAACAACTGCAACAGTTGCAACAAAAGATTAATCAGTTGAAAGAGAGTCCAGGATTGAATGAAGTCTGAAAGGAAGCAGAAGAGCTAAACACTCTCCTCACCAAACAACAGGTTATATTTTGTCACAAGTTAGTTTTAATTCATGATTTGTGCAGAGCTAGTGATTCTTTGGTCAATCAGTTGTCCAACCTGCGAACATTTTATGAGAAAATTGAAGAGAAAATATCTGAACATATAGATTCACAAGATAGTGCTGAAGGGAGATCAGTTGGTCTCCCTCGAATTGAAGATTCATAAAAAGATATTGTTTTCGGTGACTGGGACATCAAAATGAGACAGGAAGAAATGGTTATTATCAGAGCCAAAAATCTCGCTTCAAACTTCACCGAATATATCAGTGATACTTTGTTGCAAGCCAATATGATACAAGAATGCCCAAAGGACACTTTGTCAGATGTCAAAGTTATGAAACAATCATGGCAAGAAGCGTCCAACAAAAGGATTGAAGATATTCAGAGTTTATCAAAAATAAACCTTGAAGGTTATTGACATTTCTTGGTGAAGCCGCATAGTCAGTGGCTAGTGTTGAGGTGTCTATCTAATGCAATGACCCAATTCCTTCCAGCACTCAATGATACAATATTCATGGGGCAAATATGTATGCAGCCAATTCATTCCCCCCCCCACACATAAAGCCAATGATGGATATATGTGGACTCAGAGAACAGATGCAGAATCAACCTGGAGCACAGTCATGAGTTTCTTGTTGCAATAGATGTTATATTTAGCTTTGATATATTTTTAGCTTAATTTGTTAAAAAATTTGCAGACTTTTCATCTTACTATTTTTGTAATATTAATATGATATTTAAACTCCTTCCATGCATTTAGAAAGGGGTTCTAAATTTTTGAAAGACATCTTTGAACTTGCATTATTGTTTAAACCCAAAGTTATCTTATTGAGAAGGAGAGCCTGAAGCTATCTTTTTTTTTAGCACAATGATGATGTATAAGTTACTATTATCTTTATGTTGCTACTATGTTTCATTGAAATAGATAGTAAATTTCTTATAGATTTTTTCATTATAAATGCTTTGAATAAAGTCATACATTGTCAGTATTGATGTGCAAGAATGTATCTTGTGTGGTTATATATGAGATAACAAGTTCTTATATGTGATTGAGTTTTAATCAACTAAATTAATTAACTATTTAATTAATTTAGTTATCTTATTTTTTTCTTTTCATTAAAGTGTTTAACGATCTATATTGTTGCATGTTTTGTGAAATCTTTCTATGAATTACACATGCAGAAATCCTATTGACGAGAAGTAATTAGGATAAGTTTAATTAGTGATATCATCCTTTTCTTTTGAATCATTCCATTAGTCTCAGTTTGTTCCATATTATTCTATTATATCTCTTTAAAATGGGAAACTGGTCCCTTTATCCCCAGTCAGACCCACCATTTTCAACGGAAAAGGAGTTGCCTTAAGCTCCTGACCGGGTGGTATTCCCCGATGTTGAGGCACCGATATTCCAGCCTTCAACATTTTTGGTGCTAGAAGGAGGGCCCCGATTATGAATGGAAACAAGGTTTAATCCCAAATCAAAAGGTCATCTAAAGAGTCATTCTCCCTCAAAATCTCCCCCAACTTCCAGATCTCATTCTAAATCTCCGACACCTAGACCAGAAGTTGTGAAAGCAGCCACAAAATCTCCTAGCATAAACCCTAAGACGTAAGATCAACCTCCTTCACAAGAGCTACCAGAAGTTCAGACCCTAATCCAGAAATTAGAAGGAATTTCTATTTTAGGTGAAAGGCCTCAACAATCTGAAACATTTGAAGGAAGTGTATCGTCATCTTTTCCCACATCTCGTATTTCAACTCGATCCCAAAGTGAGAAACTTGGAATTACTCCATTTGAGTTTCCTTTACCCTGTCACCAAAGAAAGACGAAAAAATCAGAATCACAGTCATCCACTAGTGAGATTCTATCATCTACTTCACCACAAACACCTTCATTTCATTCGATCAATCCTCCTATTCATACCCTCCATTCTCAATCAATTGGTGCTAGTTCAAGCAACACTAGCACAGGGGCTACTTCCTCCACACAGTCAACAGCTTTAGCTCTCATAGCTAGCCAGCTCTCAGTGCAATCCTCCTTGATGCTCACAAGAAAACAAGGCTTCTCACAAACCTTCTACTCTACCCTCCAAGCCTCCTATTTCCTTGCATAGTTTCTCTGAGTGATCCTCTTGTTACCAAGTGTAATACTGATCACTCACACTGATCTCACACCCTGTAAAACTATGCTATCCTCAAGGAACCTTGTTCCTTCTGCATTGATGAGTTTCCTTTGTAGGAAAACTCATGCAACTAATAGTAACCTGTCCTTGACATTTAGCTCAACTGGGTCTTTCTCTGAATAGACGTGCATGAGTTTCTGATGAGAGAATCTTCAGTTATCTTGAGCACACTAGTTGGATGCATGCATGCATTAACTGACTGAACTCACAATTAGTTCCTCAAACAATTTGGAACTAATTTAACTGGACTTAACTCAGTAAATTGAGCTAACTAATTACAAATCAAATATAACTCAATCTTATCTCTTTAATTAAGGGATAATTGTTGCATGACTTCACAAAGACTTCTGACTTGAATTTCTCCAACTAATTAACTCAAGATGAATTAATTAATTATTTTTTCAAGCAGCTGGTGAGACTAAATTCGAATTTTAATTCAAGGACAAATTAAAATTGGAATATATTGGATTCTATTTTTATCATTTCTTGATGCTATTTTCAACACTCCCTCTCAACAAGAAAGGAATTCAACTCGATCCTGATCCTGAACCTTTGGAATGTTCTGCATGCAACACTTCTCTCCAGTGTTGTTGCTCCAACAACTCCAAAAACAAAAAAAAAAAAAAAAACATCCAACCTGAATTAGAATTATGCCTCTATCATCAAATTCTCTGACTACTATTGCCTCTGTCGATTGAAAAACTCTACGCTTCTGCTGACTCAGCCTTTCTGCAGTGTTGTCAATCCTTCTATGCGCTCTTCAGTATCTGACTGCTCTAGCCTCTGTCACTTTGATCTATGACTGCATCAATCTCACTGATTCCTCCTGCTACTATGTACTTTGGGCTCCCGTAGTAAGGTACAATCCATGAGATAAAACCTCTCAATGGACCTTGCCCAATTTCAGCCTTCTTGGGACTATCACTTCACATTGCCCCACCTCACACCTGGAGGTATGGCTACATGTGATCCCTCTGCTGACTCGAATTGTGGATCCTCCACAATTGTTTGAGACTTCTTCCAGGACTCCATGTTGAGAGGTAATTTACTCTCCCTCTCAACCACCAAGTCTCTAACATTTTCCTTGCTCGTCAAGGCTTTACATTCATCTTGAACCTCAAGAGCATACAAGTTCTTAACTCGTGAACCGATCTGTTTCACCTGTCCCGTGGTGATGTGTCTAAGGAAAACATTTCCCTTACTGAAGAAAACATCGTAGCCTTTGTCCTCCAACATCACAATCGATACCAAATTCTTCTTCAGTCCAGGCACATACTTCACATATGTCAAGGTGATAAGAGCTCCATGCTCCCTCTAAAAAGCAACTGTGCCCACTCCTGAAACACTATACCTTTCATCATCACCCATCTCTATGCGCATCTTGAGGTCTTTCTCCTCCAAGGTACTGAATAAAATTTTATCGTCGGTCATGTGGAATGAGGCTCCAATGTCAAGAAACCAACCACAACCCATCATCAATGACACCATGCATGCGATGAGGGTGAAGTCCATTTCGAACTGAGAGGTTAATGCCTCACCTTCCGATCTTTCCGAGGATCCCTTCTTAGACTTCTTTGATGGGCAATTAGTCGCATAATGACCCATCTCGTGACAATTAAAGCATCTCACTTTAGAATTGTCAACCTTCTTCCCTCCATGAGAAGCATTCGGTTCGGAATGGGATGCCTTCCCCTACCCTTTCCTTGCCTTACTTGCTAAGGCCAGATTTTCTTCATCATCCTTGGATGAAGAACCATCTCGTGTGCTCCTCCTGATCTCCTCCTGCATGAGATCCGACCACAGTCGTTCCTAATCCGACAGTTTCTCCCTTCCATTCATAGAGTCCTAGTAGCTATTCCATCTCTTTGGAAGGCCAAGGAGAGCGAGGCTCACCATATCATCATCAGCAGTAGTTATTCTCACAATACTAAGCTCATCTCTACAAGTGGTGAGCTTGTTCAGATATGTGGAAATAGTATCACCGTTCTCCATCTTGATTCTTCGAAGCTTGTCCTTGAGCGCCAATTCCCTTTGGTCACTATTGTTCTGGTAGAGGTCCTTCAATGTCTTCCACATTGAATATGGAGTATCCTTCCCATGGAGACTCGAGACAATATGGTCTTGAACTCCCTCAAGGATGATCCGTCTCGCCCTCACCACACACTTCTTCCATTCAGCCAACTCTTGTGCATTAATTGAACCTGGATTTGGGATTTCTTGATCAATGAAATCCTTCAAGTCATTGTCTTCTAATACAGCCTCCATGTGATCTTTCCATGCTATGTAATTTGAGCTGCCATCCAAGGCATACTCGAGTCTCAAGCCATAGAATGCCATTGACCAACCTTGAAGTATGAGATGAATTCGATTTTCTCCTGCAACCCCCAACTTCAAACTTCGAATTCTCTTCTCCATATACTATTCACAACTCTGATAAACTTGGCTCCGAAACCATGTAGAAATTCTAATTGTAGATTAACTTGATAATGCAATATAACTAAAGCAAAATACTTTAATCTACTTCTACAATCAATTAGCAGAAGCTTAAAATATTTGAGCAAGATCAAGCTGAACACATATAACCAGAAGAAGAATCAATGCACATGAAACACAGAAGAATACTCAGGGGAAAGCCTCAACTAAAAACCCCACTATATGTATTATCATACAAGGTGGAAATATCTCAGAATTACGCAAAGCTTTAGCTCTCACAGTTAGCCAGCTCTCAGTACAATCCTCCTGGATGCTCACAGGAAAACAAGGCTTCTCACAAACTTTATCCTCTGCCCTCCAAGCCTCCTATTTCCTTGCGCAGTTTCTCTGGGTGATCCTCCTATTACCAAGTGTAACACTGATCACTCACATTGATCTCACACCCTGTAAAACTGCGCAATCCTTAAGGAACCTTGTTCCTTCTACATGGATGAGTTTCCTTTATAGGAAAACTCATGTAACTGATAGTAACCTATCCTTGACATTTAGCTCAACTGGATCTTTCTCTGAATAGACGTGCATGAGTTTCTGATGAGAGAATCTTCAGTTATCTGGAGTACACTAGTTGGATGCATGCATGCATTAACTGAATGAACTCACAATTATTTCCTCAAACAATTTGGAACTAATTTCATTGGACTTAACTCAATAAACTAAGCTAACTAATTACAACTCAAATATAACTCAATATTATCTCCTTAATTAAGGGATAATCTCCTTAATTTAAGGGATAATTGTTGCATGACTTCATAAAGACTTTTGACTTGAATTTCTCCAACTAATTGACTCAAGATGAATTAATTAATTATTTTTTCAAGCAGTTGGTGAGACTAAATTCGAAATTTAATTCAAGGACAAATTAAAATTGGAATATATTGGATTCTATTTTTATCATTTCTTGTTTCTATTTTCAACAAAAAGAATCAAGGATTTCAATTCTAGGTTCAATAAATTACTTAACAAAATTCCAGAAACTTCACAAGCTAGTGAAGATGTTCAAATAGAATGGTATATATTTGCACTTCCCTCTAATATTACGATATTCGTAGATAGAGCTAACAAAATCACTTTAAGTGACAACATGAAAAAAGCTTTACCTGTTGAAAAAAGGATTTTAGATTTAGAGAAGAAAACCATTCTTGAAGAGAGAAAATCAAAGAAAGTAACTTTCAAAGAAGAAACCATCCAAAGACCCTTTCGATTTAGAAGGATTGCAAAAAGTCCTCAAAACAATGTCAAACGAAATGGTCAAAATTAAAAAACAGGTCTCAGATACTCCAAAAAGATCTTTTAGACCATTTAAGAAAACTCAACCTTCATCGTCTCGGCCACCTAATATTATATCTAATTCTGAATCAGATCAAGAGGAAGACAAAGAATTAGCTTTATCTGTAGAAGAATCTGAAGAAGAAGAATTAGTAGAAGAAAATGGATTATGAGATTTTATTCTTACTACATTAGAGAATGAGGAAGGAGAAGCTTTGTCAGTAGAAACTAGGAGTAGAAAATTTGTTGATTCACCATCATCAAATCACAAACAGAAATCAACAAATCCTGTTAATAAAGATAAAAATGCTACCAAGAAGCCTCCTCCCAAATCTTCTGAATCCATTCCATCTTCTTCTAATTCCCCTTCTACATATAAAACTCTTGTTATTTCTGATAAAGATATAGAATATAATATTGTGGAATATATGAAGAAAGTTAAAGATAATATTTCCATGTATGAGGTAAGCAAGCTCAAGAAACAACATAAATTATTGCTAAAGGAATTGAATGTTGTTCCTACATCTCATCTGCCAACTGCTAAAGCCTCACTGGGAAAAGGAAAGCCACCAAGCAGCTCTCCAGATAAAATTGATGCTTCCGATGCGATTCTAATTGGAGACAGGTCCAACTCCCATACCCCACCTTTTCTTTTAACCTTTGAAATTTTTAACAAAAATGTTCACAATTGTTTAATAGACTCAAGTGCTTCTTCAAATATTATGCCATATTCAGTTTGTCTCAAGCTAAACATTACGCCTGAAAATTCGGTTGTCCAAATTGTGCAATTAGACAGGGAAAAGGTTAAGGTATTGGGAGAATTAAATTTTGTTTTAATAAGATTATCCTCGAATTCAAAGGTATGTCAAATTATCGATATTTTGATAACTGATATTCTTGAATTTTATGGTCTTATTTTATGGTCTTATTTTAAGTAGAGACTGGTCTGAGAAATTGCATGGTTATTTTGCCACATATTGGTCACATATATGGCTTCCTTACAACGGTAAACCAAATCAGATATGAGTGGATAGAGAAAAACATATGAAATACATACTTACTAATCTAGATGAAGGAAATGAGCCTGTTGTTTTCTCCAACAATATCCTTGGAAATTATTCTGCGGAATCTTTCTTTGGAAGTTTTACTACTCCAATATCTCCTTTTTTAGCAAATTCTGTTTTATCTCAAGTGGAACTTTTTCACAAACAAACTTTACTAAATGTATTAATATTGTAGATTCACCTGTAATTAAGCAAGATTCTTTATTTTGGACACTTTATTTTGATGGTTCTAAATCTAATGATGGTGCAGGTGCTGGATGTATTTTGGTAAGCCCTAATGGTGAAAAAACTATGCTGGCATGTAGATTAGAGTTTGATTGCACTAATAATATAATGGAATATGAAGTGTTAGTACAAGGATTACATAAAGCCATAAGTCTAAATGTCAAATACTTTGAAGTCTTTGGTGATTCAATAATAGTTATAAAACAAGTAAGAAACAACATTCATTGTGTTTCTAATCATCTCAGACATTATCAATCCTTAATTCAAAGTCTGACTTCACATTTCATTGCATTTAATATTTCTCCAATACCTAGGCTACAAAATGCCAGTGCTGATCTTTTAGCTAATGTTGCATCTACGTTGATTCCATCTGAAGATTTTAGTCCAGATAGATTTTCTATAAAGTTAATTTTTTGGCCCTCTATTCTGGATAATGTCACCAACTAGCAAGTATTCAATGATAGTGAAGATATCCTTGAATTTTTAACATCTAAAGAATCTTATTTGGATCAAGTAACTGATGAAGATGAACATGACAAAAAATTGAATAAATCAGCTGAAGAAAATGCCTTGCCAAAGAATGTAGTTAAAATTGAGGATCTGTATGACTTAAAAGATAGATTCAAAAAAGTTAGCAATTGCAAACTTCAAAATTCAACTTTGAGATTTGAACTTGTTAACCTAGGATCAGATAGTAATCCTCAAAACATTAACTTAGGTCTTGTGCTCTCAACATAAGAAAGAAATTCATTTATTCAGTTGTTAAAGAAATACAAATATGTTTTTTCTTAGAATTATCAAGATCTCAAAATATACAATACTTCTATCATTCAACACATTATCCCTATGATACTTCATGTCAAACTCATTCAACAAAAACTTAGAAAGATATATCCAAATCTAGAAAATTAAAAAAAAAATGAGTTGAATAAACTCTTAAAATCAAAAAACATATTTCCAGTTAGACATTCCAAATGAGTTTTTAATCTTATACCAGTTAGGAAAAAAATTGGTGATATCCGCATTTGTATTGATTTTAGGAATTTAAATAAGGCATGTCAAAAGGATAATTTTCCCCTCCCACCAATGGAACAGGTTCTACAATCAGTTGCTGGTTCCGAACTAATGTCTTTTCTTGATGGATTCTCAGGATACAATCAAATACTTGTTCATCTAGATGATAGATTAAAGACTACATTCATAACTAAATGGGGAACATACGCATACCAAAAGATGCTTTTTGGATTGATGAATGCAGGAGATACATTCCAGAGAGCAATGTATATTGCTTTCAAGGTTTTAATTAATAACATTGTTGTGGTATATCTGGATGACTTTACCATATATTCAAAGAAACGAATTAATCATTTGCACGATTTAAAGCAGATCTTTGAAAGGTGTAGAAGGTATGGAATTTCTTTAAACCCCAAAAAATCATTTTTTTCTCTTAGTTAAGGTAAAGTCCTTGGTTTTATTGTATCTAAAAATGGAATTTGTATCGATCTAGAAAGAATCAAGACAATCTCAGAAATTCCACTACCACATACTAAGAAATAAATGCAATCTTTTCTTGTCCAAATCAAAATTTTCAAGAGATTTATGCCTGATTTTTCGCAAATCGTCCTACCACTAAAAAATATGATCAAGAAAAATTAACTTTTCAAATGGGGAGACAATGAAAGAGAGGCATTCAAATTAATTAAACAAGCTATGATTGATGCTCCCTCTCTATCAACTCCTAATTTTTTTGATCAATTCATTTTATACACTTTTGCCTCTAAACTATCATATGCAGGAGTCTTAACACAACCAAACGAACAAAATATTGAAGCTCCCATTTCTTTTTTCAGCTCAACTTTTCGAGGAGCAGAATAACATTATTATGGAGTGGAAAAACAAGCTTTTACAGTTTACAAAGCCATCAAATATTGCAAACCCTTTCTCTTAAAAACTCATGTTAAAATCATTGTTCCTTCCTCTGTAGTTAAGCAATTACTTATTCAAAAAGAGTTAGGAGAAAAAAAGGGCTGACTAGGTTACTGCCCTCTAATAATATGACCTTGAAATTAAACCCGCTAAAATTGTAAGAGGTCAAGGGTTTTTCAAATTGATTATAGGGATGGATGATACACCAACTGACGAAACCATAGGTAATATTGATCAAGTGGTAGAAGTATTTCCTGTTGATACTCAATCTCAATACGCCAACTTAATCTTTTATTTAAAAAATGGGTATGCACCATCTGAGATTGATTTTAAAAGAAAGAGGGCCTTGATATTAAAAGCTAATCAATACCAACTCATCAATAATGTTTTATTTAGAAGAAATTATGATTATGTCTTGTTAAGATGTTTGGAAAAAGATGAAACAAAAAAGTTATTACATGAACTTCATGATGGGCCGGTCGATGAACATTACAGTGGAGATACAACTGCTCATAAGATCCTCCATGTTGGATATTACTGGCCAACCTTATTCAAAGACACTCATATGTATGTAAGAAAATTTAAAATTTGTCAAATTGCTTCAGGTAGACAAAAGAAACCATTTATGCCTTTGAAACCTGTCAATATCGAACAACCCTTCAAGCAATGGGGATTGGACATAATAGGTGAGATCGTTCCTCATTCTTCCAAATAACATAAATACATTTTGACTGCAACATATTATTTTACAAAATGGGTAGAGGAAATACCTTTGAAGTTAGCCAATTCTGAGAGCATTACTGAGTTCATTGATCAATTTATCATTACCAGGTTTGGTCTTCCTTATGCTCTTATTTTTGACAATGCTTCTTATTTTTCTGGAAATGTAATGACTAAATTTTCCTTGAAAAGAGGATTTAAGCTTAAGTATTATGCTAATTATTACCCTCAAGGGAATGGTTTAGCAGAATCCACTAATAAAAAGATTATTAGAATTATCAAATGAAATATCGACCAAAATCAAAAGACATGGCATAAAGCTTTAACATTTTCCTTATGGGCTGATAGAATAACTGAGAAGACCTCAATAGGTACTTCTCCTTTTCATCTAGTATATGGAAAAGAAGCTATTTTCCCCCCCAATTTAGTTATTCCTTCATTGGCCCTAGTACAATACATTGAAGAAAAGCCTTCCTCCTCTCTACAATTACGAATGTCTCAAATCCTTAAATTGGAGGAAGAAAGAACTAAAGCCAAATAGGTCCATGCCCACCATCAACAGTTGGTCAAAGCTTCATTTGATACAAATTCAGTCAAAGATAAAATTTTTGAAATTGGAGACTTGGTTTTGAAATGGGATAAAGTGCATGAGGATAAAGGAAAACATACCAAATTTCAAAAACTCTCGCTTGGTCCCTTTCAGATTTTTGAGAAGATAGGTCCATCAACTTTTATCTTCCAAGACTTGCAAGGGAAGAAAGAAATTATTCCCATCAATGGACTTATTCTACATTTTTGTTTTCTTAGAAAGAACATTTGTTCTCTTGTATCATTAAAAAAAAAAAAACATTATATTCAAGTTAGTTTTTATATGTTAAGTAGTAAACTTTTGAAGTATACATTGGAAGTTCAGATTTTGTCTTATTCAAGAGACAATTTGGAAAGCAAACAGTAAATTAAAATCTAGTATTGCATCTATTTTAAAACTTTCAAATGCAATAGTTATTTAATTGTGAAATATTTTGGATGAAAACTCTTAAAGAATCTAGTTGTTTTAAAATCGGTCTCAAAAAGTTATTTTTATAAAAGCAAAGATTATTATGCAGCTCTAGCACCTTTAACTCAAATGTTCATCCAAAATTATTGAGGAGTAAATGAAACCTCCCCGTCCATAAATTCTAATTTCTTAGAGTGTAATTCAAAAATATGAAAAAAGTTAAAAGTTAAGAGGTCTCATCATGAGCCTGCTTATCATGTTCATAGGAAACTAATAACATTGACATTATCACTATTGGCAACCACACCAAGATGATGGCTTATAGTCACACAACTACAAGACAAGGGGTCTCATCGAACCGATTTGTTCAATTTTATTATAACTTTTGAATAACATTATCATCATCTAGCCACCAAACCGGGATAATGGCTTTTAAGGAAAAAAAAAAAATGAAAAATAGTACAAAGAGATTATTACCTATAAAAAGGTTATTATTATATGGATGGGATACCAATTAGTTTTTGTTAAATGGTAACCCTGTCGAGGCTATGAACGCCTGCTAATAGCAGTGGCTCTACCAATGACAAAGAAGTTCATTCTATAGTCTAAGCTCCTAATACTTCTTATTTTACTTTTCCAACCTATTAGTAACTGATTTACGCAATCATGATTTTTATCTATAATAATTCGTGAGAAGCTTTACGATAAAATAAGTTAGTTCACTTCAAAGCTATCTATATCAATCTAGATTTCGATCATTTTCAACTTTCTAAAGAAATTTCTTGATAAAGATTAAGATCTCATTATTATTACAGAGATAATTGTTTCGACCAGTGTGTCTCCAATTTTTGTGGTACTCAACAACCCCCATTATTTCTAGACGTAGAATAGGAAATAATGTGGACCCTTTTAAATTTAAAAAAATAAATAAATCCTTTCTTGTTTCCATAAAATAGGATTTTTCATTATTTTTCCCTTATAAATCAAACGAGAAAGTCTTTAAAATATAGATATATTGCTAAAATAAAACATTCTAGGACTAGGAGTCTTTCCTTTGTTTTTAGCAAATAAATACAAATCTTAGAAAGCTCGTTTGATTTAATTTCCATTAAGAAGCCTTTAAAAGCTATTCCCGAAATGGTTATAAAGGCCATAACAATGAATAAAGGAAATATCATTAAAAACTCAACCCACTAAGGTTACACATGAGTAGTTATCGTCATATTGGCGTCACGAGTTCCAAGTTTACACCATCGCAATCTCACCAATAACAAAATGCTAATCGCAACTTTCCTATTCGCAAATTCTCCAATCGCATTTCTCTCGATCACAAAACACCATTGAAAAACGTCGATTGCGATATGCCGATTGAGATGTGACAATTCTGATATCACACTTCGTCAAATAACAATATCGCATTCTGTCAATTAACAGATGCCGATACCACATTATGTTTACTCCCGACCTTCCGATATCGCATATCCCACATTTCTATTTGAGATCATACCAACGTAATATCGGGAAATCACAAAATCGCAAGTTATACTTGTAATATCTAAACAATGAAATACCGATAATACTAATCTCCAATATAATGGCAAGTGTCAGCATCACATGAACAAACGGTTGAAATTAATGGCCACTCTATGTGTTTATGCTTTCAAGGTTTTGAAACGATTTGTAATAATTTCATATTATGTAGAAGGATTTCTTCATTAAAACTTGCCTTCAATTGATAAGACTCTTCGTGTTTTACGAGTTCTTATTGCTCATCTTGGTTTTTTTTTATAGGTAAAATCTGATAAACAACAGTTACAGGAGATTTCAAGGATAATCAAAGTAAAGAAAAAATTTGTAATTCAGCCTCAAGTAGTTTTACCTTCTGAAGAAATTTCTAAGATGGCGCCATTATTTGCAGATACTACATGCACTCCAGATGCAAGGTCTTCCTCTTGGGAGGTCATATACAAACTATTCGAAGATGAAAGCCCAATAATAATAGTCAAACAGAGTGCTACTGCCAACGATAAATCCCTAGATGTTAGAACTCCATGGAATGACGTGGATAATTCATTTCTACACAGAATTGCTGCTCATCCTAAGATTCTACCTTATATAGACACGGTAAGATGGGTCATTTACCATCTAGATATCACATGCATAGTCTTTTTGACTTCAAAAAAGACCATTATTGGATCTTTCAGAGCTAAAGATTTAAAGAAAATGTATCATGTACCACTGCCACAGAATAAGAACGATACTCAATTTGTTCAAAATTTCATGCAAGAGAATCTGAATCCAACAAATCTTATTAAAGAATGGATAAGAGACCCAAGCAAACACAAGCGGGAAGACAGGGGTATGTATTCGTTAGCCTCTATTGTTGGTCCTTTCTCTCACATTTTTTACTATGATGTGTCATCTCTATGGTTACCCCAATACACATAAATTCCTAGAGGAATGGGTGCCATTAATAGAAGCCGTCGCTAACGACTATATCATGGATTGGGCGAACATTCTGTCCAATAATTTGACCACCCAAATTCACAATTACAGGCAGAATCACAATGTTCTTAAGAGAACTTCTCTGCCTTTCTTCGTGAGTGCCTATATCATGGAAACTATTTTCTTTTCTTATGATTTCCCATCTCTAGGATGGAAATGGATAGTCCAATACCCTACCCCTATACATGTTTATCTCGATATCCTATGGGAAACCAAATACCATGCTCATCTTTATAAAATCTGTCATGAAATCATCCTCCCTATCCACCAAGAGGTCTTTGGCAGCAAAGCACCTAGACTCACCACTAAAGCTAATAAGGACTTAAAACCAATAGGAAAGTGGTTTGGGGAAGAAATATTTACCTACATTTGAGTTTTTGGTAGCATTGCTCATCCTCATGTTTTACCCCTTTTTGTCCCGGATAAGTTATTAGCCAAAGAAATTTCCTATCAGATAGTGGGTCATGGTTTAACTAAAATGCTTAAGGAAGCCAAGAAAACCATTTGGCCCCCTTTTCCTATTTCCCGTGGTACTTACACATTGGAAAATTTCAAGCATGCTTTGTAAGAAATTGACGTAATTAAAGCCTTTAGTTTCCCTACCATTCCAAACAAGCAATATGACCCCAATTATGTTGCTAAAGATGTCACGACATAGGCAAGAATAAGACAGTTTTCGAACGAGTCTGATTATTTTGATGATTTATTTGAGATGGTCCTAAATTATTCTATAGTTGAAAGAATGGCGGCATAATGTTTTTCTCCTAAAGAATTGATTAAGTTTAATCAATATCATAATCAGAGAAGATCTCATCTGCCGAAAATTTTACTAAAACGGTCTCGGCAGACTCCTGAGGTTACAAATACATCATCCTCCTTATCAAAGAATCCAATCATTTCCCAAGTCTTAGAAATAGCTACAATAATTGTTGAACAAATAATAAAGTTCAACAAAGAAAATCAATTGGATAAAGTATGGGAGGAGTTTAATCGCATTTTTCTACCAAAGAAACTCAAGATGTGGACACTTCAGTTAACACAAGAGTAGAGAAAAACTAAGAAAACAAATGGAAAACCTCATTCACTACTGAGGTTTCTAATACAACTACTGTTGAAATTCCTGCAACACATACTGTTCCTGAGACTCCCAAGAAAACTACTGTTGATGATATTTCTGATAAAACTATCGTTGCCGAGGATATGTAAAGTATCCCGACATTTCCTACTGCTGACATAGTGCTGAAGATCGAAGAAATTTCTCCTCTGGATGTATTTTATAGTCCCAAGCATAAAACAGTAATGAGAAAATCAAGGATGAAGAGAAAGTTAGATCAATAACAAGCATCAGTCTTAAGCGACACTCCTTTTCAAGTTCTCTGGAAGGGAACTCAGTCAGCTCTAGATGAAGAATTGAATAGACTTTCACAATTCACAGGAGCTTATGTTAGTGCCACTATCGACAAGGCAACAAAAATACAACTTCTTTTAAAATAAAAAGACCAAAGGATTTTGTAGTTAGAACAAGATTTCCAGAATGAAAGGCAAGTAATTGACCAACAATGGCAGGCAAAACTTGTCGAGTTACAGAAAGGTTTTAATGATTTAAAACTACAATTTGAATTTGAAGTCAAAGACAAAGATGAACAACTGCAACAGTTGCAACAAAAGATTAATCAGTTGAAAGAGAGTCCAAAATTGAATGAAGTCTGAAAGGAAGAAGAAGAGCTAACACTCTCCTCACCAAACAACAAGTTATATTTTGTCACAAGTTAGTTTTAATTCATGATTTGTGCAGAGCCAGTGATCTTTTGGTCAATCAGTTGTCTAACCTGCGGATATTTTATTAGCAAATTGAAGAAAGAATCTTTGAACATATAGATTGTCAAGATAGTGCTAAAGGGAGATCAACCGGTCTCCCTCGAATTGAAGAATCGCAAAAAGATATTGTTTTCGGTGACTGGGACATCAAAATGAGACAGGAATAAATGGCTATTATCAGAGCCAGAAATCTCGCTTCAAACTTCACTAAATATATCAGCAATACTTTGTTGCATGCCAATCTGATACAAGAATGCCCAAAGGACACTTTGTCATATGTCAAAGTTCAAAAACAATCATGGCAAGAAGCGTCCAACAAAAGGATTGAAGATATTCTAAGTTTATAAAAAATAAACCTTGAAGGTTATTGGAATTTCTTGGTGAAGCTGCATAGTCATTGGTTAGTGTTGAGGTGTTTATCTAATGCAACGAACCAATTCCTTCCAGCACTCAATGATGCAGTATTCACGGGGCATATACGTATGCAACCAATTCATCCCCCACTAGCTAAAGCCAAGGACAGATGTATGTGGATTCAGAGAACAAATGTAGAATCAACCCTGGAGCACAATCATGAGTTCCTTGTTATAACATATGCTATCTGGAGGCTTTTTAGTTTACTATTTTTGTAATAATAATATGATATTTAAACCCCTTTCATGCATTTAGAAAGGGGTTATGAATTTTTGAAAGACAACTTTGAACTTGCACTATTGTTTAAATCCAAATTTATCTTATTGAGAAGGAGAGCTTGAAGCTATCTTTTTTTTTAGCACAATGATGATGTATAGGGTACTATTATCTTTATATTGCCGCTATGTTTCATTGAAATAGACAGTAAGTTTCTTATAGATTATTTCATTATAAATGCTTTGAATACAATCATACATTGTCACTATTGATGTGCAGGATTGTATCTTGTGTGGTTATATATTTGAGATAACAAGTTCTTATATGTGATTGAGTCTTAATCAACTATTTAATTAATTAAGTTATCTTATTGTTTTCATCTATATTGTTGCATGCTTTGTGAAATCTTTCTATGAATTTCATATACAGAAATCCTATTCCCGGGAAGTAATTAGGATAAGTTTAATTAGTGTTATCGTTCTTTGCTTTTGAATCATTCCATTAGTCTCAGTTTGTTCCATATTATTCTATTATATATCTTTAAGACAGGAAACTGGTCCCTTTATACCCAGTCGAACCCACCATTTTCAATGGAAAAGGAAATGCCTTAAGCTCCTGACCGGGTGGTATTCCCCGATGTTGAGGCACCGATATTCCAGCCTTCAACACATTGGAAGCTAAACCCGGAGATGTAGCCCAGGAGGGGTGACCTCCGTCATCAAATTGTTGTGTTGTGATGTTGTTTATTGTCCATTTGTAACTATTAAAATATGAAAAATTTTACTTAGTTTGTGTTCTTTTGCAATCACGATCCATTGCCCATAAAACATAAACTAGCTTTTAAAACTTTACATGAAACCTTCACTTTTAATTTCGGATCAGACCAAAACAATAAATTTAGTTCAAATATGAGGAGAAGTGGCTCAAATATGTGAGTTTGAAGGTAATTGTTATAAAATTATCATAGATTCTAATGATATGGTGAATATTGTAACTTGAGAAATTGTGGAGAAATTTAATTTGGTAAGATATAAATGTCCTCCATTCTACAAATTTCATTGGTTCCAAAAGAAATATGAGTTGTTCATTACAGATACATGTTTATTAACTTTCAATATTTGAGAATATGACTAGAAATTCTCTTTCATCTCCACTTTTCTCTTTAGTCAAAATGTCCTCCTTTACTACTCTTTTTTTACTTTTCTTATTCTTTCTTCTTTTACATATGAATTAAATAATTTAATGATTATTTAGATCAAAATGTACTTTTATTTCTAAACAAATATAAATTAATATATACCAATGAATTTTATGATATAATTCAATAAATAATTCATCATTCAACAAATAATCCGTCCCCTTTAAACCTCATCTTAACCAAATTTTTGATTTACTATGGAAGATAGTAAATCTTCATATAGCCGTAAACTATATTTAAAAGCCTAACATTCATATATATTTATTTATTGGACAATAATGCTATTACTAAAAGTGTGTTATTTATATGATTTCATTAAAATTGATAAATAGATTAAAAAATTATTAAAAGATATTATGATAAAAAATTCATTACTAAACTTTATTTAATATTTTTATTTTAATATATTAAATTGTTTTTTTATTTTTTTAACCAAAATTTAAAAAAATATTATATATAAACTTTATCATTACTAAATCAAAATTAAACTCTTTATGATCATCAACAAACATACATATAACTTTCTTACCAAAAACCCTAACCTAACCATGTTATTCTTAGGGAAAAAAAAACTTTGATTCTTTTTTGAAAGAATTCCTCATGACAAAAGTATCTATATTTATTAACATTTGGATCTCGTTTGAGGCATAAGTTTCCTGCTATTGTGCGACTTGGAGGTTGTTGCGCATGGCTTAGGTTTATAGTGGCAACCAGTTAGATTTGATCCTGGGTCTGTTCAGGATAACTCTCACCAGTTACTGATTATCCTAGATTCAAAAAAAAAACATTTGGATCTCCTTTGACATTGCAGAGTTACCGATTATCCTAAATTCAAAAAAAAACATTTGAATCTCCTTTGACATAGCATATTTAAATACTAAACAACCATTAAACTTTATCATTATTAAATCAAATTAAATTTTTAATATCTATATGTATATGATTACATAACATCGCAGTAAAAATTTATAAGATCAATGGGTAGTCAATGAACATAGAAATTTAGTAATGTAAACGAGTAAAATCTGAAGAGTTTGTCATTTAGTTATTTTGGTCTAGCCGTAATGTACGCAACGAGTCATGCATGTCCCTTAAAAAGGACAACATTTCATGCATGCTAAAGCAGGTCACGTTCGTTTGTCTCGTCCTTTTGAGCCCCTTCTAAGAGATTGTACGAGCCTGTGTACCTTGTGTCTTTAAAGGTGTTATGTTATATATCGGGAAAATTTATCACAATTTAATTTGTTAAATTAATAATATAATTATTATTTATCGTTATTTGTTAACGTGTTAACGCATATTGACTTATTATTGTTATTCAAGAAAAAATATGCCATTTGTAATTATTTAACAAATAATTTATACTAAAATAGATTATAACTTTAGCAAAATGTCATAAAGCCTTGAATATTAACTTATATGCCATTTGTAATTATTTGCCAAATAATTCGTACTAAGATAGACTTTAACTTTAGCAAAATGTCATAAAGCCTTTAATATTAACTTATAAAAGATAAACTTTTAATCAAAACAAAACAATTTTAAAACCTACTCCAACTGATACATTATAAAAATATATATAATTTTTTCATAAATAAATAGAATCTGGATTTTTTTTTACTAAATTGCATGGTCAAATGCGTACAAACACTGTAGTGCCATCACTAAAGATAAATATAGTGTCATCATTACTAGGTATGGAGAATGATAAATATAGTTCTTCATATTACTGTATATGCATGTACATAAGTAAATAGGACAGTTTCTTATAACAAAAGTCGTATGCTAATATGTACCAGCATTAATGTATAAACAATAATCACTAATTACTATTTAATACTTTTCACCTAAATTATATTAAAAATAAAATAAATAAAAATAATTATAATATTATAATTAATAATATTAAAATAAATATGTTTTAAGAAATAAATTGCATTTTAATATTAATATAAAATCAACTTAATAATAATAATGATTATAAATTTATGCATAGTCTTAAGTGATAAGATATTTATTCAACCATGTCTTCATGAGATGAGAATAAGAAGAGAAGTGTTTAAGATTAGTGTTTATGTTTAGGTGAAGTTTTTATTTTCATATTTGTTTATTTTTTATTTAATTTTGAATTTTTTATCGTTTTTATCTATTATATTTTAGATTAATATTATTTTTTTTTTTTTAATTTTTTTTATCAAAAAAACAATATATAAAATAAACATTTTGCGTAGTATTCAGTTAAGTATATTTTTCTCACAATTTTTTAAGATTATTATTTGTATAATATTAAGTTAATTATATATTATTCACAATTTCTTATTATTATTATAAATAAATAAAAATAGTAAATATAACTATGATGTTCCTTCAATTTTTTTGGCCAAACTTATTTTTAAATTTATATCCTTTTTCATCGTCATTTTATTATCTTGAAATATGTCTTTTTGCTCTTTCAACAACATTATTGAATTTGTCATCACAATTATACACTTCTTTTTCAAAGTGTCTTGTTGATGGATCAAGTGTTTTTCATTAGAGATCTTCGTAGTTGTCTTCACTCACATGTTAAAGATGTAAAATTTGTGTTAGATAGTTATGTAAATTAGTATATAAATGTTGTTTTATTTTTTTTCAAAGTGTCTTGTTGATGGATCAAGTGTCTTTCATTAGAGATCTTCGTAGTTGTCTTCACCCACATGTTAAAGATGTAAAATTTGAATTTGTCATCACAATTATACACTTCTTTTTCAAAGTGTCTTGTTGATGGATCAAGTGTTTTTCATTAGAGATCTTCGTAGTTGTCTTCACCCACATGTTAAAGATGTAAAATTTGTGTTAGATAGTTATGTAAATTAGTATATAAATGTTGTTTTTTTTTTTCAAAGTGTCTTGTTGATGGATCAAGTGTTTTTCATTAGAGATCTTCGTAGTTGTCTTCACCCACATGTTAAAGATGTAAAATTTGTGTTAGATAGTTAGGTAAATTAGTATATAAATTTTTATTTTTATTTTAATAACAAAACAATATTATATATTTATATATTTTATGTATATATAATCAAATTATATTATATTTTTCATTTTAGAAATAATATTTTTTTCCTAAAATTGATTAAATTTTTTTATTATATATATATATATTTAAATTAATATAATATAAATAAATTTATTTAAAATTTAATATTAACTATAAATTTAAATAAAATTATAAATATATATATATAACTTCCATTCTCAATTTTGAGATATAGTATCGAGGACATCAAAGAGAGTGAGTTAATTTTCAGATATAGTGAGGACATCATTGAATGCATTATGGCTCACTAGGACAGAAAGAGTTATATATATAAAGTGGGTAGTACATATATAGAAAGTGGGTAGTACATATATAGGTGTAAAAGGGTGATCAAATGTATTTATGTAGTGGTTGATGAAAGTGAAGGTATATATAAAGTGGGTAGTATATATATATATAGGTGTAAAAGGGTGATCAAATGTATTTAGGTAGTGGTTGATGAAAGTGAAGGTATACATATAGAATGATTATTATATAAATGAATACTTTCAATACTTTGAGATCGTAAGTAACAAGGGTGAAGGTATACATTAGCTATTACAAAAATCATATTTTCAAGAGAGGTGGTCGTGGTGAATTTGTATATTATTTTATTCATTAATTATAGTTTTAAATATAATTTTTATAGAATTTAAGAGGAATAAATAAAAAAATTAATTATTAATTTAAAAGTAAGTATTAATAAATTTAAAAATTAAGTTTAAAAATATAAACTAAAATTATATACATATAATTTTAGTTTATAGTTTTATTTAATATTATATATTATATTATTTTATTTATATATATAATTTAAAAGAATTGGCAATTGGGTGGGTCGCTTTAAAATTTGTTAATAAATTTTAAAATTAAGTATATGAATATCAAGAGAATAACATTAACCATAATTATAATGTATAATATTGAAAAAAACCATAAACTAAAATGAAATAAAATTGTTTAATTATAGATCTTTTCTTCTTCTTCTTTTTTCTCTTTTTCTTCTTCTTCGAGGAAAATCTGAGAAGATCCACCCAAAGGGGACCAAACTAATAAGAGCCTAACCCCGATCGAGGAGAATTGACCCCGTGACCTCTCAGTGACGAGGTGCTTTAGCAACGAGACCTCAACGAATTAAGTTAACCCTTGGGGATATATATATATATATATATATATATATATATATATATATATATATATATATATATATATATAGATATATATATATATATATATAGTGTTGACATTGATGTGTTGAAACTATACATCATATGATTTAGGTCAACCTAATGGTGGTAGTCCTTATTATGTTTGTGATGAATGATTTTGGCATGGTGCATAGGTATATTGTTCATTGGTTGTTGTAGTGATGTGATATGCTTGCTCGTTGTTGGTTGGAGTTGATGTCAACATCGTTATGTCCTAGTGTAAGAACTAGAGGTTGAGTAGACTTGTCCTTGAGTTAGTTGCAGATGTTGATGATGGTTTGATAATGTTGCAATAAGTGGATGATGTTGCTAAAGGTGTTGGAGGAAGTTTGAAAGGTTATGGAGATGATGTGGGAGGCTCTACAAGTGTTGGAGATGTTGGACAAGCTATGGAAGAGTTGAGCTACTAGATGGAGGTCACTTGATGTATGTCATGTAGTTATGAGTTTGATGCCTTGTTCTGAGCTTTATGCATGTTTTCATGGTGTCAAAGTGTGTGTGGAGATGTGTCATGATGTCCCCGACTTACTCCTGGAAATTAGCTCCAAGTGGTAGCTTAAACAGATATGAAACTTGAGTTTTAAGGGATATATGCAAGTTTCCTTCACAAGAGTCAATTAAATGCAGGTTTCCTTCACAAGAGTCACGTATACATCCTCGAAGTGTTTTTCCTCCACATTCCTTGCGCATCTCAAGTTATTTTATGGTTTTTCTAGCTTGCCTTGTTCAGAACTTTTCAAGTAAAGGTTGGAAAAGTTCACGGAGCTTTTAGAAAGTGATTAACATTGAAAATATCCTTCATGAAGTGGAGTTAGTGGAAAGATATAGTGAAAGAGCTTAATCCAAATCAAATCAAGTGTATGAACAAAGACTTATGGAGCTCAATAGTTCTTGGTACTTATTAATTTAATCACTTTAGTTCATCTATATATTGGAGAGACCTCAATGATAGTATGGTTGGTTATTTTGATGTAATGAGTGAGCGTGAGAGAGAAGAATAATGTGTAATATGTAAGGATTGTAATGTAGAATTTTTGAAGCAGTTTGCAGGTGTTGCAACAAGTAGCAGAAGTATGTTTCTGCCAACATTTTGTGCAGAGAGCAAGGAGATGAAGTAATGATTAATTGGAGATTGTTTTGGTGTTTGGTAGCAGCTTGTTTATTCTCCAGTTTATTGGTTATGTAAAATAGATGTTTGTGAGCAAATTTATTATTGCAGAGAGGGTTTTGTTGATGTATTTATAATATTACTTTATATAGTGTTTACGTTGATTCATTTTATTTTGGAGTCTTTTTTTGTGTGCCTTGAAGAGATTGTTGTTGTGGTGTTTGTGTTGAGCAGATTGAGAACCCACTGTGAAACATTCTAAAATGTGGTTCACATGGAGGAAGTGAAGGCGTGGAGGCTTCACTTTAGTCAGTGGTATGGCATATTCAACATAAGGAACAAATTTCTCCATCCAATAGGATTTGGATAGTCCAATAAGAGTTGGGTGAGGATCGTTGGTTGTGGCGGCTTCCAACAGATAGATTTCTATAGATCCATGAGAGAAACATAATTCCTAACTGATAGGTGCCAACATAGTGTGAAGGAAGACAAGTCCTTCGAATTATGGGTGCAAGCTAATCCATGTAAAATTTGTTCAACATATTAATAAAAAAAATGAGCAGTGCAACAACTACAAGGGTGGTTTTTGACCCATGAAGAAGGTTTTACACCAAAAATATTTGTGTCTCTTGTGTTAATCCTTTCATGGTTTCATGATTATGTTTGATGCTCTAATATCTGCTTATGTGTTTCAACATGCATGGTTTAAAGGTTTAATTAATTGAAGGAAATTTATAAGTGCCTTCACCATTGATTCAACTCCCCGTAGCGATTTAGTTTCCAACAATTTGTATGAGAGTGGGGTTCTCAGTTGCAACTTGATCGGTGGACAATGGATCTGGGAGCTTTGGTAGAATTTTGCATTTTTTTTAACTAGATCAGCAAGGAGTTCCAGTACTTCACGAAGGTAAATTTGCAACTTGGAAGCTAAAATTAAATGCATACTTGCAGTCTCTTGATGAAAATATTTTTCTATCAGTGGAATATGGAATAAAGGATGAATTTAATGATAAGGCTAAAGAGATTATTCTGCATGGGATTTCAAGATCTGACATTCTTAATGTGAGACATTGTGAGACTGCAAAATAAATGTTGGATAGGTTGCAAAGTTTGTATTATGGAGGAAAATTATAGCTTTTAGAAATGGAGAACATTGTAAAGGATTATACACATATTATAGTGGTAAATCAAGTATCCTCACAAGAGGAAGATGGTAGCCTCAATCTCTCACAAGAAGAAAGAACTTGTGATAGAAATGATGGCTCAAGCATCAAGCTAGAGGGGCAACAAGAAGATATCAACAACAAAGATGAAGAACAATCCAAGATAATGGCCCTAGAAGCAGAGATCAAGAAGCTTACTTCTGAGAATAAAAATAAACAAATGTTATTCCATATTTTTGGTGAAAAGAAGTGTGCTTACAAAGAATAAATTTCAGATTTGAAAACTTAGCTGGAAGAAGGAAGGAAAATCGAAGAATAAATGAGGAAGCAACATAAGGGGATGGAGGAAGAGTATAAAAAATTGAAGGCTGAAGCAATTAGTGCAAGAGATGAACTAGAGAGGTTTAGATCTAGTGCTCAAGCATCTACAAGCAAATCAAAAAAATTTGGAGCAACTAGTAGTAGCAAGAAAAAGGAGAATCATCAATAAAATCAACAACCATGCAAGAAGTAGGAGAACAAGTGAAGACTGTAAAAGAAGAAGAACAAAATTGACGGATGTTATAACTGTGGATTACATGGACATACAACAACAAATTGCAATGAAGAGATAAATCCTCTCAGCTAATAAGAGCAACTAAAATAAGGTGAAGGAGAAATCAAACCCTCCCAACAAAAGGAGAAGCAACTACAAGAATGCATGCAAAGAATATTTCCATTTGAACAAAGGTCACCATTAGTCGTGTATAACAGTCCTTTTTATGGTTATTGTTTCTCATGCAATTTGTTTGGCCATAGGGCTTTTGACTGCAAGGCCCATGCATGGAATAAAAACGATATCAATAGGAGATACCAGTCTATTCCTCGGTTCCTTGGTCACATAATATGTTTTATGTGTGACAATATTGGCCATAAGTCCAAAGATTGCAAGCTGTCCATGTGCTATAAGAGATCCAATCAAAGAGAGAAGAAAATGCAAGGCCAACCACATAAGAAGAAGGAGGATAAGAATATGAAAGTTTGGAGGAGAAAGGAGTTGTAAGGAACTCCCACCAAAAACTGAGGCCTGCATGGTCTTAGGGGAAGCATATGGTTGCATCCCGAGTTGCATGTAGATCCTTGGTTGTGTAGCCATATCAGAAAGTTTGCATGAAGAAAAATACGCATATTGAGAGATGCATGTGTTCCGGGGGATTTCATGCGGTTTTGAATTCTATTTCTATTTCTGATCTATTCTTATTACAATTTTTTTTTGTCAAATAAGTCATATATGTTACCGAAGGTTTTTGGAGCAACTGTGTGTTGAGTTTTTAGTGTTGTTTTTGGAGGTATGGTAACCACATGGTTGTCTTATGTGCATGGTTATGATGTGGTGGAGGATCATACATTCAGGGGGAGCATTTTTGCTTCCAAATGGATCTGCAAAGCATTGTCATTATGTACACTATGGAGGAGTTTGTTATGCATGTATCTAACATTGATTTGATGCAGAAAGATGTTGAGAAACTAGTCTTTGCTATTGCTTCCATATATTGTGAGATAAAATACTTGCATGACATAGATGGTATATTGATGGTTCTCATACTACTAGATCATATGTATGCCATGTATTTCCATGCATGTTTAGCTCCCTTGGAGATTAGATGATATGTTGGAGTTAGTTCATCTAAAGTATGTATGTTATTGCTCATGTTTTCTATTTATAGATGTATGAAACATGTTATTGTTGATATGTATTTGGATGGTTGAATCATGATGTTGCTATTGCATGGAGAGAGAGTACATTGTTTCTTATGGTGTTTTGGTATGATATATGTTATTGATGAGATATTGTGTATTCATATGGATGAGTCATGATGTTGGTGTTGCATGGAGATTATATCTCATTTCTAATGATATTTGGTCTTTATGTTGTTGTTGCTTGAGACTTTATTCTCATTATATGAGGAAAGTGTGTTGACCTTGATAGCACGAGGTCAAGGAAATGATGAGTTTGTGTTGTTGATGGTGTTATATTGTCGAATCTTATGTTGATGCTACTGATGCATTAATTATCTCTCTGTTGGGATACATTGATGATTGTTGGGAGATTTCTTTTATTGGTTAATCTATTGATAGTTATGTTGTTGCTACTTGTTGAATTATTGCCCAGAGCTAGAGTTGACGGTACAATACCATGCTTTTATATTGATGAGCCTCATGGATTTTTTTATGGTGATGATGTATATGTGTGTGCGTGTGTTGTTATTCTATGTCATATTGCCATGTTTCTGCTATTGTATGTTATGTTGGAGATGTGTATGTGGAGCATGGTGGTTTCTAGTGGTTTTGTTGCAGGATTTTCATTGTTGGGATATTGATGGCCAAGGTTTTGAGAATGGCCATGCACTAGCATATGCTTTGAATAGTACTCCTATTGTTGTTTCTACGTATAGCATCTATATCTTTTCTCATGGAGGCTTTATATATGATACACATACCATGTATTGTGTTGTCATTGGTGTTACTAGATGGAGCATATATCATTACTCATGGATGTCATGTACTCATGTTATATCATTATATTGGGCTTACATAGAGGAGAGCACACTTGTTTGCATTTGTAAAATCCATGTATTATTATTATTTCATCTTACTGATGTATTGCTCATGGAGATGGTATCAACCCATCGTGTCTAGCATGTAATGTAAAATATGTCAGATTAGCTATGTATGGGCCAATGGAAGTCCAAGTCATGCTTCATTTTGTATACCATTGATGTTGATCCGGATCTTGGGAGGAGGCCCCCAAGATCTAAAAGATTGAAATGGATCTTGGGGGGAGAGACCCCCAAGATCTAAAAAATTGAATTGCCAGAAGAAAAAGAAGGAGAATGCCCAATAAACAAAACCACAAAGAAACTTTTATTTAAAATAGTAATGCTTGATAAATCAGCTAGGGCGATGGTAGCTTATCTCTGAGAAGAGATGTGTGGCTACATGCCTCTGAACTGTAAAGGCTACATTGTGGCGGACAATCTGTCCTTTTACAAAATGTGACTTGTTACTTATAGTATTTTTCAGTTACAATACCACGGGTCAATTCCATGGGTGAATGAATACCATGGGTGGATTTTACAATACCACGGGCGGATGCCATTTACAATACCATGGGTAAATTAGATGAATAATATGGGTGGATGAGTACCATCGGTGGATTTTACAATACCACGGGCGGATGCCATTTACAATACCATGGGTAAATTCCATGGGTCGATGAATAATATGGGTGGATGAGTACCATGGGTTGATGCCATTTCCCATTCGGATCAGATGTATCCCTAGTACATTGTGTGAATGATGTAATATTGAGTCCATAGAGTCATTGGTTGGTGATAGAAGTGCTTATAGAGGAGTTATATGTCAGTCCTATGTACTTGTCACATTAACCATGCATTTGCTCCATGAAGAATTTTATTGTATGGTACTTCATTGTATAACATTGTATATCAGAGTGGCACAATGGATGTGTTACTATAATAGAAAAGAGAGTGTGATTGCATATCCATTACATGCTTAGGGGGAGCATGTTTAGTTTTAGAGATTGCATGGCATTGGATAGATATATATTGGCAACTGAGTTCCTTGTTTTACATGCTTATCTTGCAGTAGATACTTCTTTGGTTTGCATCGATGTGGCGTTGAGTATGATAGGGGGAGTAATTCTCTCATACAACACATTATTGGCATTGTTCTTTAGTGTTGGTATGGCTCTTTTCCATTGATGTCAAAGGGGGAGAGATTTCGTATTGATGGAGATCAACTTCAAAGTTGAAACTTCAGTGTTGGAGAGGGTATGGAGATTAGTTTCATATGATAAATATAATGTTGAGCTTGACATCAATTCCAAATGAGGAGTTTGTTGGCATTATACTGTTGGCATTGATGTCAACAGGGTATTAGCATTATACATCATATGATTTAGTTCAACCTGACGGTGTTAGTCCTTCTTATGTTTGTGATGGATGTTGTTGGTGTTGAGAAATATATGGAATCATGAATTAGGTGATTTCTCTTAATTAGTAACTTCTTGTGAGTGTCTTTAATTCATTAGATTAATATCTTCCTTTTTCTTAAGTTATTACCGTTCTTCTTCATCAAACAACTACCAATGCATGAACATAAATAAACAAGAGACACAGGATGTAGGCTATCTACCAAGGCCGAAACCTCTCACTCTTTGAGAGGAAAACCAACACAAATTATTCTTATAGAGATTCTAATTGACGAATACCAAGACCAAGACCCTTGACCTATCTGCCACTCCAAGACCAAGACACAAGTCCTCTTCCACCTTCTCGTTTACTCTCTCTCGGTTCCTTCTACTTCAGATTTTGCACCACATGAGATCATTATGGTCATGTGATGACACCGGACTGAGGTCACTATAGTTATATTGAATTATGTGGTCACTAAGTTTATCAAAGATATTGAACCTCTCCTTCAACAGTAGCACCGAATCCTGAAGTCACACCATTGAACCATAGTCACTGATCTTTGAGGTAGCACCGAGACCTTCTTCATGTAATGAAAACGAGACCTTGTCACACGCTTGTGACCTTCTTCCTAAGTGGCACCAAATTCTATTTGTTGTGGGGGCACCAAATTCTCCTTTGTTGTGAGACAAAGATTATATCGAGATCCCTACTGTGATATAACACTGAGACAGTGAGGAGATGTCACTGTTGTATCAATGAAACTTTGTCTAACTTCGTAGCTCCAATCTGTACTGTGATCTCTACAATTACACCAAGATTCTATGTACCCTTATCCAAGCTTCTTTCTTGAATTGATATCTAAACTTGTCACTGCACTTGTCAACTTGAATTTCATAAAGTTATCTGAACTTGTTAACTGTGGAAATGTGAAGACCCTTCACACATATATATATAGTGGTTGTCCTCTATAAATAAGCCGACATGTGTATATGAATAGGTGTGTCTCCATAAGGTGAATCCGACATGATTTCTTCACTTCATCTAGAGGCTCACTTGAAGAGGAGTGACTTGTGCTTGTCTTGGAGGACTACTTGACAATTCTACAAACACTTGTACATTTGTAACATGCCCAAGAAGGGTTCTTCATACATGACATTGACTCTTTTTACTTTTAAGACAAATCTTAAGGGCTCTCAATGGAAGCCATCTAAAAATAAAATCTCTTGCTCATGAAACCCACGAAGCAAGCATTACAAAAATAATTTTATTTTTCTTCTTTACAAAAATCATAATTACATGTCATTATGAAGATCGAACCTAGTTGAACTTTCCAACATTTGGCATGGTGCAGAGGTATAAATTTCATTGGTTACTATAGTGATGTGATCGCCTGTTGGCATTGATGTCAACATGGTTATTTCCTAGGGTAGGAACTAGAGATTGAGTAGAGTTGTCCTGGATTTATTTGTAGATGTTGATGACGATTTGATGATGTTGCAAGAGGTGGATGATGCTACTATATTTGATGGAGGAAGTCACGCGTTTGAAGACTTGTTTTGAGCTTTATGCATGTTGTCATGGTGTCAAAGTGTGTGTACAAGTGTGTTATTATGATCAGCTCCAAGTGGTGGCTTAAAAAAATGTAAAACCTGAGTTTTAAGGGATATATGTAGGTTTCCTTCACAAGAGTCAAGTATATGTATGTTTCCTTCACAAGAGTCACATATACATCCTAGAAGTGTTTTTTTCTCTACATTGCTTGTGCATCTCAGGTAATTTATGGGTTTTATGGCTTTCCTTATTCGAAACTTTTCATGTAAATGTCGGAAAAGGTCAGGAAGCTTCTAGAAAGTGATTAAAATTGAAAATATCATTCATAAAGTGGAGTTAGTGGAAATATCTAGTAAAAGAGCCAAATCCAGATCAAATCAAGTGTATGAATAGATATTTGTGGAGCTCAGTAGTTCTTGGTAATTATTAAGTTAATCACTTTATTTCATCTATATATTGGATAGAGCTCAATGATAGTACAGTTGGTTCTTTTGATGTATTGAGTTGTGTTGGCTACTTGAATTGTTTATTGATTAAACAGTCGAGTACCACGTTAATTTGTCAACCCGGGAAAGTCCTTTTATTTCAAAGGTGACCTCGTACTGTATGTACTTAATTCTAAAAGAATTAAAAGCTGTAGTATACACAATTCTATTTTCTGTCAAACTCCTTACTCTATGTTATAACAGTTAAAGTATATTGAAATGAAAGCAATTAACTAAGAATACAAATCTGCAAAGAAAAATAATGGCTGCTCTGTTAGCAGAGGATCATGACCCTATCCTCAGGGTAAGGATGTTTAGCACCTGCCCCTGTAACCAGGTTGCTAATACACACTGCAATTCCAAATCACCGGTGAAGTATTCTTTTACAATATCAAGAAATTAACAAAACAGAGTATCAGCAAAAGGAAATTATCAGAGGTAATGCTACAGAATCCAAACAGAGTACCAGCAAAAGGAAATTATCAAACACACTCACACACTACAGGAAATGAATGGGTGAATCTTGTGAAGAAGGTGGGCCCTATCCCTCTCACAAGATTCCCCAGAACACAAATGCCGGATTAGATGCTCAGAACAACCTTTTATTCATCTGCCAAAATGTCCAGTTACAATGAAGATTCAGACTTGCTTTTGTTTTTCAAAATTTCCCTTACAACTTGTTTCCTTTTCTCCCCCTTTCTAATGTAGATGTCTCCTCTTTATAGAGGAGACATCTATTACAATAGACTGTCATAGTTCATTCAGTTAAACCTTTTTGTCAAAAATAAGAAATCCATCCTTGTTACAGGATGCCGTTACAACAGTGTGACGATGTATTCTTTCTTGGGTCTCTTACTGTTACACAGCTGGTAAACAAACTTCAACCGTCTTCTTGGAATCCTCGTACTATCCTTTGCCGCTTCCCCATTGTTGCTGATTTAGTAAACTCATGCTGTTCCTGGTGTTTTAGCAACTGTAACCGTGTTTTACCCTTTCTGGACAGTTGCTGATCGTGCTGTGTCAGCATGGAACTCTACCGATCTTCTGATAGTTGCTGTTTGTCATTTCCGGTATTCCAGTTGTTGCAAAATAACGTTTTCCCTGCTTTAGATAGTTGTTGTTGCTGGTGTTGCAGCAACTGCGTAGTTGTTGTTTCTGGTGTTGCAGCAACTACGTAGTTGCTGTTTCTGGTGTTGCAGCAACTACGAATTATAATTTCTGCAGACTTTAGACAGTTCAACGGTTACTTAGCAACTTGGTTAACTTCTCCAAAGATAATTATAAAGATAACATGAATATGTAATGAATAATTAAACATATAGTAATGCGGAGAGTTACTTCATACCTTGGAATGATTAGGTCATTATATAATCAAAGCTTTCAACTTATGGACTGAAGAGGGTAATATTATAGCAAAAATACAAGGTCAAAAGTGGTCAATTTGGAGTCCTAACATCCCCCCCAACTGAAAGGGTTGCATGTCGTCATGCAATGCTTACTCTGAATCTGAGTCGGAGTACTGGGATGAATAGTGTAAATTACTGATACAGTAGCTATGGAAAGTGTTATCAAACCTGTCTCTGAACCCACAGACAGTCTCTAGTTTCCTCCATGCTGCCACCTCTTCCTTTTTGGATGATCCAAACTGACCCTTGTATTGCTGACCAGATAACCATAAGAGGGGAAATTTAAATCTGTAGCCAATCCATTTTTCAGCACATTGTTCCATACATCTAACATAGTAAGGTACCCTTGAAATTTCTACCTGTAGATTAGGGGGATTGTAGGGATGATACTCCTGTCTTTCCTTGGGACAGTTTTCCCAGAATAGGTTGTTGGCTTTAATAGCCAAAGGTGCCTTTGTTTTCACATAGTGTTGGCAATCTCGCAAGACCACTACTTGTAGTTACCTAATGTGATCAGTCATTCCAGGTTCACTTAACATTCTTTGGTGTTGTGCAATGAAAGTAGCTGCATTTTGAGGTTCAGCCCTAATCCATAGGAGGTGGTTCTGTTCATTATGTTGTGCTGAGATGAAAGCGTTTTGCCAAGTGAGTTGGTTGGCTAGAAAGGAAATGAAAGCTCTGAGTTGTATGTCGCCAACAAGAGGGAGTATATTCATTTTTCTGTCTTCAGACATGGCTTCGTTGTGGAGATAAAGCTCACACAACAAATTCTGATCATTCTTGGGTGCCTCTGCAAAGGTTTCAATAAATTGTTCTGATGTAATCACCTGATGAGGTCTACCATCTCTAACTGCCTTTATCTGTAAGAATGTTAGTCGTTCTCTCAAAAATGCTGCATAGTTGAAGGAAGGTTTTCTTGTAGCAAGTATTCTTTGAACCAATTCAAAGATCTGGGACAGTCTGGCTTTTAGTTCCTTAATTTCTTTGCACTGAGCTCTAGACTGCTCAAGTGCTTCCCAATTCTTATATGCATAATTGAACCAGATTTCCTTTTGCTGTTGGAATGCTTTCCCTTGTGATAGCTCATATTCTTTCCACCATATTCCCTTTAATTCCTGAAAACTAGTGGTCTCTATGCATGCATCACTGACAGAGGGAGATTCAGTTTGTGTAAAGGCATCAACAAGAATTTTCTGTTCTGTGATAATTGGAGTAAGTCGGGTCGTTCGATGTCTTCTTCTCCATTTTCTGCTGATTCCTGTGTAACAGCCAATGCTTCTTCTTCTTGATCCATAACAGTTAGGGTATGCCGGGGTGATTTTATGTCTTCTTCTCCATTTCCTGCTGATTCCTGTGTAACAGCCAATGCTTCTTCTTTTTCTTGTTCTGTAATTTTTGGGGAGCCTGCTGGTTCTTGTGTTACAGCAAGTTCTTCTTCTTCTTTCTTTACACTTTTTGGAGATCCTGCTGGTTCTTGTGTTACAGCAGGTTGCTCTGTTTCCACCTGCACTGTTTTTGTAGAGCCTGCTGGTTCTTGTGTTGCAGCAGGTTGTTCTATATCAGCAGAGGGTTGTGGTGGTTCTGTTTTTGCTTCTGCAATTTGTGTAACAACAGGTTCTTTCATTTCAACTACAACAGCAGAAGGTTCTGGAATGACTCCAGTCACTGGTACTGCAACTATCTTGTATCCTGCTTGAGTGTAGAGCTCACCACACTCGGCGCACATATACTCACTCTCTTTACTCCTCTCCGCTGCAGATGCTACCTGTGCTAAAATGTGCAGGTTGCTCTCATTTTGATAAGCTTCTTTGACCCTTATTATTTCCTCCTGATAATCCTGAATTTGGGATTTCAGAAATTCAATTTCTTCCTGCAGGGCAGATATGGTAGGCTGAACTTGTGAAACTGCAGGTTCCAGTGGAGGCAGAGGTTGTGTTTCAGCATTCATTTGAACATTTATACCCCCAACAGGTGGTTCTTGTGTGTCACCTGGTGGGGTAGTGGCTGTTTCTTGTGTTGCAGCCCCTTGGCCAATATTACCTTGGGTGTCGGCAGCTGGTTCTTGTGTGACAGCTGCCTCAAAAGATAATGTCACGAAACTGTGAACACTCTGCATCTCAGCCCCAGAGGATGAGGAAGGGGGGTTTCAGGGCTGGTGGGAGTACGGGTTCTTAACATGATGGGTGGAGAGTTAGGGAGAGTGGGGCTAGGGGGTTTAGCTGTTACAGACGACCGAGTCCTTTTCTTGGGTAGAGAAGCAGGGAATTCAGATATTTTTCTTTTTCAGCTAGCTTTCTTTAAAATAGGGGTAGTGGCGGAAATAGCAGCTGCCTTGACCGAAACCCTAGTTCTTCTTCTTTTCGGTGAGGTTTCATTTTTCTGCTGCTTCTTTCGTTTGAGAAGGGTAATAGCGATGTTATCATCAGAGTCGTCGGTAGAAATACCAAGTATGGGAGTGGATGGGTCGGTTTTATTGGGGAATGGGGTTGTTTGCATGGGTATTTCTACTGCTGATTGTACATTTTCAGCAACTTGTGGGGGATTTTTTTTCAGTTTGTTGGGGAATTTCTTGGGGTATTTGCTCTGAAGTATCCTCTGTTTGCTGAGGAATTTCTTCATCCTGCTGAGGTATGTTCTCAACTTGATGAGGGATTTCCTCTTCCTGATGAGGAATTTCTTGCTCTGGCTGAGGGATTTCTTCTTCTTGGTGGGGATTAATGAGGGGAGGGGGGTTATTTAAGGCAAGGCCTTTATTTATCAATAATTGAGCTAGACGGTGGTGTTTCAAGGAATGGAGCGGATGCTTTGCGTTGACAGTATAACGTGACATATTTTTAAGACATCCCAACAGATAGTATGGCATATTTATCAACTGACCATGCCTCAAGTGATTCAACAAGACGAAATCGTGCTGGTAAATTACCTGGTACCGGCCTTCGCATGTCAGGTATTGCTTTACAAACTCAGCTACTTTCGGCCATGGTTGAGGCAGTGATTGAAGTGCTACGCCTCTGCCCTTTGGTTCCACTTGCTTACCTGGTTGAATAAAATCCTGCTGCTCCTTGAGGATCAGGTGCTTCCTACTGAACCAGCGCGTGCCATTAGCTGGTAGCCCGGTAGCTTGGGCTATGACTTCCTCTGTGACTGGAATTTGTACTCCCTGAACGACGGAAAACCCCTCTGTTAAATTGCATGCAAACTCAAGGACTTGCTATGCGTCGAAATCTGGAAGTCTCCTAAAATAATCTAGCCATCCCGCTTGCCGGAAGATTTGGTAGGCCTCGGGATAGAGCTCAAGAAGTGTTGTTGTGCCAGGTTCGTATGTGATGAGATTTCCACCCATAGCTGTTGTTTCATTGAGAATTCTCAATACAGAGCCGAGTTTCCGAGTTTAGTCCAGAGTAAACCGTTGCAAATGGTAACATGACACGATGAGGTGACTCTTACATATTACCGGGAGATTTAAGGGCGGTGGCAGTTGGCGTGCTATACAATTATGACAGCGCTTTGGTAATCCCCCCCCGAAAGCTACGACTAAGTGATATGATTGGAAGTACGATTATTCGGTAGTCCTATCAACGTCTCCACATTAACTATTATTTAATATCCATGCATAATCATGCGTACCTTTATATTTTACCTTTTTAGTTGCTGCCTCGAAGAGTCTTGTCTTGTCTTTTGCTGGATTAATAATGATTAAAGCGGGTCTAAAAGTATGAGAATACGGCGGTTTTTGTTACTGACGGGAAGTAATAGTGGAGGATTGTAATCATCATAGTGTATGGTTGGTTCTTTTGGTAGGAAATGGTATATTTTATGCAAATAATAATTCATTTCTTGGGGACTGAAGTGGAGAAACTGGTGCTTTTTTAGTATAAATGAGAGAAATACTTGAAAAAGGTATTACGGCATCGGAAAGTGGTGTTGCAGCAACGGGAGTTGGTGTTGCAGCAACGGGAGTTGGTGTTGCAACAACGGGAGTTGGTGTTGCAGCAATGGGAGTTGGTGTTGCAGCAACAGGAAGTGGGTTGCAACCATAGGAAATGGTGTTGCAGCAACAAGAGTTGGTGTTGCAGCAACGGGGAGTTGGGTTGCAACAACAGGAAATGGTGTTGCAGCAACGGGAAGTGGGTTGCAACCATAGGAAATGGTGTTGCAGCAACAAGAGTTGGTGTTGCAGCAATGGGGAGTTGGGTTGCAACAACAGGAAATGGTGTTGCAGCAACGGGCAATGATGAAAGACTGATTTATGGTCCAAAAACGTTCCCAAGTCCGCAAAGTGATTCTTTTGAAGTTTTTGTTCTCCGCCATTTTCCAAAACTAAGATCTGCAAAATAATGAATTGTAATATGGCAACCCTTGGCAGGGATTATTAGTTGAAAAGAATATCTAATCTTAAAAAAAATACATAAATGAACAGAAATTTAAGTGCTTTGAGGGACAGCAAGTTCCCCCAGGAAAGCATAGTGTATATCTGCCATGCAAGTAGTTTTAAAATCTTCTTTAGAAACAGGCCGCTGATACAAACGGAGTCGATACCCATTCACTAGTAGTGGAGTTCTGCTATCATCAATCGTTAAAAGTCTGACTGTCCCATTTGGAAAAACAGCATCTACTTCATAAGGCCCTAACCACCTTGTTCTTAACTTACCTTGGAAATTCTCGAAACGGGAGTCATAAAGTAGAGCCCAGTTACCTTTCTGGAACTGCTTTTGCTTGATGGTTCTGTCATGCCATCTGCTTCTTTGTTGTTGTATCATGGTTGTTTGATGGATGGCATCTAGTCTCTTCTCGTCCAATTCCTGAAGCTGCTGCAACCTGGCTATCTGTGCATCAGTCAAGTCAAGGTTAACAGCTAAAGCAGTTCTTAAAGTTTTGATTTCAAAATCTACAGGGAAAACAACATTTTTTCCAAAAACTAATTCATAAGGTGAAAAGCCCGTAGTATTCCTCCAAGTAGTTCTATAGGCCCATAATGCCTCAGGCAACCTTTGAAACCAGTCTCTTCTATTCTCCTTTATTGCTTTTGTCAAGATGGCTTCTATGACTTTATTGGTGCTTTCTACCTGCCCATTTGCCTGGGGGTGATAAGGTGTAGTCATTTTGTGCTTAATATGATATTTCTGAAGTGTGTCCTTGAAGCCATGAGAGTTGAAAGGAGGTCCTCCATCCGTGACTAGTTCTCTAGGCAATCCAAACCTAACAAAGATCTCTTCAAATAAAAACGTTAGTACTGCTTCTTCATTAGCTTTAAGGAGTGCCTTAGCTTCTACCCATTTAGTCATATAATCTGTGCATACTAATATGTACACTCTTTGATTGGATGGGGGATTAATGGGACCTATAAAATCTAATGTCCATCTCTCAAAAGGTTCAAGAATTACCTGGGGATTGAGTGGCATTTCATCCCTGTGATTAGGCTGGCCCATTCTTTGACAGCTATCACAGGCCTTCACATATTTCCTTGCATCTTTGAAGAGTGAGGGCCAATAATAACCCATTCTGAGTACCTTGTGTGCTGTTCTTTTGTCTGCAAAATGCCCTCCACAAGGGCCATCGTGACAAGCTTTTAACACATCATAAATTTCATCTTCACCAATGCATCTCCGGATTTCTTGATCGAGTCCTGTGTGGAAAAGACACCCGCTTATCCAGCTGTACCTAGCACTTTGCTGGATGATCTTTCTTTTTTCCCTGTGTGATAGGTGCGATGGTAATTTTCCTGCAACTAAATAGTTGGCAATGTCTGCATACCAAGGTGAGTGAGCAGATACTGCAAATAAATATTCATCAGGAAAAGAATCATCTACTGGAATGTTTTCATCAGTTTTTAATCGAGAAAGGAAATCAGCAACTACATTTTCTTTTCCTAGCCTATCTACAATTGTGATGTCAAATTCTTGTAATAATAATAACCATCTGGTAACTCGAGCATTTGTAACTGATTTATTCATTAGATATTTAATGGCCGAGTGATCAGTATGCACAAAAGTAGTGTAGCCAGTAATATAATGTCGAAACTTATTGATAGCATAAATGACTGCTAGGAATTCCTTCTCAGTGACTTTATAATTCATTTCAGCTGGTGTCATATTCTTACTGATAAAATAAATGGCATAGGGAATTTTGTTTTCTTCTTGGCCCAAGACAACTCCAATTGCATTATCTGAGGCATCAGAGGATATATGAAAGGGTAGTGCCCAATCAGGTCCTCTCAAAATGGGAGTTGTAGACAACTGATGTTTAAGTTCATTAAATGCTTTTTCACAATCATTAGCCCACTTAAATTCAGCATTTTTTGTTAATAACACAAATAGAGGAGAAGCTATTTTGGAAAAATTCTTGATAAATCTTCTATAGTATCTAGCATGTCCTAAAAAGCTTCTTACATCAGTTTGTGTTTTTGGGATAGGGAGGGTCTGAATTACCTGTATTTTGGCTGGATCGACTTGAATTCCTAGGAATGAGATGAAGTGACCCAATACAATACCTTGATTCATCATCATATGACATTTTTCAGTGCTTAAGGCAAGGTGTGCTTCTACACATCGCTTAAGTACTTTTTCAAGATTCTGCAGTGCATCCTCAAAAGTCACTCCATAAGGAGTAAAGTCATCCATAAATATTTCTAAGGAATCATTTAGCATATCACAAAAAATCCCTATCACTGCTCTTTGAAATGTTGTTGGAGCATTACATAGCCCAAATGGAAGAACCATGTAAGCAAAGGTACCCCATGGGCTAGTAAACGTGGTCTTGTCCTGGTCTTGGGGTGCAATCTTAATCTGATTATATCCACTAAATCCGTCCAAAAATGAAAAGAATTTCTTACCTGCCAAATTATCTAATACCTAATCAATGAATGGTAAAGGGAAATGGTCTTTCTAGGTGGCTTTATTCAGAGCTCTGTCATCCACACATACTCTCCATTTGCCATTTTTCTTGGGTACAATTACAAGTGGGGAAACCCACTCACTATCAAATATAGGGTATATAAATCCTGCATTCAACAGTTTTTGAAGTTCTTCCTTCACAATTTCCCTTAGATTGGGATTCATCCGTCGCTGGGGTTGACAGACTGGGCGGGATCCTTCTTTAATATAAATGCGGTGGGTGCATAGCTTAGGAGAAATCCCCTTCATGTCTGTATAATCCCATGCAAATGCTTCTTTATTTTCCCGGAGTAACTTTATTAACTGTTGTTTTTCATTATCAGTTAAGTTAGGATTTATATTTAATGTTTTTCCAGGCTCAATTTCTATTGTTGTACTTTTGGAGGAGCTGCCTACTATTGTCTGAGATAAATTTTTAGTTTTCAGGTTCTGCTGAGATTCAGATTCCAAGATTGCAGTGAAGTGATTATACATTTCTGGGCTGACCGAAGAAGGTTCAGAAATGAAGCTACTGATTAATTCATCTTCGGTAGAGTCTTTGAAAGTTAAAGCTTGTCTGATAGTCAAGATAGGTTGGGTTTCTTCATTCTCATAATCTACCCATACAGAGTTGTCATTATTAATCATGGGTCTAGCATGAGGATAAAGGGTAAGCTGTTTGGTTTCCTGCCCATTAGAGATGGTCATTGATCCTGATCTGCAGCTGATGAAAGCATCCACTGTAGCTAGCCAAGGTCTTCTTAGAATCAGTGGATGACCCCCCAACTTTGTTTTAGTTTGTAACACCACAAAATCAACTGGGTAATTCCAGGATTCTACAGAAATTATTAGGTCTTCAATGACTCCTTCAGGTTTAATTGTAAAGCGATCAGCCAGCTCTAGAATGGTTGGAGTTTCCCTAATAAAGTTTTTTAACTGTAGCAATTGTGTTGTTTCAAGTGTCATAATGTTTATTGCAGCACCTAAATCTACTAGAACTTTAGAGACAAAAGTTTTTCCAACCTGAACTGTTATTATAGGGTGACCAGGGTCACCATATTTCACAGGAGGATCTTTTTATGTCATTAAAGCAGTCAGTTCTCCCATCACATGAACCGTGAGGGGGTCCTTAGCTTTTCTTCCGGGTTTTTTTATGCAAATATCTCTAACAGTCCTAGCATAAATGGGAACATCTCTTAGCGCTTGCAACAATGGAATTTTAACATATAAATTCTGCAGTTCACCTAAAAGGTTAAAAGCAGGTTGCTCAAGTGTTTTGGTGAGAGCCAGACGTTCAGGGAATGGCGGATCTGCTGCTTGAGCATTGTTGTTAGATGTTGATTCAACTGTTTCAGCATTATTGTTAGCTGGTTTTTCTTTTCCAACTTCCTCTTTATCAGAGTCAGTAATGTCATCAATGATGGGTTCAACAATTCTCCCTGAACGAAGATGGATATCGTTACATTGCATGGGGGAGACAGGCTGATTTTGAATATCAATTACTTGCAGAGCTTTATTGTTATTTGGGTTGGGGTTGGGTTGCACAGGCAGCTGTGGTCTAATTGCTTGGTTATTCGGAGGAGTATTGGATGGTAAGGAAAGAGACTGCTGATGCTGAGGAAACGGGATCTGCTGGCCTGCCCAGTTCGGATTCCATTGATTAAAATACGATTGCTGGGGAGCCCAAGGATTCCATATGGTAGGATCAGGAAAAGGAAGACTTGGTTGCTGCATGGGTAGAAAATTCATCGTATTAAAGGGTGGGTACTGCATTTGGTTCATGGGTGGGTAATTTGTTTGAAAAGGAGAATGATTATTCCAACGACTAAATGTTGTGTTAGAATTCATACCTTGTCTTTGTGGCCATTGCCTCCTCTATGTCATCAGGTACACTGCTTCAACCTCTTCTTCAGTTGACTGCAATGCTGCTTTTATTCCAGGCAGAGAGGGGCATTGCTGGGTCTCATGGTCCTTTTCACAGATCGTGCAGACTGGTACCTTATCTAGTGGGCATTCCCTGAGTGGGTGTTTTTCTCTACTTTTAGAACAAAAAATAGCTAGGGCAGCTTCTGCTTCTGCCTGTTTCTTTTTTACCTGCAGAGCATCAATTTGTGAAGCAAAAGAGCTTAACATCTCAGTTTTAAATTCTTCCAACAAATTACCTATTTCAGCCCTTGTTGCTCCTCCACTTGCTGACTTCTAGACTCTTGAATATTCGTTATCCCTACTTTTTGATCTGCTTACTGCTCCTCTTCAACATCTCATACAGAGGTTGATAATTTCATCAAATGGTTCCTTGGAAATGTCCCCTTTTCCAAGCATATTCAACATGTCCAAGCAGTCATCTCGTACCCCTTTCAATAGTATTGTTTTCAGAATATCTTTACTCATGGTAGGGTGGTCAGACCGCTACAGATTATACTGCAGTCTTTCTACAAAGTCCTCCAGATTCTCATCCTCCTTCTGAACCATTTTAAACAACTCTTCCTTCCTCTCTCTTGTTCGGCAGTAATCCTGATATTTGGCCAGAAAACTTTCTTTCATCTGATCCCAGGTAGTGATTGCCTGAGCTCCTAAGCTCATAAACCACCTTAACGCATTCCCTTTCAGTGTTGCTGGAAACAGTTTTAGTTTCTGATTAGGGCTCACATAATCATAACTCCTACATAGTATATCAAATTCAAAGAGGAATTCATCCGGGTCTTCATAGGATAACCCATGAAAGTTGGGTAATGCTGAAAGTGGAATGTTCTTCATAGGGGTTGCTCCTCTCGGGAGCTCCCCAATAGGGAACTCCAGGGTAGAGAGTGAGTTTCCCCCCTTCCTTCTGCTCTGTTATCCTCCATTGGTCTTTTTCCTGAATCGCTTGCTTTATCTTCTGTATCTTCTGTCTCTTTAGGTTCTTCTACCGGTTCCTCAGTGTACTCTGGTACTTCCAGCTTCCTTTCAGGTCCTAGTACTTCCTCCGTCTGTCGATCTGTTTGTGAGGAATACTGGATCTGAGGTCTCCGGGAACTCGTCCTCTGTGATGTCTCGGCCTTTGAAATAATTTCGTCAATGAAGGTCTTTCTTCCTCCCCCGCCTTTGCCGCCTGTGAAATTAGGTTTCCTGCGTCCTCTCATGCACCTGTTATTCTTAAAAAGAAATCATTAATGCTTTTAAAATCTCTAGTCGCCTTCCCCGGCAACGGCGCCAAAATGTTGGCTACTTGAATTATTTATTGATTAAACAGTCGAGTACCACATTAATTTGTCAACCCGGGAAAGTCCTTTTATTTCAAAGGTGACCTCGTACTGTATGTACTTAATTCTAAAAGCATTAAAAGTTGTAGTATACACAATTCTATTTTCTGTCAAACTCCTTACTCTATGTTATAACAGTTAAAGTATATTGAAATGAAAGCAGTTAACTAAGAATACAAATCTGCAAAGAAAAATAATGGCTGCTCTGTTAGCAGAGGATCAGGACCCTATCCTCAGGGTAAGGATGTTCAGCACCTGCCCCTGTAACCAGGTTGCTAATACACACTGCAATTCCAAATCACTGGTGAAGTATTCTTTTACAATATCAAGCAATTAACAAAACAGAGTATCAGCAAAAGGAAATTATCAGAGGTAATGCTACAGAATCCAAACAGAGTACCAGCAAAAGGAAATTATCAAACACACTCACACACTACAGGAAATGAATGGGTGAATCTTGTGAAGAAGGTGGGCCCTGTCCCTCTCACAAGATTCCCCAGAACACAAATGCCGGATTAGATGCTCAGAACAACCTTTTATTCATCTGCCAAAATGTCCAGTTACAATGAAGATTCAGACTTGCTTTTGTTTTTCAAAATTTCCCTTACAACTTGTTTCCTTTTCTCCCCCTTTCTAATGTAGATGTCTCCTCTTTATAGAGGAGACATCTATTACAATAGACCGTCATAGTTCATTCAGTTAAACCTTTTTGTCAAAAATAAGAAATCCATCCTTGTTACAGGATGCCGTTACAACAGTGTGACGGTGTATTCTTTCTTGGGTCTCTTACTGTTATACAGCTGGTAAACAAACTTCAACCGTCTTCTTGGAATCCTCGTACTATCATTTGCCGCTTCCCCATTGTTGCTGATTTAGTAAACTCATGTTGTTCCTGGTGTTTTAGCAACTGTAACCGTGTTTTACCCTTTCTGGACAGTTGCTGATCGTGCTGTGTCAGCATGGAACTCTGCCGATCTTCTGATAGTTGCTGTTTGTCATTTCCGGTATTCCAGTTGTTGCAAAATAATGTTTTCCCTGCTTTAGATAGTTGTTGCTGCTGGTGTTGCAGCAACTGCGTAGTTGTTGTTTCTGGTGTTACAACAACTACGTAGTTGCTGTTTCTGGTGTTGCAGCAACTACGAATTATAATTTCTGCAGACTTTAGACAGTTCAACGGTTACTTAGCAACTTGGTTAACTTCTCCAAAGATAATTATAAAGATAACATGAATATGTTATGAATAATTAAACATATAGTAATGCAGAGAGTTACTTCATACCTTGGAATGATTAGGTCATTATATAATCAAAGCTTTCAAATTATGGACTGAAGAGGGTAATATTATAGCAAAAATACAAGGTCAAAAGTGGTCAATTTGGAGTCCTAACAAGTTGTAATGCAAACTTTTTGAAGCAATTTGTAGTTTTTGCAGTAGGTAGCGGATGTATGTTTCAACCAATATTTTGTGCAGAGAGTGAGGAGATGAAATAGTGATTGATTGAATATCGTTTTGGTGTTTGGTAGCAACTTTTTTATTCTCCACTTTATTGGTTGTGTGCGACAATTGTTTGTGAGTAGATTTATTATTGCAGAGAGGGTTTTGCTAATGTATTTATTGGATTAGTTTATGCATCATTTTTTTATTCATTTTCTTTGTTTCTGTGCCTTGAAGAGATTGTTGTTGTGGTGTTCACGTTAAGCATATTGAGAACCCAGTGTGAAACACTCTAAAATGTGGTTCACATGGAGGAAGTGAAAGCATGGAGGCTTTAGAACAGACAATGATTTGGCCGATTCAACATAAGGATAAAATTTCTCCATCCAATAGGAGTTGGATAGTCTAATGGGAGTTGGGCGAGGATCGTTGGTCATGGTGGCTTCCAGCGGATATATTTCCATAGATCCATGAGAGAAACAAACATCCTAACTTATAGGTGCCAGCATATTATGAAGGAAGCCAAGTCTTTTTACTTATGGGTGTAAGCTAATCCATGTAAAATTTGTTCAACAAATTAATAAAAAAAAAAATTGAGCAACGCATTAGAAACAAGGGTGGTTTTTGACCCAAGAGGAGGGTTTTCCAACGAGAATTTTGTGTCTCCTGTGTTGAATGCTTTCATGCTTTCATGTTTATGTTTGATGCTCTGATCGCTGCTTATGTGTTTCAACATGCATGGTTTAAAGGTTTAATTAATTGAAGAAAATTTATAAGTGCCTTCACTACTGATTCACCCCCTCTCAATAGTGATCTAGTTTCTATATATATATATATATATATATATATATATATATATATATATATATATATATATATATATATATATATATATATATATATATATATATATATATATATATATATATATATATATATAGATTGATATATTGGTAACTTGGCTGGTCTCATATTCGCTTGATATAGGGTCGATTCCAACTACTATCACTAATGAATTGGGGGAATTTGAACCTCAACCCCCTCACACATATGAATTCATTTTCATGGCCATAACCAATTATATTATTCCCCAAGGGGGTTAAATAATAACAATATCTAATTATAAAAAAATGAAAATATTAAAATAATTTGCCAATAGGCATATATGTGTGAACTTTCGGTGGAAGAGGGTAGGTTGAATTTTGTTGTGTATTGATAATAGACGGACAAATTTGATGGAGAGAGAATATGCCTAGCATATTCATCGTCTGAATGTTTAATCCACGACCACGAAAAGGGAAAAGAAAACATCCAAATGCGTGGCAAGATTTAGTGTGGAAGTTTTGGCAGCTGCGTTAACACATTCTCAAAGTTAGTTCGTTAATATACGAAAAAGTTAATATTAATATAACTAATGTTTGTTACAATTATAATGATTTTAATTAAATGTATGTTGTTGTTAAAAGAACACGTTAAAGTTAAATCTTACTGTCTTACTATATTTGGCTTCCATGAAGTGGATGACGAAGGTCGAATAAACAAACTTAGTTCATGAATACACGAAAACCACCATGTATGTTGTTATAATGATTTTAATTAAATGTATGTTGTTGTTAAAAGAACATGTTAAAGTTAAATGTTACTGTCTTACTATATTTGGCTTCCATCAACTCCATGATGAAGGTGGAATAAACAAACTTTTTCCTTATTCGAACCTGTTATCACTCAAAATTTTCTCAAGGTGAAAGAAAGAAATTTCTAAGGTAACCACAAACCTAATTTTTTAGACTCGGGTTCTAGCTAACCTAAGTCCAGAGAGGGCTCTCTCTTTATAATTTAACTTTGTTTTGGGTAGGATTTCAAGCTAGTTATTAGTGCTCATGATGTTTTTTTTTATTGGGTGGTGGAATTAAGAAAACAGATGGGTAAAACAAGTATTCAGGCCATTGGGCTATGGAGTCAATCAAAGAGTGGCTTAACTGGATCTGATCAATCACTAAAGTAAGAGTTCACAGGGTAGGCTAGCACAGCAAAAAGCAAATCTACAGGTTCAAATGGATGAGGTAGTCCTAACCAGGGCAAAGGGCAATGAAGAATCCTTAACCGGGATTAAGATGAAGAAAAGAAGGATGATCAGTAGCAAAGGGCAATGAAGAATCCTTTACTATGGACCAAGGGGGGGGGGAGGAACTACAGAAGTAAGGGAGCAATTAAGAATTCCCAGACCAAGATAGTTTAGCAGAAAACATATAGAAAGTAAACAGTTAAAACAAAGAGAATTTAAGCTAATTCTGAGATATCATTCCTTGTTTACTTTTCAAACTTCATAAGAGACACATATGAATATTTATAACATGAAGAGAAAACAATATTTAAACATCAAGAGATAATACTTATTTGTTCCAACTGTACACAAGAATCCAGTGAAATGTCCTTAATTTTATTTCAAGACCCAGCGAAACCAGTCCAGTCTCGAGTACAATAGCTTCTTGGCTCAATATAAAATGTCTACAGAAATTTATTTTAATCCACCCAAAATACTTCAAATGAAGAAGTGTTTATACTAATTCTAAACTGAAATATCTTGAAGAAATATCAAGATTGGTTTTACAAATATCCTAAACTATTTTACATTAATAGAACTTAAATAAAAAACATTCAAAACTAATGAATCTATTTGGCACTATTTTTATGGATTTATGGTGACAAAGAAGAGAAATTCGAATTTGGTAGCAACTCTTAAGTGATGATGAGGCATCCCAGTCACTAACTACATCATTTCTTTGTGCATTCTACTCCAGCAATTCTCCAAACTTAGGGTCCAATGACGCTTGTATATCTCAATCTGTGATAGATATGTAAAAAGTGAAAGAGGTTATTGTAGATAAGTATGTTTTTGAGATAAACATCTCTCAGTTTCCCAAAATTCAGCTCCAACTGTTCACAATATTCTCTGCAAAAAGATGTCAAAAACAAGACTTTACACAGTCCGAAAAATAGGCTATGAAGACATGCACTTATCTCCATTTCGGTAATACGTGTTTAAAACATTAGATAGGTTTTTGTAGATTGGACTTTTAGGAACAAAAACCACCTCCAATTTCTCAAAATACTTCTTGGATTGGCCACAATAGTTTATGCAAAACTATGTCTTTAAACAGGAAATTTCTTAAGAATGTATCCTTTCTGCTCTGATTTCATCTTTTAACCTTAAATTTCTTTTAACTGTTTTTCACTTTTACTTTGGATAAACTTCATTGTTGCTGGTGAAATTGCTTTCATCTCTGTTTAACCTTTACTGTCTCCATGTTTACTTTTGTTGTTTACTTTTACCACTCTGTTTTTTCATTTGTCTTCACTTTGACATGAATTTGTATGCTTTGTAACTGTCTTCCCTGTTGTTTATCTTCATGCTAGCTGATTTACTTGACTTGGTCTTCAATCTGATACTCTTTAACCCTGATACACTTTGACTGTTCTTTACTATGTCCTTTTACCTTCATTATATATTTTAGGTTTTTTTATTGTCTATTTCAACAATAAATCATTTAATTTCATGTTTCCTCTACTTGTCTTTTAACTATATGTTTTATTTTCCATCTCTGTTTGAATAGATTTGATAACAATTTCGGAGTAAATAGGTCTTATGGCTGGTATTAAGACTATTTATCCAAGGTTGAGGTCTTCTGATCGCCTATAAAATAAAACAAACTATTAGGAAAACGTTGTGTGACAGGGAGGGTCATTAATAGATTTATCGAGCTTTATAGGTCTATGGAGTGAGTCCAAAGTGATTTCGAGAGGTAAACCATGCTTGAATTGGTTAGCAAATGCTTCAGGTGGAGCAGAAGGGTTTCATAAGTTTACACAGTAGAATGGGCGAAGCGCAAGAAAACTTGGGTTCTTGGGGTTTGAACTTTAATGGGAAAACTTTTAAAATATGGCGCGGACTGAACAATAGGCGGTTTGTCGAGTAGCGGGTAGGCGGTAAGCGGTTTATTTCGCACAGCTTTTGGGTGCTTGGTGTTATTGGGGGGAGGCCACCCGATGCCATTCATCGGGCACCACGTAGCAGCGGGGTGAATAGTGAAACCACCCATATCGGGTGGGTAAAGGTCGGCCTTCGGAGGCCGCCAGATATGAGTGTCGACCATTGCATCAAAAGGGATCAGATCATACGGTGATTGAGGCGGGAATTTAATATGAAGTTTAATGGAGAGGCCCGGCAGGGTTTTAATGTGGCGAGAATTAATTAATTGTGGATTATGGAGGTTTAATGACGTCGAGAGTGATTTCATTGGCGGGGTTGATTATTAATTAGCCGCAAATCAATTAATTAATTTCTTTTATTCGGAGGTGGGTCTTGGTTATTAATTAGCCGATGATCGACTTAATTAACCTATTAATTATTCACTAATAAAGTTTATGTTTCAAACTTCGGGGATGGGGTATTAAAATTAAAAGGGTTTAATAAAATATACGGGAAAGGGGTATTTTTGGGATTTAACACATATATAAGTGTTAGAAATTAATATGAAGATGGCGGAGAATGGGTTTTAGCGCTAAGTGTAATGTATCTAATTCATTTGCTTTTCATAAACACATTGTAACTTAGGCTAAAAAGGTAATTTTTGAGGGTTTTTTAGGAAAAAGGGTTTACATGGGAGTACTTGCTTTCCCATAGGAAAATAGGGCTTAAACCTTTAGGAAAAGGGGTCTTATGAGGGAATGAGGGGGAGTGAAGAGGGGTAAATGTTTATGAGGGGATTTTTAGTACTTAGGACCTATAAGTTATTGGGTCGAGGGTCCGGTCCCTCCAGAAGTCAGAGAAATGCTCTGAGCCCCTTTAACTTAAGGTTTTAGGTACTTTAGACTTTACTTAAGGGAAATTAGTAAATTTAAGGGTGAAATGAATGGGGAAATTAATCACTTGACTTTGTATAAATGATCAATTATCATCCATACTTTAGAAATTTGATGATGAAGGTAAATGATATGATTTTATCTAATCAATCATGACAATTCTACAACCATGCAACTACTTAGCCATCTACTCATCCTACCATTTTTTCTACTCTTTATTAGGGCGCACTTAAGCTGGCAAACCCTTATCAAAACTTTTCTTTTCTTTTACAATAGAAATCTATCTAAGTCTAACCTTATTACATCCAGGGGCTCAGACTAAACAGTTGAGCTCATTTTATTCACTCTACCTAATCTAATTATATGCCAAGGTTAAACAATTTGGTCAGATTTTCATTCTCTATCTATAAACATGAAATTCAAAACACGAAATGGCCAAGATTAAACTGTTTGACCATCCATGGATTGTGGGAAAGGCAACAAGCTGCACACAATCTTTTTATTTTGCATCAAAGTAAATGGAAGTGGCATTTTGACTTGCACACTTTCATGGTCTTTTTTCTTTTATCTTGGGGTTCATTTTTCATCTTTTTTGACCTTTTTCATTCTTTTTGTCCTTTGATTTTTCTTTTAGGACATGCCCTCTTTACATTTTTTAATTTTTTGAATATGGAACATTTGAAGAAAGCAAAGGTATGTACATATTACAGGTTTAATCTCAGCCATTCAAAAATTATGACTCCTATTGGTATAGGAACCTAACAGTGGCTCCACTTGGGGATTGCATTCCCTGGTGAAATGTCAAGAACTTGTAGATCAATGGCCTTCTGAAATTTGGCTTTAGTTACTTTGAGCTTTGTCGCCCTTGATCCTGCTTTATTCATACTTATGATAGTAAATCCTTAAAAGCTTATGGCCTTCTCTCCGGGCTTCAACTCCAAAGGTTTACCATCCAATCAACACTAAAATTTGTGAAATATAGAATATGTACAAGTGATTAGTGAAATCAGTGATTGGGATCTATATAGTGCTTAAGCATTCGACCATTAACTGGTCCTCCTTCTACTTCTGCACCATCCAATTCTTTGAGGAAATAAGCATTATTACCTCTGAAAACATAAATGATGTAAGGGCCTTTCCATAGGAAGTCAAACTTCCCATGTTTACCTTTTTCCTCCCTTCTTAAGTCCCACTTGAGCACCTTGTCACCTAGGTAGGAATCTGCAGCCTTGGTCCTTTTATCAAAAATCTTTTTAACCTTTTCCTGCACAACTTGAGGTCTGATCTGAAACTAAAAGGCGCTGCAACCTTCAAACCAAATTAGTAAATCATCAAGACCTTAGGGCCTTTTGCCTGGATTCAAATATTTTATGATTTATTTCACAATTTATTGAAAATTGAATTAAATCAAACTGAAATGCTACCTACTCTATATTGTTGAAAATCAGGCTGACTTAAATAATACAAAAATGCCAATCAAGCCAATCAAGCAACTACAGAAACAAATCGACTGCTTGACTGATTGTCAGTAAAGTCAGAAGCATAATTTGATCATGTACCCACATAATCAAAACTGTGATATATAAATGCCATTGCTGATGTATTTGGTCCTCATAGAGAAAACATATTAAAGAAATTGAGCTGAGAAGAACCTCCATATAATCTGTTATAGGATCAACAAAAGCATAAAGTATAATAGTTTCTTCTAGGCCTTCAATGTCCAATTGATCAGCTGTATCCTCAATACTAAACCTTGAAACGACTTCTTCAGTCTTGCTCTTGAAAGCATAATCATCCTCAATCTGCAAATCAAAAGGCAGTACAATTTCCTCTTGGTTTGGAGAAGGAATATTTTGTAAGAATTCTTTAGGATCTCGGAAATTATATGACTGAATTTGAGAATGCAAAAATTTAATTTCATTTTCATATTTTTCAGCAACTAACTCAAGAACACACATTTTAGCTTCATGAGAGTATTTTCTTGATTTGACAATTATAAACACAACTCTTAAAAAAGCTTCATCAAGCTAAAATTTTGATAACTCATCCATGAATTCATTTAAAATTTCATGAAATGAAATATTTTCCACAAACCCTATCATCCTATATCACTATTAATGCTTTGGAATATGGATTATTTGGTTGTGGAATTGCTCTGAAATTTGAAGCTTTGGATCTTTGAACAATGGAGTCTTGATTATTTGAGGCTTCTTGATTGGAAAATGATCATCATAAGAGTCAGAAGAATGATGCTCAAATGTGTAAGGAGATTTTATATTTACAATTTCCAAAGGAAAATAATTAAAAACTAATCTAAGATCTTCTCTAAAATACTATATACATTGAAAAAATTTCTTGATGAGAAAGAACATAATGTCTTGGATAACAATCCAAGTTAAAAGCCTGATCTTTTCACATAGTTCTTTCAGGTTCATTCCTCCAATGGAGTCTTCATTGTAGAATTGATTTTGGAGTCGCCAGGTGGATGATTTTAACCTTTGTGTGTCTGATCACTGTCCACCATCATAGATCAGATCTAAACCTGTAAAACAATTCTAAAGAAAATGTTAGTTCTCCCCAACGGAGTTGCCACTATGTTATCACTCAGAATTTTCTCAAGGTTAAAGAAAGAAATTTCCCAGGTAACCACAAACCTAATCTTTTACACTGGGATTCTAGCCAACCTAAGTCCAGAGAGGGCTCTCTCTTTATAATTTAACTTTGTTTTGGGTGGGATTTCAGGCTAGTTATTAGTGCTCATGATGTTTTGTTTTGATTGGGTGGTGGAATTAAGAAAATAGATGGGCAGAACAAGTATTCAGGCCATTGGGCTATGGAGTCAATCAAAGAGTGGCTTAACTGGATCTGATCAATCACTAAAGTAAGAGTTCACAGAGCAAGATAGCACAACAAAAAGCAAATCTACAGGTTCAAATGGATGAGGTAGTCCTAACCAGGGCAAAGGGCAATGAATAATCCTTAACTGGGATTAAGATGAAGAAAAGAAGGATGATCAGTAGCAAAGGGCAATGAAGAATCCTTTACTATGGACCAAGGGGTGGGGGGGGATTACGGAAGCAAGGGAGCAATTAAGAATTCCCAGACCAAGATAGTTTAGTCGAAAACATATAGAAAGTAAACAGTTAAAACAGAGAGCATTTAAGCTAATTCTGAGATATCATTCCTTATTTACTTTTCAGACTTCATAAGAGACACATATGAATATTTATAACATGAAGAGAAAACAATATTTAAGCATCAATAGATAATACTTATTTGTTCCAACTGTGCACAAGAATCCAGTGAAATGTCCTTAGTTTTATTTCATGATCCAGCAAAACCATTCCAGTCTCGAGTACAATAGCTTCTTGGCTCAATATAAAATGTCTACAGAAATGTATTTTAATCTACCCAAAATACTTCAAATGAAGAAGTATTTATACTAATTCTAAACTGAAATATCTTGAAGAAATATCAAGATTGGTTTTACCAATATCTCAAATTGTTTTACATTAATAAAACTTAAATAAAGGATATTCAAAACTAATGAATCTATTTGGAACTTTTTTTATGGATTTATGGTGACAAAGAAGAGAAATTCAAATTTGGTAGCAACTCTTAAGTGATGATGAGGCATCCCAGTCACTAACTACATCCTTTCATTATGCATTCTGCTCCAGCAATTCTGCAAACTTGGGGTCCAATGATACACTTTTATATCTCAATCCGTGGTAGATATGTAAAAAGTGAAAGATTTTATTGTATATAAGTATGTTTTTTAGATAAACCTCTCTCAGTTTCCTGAAATTCAGCTCCATCTGTTCACAATATTCTCTGCAAAAAGATGTCAAAAACAAGACTTTACACAGTCCGAAAAATAGGTTGTGAAGACATGCACTTATATCCCTGTTGGTAATACCTGTTTAAAACATGAGATAGGTTTTTGTATATTGGCCTTTTAGGAACAAAAACCTCCTGTAGTTTCTCAAAATACTTCTTGTATTGGCCACAATAGTTTATGCAAAACTATGACTTTAAACAGGAAATTTTTGAAGAATGTACCATTTCTGCTCTGATTTCATCTTTTAACCTTAAATTTCTTTTAACTGTTTTTCACTTTTACTTTGGATAAACTTCATTGTTGCTGGTGAAAGTGTTTTCATCTTTGTTTAACCTTTACTGTCTCCATGTTTACTTTTATTGTTTACTTTTATCACTCCGTTTTTTCATCTGTCTTCACTTTGACATGAATCTGTATGCTCTGTAACTATCTTCCCTACTGTTTATCTTCATGCTAGCTGATTTACTTGACTTGGTATTCAATCTGATATTCTTTAACCATGATACACTTTGACTATTCTTTACTATGTCCTTTGACCTTCATTGTATATTTTAGGTTTTTTTATTGTCTATTTCAACAGTAAATAATTTAATTTCATGTTTCATCTGCTTGTCTTTTAATTGTGTTGTTTATTTTCCATCTCTGTTTGAATAGATTTGATTAACAATCTCAGAGTAAATAGGTCTTATGACTAGTATTAAGACTATTTATCCAAGGCTGTGGTCTTCTAATCGCCTGTAAAATAAAACAAACTATTAGGAAAACGTTGGGTTGACAAGGGAGGATCATTAATAGATTTATCGAGCTTTATAGGTCTATGGAGTGAGTCCAAAGTGATTTCGGGAGGTAAACCATGCTTGAATTGGTTAGCAGAGGCTTCAGGTGGAGCAGAAGGGTTTCATAAGTTTACACAGTAGAATGGGCGAAGGGCGAGAAAACCTGGGTTATTGGGGTTTGAACTTTAACGGGAAAACATTAAAGGTGCGAACTGAACAGTAGATGGTTTGTCGCGTAGCGGGCAGGTGGTAAGCGGTTTATTTCACACAGCTTTTGGGTGATTGGCAGTATTAGGGGGAGGCCGCCCGATGCCATTCATCGAGTGCCACGTAGCAGCGGGGTGAATAGTGAAACCACCCATATCGAGCGGGTAAAGGTCAACCTTCGGAGGCCACCCGATATGAATGTCGACCGTTGGATCAAAAGGGATCAGATCGTACGGTGATCGGGGTGGGGATTTAATATGAAGTTTAATGGAGGGGCCTAGCAGGGTTTTAATGTGGCGGGATTTAATTAATTGCAAATTATGGAGGTTTAATGACGTCAGGAGTGATTTCATTGGTGGGGTTGATTATTAATTAACTGCAAATCAGTTAATTAATTTCTTTTATTCGGAGGTGGGTCTTGGTTATTAATTAGCCGCTAATCGACTTAATTAACCCATTAATTATTTACTAATAAAGTTTATGTTTCAAACTTCGGGGATGGGATATTAAAATTAAATGGGTTTAATAAAATATACGGGAAAGGGGTATTGTTGGGATTTAATACATATATAAGTGTTAGAAATTAATATGAAGATGGCAGAGAATGGGTTTTAGCGCTAAGTGTAATGTATCTAATTCATTTGCTTTTCATAAACACATTGTAACCTAGGCTAAAAAGGTAATTTTTGAGCGTTCTTTAGGAAAAAGAGTTTACATGGGAGTACTTGCTTTCCCTTAGGAAAATAGAGTTTAAACCTTTAGGAAAAGGGGTTTTATGAGGGAATGAGGGGGAGTGAAGAGGGGTAAATATTTATGAGGGGATTTTTAGTACTTAGGACCTATAATTTATTGGGTCGAGGGTTCAATCCCTCTAGAAGTTAGAGAAATGCTCTGAGCCCCTTTAACTTAAGGTTTTAGGTACTTTAGACTTTACTTAAGGCAAATTAGTAAAATTAAGGGTGAAATGAATGGGGAAATTAATCACTTGACTTTGTGTAAATGCTAAATTATCATCCATACTTTAGAAATTTGATGATGAAATTAAATGATATGATTTTATCTAATCAATCATCACAATTCTGCAACCATGCAACTACTTACCCATCTACTCATCCTACCATTTTTTCTACTTTTTATTAGGTTGCACTTAAGCTGGCAAACCCTTATCAAAACTTTTCTTTTCTTTTACAATAGAAATCTATCTATGTCTAACCTTATTACATCCAAGGGCTCAGATTAAACAGTTGAGCTCCTTTTATTCACTCTACCTAATCTAATTATCTGCCAAGGTTAAATAGTTTGGTCAGATTTCCATGCTCTATCTATAAACATGGAATGACCAAGATTAAATTGTTTGACCATCCATGGATTGTGGCAAAGGTAACAAGCTACACACAATCTTTTATTTTGCATCAAAGTAAATGGAAGTGGCATTTTGACTTACACACTTTCATGGTCTTTTTTCTTTTTTCTTGGGGTTCATTTTTCATATTTTTTAACCTTTTTCATTCTTTTTGTCTTTTGATTTTTCTTTTAGGACATACCCTATTTACATTATTAAATTTTTTAATATGGAAAACATTTGCAAAAAGAAAAGGTATGTACATATTACAAGTTTAATCTCAGCCATTCAAAAATTATGACTCCCATTGGTATAGGAACTAAACAGAACCGACAATTTTACTGCACTGAAGTGGAATAAACCTCAATACCTTCAGCAAAGCATTTGAGGTACACTCAGCCTTTAAGTTGATTCAACATTTGATGAATTAATTTACTATGTTACAACTAAATTATTAAAGGTAATTTAGTATGGTAAAAGTTATTTTTTTTCGTTAAGATTAGTGGCTACTTGTACTAGTCTTTATTGGTTATTGTTTGTAGAAGTGGATGCTAAAATGTGTGGGGTGGGGGTGGATTGGAAAACGGTTGCCATCATCATGGATGTTGAGACCACTTGCATGCTTGCAGAGTTTCATATTTTATGGAAGCTTGGGTTGTTTTGTTCTTCTTTGTTCGACTTTGCTGCTGGAATAGAATTGTGAATTGCGTGGGTGGGGTGTGCTTCCTAAGCTTGGCGTTGGAGATGAATACTACAGTTGCAGAGGAATACTATAATGGTCGTCTGTCTTCAAACGAGTAAGAACACTGAATGACATTTTCTATTCAAAGTATGAATTGGCATGTTAATATAGCTATTTAGTGCAGGAGCTGTTAATCTGAATTAAATTTTTATTATTATTAAAATAAACATATAAAATAAATCGAACTTATCTATGTGAACTTAATTTGTAAACAACGAAGAGATGGGGTGTCAAGGAAAACTCGGTCTATTATTGAAATTACTAAAAATCATTTAAGTTTGTTGTAGTAGAGAGGGGTAAATGTAAACCCCATGTGATAGTGAAACCGTAAGGGAGCCGTGAGAAGAAGGGGTCCACCCTGAAGTTCTGGGCATAAAAATGGGAATTGCAACCCAAGCCGATTATTAGAAGTTGGTAGGCTATTGTGAATACAAACTGTTAAAATAGAGATGTTGTAAATAAGCTATTATGGTTGTTGATGACTTTCTTTGTATAAGCTGGGTAATTATATTTGTAGCAAGTGGAAATAAATTGTATTAAGTTATTGTTGTGTATAAATTTTTTTCTAGTTGTTAGAGGTTCAATCATTTAAAGAAAAATCAGAAAAGATGATAAGTCTATACCTTATAAACCTGGGTTAGTCCTCTAGCCTAGCCTGACAGTGGCCTAGCCAGAAGGCAGTCCCGAGGTCTATAATAATAATATGCAAATTTATTTAAATTTTAAAGGAAATATTTAAGTAATAGTATGCTCTACTTTAAAGGAACACACACGTAAATTAAAAAATAAGCATGCACATTAAAGAAACAACTACGGAACCCTCGAAAATTCTAATATCGACCAAATGCAAAACTGAAATCTTAAGTTCGAGTCTGTTTTCTTGAAAACAGTTAATAATGACGATTCCATAACCATGAAAAAACACAAATATACAATGGCTATATAAGTTCCTAAACCTCCATTGAGGCCGTAAAATAGAGAATATAAAGTAATGTTGGAAACAAGGGTTTGACCCATTCCAGTCGTTCAATGTATTTAACTTAGGAATTAAAATTGTTGTCAAACAAAGGGTTTCGATAACGTCAAAACAATTCCAATACAGATTTTATTTAATAACTGGACTTCATAAGGGGATTTTAGACAACCCAATAAAAACAAAACATAGACAGTCTTTCTAGCTTATAAAGTTGAGGACTTGAAATTGATTTCCAGAAGAGCAAGCAACTCAGAGTTTGTATTTCGGGTTGTGAATACCTGGAAGGTCACTGGGGTTCATTAGCCCTAGTCTGGATAGGGAGAAACCACAGGAAATCAAAAGCACGAAATCTATAGCCATAGGGAAAATAGGAGATGAAAAACTAGATATCAAATGCAACTATGAAATCCTCGGAAATTCTAATATCGACCAAATATAGCACTAAAATCCTATGTTTATTTGTTCCTCTTAACATCAGGAAACTCGAAGAAACCACAACTATAAAGACGAAGATTAATCTGTAATGTGAGGAATGGAGACAGAATCTCAACAACATAACCCTCAACTCTGTTTTCTTGAAAACAGTTAACAATGACGACTGCACACCCATGAAAAACCACAAATATACAATGACAGTAGTTATGTAAGTTCCTAAACTGCCATTGAGGGCGTAAAATAGAGAATATAAACTGATGTTGAAAACAAGGGTTTGACCCATTATGGTTGTTCAATGTATTTATCTTAAGAATTACAGTTGTTGTGAAACGAAGGGTTTCAATAACCTCAAAACAATTCCAATACAGATTTTCATCAATAACTAGACTTTGTAAGGGATTTTAGACAACCCAGTAAAAATAAAACACAGACAGACTTTATGGATTATACAATCGAAGACCTGAAATTGATTTCTAAAAGAGAAAGCAACTCAGACTTTGAATTTTGTGGTTGTGAATACTTGGAAGGTCGCTAGGGTTAATTAACCCTACTATGTCTAGGGAGAAACCACAGGAAATCAGAAGCACAAACTTGCCAGCCATAGGGAAAAGAAGAGATGAAAACCTGCATATCAAATGCTAAAAATAGCTCATGGTTATACCAATAATTTTCCATTAGAGACACAATACTCAATAGTAAAGGAAATTTATATCTACCTGTGGAAAGACACCCAAAAAAGGTTGTCTGGAGCAGACTGTGGAAATCTTGATTCTTCAGTAGCAGAGAATCGATGTGAGCCATACTTGTTATAGTAAATTAAACACCTGCAAGGAATTAACACAACTTGCCACATTGTTTTAAACTAATGTCGTTCCTATGGAAGAATCTTGTGTTTCCTGGACATGCAAAGACCCCTACAGTGAAAGCCGCAAATGAAATTCAAGTAGCAGGGTTTGGGTAGGTAGTTTCTTAAACCTAGTACCTCATAATCACCGCCATCAGATGGGTTTCTCCATCTTGGACCATCGATTCCATCCCCAATCCCAAGACAAACAGTTGGGGAAAAACACAGTTTTAATTAGAGCCCAAATTCATAATGAAAACCAAAATTTAAACTATGAATTGAAAAGGGGGAGATCTGGAAGGAAAAATGTGTCTAAATTGTACAGTCACCTCTGAAAGCCACATCTAGGTTAGAACTCCAAAAGCGAGCTACAAGAAACCTTGCAGTAGTCAGAAGTTTTTGTCAAAAAGACGAAACTGTGAACAAGAGTGGGACAAACCCTGCAAGTGCTTGCTTTGGGAAAAAATCCTAGAAGAGTTTGAGCCTCCTGCCAACCAAGTCGAACGAAAATGTTGTTGATGGTGCCAAAATGACACAGGTTGGAACTCCAAAAAAGAGCCGCAAGAAACCTTACAAGAGTCGGAAGTTTTTGTTGAAGAGACGGAACTGCGAACAAGAGTGGGACAAACCTGCAAGAAACCCTGGAAGAGTCAGAGCCTCCCGCCAATGAAGTCGAACGAAAACGTTGTTGATGGTGCCAAAACTATATAGGTATGTAGAGGAAAGGCTGGAACTAAGGCCCTTAGCAGCAGATGTAAAGTGCAAATGGAAACCTAGTGCAAGAGCTCTCGACAGCAACAAGAAAATGGAAATGAGTTTTGTCAATAAGAAGGAATTGCGAACAAGAGTGGGACAAACCCTGCAAGTGCTTGCTTTGGGCAGAAACCTTAGAAGAGTCGAATCCTCCTGCCAGCCAAGTCGAACGAAAACGTTATTGATGATGCCAAAACATCATAAGTGTGTAGATGGAATGTTGGAATTGAGGCCCTTAGCAGTGGATAGAAAGTGCAAATGGAAACCTAGTGCGGAAGCTCTCGGTAGCAGTAGGGAAATGGAAATGAGTTTTTTTGGCAGAAAACACAGAGGTCATAAGGAGTTGCAAGTCTCAAGATTGACACCCATTGTTGGATAGAGGGATGGACATACATAAGGCCTAGATGGATTAGGTTACAAGATATTTTTCATGTCGGGCATGTGGGAATCTCATTCGGAAGGTTCTGGATGTTGTAGTTAATGTAATATTGTATTGTATTAATAATAGTTTTCAATTATAAATGTTTCCGAATGTCTGTTTTCAATTATAATTTAAAGAATTATAAATGTTTTGAATGTTTGCTTTCAATTATAATTTAAATAATTATAAATTGTTTCTCTTATAAATGTTCTACTAGAAGCATAAAGAAATGTGTAGGGATGGAGTAAATTTGAGACATTTTGAAATGTGTACTCAATATGTTGAATTCTTTTAAATTTTTCAAACATTTTAAAGCAAAATAATCACCGATCATACTTTTTCTTATTCAATATATATTCAAACAATTAAAAGCATTTTTATTTTATTACATAATTATTTATTTATTTAATTAATTGCATAATTATTTAATTATATTCAAATTACAAATATAATATAATTATATTTAAATTAAAATGTTATTATGAAGGGACACCTTTACTTTTGTAGATCACATCAAAGAATATTCTAATATAGTATTATATTGCATTATTATTGGTAAATATTAAAATAATTTAAATTGAAATTTTATTGGGCTTTTTGGTAATTTGTAAATGGAACTATAAAAAGAATAAAATCATAAAAAAGTTTTATGTTACTTTTAATTTATCGTTATTTTTAAAAAGAAATCAATTTAGTTGTATATTTCATTTAGACATTTTATTTTATTTTATGTTCAATTTATAAAAAAAAAAAGATATATATTATTTTTATTATTTTTATCTTTTCAATATAATAATATAAATAAAAGTGTAATAAAATTATTTCTCTTATAAATTTTCTACTTGGAAGCATAGAGAAATGTTTAGGGATGTAGTAAATCCAAGACATTTTGAAATGTATACTCAATATGTTGAATTCTTCTATTTTTTTCAAAAAAATTAAAGCAAAATAATCACGAACCATACTTTTTCTTTTTCAAAATACTCAAACAATTAAAAGCATTTTTATTTAATTACATAATTATTTATTTATTTAATTGCATAAATATTTAATTATATTCAAATTACAAATTTAATAGAATTATATTTAAATTAAAATGTTATTATGAGGGGACACATTTACTTTGGTGGATCACATCAAAGAAATACATGCCGAGGCTATCCCCCATATTGACATAATAAAATTTTTAAAAGATTATATTTTTTTTTGAAAAATATGCTCTCTAGTTTTATGGATACTCAACACCATATTCTCACACATTTGGTTGAACCTATTCAATTAGTTGGTGTGGTGAGTTGTAGATGGAATTTCTTCCTGTAGAGATGCATTAAAACAAAACACTTAAAAGAGGTTTTTAAGGCAACAACCACATCTTGGAGTGTCTATGTTTGAAGAATACATTGTTAATAAATCTTTTTTGTTTTTAGTTTGAGTTCTAAAAATGCATGTAGATGCTCCATTAATGTGTGATGGTGATAACATTAAACAATTATTAGAAGGGGACAAATATAAAAAATTAGAGAAAAATAAATTTAAAGAGGAAATATATTGATTTGACATATATCTATAATTATAATTCTTCCTTTTAATAAATAATCATTTTTTATACCTTTGTGGGTCAGTGGAAGTACAAGCACATTCTCAAGCTTATGATAACTTCAATATAACTTATGACAACTTCAATATAGTTACAAAGATTCACTTTCAGAAATATAAATTTATCGTTAATCTCCATTTTAATATTATATTGAAAAGGTTCTATATCATGCGGTCATCTAAATTATGTTTTCGCTATGGGGGATGTGTCCTTCTTAATATTGAAATATTGAACTTTTGTATTATTAGATTATTAATAAGTAGTTATAATTTAAAAAATAGGCTGCCTTAAAAGGTATAGTTACATATGTTTTCACTATGGGGATGTGTCCTTAATATTGAAATAATGAATTTTGTATGAACTTTTGTATTATTAGATTATTGATATTGAAATAATGAACTTTTGTATTATATTGATTATTAATATTGAAATAATGAACTTTTGTTTTTTGTATTATATTGAAATAACAAACTTTTCTATTAATAAGTAGTTATCATTAAAAAAAATATGTCACCTTAACACGTATAGTTACAAACATTTTATGTTTATGTCGAGCTTATGTTGACTTCAATATAGTTACATAGTTTTTATGTTTGTGTCAAACTTATGATAACTTCATAAATTGCAAACTTTGGCTTTCACAAATATGAATTTATCGTTAATGTTCATTTTAATATTATATTGAAAAGGTTTTGTATCATGTGCTCATCTAAATCATTTTTTGACTATGGGAGATTTGTCCTTGTTAATATTGAACTTTTGTATTATTAGATTATTAGTATTGATATAATGAACTTTTGTATTTTATTTATTTATTTATATATATCATTATAATTGAATTAACAATGAGGGTAATTATCATATATTTAACTTGCCCATATTTGAGAAAATGTTTCAAAAAATGGTCCTTGCGCAGTGGTTATACATTTCAATAATTTTGGATTTTTAAGTTGCACTATTTTGTTTATTCTAATATTGAAGTATACAGAAAGCAAGTAAAGATGAAAATGAATTGTTTTCCTAATCCATTTTTCAGATTAAAATAATCAATGAATGTTGTTCCTATTGTCATTTAACATTTTTCTTCTTCTCTTTACAGTGCATAAGGTAACTTTTCCTTTGTTGCTAGCAAAAGTTGTTGCTTTTGGTATGGATACTGTTATTTCGAAATTTCTCCCGTTTGACATTATTGAGCTTCTCTTTCATTGGCTTCGTTTGTCGGTGTTGATGAAATTTAAGTTTGTTTGTAGACAATGGTGTCTTGTTTTGGAAAACCCGTTTTTTCTTGTAGCTTGTGATTGATGTCGTTAGAAAGAGTTAGGATTTATTTCTTTGTCCACTCGTTTTCACAATTATTTCTTCCTAGCATCATACCTTAACAATGGTGGTCGCTTGTCGACTATGGTGTTTCCTTTTCTTCATTTTGCATATAGAATTGATGTATAGTAGGATCAATGATTCTCTTTAGCATGCCTGGAAGTTATTTGCATACAAAAAACTATTTCATTGTCAACGCTTTTATGAATAGGTTAAGAAATGTTGGACTTCTTAGTGTTGGGGAGTGAGGATTCTTCTCTTTATTTCAAAAATGCAGTCCTGGAAATTATGAATGGGTGTTTTTGAAACATGTTTGTGAAAACATGGACTACATTTTCTCATTTGCAGTAGTGTTTACAATGTTTGGAAGAGGATGAAGCTTCCATATGGTGGTGTAACTCCACCAAAGGAGGCTATATTCTTTGAAGAAAAGTTTTATTGGGTATATCTAGACAAAGATTATGAAGATTACCCTACTTATGGTTACATTATCTACTGGTTGGAATTGAACAAAGATAATTAGGGTTATTAATTTGCTCCTATTGTTGACATACAATGTATGTCATTAGGGTTATATAAGAATCAACTTGTTTGTGTTGTTAATAATGGTGGCACGTCTGTTTGGTCACTTGAAAAGGTAGAGAATTTTGAATTTGGTCGACTGTCGAAAGAGAAAAGTTTGGAATATTTTGAAGATGATTGGGGACACAGATGGTCATTTCTTGAATCTATATCTTTGGATATAAATACTAAATGTGCAGGTTACATACCTTTGTGCATAGTTGGAGAAAAATTCCTTATGCTCGGTTGGTCTGGAGTGCAGTTAAATTTGTATGATTTACTGAGTGGAATATGAAAAACAACAATTCTTGATGGATTGTCCATGCTTGAAGCATCATGCTTCTATCTACAAACAGTTGAATAATTTGATGATGTCATTGAAAATGGAAATATTTTTTCACTGATTCCTAATGCAGATTCTATTGTTGACATACCTCCACTACCTGTGGATGTATTCAATTAGCGTTTGAGGCATGAAGATGTTTTTTTTGTGTATTACTGAACACCATATGTATGTTTAATGTTTTTAAATATTTTTTGAACATCATTGTAATTTACATTTTTGAAGTTATATTAAGGAGATAACCTCATGGGTCTACCTACAAATGGTGAACGTTTTTTATGATGTCATTGAAAATGGAAATGTATTTTCGGTTATTCATAATGGAGATTGTATTCTTCACATAGGTGCAGTATGTGTGGATGTATTGATTTAGCGTTTGAGGCTTGAACATGTTTGTTTTTTGATAATGCAGAAGACCTTTTGTATGTTTTGAAATATTTTTTTAAAATCATTGTAATTCAGATTTTAAAGTTATATTGACGACATACATATGGTCAATTTCGAATGCGGTTCATATTTATTTGTTTTTAATTTCTTCAACTTGGTGTTCTATCGATTATGTGTTAAGGGAGCATTTTTGTATGTGTTCCAAGTTTGTCGTGGGAAACATAATTTCTCAAATATTTCTTCTCTGCACTGTTCTTAGTTTTTGGTTATTTAAATATTGTAGAGTATGTATTAGCGTGAAATGAAATTGAAAAACAACTTTTCAAATGAGTTTAACTTTATCATAGAGATGTTGAGTGAAAAAAGAAGCAAGAGTGGTGCGAAAAAATCTCCCTCTGTTGCTACACGAAAACGATTAAGTGAATACCAACGACATTGGTATCAACGGAATAAGGAAGTCATTAAATCACAGAGAAGAGTTGTGTATCAACGAAAGAAAAGAGCTTTAGTGAATGATGAAGAAGGAGGACCTGTAAATCGTAAGTTTGAAAGGAGCGGTGAAAATGTTTTTTTGATTGTTGTTTCATTGCATGTTTATCATCTGAAAGAACTTATATTTTTTGAAGGTTTACTAACATATCTCTTTTTTTCGGAATATTGCATTTCGACAAAGAGTCTTCATATGAACAACAATGGTATTTTCGGTGAAAACAATGAAAGAAATGCAGTTTTTGGAGTTCATGAGAATTGTAGGAATGAGGAATTTCCTAAAATGGTTGAAAATTTGGGAGACTATGTTGGTGAAGAGGGTCAGGCGTTTCTTGGTAGCGACTATATTGTTAATATAGAAACCCATCCTGAATCTGTATGTAATGTGTTTGTTGGAACAATGTAGGGAGTTCGTTTTTTTTTCTTTAACATTTTCTTTTCTTTTGCATCTAAACTTTTACTATTCTTTTTTTGCCCATATTGTTTTTCCAGAACAGTATCAAAATCGTTAGTAACCGGAAAATAGATTCAAAAGTAGTCAAACCTTTATTTATTCCTGAATGCGAGGGTCGACGACCAACTTGTCAAACTTCAAGAAATGATGAAATGTACAATATCAATGATCGTAAGTTTAGAAAATTTCGTCTGTACATAGCAAAAGATTTTATTTGCAATTTTGTTTACTGTGTTGTTGATTCTCACGAAATTTTGGTCTTCTTCCATATATCTTCTCAGATGTTCTATGTTTTTTAATATTATGTTTACATAGGGACCCTTGATAGAGATGAGAACCTTGGGGGCTGTGGAAATGGTGCAACAAATGTTATAATGGAAGATAGGGAATCTTATTCTAGAGAATAAGTTGTTGCATATGATGTTTTTGGTGATACTAATATGCTTGCTATAATGGTTGATGATTTGGGAAATGTTGGAACCAATATTTGTCGACGTAGCGCTACATAGAATATTGTTGAAGCTGAAGAATGTGAGAATACTTTTCCTCTTGGCGGAGCACAGGTGCTTAAGGCATATTTATTTTCAAAGGTTTAGTGGTTGTCAGTGTTCAATTTATATTGATTTACAAATGTCTTTGTTGATGTTTTTTTGCAGAATTATGTTCAATTGAATAGTGGTCAAAAAACAAATTTGCAAGCAACGTAAGCAATATCAGTTCTGCCACTTGCACATGGACAATGCAACAATGAAGAAAATGTAAATTGATTTTTGTTATACTAATATAAATTTGATTTGTTTTGTAGATATTTCATTCTTACAAACATTATTTTCTTTGTTCCAAGCAAAATTTGGTCAGGTGTAATGAATATAGAAGAATGATTTCCCATTCTATTATAGAAAGAAATGATATAACCAATACTTTAGTTCCATAATTTGTTTCGCATGATCTCCAAGATAGGATGGTGTTTTGTAGAGAAAATGAAAGTGTTTGGTATCATTTTAGTGAACAAATGGTTGATGTGCGTAAAACGTTTCGGTCGAGGATTGATAGTTTTTATTCTGTGCATATGTTCCATGTATGTAATGAATGTTATCCTGGTATACAAGTTGTTAGATTGCACGAGGGCCCGATTTGTAAAAGATGTAACTTTGAGAAAGGTTCTCATCGCTTTTCTCACTTTAACAACATGGATCCAAGTGAGAAACCTGAGGTTCTAACAAGTTTGACACAAGTTGAAGAGATGATGTTAGGTCCCTATAATACTAGTGATTCCCCCATTACTATTGTCATTGTAGCCCTTATTGTTATTGTTGTGCCCCTATTGTCCCCATATTGTTATTATTGTGTCTCATAGAAGCCCACTATTGTTATTGTTGTGCCCTTATATTATTATTGTTATGTCGACTCTGATTATATTTTGACCCCTTAGACTCCTATATATAGAAAGGAGGTTTTTTCATTTGTATTATCCAAGAATTGTTCATTTGCGTAATGTAAAGGAGGTTTCCCCCTCGAAGAGGTTGATTTTGAAGGCGTTGATCTATCTTTTCTTATATTTTGTGAGTTGGTTGCATAACATATGCTAATAGCGTGGGTAAATCCAATATTGAAAGTAATGTGTGCTTGTGGTGGTCAATATAAATATAGCGGACACATGATATGTTTTCCACAAGATATTTCTTCGATTGCAAAGAAGCTTCCACGACGCGTTGAAGAACTAGATTTTTTATTGTAAGAAGGCGAGGTGTACAATTTGAATACTATGAATGTTATGTGAAGAGACAACATGTGATGGATGCATTGTGTTATAAAATTGAAATGGAAAAGTACTACAGGGATGTCGAAATTGACATGGATTCAATTGCTTCTCTCCCAGAAAGACCTACTGATGTTTCTAGCAGGTTACAATATGTTGATAGTCATGTTGATGATATACCTAGGATGGATGTAGACATTGAAACAGACGGGGCTAATTGTTTGCACTGTCACCCACCATCCTTTATTTCTCGCTTGCCTAATGAATCCAAGGAAGTTGATCGAATCAAAATATTTATTGAAAATGGAAATAACACATCCATTGAACCAATAGATTGGCAAAATATTGGTACATCTCCCATTAATGAATATAATATTGAAGGACTGCTAGATATGGTGTTCCCCACTTTATTCCCTATAAGTGATGTTGATTGGTTGCATCCTCGAATTTGCAATGTTTAAATGCATGAATATGGTTTGCATCTATTGAGATTTTATGATCAAAGATTTGGAAGCCATCCTCACTTTCGATATTTCTTGTTGAATATGATTATGCGACATCGTAGTCAGGGAACAACTTCATTTTTTTTTAAGAAAAATATTCATGAAAATGTGCCTGCAACTGTTCAGGAGTTGCGTCAACAACTTTCTGATTTTCCAAATAATAAGTTGGCTGAGAAATTAATGCATTTTGGATCTTGTCTTAGGGGTACAAGAGATTATTGGACAAAGTGTCGTTCTGAATTAACTAATATGATCAACCAGTTGGGTTGCCCTACTTTGTTTTTTACATTGAGTGTGGCTGACACAAAGTGGCCTAATTTGCATATTGTTATGCCTTCAAGCAAATATTCTGATCGACAAAGTGAGCATGCCAGAAAGATTCAAAATTTTATTCGGTACCTGCATATAGTTTCTATGTACATGCACCAAAGATTTAATATCTTCCGTGACATAGTCTTGCAGAGATATCTTGGTGCTAGATACTTTTGGTATAGGTTTGTTGTTCTTCCTTTCCAACAATTTTATAATGATTTGAAGGAAAATGTATGTTGTTATGATCTCTTATTATAATTTATTTGCACGTTTTTTATCTTTTCAGGTACAATTGGAAGCATAGAGGTTCTACCCATATCCACGGTTTTTTGTGGTTGCCTAAAGAACCAAATATGGAAACATTGGATTGGTCCAATGTGATTTTTGTTGGTGTAACAAAGTGGTACTTTGAAAAATACGTTATAGCATGGAATCTGTGTGACATACATCGTCGAAATGTCATGATCCCTCGAACTTTAAATGATGATCCATGTGTTTTGAACACTGAACAATTGTTTTCTTGTAATGCCGAAGAAGATTATGAGCATTTAGTTAACCATGTGCAAAGGCATACAAAATGCAGTATTGATTCTTGTTTACGTAAAAAAGGGTCTGTTCTTTCATGTCGCTATCATGCTCCATGGGAGGTTCGTCTAGAGTCAACATTGTCCATATATTAAAAAGGGAGAAAGAAGTATGAACCAATTCGAAATGATGATCGTTTAAAAGTTCACAATGTTGATGTTTTAACAATGTGGCAAGCAAATTTTGATTGTCAGCAAGTTCTTTCTCGACATTAGGTTTTAAGGTATATTGAAAAATATGCTTTAAAGGAAGAGAGAAGATCTAAAATTTATTATGAAATGTTGACCAAAGTTGCTGGTGGGAGTAGGTCTGAGCCTCCTGTATTATCTACGTATAGAAGGTTCCTTGTTGAGATGCTTGTTGAGCGTGACATTGGAGCTCAAGAGAGATGTCATTTGTTGCTAAAGTTGCCTCTTGTTGTCTGTAGTCAGAAATTCTTCTCCTTGAATGTTGGCAAGAAAGTGTACCAAAGGGTTTCAATGCATTATGATGAAGTTTTGTTCGGAAACAATTTCATTTAGGTTTATCAAATAAGACCTATTTTTTGGAACATTTATGCTTGATAGGAACAACAAGATCATGGAGTTTTGAGGATAAGTGTAGGTAGGACAAATGGAGGCCACGTGATAAGCGGGCTATCATTCATGTTTGGACACGGTTTTATATTGTTCCTAATGAGGGCTCAGAAGAGTTTGAAACGTTTTGCTGGTGTGAGTGGCTTTTGTACAAGCCATTTTGTGATGTTGGTTTAGATATTGGGTTGTCTATTGAAAGTATTGTTGAGAGTTGGAGAAATTGGAGATATCATGCATGGCATGTTGATCGAGGCCCTTTTCCAAATGAAGGTGTGTTATAGACATTTTTGTGCCTAGCAGCATGGAGCATGAAATGTCAATAATCTGAGGGATCCAAAGTCCCTAAACATGTTGTTCTTACCCTTGGAGGAACAAGGTCTGCAAACCACAGCACTGAGAATCAGTTCTCCACCCAAAAACACTCAAAAACAGGCTATTTCTGGATCATGTCAGCTGCTCCACTGAGCATCTGCGTTGAATGTCAACTGCTCCTCCTTGTACCTGCGCTAAAGGTCAAAACTAATGAAGGCTACCTGCGCTGGGCGAGATTGGCCAAGTGGCACAGTCATTCTGCAAGGTGTCAACTGCCCAGGAAGCTTCCAAACTGACACTTGGTTCAAGTAATTCGCCCTATGATGAGTAAGAGGGTCTTGATCTCCAAGTGGAACAAGATTCTCCAAGTGGACTCAAGAACTGAAGATTAACTAAAGTGGGAGAGGACACTAGTCAGCTTTATGCCAGCCTCAAGCTGACTCATCCTTTCTCCAAATCTCCTATATATAGAGCTCTCTCATGAGGTCTAAGGAGGCTGGAATTTTGTGCAAGTAAGGAAGTGCTGTTGGTTTTTGTATAGAGCTATTGGGTGTTTTGCTTGAAGGAGGTGAAGAGGAGATTTCTTTCAGCTGGGAGGTGTTGCTGGATTGGGCCCATTGTGGTTGTAACTCTCTCAGAACTTTACTTCTATTATCAATAAAGTATTTGAGGTTCTTCTATATGCATGTGTCTTTATGATGAATGGATGTTTGTATATTTGATTTATGCTAATCCTATAATCGATTATGGATGTATGCTTCTTGTAGTTTCCTTTTCTTGTGCTTTTACAGGATCTGTGTGTAGCTGGGCCGGTGAAAGGGCAAGGAGTTAGGAGCAAGCGGCAAGGAGTGAAGACTGGATCGACTATTAGCGCAAGATAACGGTTAGTAGATCATCCTTTTCTTCCCTCTCTCATCTCATAAAGAAGAAACTTTGAATAGCTTTGCATTCAGTTGTTGCTGGAGTACTATCACCTTCAGAGTGGGATAGAGGCATTCTGCATTAGATACTTTTCCCCCCAACAAATTGGCGACTCCACTGGGGAACGTATCTTGTTGGTTTGTTGTGTTTCTTGCTATTCATTTCATAAACAAAGGGAGTACCGAATCGAACTGTGTTTGAGTCCATCAAACACAAAGTAGAGGGCAGCTACTCTAGCTCAGTTTCTGGGCAAGTTTATGATTTGAAGAGCTGATCCACAAGGACTCTAATAAGCTCTTAGTGATAGATTTTCATCCTCCTTTACATCCCTTAGTGTGTCCTTGACTGATAGCTTCTGATTTGAGCAAAAACTGTGAATTTTTGAGCAATCTATGACCCGGAAACCAAGACGGACGAAAGTCTCGTTCTTCATTGCAGGCTGTACAAAGGCAGTCTGCATTTCAGCGCAGTTCCCGAAGGGGCTACCTGCGCTGAAGGTCAAACAGGCAGTGTTACACCTGCGCTGGACCAGCCTTGGCTTGAGTTACTGGGGTTTCCTGCTGTGTCTTGCCTTGTTTTCACTATTGTTTTTGTTGTTTGTTGCCAGTCAGTGGGCCTATCTGAAACCATCTTCCTTTGTCATTATTCCGCCTCAGTTGTATAAAGAAACTGTATTTGTTCTTTTGTATTTCTTGTGTCATTTACAGTTTCCCATAACGAAAGTGAACCAGTCTTGCATTGACCTCTTAGATCTAGACCTGTGATTAAGTGTCGTTTTGATCTTAAGAGTTAGTTTATTTGTTGTTCATAGCTGATTGAGTTTGTCGCTTTCGTTATATGGTTTGAATTTATATATTTCTAAGTGTCGAAACAAGTGAATCGTAAGGTGTCTTTCGATTTTGGACAAACTTGTTTGCTTTCGCTTGAAATTGAATTCAAAGTTATACAACAGCTTTCTTTTTGCATTTCATCAACATTAAGAAAGAGAAAAGAAATACTTGCATTGTGCATGTGCATTATGACAGTTTGCATGTTGATTTAGGAAAGTGCATTAGTGTGTGCTCTATGATCTGTGTGAAAAGGTGTTATCTTCCTTCTCCCTCAGTAGTTAAGGTTTTCAAAGTTGAAAGATTGAAAAGCTTGCTTATCATCTTAGATTGCATTCAGGAGTGTTTCTATACATCTCGTGGTGATCCATAAAGGCAAACTGCTAAACAAGATCAACCTTAAAATAAATTGAATTTACATAACAACGCATTGAAACATAACGCAAACATCTAGAGGTCTAAGCTAGAGACGTGTTCCGGCGTCATTAAACGTGATATCTTAGCGTTGAGTGGTTGGGTGATTCCTCCACGGTGAAGCGATAAATATCAATACGGACTTGTGCTCCCACGTACCGTCGCGTATATATTGGGAGACCCCTATAGGATCAAAGCCTTTATCCATAGGAAACCGTGTCGGCCGCCCTACTGATCGCAATGCAGTGAACACAACATTCACGAAGATCGACCACTCGTACCGTAAAACGTATTCTGTGGTTTTGCGAAAAGTTTGGCACACCCTCTGCCTAGAACTCCAGAGCAGTTTCTTTTGGCCTTTTTCAAACTCTATAACTGAAAAAGTCCATCCGAGCATTTGTCACTTCGGGCTCGTTAAAACATCGAAGGAGACTAGAGTCATCTTTAGCTTTTTCTCGACTCTTAAAAAGTGAAAAAGCAAGTTGTGTCTAAGCGTCGTTATAAAATTTATTTTAAACGGAACATAATCACCTCCTATTCCCGCGTTGATCTTTAAGTTGAGAACATGGAACGCCCCAACCAAGGAACTCCACATGATGGAAATCCTAGTCCTTTCTCCTCTTGGGGAGAAGTTGGTGCGCCCCACATGGCCACATTGTCGCTTCCAGGACTGACAATTGGCCTGCCTATTTGGCTTTTCTCAACTAATGTAGTTCAGACCACCATGGTTCCTGATCAGTCGAGTCAACAGTTAGATCAGTCTAGAGCTGCCCACCGGCCTTCCACTTCTTATAACTCTTCCTCTAATCCTCCATCTTCGCAAGGTGAGGCTGGCAAAAGCCAAGCTCCCATGGAGAAGAAGAAAAGAAGAAGAAGGAGCCTAAGGCGACTGGGGGCAAGCAAAAGACATCTGACAAAAACCCACACACAGCACAGACCGGGCCTAAATCGCCATGTGTCATATGTAGAGGAGACCACTTCCATAGAGATTGTCCCTGTATTCCCCGGATACTAAGGGACTGGTCCCCTCGTCTGCACAATTCGGGAGCATCAACCTCTGATAACCATGTTGATTGTTTACCGTCAACCAGCGAAAGTGAAGGTTCAAGACAAAGAGGGGGAGCAAAATTCCCCTGCAGACTGTGTGAAGGCGGTCACGCCATCCACCGTTGTCCCTTCTTAGACGAAGCGAAGAGAGTTTTGGAAGATCATCCGGTTTCTCCGGTAGTACTTCCTCCTGGATACAAAAAACTCGTGCCAAGTCCTTCGTTGGTTGAAAATACGGCTGGCCCGCTCAAGTGGTCAGCTGAAGCGTCAGTCATTGAAAATGAACCTACTGAATCTAGACCAGACGAAAGTCTAAAGGTCGATACGGCAGTTGACCCGGTTCTTCCTTCAGAGGTTTCATCCTCAAATGACACCGTCACTGAAGATTCATCTTCAAGTGACACCCTCACTGAAGAGAAAAAGGATGACACCATCCAGATTCTTTTCATCAACACAGATTCTGATGAGCATCAGGGCAATGCGCCCATTCCTTTATCGCAGGAAGGAACATCATTAGGATCGTATCCGTCCGTGTATTCGGTCCCACCACCAAGCAACCTGGTCGTATCCTTTGATTGGAACCAACTAGGCAGACCCCGGTTACCAGCCAATATACCGTTCAGAATCATAGTCCAAATCTACAGAATGGTAATGGCTGGAACTATCATTGATGAAGGGGCATCTGTGAGTATCCTTTCCTCTATTGCTTGGAAAGCACTGGGTTCCCCGGCGCTTTTACCTGAGATAAGAAATCTCTCGGGCTTTGATAAAGGAACCAGTCGACCATTAGGGATCCTCCCCAATGTGCCTGTTACATTGAAAGGGAAGACCGTTAATTTGAACGTGATGGTCGTTCAAGGACCCTTGGATTATAACCTACTCCTTGGACGTGACTATATATATTGCATGGGAGCTATAGTCTCCTCACTCTTTAGAGTAATGTGTTTTCCACACGAAGGAAGAATGGTCAAGCTCGTAGACCAACTTTCATTTCCAGGATCATGCATCGCAAATAGTCAAATACCAACCCTGAATGGTCTATTCACCCAAGAAATGTCTCCACCCCCAGTCCTCCTTCCCGATGAGTGCGAGTGATTCGGAAAGATAGGGCTGGAACCCAGGGGGCATGCATCCTGGTCTGCTTCGGGCAGAGGAAACCTTGGGTATAAGGTAGAATTTCCGCGAAAAAGTATGACTAGTCCGTACCCCGTCCGTGGATGGAAGAGGGGTTGTTCTAGAACAGGACTCTTTTGTCAAAGTTATGTGTTTGATGATTTTAGTCATTCACCTTTGTCTAAACAGGTAGGCTACCAAGGAAAGAGATTCTATTGCGGCAGCAAATGGTAACCATCTTTGGGTAAAAGGCAAGCCTCACCCATTAAAACTAATGTTTTAGAGGATAAGTAGGGGCAACCTCCAAAGAAAGGGATTCCTTTGCTGCAACAAGTAGTAACCATCTTTGAGTAACCTAATGATAGACATCGCCGAAGAAAGAGTTTCATTTGCGGCAGCAAATAAAACCATTTTTTGGATAACCTGAAAGAGGTAGGCCTTTCCCGGTAGAACGATTGTTCTACCTGCAAATTGAGGGGTAACCTTGAAATCGTACTTTATACCTGGGGGCATGCAACCTTTTGGAGTGCAAGCAAGGGACGACTATTTATTTTTTAAATTTTTAGGTCCTCCCTTTAAACCTGTAGGTCTAACCCTTTAAACTCGTAGGATTAGCCGTTTCCAAACTTGCATAAAGAAAGGATGTGGGGCAAAAGTCAAAAAATTGCCAAATTTGGAGCATAGCTTATGTGAGGTGCAAGCTCTATAAAAATTGGAATCTTGCAGGAAGACATTTCTTATCCTATGACTGGTATATCGAGCAGTTTTACCGCGGAATTTATGCTCGTTAAAAAATAGAAAAGCGAGATCCGAGCAGTTTTAGCGTCATAGTTCATGCTCGTTAAAAAATAAACATAAGCTTTTGAGCAAGAGTTTCCTCCAGAGTTCAAGCTCATTAAAAAATGAACCTATTCCGGTAAATAACCATTGTGATCGTAAATTTATTAGCCATAAAAGCCTTGGTCGTGTTTACACCTGCCACCTCCATTCCGTTTGGCCGATCATTCACCCCCATATGATTGTTTACCCATTTTGAGGAACAGCTGCGAAGAGTGATTTCACTTAGCCATCCTTGTGACACTGTCGTGATTGGAAAATTCCAACCTGTACCTGGAATCTGCTGCTATCCCTGTTTATCACTCGTTCCTCAAAAGACGAGTCTTCTTTGAGCTCTTTTCAATTGACTCGTAAAATATGAAAAGTTTGCCGAGTTTTGGCCTTCCAGCTCGTTAAAAAGACCGGAAGAGCTATCCCTCCTCTAGATTTTAATCTTTTTGGACCTGAGGGATTATTACACAAAAAGGTCGAGCGCTTGTTTTATTCGGCTTGTTAAAATTATCGAAAAATCATCCCTTCTGTATTGTTTTATACTTTTTCGGACTTAAGGGATTAGATGACGAAAAAGGAATTTTGGAGTTAACTTTCTGTACCTTTTTAGACTCCCTAAAAATGAAAAGGACCGAGTTTTCCTTGTCGTTAGACTCGTTAAAATGATTAAATAGCGACAAACTTGTCTTTAGACAAGAACGAGTTTCCCTATCGCTAGGCTCGTTAAAACATAGCGATGGGCTTGCCCGAAGGGCAGGTTATAGAACAAGCATATGTTATCCTCCTCAAGCTTGACAAAAATAAAGAGGTACTGGTCAGAAATGACTGGGGAAAAATTGGGAGAACCTCAAAGCTTTGATGGTAGCAAGTCACTCTTGAACATGACACTTTGTCCTCCGTATCACATCGGGTTGGGTTGTTTCATTCACCGGTCTCATCACCATGGTCTTCGCCAAACCATCCGTATTTGGGGTAATGCTACCGATCCATCACATCAGTGTCGTTATATGTTCAAGAGATGTGTTCAGAAAGAGTCAACCGTGTCCCATCCACTGCCATACATTATCCTTCATCCACCCATGATCGCCACCCTGAATCATATTTCACAGATTGTTTTCACCTCCACTAAAGTCATTAGCTCCGTTCCGTGTCACTGATGTGGGATTCATTAAGGCCCTCCTTTGACGGATCGCTTCTTGTCGACTTCAGCTCATTATCCAAGAAGTTGATCTAGGAACACCCCCCCAGTACTTTGAAGCTTGCATGCCTCAATGGCAAGTTTCTCACTTCCGGCGACAGGTATACATCAATGACCTTCGACCAGAAGATTTTGCGTGGTGTTCGACGCCAAGTCCTTTATTCACACCACGTGAATTGTACTGTAGTACCTTGAGGGTCATTGTCATTATTGGTGATTCCTCTCGCGCTTGTTAACGGTTTACATTATTGACCGGTAATCAAGCGATGTCTTTCCATGTTCGACTTCAGCGCAATTCTCACATGGATCGACTTGTACTTAGAGTGAAGATCGAACGAGATTGAAGACCCCGGATCTAGTTTCATCCATCCGGGCTGCGATATATATTCAGGAAATATAAAGACATTGGATATGTACACTATTGCAGCAGATGATCATCCTACTCAAAGGATGATAATTTCAGCAGAGAATTATCAGTCTATAATCAGACGGTCGTCTGTTATGTGTACCAAAATGAATTTATAAAGCTGAGCATGGGAATGCCTGCCTCAGCTAGATCATGAAAGCAGAATGAAAAATAATGTATTGTATTGTATTTTATTACAGGGCACCTCTCAGCGATTGAATGAACTTCGGATCCTCCTAATAAAGCATTTCACCCGATAAACGACCTCATACTTTAGGGGGCAAATGTTATAGACATTTTTGTGCCTAGCAGCATGGAGCATGAAATGTCAATAATCTGAGGGATCCAAAGTCCCTAAACATGTTGTTCTTACCCTTGGAGGAACAAGGTCTGCAAACCACAGCACTGAGAATCAATTCTCCACCCAAAAACACTCAAAAACAGGCTATTTCTGGATCATGTCAGCTGCTCCACTGAGCATCTGCGCTGAATGTCAACTGCTCCTCCTTGTACCTGCGCTGAAGGTCAAAACTAATGAAGGCTACCTGCGCTGGGCGAGATTGGCCAAGTGGCACAGTCATTCTGCAAGGTGTCAACTGCCTAGGAAGCTTCCAAACTGACACTTGGTTCAAGGAATTCGCCCTATGATGAGTAAGAGGGTCTTGATCTCCAAGTGGAACAAGATTCTCCAAGTGGACTCAAGAACTGAAGATTAACTAAAGTGGGAGAGGACACTAGTCAGCTTTATGCCAGCCTCAAGCTGACTCATCCTTTCTCCAAATCTCCTATATATAGAGCTCTCTCATGAGGTCTAAGGAGGCTGGAATTTTGTGCAAGTAAGGAAGTGTTGTTGGTTTGTGTATAGAGCTATTGGGTGTTTTGCTTGAAGGAGGTGAAGAGGAGATTTCTTTCAACTGGGAGGTGTTGCTGGATTGGGCCCATTGTGGTTGTAACTCTCTCAGAACTTTACTTCTATTATCAATAAAGTATTTGAGGTTCTTCTATATGCATGTGTCTTTATGATGAATGGATGCTTGTATATTTGATTTATGCTAATCCTATAATCGATTATGGATGTATGCTTCTTGTAGTTTCCTTTTCTTGTGTTTTTACAGGATCTGTGTGTAGCTGGGCCGGTGAAAGGGCAAGGAGTTAGGAGCAAGCGGCAAGGAGTGAAGACTGGATCGACTATTAGCGCAAGATAACGGTTAGTAGATCATCCTTTTCTTCCCTCTCTCATCTCATAAAGAAGAAACTTTGAATAGCTTTGCATTCAGTTGTTGCTGGAGTACTATCACCTTCAGAGTGGGATAGAGGCATTCTGCATTAGATACTTTTCCCCCCAACAAGGTGATGAAGAGGATGTGGAGCCACTTATACATGAAGAAAATGTTGATCGATATTTTGAAGAGTGGTAGGTTTTTTCGCGGTTAGTTCCTCCAAGCTGTGTAAACATTTCAGACCTTGATAATCTTGGTAGAAGGGACTTTGATGTTGATTATAATTGGCAGGAAATGATGGTATCAAATGATTTCTTAGAAGAAGGGGTCAATTTTGTAAAACATGTGCAGTTTGCAAGTGTTTTGAATTCTGGGTTCGTTATGGACACATATTTGTCACCTTCATCTCTATCAAAAAAACAACTAGCTGTTTTTGAAATTATTTTTCGACACTTTGCTAATGGTGAAAATGATGGTGCTTTGAAAATGATTATTCTAGGTACTGCTAAAACATGGAAGTCTTCTTTCATTGGGTGTATTTCTCATGCTCTTTCTAGTGCAACAACGAATGGAAAAAGTCCATTGTTATTGCTTGCTCCAATTGATATTGCTGCTTTTAACATATGTGGGAAAATAATACATTCTGCTTTAAAAATTCCTATAAAAGATATGAAGCCATTGTGTGGGAAGGCTTTAGCAGTGTTCCAAGAGGAAATGAGACATGTTCGATATATATTGATTGATGAGATGAGATTTATAGGTCCAAGGCTATTCATACAAATAGATTCTCGTTTACAAGAAGCCTTTCTTGAAAATAAGGACTCTCCTTTTCGTGGTGGGTCCATCATTCTTGTGAGTGACCTTGCCCAGCTGCCTCTTGTTAAGGATAAACTGTTGTATGTAGGTAGAAAAATGGGGAAATTGTTTTGGGAAAGCTTCAACATTGTAGTGGCTTTGGACAAAATTTATAAGTAGCAAGGAGATGATCCAGACAAGCATCTTTTCACAATCTTTTAACCAATATTAGAAATGCATAGCCTTCTCTTGTTGATTGGGATTTTCTTATGACCCGTCTTGATACTTGCTTGGATCGACAACAAAGGATTTTGTTTGATTATTCTATTCACTTATTTGGGATGAATAATCTCGTCAATTTGCACAATCGAAAAATTCTTAAAGCGTTAAATTCTCCGATTATGAGATGTGTTGCAGAAAGTAGTAGAAGAACATAAATAAGTGATAGTGATGATGATATATTGGAGCGTGAAGTATTGCTATGTCGTGGAGAGCATGTGATGTTAACATGTAATTTGTGGGTTGAATTTGGTCTCATTAATGGTGCACTTGGATATTGAAAATATTTTCTTTGTGCGTAGTTCAAAGCCGCTGTAATTTCCACAATTTGTTACAGTTATGTTTGAAAAGTATTTTGGTGTTCCATTTGATAAGGATTTTCCAATTCCTATACCTATTCTGCCTATTCTTAGGGGGGATATGAGGCAAATTCCTTTGAAAATGGCATGGGCGTTGACAATACACAAATCACAGGGGATGACTTTGCAATGAGCCACTGTAGATATTGGAGACAGAGAAAGGCAGGGTCTAACATTTACAACTATATCGAGAGTGAAATCAATAGATAATTTGCGGATTTCACCACCTTTTTCTTTTCAACGTTATGCAAAAATGAAAGATAGTGCATATGTTACACGTAGAAAGAAAGAAGAGTGATTAAAGTTAATATCATTTTTTGGGGTATTTATCTTCAATACAGTTTAGTGTTTATGAATTATTTTTTAAGTAAATAGACTATTTCAGAGCAATTGTTGTTTGATTTTTTGAATTGTAGTTGTTTGCATTTTTTTATGTCCTTCTTTTGAATCCTTTTATATTTATGTTTGAATATGAAATAATAAAAATCATAAATGAATAATTTTGTTTCTGTTAAATTTTTCTCTTTGAATGTATTGATTTCAATTGTATGTTTTTGTCAATGATTCATAGATATGGAGAACACTGATGGTAATTATTACATTAGAGTGATTAATTCAATTACAAAAACCATTAGTTTTGTCACTTTTATTCGTGCAAGGTTTGATAGAAGACATGGCTTCCATCCTCATTTTTTCCTATGAGCATATATGTGTTTTGAGCGGAATGAAACGAGATGTTCAAACTTTATATCATTTGCACCAAAGAGAATCGGGGAGGAAGACGAGAAGGGACTGACTTGAAAGCGTGAAGTATCGTGATCATTATCCTATTGATTTGAATTGGTGTTGCTTTTGCCACCGCTCTAGGTGTGTTTTGGAAGAGGCTACTATGAAATAATTGTGTTGTCGTCGAGTGTTGAGAGTTGATTTTTGTTGTCAAATGTGGTGTTATTGTTATTATTATTTCTTTCAATGTTACTAAACTTTGGATTGTTTTCATTGGTCCTGTAATGTTTAAAATTTCATCTCATTTCTTTGTTTCATTGTGAGCAACATTGTGAGAATCATCCTTTCTTAACTATCGTGAATGCTTGTTAGTGATTGACAACAATTGTTGTTGATGTCAAAATTTATGTTCTCTTCAATGTATTTAGTTTTTCCTATGCTTATACTTGATTAGTGACATTATTTTATATTTTTTATTACCAACATTATTTTAGCAACGTTTCCCATTTGTTAATGTTATGATTTTGTATTTCTATTTTGGTTGTTAATTTTTATTATTAATATTTCATTGTTAATTTGATTGTTTATTTTATCATATTTTTCTATCATAAATAATGTTATATATTTAGGTTATTAATTTTTATTAATATGTTTTATTTAATTTCATCCTTTGTTTTATTAAATTGTGTTCAATTACATATTTAATATTTACTTATATGTGCTATTATTAATTTCTAAAATTTTGTACTATTATTAATATTGGTATTATATAAATTATTATATCATATGCCTATCAACATTTATCAACCACATTTATATTAATATAAATGTGATTGTGCTAATAATATTAAATTGTGAGCAATAAAAATATGGAAATATCAAATTAAGGCAACAAAAAAAATTATATAAAACATAACGTATCTTTCAAAAAGTGTGAACTTATAATTAAAATTATAAAACATAAATTTAAATAGAAAATAATATAATTTTCAAAAAACAATTATACAAAATAAAATATTATAAAAACTATAAATTTACATAAAAACTAAAAAAAATGACATAATTTTTTAAACAAATCACTATTTTTATAATTTTATAAATGTTCTTGTTCACTTAAATATTTATCATTCTATCATTTGACATTGAATTTATCTTTAACACATTTAAATTAATTTTACAATAATTTTAAACTCATTCTATCTCATATCTCAAGACTATCTCATATCTCATGAATGTAATATCACATTGTGAATTTTCATATATTTTTGAAACAAAATATATATTTAAAAAAAGCGTTATAAAGTTTAGTAGGGTTGACAATATTATAAATTTTAGGAATGGTAGAAAAAATTACTTTAATAAAATATAAATTACATAGAATATACAAACATGGTTCTAGAAAGGTTGTTTATAGATTAAAAATTGTAGGAAAAATTACTTTAATAAAATATAAATTACATAGAATATACAAACATGGTTCTAGAAAGGTTGTTTATAAATTAATGATTGGTAGATTTCAATAGTATTTCCCACACTATGATAATAATTTCTCTTAGGTTTTAGCCTTTTTCTTTACTGTCATGTAACATTGTTGTTATATTATTTATATAATGCTGATGTAATTGGACAATAGCTTTATTATTTACATGATTTCTTCATAAATGTTTAATGAAAAAAGAAAATAGTAAAAGATATATGGATGAGGAATTCATTATTAAATTTTATTTAATATATTTTTAAATTTTAATAAATTAAATAATTAAAATATATATATTAAATGTTAAAAAAACATTGTTTAAAAAAAATTATAGTTATGAAAATTAAATTAATATATCATTAAAAAACGATTTCCATGAATATTAAAATTGAATTAATACATCATATCCTTTAATATTAAAAGAAAAATATACATATCTTTAAACATACTTATATTAATTATTTTTTATTTAAAATATATAAAATATCATAACATTATGATCCCACATTTTATAATTTAATCCAGTAACAAACTACGCTATTTTCAAAAATAAAATGCTTTTCTCAAACAAAATCCTAATGATCAGTTATCTACATTTCAATCTCCTTTGTCCTTGTCTTCGAGTCGATATACTCGAAGGCAACCTATAATACTAAGCTACCATTAGATCTTAACCTTTTAGATATAAAATCAATGTGAAATATGATTGCATCTTGTAATATCAATGGGTAGCTTAAACATAGCAACTTTGTGCAAAAAGACTAAAAACAAAGAAGTTTTTCATTTATTTATTGCGTTTGAAACATAACGTACCAAAAGGGTCATTGTTGTCCTTTAAAAGGACAAGAGTATATATTTTTTAATGTAGTCTAGAACATGTGAAGAAGTCTTGTCTCATATATTTTGAGATTTTACTAGCATATGAAGTACCTAGTGTCTTAATGTAATTATTAAATTTCAATATTAATATAATTATAAATAATATTTTATAAAGAACAATTATAATTCTTAAATTTCAATATTAATATAATTTTTTTAAATAAAATATTATTTTTTTTTCTCGCTAAAAAACTATTCTATTATATACAGTAACAGTAGTAACATTACAATCATGAAGTTTCATCCCCAGAGGCCAGACTTTGGCACTCTGGACTATAAGATATCAAAAGAGCCACCTTCGCAGAGGTGCCATAACTAGCCAAAACATCCCACGCAGGGGTTCCATGATCTTCAAAAAGAGCAACCATTTCAAACTAGCCAAAACATCCCACGCAGGGGTTCCATGAACTTCAAAAAAGGCACCCAATTCAAACTAGAAAGCCCGCCCAGGGGCAGCAGATAGCCAGCGACATTTTCCCACGCAGGGGTTTCAAAAAACAAGACACAAACATGCACTAAGACCATATGACATAAGCCGAGAGCCGAAACAGAACCTGAATGATGCTGGAGAGGGTAATGCTGCACAGAGGACCAGCTACTCCTCCGGCTTCTCTTCAACGATCGGGTACCACCCGAATTCTCCCAATGCCTCCGCTGAAGGGAGGGGGTCCTCTTTGATGTCATCTTTCTTGGACGTGGACGCCTCCCAAGGCTGGGAAAGGCCGGGGGTTTGTTCTGCTTCCTTTCCAGGCAAGGTCTGGTCAAATTCTGGCCTTTCACCCTGTTGCGTCCTCTTGCCTCGGAGATCTTCGCTATCGGAAGGAGCTTCCTCCAGAAATAATACCGAGACATGGGCATTGATACGGGGCCTGTCCATCGAGCTGTTGAAGGTAAAGATGGCTGAACCGAAGGCTGGCGAAGGCACTGAGTCAGGGTCAGGGCTGCTAGAGTCCAAGAATTTTCTAGGTAGAATAGGATTGGCTGCAGAAGGACGATGACAATGGCAGCAACAACGTTGGGGGTGAGGATCTTCCACAGTAGGCCGAGAGGACCCTCCGCGTGCAGAGCCTCGACGGCTAAGTAACCGCTGTCGAGGCCTGACCATTTTTGCCTGAGCGTCGAGGGAGATGAGCAGAGCGGGGTGGGGAGGCGGAAATGGCAAAGAGGCGAGCGGGCAACAGGTGAGGACCCAGAGGCGAAATTGACACAGAGACCCCTCAAACTTGAGATGATATACCTTAAGCAGAGAGTCGAAGACCAGACGAGGGACTTCCGGTATTGATTCCCGGAGAGCCGAAGACCAGGCGACGTCCAGACCGAAGAATGCCAAACGTTGAGCGTGGAGCAGCATTTGCTGAGCTCCTTCATCCCCTTTTCTAACCATTGCACCGAAACCTCGATCCTCGGACACCATAACTGCTTGTTGCAGTCGAGCCCGCGACTTGAATGCGGCAATGAATGCCAACCTGCGATATACCTTGCCATATATTCCATGGCGGCGAACAGGCATTGAATGCCTTCCTTACACCTGAGGCGGCACATGGATGTCATGTGGCTCGTCATGGCTAGCCGTCGTGTCACCCGCATCCGGGAATAAATAAAATATTATTATAATGTATCAAACTATATATTATATAATTGTCTAATTGTCCATTACATGTAAAATAAATGGTGATATAGTTTATTTTAAAGATATTATGTGTGGAGGTATCTTTATTGCTAAAATTTATGAAATATACATGCTTTATCCACTTTACTAAACCCACTAAATCTACTTATTCATGGTTTAAGGATATGTATTTTTGTTGGGCTTTTCAATTACAACTGGTTCATTATTAAGGATATATAAGGATGGTAGAAATTTGGTTGTGATAAGTTTAAAGTAGTTTTAAAATTGCTAAATGTTTTAAGAATTATAAATATAAGAAAATATTTGTATTTGTATAATGATTAATATAAATGAAAATGTATATTTATTATTTTAAGAAGTGTATTTTATGATTCAATATCAGGGAAATGTATAATTTTTTCCATTCTTAATTTAGAGTTAAATAATAATAACAAAATGCAGTTAATTTTTTTAGAAGCATTATCAAATATCTTTGTGTTTATTTGGTTATTTTCATATTGCAAACTAATATGAAAGAGATTTATAGTTCCTTGAATGTTTAACATATAGTTGACATGTAGTATTAATGACAAAAATATATTTCATTTTTGTTCATAAATAAAATATTTTTATATCTACCTTAAATAAGTCAACATTTTATAAAGATAAATAGTTGAAAGTAACAAAAAAAATCTATACTTCTATTTTCAAGTGTGTGAAAGAAATGTAAATTTTATTTTTTAAAATATTTTATTATAAATCTGAAATAAAATATTTGAACAAGGTTGAAAAAACAGGGAGTGATGCCCACCTTAAATAAATAATGTTATAACAACTTTTCATATATGTATATGTTGAGTAAAATATTTCAATGTCAACTATGTATATATTATATAAAACAATTTGAAATAAAATATTTGAATGCGGATATCAATTATAACATTACAATGTCAATTATGTATATATTACATAAAATAATTAAAAAAATATATAGTTTAAATACTTTAGGTAATTTAACTATTTTATGTTTTGCTTTAACTATGTTTTATGGTCAAATTTTGTTTGGAATTACAAGTTTAAGTTGTATAGACTACACATTCCTGGTGGCCAAGGAGATTTTCAAAGTGCTAAATTCAAAAATGCAATTTAAACAATAAAAAATTACAATCTCATATCAACAAAATAATAAATTGTTGTATTGTTGTATTGCTCATCATTGGCTTGATACATGGTACACACACATACCTTCAGTGCTAATCATTGACTTGATACATGTTACACACACATACATACATGGTACACACACATACCTTCAGTGCTCATCATTAACTTGATACATGGTACACACATACATATTAGTGCGTTATTCAAAATGAAGGATGTGTACTTCCTTTATTGACTTGATTCATGGTACAGACACATACATATTAGTGAGTTATTCAAAAAGAAAGATGTGTATTTCCTTCTACCTGCGCACACACATAACATTTTGGACAAATTCATCTTAACTCAAAATTTATTAAGTGTGGAGAAAGATCAAATCTCTTGAGATGCAAATATTTTTTCAAGTTTTGCACTTTAAAAGTGGCTTGCCTCTCAGAAACTTTGATTCCTCTTAACTTGATAAATATAAAGTGAAAATAAAACAATTTATTACCTAAAAAAATCAATAATATAAGCATAAATATTTATATATAATTTAATAAATATTATTAAATAATCATTCACAAATTCGAATTCAAGCTTCTCTAATCTATATCATAATGTATAAAATATTTTTCGAAAGAAGTTACATTGAATATTTTGGTCGACAAAGATGAACAACACTTGTTGATTCTAAACTCGTCGACCAAAATCTTCAATGTAACTTCTTTCAAAAAATATTTTATACATTCACAAATTATAAATTTAAGTTCAAATGCAAATATTATGAATGAAATGTAAACATTAATAGAACAATTACAATGCATAATGATTCATAATTAATCTCAATATAATAAAACTCCAAAAATAATTATAACTGACTCTTTCTATTCATTTATTTATAATTTTATTTATAACATATTTGTACAAACAACTATGTTACATGTTTCAATATTTTTACAAATGATTGGTGGACCTCAAAAATGGATATATAAAATATAATACTATTAAAAATTATGAATTTCAAAAATATAATACTATTAAAAATTATGAATTTCAAAATAAAATTTTATAGTTGTAAAAATGCTAATTATATTAAATAAATATTATAAAAATATAAATTTATATTAAAAAATAATGTAAATTTTTAAATTGATTATTTATTTTATTATATTTATTATTTTATTTAATTAAAAAATGTTTATATCTTTTACAAATTTAAAATGATTTTACAAAAAAAATTGAAATTTATTTAGTTTTAATTATGTTGCGTTCAAGTTCGTAAATCATTGTTAAAATAAGTGTAGAAAACAAATTGCATATAGAGAAATACGTAGGGTAAGGTTTTCTTTATTTCTCAAGATTCATGAGAATGTTCCCTATACAAAGTTTTTTCACGACCATAGAATATATAAGTATTGGTGGCACGAGTTCTTGAGAATTTGGACAACCAAAGGTTACAATTGTCCGTTGAAAATGAAAAGAATCATTAGGGTGGTTTAGTTGTTGTTATTATTCAATAATATTTATCTTGAAAACAATTGCATGATACCTTTCCCAAGCTTATCACTTTTCCTTGTAGTCAAAGAGAATACATGTTTTCACAATTTTCTTCAGTAAGAAATTTTTTAAAATCTACTGCCTCATCAAGGATGATGCAATGAACACCCATGTTTTTACAATACCGCACCCATTTCACTACTACTCAATGATCTATACCTGGATTTTCAATGTATCTACTGGCAACACCAACTGCGTGTGAAATATTTCATCTCATACTATAAACATCCTACTATCCTAGCATATTGTACACGAGACATATAGCATTTTCTCTTCTTTACTACTAGGAAATAACCTTGAATAAAGATTAAAATGGAAGCAAAAGGAGTATCTATGAGTTTGAAATTCAACATGATTCTATTATGATAACCAATGCTTACCATTTTCTTGTCTCTGTTTATTTCAATGTCCAAAATTTTATTTGTTGCTCCTAGATCTTTCATAACAAAGTCTTAGTCAATTGAGCCATTAACCTGTTAATCCCAACCATGCTTACAACAAGCATATTACAAACATATAACAACAAGATAATGAATATGCCATTAAATTTTTGAAACATAACGATCATACACACCATGAAGCAATCAAAATTCTTGTACAATTACCTGAGACATTACTTTAGGCCATGCAATGAATTCTTGTGCTGAAAAACATATCTTATTTTGTGATATTTGAATAACGGCTTCTAGATGTTCCACATATCTTTCCCTTGAATCAAAATTCTTGTACAATTACCCGAAACACTGCTTTAGGCCTTGCAAAGTATTCTTGTGCTCAAAAACATATCTTCTCTTATGATCTTTGAATAATTGTTTGTGAATGTTCCACATATCTTTCCTTTGATGCCATGGTTTTTCATTTATTTGAGTGTTTCCTTCAAAATTGTAAAGGTTCACTATTTATGTAACCTTCATAACCACCAAGATGCCCTTCGACACTTTTAGTGCTCCACCTTGACATGTAAACCTATAACCTCAGCTCCCAAAGAAATCATTAGAGGAAATTCTAGCTTAAAAGTGGCTTCCTAAGGAAAAATAATAAAATCAGAGTTACAAATTTTGGAGGGAAAATAAGAAAACTATTTTTTTAATTGTATTTTTGGCTTATCTCCTTGTAGGTTTACTCAAATTTCAAGTGTAGACACTTGTTGGATGCATAATTAAATTCCACATACAATGAGTACCCATTTTGCATACTTTTGAGAAGACCCACATTGATAAAAATTGAAAATACATTAAAAAATCATGTTGAACACGTTTTTTAATATATCTTCAATTTTTATCAATGCAAGTCTTCTCAAAAGTATGTATAATGGGTACTCATTGGATGTGGAATTTAATTCTACATCCAACAAGTGTCTACACTTGAAATTTGAGTAAAGCTATAAGGAGATAAGTCAATACGATTAAAAAACTAGTTTTTCTTCTTTTCCCTCCAAAATATTTACATGTACCTATTTTTAAATTTAAAGGATTTTGATTGGTTTACATATTATGACATGGAAATTACATAAAAAAATCATGGGCACTTTTAGGCTGAAATTTCCTCTAATGTACATTCTTTTTAAGTTCATATACATGTCTTACCTTTGTCAACATCCTTACAATACCATTAAACATTTTAATCGCAATGCTCCAACACTAATAGTCTTTAAGACAAATTTTTCCCACAAGAACATAACCACCATCAAGAGTTTGATAAGAGGAAAACAAATTCCTATGTGGACACATATGATGTGAAGCACCATAATCTAATAACCATTCCTCGTGATGTTGAGAGTCATTACAAATAGACAAAGTTCGACAACCATACCTGAAACTAACAGAATCAGATTTACCTCCATCTTGGATTCTTCCTTGGATGCTAGTCTTTTCCAACAATCTTTCTTGAGATACATATTCTTTCCACAACACCAACATTTGAACTTATCCTTCTAGTTGTTTGACTTAGATCTCAATGTACCTCTTGACAACTCCCCTCTTTCTCTAGATCGACCTCTAACGACCATTACGTTTAGTGTGTAGGTTTCTATACTAGATTTCCTTTGCACCTCATCAGACAACAATGCTCCCAAAACAAAATCATAGTCAAGAGAGTCAGTTGTACTAAAGTTAATGGAAATGACTACATGATCCTAGGATTCAGGAAATGAACTTAGTAATGCCATTGTCATATATTCCTAATCAATCCTTACATTCATAATAGTTAACCAACATATAAGCGTATTAAAAACATTCAAATGCTCAACAATTTTGGTGCATTATTTCATTCGTAAACTGTATAGTTTCCTCTTCAAGTAGATTTAGTTTGTTAAGGATTTCATCATATATATTCCCTCCATTCTTCCCCATAGGCCTAAAACTACTTCTTCTCAAATAATATTGAAAATGAAATTTTCTACTAAGCACAAACAGATAGTGCTAAGGGCTCTCACATCTAAATCTTCCTAGTCTTCATCATACATACCCATCGGTTTCTTTTCCTTGCCATCCAAGGCCTTGTGCAAACCTTATTGCACAAACAAATCCTACATCTTGAGCTCCCATAGCTTGAAGCCACTCTTCCCAGTAAAATTCTCCACCTCGAACATTATATTCCCTATTCTTTACACAATTTCCATCAGACTTCTACACCTAGGACTAGTGCTAAGTTGGTTCAAAAACACATATACATAACCTCTCTTAGCCAAAAAGCACCAAATTTTGGGCCAAAATCAAAATTTATAATTGAACACCAAATTTTAGGTTAAAACCCCAAAATTCATAAATCAACACCAAATTTTGGGCTAGAACCCCAAAACTCACAAGGCAACAACAAATCCAAAATTTCACCAAATCTGGCTTGTGACTTATCATGCATAATGACTTGCAACTACACAAGAGAATCTCATAAAAATTATAGAGAGAAAATATACAATAAGAGTTACAACTACTTTGAGTCCAAAAATGCGACCTTAATCCATCCTTGGTTCACTACATATGCACTATACAACATTCTCCATGTTTCTATACTTTCCCCAAACAATTCACATATCTTTTGGTCCTTCCCTTAAGCACATATAACACACACATGTGACACTCACATTGACCTAACCCTAGTTAAATTTTACGGGCTAGATGAAATCTCAAAGTTGGGATTTGAGTGAGTCCAATATTAGTTGTGGCTTCTATTGAGCATGTGACCATTTTCTTCTTTCCCCTCGAGACTCGGTCACCATGCAATTTCAATTTGAGTATGGGCACTTTATCATGACATGGTTTAGAAGTTTCTTGGTGAACAAGGGAAATCTTCACATCACCTCTGTGAGCATCACTTACTATGGAATCAATGTTCCTCCTCCTTAGACCCCTTAGGCTCTGATACCACTTATTGGGATCATGTTTGCAAACCACTATTAAAATAATTGTAGAGAATGAATTAAAAAGCAAAATTTCACACAAAGAAATACACAAGGCAAGATTTTCTTTATTTCTTAAGATTCGTGGGATTGCTCTCTATACAAAGTTTGCTCACAACCACAAAATATATAAACAACGGTGGTAGGGGTTCTTGAGAATGTTAACGACCAAAGGCCACAAATTTCGATTAAAAATGAGACAAACTATCAAAGCAATTTTGTTGTTATCACTATTCAACAATAATATTTTTTAAATTATATAATTTAATTTTAAAATTTCCAAATCTGGAGGTAACTTTTATTATCTTTCACAAGTTTAAAATTGTTTTATAATTTAATTTTAAGAGTTTTAAGTTAACCTAAATTTAATCACCATTATTAAAATTATCTTACAATTTTGTTTTAAGACAATGCAAATGCAATTCAGTTTTATAATTTAATTTTAAGAGTTTTAAGTTAACCTAAATTTAATCACCATTATTAAAATTATCTTACAATTTTGTTTTAAGACGATGCAAATGCAATTCAGTTTGGTAGTTGGCGTGACACAGGGCTAGCAGTAAGCATTTGAGGTCTATGGCTTGTCTTCCTCTCTTAAACCACGTCACAACACAGAGATTTATAATAATAAAAAATAACAAAAATTGATTTCCCAATATTAAAATAGGTATAAATAGTAGAAATTTTTGGTAAAAGACAAACTAATATAAAATCAAAGCAAAACTAAATGTTTAATAATACAATAATATGATAATGCCTACTAATAAAATATATGTGACAGGGAAACAAAATCTTATAATAAAAACATTTCAATGTGTTATTGAGTATAGAGAAATGTGTACAAAAATCTCTACACTAAAATAAATATCCATGATTAAAAATATGTCACATATTTATTTTTTAAATATATATATTTAATTTATGTATTAAATAATAATAATAATAATAATATATATGGATGGAAAATATATATTTCAAATGTAAATTCTTCATCCCATAATATTATTGTCGCCATCTCAGAAATGAAATTGACCATACTCGTATTCAGCTTACTCCATGCAGGGAATATTGAGCTTAGAGCAACACTGAGCCGTAAACTGGGTGCAAATAATAATAAGTAAACTCACACAAATACCATTTCATGAATTAGATTATCCGATAATACTAAAATATAAACTTAGTCTAATTCTATTACATGATTTCGATTACAAAACACAGAGACGCGTGACCATAGAATCTAGAGGGACTGGACTGGAAGGGCTTCCGCTATTCAAAGTAAGCAGTACAATGCGACTACGACTATGTCGAGGCATGGGACAGACGCATATACAACACATGAACATGCACGATCATAAAATTTATTCAGAGCTTTAACGCCAGCTGATATAAGTAAGTAATCATGGCATACAGCATAACCCTACAGACACCTACCAATTATTCTGGAAGCCTTTCGTAAGCATGCAAGGACGAGAAATCTAGGAGATGGTACTGTGAATTAATTTTTTGTCGCAAAGGACGGGCGATCAAGATCACACCACCTTCAGAATGGAACCCTAACGGCGGGAACGGCCGTCAGCGGTTTGGCCATCTGGCAGGACAGCTTGAGAACCTCGGAGAGGTCGACCGGGTGGCGGGCAGACGGACTCCAGCTGAAATGGTGAAGCAACTTGGCCACCCACAGGTGAACGGTGGCGAGGCCGAGCGCCTTGCCCGGGCAGACGCGCCGCCCGCCCCCGAACGGCGCTAACCGGAAATCGCTGCCTCTGACGTCCACGTCCAACTCTAAGAACCGCTCCGGGCGGAAGTGGAAGGGCGAGTCCCAGATGTTGGGGTCGTGGGTTATCGCCCACATGTTCACCATTGCAGTCGTCCCGGCAGGAACGCGCCAAGCTTCGGCAGTTAGGTGCGCGTCTCGGGTGGCGAGACGGGCCCAAGAAAGAAGCGGGCCCGGCGGATGCATCCGGAGCGTTTCTTTAACCACAGCCTGTAGGTACGGAAGCCTGGGAATGTCTTCATCCCTGACACTCATGCCTCTGCCAACAACTGCATCCAGTTCCGCCTGGACTTTGAATTGTACTTGCTCGTTCAACACCACTTCTGCCATTGTCCATTCTGTGAGTAGAGCTGTGGTGTCTGTGCCTCGGAAGATCATTTCCTGCAAAGGCCAAATTCTCAGAAAACGATAAGAATCGTGGAGTAAAGCCATTTCCTAAAATCTTAATACACCCATTATTTTTTACTCCAATCAAAACTTTGCCATGATACTCCAGGCCACTGGATAGGGCAAGGGCTAACCAGCCTGTCATATGGCATTAAATGCCCGCTCAGCTGCAAGCTTGTTAGCCATATCTAACAGGCGCTCGGTGACTTTCCGAACTCTCCGTCTCCGCCTCGTGTTATATGACTAACGAGCTTGCAGCTGAGCAATACCCTATGACAAGCTCGTTAGCCCTTGCCACTGGATAGTATCCCGTATCAAGATATTTTCAACTACCAAACTACTAAACTTACTCTGCAAAAAAATTTGGCAAAAGTAACTCGACTGCATTCTCAACTATCAACTGCTAAACTTAGTCCACCAAAAAAAATGCAAAAGCGGGCATCTTTATTTCGGATTTCAGGAATATCTCAAAATCTAATTGAGATGGTTTGACTCTGCTACTTGCTTTTGTCTACAAAATTTTGAAATATTTCTTAAATCTGCTATAGAAATAAATATAAAAAGAAAATATTCTAAAATATAAAGGGTGTATTTTAACTAATAAATCAAACTAATTTTATAGATTAAATAACTTAAAATTATGATTCTTAAAAATCCATATTAGATCCTCGACAAAATAAATAAGAAAAAATATCAAGAGAAAAGTCATTTCGTCTATCATTTAAAATACATAAATATGAAGTGCATACTAACTTTTTCACATAAATTAAACAACTAGTAAATATCTATAAATATCAATTTATGATAACATCAAAACACACACTTCATAATATATCTAAATAGCTGATAAATGTCCAAAAACATTAATTTATGATAAATTAAAACACTTACCTCAAAATATATATAAATAACTGGTAAATATGCAGAAACATTAATTTATGATAAATATCAAAACACACACTTGATAATATATCTAAATAGCTGATAAATGTATAAAAACATTAATTTATGATACACATCAAAACAGTTACTACCTAATAATATATCTTAAGTTTTCAAAATTATTTTTTTTCAATTATAATTTTGTTTAAATTATGTTATTATAATAATAATAAATTAAATTTAAACAAATTTAAAATAAAAATTGGGTAACAAGTAGTAACCACAATATTCACAACACTTCTATTGCATTTGTTTTAATAAAATAGATGTTAAAAAAACATAATTCATTTCACATTGAAAATAAACACAAAACATATATATATAAATAATTTTCAATATATAAAATAAATTTTTTTAAGCCATTAAGTTAAGTTAAGTTAAAAGCTAAAAATCTCTCTCATATTTTAGACAAAATTATTTAAAAAAAAATCCAGAAAAAATAAATTTATCTATTATTTAAAATAAATGAATATAAAATATATACTCATTCAGTTACATAAATTAAATGATTGATAAATATACATCAAAACACTTTTTTAATAATATATTTTAAATAATAAAATTAACTAAATTATAATTTTATTTAAATTATTATCGGTATTATAAAAAATGAAAATATAAATAAATTTTAAATTATTATCGTTATTATAAAAATTAAAAATATAAATAAATTTTAAAAATAAAAATGGTGTAATACTTTATCACTAAAATAACATTTATTTTAATATTGTATCATAACATTTACTTTAATATTGTATCCTAATACTTATTTTAATATTGTCTACTGGGTTTTAGATAGAGATACATGAGTGAGTTTGGGTATTGGATAGAGATTTATGAGTTTGGATATTGGATAGAGATTTATGAGTTTGGGTAGGATGTTAAGGTACTTTTAGATGTTTAATTGTTGATTCAATTTCTTATCTTATTAAAATTTTACTCTTGAACATGATCATAATATAACCTCATTTTATTAAATTTACATTATATATATATATATAACTCTATTCAAATTTTATTTTTAAACATAAATATATTAAAAATCCATAACTTATTTCACAACCTAAACACAAAAGAAACACTTACTACTATTTCTCATGGAAATGGTCATAGATGAATGACTTAAAGCAATTGAATCCCAAAAATATATCTATTTCTCATAGAAATGGTCATTCATCTATAACTTAAAGCAATTGAATCCCAAAAATATATCTAATATAATAAATTACAAAAACACAATACTTAAACACATATATTGTATTAATGAATAAATATCTTTAAATACATAAAGATCATATACATATACATAATGAATAAATATCTTTGAATAAATAAAGATCATATAAAAAAATAGATACTCCCAACCCAAAAGTTCAGCAAAACTAATCCACTAAAGTTCAGCAAAATCCAAAAAAACCCATAAAATAAAAAGCATTCACATACCCAAAGCACGGCAATCATGTCGTCGTCTTGCAGTTTATCTGAATCCTCCTGCAGCGACAAAAGAACATCCAGAAAATCAGCCTCAGGCGAGTTGCTATCCTTCTTCTTCTTGTTCCACCCACAGCGGTGCTCCTCTATGATACTCTTGACGAACGACCTCACCCGGGGAACGAGTTTGGCACACCGGCGGTGGATCCTGAGCGGATCCAGAGGCCGGAGCCAAGGTAAATGGTCAGCCCAGTTGAACTCGCCCAGCAGTTGAAAGCCCTCCTCGACCATATTCCTCAGCTCCGCCGCAATCCCGCTTGTCACATCAAACCGCTTCCCGAACACGGTCCCCATGATGTTATTCAGCGCGGCTGCTTGTAGATGTGGGCGGAGCTGAACAAAGCCATGGACACAACAGTCATCACGGATGGCTTCCATCATTTTCAGAGCATCAGCCTGGCGGCCGGTCTCATGGGCCACGATTCTGCGAGGCGAAAAGAGGTGCGTAGCCGAGATTCGTCTCAGCGTTCGCCAGTAGTCCCCGCTGGGTGCGAAGCCCATGGCGCGCTCGAACATGAGCTCTCTGGCGGACTGTTTGACTGGCCTGTCAGCAAAACAAGGGGAGCTGAGCAGATCTCGAGCCACGTCAGGATCGGAAGTAATGACAACCGGAGTCGACCCAAGGCTAAACGCCATGAGCTTCGTGGCCCCATAACGAGAGGCGAGCTCAGCAAGATTACGGTGCGCAAGGCCTGTCGTCATTTGCATCAGGCTCCCCACCACGGGCCAGCCTCGCGGGCCTGGAATATGCTTCTCTCCTCTCTTTCTCTTACCCGTCCATGCAACGCCCCCGGGGCTCGAACTGAAGACCGCCAGGGCAACACACAGGACAGCAGCAAGAATGAGGCCGCCAATCCAGCAGACATTCAACACAACGCCTGCCATGGACTGATCCTGGTTTTTGATAATGACAGGTATGGGTGCTAGACGATACAGCCACCATGAGCATATAGCCGAGCTGATGGTAACATCTTCCATTGCAGCTTACAGCCTGAGATTAACACTATTAGACTCTACAATATGGTCTGATAAGTTCACAGAGAACGACTCTCGGATAATAATGTATTGAATCCCATTAAATAATTTAATTTATAAAGGCAGATGCGACACTCTCCATATTGCATGGCGACAATAACGAAACGGAAGAGTTTTTAGTTAAATCTTGATTTGGGTTGTTTAAAGTTTAAATTGAATTTTTTATTCAGTATTTTGATAATTTTTAAGACATTTGGATTGTACAGAGGTAGCAACTAAAATTTTTAAAAATAGATGTCATATCCTAGATATGACACTTTGATAAAATCTAAACATACTTGAATCTTAAAAAATTCACAACTAAAATTTATGATTCCAACAAATCTCTTCCAAACTAAAAATTTACGTTCTACAGATGGCCGAATACGGCCAGGGGAACGGGATGGTGAAATGCGCCTGGCTGAAAATATCTCCTCCTGATTGATGTTGTTGTCACATTTACTTACTACCCAAGGAATGGACTGGAATTACTTGATGCCAAGTGATCGACTGAAGTGGAATTTTTCTATCTGTCCCACCGCTTCTCGTCTCCAGTCTCTCAATGTTTCACGCCGACATCCAATTTCGGGAAATTTTACCAGCCACCCAAATTGCAGTTTCCCAAAGTACATGCTACAATATTTAGTCGGTTGAATTTTCCGTTCCTTTTGGACGACATAACCAAGTAGACGATATTTTGTAAAGTAAATTTGACCATCTACAACATGTATTTTGTCGTTTGTGAAACTTGTACGCTCTGATTCATAAGGTGGGTTGTCTCCCCGGCTATTTTATTTTTGTTAAAAAAAATTGTCTCCTCTCTTTTTCTTGAATAAGAAGATTTCAAATATATGTTATATTATATTAGTATTATTATTTAAATATAATTTAAGCTTATTTTATAAATATATATAAATGTTAATAGTGTAGTTTAAATTTTCTAAATTTTGATTATTTTGTTTAGAATATGGAATTATAAGTTTAAGTCGTAAAATTTACATAATTATAGTATTTTAAGGATTTTTTATTTGGAACATGTAAGAAGAAGGAAAGAAAATATTTTAATTTTTGTGAGGTTAAAGATAGTTTATGGGATATATTGTTTCTTCATCTAGTTGATGTATTTGGTTCTTTTCCTCTCAAGCCTCACAATAACGCTCCTAGCTTCTCGACAACCCCCCGCTAAATAGATTATCCCAAGAGCTAGCTGCCATAATATATGCATAACTTTCCTTATTGTCTTTGACGGCCTCACATTCTAAAATGAAATGCTTTTCTGTTTCCACTTTTCCAGAAGAACAAAAAATACATACTTTTTCCTGCCACACTTTTTTTGGCCTTTACCAGCTTTCACAACAAAGTTTATGAGAATTAGTCCTTAACTGAGCAATAAGAATTTTAGCTCTCCAAGAAATGTTGGCCTCTGTGTATGCTTTTTGTTGATGATTATGAGTGGGATTAAACACTTCATTATAGTACTTTTTCTTTCTCCCTAGCTCCTATTTCACAACAAAGTTTATGAGAATTAGTCCTTAACTGAGCAATAAGAATTTTAGCTCTCCAAGAAACGTTGGCCTTTATGTATGCTTTTTGTTGATGATTATGAGTGGGATTAAACACTTCAATATAGTACTTTTTCTTTCTCCCTAGGTCCTTATCCCAAGTACACTTGTGGAACGTATCTATATCAAAAGTTTTTATCCCTTTACTCTTTGGGACATGTGTTCAAGAAAATACCCCATTTACTAAACCATTTGTTATTTTACTGCATCCAAGTCTTCTTCTTTTTTGCACAATATGTCATTGAAGACAACCTTAGGCCATTTTCCCTCTTCCATTTGCTCAATTTTTTTTAAATACCTTATGAATTGCACCATAGCAATTGCTTCAATAGGAGCAACCCCTGTTTCACTTAACAATATAACATAAGGAACTGCACTTTTAATTTTGAATTTATTTGTAATCAAATGCTTCTAAATTTTCTCAATTTGTTTCCACTGCATGTCAGATGTATTGCTGGCACACAGTTCATAAACATAGAGAACCACCGGAATCGCTAGAAGCCCAAAAAGAGTTTGAGTGGTTTTCGAGTCCCATAACTCTGCCTCTCTACACCTATTTTGAAAAGCATAAAATGTTTTCCAAACCCCCAAAATTATTTTCTTTCTACAACCATCCCACCTTAAATTTTTAGAGGTAATTTGTCTATAGGGGGGTTTATATTTGAATTTTAATAGTGCAGTTTAAATCTTCTAAACTTTGATAATTTTGTTTAGAGTATGGAATTACAAGTTTAAGTTGTGAAATCTAAATAATTATAGTATTTTAAGGATTTTTTTACGGAAATAAATTTATTTGTATAATAAAAAACAAAAAACCATTATCTCACCAAAATTTGTATTCCAATTAAAAAAACCAAAATATAGCATAGTTACATTGTGTCAATATCAAGTTTTAAAATTTATTTATTTATATACTAGCACAACCATAAAAATTAAAAGGCTAGTAAACACCAACTTATAAAAACACTTACATCATACATATTGTAGAATTTCCTGTAGATTCACAAGCTCATGCAATTTACTAAAGCACAAGAATCTTCTTCTACTTTCAACCAGCGGAAGCCAATAGATCGATGAAAACAATATGAACAAGAAGAAGATAAATCAATGGCACATAACACAAGATGTATATGGAGAAAGTCATTGCTCAAAAACCAGCTATTTGTATTGGACATATTAGAAATATGATTGAATATATAAAGCTTGTTCTCACTATAATAATTTCGCACAAGTATGTTCAACTCTCTCAGCTCACAAGCAAGCTCTTGGCAAACACTTAGTCACATTTTCTGCCCTCCAAGCCCCTATTTCCTTACACCCTTGGTCAAATAATTTCGATGAATACAATATGCTCTGCTCAAACTTGAGCTTAACCTGCACAAGTATTTCTTATCCTCCGCCTGATGACTTCCTTTGGCCAATACTTCACCAAATTTCCAAGCCTCCAAGCTTCTAATTCTTTTCACAATTCCTAAAAGAATTAGCCTGTATTTAAAGGGAAATTCCTCATCCATAACTGCCCAATCCAAAATTAGGTCCTTCTCTGATTGCATGCATGATATTTGCAACTCAGTAAATAATACAACTGATAGTACATTGTCCCTACACTCTAGTCTCAACTAGTTCTTTCTCTAAACTGACATGCATGAGTTTCTGATGAGGGAATCTTCAGTTAACTGGAGTAACACTTGTGGATGCACCAATGCACCAACTGAATGTTAATCCTCTATTAGTTCCACAAACAGTTAGAACTAATTTAACTGACCATAACTTAGTAACCTGAGTTATCTAATTACAACTCATAAATAAACTCATTCTGGACCTCTAAAACTTAGGGAGAACATATATATGACTTCCAAAAGACTTCCAACTCAAAATGCCTAAGTTAAATAAGTCAACTTAACTTAGTTAACTATTACAAGTTGCTATGAGAAAAGAATTACAATTTTAATTCACAATTTAATTCAAGGACAAATTAAATTGAAATTTATGGATTCTATTTTTAACATTTCTTGTTGCTATTTTTATCACTCCCTTTCGACAAGAAATGAATTCAATTCGATCCCGATCATGAACCTTTGGAATGTTCTACGTGAAACACTTCTCTCTAGTGTTGTTGCTACAATAACTTCAGAAACAAAAAAACATCCAACTTGAATCAGTATGATGTATCTGTTATCAAAGTCTTTGGTTGTTATTGCCTATGTCGACTGAAAACTCTGCACTTCTGTTGATTAAACCTTTCTGTTTTTTTTCAACCCTTCTCTATGCTCTTCAGTATCTGACTGCTCTAGCCTCTATCACTTTGATCTCTGACTGCATCAATCGCCACTAATTCCTCCTGCTACTATGTACTTTTGGGCTCCCGTAGCAAGGTACAATCCATGAGATAAAACCTCTCAATGGACCCTGCCGAATTTTAGCCCTCCTGGGACTAGCACTTCACATCGCCCCACCTCCCACCTAGAGGTATGGCTGCATGTGCTCCCTCTTCCCACTCGGCTTGAAATTTCCCCCTACTGGAGGTCTCTACATGAGTGGATGTCTCCACTTGGTCTCCTCTCAACTTCTCTAGTTGTGGATGCTCCACAACTTCCTGAAGCTGCGTTTGATAACTTCTTCTTCTGGGGCTGGATGTTGAGAGGTACTTTACTCTCCCTCTCAACTACCAAGTCTCTAATCTTTCCTTGCTCCTAAAGGCTTTGCATGCATCTTGAACCTCAAGAGCATACTGTTCTTGCCCAGTGCATTGATATGTTTCACATGTCCCGTGGCGATGTGTCTAAGGAAAACCTTTCCCTTTCTAAAAATCACATCATAGCCACAGTCTTCCAATACCGCGACTAAAACAAGATTATTCTTTAGTCCTGGAACATACATCACATTTTTTATCTTGAGAGGGGAGCCAGAATCCCTCTGAAAAGTAACTGTGCCCAATCCAGTAGCACTATACCTCCCGTTATCTCCAAAATCTATGTTCTGCTTGAGGTCTTTCTCCTCAAAATCATTAAAGAGATCTCTATTCCCCATCATATGGAATGAGGCATTGTTTTCAAGATACCACACACCTCCCATGACAGTGTTGGCCATGCATGCAATGAGAGTGAAATCAAGTTCGAATTATGAAGCTAGAGCTTCACCTATTTCCACTACTTTCAACTCCTTCTTGCTTACTTTCTTTTGTGGGCAGTTCTTGGCATAGTGCCATGCTTGTGACAATGGAAACACTTGACTTTCGTCAAGTCCATATTCTTTCCGCCCTCCTCGCCTTGGGACTTATTTCCCTTGGTCTTCTTTTCCTTACTTGCTAAGGCAAAATCCTCTTCCACTTCCTTGGAAGAGGTCTCATCTCTGGTGTTCCGTCGAAACTCCTCTTGTACCAAATCTGACCACAGTCGTTCCCAATCTGGCAACTTCCCCCTCCCATTGACAGAGTCCTAATAACTATGCCAACTCTTGGGAATTCCTAGAAGAGCTAGGCTCACCATATCATCCTCAACAGCAGTGATTCCAACACTTCCAAGTTCATCCTGACAATGAGTGAACTTGGTCAAATAATTTGGAATTGAGTCACCTGCCTCCATCTTGATTTTTCGAAGTTTATCTTTTAGTGCCAACTTCATATTATCATTGTTGTTCTAGAAAAGGTCCTTTAATGCTTTCCACATAGCATGCAAAGTTTCCTTTCCATGGAGACTCGAGACAATGTGGTCTCGAACTCCCTCAAGGATTATCTGCCTCGCCTTCGCCACACGCTTCTTCCATTCGGCCAAATTTTGTGCATCCGATGTTGTTGGCTTAGGAATTTCTTGATCAACAAATTACTTTAAGCCATTATCCTCTAGCGCAACCTCTATTTTGTCCCTCTAGGCTATAAAATGCGAGCTGCCTTCCAAGGCATACTCGAGTCGCAAACCGTAGAACACCATCTACTGATCCTGAAGTATGTATTGCAAATTCAAATTTCACCTATAACCTAAAAATCAAAACTTCGAAATCTCCTCTAGTATATTGTTCTCGACTTTAATACCATGTAGAATTTCCTGTAGATTCACAAGCTCATGCAATTTACTAAAGCACAAGAATCTACTTCTAATTTCAACCAACAGAAGCCAATAGATCAATGAAAACAATATGAACAAGAAGAAGATAAATCAATGGCACATAACACAAGATGTATCTGGAGAAATCCATTGCTTAAAACCTCGTTATCTATATTGCACATATCAGAAATATGAGTGGAGATACAAAGCTTGTTCTCACTAGAACAATTTTGCACAAGTATGCTCAACTCTCTCAGCTCACAAGCAAGCTCTTGGCAAACACTTAGCCAATCCTTCTGCCCTCCAAGCCCCTATTTCCTTGCACCCTTGGTTAAATAATTTGGACAAATACAATATGCTCTGCTCAACCTTGAGCTTAACCTGCACAAGTATTTCCTATCCTCCGCCTGATGACTTCCTTTGGCCAATACTTCGCCAAATTTCCAAGCCTCCAAGCTTCTAATTCTTTTCACAATTCCTAAGAGAATTAGCCCGTAATGGAAATTCCTCATCCATAATTGCACAATCCAAAATTAGGTCCTTCTCTGATTGCATGCATGATATTTACAACTCAGTAAGTCATAAATTGATAGTACATTGTCCCTGCACTCTAGTCTCAACTAGGTCTTTCTTTGAACTGACATGCATGAGTTTCTTATGAGGGAATCTTCAGTTAACTGGAGTAACACTTGTGGATGCACCAGTGCAACAACTGAATGTTAATCCTCTATTAGTTCCACAAACATTTAGAACTAATTTAACTGACCAAAGCTTAGTAACCTGAGTTATCTAATTACTACTCATAAATAAACTCATTCTGGACCCCTAAAACTTAGGGAGAACATATATATGACTTCCAAAGGACTTCCAACTCAAAATTCCTAAGTTAATTAAGTCAACTTAACTTAGTTAACTATTACAAGTTGCTATGAGAAAAGAATTACAATTTTAATTCACAATTTAATTCAAGGACAAATTAAATTGGAATTTATGGATTCTATTTTTAACATTTCTTGTTGTTATTTTCAACATATATCTCACATTGTCATGATTAAAATAAATCATAAAAATGAATTGAATTATAACCTTATTATTATTATTATAAAAATATTTAATACATGAGTTAAACATATATACATTTAAAAAAACATGAAACAAGAATCTTAACCATGGAGATTCACCAACACTTTACCATGGAAATTAAAAAGCTTTGTTACAATACCACTTCATACTAATACCACATGCCCAAAAAAAACATAACTAATGTTCATGTGACCTTTTTTTAGTAGATTAATTCAAAAGGGTAGAAAAAGCATAACTAATTTTGAGATAAATCTAAACCTTTGATTTGTGATTACTGTTAGGAATAGTTTAGAATATTTCGAGGAGGTTAAATCCCTACCATCAAGCTAATAATTATTGATAAATAAATTAAAATTGTGGAAGTTCTATGATTAAAATAAAAATAATCAAATAAATTGAAAAATAGTGTGAAAAAATCTTAAAATATTGTTATAGTGAAAAAGTGAATCATTAAGAAACCTCTTTAAGAGGAAAACCTCTTATTACAATATATCATAGATATATGAGTGAAAGCCATAATATGACATATTAAGCAACATACTCAACTAGTATCAAAGATAACCAATAATTTATCCCAATGAAATGTAAACATGGTGTTCAAGTGTGGCTTTATAATTTCACTATTGATTTGGACTGCTCCTTTGGTTCCTTCTTCTTGTTATGCTACTCTAATATCTCCATTCATTGTCTCTAGTCCCCGAATACCTATATGCTATGTGCTTTTCTATTTCCATGTTGGTCCATAGCGAGTTTGTTGATGTTGCTGACTTTTCCTTAATCAATTTTGTTACACAAGCGGTGTGGTTGGAAATATTTATCAACCTTAGCAATTGGTTCTTCTTTCTTTAACTATTCAACATATGGTTCATTTGAGAAATTCAACTTTGTATATTCTTCTTTAATTTTTATGCCCTACTTGGGGTTCTCCTTCGGGTGCTTTTGTAGACTCTTCTTTGAATTCAACTTGAAACTCTTCCTCTGATGTGTTTGTAGGTAATATAATTAGTTTCTTTGTAAGGATTTCTTCATGTGCCACCTTTGGCCCTTGTGGTTGACAAAGAGAAATACTTTGTGATGTTTTGTTTTCTTGCACCAAAAATTCACAATCTTCTTTTGCACATTAATATTAAATTGTATCAGTTGAGTCCATCCAAAGATATCCAAGAACAATATCAACACCATTTATAGCTATAACATGAAAATAAAAATGAAAAAAATTATATCCACACTAACCTTCAAAACTTTTAAAATTTGAACATTCTCACCGTCAATCTTTATGCCTTGGATATGCTTTTCTAGGACTTGCAATCTTTTAACCAAGTCAACATTGGTGAGATTATTCTTCTAGCTAGGTTTAATAGAAATAATGATAATCTGTTATTGAAGACATCCTTGAACCTTTAATAGGAAGTTATCACAACAAAATAAACCCTTTACGACTATCTTGATACTTTTTCACAGAATGAGAACTATCTCAAAACATTATTTCATATGCTCCATTTGAAAGTGCACTCATCTTGCCACAACCACCCTATTGGAAACAACATCTTTAAAAAAAAAGGTCTTTATCAGGTTCTTCAATCTTTGGAAATATTGACTTCTTTTAAATTTATTTTTCAATACCATGACCATGATATTTTCTTCTAAAAGGCATTGTGATTCGGAAAAAGTTTAAAAGTGAATTATAATTTTGAAGAAATAACTTACTTTTCAATGGGCGTGACTAGGGTTTTTATGCAACAAATTTGGAAAAACCAAAATCATGAAATTTTAAATAATGTCCTCAAATTTCTTAGCCACTCCACATATATAGAACTAATTTGAGGGAAATATAAGTACTTTTTCAAAATATATTTTCTCTACCATGCTTGTGGATATCATTGAAAAACCTTCATATACTTGATTTTAAATCACTGATATATGCATTTTCTTAACCCTATTTTTAAAGTTTTTGTTTTTATTTTTTATTTTTTTATAGACATTTTGTTAAGAGGAACCCAAATTTGAAATTGGTTTTTTTACATTATATTAAAAAAAAAAAAGAAAAAAAAAAAAGTTATAGGAATGGATATGAATGCCATGGACTAATTTCCACTTTAAAAAGATTGCAAAAGGGAAAAAAATACCTCTTCCCATTTCTTCTCCAATAAAGGGCTCTAATACCACTTGTAGTAAAACTTGATATACAAAAGATAAATATAAACCCTTCCTTTATAATAAACAAATTCATCCATACAATAAATAACATAACAATATAGAGAGAAACTTTAAGCTAGAGTAGCACTATCAAATACTCCTTTTGGAAGGAATCACTCCATAAGCCATTCTTGCTACAGTACAATCCTCAATGTATTCAATAAAATGATACTCATGCTTATAAATTTTTTCTCATAAGTATTATTTCTGAAATACTCCAACTATTGGAGATCGGTCAGAGGAAAAATACAACCTTTATTGATTTTCCATTAATCTAAGCATACACATATATACAATGATGTCATGACCTTTGGTTTCAACTTCGAAGGTTCAATGCCACTTCTTATTCTAATGGTTCGTATTTCTCGTATTTACATATTTACAAAATATGCATAATTCATCTATCCCTAATTATTAGGTGTCTAACATTCCCCCTCACAATTCTAGGTGGTATTTGTGGGTCCACGTAGAGAGATGAAGGACAAATAATGGTTGAATGTCCTCTGTAAATACATTATTTTTCATATGGCTACAAACTATATGGTTGGAAGACGCTAATGAATTCTACTAGATGATGTTTTAAATATGACCATAAAACAATCTCATAGAAACCTTAGGTCTTCTACTAAGTGGTCGTTTAAGAATGACCACAAACTGGATAGTGTTGGACTATGGCTCTTGCTACATCTATGAGTCTGGAATTCCAAAATTTCAATACAGAAAAATGTAGTTATCGGATTCAAATGCTTTGGTTTTTGCCAGGTCTAATGCTTTGTCACCATCTTCTTTCTAATTTTGCTTCTCCTTGATATCATCCCAAGTGATTCTATATGTCTTCACATTTTTTCCATCTCTTCCGCACCAATCACATTGAAGATCATACCCCTTTCTTTGTTTACTACCTTTTCCTCTAAAAGAGTCATTTGATTGATTTTTCCATTTCTGAGCAAGGCACATAATTTCTTCAATGGGATGCAATGTATTCTTCCTCCCAAAATATGTCTTGCATTCTAAGGCTCTATCCACTAGAGAGTCAAATGCGATAGACTTCATTTGGCCACTAGCTTGCAAGGTTCAAGTTGTTTTGATTCTGTAGGGTAAAAAGCCTTGATGAATGTTGTGAGGGGAATTCTATCTTCACTCAAGTGGCATATATTTCATGCATGATGGCTTTAGTATTAGAGGATAAACTCATGGGATCATCATCATTCAAATCTAGGTTGAAGAAATTTAACAATAGTTGTACAAGTTCCAATTTTGAGTGAGAGTCATACAAGTCCTTTAACTTCCTAAGGTTCCATGTGAATCATAAATGTGAACAATATGGTGGTTTACCTCTTCACTTACTTAATCACAAAGATAAGAACATGAGATTTTTTTGTCTTTTTTCTTCCAAAAGAGAAGCTCTTTATCTGAGATAGGATTTTTAGGCTCACTAGGCTTCTTCTACACTTCTCCTTCAACCTCTTCTTTAAGGTCTCCTTCACATATCCAATCCCACAAATAATTGAAAATCGACATTTTTTTGATATTTTGAACCATTTTGAGTAGTTTTCTTTGTTGGTCAACACCACACCAAGATGAGAGAATGCATATTTTCTACTAGAATTTTGAGCTATATATCATTAAGAGTAGGATTTTGTTGTTCATAAAAGACATAGAATAATGATACTAGAAAGAATGCAGTAACACTTTTCAAATATGCAGACTTCAAGAAATAAAATCTATCTTAAACTTTGTTCATGTATATCCTCTAGAAAAAAAATATCTTATATATCTCATAAGATTGAATCTCCTCTACCCTTTGGCCTTTATGGTGGACGTGAGGCATACCAAAGATGAAGAATAAAAGAACAAATTAGAGATGGAAACACCCACAGGGTGTTGCACACAATATCATGTGTGCATACTTCCAACAAGACCTGTGGCTTCAAATAACAGTGGCATAGAACTAAGGAAATAACAAATAATCCATAGATTTGAATCTTGTTGACTCTAAACTTATAATCTCAAGATGGGTCGACAAGTCCAATAAAATTAAGGTTAGGAGGAGGAGGAGTTAAAGGTTGTTCATTTAGGCCTCATCCTAAATCCATACTTTTTGATGCTAGCACTACCTCAACCTCGATTGTTGTTTCTTTTTCCACATATGGATCTCATGGTTTCTCGTCCCATGGAGGATGTCCCACTCTTGGCTCCTCTGATGAGATTCAGATGGCTAAAAAAAAGATATAATCAAATATTGCTATTAATGAATAAATTTTGGGTTATGGCGACATCAATTTACAAGCATAATCTCATATTTAATATGTATCTAGACAAGGACATGGGCCACAACAGAAGCAACAACATAGAGGTGAGGGCATTGGTCGGTTGGAGTGTTGGACATGTGGTGAGGAGCACCTTAGGAGAGATTGTTCGCAACATCAGGGTGGAAGACTTAAGATATACAGTGCATAGGAGGCGCAGACTATTGGGGATGTTGGTCAAAGTATTCCATGTATCTATGCAGTAGTGGACAACGGGAAAGCAGAACGCCATGCATCTATCATTGAGATGGATGGTAAGATTTGTGATCAAGTTATTTCTATTTTGATTAACCATGGATCTAATTATAGCTATGTTAGTTCTAACTTGATGGATTGTGGTTTGAATAAGGAGTTACATGCAGAGTCTTGGTTAGTGCAGTTAGCTATAGGTATGAAGAAGCGAGTTCATCATTTGGTAAGAGCTTTCACATTTGACTTAAATGGTATGCCTACAACAACCCATTTGAATGTATTACCGTTGGGTTCATATAATATGTTATTGGGCATGGATTATTTGTATCTTCATAGAAACAAGGTTGACTACTTGACAAGGCCATTGAATGTGTTGATGACAATGGGGAACCAAGAGTCTTCCAAGGTAAGAAGAAGGCCACATCAGTTAGGATGGTGAAATATATGCAAGCAAAGTGTAGCTGCAGGAAAGGGTGCAAGATAGTTGCAGTACACATTTCTAGTGATAAGGGTAAAGAGGTTGAGGATGCAGATGTGTTAAACAGGTACTCAGTGTTGCAGCAGTTCAAGGATGTATTCCCTGAGGACATTATAGATTTTCCAACTCACAGGGAGGTAGACTTTTTGATTGAGTTAGTGCCAGGGGCAGCTCTAGCGTCGAAAGCACCTTACAAGATGAGCACGCCTAAGTTGGTTGAGTTGAAATTGCAACTGAAGAAAATGTTGGACAAGGGATACATTAGGCTAAGTGTATTACCTTGGGGCGCACCAGTCTTGTTTGTGAGGAAGAAAGTTGTTACCCTCAGATTATGCATTGATTACAGATAGTTGAACAAAGTGACTATAAAGAAACAAATATCCTTTGCCAAGGATTGATGACTTGTTTGATCAGCTAAAGGGAGCAAAAATGTTCTCGAATATTGACTTGAGATCGAGATACCGTCAGGTACACATAAAATAGGAGGACATTTACAAGACTACATTTATGACTAGGTATGGGCATTATGAATTTGTTGTTGTTCCATTTGGCTTGACGAATGCTCCAACTACATTCATGTTTTTTATGAATACTGTGTTGTGTCCATATTTTGATAATTTTGTTATTGTGTTCATTGATGATATACTGGTATATTCTAAAAATGCGGAAGAGCATGTCGAGCACTTAGTAGCAGTATTGAGATTGTTGAGAGAGCATCAGTTATATGCTAAGCTCAGAAAACGTAGTTTCTTTCAGATTGAGGTGCACTACTTGGGACATGTTGTCTCCAAGGAAGGCATTGCGGTAGATCTAGAGAAGATAAGGGCCATCATGGAGTGGGTAGATCCTAAGAGTGTGGATGAGGTGAGATCTTTCATTGGTCTGGCGGGCTATTATAGGAGGTTCATCAAGAACTTCTCACAGATTTCTTATCCTATCACATCATTGCAGAGGAAAGGTAAGAAGTTCGAATGGACCAAAGAGTGTGAGGTTAGATTTGAGCAACTTAAGCAATTGTTAACACATGCACCATTGCTAAAGATTGCAGATCCGGACAAAGATTTCGTAGTATGTACATATGCTTACAAGAGAGGACTTGGTGGAGTCCTTATGAAGGATGGACAAGTGGTATGTTATGAGTCTCAGAAAAAAAAAAAAAAAAAAAACGTGCAGGAGAAAAACTACCCAACACATGATCTCGAGTTAGAAGTGATTATACATGCACTGAAGACGTGGAAAAACTATCTTCTTGGTAGGCAGTTTGTGCTTATGATTGATCACATTAGGTTGAGATGTTTATTCGACCAGGTGAATTTGAATACCAAGCAGGCTAGATGGTTGGCCATGATCAGCGAGTTTGACTTCAAGATCAAGTACATCAAGGGTAAAGAAAATAGGATGGTAGATGCTCTCAGCATATGGGTACAGGTACATCGCTTGGCAGGTATGAGATCCTATGGGATGGACTTACAAGATAGGATCTTGCAGGTAGGATGTCAGGTATATGGAGATTGTGCACAGGTTGCACTAGGGTGATAGTATAGGTATAGGTACAGGTATAGGTGCAGGTGCAGTTACATGTAGTGGTACAGGTGTAGGTGGCAGCAGAGGTGCAGTCACAGGTACAGGTGTAGGTGCAGGTTCATAGGGCATGGACTATTGTCTTACAATAGAGGGATTGGTCAGGTTCCAAGACAGAATATATGTACCGGATAGTAGGAGTTCAAGAAGGTGATCTTGAGGGAGTTTCATGTGAAACCTTATTCAGGTCACCCAGGTTATCAGAAGACACTCACAGCGTTGAAGGGATATTACTATTTGCCGAATCTAAAGAGGGATGTAGCAAATTTTGTGGCGATATGTTTCGACTATCAGTGAGTGAAAGCATAGTGAAACATCTAGGTGGACTACTACAATTGATCGCTATTCCCGAGTGGAAATGGGCAGTCATTTCCATTCATTTCATCACAGGGTTTCCGAAGACAGTGAAGCAACATGATTCCATCATGGTCATTGTAGACGGTTAACAAAGGTTGTACACTTTGTTCTAGTAAAGTCTACATTCTCAACTAGTGATGTGGCGCCATGTATTCATCCGAAACGTGTTTAGATTACATGGTGTTCCAAAGAAGATTGTGTCAGACAGGGATGCGAAGTTCACTTCCAAGTTTTGGAAGGAGTTATTTGCAAGTTTGGGCACCGAGTTGGCCTTCAACACAACTTATCATCCCCAGATGGATGGATATACATATAGGTTCAACAGGATATTAAAGGACATGTTGAGGATGTATGTGATGCATCAATAGAGGAAATGGGAAGAGTATCTCCCTTTGGTCGAGTTTTCATACAACAACAATTATCAAGAGTCACTAAGGATGAATCCTTTTGAGGCATTATATGGGTGAAGTTGTAACACTCCCATTAGTTGGAGTGATCTGGTTAGCAGAGTATTGATTGGACCAGGTATGTTGGCAGGCATGGAACAGGAGATGCAGGTGATCAAGAAGAATCTCAAAGAAGCATGGGATAGGTAGAAGAGTTATGCAGACAGGAGCAGATTTTTCAAGGAGTTCCAGGTTGGGGAACAGGTGTACTTGCGCATCAAACCAAAGAAGAGCTACTTGCGGATTGGATCATGTGCCAAGTTGGCACCATGGTTTTATGGACCCTTCAGTGTCATTGAGAGGATTGGGCCAGTAGCCTATCGACTTGAACTACCTCCGACAATGAAAGTCCATGATGTTCTCCATGTATCTTAAGTATGTTAAGGATGTTGATTATGTGATTGACTTGTTTGTATTGCAGGTGGAAACAGATGGATAATTCCAGCCAGAGCCTCAGTGTATATTGCAGAAAAAAGTTCTCATGCTCTAGAACTGAGAAATAGAGCAAGTTAAAGTGCAATGGAAGCACTTTGGGCCTGATGAAGCTACATGGGAGATGGCGGATCAGATGCGGGCCATGTATCCTTCCTTGTTTTCCAATTGAGGCAAAGCATCCTTGATATGGTGGTTTGGTGTTTTCTTATGGTGGTTTGGTGATTGCTTATGGTGGTTTGGTAGTTGCTTTATGGTGGTCTAGTATTTTCTTATGATGGCTTGGTATATGATTCATGGTGGTTTAGTATTTGCTTTATGTTGGTTTAGTATATGCTTTAGGATGGTTGATATATTCTATATGATGTTTTGATATATGCTTTATGATGTTTTGATATATGTTATATGATGTTAGTATATGTTTGATATATGTTTTGGTATATGATTTTGCATATGTTTTGGTATATATAATTTTGATGATGTTTCTATATGTACACTTGTGTATGGATGTAAATACTATAACGAGTTGTCTTATAAAGCTCCACTATGATGTATGGGTGTCATGTTATTATGGTTATGTTATTATGCTATCATGTGGTTATGTTATCATGATGTTATGATTTCATATGGATTGGCACTCAGCAACATGATCATTGTAAATACCATAATGAGTTGTGTTATAAAGCTCCACTATGCAGTATGTTGTCATGATTCTCAACCAATCTATGGTCGGGTGGAATGTGTTAGTCCCATCACTAGTTGGTTCATTGCATTGATTAATGATAAATTCATTCCATTGAGGTTAATGTGTAAATGTACTGATCTATATGTGGATTTTGATGGCTGATATGTTTATTGTAATTATGTTCCTATTATGTTGGTTATATGTACATTTTATGGAAGCAACTATGTTTGGCTCTTAGCATGTTTTTACTTGTATTTGATTGGATATTGTGTCTATGACCTAACAAGTGATAATGTAGCAAATGACATGAGGAAACAATAGTTCATGGAGATTCTCAGATAAGTAAGAGATACCTACACTTAACTCTGTTGTTTACACCTGTAGGTTACATGTCGATGATATGTTTGATGAAATGCTTGTCATGGCTAGTAGGGGTTTGGTTAAGGCCTTGATCAAATATTTACTTTTGCATCATTGTTTCCCTGTATCTTACTTAATTTTGAGCTTTCATTCCATTCTAGGCAGTGGCCTGGGCTCTAGGCTTGAAAAATTGGCTCAAATCCTAGGTTCACTGGCACATAACTGGAAAGTTTGGACCACACTTGCTAGTAGGCAGGCCTATGAGAGTGACTTTAGGTCTCTGGTAGCTTCCTTGCCCATAGCATGAGAGCGAATGAGCCTTAAATTGTCTAGAAAAAAAGTGGGACCTAGGAACAGGTTGTCTGAGTGGCTTATTTGTCTCCTGAGGGTTTTGTTGATGGTGTTGTATCACTGTATGTGATGTTCTGTCGATTCCACTTCCTTAAGGTTAGCTAGGAGGTCAAATCTGATCATAGTAGCCTCTCGTCTCATGTTTACCCCAGTTGGCATGGTTACTTGGGTGGATGTGGGAGGAGGGTGTTACAGAGTGGTATCAAAGAATGGTTCAACTCTCTGATTGAATGGGTTGAATGTGTGTCAGTTATGCATGCATGTCAGTTGCATGTGTGTATCTTACAATTATATACTTGTTGTGTTTGCTCAATGATGGATTAGGGTTGTAGTATGGTTATCATGGAGAATTTGATGTTGATTTTATGAAGTGTAATTGAAATGGGTATGTGACTGACTGTATATGGTTATTTGTAGCTTACATGTTGATTTTATGTCACCTACTTACATCCTTGTATGTTAGGTTACTATTTTGATTACGTGCATCAGTCTTGTAGGTCGATTACAAGAACTAATCAATTATGTTCGAATACATGCAATTATTCGTATTTGTAGTTGTCTAGGCATTACTTATGCATATTTTCAGTTGCATGTAGCAATGTGTACAATGGAGTAATGGTTGTTGTCATGCATGAGGTCATAGAATGCACTATTGATATGGTCTTGCATCGATGACTAGATCCTAGTTAAAGTGATATTTATGTGTTGATACATTTATTTTGTATGTCTATATGTTGTTATGATTATGTGATACATGTATCATGCTGATTTGGTGATCTTGCAGACAAGGTATCCTCCCCAAGCTAAACTAAGGTAGGTCAATTTATTGTGATTTAGTTTATCTCACATATTATACATTGTAGGAAGAAAGAGATGAAATGGCTAGCAAGATGGTTGACTACAAAGACTCTCCCTATGTATCCGAAGAGCAGTATGGTGTTGGGAATCCTTCCGATTTGGCAGTTACACTGAGAAGCTTGAAGGAATAGATAAGTATTTTTAAGGCAGCTAATGACTGAATCATACAGGCACAAGAGAAGCAAGCGGAGGTGTTGTAGTGGCTATAACCACCCTCCAAAATTTTGCCTTAGCTTTGTTTTGGAGCCTCCTTACCAACCTTTCACAACACCTTGTCTTTCTTCATCAAGTACACAAGCTTCAGTGTTTTTCTTGCACAAGGATAGCTTGTTGATCAAATATTGATGCATTCCCCTCACAGTTTGATCACTGAGACTTGGTCCAGCTGCAAGCTGAGCAACTCTCCCAAGAAATTGCATAATTCTAGTAGGCAACCAGCCTTCCCTCCAGAAATTATGTAATTTTGTTTGGCAACCTGCTGGGCTCCATAATTGCGCAATCCTGCGAGTCAGGCTTCACCCAGAAAACTGTGCAGTCCTTCCTAGAAGGCCTGCTCAGCCCAGGAATTGCGCAATCTTAGGTAGCAATCAGCTTCTCTGCCGAAAAATTGTGCAAATCTCCTAGGTAGCCAGCCCAGCTCCCATCCATAAATGCGCATTTCGTCCAAGCAGTTGAGCAGCCTCATGCATGAGAAATTGGGTTGACCAGTTATACCCGGGACCAAGGAAACTTGACTTGCATGCATGACTTGCTTTTTCCCAGAATAGCAAAATCCAACATGCAAAAAGAATCCCATGATTCAAGGAGATATTTTTAGCAGCTGGAGGTTACATGCAAAGTTCATTTTAGAAACTTTCCTCCAAGTGTCGCTTTTTCCTAGATTTGTGGCATGCGCGTCATGAGCTCAAACTTATTTATTCAACACAACGGAACTCATTCTTTCACATCAATATTGGATCTCTGACATCCCACATCATATCTACGACTCTTCGACACATCCGACTCATCTATTCATGGGTAAGTGGTTTCAACTTGTCTTTTTCAGTATTTCTGTCACTTTTTGTGTTTTTGCTTGTGTGAGGGTTGTTTGCTTGATTTCTTTGAGCGCTTGTTGTCGTTTACATGCATACTAGCTTGTAATAGCATCATTTCAATTTTCGTTGCTATCTCACTGTTGTCGCATGAATGAAACTATTTTGCACGAATGGTCATAGATTGGACGACTTGCTTCACCCACATGCATTTTGATCTGTTTACTAAGTCTTTCCTTCAATGTTTTCATGCACGATAAATCACTTCTTCTTTCACTTATTGTCGCCATGCATTCACTTTCAGATTTGCTTTCAATTTCCCATCGACGGGTCTGGGCAGCCTTGGCCTGGACTCTGCCTCACCTAGACAACATTGCGCAATTTGGATAAGGAAGGCTCTGTCTTCCTCTCCAGAAATACACATTTCTGCCTAGGAACTGTCCTCTAGGACTGTTTTGCGCATTTCTAAGGGACAGTGATTGCTGGCCTAGAAAATTGCGCAATGCAGTCCCTGAGCCTGCAGTCATTGCCAGCTGGAATTATGCATTACGCAATCCCATCAATCAGCAGTCAGCCTAGATTGCACATTGTGCAAATCCAACAGCCAGTCTTGCCTCCCTGATAGTCCAGACCGCCTTTTGCGTAGTTCTTATAGCCAGTCACCCAGCCTCCTAAAATAAATTGTGCAATCTTTGCCTATCATTCCCCAAGTATGTGTTAAGTCATTCCCCAAATTTGCTTTGGTTTTCGCTGACAAATTTCTTGCCATGCATGTTGCTTTGTCTCCAGATCTTTCAGGTGTTCATCCACCTCTTAGTAGTATAGGATCAATGGCCTCCAAGAGAGCAGGATCCAAGGACACTAACGGAAGTGCAACTGGAGCAGTAGTTGAGCAGGTGTTTGCATGTCTACCGATCTATGAAGATACCAAGTTGTTTCTAGACAAGGACATCAGGAAGTAGCTTGGTTGAAATATGTCATGCAGGAAGTAGCATATCACATCTCGGCAGGATTGATAGCTAGACTGCTCTTCCGTTACATATTAGGTTATATGAGATCCGAAGTTTCAAGAAAGTGGATGTCGAATCAGAACTAATGAAGAAGAATACATTCAACCTTCGAAGCTACAATCAATATGACTGTTTAGTCAATTTAGTGTTTCTAAATTGATGTCATTAATTGTCAACCCGGGGCTCGTAAGCTGATGAAGTGAAGGTGTACTATATGTACTTAAGAAACCTCTTAGAGCTTTTTGTCGTTTGGGGTGTTGTTTGTGGTTAACTTATCTTCCTAAGATGGAGTGATGATTTTATAAACAGATGAGTGATAGTGTGTGTAAGGTGAATTCTAGATGAGTGAGGGTGTGTGATTGGTGGTTTCTAACTACTTGCTGAAAAGGAAAAGCTTGAAAGAAATAAATAACTTGAAATGAACTGAAAGCAAAGAACCACTTTCTAATGGCACTAGACACCATTCATGCTGCTGCAAATAAAAGGTAAGAAAATCACTTTAAAAACCAATGATAATGTTTATCTCTTCCTAACTCTCTGCTTCTAACACATAGTACTGTGTAAAACACGATTAGGAAGTAGCTAGAGATGAGTTTAAAAAGTGATCAAAAATGAGAAAAATCTACTTTAAAGACTAGTTATAATGTTCAGCTCTTCCTAACTCTTTGCTTCTAACATATGGTACTATGTAAAGCACGATTAGAAAGTAGTTAAAGATTAGTCTAAAAAGTACTCAAAGCTAGCTGAAATTTATTAGTATTCTGATCTCTAAAAGATGAACAATTTGTGATAAAGAGACCATCAATATGTTAGCAGACAACTTTGAGAAACTAAACTAGAAATCAGCTATGAAAATAAAGTAAAGGCAGCAACTTTGAATCTGTCAACTGAAAATGCCATCAGATATAAAGCAAATACATAAAGACAAAAACAATCCCGGGTTAAAAACCTGCAAAAGAACAATACTGATCAGTTTAAGTGAATGCTGCAAATGAAATGACAATGAAAGTGAATCAAGCTGTACATGTTTCAAAGAAAAGGAAATGCTAAATGGAAAATAAGGAAATAGCAAGAATATGAACATAAAATACTATACAAGGGCGGTCATGAACGGGGGCCCTCCATTCATACAACCCAAAGAAGACTCAAGGATTTGAAAACGTCAGAACAACACTGTCTTCTATTACTCCATATGCAGAAAATTACAGTCAAGAGTGCTAGAACAGCACTATCAAAACAGAGTCTTGAAATGCACTAAAATTATAACAAGTTTATAAAACACAGCAACTAAAAAGTAACATTAAGCGTACACAGACGCTAGTTTTTATAGGCATCTAAACGATTGCCTAATGCGTAAAGCTAGAAACTGAAAATTAACTAATCTGTCATGCGTAATAAAGGTTCAGCAACACGTCATGAGCCTCGTGGATGAGCTGGAGGTTTTGGTCGTTATGGGAATTGAATCCAGTGTTGGATTATGTTTCCCACAACCTGCGTAACACGAACAAATCACCAGTTGCATTGACGTGACCCAACAGCTTACGCAACACCGTTTAAGCTGCCTTTGTTGACTGTGGCTTGACCCTCGTTGACCGGAGGTGTAGATGATGTGGCTGACCGAACCAATAGCACAGGAACCTTGAGCACCTTTATTCCCACGTGCCCATGTGGCTCGTTTTGCAAAATGACACGTGGAACCTTGAGATTAACAAAAAGGCTGCGGAATCATCAGATGGCTGCGGAATCGCTGAATGGCTGCGGAATTGCCAGACAGCTGCGGAATCTCTGCAAATATGTCAAAATCTAAACAAAACAGTCACACATTAGCAAAGTTCACTTAATCATGCTTAAAGACATCAAATGTAATGATCTGGGTAGGAAAATAAGGCAAAAGAGAGAGATGAGTGAGGGAAAACTGTAGGTAATGATGGATAATCAAGTGCAAGTTAGAGGCTCTACATACCCCCACTACGAGGGTGTTGCATGTCCTCATGCAACGAAAACATTGTTCAATCCACCTGCTGAGATGCCTCTGCTAAGACATCTAGCCTTCTCTTCTTCCTCTGTGTGGCCACATTGACTCTTGGTCTTTTCATCAAACATCTGAATTTTAAATTGATCAAAGCTCTGTTTAACTTCCTGCATCTCTTCTTGAGCTTTTTGTTTTCCTTTTGGCAAAGGCCCATATGAAGCATGGTATTATCTTGGATCATCTTGTCCACATTGCTCTGTTCCTTCAGTCTTTCATTTTCTTGTTTGATGTGGCGATTTAGTACCTCTAGCTCAAATACTTCTTGCTTCAGTGATTGAACTTGCTGCTCCAAAGGTTGAACAGTGCTTGGACCAGCAGCTGCTTGTTCTAACGTCTCCAGGTAATTAGAAACTTTCTGCTAATCTGGGTCAACCTCTGGTGACTTCTTTGGACTAGGCTCATACTTAAATTCGGATCCATGTTCATATTTAGGTTCATGCTCAAAAGGACTTTCCTCACGTGGAGGACTGGTCTCAACATACTCAGTGTGTGGAAGGCTTTTCTCAAAGTCAGGTCTTGTAGCAACCTTTTCAGGTGTGCTCAAGTCAATGATGAGTGGCTTTTTATCCTTTGTGGCCCCCACTTTGTCTTGTATCCTTCTGCTCCTTCTCACGGTGGTGATGTTCTGCTTTTCTTTTTGTGCTTTTTGCTTTTGTTTTTCCACCTTCTTAGAAAGGGCAGTTTCATGGAGTTGGGCCAACCTTTGTGCTAAGGGCTGAGTATCTTCTTCACTGGAATTTTCAGGAGTAAGGTAAGTTTCTTGGGCTGCAGCTTTGCCTTTATCTTTCTTTTGTTTCTTCCTACTCTTTTCTCTTTTGAGCAACTTCTTGGGAAAGTTCTGAAAGGGTTTCTGTGATGATTCTTTGGGCTATTTGATCAATGTTCAGAGCAGGCTCAGGGTCGATTTCATGTTCAGAATGATGTACATCAATTTCTTCTTCAATCTGTTCTTGGACAGTTTCCTCTTGGACAACAGTTTCAGGGGTAGCCTCTTCTCTTTTTCTTCTACTCTTTCTAGGCACAGAGGTTTCTCCTGCTTCTTCAAAATGGTTTCTCACAAGAAATCTCTCCCAGGTATCTCTTTTTGCTTTCAACTGTTCCTCAACTAGCATTTTAACAAGACCATGATGATACAGATGTGGTTCAATGTTTCTTGGGTTCCTTTGGACAATTGAACACATTTTTCTAAGACTTGAGAGTAGAAAATATGGAAGGTTAATATCATCTCCTAAGAAATGCATCATGACTTTGGCATGGTAAACATATAAAACTCCAAACCTTCCCTCACAAGTAAAGAATTTTTGCACTAATAAAAGTAAAGTTGTCCATTCTTCCTTGACATAAGTAACAGGAATCCCTTTTGTAAAAATGCTGGTATCCATACCTGGATTCTTTAAGATTTGCTTCCACTGTTGGTCTTGTACTGATCTGTTTTTAAACCATCTTTCTCCAGTTTGTGGGAGTGAAGTGGCCTGTACTATACTGCTCTCAGTGACTGTAAACTTTAGGTCCCCTATCTCCACTTGATTGTCTTTGTCTCTAAAGGAACGTGCAAAGGCCTTCGTAACCTCTTTGTGGTAACCTCTGAATTTCTAGATGCATTGGAGCCAGTTTGCTTTCTGCAAAGCCTCTTTAACTTGAGGATATCCCTCCAGAAATTTTGAACCCTCTGGTTCTGCTCTTAAGAGTTTACCCATTGGCTCTACGGCTCTGTTCTAAAACTTTTGGAAAAAAGGTTACACGGCTTCAACAGTGGCCTTAACTCAGTAAATTTACGGCTCTAATGTAACAGCCGTAACATACTTTCACTGATAATCAGAATTAGCAGAGAGGAAGAAGTAAAACAGAGTATGGCTAAGGTAGCAGCGTAGTGAGCACAGCGGAATAAGGGAACTGTGGAAATGAAACAGCGTGAATGGAATGATACGAGAGTAGGAGGGTTATGAACTGATGGGTAGAAACGGTTAGGTCCTTAGGCTTCGGTCATAGATTTACACTTGGCTGCGGGATTATGACGTAGAGAGACGTAGTACAGTAGTCTACGTCACTTAGGTACGAAAACCTTAATGGAGGAGCAGCCGCAATTGAATTTCAAAATCGTGATGAACAGGACCGATAAGTGTGGGGGATACGTGGATCTTTGGTCGCATGATGGGAAAGACTAGTAATCATTACATTAAATGGCAAAAAACATAACCCAGAAACTTTGCAAAATGAGATAACCGTAAGTTTAGGATTTAGATCATACCTCATATCCGTGCTTGGATTGCCTTTGATCATTTGCCACTAACCCTTCATTGTTTTATTGTTGTTGCATGACTCTTTTCCACTTATTGTTGATGACTTCTGAACTGTAAATTTCTTTTCAAACAGACTGTGTTTCTTTTATGCAGGTGCAGAGAGCTGCGGAATTGCTGAATGGCTGCAGAATTGCCAGACAGCTGCGGAAACTGCAGTGGTACCCTCCGGCTGCACAAAACAACTTTAGTTATCTAAAAAAAATAACTTTATTGATGGAATGAAATGTAATGAATGGATGGATGGATGGAAAGAAATGAGGTGGAGTGAGAGTGATTAAATGAATGAGATGGTGAATGAAATGGTTGTAATGATGAAATGAGATGGAAGCGAGAGAGATATTTTTTTTTGGAAAACATGAGGTGTCAGGTGACCCTGATTTTCACCTCAGGTTTTCTGCATAAGACTGCCAATCAGAGATTGGTTTTCAGGCTTATACATTTATTTATTTTTTTCTCTTTTTTTTTTTTCTTTTTTTTTTTCTTCTTTTTTTTTTTTTTTTTTTTTCAAAAACCAAAGATTAGGCTGATGGAGGAGAAGAATCCTTCTCCACCAACCTGATTGCAGAATCTTCTTTAAACAACTTTACAAACTCTTCTTTTGAGAATGGCTTTTGGTAGATTTTCAAGCGATGGCCATTCACAATAAGAGGAGTATGAAATTCATCAATAGTTTTCACTCAAACTGCTCCATTGCTAAAGACTTCATCAATCTCATATGGCCCAAGCCAATGAGTTTGAAACTTTCCTTTGAAGTCTTTGAACTTTGAATCAAACAATAGAGCCCAATCTCCTTTCTGAAACTTTCTTTCTTTGATATGACGATCATGCCATTTAGATCTTTGGTGCTGAACTAGATCGGTCCTTAGAATTGCATCTTGCCTTATTTCATCTAGCTCATTTAGCTGGTCCATTCTGTGTCTTTGGGCTTCTGTAAGGCTCATTCCCAATTGGACTGCCATCTTGAAGGTCTTGATTTGGAACTCAATGGGGAGCAGGACTTCCTTCCCATAAACAAGTTCATAGGGAGAATGTCCTGTTGTGTTCTTCCATGTAGTTCTATAGGCCCATAAGGCTTCAGGAAGCCTTTCCACCCAATCTCTTCTATGAAGATTAATAGTCTTGATGATAATGCCTTCAAGAACTTTATTGGTAGATTCCACTTGGCCATTGGATTGCGGATGGTATGGAGTAGATATTCTGTGCTTGATCTTATATTCCTCCATCAGCTTCTCCATCAATTTAGATGTAAACTGGTTGCCCTGATCTGTTACAATTTCCCTTGGGACACCAAAACGAGTGAAAATATCCTCAAAAAGAAATTGAACAACTGAATTTTCAGTGGCAGAAGGCAATGCCTTGGCTTCTACCCACTTAGTAACATAATCAGTACAAACCAGTATATACTTCTTTTGCTTTGATGGTGGATTAATTGGTCCAACAAAATCTAGAGCCCATTTCTCAAAGGGTTCGATGCATACCTGAGGCTGTAGAGGCATTTCATTTGAAGGAGTTGGTTTCCCAACTCTTTGGTAGCTATCACACCTTCTAACATACTGCTTTGCATCTTTAAAGAGAGAAGTCCAATAATATCCTAGAGAAAGGATTTTATAAGTTGTCCTCTTGTCAGCAAAGTGCCCGCCGCATGGTTCATCATGACATGCCTTAAGGATGTCAGGCATTTCATCTTCCCGAACACACCTTCTGATTATACAATCTGGCCCTGTTTTGAACAATTCATTAGAAATCCAAGAAAAATGTGAACTCTCCTGAATGATTTTCCTTTTCTCATTAGGAAATAAGTGTAGAGGAAGCTTCCCTGTAACTAGATAATTAGCCATATCTGCATACCAAGGAGTCTTGGTAGTCACTGCAAACAAGTATTCATCTGGAAACTTATCTTCTACTGGAGAATCTTCATTAGTGTTTTGGATTCTAGACAAGAAATCAGCTACCGTGTTTTGTTTTCCAGGTCTATCTAACACAGTAATGTTGAATTCTTGTAAGAGTAAAAGCCATCTTGTAACTCTACCATTGGTAACAAGTTTGTTCATTAAATATCTTATGGCAGAGTGATCAGTATGGACAAAGGTTTCATAGCCGGTTATGTAGTGTCTAAACTTATTGATCGCATGTACCACAGCTAAGAACTCTTTTTCTGTAACAGTATAATTTAACTCAGTGGGAGTCAAATTCTTACTTGTGTAATAAATGGCATAAGGGATCAAATCCTTTTGTCCCAAAATAGCTCCTAGAGCTGTATCTGAAGCATCAGTGGAAATATGGAAAGGGAGTTTCCAGTTTGGCCCCCTTAAGATGGGTGCTTCAGATATTCTAGTCTTTAAAGCTTCAAAGGCAGATTGACACTCAAGATCCCATTTGAACTCACAGTCCTTGGTAAGCAATTTGAAAAGAGGGGATGCTATCTTAGTGAAGTTTTCAATAAATCTTCTGTAATACCCAGTAAACCCAAGAAAACTTCTAACATCCTTCTGGCAATTTGGAATAGGTAACTTAGAGATGACTTCAACTTTGGATCTATCAACCTTAATCCCATCTCCTGAAATATGATGTCCTAAAACAATCCCTTCAGTAAACATCATAAAACACTTTTCATGACTTAAAGAAAGATTTGTTTCCTTACATCTTACCATTACTTTTTCCAAATTTTCCAAAGCTTCTTCAAATGTATTACCATAAACTGTGAAATCGTCCATGTATACCTCTACACAATCATGAATCAGATCTGAAAAGATTCCTAGTACAGCCCTTTGAAATGTAGCGGGTGCATTGCACAATCCAAAAGGGAGTACTCGGTAGGCAAAAGTTCCCCAAGGACAAGTGAATGTGGTTTTGTCTTGATCTTCAGGTGCTACCTGAATTTGATTATACCCACTAAAACCATCCAAGAATGAGAAATACTTTTTACCTACTAAAGTGTCTAGTACCTGATCAATAAAAGGTAGAGGGAAATGATCCTTTAAGGTTGCCTTATTCAATTCTCGATAATCAATGCAAACTCTCCATTTACCATTCTTTTTGGGCACTATAACCAAGGGAGAAACCCATTGGCTATCTGAAATGGGGTAAATGAAGTTTACCTTGAGCAATTTCTGGAGTTCTTCTTTCACGATTTCCCTAAGGTTTGGATTCATCCTTCTTTGTGGTTGCCTAATAGGTCTGCTATTTTCTTCAATATAGATGTGATGAATACAAGTCTTAGGATCGATTCCTTTCATGTCAGTGTATTCCCATGCAAAGGCAGTGGAATGTTTTTGCAATAGTTTAGTTAATTCTTCTTGTTGTGGTCTTTCCAAGTTTTTGTTAATGTTCAATGTTTTTCCTGGAAGGATTTCAACTGTAGAACTACCAAACTCTTCCATTGAGAAGAGAGACATCTGTCTAGAGGAGAGATATTCAATGTCTGCATCTAACTGAAATTGTGTAGAGTCATATTCTAAAGGTATTTCAAAATTTTCTAATGTATTTAGAATTTGACTATCCTCACTGATTTCAGAGATGGTTAGAACAGGTTGAATAGTATCCTCATCATCAACCCACTCATCTTCTCCTATTTCTGTTATTTCCTTTGCTGGAGGATACAAGTTGAATTTCTTGGTGGAATTACCATCTGATATATACATGTCCCCAGACCTACAACTTATGAAAGCATCAGCTGTGGCCAGCCAAGGTCTTCCTAAAATAAGAGGATGTCCTCCTAGATTGTTCTTGGGAGTTAAAATCATAAAATCAACTGGATATTCCCAAGAATCTAGGGAGACTGGAATATCTTCCAATACACCATCAGGTTTAATGATTGATCTATCTGCAAGTTGCAGTAAAGTAGGTGTAAAGAGAAGGTTAGGAAGCTTTAACTGATCCATGGTCTGTCTACTCATGATGTTGATAGCGGCTCCTAAGTCAATCAAAGTATTTGGGATTTCAACCCCATTAATATGAGTTTTGACAATAGGGCTACCGGGATCCACATATTTTTGCATGGTAATCTTACCCATCATTATGTCTGCAATTTTTCCAACTAGATGTATCCTTTTGGTATCTCTGGTTCTCTTTCCTGTTTTCTTCAAACTCAACTCCTTTATTGTCTTCGCTAGAATGGGAATTTCTTTAATGGCTTGTAACAAGGGGATCTTGATACAGACATTCTTCAATTCATCTATAAAACTATAGTCAGGCACCCATATTTGCTTTTCCACTCCTTTGTCAATTTGTAATCTTTCAGGAAAATGAGGTGTAGCTAAAGGTGTAGGTTGCTCAACTATGGGAGTTGTGGAGGTTGATTCTTTTTCTTTTTCTTTTTGGATATTTTGGTTTTGAAGTGATACTTCAGAACCTTTATTGACTTTGAGAGATTCTTCCTCAGAAATGCTTGGTTGTTGAACACTTGTAGAAGGTTGATCTAAGATTCTACCTGATCTGAGTTGTACTTCATTGAGAGGAACAACCATATAGGTAGGGAATGGTTGACCTTCCATCATGTAAGCATTTTGAGGGTTCCTATTATTTGGATTTGGTAATGGCTGAGAGGGAAGTTGATTTGATTTCCGCTGGGATTGAAGCGATAATTGGGAATTTTGATTTTGTGGAGGAGGTTGTTGTTGTTGAGGATATGGCAATGATAGTTGTTGACCTTGATTTGGAAGTTGTGGAGCCTGTTGATTCTGAAATGATGGAGGATATTGATAGAATTGAGCAAATCTCCCATAAGGATTTTGCATGCTTTGCATCCATGCTTGAAAATCATTTTGAGGTTGAGGCCAAGGTTGTTGCCAAGGATTCCAATTTGGTTGGGATTGAGAATTCATAGAGTTGTTAAACCCTTGATTCTGTTGTCCTTGCCAAGGTCTCCTTGCAATAAAACAGAGAGATTCAAGTGTATCTGGATCCTCTTGAAAGACTACTTTGAGGCCAGGAATTGAAGGACAATCCTTGGTCTCATGAGTTTCTGAGCAAATTACACATGTTTCTACAACGTGTGCATCTAAGGGACATTCCCTTAAAGCATGTTTCTTTCTACATTTCGGGCAAAAGATAGCCAAAGCCTCAGCTTCTGCTTTTTGTTTATTGTGAATCTTAAGGGTATCAAGTTGTTCACTAAGACTCCCTAAGATGTCAGTTTTAAATTCATCAAGCATATTGCCGATTTTAGCCCTACTTACTGATCCTGTTGCAGATTTATTTGCCCTAAGGAGAGAAGGATCTCTAGGCCCTTTTTGAGTTTTTGATTTGCCCCTTGAGAGATGGATACAGAGTTCTGCTATATCATTGAGTGAAAGTTGAGAAATATCCCCTTTCCCCATCATGTTTAAGATATCTATCCATTCATCCCTAATGGCTTTTAATAAGAGGGCTTTTAAGGTCTCTTCATCCAAGGTACTCATTTTTGCTCTTTTCAAGTTATATTGAAATCTTTCAAGTAAATCTTCTAAGCTCTCATCTTCTCTTTGTATCATTTTAAAAACCTCGTCCTTGTGATTAGTAGGCATACAATAGTCCAAATACCTATCCAAAAATGTCTGTTTCATTTCATCCCAAGTCCTAATGGATTGAGTGAGTAACCCCATGAACCATTTCAAGGCTTGATCCTTCAGTGTTGAAGGGAACAATTTGAGTTTCTGAGAGTCATCCAGGTAGTCATAAGTTCGACACACCACTTCAAACTCGAATAAAAATGTTTCAGGGTCCTCAGTCCTTAACCCATGGAAATTAGGAAGGACAGATGGTGATATGTTTTTCATAGTGGCTCGGGAATCCTCATTAACAATGGGAAACCCAAATGAATTATCCCCATCTCTATTTCCTCCTCCAAGGGGACCTCTACCTCCATTATTGTTATTGTTGTTTCCTCCTCCTCCTCTACCTCTACCTCTACCCCTACCACCTCCTTCTTCCTCTGCCATGATGATTCTCCTAGGGATTTCAAAATCTTCTGGTTCCTCTACAATAGGTGAATGAGAAGAGATTTCTCCTTCTTCTTCAGATGATTCCACTTCCTCAATTACAATTGGTCTTTCTGTAGGAGAGAGAGAAGAGTCTCTTCCTGGTTCAAATTCAATAGAAGGTGTAGGAGAGTCAACTCTTGGCTCTTGAATTCCAGGAATTCTAGGACTAGGAGTGTCGGTTGGAGATAAGGGAGGTGTCTCTTGTCTATCCCTTGAAGCAGATGGACTTGTAAAAATTGAACTTCGAGCTCTAGCTAAAAACCTTCCCCTAGAATCTCTAGCTCTATGCATGTCATTTTTTATTATTTTCTTCAAGTCAAGTCAATAGTTCTTTTTCTGATCTTCCAGTTCACTCTAGGTGCAAGAAGAGAGCATACTCAAGAAGCTACCAAATCAATAACTTTCTCTTTTCTGATCCTCCAGATCACCTTGAAGTGCAAGAGGAGAGCATACTTTGATAGGTTATCAACTTCTTTCCTTGAAATTTTTATGTTTTTTTTTTTAAGAATATGGCTACTTAATTTCACTTCCCCGGCAATGGCGCCAAAATGTTTAGTCAATTTAGTATTTCTAAATTGACGTCATTAATTGTCAACCCGGGGCTCGTAAGCTGATGAAGTGAAGGTGTACTATATGTACTTAAGCAACCTCTTAGAGCTTTTTGTCGTTTGGGGTGTTGTTTGTGGTTAATTTATCTTCCTAAGATGGAGTGATGATTTTATAAACAGATGAGTGATAGTGTGTGTAAGGTGAATTCTAGATGAGTGAGGGTGTGTGATTGGTGGTTTCTAACTACTTGCTGAAAAGGAAAAGCTTGAAAGAAATAAATAACTTGAAATGAACTGAAAGCAAAGAACCACTTTCTAATGGCACTAGACACCATTCATGCTGCTGCAAATAAAAGGTAAGAAAATCACTTTAAAAACCAATGATAATGTTTATCTCTTCCTAACTCTCTGCTTCTAACACATAGTACTGTGTAAAACACGATTAGGAAGTAGCTAGAGATGAGTTTAAAAAGTGATCAAAAATGAGAAAAATCTACTTTAAAGACTAGTTATAATGTTCAGCTCTTCCTAACTCTTTGCTTCTAACATATGGTACTATGTAAAGCACGATTAGAAAGTAGTTAAAGATTAGTCTAAAAAGTACTCAAAGCCAGCTGAAATTTATTAGTATTCTAATCTCTAAAAGATGAACAATTTGTGATAAAGAGACCATCAATATGTTAGCAGACAACTTTGAGAAACTAAACTAGAAATCAGCTATGAAAATAAAGTAAAGGCAACAACTCTGAATCTGTCAACTGAAAATGCCATCAGATATAAAGCAAATACATAAAGACAAAAACAATCCCGGGTTAACAACCTGCAAAAGAACAATACTGATCAGTTTAAGTGAATGCTGCAAATGAAATGACAATGAAAGTGAATCAAGTTGTACATGTTTCAAAGAAAAGGAAATGCTGAATGGAAAATAAGGAAATAGCAAGAATATGAACATAAAATACTATACAAGGGCGGTCATGAACGGGGGCCCTCCATTCATACAACCCAAAGAAGACTCAAGGATTTGAAAACGTCAGAACAACACTGTCTTCTATTACTCCATATGCAGAAAATTACAGTCAAGAGTGCTAGAACAGCACTATCAAAACAGAGTCTTGAAATGCACTAAAATTATAACAAGTTTATAAAACACAGCAACTAAAAAGTAACATTAAGCGTACACAGACGCTAGTTTTTATAGGCATCTAAACGATTTCCTAATGCGTAAAGCTAGAAACTGAAAATTAACTAATCTGTCATGCGTAATAAAGGTTCAGCAACACGTCATGAGCCTCGTGGATGAGCTGGAGGTTCTGGTCGTTATGGGAATTGAATCCAGTGTTGGATTATGTTTCCCACAACCTGCGTAACACGGACAAATCACCAGTTGCATTGACGTGACCCAACAGCTTACGCAACACCGTTTAAGCTGCCTTTGTTGACCGTGGCTTGACCCTCATTGACCGGAGGTGTAGATGATGTGGCTGACCGAACCAATAGCACAGGAACCTTGAGCACCTTTATTCCCACGTGCCCATGTGGCTCGTTTTGAAAAATGACACGTGGAACCTTGAGATTAACAAAAAGGCTGCGGAATCATCAGATGGCTGCGGAATTGCTGAATGGCTGCGGAATTGCCAGACAGTTGCGGAATCTCTGCAAATATGTCAAAATCTAAACAAAACAGTCACACATTAGCAAAGTTCACTTAATCATGCTTAAAGACATCAAATGTAATGATCTGGGTAGGAAAATAAGGCAAAAGAGAGAGATGAGTGAGGGAAAACTGTAGGTAATGATGGATAATCAAGTGCAAGTTAGAGGCTCTACAATGACCCACATTGTATTGTGAAATATCACTGCACGAGAGTACAGTTCAACTGGATCCATGGGGCATTTCATTGGGCTGAGGAGGACCCATGGAGATATTGCTACAATTTCTCCAAACTCAATGAACAGGTCAACTTCACTATGGAGTGGTTAGCGAAGCAATGTGAAGAAGCATCCCGGAGAGCACCAGCACCAACAACAGTAGTAGCAGAGGCAAGCATAGTAGTGCACAACATGGGAAGGAGGAAGATTGTCGATCGCATGGAGGAAGAGAAAATATGAAAGTTCCAAGCAGATCCATTAGTAGAGAAAGCAGTTATGGCTATAGAGGCAAAGAGGCAATAACGCGACAAGAGAATCATGCAAAGGAAGAGGGAGAAGAGAAGAATGGAGGAAGCAGAGAAGGAGTTACATGAGCTGAAGGAGCAACTCTGGAAGGAACAAGAGCTGTGCAAACAGGAGAGGGAAGCGTGACAACAAACGTACAGCAAGGGGCGCAACATGTGCAAACAGATGAAACAACACTCGTACAGATAGTGGATTCATCAGAACAGCTGGCATCAGGCAGACAGGGTGAACCATCATAGGAGCAGGACTTCACTTATGAGATAGAGCAAGAACTTCAACAGTTGGATACGGATATGGAGAAACGGGAATTGGAACAAGACATCGACATTATGCCTCACCACCAAGAGGTCGACTTACCTACTTCACCGCATCTAGATGATGAGAAAGTCTCAAGCGACCGAGGAGGCACTAAGATCCTCGGATATCAACCGGAAGGAGAGATGCATAACATCTCATTCGACGAGTCTCAACATAGAGTTGTGCAGTCTCGTAGAGTGTCGACTCCAGATGATCATACATATCCTGCACAAGTTGAGGAACAAGTGATCGTGTCTAATGTGCACAAACATCCAACAGTCTTGGCGAATGCAACTAGAGTGTATGCTGAAACCACTAGATCAAGTGTTCGCTTTCTGATAGCTGAAAATGAGCGAATGGCTAAGGAACTTGAGACGTCCAAGCAAGGAGGAGAGTTCGTGACAACGTCTGCCCGAGCTGAACGGAAGAAGGAAATACTAGATTAAGTGTTGTCCCTTGACGTAGTGATGTGAGCGTTGTACTCCAAGTTTGGTATTGTGCATAAGGTAGTCGTCCATCTCAATGGATGGAAGTAGCGATGTGCTAGAAGAACATGTACCTTGACAAACTTGCATGTTGTTGTTGATTACATGCAAACATGGACGATGGGATACAAGGGATTCCCGCTTCACTTGCCTAAGATGATGAAGGCCAGTGAGATCGAGCTGAAGACACGTATCCGAAGTCAGATCCAAAACTATGAAGAGCTCCCGCAACTCATCACTAGTATACATGCTTCCCTTGCACGTGTATTCAAGAGTATGGATGTTGTGGTGCACACACATGCGATCCCATATATTGGGACTCTCACCTAGGCGAAGACAAAGGCACATGTCTGACTAGAGCTTGACTCATACTTCGACGAGTTGATGCGCATTACCACCAACCCAGACTTTCCCATCAGTGCAAACATCATGCACAAGTATGTTGTTGGTCCGACCACATTGAAGACAATGATGTGCATGCTTATAGACGAGTTGGATAGAGGAGCCCGAGCAGTGTACCCGGATGCTATGGAGGCAAGAGTCAGGTTCCAAAAAGATGTCACCTTGGAGCACACGGACACCATCGTGAACTACTGATCTTGGCATCAGTATGTTATTGTTGATCAGCGTGAGGATGTTGAAGAGTTGGACTTCCATGGTTATCTACGTCATAGTGATGTCTAGCATGGCTTGCTCAAGCCATTTCTCTGACATGGGTACATGTGCATTGTAATGTAACATCATGTCAAATGTAAGTCAAGTGTCGATAGTTGGATGTAACAGTCATAGAGTAGATGAAGAGTCATGAGGGTAGATGAACTGTCACAAAGGGGATTGTCAAGGGTCACCCCACCCTTTGCTATAAATAGTCCCTCATAACTCATTGTAGAGGCTTTTGGTCAGCCAAACTTCTGATAATACTATCTTGGAGAGAGCTTGGACAGTATTGTAATGAGCCTTGGCTTCTCCACTGTGCAAAGCTAGTACATCTCTTTGGAGGAGTATGGGGTTGTGGTTGTAACATTCTGCTATCGGAACTAGTGGTTGCACATGAATGTATTGTATGACAGGAACTTACCCTTCTTAATATAAAAAGAGCCAGCATGTTTCATGCATATGTTGTATTGTATTCTATGCTATCTGGTTTACTCTAAATGATATATGTATTAGTTTTCTTACGCATGCAGGTATAGCTATCTATGTATGTATGTATGAATATTTCTGAAATGTGTTGTTGGTTTAACCATCACTTTGGATTGTTTGCTAACTTTCCTTCCATGTTGTTATGCATATTCACGCATGTATTTCCTTCTTAACTGCGTGCTATTACAGGTTTCCAAGGGGCACACTCATCTCAACCCCCATGTGTTAGAACCTCTCATGCACCTTCCTTGGCTCGCTACAGTTGTCACACCTTTGCTACCAACAAAGTTATCTTACTTGCATCTGTGCGAAATCATGGTCAAGGCATTACCATACGACCCACTACTGGGACTCAAATGGTCTGACGTCTAATTGGGACTTCTTACCGGGAAGATCCCCTGACATTTTGGCAAGTCCAGCACCGTCAACATTTCTGGCACTAGAAGGAGGACCAGATGACAAGCTGTGTCCTCTCATCCTCTTTTGAACCTTTTCATATCTATCATGGATTCTTGCACTCTTCTCCCTCCACGTTATTTTTTGAATCATGAAGTTGTCACCATCACGAGGGAGTTCTTTGATCTCTTGTCCACTTACGTGTATGATGGTGAAGGCAAAGTGGCCTGGACTAAGTTCTTACATGACTTTCTTTCCATGCTTCATGAGGAGGATGGATGTTCTAACGAACAGGCCAGCTTGCTGCTTTCATACACACTTCGCGAATCTCCACTTCGATGGTTGTGCAGCCTACCGACTGACAACGTGCACTCACTTGAGCACTTTTGTGATCTTATTGAAGACAATTTCTATCATTTTGATCCAGACCATCTTGACCAAAAATTGTTACAACAACGGAAGGCTCCGCATGAATCGACTATGGATTTTTGGCAGCACTTTCGTGACTTGTAGTTTCAAGCTCCGAAGAGCTAGATGAAATTTTTCTATCTTTGGGACCGATTTGAGTATTATGTTAAGAAATCTGCTCATCCCAAGAAGAAGTTTGAAATCAAGCCTCACTCAACATTCTTCAGTGATGGAGCTACGCAATCTAAGATGGAGATGGTCACTGTCATAAGTGACTGTCCGCCATCCCCTCATCAAACAGTTCCACCACTGCAAAGTGATGTTGAGGATCATGCTCACACACCTATTCAACTATTACATCCTCCCAACATCACTTCACTTAATTTTCGCGTAGATTTGGTTGTGAGTCCATTGAGTTTTCATATGCAATTTGTTCTACAACCTTTGTCTTCACACTCGGATGTTCCTCCGGATGATATTGTCTTGTGTTCTTCCATTCCAGAATCTACACTTGTTGTGAATGAGGATCAGGCCACTAACAGAGTTGGTGTTGCACAACCACCATGCACTGTCATTCATGAAGAATATGAGTGGGAGCTCGAGAATCAACACTTGACGAAGGATGATCCCTTCCATCCGAACCCCCTTTGTTCTTTCCTGACATCTTTGGTGAACCTACCATCTAAGATTTTGCATGTGTATCTTCATCCATGGATGCACCCATTGTTGATCACTCGCAGGATACACCGGACATATGTCCGTCATTCAAAAACGGAGAGGATAAGTTATTCATTAAAAATCCACTTGCTCTTTCATCTGTCTTTTCTAGAAACATAGAGGATGAATTTTTCCACTTCTCATCTACCCCTCTATTTGATTCATCAGATCATGAGGATGTCGATGAAATCATTGATTTTTCTGATCGTGGTTTTCGTGATCCATTTACTCCTATATTCGATCACGATCATGTTTCTATCGTATTTGATTTTTCAAAGCCACCGACTTATGATTATGTATTCATGATGAAGTTGAAACACCCAAGACTGTCGAGGCACTTGAGCCTGAGCTGATGGTTATGTCAAGCCCTTGCTCTCTTAGGGTTAGTCTCACTCCCAGTCAGGAAATTATTCAATCACCCAAGGCTCCTCATCACTCGTCTATATGCATTGAAGATCAATCTCACACAGAAATCATGATTCCTCCACTCAAAATACACGATCCTATCGCTCATGCATTGGAGGAATCTTACATTGCAAGCACATGTGCACGACGCAAGTTGTCTTTGTTTCTTTTGTTTTCTTGCATGTCACAGTCAAGAGTGTGCATATGCTTCAAAGCTGCACGCAGTGTTGCACAGCACCGTGATAAGTCCACAGACTTCTCTTCATACACTTTTACTCACTTATGTCCCATGGGCACTTTGAAACACGAAGTGTGGTCATCTTCATTGTTATATCTTTCTTGTTTGCTGGTTTGCACAACTGGGTTGCTCATAGACCAAGCCTTCACAAACATGGGTCAACCAATGTGTCGGTGGCTACGTTGGAAACATCACTTCATGTGATGAGGTGCATGCATCGTTAGTTTAGGAGTAGGAGTAGTGTTTTCTTTCAGTTGGTTTGCTTGCATGCTTGTTTTCTTACTTGCTTTGTTTGCTTGTTTGTTTGCTTACTTGTTTTCTTACTAGCTTTGCGTTCGCTTTTGCTTCTGCTCTTGCTTTATTTTGTTGTTTGTTTGCTTGCTTGTTTTGTTCGTAGGTTAGTTTTGCATGAAACCATGTATGACTTTTGAAACAAGTTGGGTAAAATACAAGAGGCCTTGTACAGTTATCACTACTTGGTTATCTTTCATCCTGCCTATATATGAGGAACTTGTTACTTTTAGTCCATGATACGTCAAAGGAAAATACGCACTGTTCAAAGTGAACCTTGGTGAAAACACAACGCTTGCATGCTAACTAGTGTCACCTACTCTAGTCGGTTGTTTTTGGGTTAACCCTTGTCAGCTCAATCAAGTAGAGTAAAGTGAGGGGGAAAACCTTAACATGCATGTCAGAAATATAATAAACTATTTCTCTGTTGGAACAACTTCATCTTCTTTCAATAAGTTGGGATCCCTCTTCTGCCTCTGAAATGAATAAGTGCTATGCACAGTTATGATAACGAAAAAATGAAAAAAGTGGAAAAAGTTTGAAAAAATGAAAATGAATCAGGCAAAAGAAGAGAAAGGCTTCCTACATAAAGAGGTGATGCAAGTAACTCTGCCAGGGTATTGACCAAGCTCACTAGCAGAAGAGCCATGCTTGTGTTCCTATGTGACTCCGTCGGGGTATTGTCCAGGCCTGCTGGCAGTGGAGCAACACCAAAGATGAAACTAATACTTCGATGACTATGTTGATTGTGCACCAATATACCCCTCAACCCCAATCGAAACCATTGTGTTTCCTTGGCTTGGAATGTGTGTCAATCGACCAAGAGCTTGGCAGATGCTACATATTACAATCAAGCTAGTGTGAAACCAAGATGAACCGAGAATTGAACAATACTTCCAGAGGTGTTAGACTTGCTTTTCACGAACAAGGTTCATTCAGAGAGCTGGAGTTCTACCAGTGTGTCACAAAGTGTTGTAGCGGCTATAACCACCCTCCAAAATTTTTCCTTAGCTTCATTTTGGAGCCTCCCTACCAACCTTTCACAGCACCTTGTCTTGCTTTGTCAAGTACACAAGCTTCAACGTTTTCTTGCACAAAGACAACCTATCAATCAAATCTTGATGTATTCCCCTCACAGGTTGATCACCCGAACTTGGTCCAGCTACAAGCTGAGCAGATACCCCAAGAAATTGTGCAATTTTGGAGGGAAACCAACCTTCCCTCTAGAAATTAAACAATTATGTCTCGCAACCTGCTAAGCTCTAGAATTGCACAATCCTGCTAGTTAGGCTTCACCTAAAAAACTGTGCAATACTTCCTAGCAGGCCTACTCAACCCAGGAATTGCACAATCATGGGCAACAGTCAGCTGCTCTTCCCAGAAATTGTGCAAATCTCCTAGGAAGCCAACCCAGCTCCCATCCAAAAATGTGCATTTCCTCCCAGCAGTTGAGCAGCCTCATGCATGAGCAGTTGGGTTGACCAGTTCCACCCGGGACCAAGGAAACTTGACTTGCATGCATGACTTGCTTTTTCTTGGAATAGAAAAAGGCAACATGCAAAAAGCATCCCATAATTCACGGAGCTATTTTTAGCATCCGGAGGTTACATGCAAAGTTCGTTTTAGAAACTTTCCTCCAAGTGTCACTTTTTCCTAGATTTGTGCCATGCGCGTCAAGAGCTCAAAATTATTTATTCGACACATCAGAGCTCATTATTTCACATTGATATTGGATATCTGACATCCCACAGCATATCCAAGGCTCTTCGGCACATCCGGGTCAGCTATTCACGGGTAAGTGGTCTCAACTTGTATTTTTCAGCATTTCTGACTCTTTTTGTGTTTTCACTTGTGTGAGTGTTGTTTTCTTGATTCATTTGAATGCTTGTTGTCGTTTACATGCATACTAGCTTGTACTAGCATCATTTTAGTTTTCGTTGCTGTCGTATGCATGAAAAGGTGTTGCACAAACGATCATCGATTCGGAAACTCGCTTCACCCACATGCACTTTTATCTGTTTACTGAGTCTTTCATTCAATGTTTGCATGCACGATCAATCACTTCTACTTTCACTTAGTGTTTACATGTATTCACTTTCAGATTTTCTTTTAGTTACCCATCGGCAGGTCTGGGCAGCCTTGGCCCGGACTCTACCTCACCCAGACAGCATTACGCAATCTGGAGAAGGAAGGCTCTGTCTTCCTCTCCAGAAATGCGCATTTCTGCCCAGGCACTGTCCTCTAGGACTGTTTTGCACATTTTTGAGGGCTAGTGATTGTTGGCCCATAAAATTATGCAATGCAGTCCCTGAGACTGCAGTCATTGCTAGCTGGAATTTCACATTGCGCAATCCCAGCAGTCAGAAGTCAGCCTAGATTGCATAAGTCCAGCAACCAGTCTTGTCTCCCAGACAGCCCAGACTGCCTTTTTCATAGTTCTGGCAGCTAGTCACCCAGCCTCCCAGAAGAAATTGCGCAATCTTTGCCTATCATTCCCCAGGTATGTGTTAAGTCAATCCCTGAATTTGCTTTGGTTTTCACTGACAGATTTCTTTCCATGCATGTTTCTTTGTCTCCATATCTTCCAGGTGTTCATCCACATCTTAGTAGTACAAGACCAATGGCCTCCAAGAGAGCATGATCCAAGGAAATTGACGAAAGTGCAACTGGAGCAACAGTTGTGCAGGTGTCTGCATGTCTATCGATCTATGAAGATACCAAGTTATTTCTATACAAGGACATCAAGATGAAATGGCAAGAGGTCAATGAAGCATTTGCAAGAACTTTTACAGAAGACCTTGAAGACCGTCAGGTGTATGTGAACATTCAAAGTCCAGCTTCCACCGGATTGCATGCACATACCCCGCGTTCCCATGCACGGACATGATACACTGGATCGTCTCGCACACTGATCCAAAGACGATGAATCTGAGCAGTGTCATTGGGACGAATCTTGCCACCTTCTGGGCACAAGATTATGATGAGATGTATCAGATGTCAAATCTCATGACTATCATGGAGACTCCTTTCAACTTACGTAGTAGCAGGTCCAACTCCAGAGACATTCTGAGAACTGGGTAAAGGAGCTAGCTAGACTCAGGATGACACCCAACCAGATTTATAAGACGAAGATACAGCGGAAGGCGTATCAATACTTGGTCATATTTTCATGTCGACTATGTGGCCAAGAAAGCACAGAAACCTTCCCATAGAGTTGGGTGATTGCGCTGGACCAACTGTCCAGCGAGGGTAAACCATGCAACTAGTCCGGCATGTTGGCTTATTAGTTGAAGGAACAAGTAACGAAGGCTTGAAAGTCACACAGAGGTATGCAAGCAGAGATCTACATGTCTGCCTACATCTTAGATGCAATTTGTGCCCGACAGGAGTTCCCGGGCTTGGAGTGGGCATGGTCACCGGCGGAGACTGTTGTGAACACATATTGCAAGTTGTTATCTGAATGCAGCTTCAGAGGAGTAATCACACGGTTGTTCGATCATTTTGTCACCCCAGTTTACAAGATGATATTCGAACAGGATCCACCCTGCATGTCGAAGGAAGCAATGGAGGCACTGATAGACATTGTTGATTGGTATGCCTCAACGTCTGACACCTTCATACGAATGTTCAACGCGAGGAAGCCTCTCCATGTTCTACCGAAGTTTTCCTTGGACATACTCATCATGCAAGAAGTAGCACATCACATCTCGGCAGGATTGATAGCTAGACTGCACTGGAAGAAGAAGGCTCCTTGGCCCGCCCTTCCGTTTCGGATTGGGTTATATGAGATCTGAAGTTTCAAGCAAGTGTATGTCAAAGCAGAACTAATGAAGAAGTATCCATTCAACCTCCGAAGCTACAATCCGTATGACCCACATTGTATTGTGAAAGATCACTGCACGAGAGTACAGTTCAACTGGATCCACGGGGCATTTCATTGGGCCGAGGAGGACCCATGGAGATATTGCTACAGTTTCTCCAGACCCAATGAACAGGTCGACTTTGTTGTGGAGTGGTTAGCGAAGCAACGTGAAGCAGCATCTCAGAGAGCACCAGCACCAGCAGTAGTTGCAACAGAGGCAAGCATATCAGTGCGTGACAAGGGCAAGAGGAAGATTGTCAATTGATGATCTAGGTGGCTCCAGGGGCACACATAGGACAAAGAGGGCTTTTGGAAGCTCAAAAATTAAAGTGTTTGGATTATGCTCGAACTAGGTTCATGTTAAATATCTCGTCATCGTGATCGCGGTGGTGCAAACGCTTCGTCAATCCGAGTCCGAATGAGGAAGATAGAGGTAGTCAAAGTTTTGGTTGACTTTTGCTGACTAGGCAGGATTAATGAAGACACAATTTGAACTTTTTCCAGTGGACGAAATCCAGCCAACTCCGGCTAGATTCCGGGTGAAATTGTCGCCTATTTAAATTGACTCCTTCGATCAAAATCTGAATTTTCAAAAATGCCCATTTTTTTTTATTTAACAAAAAAATATTAAAAAAAAGGGTGGTGGGCCACCAACCCCGCCACCCCAATCCTATCTGTTACACAGTAATTTGTCACCGTCCCCGTTACCCCTTCTCCCGCACATTGGAGGACTTATTCTGGGACCTATGAGAAGTGACATAACCTGAAAACACTTGCATTGTATCCCCTTGAGTATGTACTTCCTATGCCCTGAAGACACCTTCTGCAAAATACCCATAAAAATAGCCCTTTTTCCATTGGCGCGGTTCCACTGTGTATCACTCGCGCCAATGGGGGAAATCCTCCAAAGAGGGTGTGCCAGCTGGTGCTCTATCTCAAAGTTGCACTCGCGCCAGCCCAGTTGGGTAAAGTTTTTAACAAACCAACTTACTAAAGTTCTTCCTAACCCACTCATGAACTAAATCTATATTGAGTTGGGTCAGTTTGGCTTCGAATCTCCATAGAAAGGAAGTAGTTCTCCACCTCTCATGGAAGCTTCTTAGTGATAAATCCAATCCCATGAATCTTGTGGATGACCCTAACTCCTTCTCCTCTATTTATAAGAGCTTGTCCTTTTGCCTTTGACAAGTTAGAGTCTCCAAGTTTCAAATTCTAAGTCTCAAAGTCTGAGAATTGCCAAGTTCATGCTACAAGGAGCCTTATTCATTCCCATGAGGCTAAATCTTAAGTGAGGAGATTCTTGTCCAAGTAACCAAGGAGAGAGAGGCTTGTTCCCCATTCCCAACAAGCTTTGCAAGGCATGTGCTGCTGATCACCCAGCCAAAGGAGGATTTGACGTCAGAACTATGGTTGTATTCTTCTTTGTTGTTTATCAATAATAGACGACTATCATTATGGTTCCACTCTTATTGTCTTTGTAATGATGATTGAGTTATATCCTTTCTGACTGATATATAGTTGCATCTATTTGATTTTATGCTTGTGTTTGTGTCATTCTTTGCATGTGCAGGTGTCCATTCACGAGGATCATGGGGATTGTGACCGGCCGGAGCAAAGGAACGGGAGCGACGACTCTTCTACAAGTACTAGCGTTGGAATCCAGGTAGGCCCTCATCATCGGTCTTTGATTTGCAATTAGGAACCTATGTGTTAGTGTTGTTTGATTGTTGCTAGACCCCATTTGGGCTAGTAGGGATCTCCTCTGTCCGCAGAGGGGATTTACCTCCACAACAATTTGGCAACTCCACTGGGGAGTTGGTTTTTTGCCTTGTTGTTTGTTTTGTCTTTTTGTTTGATTTGTAAACTTTAGATGGAGCCTGAAGTAAGGCCAGATAGCCTTCGAAACGTTATTGCTCTGCATTAGCAAAGTAGATCAACGCCACTTCAGTCCATCTTCGGTTTGGTTTACGATCTGAACGGCTTGGAACTTGCCTTGTTTCTTGGTTGTTTCTTGGTTTCTCCTGCTTGATTAGATTTCTGGGTTGAGTCCCTATGTTGCTTCTTGCCCCTTGGTGTACCTGGGTACTGTTGGCTTAGCTTTGGCTTGTTTGTTTTTTATTTTTCCATAGAAAACTCGGTTGGTGCTCTTTTATAGCGTTACAGTCGCGCCAATTGGCGCAAGTTGCACATTGACAACCCGCGCCAATCCCTGAAAGGCACTAGTTTCAGCCTGACAGTCGCGCCAGGACTGGGAACTTTTGAAGTTTGCTTGTTTCTGAGCCTCCTGAGCTTGGTTTTTGTTCTGGGTACCTTTTTTCAACTACTTGAGTGTGTTGGAGTCTTGTTTGACTGGTTTTGAGTATATTTTTTGAGAAATTCTTAATTTGATTTCCTTTGGTCATTACTTGAAGGTTTGTCCCAGTCTTTTCACAATTTTGCATCTTTTTGCTTTTGTTTTTGCAAAAAAAATTCCCCCTCATTCGCCAAGGGGGGCTAAATTGTGTATGAGTGTTAATCACCTTTGAGTGTTTTTATTTGTTGATCTTTGGAACTCTCACCCAATTTTCTTGATTTGCACTTAATTGGTTCTTGGATTACATTAGAATCATCTTGTGTTTGAGAATTCTCTTGCATAGATCACACTTGCTTAATTAGAATTCTCATTTTCAGAATGTGCATAGGTTACATTTGCAAAATTTTCAAGTGAATTGTGCATATATTACCTTTACCCTTTGGATGTTTTCCATTTTCTATCGATTTCACATTTCTAGCCCTAGGGCATCTAGTGGCTTTGTGTGTCGAGCCTTCCTTAGGAGTTTTGGTCTTCTATTAGTCCAATCAACTTTCTGATTGCTCCTTTGCACTTGTTTGGTGGTTGTAAATCGTTTTATTGCGTTATTTGGGTGACTTGCTTTGTCTTCACTTGAATTCCGCTTCATCTCACTTTGAGCCTAGATTACACGGCTCATTGGTGTCTTTGGGACTTTTTTCGTTCTTTGGAGGTTTGCTTTGTGATTTAGGGAACTGATTGTGTTTACATTGAGTGAAATTTGTGTTTTTACTCTTTTATTATCATTTCTCAAAGTTTGTTTAATGCACTTTGCCATCGACATAAAAGAAAAAAATCTCTTTTGCTTTGTATTAGTTAATGAGAATTAGAACTTTTCATTTTGATTAGTGATTAGTGATCTTAAAGAAAAGTTTGTTAATTTCCATTAGCTGCATTAGGGAAGTTCTTTGTTGTTTTGTGATCATTTCGTTTGCGTGAAAGCTCTCAAACCCTCTCGTAATTATCATTCATCGAATGAAATGACATATTTTGGCATATAGTTTGCATTTAGGGAATTTTGAGATATCACATACGGTAAGGCCTGAAAACGAAACCTAATCCAAGATCAACTTTAAAATGAACTGAATGAATCTAACAACGCATTGGAACATAACGCACACATTTAGAGGTCTAGGCTAGAGACGTGCTCTGGCGTCATTAAACCTAGTCACTTTTGTTTCACTCAAGGTTGTGTGATTCCTCCTTCCGTGACGCAATAGTGGTCTAGCATGGATTTGAGCTCCCATGTACCGTCGAGTATATGGGGAGACCCCACTAGGTTATCATCCTTTATCCATAGGAAGCCGTGTCTGCCGCCTTACGAGCTGTAATGCACCGAACACAGCATTCGGGAAGATTGACTGTCGTACGGAAAGTCCTTGGTTTTCATATGACTGCCAAGGTGTATATGCAGTTTTACGGATTTGTTTGGTAAACCCTTTTGCCTAGCTCTCCAGAGTAGTCACTTTCGTTCCTTTTCGGACTCCCTAAAAGAAAAGGTCCATCTGAGCACTTGTCACTTCAGGCTCATTAAACATTCGAAGGCGACTAGAGTCATCTTTTTGTCCTTTTCTTGACTCTTAAAAAATGAAAAGGTCAAGTTATGTCCTTGCGTCTTAAAATTTATTCGGCCACGATTCACATTTACCCGGTTAGATCTTGTTTGCATTAGTTTGAGTAGGGTTCTTTCTCGTTTGTGATGGCAACTTTTCTGGATTTTACCAACCCAGGCATCCCCTCTGATGGGAATCTTGGTCATTTCCCTCCTTTTGGAAATGTTTGTGCTCCTTACATGGCAACGTTGTCCCTTCCTGGGTTAACTGTTGGGTTTCCTGTTTGGTTGTTCTCAACCTCTCTGGTCGCTACCGTCTCAACTCCTGGTCAATCAGTTCCTCTGCCTGAACAACATCATGTTGATTCCAAGGTGGACCTCTCCCCTTCTTCGCCTGTTTCTACGTCCTCGTCTCCTACTTCGCCTGGAGAAAGTCTGGATTCAAGTAACCAGGTGGCTAAGAAGAAGAAGAAGAAGAAGTCTCATAAGCGAGAGGCTAAAAGTGCAGTTACTGCTCCAAATCCATCCCAGGTCGAAACACCTTCCGCCCCCCCGCGGAAGGTTAAGTTTCCTTGTAAGTTGTGCAAGGGAGACCATCTTCTTCGTGATTGTCCTGGTATTCCCAAGATCCTAGAAGTATGGTCTCACGATCCAGCTCATCCCTCATCGTCCTCTGAAGCTCATGGTGATGCCACCCTACCAACTGACAACATTCAGAAGAAAGGGAAGATTCGAATCCCCTGTAGACTATGTGAAGGCAACCATGCCCTTCACCTTTGTCCTCTCATGGATAAAGCTTCCGCTGTTCTGGAAAGTCTTACACCTTCTTCACCCCAACTTCCTATTGGTTATCAGAGGCTCTCTTCTGACCCCCTCCTTGTGGACAAAGAGATCGACTTAGATTCTTCTCTTGTCTGTCCTCCTCCTTCCGAGCCTAGCTGTGCCAAGCCTGCTCTAGACCAACCATTGGTCGGAGAGAATGTTGACTTGGGTTCACCACTTGTTGATTACTCTGTTCTGGAGGAGCATCATGATTCTATTGCTCATGTTCTTCTCATCTCGTCAGATTCTCCTGAGTCCGAGAACGACCCTCCTATCCTCGCTGATCAAGAGAGTCCTTCTTCATCTCTTGTAGCGCATGGGGGCACTCATATGATTCCCCCACCAAGTAGTTTGGTCGTTTCCTTCGACTAGAGTCATTTGACCGCCTTCCACCTTCCATCCCATGTGCCTTTCCAGATTACAGTACATGCCTATGATAAAGCAGTACTTGGCACTGTTCTGGATGAGGGTACGTCGGTCAGTCTTATGTCGTCCACTACTTGGAAAGCATTGGGTTTCCCACAGCTTGTGCCGGTCGCACAGAATCTGTTAGCGTTTGATGGAGGAACCAATCAACCATTAGGGATCCTTCCGAAGTTCCCTATTACTTTGGGAGGCAAAACCGTCTATATAGACGTACTGGTTACCCAAGGTGCTTTAGATTTCAGTCTTCTCCTTGGTCGTGACTATGTTTATGCCATGGGGGCCCTTGTCTCTTCGCTTTTCCGTGTGGTTTTCTTTCCACACGAAGGAAGAATCATGACTATAGATCAATTATCATTCTTTAGTCCCCCGGTGCCTCTTGCGCAGCTGCAACCCCCTCCTGGTTTTTATCCACCAGTTGTATCTGCCCCACCATAGATCAACTACGTGGCCACTTATCCCATGCCTGTATCTAGTGATGCCGCCGTCGTCCGTAGTGTCCTGGGGGCATTGGGTTCTGACTTCCGAGATGTTCCTTCCACTGGGAGTGGCACTCTTGGAAGCCCCGACTTCCTGTTCATTATGATGAAGTTCGGGCAGAGCATAGTTCCTTCCCTGTGTCAAGCTCCTTAACAAATGAAACTAGGTGTCCGAGGATAGTTTTGATCTTGTGACGACCTCGTTAAAAAACGAAACAAGGTGTTCGAGGATAGTTTTGATCTTGTGTCGACCTCATTAAAAAACGAAACAAGGTGTTGGAGCACAGTTCCTTGTCTTGTGTCAAGCTCGTTAAAAAATGAAACAAGGGTTACGAGGATAGTTTTGATCTTATGTCGACCTCGTTAAAAAATGAAACAAGGGTTACGAGGATAGTTTTGATCTTATGTCGACCTCGTTAAAAAATGAAATAAAGGTTATGAGGATATTTCTTTTCCTATGTCAACCTCATCAAAAAATGAAACAACTCCTCCTTTTCCAAATCGAGTCTTTGATTAAGATCTCGTAAAATCCAAGTCGAGTCTTTCCAAGATCTCGAAAGTGAACCTTCATTCCATCCACTTTGTTGAATGCAATGAAGATTGGGGGGCATGTACCTCAATTTGCGTCATTATGCCTGGGGGCATGCAAACTTATAACAAGCATAGTTTTCTGTTTCAAGCTTGTGTAAAAATGAACCCATACCTAATTCACATCTTGTGATTGCCACTTTATCTGCTAAATTCTGCTAGATGAGCCTTGGTTGTTTCATTCCATTGCTACCATCTCTTTGGCCGATCATATGCTCTCACTTGGTTTTTTTTCCTTTCCTGAGGAACCGCAACAATGAGTGGTTTTATTAGCCAGCCTCTTGACCATTATATGTTTTGAGCAGTTCCACCATTGTCGGAACCAGTTGCTACCCTTTATACCACTCATTCCTCTAGGGCGAGTCACCTTTAAGCTCTTTTCTGACTCGTAAAATATGAAAATATTACCGAGTATTTTTCCCTTTTTGACTCGTTAAAGAGAATAAAAATGGAGGTCTGCTTTTAGCTCTTTTCTGACCGTCTACATATGAAAATATTGCCGAGTTTTTCCTCTTGACTCGTTAAACGCAAATAAGAGGCGGTCGTCTTTAAACTCTTTTCCGACCATGTAAAGACGAAAAGATTGTTGGGCCCTTGTCATTTCAGGCTCGTTAACGGTTATGAAACGACGTGATTTCGGTTGCTTTTTTACTTTTTCAGATCGAAATCACTACTCATGAAAAGTACTCCTCAATCGTAATGGTCGGGCGGTTCTTTGAAACACAAATCTACGAAAAAGGACCCCCCTGGAGTTTACTTTTCTGCTGTCTTTTCAGACTCTCTAAAAATGAAAATACATCGAGTTCTTCCTTTGTTAGACTCGTTAAAATTTAATGACATCAGATGTCGTCGAAATGATGCCTCACAAGCATATGCTATCCCCATCAAGCTTGTTGATAAAAATAACTGGGGTACTCACAGAAATGGTGGGGAAAATGGAACCACAATTATTGTCGTGTCGGCAGTATGTCACTCTTGAACATGGCACTTGTTTGCACTCGTGTCTGGGTGGGGACATCTCATCTTGTTTTTACACTTTCCTCCGTGGGTTTAGGTTATCCTGTTTGACCTCTCATCTTCTCATTGCCCTGTCACCATGACCCCTAATCATTTAATGTCAAATACTGCCAAGTCCACTGTCGTGCCGCCAATATGTTCAAGAGAAGTTGACCTCTGTAGAATGCTCAACCTCCCTCTGATACCTTGCACAAAACATCTTATCCTTCTCTGTCTCGTGTCGATGATGTGGGAAACATTATGGCCCACCTTCGATCAAGGTCACTTCCTGTCGACTTCAGCTCATTATCCAGGTAGTTGACCTAGAGACTCCCTTCAGGTGCCTTGGAGCCTACATGCCTCAATGGCAGGTTCTTCATGTTCGACGTGAGGTTTTCATCATTGGCCTCCGATCGAATGATTCTACGGGTGTTCGATGCCAGCTCACTGATTCGCACACCGTAGATTGTACCTATAGTACCTTGAGGACCATTGTCATTATTGGTGGTACCTCTCGCGTTTGTTAACAGTTTTCATCATTGACTGGTAATCAGACGAAGTTCTTGCATGTTCGACTTCGACTCCCATATTCGCATGCTTGAACTTGTACTTTGTTCAGGTCAAGATGGAGCGCAAGACCCTGGATTTTGTCTGTTGAGATCCAGGTTGTGATTTTGTGGATTATTATGATCATTACACGACTCGTTCACTGGATGGCTGCGACCATGCCTGAGTCTACTTATCGATCCTTACTGGATGGTTGCGCCCATACCTTGGATCTGGATTTTTATGTACTCTGCTATGGATGGCTGCGCCCATACCACATACATCATGTACTTGAGATATCAGTTGTACTTCTTCATGCAGGTTCTCTGGTGGCAGTGTTTTCAGTTGGCCATGTTCTTGTAAAGCATTTCACCCCTCTCTCTCTCTCGGGCTTCATGCTTTAGGGGGCATCTGTTACACAGTAATTTGTCACCGTCCCTGTTACCCCTTTTCCCGCACATTGGAGGACTTATTCTGGGACCTGTGAGAAGTGACATAACCTGAAAACACTTGCATTGTATCCCCTTGAGTGTGTACTTCATATGCCCTGAAGACACCTTTTGCAAAATACCCATAAAAATAGCCTTTTTTCCATTGGTGCGGTTCCACTGTGTATCACTCGCGCCAATGGGGGAAATCCTCCAAAGAGGGCACGCCAGCTGGCGCTCTGTCTCAGAGTTGCACTTGCGCCAGCCCAGTTGGGTAAAGTTTTTAACAAACCAACTTATGAAGGTTCTTCCTGACCCACTCATGAACTGAATCTATATTGAGTTGGGTCAGTTTGGCTTCAAATATCCATAGAAGGGAAGTAGTTCTCCACCTCTCATGGAAGCTTCTTAGTGATAAATCCAATCCCATGAATCTTGTGGATGACCCTAACTCCTTCTCCTCTATCTATAAAAGCTTGTCCTTTTGCCTTTGACAAGTTAGAGTCTCCAAGTTTCAAATTCTAAGTCTCAAAGTCTGAGAATTGCCAAGTTCATGCTACAAGGAGCCTTATTCATTCCCATAAGGCTAAATCTTAAGTGAGGAGATTCTTGTCCAAGTAACCAAGGAGAGAGAGGCTTGTTCCCCATTCCCAACAAGCTTTGCAAGGAATGTGCTGCTGATCACCCAGCCAAAGGAGGATTTGACGTCAGAACTATGGTTGTATTCTTCTTTGTTGTTTATCAATAATAGACAACTATCATTATGGTTCCACTCTTATTGTCTTTGTAATGATGATTGAGTTATATCCTTTATGACTGATATATAGTTGCATCTATTGGATTTTATGCTTGTGTTTGTGTCATTCTTTGCATGTGCAGGTGTCCATTCACGAGGATCGTGGGGATTGTGACCGGCCAGAGCAAAGGAACGGGAGCGACGAATCTTCTACAAGTACTAGCGTTGGAATCCAGGTAGGCCCTTTGATTTGCAATTAGGAACTTGTGTGTTAGCGTTGTTTGATTGTTGCTAGACCCCATTTGGGCTAGTAGGGATCGCCTCTGTCCGCAGAGGGGATTTACCTCCACAACACTATCCACAATCTGTTAAGTGGAGGGGTAGGCCACTACCCCTGGCCCCTCCCACAGAACCACGGAACTGTCAGCGCAAGTGGTGGCCTGGTCCTTGGGGCACGGACCCAACCACACCCCGTTAAATGAAAACTGCCACGCAAAAAGGGATCTGGACCCCGTTGGAGAGGAGGTAGGTGAGGTGGGTGGGCTGCCTAAGGCAGGCCCAGCCTGACCTTTCTTAATTTAAAATTTGTGTTATATAAAAAAAGGAGGAGGTGGGGTTTGACAGCCCGACCTCCTCCATAATAACCGGATCGGTAACCACTGCGCCACAACTAATTGTTGTGTAATCTGCCCGCCATTTTTTATTTAAACGCAGTTCATCAGTGCACCCAGGTAGAGGAGGGAGTGCACGTAGATCGAGGCAAATTTTTTTTAATTAATTTTTAATGCAGGTGGAACCATGATTGAGCGAAATTTCCAAGAGTGTGAAATTTTTGCAGTGTCCAAATTGGACAAACTTTATATCGATCTTACACCTCTTGGCCACACGAACCCAATGGCACAGTCAGTTTCATGATATGAGCAACAGAATTACAGGGGACCTGGAGGAGGGAATATTTGAGGAATCTAGGGGGAATCTAAAAGATTCTTTGAGCCCCTGATTTTTGTTTTCTCAAATTCATAAATTTGACGGTTGATTTTTGTCTCTTCGACGCCACAAATCTGATGGTGCATCCAGATTTTCCATTTTCTCATTTAATTCTTTGGCCACTTTTATAAGTGGAGTGCAGGTGTCAGCATTCATGTGCGAGCAACCATTTCCATGAGATTTGATGCAGCAAGGTTGATGGTACGGCTAGCTTCAGCAGTTTGACATCTACTTCTTCATATGGCCCCTGGATGTGAGGTATATGCAGTGCGTTCATGTACTTCTTTTGCTATGCATTGTGTTGCACATATCCCTATTTGATGTTTGATGTGGGATCTATTTCTTACTTGATTCATGATTCTTGCTTGATGTGATGTGGAATCATCTGTGTGATGTACTCGTTGTCATGATTCGTCATGTTGTGTTTTGAGATCCCTTTGTTGTATGTTGATGGGATACTCATGTTGTCGTCATGTATGTTTGCATTGAGATCCCTTTTATGCCATGTTGGCGGGATGCTCATCGTGCATGATTTTGGGCATACTGATAGGAGTCCTTTTGACTGAGAGTTCTTGTAGTGGAACATATCTCGGAGCCAGTCCTGCGTGAGGGAATTTTCCCTGTATGATAGCGACAACACCTCTTATGTACATCATCACTATTGACAACACTTAATGCAGAGGCCTACACCATCTTAACACCGGGCCCGGAGACGTAGTCCCTCCTGGACAAACTCCATTATCAACGACTTATGTTTTCATGTGTTGACGATTGACATGTTCCTCTTATTTACAGCATGAAGATGTATTCATTTATGTTCTTTTAAAAATGAAATTTAACACATCACGAAAGTAAAAGGTCTTGGAAGGGTCCTTTGTCACACCCAGACCTAGATCAATCGCATGGAGGAAGAGCAAAGTTGCAAGTTCCAAGTAGATCCATTAGTAGAGAAAGAAGTTATGTCTATAGAGGCGAAGAGGCAATAGTGCGACAAGCGAGTCACGTAAAGGTGGAGGGAGAAGAGAAGAATGGAGGAAGCAAAGAAGGAGTTGCATGAGCTGAAGGAGCAATTATGTAAGGAACAAGATCTAATCAAATAGGAGAGGGAAGCGCAACAACAACAAGTACAGGATGGGGTGCAACATGTGCAAACAGATGAAACAATGCCAGTACAGGTAATGGATTCATCAAAACAACTGGCATCAAGCAGACAGGGTGAACCATTGCAGGAGCAGGACTTCGCTCATGAGATAGAGCAAGCACTTCAACAGTTGGATGCAGATATGGAGTAATGAGAATTGGAACAGGACATCGACCTTATGCCTCACCACCAAGAGGTCGGCTGACCTACTTCATCACATCCAGATGATGAGCAAGTCCCAAGCGACCGAGGAGGCACTGAGATCCTAGGAGATCAGCTGGAATGAGAGATGAACAACATCTCATTTGACGAGTCTCAACATAGAGTTGTGGAGTCTCGTAGAGTGTCGCTCTGGATGATCATACATATCCTACACAAGTTGAGGAATGAGTGATCGTGTCTGACGTGCACAAGCATCCAGTAGCCTTGGCCGATGCAACTAGAGTGTATTCCGAGGCCACTAGCTCAAGTGTTCTCTTTCTGATAGCTGAAAATGAGCGAATGGATAAGGAACTTCAGACAGCCAAGCAAGGAGGAGATTTGGTGATAGCATCCGCCCTAGTTGAATTGAAGAAGGAAATACTAGATAAATTGTTGTCCCTTGACATAGTTATGCGAGTGTTGTACTCCAAGTTTGGTACCGTGCATAATGTAGTTGTCCATCTTAGCGGATCGCAATAGCGATGTGCTAGAAGAGCACGTATCTTGACAAACTTGCATGATGTTGTTGATTACATGCAAACATGGATGATGAGATACAAGGGAGCCCCACTTCACTTGCCTAAGATGATGAAGGCTAGTGCGGTCGAGCTGAAGGCACGTATCTGGAGTCAGATCTAGAACTATGAAGAGCTCTCGCAACTCATCACTAGTATACAGGTTTCCCATGCACGTGTATTCAAGAGTATGGATGTTGTGGTGAGCGCACATGTGATCCCATCTATTAGGACTATCACCCAGGCGAAGACAAAGGCATAGGTCTGACTAGAGCTTGACTCGTGCTTCGACGTGTTGATGCACATTGCCACCAGCCCAAAGTTTCCCATCAGTGCAGACATCAAGTACAAGTACGTTATTGGTGTAGCCACATCGAAGACAATGATGTGCATGCTTACTGACGAGTTGGACATAGGAGCCCGAGAAGTGTACCTGGATGCTATGGAGGCAAGAGTCAGGTTCCAAAAAGATGTCACCTTGGAGCACACAGACACCATCACGAACTACCGATCTTGGCATCAATATGTTACTGTTGGTCAGCGTGAGGATGTTGAGGAGTTTGACTTCCATGGTTTTCTAAGTCATAGTGATGTCTAGCATGGTTTGGTCAAGCCATTTCTCTCACATGGGTACATGTGCATTGTAATGTAACATCATGTCAAGTGGAAGTCAAGTGTTGATAGTTGGTTGTAAACATCATAGAGTAGATGAAGAGTCGTGAGGGTAGATGAATTGTCACAAAGGGGAATTTCAAGGGTCACCCCACCCTTTCCTATAAATGGTCCCTCATAACTCATTGTAGAGGCTTTTGGTCAGCCAAGCTTTCGATAAGACTATCTTGGAGAGAGCTTGGATAGTATTGTAATGAGCCTTGGCTTCTCCACTGCATAGAGCTAGTACATCTCTTTGGAGGAGCAGGTGATTGTGGCTATAACATTCCACTATCGGAACTAGTGGTTGGACATGGATGTATTGTATGACTAGAACTTACACTTCTTAATATAACAAGAGCCAACACGTTTCATGCATATGTTGTATTGTATTCTATGATATCTGGTTTACTCTAAATGATATATGTATTGGTTTGCTTACGCATGCATGTATAGCTATTTGTGTATGTATGTATGAATCTTTCTTAAATGTGTTGTTGGTTTAACCATCACTTTGGATTGCTTTCTAACTTGCCTTACATGTTGTGATGCATCTTTTCTCATGTGTTCCCTTCTTAACTCTGTGCTATCACAGGTTTCCAAGGGGCGCACTCATCTCAACCCCTGTGTGTTAGAACTTCTCATGCATCTTCCTTGGCTTGTTGTAGCTATCACACCCTTGCTACCAACAGAGTTGTCTTACTTGCCTCTGTGTGAAATCACGGTCAAGGCATTACCATATGACCCACTGCGGGGACTCCTACACCAAATAATCTAAGGTCTAATTGGGACTTATTACCGGGGAGATACCCTGACATGTTGGTAGGTCCATCACCGTCGACAAGAGGTTAATGCTATACTTCTTCAGAGTTTGTCAGACTTGCAGCGATAAGGGCCACTTCGGATCAGCCATGCACATGACGATGGAACTAATGGAGCATATGGTAGTAGATATCCTGGTAGACATAGGTTGGATAGATCTGACACAATGAGAGATGGAAGGTTGTTGGACAGCATGATCATCGTTGTTATCATCCTTATAGGAGGAATGATAGGGGGTACTTGCCGGATAAATACAAGAAAGAAAAACCACCTACTTCTGATGGAGATGTGAAGAAGTCGGAAGATGAAAATGCTTAGATACTTGGAATGAACAAATTCTTTGAGTTACATGAGGACACAGATAACATGAAGGCCCATATAGCTATATTTAGCTTGAAAGGTAAAGCAGACATCTCGTGAGAAGATGTTAAGCGGGTTAGAGACATTGTTGTTGGGAAAAGTATCCATTCAGAACGCCCCTATCCCACTCTAAGGTGTGATAGTGCCTTAGCAACAAACAAGGAAAAACTATTTTCATATTCTTCTTTATGAAATGTAAACGAAGAGGAAGGATGTAACTAACCTGTGTCTTTCGCTAGTTTGTTGATCCACTCGCTCTCCTCTTTGTTAGCTTCCCGCTGCCTGCTCCCTTACTAGCCCAGCTTCACCAAGTTCCTACAAGATCACAGAAGAGGAAAACTACACAAAAGATATAGATTTACATTCATAACTAGCTTAGGATCAGATTTAAGCTAAACATGCAAAACATCATTGATACAAAGAATGTAGGAGAAACTCAAATAGTTTTATTGATATGATAAGAAATTCCAAGAGGAGATACAACCAAGTGAGTCCCGATCCAGCATCTACCTCCCAGCAAAGGAATCCCTTCCTCACCTCCAACAAAGCATAAATCACCCAATGCACTAATCTCAATCTCAAACCAACAGCAATTCTCTGCAAAGTACAAAATTCCAGCCTCTGGATCTCTGGGATGAGGGATCCATATATAGATGTAAGCAGAGGGGATGAGTCAGCTTATGTTTTGACTTGTGGCTTCTCTCTGTCAGTTCTTGCTTCCACTTGGAGGCTAAGAGCCTCTTACTCATCCTTGGTCGAATTCAGTGAGGCAAGTGTCATTGAGGAAGATTCTGGAAGCTTCCAGTGTCTGTACACCTCGCGGAATGACACTGCCATTTGGAATTTCTCGCTCAGCGCATCCTGGTAGTGTATTTAGGTGCATTGCAACGCACCTAGCTAGTGTACTGGGGTGCATTGCAACGCAGGCAGCTCGTGGAGCATCTGAATTGATCCTGATTTGACTAGTTTTGAGCAGTTTTTGGTGGAGAACTTCTGGGAGAAGCTGTCATTGGTTGACCTTGTTCCTTTAGGGGCAGGAACAACTCTTTTAGGGACTTTGGATCCCTTGGATTATGGACATTTCATGCTCAAATCTGTAAGGCACAAAAATGTCTATAACAGTTGCCCCCTAAAGTATGAGGCCGTTTATCGGGTGAAATGCTTTATTAGGAGGATCCGAAGTTCTTTCAATGCTGGGAGGAGACCTGTAATAAGATACAATACAATACATTATTTTCATATTGTTTTCATGATCTAGCTGAGGCAGGCATTCCCATGCTCAGCTTTATAAATTCATTTTTATGTACATAGGACAGACAATCGTCTGATGGTAGACTGATGATCTTGATGAAATCTCCATCCTTTTGGTAGGATGATTATCTATGCTGCAATGTTGTACATGTCAATGTCTTTATTTTTCCTGAATATATATCGCAGCCCGGATGGATGAAACTAGATCCGGGGTCTTCAATCTCGTCCGATCTTCACTCTAAGTACAAGTCGATCCATGTGAGAAATGTTTTGAAGTCGAACATGGAAAGACATCGCTTGATTACCAGTCAATGATGTAAACTGTTAACAAGCGCGAGAGGAATCACCGATAATGATAATGACCCTCAAGGTACTGTAGTACAATTCACGTGGTGTGAATAAAGGACTTGGCGTCGAACACCACGCAAAATATTTCGGTCGAAGGTCATTGATGTATACCTGTCGCCGGAAGTGAGAAACTTGCCATTGAGGCATGCAAGCTTCAAAGTACTGAAGGGGGTGTTCCTAGATCAACTTCTTGGATAATGAGCTGATGTCGACAAGAAGCGATCCGTCAAAGGATGGCCTTAATGTATCCCACATCGGTGACACGGAACGGAGCAAATGATTTTGATGGAGGTGAAAATGATCTGATGATATATGGTTCAGGGTGGCGGTCATGAAAGAATGAAGTATAATGTATGGTAGTGGATGGGACACGGTTGACTTCTCTGGATGACTTCTCTTGAACATATCGGCGACACTTATATGATGGATTGGTAGCATTTACCCCAAAGATGGATGGTATGGCGAGACCATGGTGATGTGACCGGTGAATGAAACAACCCAACCCGACTCAGGCACGGAGTGGAAGTGTCATGTTCAAGAGCGACTTGCTACCAATAAAGGTTCTTTGAGTTTCTTCCCAATTTTTCCCCAGTCATTGCTAACCAGTACCTCTTTATTTTTGTCAAGCTTGAGGAGGATAACATATGCTTGTTCTATAATTTGCCCTTCGGGAAAACCCATCGCTATGTTTTAACGAGCCTAGCGATAGTGAAACTCGTTCTCGTCTAAAGACAAGTTTGTCGCTATTTAATGTTTTTTAACGAGTTTAACGACAAAGATAACTCGGTCCTTTTCCTTTTTAGGGAGTCTGAAAAGGAACGTAAAGATAACTCCGGAAGTCCTTTTTCGTCATCTAATCCCTTAAGTCCGAAAAAGTATAAAACAATACAGAAGGGATGAATTTTCGATAGCTTTAACGAGCCGAACAAAACAAGCGCTCAATCTTTTTGTGTAATAATCCCTCAGGTCCAAAAAGATTAAAATCTAGAGGAGGGATAGCACTTCCGGTCGCTTTAACGAGCTGGAAGGCCAAAACTCGGCAATATTTTCATATTTTACGAGTCAGATGAAAAGAGCTTAAAGAAGACTCGTCTTTTGAGGAACGAGTGATAAAACGGGTAGCAACTGATTCCAGGTAAGGGTTGGAATTTTCCAATCACGGCAGTGTCACAAGGATGGCTAGTGAAATCACTCTTCGCAGCTGTTCCTCAAAATGGGTAAACAATCAAATGGAGGTGAATGATCGGGCAATGGAAAAGTGGAGGTGACGGTGCAAACACGACCAAGGCTTTAATGGCTGATAATGTTACATTCACGGTGGTTATTTACTGGAGGATAGTTCATTTTTTAACGAGCTTAAACGCGGATTGAAACACTTGCTCGATCTTATGTTTATTTTTTAACGAGCATGAACTATGTGCTAAAACTGCTCGATCTTATGTTTATTTTTTAACGAGCATGAACTATGTGCTAAAACTGCTCGATAACATGGTCTAGTTTTGATTTTTTACCATAAATAGCTTTGCCTTTTCAAAGATAGTACTGTACCCTCAATTGCTGCATCAAACTAGTTAGAAATGAATAACATTTGCTTGAAAATGAGATTAAAATGCTAATATTTCACTTTGAACTACGTAAAAAGCAATTAAAAAGTGTTTTTACCTCTCATTTTACCATTTCATTTGAACTTGGTTTGTTGGAGCTTTGGAGGTGCCTCTTCCCCCTTGATTTTCATCAGCTGATTTCGGGAGATTCTGTGGACGATTCTCGGCGCCGTCTGGACCAGGTAGGAGCTAAACCTGAGCTCTTTCATTTCATGGTTTTTTTTCTGCATTCTGTGCTTCATTCCCTACTTTTCTGAGCCCCTGGGGTTTGATGGGCTCGTTCTGCCATCAGCGCACCTTGGGCATTCGAAACCTGCGCTGAATGTCAACCAGTATGAAGGAAGTTTGACCTTCAACGCAGGTGGAACACTGCGCAGGTTCGTTGGGCGCAGAAAAGGATTTTGTTGCACAGTTTTTGATGAAAATTTTTGCCTGTTTCTCATCAAAATCAGGATCTAACTCCTCTCATGTTTGTTTTTCAGAGATCTTGGAGCAAAATGACCCTTACATGGCGAGAACGAGAACATGAAGAAGAGGACATGATTTCCCTACATGATCCGGTTACGGTGAACGCGCTGCGGAACTGTGGTCTGCTGAAGTTCTTCCGCATCTCTAGCATGAGACAGCAGATCAACCTACTGCAGTATTTGCTCGATGCTTGGGATCCTATCAATCAAGTTTTCCAGATTAGGGGCAAATCTATCCCCTTGACCATAGTAGACATTTACTTCTTGACTGGCTTGTCGAGGCGGGGTGCCCCCATTTCTTTGTCAGGTTCGGCCCGAGGGAGTGACTCTGTGAGAGATTATGTCCGCCAGTATTGCAGGGAAGGATCTCAGCCGAGTAAAGACGACAAGATCATCATCCGTGATGTTACTGACATGTCCCTTAGGTCTATCCTGTATACTTTTGGTAGGATGGCCGAAAGTGCGTCTCTTCATGTAGCCAACAGATCCTATATGCAGCATGCCTTGGAATGCCTCCAACCGAAAATATTCAACTGGTGTGATGCAGTACTTCTTGTGATGAAAAGTCAGTTGACCAAGATAAAGGACGGGAGGTTGAAGAACTTTGGGTTCGGTTCTATTTTGACCGCCTTTGCCTTGGAGAAGATACCACTGATGCAGCCGCAGTACATTGCTCTTGACTTACCTTCTCCTACTGAACCACGCATGCAGAGATGGGTTGACCATATGTCTAGGCATGCTGGTCAATCTCAGATTTCTTTTTCTGATACCTTCTTCAGGTGGTTTGATCGTCAGGAGATGGTCTATTCCGAGTATCCATATGTTGGCATGGATTTCCGGGGTGATCCGGATTTAGTACTGCCGGATGGCGAGCAGTGGGGTGCTATTGGTAAAATCTTCGACCATATCATTGTTTACTGTTTTTATTTATAATGTCCTTGTGCTTTATTCTATCAAGACTTTAATCAAACTCATGTGTGCATGCAGATGTTGGTCCTGTTCGTCCAGTAGTTCGCCTGAGAGTGCCAGCTGCTGCCCCAGCAGGAGAGGCCGCTGGGAGGGTTATCCTTCGTGACCTTGATGTGGCCGAGACTCTCACAGCTGTGCAGGAGCAGGTTGAGAGCCTTACTCTCAGTATTCCAGATGTGAGGATCGACGAGTTACCTTTGCAGTTACAGCGGCATACTACTGGTGTGCCTAGACGATGGACTCGTCTCTTACGCATGATCACACAGGCTGTGACGTGCTATCATGAGCATCACTGGACTAGGGTGCCCCCTAGCATTTTGAGTTTTTGGGTCATGTGACCGATTTTGTCTTGGTTACGGAACATTATATGTAAACCATAAACAACTATATATATATATATTTTGATTTTCAGGGTTTTATTCTGGTTGAGTTATATGATCCACATGTAAAACATTGATGATGTGTTTCTTTTTATAAATGTCGCAAATGTCTATCTAACACATAGTTTGCTAATGAGTCAGTTAATGTGTTTAAGTTTCTGGAAATATGTTGGTATTGAATCAAATCAAATTGTCTTTCCAAAATCTTAACCCTTAGGAACATGCGATAAATGGCCGGGTTTCGAACGGAATATATACCATTGAGTTGTAGTATTACGAGTTGTGAGTCTAGCCTGACGATTAGCCGGCGTATACCATGGGTGATGGCATCAGAGAGAAGTTCTATCAACGCGCTATTCTCAATGATGTTATTCGTTGATTGACCGATACATACACCTCTGAAACTTACTAACCCGCCGCTTGGATCAAAAATGGCCCAGGCTGCGGAGGACAGGTTCCGCGAACTACGACTCGCTCCGTCGGCATATCCAACACATGTCTCCAAAAGGTTTGACATCTGCAATAAATGTAAAAAGGTGGATTACTCGACCAAAACGAACACTTTAGCGAAAACAAAATACAACAAAAGCATATTGGTTACTATTTAAGCATAGTAACGCTTGAGGTACAACCCATTACGAGGTTGCGCCAGTGGAATTCTGTCATAATCCATTAACTCGTAGGCTCCTTTTGCTAACACTCGTTTAACAATATAGGGGCCCATCCATAAAGAATTAAATTTACCTGCTCCCAATTTATCGGATTCTTGGTCGTAAAGCAAGACCAAGTCACCTTCTGAGAAGACACGGGGTTTGACATTTTTGTCGAACTGCGCCTTGACTCGTTTCTTATGGGCTTCGTTAGCCAAAGCGGCATCACGACGGGTTTCATCCAATTGGATTAATTCCAAGAAACGGGCCTCTTCTTCTGAAGTTCCGGGGAGGAGATCGATTGCAAGTTTAAGAGACGAGATTTCGCACTGGACTGGCAAGACTGCTTCCAGGCCATATACCAGTTGGAAGGGTGTGAACCCGGTTGCATTCCTTACCGATGTTCGGTAAGCCCACAAGGCTGAGTACAGGATTAGGTGCCACCTTCTTTTGTGAACTCCGATCATCCTTTGCAACATACGCTTCAAGACCTTGTTGATCGCTTCAACTTGTCCGTTGGCTTGCGGATAATACGGAGTAGAGCTGTCGTGAGACAATCCTAGTTTGGCAGCTAATTCGAGCATCATGTGATTGCGAAAATGCGATCCATGATCCGTGACTATAGCCTGTGGTGTGCCGAATCTGGCGACTACATGATTGAAAAAGAAAAGGGCAGCTGTTTCACCAGTGTTATCTAATGTAGGCATCGCCTCGGCCCATTTGGTAAAATAGTCAACGGCGACTATAATATACCCATGCCCCCCGGTCGAGGTGGGGTTACATGTCATGAAATCGATGCCCCATTTGGCGAAAGGCCCTACAGCAATTATTGACTGTAAAGGTGCGGGTGGTCTTCTGGTTTTGCTATCAAAAATTTGACAAGCATGGCAACTTCTGACTGCAGTTATGCAATCTTTGAACATTGTTGGCCAGAAGTATCCTGCTCGTAAGATTTTTTGTGCTGTAGCATATCCAGATTGATGCCCCCCACACGCGCCTGAATGACACTCATTCAGGGCTTTTTCGGCCTCCTCATGGGTGAGGCACCTTCTCAGAACTGTATCGATACCACGACGGTAAAGCGTATCACCGACGATCATGTAGTCTTTTGCTTGGTATCGTATACGTTTTTGTTCAGAGTGAGAGGTATTTGGCCTGAATTTTTGGGTTTGGAGATAAATTATTATATCTCCATACCACTCATTGCTTGTAGATATCAGAAACAAATTCTCATCCACGATTGATTCTTCGGATGTTTCATCGTTGGACGACGATGGGAAATCGCATAGTAATTCTGCAAAAACTAGAGCTTTCTTTGACTTGGATTTTACAAATTCCAGATCAAACTCTTGAAGGATCGCTATCCATTTTGAATATTTGCCCCCCAGCAACTGTCGCGACAATATATAAGTCATGGGGTTGCAATCTGACAGAATGGTAGTTTTCCGAAAGAGGACATAGTGTCGAAATCTTTGTATCGCTTGAACAGCTGCAAGCGCTAGTTTTTCAACATAAGAATATTTGCTTTCTGTATCATTTAAGTTTTTACTTAAATAATATATAGGGTGTTCAATTCCATCGACTTCTTGAACTAAAACCATTGCGATGGTTGTATCTGCTGCAGCCAGATACAGGTTAAAATCTCTTTGATAATCGGGGGCGTACATTAATGATGCTTTTATTAAGGAATCTTTTAAAGCATCAAAGGAAGCTTGCGCAACCTGATCCCAGACGAAGGGTACCTCCTTTTTCAAAAGACGTGTATAACCTTTAGCAAGTTCGGCGTAATTTGGAATGAACCTCCTCAGAAAGTTTGCTTTCCCTTGGAGTTTCTGAATCTGAAGCAAATTTGAAGGTGGAGGAAAATTGATGATTGCCTGGACCTTGCAAGGGTCGAGACGAATCCCATCCTTGGAGACTACAAAGCCAAGTAAACGACCAGAACCGACACAAAATACACATTTGTGTGGATTGAGTCGTATCTTGTAGTGTCGGCAACGTAGAAATATCGCTCTTAAATGCTGCGGATGATCAGTCCGCTTTCGCGAATGAGCCGGAAGGTCGTCGAGGTATGGTTGAACGATGTTCTTGATGTCATGGAAGGCATAATTCATTGCCCTCTGAAAGGTCGCCCCTGCGTTCTTTAAACCAAAGGGTAATTTTCGATATGCGAATGTGCCCCACGGACAAATGAATGCAGTCTTTGACTGGTCCTGTGGGCGGATATTTATTTGATTATACCCGGAAAATCCATCCATGAATGAAAAGATTTCGCATCCGGCGCATTCATCAATTATCTGGTCGATGAAGGGTGTAGGGTAGTTGTCTTTTGGACAAGCTTTATTTACATCCCTATAATCGACACACACTCTAATTGTCCCTTGTTTCTTCATAACAGGGACAATATTCGATACCCAATCAGTTAGAGGAACCGGGTAGATGAAACCAGCATGGAGAAGTTTTTCAACTTCTGCCTTAATGGCAGCGGCTTTCTTGGGGTGCACCTGCCTGAGCCGTTGTCGTACCGGTTTGACATCTGGATACATCTTAATTTCGTGTTCAACGATACTCGAGTCAATGCCTGGCATTTCATCATATGACCAAGTGAAGACATCTCTGAATTCGCGAAAAAGAGCGTTGTATATTTCCAGTTCTGAAGGAGAACAACATTTGCCGACATAAATATTCTCTACAACATCCGTTTTAGTCGAGATATTTATGGCTATAGTCTCTTCAATGTTGGATAAGTTTCGCTCGGAATCCACCGTATTTACAGTATTTGATAGGAATTCAAAAACTGAAGGGTGATAAAGGTCATCTTGAGTATCTTCTTCATAATCTGGAAGAAGGGAACGATGGTGGAAATCATTCCATGGTGCCCCCTCAATCAACATTGATTGTACAATTCCTTCGTCGGTTCCATGCACTCGCGACCAAGGATCTGAAGGGGTACCATATTCTCTAGACCTATCTACCCAAACGCTTGATGAGCGTTGATTCGGGTTTGCCTCCCATGCTAGAAACATTGATTGCTACAATATTTCTATTGGGCTTGGGGGCAAAACCATTGCATGATCCATGTTGATATCGTTTTCTGAGATCTTTGTGGAAGATATCATATTGCAGGTTCCTATCGACGCTACTTCCGCCAAGTTGATTGGAGGTGGAAGAGTGAAAGTTCCCATTAGTATAGGATCTTTTAGTAGGCCTACTCCGATATTCTGAAGCGAATGGGGGCTTCCATGGATCATGGGAATGCTTCCTGTAACTTGTGAACCATTGGGGAGGAAGTTTTGTTGGTCGACGATCGTAATCCCCCCTTGAAAGGGGAACGCAATCTTTCTAAAATAGGTTGACACGACAGCTGCCATGGCATAGATCCACGGTCTTCCTAGTAGGATGTTGTAGTCAAGATTCCCATCGATGACTTCAACATCTATTTCTACCATTTTTCCCCTAGTTCAACCTTCAAGTTATTTAGGATACCATATGGGGTATATGTCCTACCGTCGAATGCTTTTAATGTCGTCGAAGATCGCGACAATGTTGGAGATCCTAAAGTTTTCCAGCAACTCATCGACATAATACATGTAGATGCCCCCTCATCAATAATTGTTCGATGAACAGTTTTGTTGAGGGCTTTCACTTGAATAAGGAAAGCTAGTTGAGCTGGAAACTGAGGATCGTACCCTTTGTGGTCAAAGGATACAAGATTGGAATCCTTAGGATCAACCCCACCAATGGCTGATAACAAAGCCTGCCTTTGGGATGGGCAATTTTGTAGTACTTCAAGAGTCGACATAGCGGATGGCGATTGGGCCAAATCTTCCACTATGTTATAATGTTGCGCTGCCCTAGCGCGAGGATTAAACGTCAACTTGTGTACTACACCCTTTGGCGGTTTTATTGTTAATTCAGGAATGATGGGTGGTACAACTTCTGTCGAAGTTGTTGTCGAACTACTTGGTTGATCTTTATCCTTGTCGTTCGACAGCTGCGGATTCCCGTAATCTTTGTTCCTTGTCGAAATCAAAGCATCATTTTGCTGCTTCAAAATCGACAACATTAGCACTTGCGACGGGGAAGCATTTCCACTTTCAACCAGATTTGTTCCTGGATTTGGAAACGGATCAGTTAACACAGCTGAGGTTTCGAACTTTTAAAGAATTTCTTAAGCTCAGCTTTGTATGGACATTATTTCGTCCAGTGATTCTCATCACATATCTGACACCCAAAGGGGGGTTTCCTATTTCCAGGAGGGTCTGAAGAAGTTTTTTCAGGAGATGACTCACCCTGTTTCTTCTTCTTCCCTTTGCCTTGTTTCTTCTTGCTTCCTGGTTGTTTGGTTTCTTTGCCTTTATCTGCTGATACGGCATTTACTTCCGAAGCAAGAATTTCGTCTTTTGCATTTTGATCTGAAATCTTACGGGCTTTCTTGGATGTAGCCTTTGTCGATTTCGCGTTTGTCGTGCCAATCACGCCATCGCCGGCGTGAGAGTCATTGTTTGATTTAGGAGGAGGAGGAATTGAGAATTCCGGTCTAGGGGCGTCAGGTATTTTGTCGTAGAGCGTGCCAGACTGAGTATAGACCAAGTCCAGATATTGCGCACGAGCGATAACTTGCTCTTCCGTTACGACTCCCCCCTTCGCCACATCTTCCGTGATGGCAGGAAGTAATGACTTGATAAACCATTCAGCTAATAGCTGATCGGGAACGTACGTTTTTACCATCCTACGACGACGTCGCCACTCATGTATATGATCAGATATGTGGGTGGCCGTTGTCTGTTTGAAGTTGGTTAGGATTTCCGTTCCCATTTCATACCTTATCGGTAATTGAAAATGGGTTAAAAAAGTCGTGGCTAAGGTACTGAAATTGTCGAACGAAGCTTTAGGCAATTCAATATACCATTTTGCCGCTGGACCCGTTAACGTCCTCTGAAAAAGGCGAAGCCTTATCGAATCATCATTTAGGGTGTTTGATGAACACCATAGATGAAATGTCATCACGTGATTCGATGGATCTTCACCTGGATTTCCATTAAATTTAGGAATATCTGATGGAAGTTTATGAGGGATCGCTGGCCACCAAGGGGCGTAAGCAATTGGATCGTTTGTTAACCGGTGTAAATCGGGTAACTCTAAAGTTGCCACGAATGGTAGCTGTTGATTTAGGTTAGGTGAAGCATACCCAGGATACGATGGAATTGCCTGAGCAGTTGGCCTTTGCATACCAGCATAATGTAGTTGATGCTGGTACGACTGATACGGTTGGTGGACATGACCGTTTTGAATGTACGGCTGTCCACTGTTCGCAAAGATCTGCTGCTCAAAACCTTGGTATACTTGTTGGAATTGTGGTTGTTGGTATTGCACCAGCCACGGTTGTGAAGCCATGTTCTGTTGCGCTATACTAACCGTTGGACCAAGGTGTGGGGTAATTGTACCCGTTTGGACCTGTGTCGTCCCACCAGTTGGCGATTGTGGTTGAGTCACAGGGTCAAGGGGCTGTTGCATTACAACCTGAGAAATCTGAGGTTGACATACAACGGGCAGCGTTTGAACTTGTGACACTGTTACAATAGCTGGTGTTGTCGGGATGTTCGACATAGGTACACATTGTTGCATAGAATACACAACTCTTGGTTGTTGGGGTAGTATAGGTACCCAACCACTTGACGTAACTCCAGTATAACCTGAATACTGTTGTGAACTCCCGTATGGGTATCCTCCCGGAGGGGGTAATGAAAGGGCATACTGCCCCCCATACGGTGGTAATCCGGAACTCAAGGGGATTGTTTGCCCTTGGGGACTAGATTGCCCAAATTGACCTCCAAATGGATCAATTTGTCGAGTCTCAACATAAGAGTTGCCGGATATTATTCCGGAGGAACAAACAGGAACAGACCATACTGTCGAAATAGCCCCTGGATGGACTCCTTCTAGCGGTTGTGAGCTAGTCAGGACAGATGGTACGCCGGTAAACATTGTCGGAGTGACGGCAGGGAGTTCTGTTGTCGCTGTGTCAGTCGACACAGTCCTAGATGTTGACGGTTGTTCAGACATTTTGAGTCTATCCAAAAGATTACCTAGCGATTCTACAGGAACTTCCACTGGTGGTAGACTAACTTCTGATGTCGAAGGAAATAGAGTGACCCCGACTCCAAAATGTGTTGGAGTACTTGCTTGCGGATCTTCTACAATTTCCTCTATCGCAATCAAACCAGGTGGAAGGGGAAGACCGTCAGGTCCGTAAAATATTTATGGTGCCAAAGAAGGGGTCGAATCGACAGCGACAGATGTTTGAGGAGCAAGACTCTCCGAACCGGTTGCAGATGGAACTGGTTCAATAACACAAGTGTTTGCTCTCAGACTAGGATCAGTATCACTGTCCCTCTGTGGCTGTTGAACTTCTTCTGTAGAGGCAGGGTTTCCATAAATGTTTGGAGTAACCGGAATCTCGGATGTTGTTGGAACACTTGTTCTAACTTTAATAGGAGATTTCGAACCGATTAAACGAGTTCGCTTTGTCCGTACTGTTTTCGATTCCGGAGACAAAGACGGTTGACTCGTAAGCCTCCGCGAACGACGGGTTTCAATTGACTTTCTTCCACGATTGCGGATTACTCGATCAACTAAAATACAAAAGGGGAAATATGTTTCCGAATTAAATGAATTTTAGACGCTTTAGACACAACTTGCTTTTTCAATTTTAAAGAGTCGAGAAAAAGCAAAAGATGACTCTAGTCTCCTTCGATTTTTAATGAGCCTGAAGTGACAAGTGCTCAGATGGACCTTTTCCGTTAAGGAGTCTGAAAAGGAACGAAAGGGACTGCTCTGGAGTTCTAGGTAGAGGGTGTGCCAAACCAATCGCAAAACCGCAGAATACTTTTTAGGGTACGGGCGGTCAATCTTCCTGAATGTTGTGTTCAGTGCATTGCAATCAGTAGGGCGGCCGACACGGCTTCCTATGGATAAAGGTTTTATGCCTATAGGGGTCTCCCAATATATACTCGACGGTACGTGGGAGCACAATCCGTACTGGTACTTATCGTCTCTCAGGAGGAATCACCCAACCATCAGTGAGGCAACAGTTACCAGGTTTTACGACGCCAGAACACGTCTCTAGCCTAGACCTCTATGTTGTGCGTTAAGTTACAAAGCGTTGTTAAGTTCATTCAATTTATTTTAGGTTGATCTTTCTTAGAAGTTTGCCTTTTTGGATCACCACGAGATGTAGATACAATTCCTAAATGCAGTCTAAAGATGATAAGCAAGCTTTTATCTCTTTTCAACAATGAAAATCCTAGCTACAAGGGGAAAGAAAGACACAATCTTTTCTCAAAGAGCATAGAGCACACTGTAAATGCACTTTTCCTAAATCAATCCATACAAACTGTCAAAATGCAAATGCACTTGTGCATGTATTTGTTTTCACTTTCTTAATATTGATGCCTAAAAAGAAAGTTGTTGTACAAATTTGAATTCGATTTCAAGTGAAAACACAAACAAGCTTCTTTTCGAAATCAAAAAGACGATTACTACACTTTATGATTTTGAAGTAAACACTTGTTTCGACACTAGAAATTCACAAATTCAAACCAAAATACAAAATTAAAAGCGTAATCAACTGTCAACAGCAAACAAACTTACTCCTAAGATCAAAACGACACTTACGACAGGTCTAGATCTAAGGGCGACAGTATGACTAGTTTACTTTTGTAATGGGAAACTGCAAATGATGTAACAAATACAAAAAAACAAATACAGTTTCTTTTATACAACTGAGGCGGAATTAAGGCAAAGAAAAGGGGTTTTCATATAGGTACACACACTGATAACAGGCTGCAAAAATCAGAGACAAAACTGAACAAAATGAAGCAGAGAACCACAACTGCACAGGGCAAAGGCTGATCAGCGCACCTGTTGCACAGAGAAACTGAATTGCAGCGCAGGTAGCCCTCTCAGGACCTGCGTTGAAATGCAGAACCTCTTCACAGAGCCTGCGCTGAAGAAGAAACGAGAATTGTCTCCGGGTTCTGGGTCACGGTTTGCAGTTTGATCTAAGGTTTTTGGCCGGATAAAAGCTATCAATAAGGTACAATTAGAGGGATGATTTAAAGGAGGACTAAGAGCTATCACAAAGGGCAGTTAGAGCATTTGTGGATCAGCTGTTCAGATCATAAACAGGCCCAGTGAATGGACTAGAGTAGCAGCTCTCTACTTTGCATTTGTAAATGGCAAATGCAGTTCGATTCGCCACTCCTAAGTTTATGAGAAGAACAACAATAGAAACACAAATAAACTAACTAGATACGCTCCCCAGTGGAGTCGCCAATTTGTTGTTGGGAAAAGTATCCATTCAGAATGCCCCTATCCCACTCTAAGGTGTGATAGTGCCTTAGCAAAAAACAAGGAAAAACTATTTTCGTATTCTTCTTTATGAAATGTAAACGAAGAGGAAGGATGTAACTAACCTGTGTCTTTCGCTAGTTTGTTGATCCACTCGCTCTCCTCTTTGTTCGCTTCCTGCTGCCTGCTCCCTTACTGGCCCAACTTCACCAAGTTCCTGCAAGATCACAGAAGAGGAAAACTACACAAAAGATATAGATTTACATTCATAACTAGCTTAGGATCAGATTTAAGCTAAACATGCAAAACATCATTGATACATAGCATGTAGGAGAAACTCAAATAGTTTTATTGATATGATAAGAAGTCCAAGAGGAGATACAACCAAGTGAGTCCCGATCCAGCATCTACCTCCCAGCAAAGGAATCCCTTCCTCACCTCCAACAAAGCATAAATCACCCAATGCACTAATCTCAATCTCAAACCAACAGCAATTCTCTGCAAAGTACAAAATTCCAGCCTCTGGATCTCTGGGATGAGGGATCCATATATAGATGTAAGCAGAGGGGATGAGTCAGCTTATGTTTTGACTTGTGGCTTCTCTTTGTCAGTTCTTGCTTCCACTTGGAGGCTGAGAGCCTCTTACTCATCCTTGGTCGAATTCAGTGAGGCAAGTGTCATTGAGGAAGATTTTGGAAGCTTCCAGTGTCTGTACACCTCGCGGAATGACACTGCCATTTGGCATTTCTCACTCAGCGCACCCTGGTAGTGTATTTAGGTGTGTTGCAACGCACCTAGCTAGTGTACTGGGGTGCATTGCAACGCAGGCAGCTAGTGGAGCATCTGAATTGATCCTGATTTGACTAGTTTTGAGCAGTTTTTGGTGGAGAACTTCTGGGAGAAGCTGTCATTGGTTGACCTTGTTCCTTTAGGGGCAGGAACAACTCTTTTAGGGACTTTGGATCCCTTGGATTATGGACATTTCATGCTCAAAGTTGTAAGGCACAAAAATGTCTATAACAGACATTAGGAAAAATGATTTGAGTTGGCGGGAATTCAAGAGGTTTTTCAGGAAGAAGTACTTGTCAGAAAGGTACTACTACAACAAGGCTAAATAATTCTATGAGTTAAAGATGGGGTCAATGAAATACGAAGAGTATATGACCAAGTTTCTTGAGCTATTGAGGTATGTATTTTATCTTACTGATGAGAGGGCTAAAGTTCAGAGATGTGTCAGTGGTTTTCCATTAGCATTTAGAGATCATATTGAGTATGATGAGCCTCGGTCACTTGAGAAAGTCAAATGGAAACTGAAACATTGCTATGAGAAATCAAAGTGTAAGAATGAATCTCAGCATGGATGGAAAGGAAAAGACAAAGGTAGAGGTAAATGGTAGCCTAAGAGGACAAGGCCTCAACATGCAGATGGGAAAGAAAATGTGGCACCACAAAAGATATTTAATGCAGCTAAACAGGGGCATGGGCCACAAAAACAGCAACAACATAGAGGTGAGGGCACTGTTCAGTTGGAGAGTTGGACATGTGGTGAGGAGCACCTTAGGAGAGATTGTCTGCAACATCAGGGTGAAAGGCCTAAGATATATAGTGCACAAGAGGTGCAGAATGTTGAGGATGTTGGTAAGAGTATTCCACGTATCTATGTAGCAATGGACAAAGGGCAAGCATAACACCATGCATCTATCATTGAGATGGATGGTAAGCTTTTTGATCAAGTTATTTCTATTTTGATTGACCCTGGATCTAATTATAGCTATGTTAGTCCTAACTTGGTGGATAATTATGGGTTCAATAAGGAGTTACATGAAGAGTCTTAGTTATTCAAGTTGGCTACAGGTACAAAGAAGCGAGTTCATCATTGGGTAAGAGCTTGCACATTTGACTTAAATGGTATGCCTACAACAACCCATTTGAATGTATTATCATTAGGTTCATACAATATGTTATTAGGCATGGATTGGTTGTATCTTCATAGAACCAAGATTGACTACTATGACAAGGCCATTGAATGTGTTGATGACAATGGGGAACCAAGAGTCTTTCAAGGTAAGAAGAAGGCCACATAAGTTAGGATGGTGACAACTATACAAGCAAATCATAGATACAGGAAAGGGTGCAAGCTATTTGTAGTACACATTTCTAGTGATAAGGGTAAGGAGGTTGAGGATGCAGATGTGTTGAACAGGTACTCAGTGTTGCATCAATTCAGGGATGTATTTCCTGAGAACATTACAGAGTTTCCACCTCACAAGGAGGTATAATTTTCGATTGAGTTAGTTCTAGGGGCAGTTATAGCATCGAAAGCACCTTACATGATGAGAACAACTGAGTTGGTTGAGTTGAAATTGTAGTTGAACGAAATGTTGGATAAGGGATACATTAGGTCAAGTGTATCACCTTGGGGCGCACCAGTCTTGTTTGTGAGGAAGAAAGATGGTACCCTCAGATTATGTATTGATTACATGAAGTTGAAAAAAGTGACTATCAAGAACATATATCCTTTGCCAAGTATTGATGAATTGTTTGATCAGCTGAAGGGAGCAACAGTGTTCTCGAAGATTGACTTGAGATCTGGATTCCATCAGGTATGCATCAAATAGGACATTTACAAGACTGCATTTAGGACTAGGAATGGACATTGTGAATTTTTTATTGTTCCATTGTCCTTGACGAATGCCTAGCTACATTCATGTGTTTGATGAATAGTGTGTTCATTGATGATATACTGGTATATTCTAAAAATAAGGAAGAGCATGTTGACCACTTAGCAGCAATATTGAGATTGTTGAGAGAGCATCAGTTGTATGCTAAGCTCAACAAATATAGTTTCTTTCACACTGAGGTGCACTACTTAGGACATGTTGTCTCCAAGGAAGGCATTACAGTAGATCCAGAGAAGATAAGGGCCATCATGGAGTGGGTAGCTCCTAAGAGTGTGGATGAGGTGATATATTTCATGGGTCTCGCAGGCTATTATAGGAGGTTCATCAGGAACTTCTCACAGATTGGTTATCCTATCACATCATTGCAGAGGAAAGGTAAGAATTTCAAATGGACCGAAGAGTATGAGGCTAGCTTTGAGTAGCTTAAGCATTTGCTGACACATGCACCAGTGCTACAGATTACAGCTATGGACAAAGAGTTCGTAGTAGGTACAGATTCTTGTAAGAGAGGACTTGGTGGAGTCCTTATCCAATATGAACAGGTGGTATGTTATGAGTCCTGAAAACTAAACGAGCACAAGAAAAACTACTTGACACATGATCTTGAGTTAGCAACAATTATACATGCACTGAAGATGTGGAGACACTATCTTCTTGGTAGGCGGTTTTTTCTTATGAGTGATCACACTAGATTGAGATATTTGTTTGACCAACCGAATCTGAATGCCAGGTAGGATATATGGTTGGCCATGATCAACAAGTTTGACTTCGAGATCAGGTACATCAAGGGTAAAGAGAACATGGTGGAAAATGCTCTCAACAGACAGGTACAGGTACATCACTTGGCAACTATGGACTCCTATGGGACAGACTTACATGATAGGATCTTGTAGGCATGACAATAGGATGTCAGGTATATGGAGATTGTGCAGAGGTTGCAGCAAGGTGATAGTATAGGTACAGGTACAGGTGCATAGGGCATGGACTATTGTCTTACAACAGAGGGATTGGTTAGGTTTTGAGATAGGATATATGTACCAGATAGTAGCAAGCTCAAGAAGGTGATCTTGAGGGAGTTTCATGCGAGACCTTATTCGAGTCACCTAGGTTATCAGAAGACACTCACAACAGTGAAGAGATATTACTATTGGTCGAATCTGAAGAGGGATGTAGTAGATTTTGTGGCGAGATGTTTCAACTTTCAATGATTGAAAGCAGAGTGCAAACATCCAGGTGGACTGCTACAACCGATCGCTATTCCCAAGTGGAAATGGGAGGACATTTCCATTCATTTCATCACAGGGTTACCGAAGACAATGAAGCATAATGATTCCATCATGGTCATTGTGGACAAGTTAAAAAAGGTTGCACACTTTGTTTCGGTAGTCTACATTCTCAGCTAGTGATGTGGCACAAGTATTCATCCAAGAAGTGGTTACACTACATGTTGTTCCAAAGAATATTGTGCCAGACAGGGATGTGAAGTTCACTTCCAAGTTTTGGAACAAGTTATTTGCAGGTTTGGGCACTGAGTTGGCCTTCAACACAACTTATCATTTGCAGATGAATGGACAGATAGAGAGGATCAACATGATATTAGAGGACATGTTGAGGATGTATGTGATACATCAGCAGAGGAAGTGGGAAGAGTATCTCCCTTTCGTCGAGTTTGCATACAACAACGGTTATCACAATTCACTAAGGATAAGTCATTTTGAGGCATCGTATGGGAAAAGTTGTAACACTCCCATTAGTTGTAGTGATCTAGTTAGCAGGGTGTTGATTGGACCATATATGTTGGCAGACATGGAACATGAGATGCAGGTGATCAAGAAGAATCTCAAGGCAACACAGGATAGGTATAAGAGTTATGTAGACATGAATAGATTGTTCAAGGAGTTCCAGGTTGGGGAACAGGTGTACTTGCGCATTAAACCAAAGAAGAGCTCCTTGTGGATTGGATCATGTGCCAAGCTAGTAGCGCGGTTTTGTGGACCCTTCAATATCATTGAGAGGATTAGGCCAGTAGCCTATCGACTTCCACTGCCTCTGAAAATGAAAGTCCACGATGTTTTCCATGTATATTAATCATGTTAAGGATGTTGATTATGTGATTGACTTGTCTATATTGCAGGTGGAACTAGATGGAAAATTCCAGCCAGAGCCTCAGTGTATATTGCAGAAAAATGTGCTCATGCTCTAGAACTGACCAATAGAGCAAGTTAAAGTGCAATGGAATCACTTTGGGCCCGATGAAGCTACATGGGAGATGATGGATCAAATGCGGGCCATGTATCCTTCCTTATTTTCTAGTTGACGCAAAGCAACCTTGATACGGTGGTTTGGTGATTGTTGATGGTGGTGTGGTAGTTGCTTTATGGTGGTCTAGTATTTGCTTATGATGGCTTGGCATATGCTTCATGGTGGTTTATTATTTGCTTTATGTCGGTTTATTATATGCTTTATGATGGTTGATATATGTTATATGATGTTTTGTTATATGATTTATGATGTTTTGATATATGCTATATGATGTTAGTATATGTTTGATATATGTTTTGGTATACAATTTGGCATATGTTTTGGTATATATAATTTTGATGATGTTGTTATATGTACACCTGTGTATGGATGTAAATACTGTAATGAGATGTGTTATAAAGTTCCATTATGTGGTATGGGTGTCATGTTATTACGGTTATGTTATTATGCTATCATGTGGTTATGTTATCATGATGTTATGATGTTATATGGATTGGCACTCAGCAAGATTATCATTGTAAATACCGTAATGAGTTGTGTTATAAAGCTCCACTATTTGATATGTTGTCATGATGTTCTTCTCTTGAGCATATATTTCATTGTAAATACTGCATCGAGATGTGTTATAAAGCTCCATAAGTAGTATGTCTTCATTCAGCAGGTTGCAGAAGTATATGTGTGATTGAACACTGAGGACGGTGTCCCCCAAGGGGGAGGGTTCTGTAACAACCCTGGTGAAAATTCCATGTAATAAAATTTAAAAACAATAACCACAGATGAATGGGACACTTATTCCAAGCTGAATTTTGGGTAGGACATCCTAGTGTGTGTTCATTTGGTTTTTTATGGCTAAGGAAATTGGCAAAGGCAATGGCTAAATATTTGGAAAGGAAAAATGGTATTTTTGGCACATTTATTAATGAAAATAATGGAAATTAGGAGAAAAAGGATGTGAAAGGTCACAGGTTGCATGTGAGGAGGAAAATGAAGGAAAATAGAGGCCTCATGCATAAAAAGGCTTCTGAGAACCAGTTGGTAACTTTTTGTCAGATTAACATTTTGTTAATTTAGCCTTGGAGCTCTCTCATTATTCTCTCTCTCTCTCATACTCTTGGACACTTAGATTGTTCTTGGAGCATGTTAGAATTGGAGCAAGAAAGGAAAATAAGGCAATAAGAAGCAAAGATCAAGCAGGAAAAGGCAGGATCAAGAAACTACAACAGGCTTCATTGTAGGTATCGAATTGCATGTGTATTTTCCTTGCTAGATTTGGCATGCATGGGATTGCATGTGTTTCTTTCTACCATGGCATGGGTTTTTCTAGGTGTGACAATATTTTTAGCCTAGCCTTGCCATTTCCTAATACCTTTGATGATATGGGTTCTCTCATGCGGTTTATGTGGGATGGCCAAATTGGATTCAAACCTGAGTGGGGTGAATCTCCGAATTTACAAACACATGGTGGCAGTGGTCCCTGAACTGGACTGAGGATGCACGAAGCCATAGGCCTAGTAACCCCTGCACCAAACTGTGGGTTGCGGAAAAGCCGGATTGTGTGCCTCGATGCGCCTAGTAATCCTTGCGGGTGAATTTCGAGATATACAGTAAAGCCAAGAGGTGGATTTTATCTCCGTTGGGCCTAGTGATTTCAGGATGGAATGCATGGTAAAGCCTGGAGAGTATCTTTCGGTTTAAGGCCTAGTGATCCCTAGATTTGACTACAGATGCATGATAAATCCTGAGAGACAAGGAGGCACTCAAATTCATCACGGTGTAGGCATAGAACTCGGGTGGCATCCACATTGGTTGTTGTTTTGATGTGTTCTATGAGTCCCACATTCATGCTTGGAATATGGCATGGGGGTGATTGGATGAAGAGAGACTTGGCTCAACCAATCTATGGTGGGGTGTAACGTGGTAGTCCCATCACCGATTGGTTCATTGCATTGCTTAATGAGAAATTCATTCCATTGAGGTCCATTTTTAAATGTATGGGTGTATATATGGATTTTGATGGTTGATATGTTTATTGTAATTATGTTCCTATTATGTTGGTTATATGTACATTTTATGGCAGCAACTATGTTTGGCTCTCAGCGTGCTTTTACTTGTATTTGATTGGATATTGTGTCTATGACCTAATAAGTGATAAGGCAGCAAATGACATGAGGAAAAAATGGTTCATGGTGATTCTCAAATAAGTAAGAGATCCCTACACTTCACTCTGTTGTTTACACCTGTAGGTTACATATCGATGATATGTTTGATGAAATGCATGTCATGGCTACTATGGATCTAGTTAAGGCCTTGATCAAATATTTACTTTTGCATCATTGTTTCCCTATACCTTAATTATGCGTTTTCATTCCATTCTGGGCAGTGGCCTGGTCTCTAGGCCTAAAAAAGTGGCTCAAATCCCAAGGCCGCTTGCATAAAACTAGCAAGTTTAAACCATAGTCGCTGGCAAGTAGGTCTATGAGAGAGACTTTAGGTCTCTTGTCACTCCCTTGCCCATAGCATGAGAGCGACTAAGCCTTAAATTGTCCAAACAATAGTGGGACCCAAGGTCAGGTTGTCTGAGTGGTTGACTTATCTCCTTAGAGTTTTTTTGATGGTGTTGGATGGATGTATGTGATGTTCTATTGATTCCACTTCCTTAAGGTCACCTAGGAGGTCAAATCTAATCATAGTAGCCTCTTGTCTCATGTTTACCCCAGTTGGCATGGTTACTTGGGAGGATGTGGGAGGAGGGTGTTACATGTGGTTAATGTGGATCTATACTAGTACTAACTAAATTGAACTCGAAGGAGATTAGAGAGAAGCACAAATACTAATGGACAAAAGAAAAAGGAGGAGGTTGCAATGATAGGATGAATAAGTTAGAGAGATGGTGCAATGGAGAGGATGTGGGGCTCATTGATGACAAGTGGTCCGCAAAGAAAAATGATAGATAAACAATTTCCAAAATTGGGGACTTCTTGATGACCCATAAACTATCATGGATATTCCTCTAGACAATTCATCATAATAAATTTAATAAATTATACTTAAAAATACGAAATCTATATCATGAGGGTTTATTTCTATTTAGATTTTTGGATCTGTAAATTATTGTTTATTTCATTTCTATGAAATTATAATTATTTATAAAATATAGAACAATGAAGTGAAAACTCACAAACCATGATTTGACACAAGATATAACATGGGAAACCCTTTAGGGAGGGAACCCAACTAGAAGGTGAGGTTGCTTTGCTCTCTTTCTCTAAATAGAAAATGGTTGCGAGTAAAGGGAAGTAAGGCCTATGGCCTATGGGATACTAAAATGCACAAATATTCTCTGTGTGCTATCTCACTATCCCTCTCGGCTACTTTGCTCATATATGGAACAAATGCAAACAAAAATAATGGAACCCTTTTCCTCCTTGTGGCCCAGTTATAACACAACCCAATAACCTACTAGTGGTTAGGTTTGACTCCCTCAAATCTTAACCAGAGTTACAATATGGAATATTCTAGAGTCTTATTCATCATGATCATGTGGCTAGTACTTTTCCATAAATAATGGGGCTGTTGTGGTATCCTCTCAAATGGCTAAAACAGGAAGGTCAACTTCCGAGTGGCATAAATTTTTCATACTAATTCCGTTTGAGGTGATTCTTGCATAGTTGGAAAGGTCTCTATGTGAAGAATAGGAAAAAAATGTGCACACTAAAGTGTAAAATATTTAACCCCAAAATATCTTTTAATCCCTTAAATTCTCTTGGAAGGTTTGAGAACCCCAGTTTTCTAAACCAGTTCTCTCCGGTAAAAATGGTCCTCTGGGCTGATTCCTCCACTTTTTGCACTCTGAAAGCATTGACATGGATGAAAAGAAATATAATGATCCAACAAAGATTAAGTTATCTCAAGAATATGTAGGATTATGGTAGAGAAAAAATCTTGAATGAAGATAGTTACACTATCTCTGATACAACTATTGGAGATTAGTTATAGGAAAAACTACAACTTTCATTGATTTTCCATTAATCCAAGCATACATATATATAAAATGATGTTGAGACATTTGGTTTCAAATTCCAAGTTCTCATGCATATTCCTCTTCTAATAGTTTAAATTTCTCCTATTTGTATATTTATAAAATATTCACAATTCACTAAATTCCTAAGGATCAGATTTTTAAACAAACTACCCTTCATAATTATATTGTTCTTTCTAACTACATATGAGATACTTTATTTCCCACAAATTTCCAAATGGATATTTTCCATGATTATGGCTACGTCACATTCGTTATTCCTGATGGGTATCTCCCTAGGTACCCCATATTATCCTTCCTAGGTACTACTTTCTTTCTGATGTAGCAGCTACAACCACCCTCCAAAATTTTTCCTTAGCTTCGTTTTGGAGCCTCCCTTCCAACCTTCACAGCAGCTTGCCTTGCTTCATCAAGTTCACAAGCCTCAGTGTTTTTCTTGCACAAAGGCAGCTTGTCGATCACAACTTGATGCACTCCCCTCACAGGTTGTTCACCCAGACTTGGTCCAGCTGCAGGCTGAGTAGCTTCCTCGAGAAAATTGTGCATTTATGGATGAAACCAACCTTCCCTCCAGAAATTGCACAATCATGTCTGGCAGCTTGTTGGGCTCCAAGATTACACAATTCTCGCAGTCAACACTCCCAGCAGGAATTGCACAATTTTCTTCAGTAGGGCTGCTCAACCCAGAATTTGCTCAAATCTGGGTAGTGATCAGTTGCTCTGCCTAGAAATTATGCAAATCTCCTGGGCAGCCAGCCCAACTCCCAGCCAAAAATGCGCATTTTCTCCCAGCAGTCGAGCAATCTCTTGCATGTGCATCTGAGTTGACCGTTTCCCTTCGGGACCTAGCAAAATAGGCTTGCATGCATGGGCTACTTCTCCTAAGGAATCATGCAAAGGCATCCCTTGTTTCAGAGATCTTTTACCAGCAGTTGGAGGTTACATGCAAGGATCATTTTAGAAACCTCCCATCAAGTGTCACTTTCCTTAGATTTGTGGCATGCACGTCGCAGCCTAAATGTTATCAAAACTCATCAACCAGACGCTACAGAGCTCATTCCTCACATCAACCTTATAGCTCTGACATCCCACACCACATCTAGGAGTTGTTGCCACATTCAGATCAACTATTTTGGGGTAAGCCCACTTCCCATGCCTTGTGTTTCATTTATGTCGCTTTTTGTGTTTTCACTTGTATGAGTATTGTTTGCTTGATTTCTTTGAATGGATGTTGTCCTTTACATGTATATTAGCTTGTCCTAGCACTATTTCAGTTTTCATCAACATCTCACTGCTATCTCATGCATGAAACTATTTTTTGCGAATGGTCGCCGATTCGACGACTCGCCTCACTCACATGAATGTTGTTCCATTTTCTGAACCTGTCATTCGTCGTTTCCGTGCATGATCATTCACTTATGCTTACGCTCAGTATCACCATGCATTCGCACTCACTTTCACTTTCAGTTTCCCGTCGGCAAGTCTGGGCAGCCTTGGCCTGGACTCTACCTCACCAAGAGCCTCACCAAGACAGCATTGCGCAATCTCGAGAGGGAAGGCTCTGTCTTCCTCTCAGGAAATGAACATTTCTTCCCAGTGACTGTCCTCAAGGATTGTTTTGTGCATTTATGATGGAGAGTGAGTGTTGGCCCAGAAAATTGCGTAATGCAGTCACTGAGCCTATAGCCATTGTCAGCTGAGATTGTGCATTGCGCAATTCCAACAATCATCAGCTAGACTTGACTGTGAATTACGTAGTTCCAGTAATCATTTAGTCTCCCAGTAGCCCAGACTGTGCCTTGTGAAATCTTAGCAGTCAGTCTCCCTACCTCCCGGCCGAAATTGCGCAACTTTCATGATCAGTCACACAGGTATGTTGCAAGTCAGTTCTCAAGTTCATTTTGGTTTTCGACTGACATATTTCTTGCCATTAGTGTTTCCATGTCTACAGGTATTGCAAGTGTTCATATGCCTCTCAGTAGTGCAAGTATGATGGTTTCTAGAGGGCAGAGTCGAAGACGCCGTTCAGAGCACACCTAGAGATGCAGTCGATCAAATGTCTATGAGCTTGCCTACTCACAAAGACATCAAGTTGGTCACAGACAAGAACATCAAGATGTTACAACGAGAAGCATCATGAATAGCAGCTGAAGGCAGCATACTGAATGTAAAGAACGCAGCAAACACAGTGAATAACACAAACGTAATGAATGCAACGAATGCATCGAACACAAAAAATGCAATGAATGCAAGAGGAAGGTTGTTGACAATGCAGAGGCAGAACAAAGTTGCAAGATCAAGCAGATCCACTGATGATGAAAGCAACTTTGGAGACTCAGGCTATGAGGTGACAGTGCGACATGAAGATTTAGCAAAGATAGAGAATGGAACAAAGAAGGAGTTTCATGTGATGAAGCAGCAACTCAAGGAAGAACATGAAGCTTCACAGACAGACAAACCGGTTTTAGTAGGAACAGGAACAACAGTGGGTGCAACATGCACTTACGGATGAAATTGCACCCGTACAAGTTAAAGATCCATCCCAGTAGCTGGTACAGAGTAGACATGGTGAGCAGTGTTGTTGATCGCATGTAAGGGATTCAGCAGCATGCATGTCATTGTGTGCACACATGCAATCCAACCCATTCAGCACACTCACCAAGGCAAAGACAAGAAGCAAGTCCAACTGGAGCTGAACATGTACTTCGATAAGTTGACGTGCATGACCACGAACACACACTTGAAGATCTGCATGGACACTATGCATCAGTGTGTTGTCTGTTCAACCACACCTAAGAAGACCATGTGCATGTTAGTAGACGAGTTGGATGAAGGAGCCGAACCAATGCACCGGTTGCAACGGAGGTAAGAGGTCGCTTCAACAAGATGTCACCATGAGGTGTATGCACACCATCACAAACGACCAAGCTTGGCATCATCTCACCACCTTCACCATCACAAGCATGCCAAAGAGTTGGTATCATCACAACGGACCAAGTGTCAGTGATGTCTTGCATGGCTTTCTCAAGCCATGTTGTCTCACATGAGTACATGTGCAATGTAATGTAACATTATGTCAAGTGTAAGTCAAGTGTAAGTCAAGTGTAAGTCAAGTGTCAACAATTGGATGTAACAGTCATAGAGTAGATGAAGATTCATGAGGGTAGACGAACTGTCACAAAGGGGAATGTCAAGGGTCACCCCACCCTTTGCTATTAATAGCCCCTCATAACTCATTGTAAGGGATTTTGGTTAGCCAAGCTTCTGTTAAGACTATCTTGAAGAAATCTTGGACAATATTGTAACGCGCCTTGGCTTCTCCACTGCACAAAGCTAGTACATCTCTTTGGAGGAGCAGGCAGATGTGGTTGTAACGTTTCACTGTTGGCGCTAGCAAGTTTACATGGATGTATTGTATGATTGTAACTTACACTTCTTTATATAATAAGAGCCAACACATTTTCATGCATATGTTGTTATTATAGTTGGATTGATCCGGTTGCATTAATGATGTATGTTGTTTAACTTATGTATTTGTGTATGAACTGCTTCGTATGAAATTATATGAATCTTGTTGCAGATGTGTTGTTGGTTTAACCATAACTTTGGATTTTCGACTGATCTTCTTTCCAGCTTGTGATGCATCTTCCCTCATGTGTTCCCTTCCCAGCTGAGTATTGATACAGGCTGTCAAGGGGTGCACTCATCCCAACCCACTTGTGTTAGAACCTTTCATTTACCTTCCTTGACTCACTGCAACAGTCACACCCTTGCTACTGACAGATTTATCTTACATGCCTCTGTGTGACATCGCGGTCAAGGCATTACCTTATGACCCACTGTTGGTACTTCTACACCAAATAGTCTAAGGTCTAATTGGGACTTCTTACCGGGGAGATTCCCTTGACATGTTGTCGAGTCCAGCACCGTCAACATTTCTGGTACTAGAAGGAGGGCCAAATGACAAGCTGAGTCCTCACATCTGTTTTGAATCTCTACACATCTATCATGACTAACTACCGAGTTTCTCTTCCTGTATTTATGTCTTATGGAAGCAATTTCATCATCCCGAAAAATTTCTTGGAGAACTTGTCTCGTAAAAATTTTGATGGTGGAGGCTACATAGCCTTGGTTAGGCACGCGGTCGGCATTGTAGGCTCATGCGAACAACATGGATTCTTTGAAGAATACATGAGTTGCACGTTGTTCATCTACACGCTTCGAGGGCACCCAATGCACTGTTGTGCCACGCTACTCGAAATATCTATTCATTCTCTTGTTCATCTGGTCGCAGAGATAGAACATGATTTCAATCGATATGACTCTAAATCACCCAATAAATAAATTCTGGAATTATGAAAAGCACTTGATGAATCCGTTGAAAAGTTTCACACACGCTTTTGTAATCTTGCATACCGATTCCCGGAAGATGATATTGATTGGAAATTTCTTGATGGAATATTTGAGTATCTTCTTCACATATCCGAACCCCGCTCAAAACACTTCGATGTTGGAGCTACATAATCACAGGCGGGCACAGTTGCTGTCACAAGTGACTGTACGCCTTCACCTCATCAAACAGCTCCACCACTGTGGAGTGATGTGGGAGATCATGCACAGACCTTGGTTGAACTGTCACATCCTCCCACCCCACCAGCTCTTGGGATTTGCGCAGATTTTCCTTGCAAGCCTGTTGGTTGTCATGTGGATTCATTCCCTAGACCTCCATCCTCGCGTTTTGTTGATCCTATGGATTGTACTGTCTTGTGTTCTCCCACTCCAGACTCCTCACCTGTTGTGAATAAGGATCAAACTACTGACAGAGTTGGTGTTATGCAGCCAACCTGTGCCATCATTCATAATGAGTGTGCGTGGGAATCTAAAGAATAGCTCGTAGTGAAGGATGACTCCCTTCCAGCCGCGCCTCATCCGCTTCATCCTGACATCCCTTGTGATTCTGCTACTGCTGATTTCTCCTATGAAAACTCATTTCTGGATGCTCCTACTTCCGATCATTCACAAGAAACCTCGAATGTCAGTCTCTCATTACAGTGCGGACAGGACACATCTTCCTTAGAAAATTCATTCAATCTATCATTTATCTTTCGTGAAAACACAGAGGGTGAACATCTTTGCTTCTCATCTACCCCTTTTCCTAATCCATCAAATCATGAGGATGCTGACAAACATCCTGAATTTTCTGATATTGGTTGTCATGATCTATTCACTTCCTCATCCGATCACGATGTTGATTCAACTATTGTTAATCTATCCAAGACATTGGTCTACGATGATCTATTTGTCAATGAGGTCAAAACCCCCCATATTTTCGAGGCATTTCAGCTCGAGCTGATGGTTATGTCAGGGCCTCATTGTCCTGAGGTTGGTTTCACTTCCGGTCAGGAAATTGTTGAAACACTCAAGGCTCATCATCACTCTCTTATTTGCATTGAAGATCAACCAAATACCCAGATTTTACTTCCTCCACTCAAACTACATGATCCTATCGCTCATGCATTGGAGGAATCTTACATAGCAAGCGCACATGCACAACAAAAGTTGTCTACCTTTCTCACGTTTGCTTGCATGTCACAGTCAAGAGAATGAATACATTCAACATTTGCACGCATTGTAGTACAACATCATGGCAGTACCACAGAATGCATGTCATGTGCATTCATTCATTTTTGTTATGTGGTCACTTGTAAGCTCGGAGTGTGTTTGTCTTCACTATTACATCTTTCTTATTTATTGGTTCACACAGTTGTCTTGTTCGCGAACCATGCCTTCACCAACATGGGTCAACCAATGCGCCGGTGGCTGCATTGGAAGTATCACTTCACGTGAGATGACCCATGCACTATTAGCTTAGGAGTAGGAGTAGTGTTTGATTTTGAGTTATTTGCTTACATGCTTGTTTACTTACTTGCTTTGTATGTTTGTTTGTCTGCTTGCTTGTTTGCTTACTTGCTCTTCTTTCGCTTTTGCTTCTACTCTTGCTTTGCTTTTTTGTTGGTATAGTTTGCTTGTTTCGTTTGTAGGTTAGTTTCGCATGAAACCATGTATGACTCTTGAAACAAGCTCGATGAAGTACAAGAGGGCTTGTACAACTATCACTACTTGGTTATTTGTCATACTGCCTCTATATGAAGAACTTGTTACTTTTATTCCATGATACGTCGAAGGAAAATATGTACTTTTCAAAGTGAATTTTGGTGAAAACACAACGCCTACATGCTAACTAGTGTCACCTTCTCTAGTCGGTTGTTTTTGGGTTAACCCTTGTCAGCTCAGTCAAGTAGAGTAAGGTGAAGGGGAAAACCTTAATAGGCATGTCAGAGATATAATAAACTACTTCTCTGCTGGAACAACCTACTATGTTCTCAATAAGTCGGGATACCTCTTCCGCCTCGAAATGAGTAAGTGTTATGCACAATTAAAAAAAAATGAAAAGAATGAAAAAGTCAAAAAATTCAAATGAAAAATGAATAACGCAAAAGAGGAGAAAGGCTTCCTGCGTAGTGAGGTGATGCAAGTAACTTTGTCGGGGTACTGACCAGGCTCGCTGGCAGCGGAGTCATGCTTGTGTTCCTATGTGACTCTGGCGGGGTACTATCTAGAACTGCTAGTAGCGGAGCAACACTAGAGATGAAACTAAGACTCTGACGACTATTCTTCTTGTGCACCAATATACCCCTCAACCCCAATCAAAACAACTATGTTGCCTTGGCTTGGAATGTGTGTCAGTAGACCAAGGGCTTGGCAGATGCTACATCTTACAATCAAGCTAGTGTGAAGCCAAGACGAACTGAGAACTAAACAATACTTCCAGAGGTGTTAGACTTACTTTTCACAAACAAGGTCCATTCGGAGAGCTAGAGTTCTACTAGTGTGTCACCAAGTGTTGTAGCGGCTACAACCACCCTCCAAAATTTTTGCTTAGCTTCATTTTGGAGCCTCCCTTCCAAACTTCACAGAAACTTGCCTTGCTTCGTCAAGTTCACAAGCCTCAGTGTGTTTCTTGCACAAAGGAAGCATGTCGATCACATCTTGATGCACTCCCCTCACAGTATGTTCACGCAGACTTGGTCCAGTTGCAGGCTGAGCAGCTTCCCCAAGAAAATTGCGCATTTTTGGAGGGAAACCAACCTTCCCTCCAGAAATTGTGCAATCTTGTATGGCAGCCTGTTGGGCTCCAAGACTGCACAATTCTGCCAGTCAACAGTCCCAACAGGAATTGCGTAATTTTCCCCAGCAGGGCTGCTCAGCCCAGAATTTGCGCAAATCTGGGCAGCGGTCAGCTTCTCTACCCAGAAATTACTTAAATCTCCTGGGAAGCCAGCCCAGCTCCCAGCCAAAAATGCACATTTTCTCCCAGCAGTCGAGCAGTCTCTTGCATGTGCAGCTGAGTTAATCGGTTCCCTCTGGGACTGCGCAAAACTGGCTTGCATGCATGGGCTTCTTCTCCCAAGGAATCATGCAAAGGCATCCCTTGTTTCAGGGATATATTTCTAGCAATTGGAGGTTACGTGCAAGGATCATTTCAGAAACCTCCCACAAAGTGTCGCTTTCCCTAGATTTGTGGCATGTGCGTTGCAGCCTTGATTTTATCAAAACTCATCAACCAGAAACTACAGATTTCATTCCTCACATCAAACTTGCAACTCTGACATCCCACATCACATCTAGGAGCTATCAGCACATTCATCTCAGTTGTTTTGGGGTAAGCCCGCTTCCCATGCCTTGTGTTGCATTTATGTCGCTTTTTTATGTTTTCACTTGTATGAGTATTGTTTTCTTGATTTCTTTGAACGCCTGCTATCGTTTACATGTATATTAGCTTGTCCTATCACCGTTTCAGTTTTCGTCAAAATCTCACTGATGTCGCATGCATGAAACTGTTTTTTGCGAACGGTCACTGATTCAGTGACTCGCCTCACTCACATGCATGTTGTTCCATTTTATGCATCTGTCATTCATCATTTGCTTGCATGATCATTCACTTATGCTTATGCTTAGTATCACCAAGCATCCACACTCACATTCAATTTCAGTTGCCCGTCGGCGAGTCTGGGCAGGCTTGGCCCAGACTCTGCCTCACCAAGAGCCTCACCAAGACAACATTATGCAATCCTAAGAGGGAAGGCTCTATCTTCCTCTCAGGAAATGCACATTTCTGCCCAGTGCCTGTCCTCCAAGACTATTTTGTGTATTTATGGGGGATAATGACTGTTGCCTCAGAAAATTACGCAATGCAGTCACTGAGCATGCAACTATTCTCAGCTGAGATTGCGCATTGCGCAATTCCAACAATCAACGACCAGACTAGATTGTACATTGTGTAGTTCCAGCAGTCAGTTAATCTCCCAACAGCCCAGACGATGCCTTGCACAGTCTTGGCAGTCAGTCTCTCGACCTCCCGATCGAAATTGCGCAACCTTCATTATTAGTCACACAGGTATGTTGCAAGTCAATTCTCAAGTTCATTTTGGTTTTCGACTAACAAATTTCTTGCCATGAGTGTTGCCATGTCTCTAGGTATTGCAGGTGTTTATCTGCCTCTCAGTAGTGCAGGTATGATGGTTTCCAGAGGGCAGAGTTGAAGACACAGTTCAGAGCACACCTAGAGATGCAGTCGATCAAATGTCTATAAGCTTGCCTACTCATGAATACATCAAGTTGTTCGTAGACAAGAAAATTAAGATATCACAACGAGCAGCATCATGAACAACAACTGAAAGCAACTATTGTAGCGGTTACAACCACCCTCCAAAATTTTTCCTTAGCCTCGTTTTGGAGCCTCCCTTCCAACATTCACAGCAGCTTGCCTTGCTTCGTCAAGTTCACAAGCTTCAGTGTCTTTCTTGCACAAAGGCAGCCTGTCGGTCATAGCTTGATCCATTCCCCTCACAAGCTGTTCACCCGGACTTTTTCCAACTGTAGGTTGAGCAGCTTCCCCTTGAAAATTGTGCATTTCTGGAGGGCAACTAGCCTTCCCTCCAGAAATTGAAAAATCCTATATAGCAGCCTGTTGGTCTCCAAGATTGCGCAATCTTGCCTACCAACACTCCCAGCAGGATTTGCGCAAATTTCACTAGCAAGGTTGCTCAGCCCAGAATTTGTGCAAATCTGGGCAGCAGTCAACTGCTCTACCCAGAAATTGTGCAAATCTCCTGGGCAACCAGCCCAGTTCCCAGCCATAAATGCGCATTTTTCTCCAGCAGTCGAGCAGTCTCTTGCATGTGCAGCTGAGTTGACCGGTTCCCTCTGGGACTGAGCAAAACGGACTTGCATGCATGGGTTGCTTCTCCCAAGGTAGCATGCAAAGGCATCCCTTGTTTCAGGGATCTATGTTTAGCAATTGGAGGTTACATGCAAGGAGAAATTTTGAAACCTCCCACCAAGTGTCGCTTCCGCTAGATTCATGGCATGTGCATCACAACCTCAATGTTATCAAAAATCATCAACTGGATGCTACAGAGCTTATTCCTCACATCAACCTTGTAGCTCTAAAATCCCACATCACATCTAGGAGCAGTTGACACATTCAGCTCAGTTGTCTTTGGGTAAGCCTGTTTCCCATGCCTTGTCCTGCATTTCTGTCGTTTTTTGTGTTTTCGCTTGTGGGAGTACTATTGCTTGATTTCTTGGAATGCTTGTTGTTCATTACATATATACTATCTTGTCCTAGCTTTGTTTCGGTTTTCATTTCTCTCTCACTGTTGTTTCATGCATGAAACTGTTTTGCATGAACGTTCTCCCAACCGGTGAATTGCCTCACCCACATGCATGTTGATATGTTTGTTGAATCTTTCATCCATGTTTTGCATGCATTGTTAATCACTTATGTTATCACTTAGTGTCACCATGCATTCACTGACTTGCTTTCAGTTGCCCGTCAGCGAGTCGAGCCAACCTTGGCCCTGGCTTTGCCTTCACCAAGGCTGCATTACACAATCTGGGAAAGAAAGGCTCACCTTCCTCTCCAGATTTGTGCATCCCTGCCCAACACCAGCCTCCATGAATGTTTTGCGCATTCCTGCCCAGCACCAGCCTCCATGAATGTTTTGCGCATTCCTGCCCAGCATTGGCCTCCATGAATGTTTTGCGAATTTCTGGAGGACAATGGCTACTTGGCCCAAGAAATTGCGAAATTTGTCCCTATGCCAACAGTCCTTCCCAGCTGGAATTGCTCATTGCCCAATCCCAGCAGTCAGCAACCAAACTGGACTGTGCATTGTGTAGTTCCAGTAGCCAGTCAGTCTCCCAACAACCTAGACTATCCCTTGTGCAGTCTTGGTAGTCGATCTCCCGACCTCCTGGTCGAAATTGCGCAACCTACATGATCATGCACCCAGGTATGTTGCAAGTCAGTTCTCATGTTTATTTTGGTTTTCAACTGATAGATTGCTTTCCATGAGTGTTTCCATGTCTCCAGGTATCCTAGGTGTTCATATGCCTCTCAGTAGTATAGGTACAATGGTTTCAGGAGAGCAGAGACGAATACACCGTTGAGAGCACACTTGCGGATGCAGTCGATCAAGTGTCCATGGACTTGCCAACCCATGAAGACACCAAGTTGTTCGTAGACATGGCATCAAGATATGACAGCAGCAACATCACAGCGAGCAATATCAAGAACAACAGCTAAAGACAACATACCAAATGCAACAATGCAAGAGGAGGGTTGTTGAAAACACGAAGGTGGAACAAGGTTGCAAGCTCAAGCAGGTCCATTGATGATGAAAGAAATTTTGAGACTCCAACTATGAAATGACGATGCGACATGAAGATCACATGAAGGCAGAAGATGGAACAACAAGGAGTTGCTTGTGCTGAAGCAGAAACTCAAGAAGAACATGAAGCTGCACACATAGACGAATGAGTTACAACAGGTCCACATCAAACCACGCTCAGCCTCGTAACTAGCCCTACGAGGACAGGAGAGGGCTCTCTCCGGGTCAATCTCGGCAAAAGGTAATCAATGAGGCTCGAGATGACTAATTTAGCAACTGATCTTAGGCTAGGTATTAATTGCAGGGATTTGATTTGGTTTTTTGAGGGTTTTTTTGAAAAATGGGAAAGGCAATTTTGGGCTCGAGGATGAGGCATAGTTTCTGCAGAGGTCTAGTTGGGGCAAGGAAGGCAATCGCTTTGATGCTTTAAAGCAAGTGGGATGGTAGATCTGATAGGTGAGGAGCTAAGGAGAGCAAGAGAGGCTCAAGAATTCTCCTTAAACTAAAGAAAACATGAAAATTTAAACAAATTCAAAGGCAAAGCATAACAGTTATGGATTCCACCTTAATCACTCATTTGTTTCAAATTCAGAAGAAGAAGCATGAAGATGATACACAAAACACTAGATAAACTTACAATTACTCAGAGAAGCACACCATCAAAACATAAAGCCACATGGATTCCAAACAGTGCTGCAAAACCCTGGTCTTTCCTTTGCCAAAAATGCAGAAGTGAATGTATAATAGAGTGTCAAGGTTTTTCCCAAGAGTCCAACCCTGAAAATGACTTAGAAATTACATAATATATACAAGCCAACCTCTTCCCTTACCTCTAGGGGTCGAGCTCATCCTTCTAGGAGTTGTTTCAACCAATTCTAAATAAAGCACTAAAATCTAGGCAATCAAAACAACTTGCCTCTATAAGGTAGGAAACTGATTCATTCATTAAATTTTCACTCTTTGGTGAATGAATCCTCTAGAACAAGTAACTAAGTGTCAAAATTACATCATGTTCACTCAATTACATTAAAATAAGTCAAAAATTACATCACAAAGCAAAACTAGTCAAATTGGCCGAATTTCTGAGCTGGAAGGTGAAAAATTGGGCCAAAAACCTCTGTGCGCCGCGCCAATTTCTGTATGTGTCGTGCTACTTTGCTGCTGATTTTGAGGCACTTTCTGAAGTCCAAATTGAGCCCAAGTGTGCTTGTTGGAAAGCCCTGCCTGTCTACTTTCCAACCCAAGTGGAATTTCTGAATTTGGTGCCCATTTTCCCCTCAAAAACCTCAATCTTCCAAGACTGCTTCCTGTGTGTGAAATTAGGGGCAGAGAGGTCATTTTTAGGGTGTTTTTGACCTCCTGAGGACTCAAAACTTGCCCAAACTTCTTTTTCATGCACCATCAGTCATGATTTTTCATGCTGAATCCAAAAATGAAAACCATTTGTGATTTGGGGCTCCCAATCCTAAGCGTCACGCGAGTGGCGCAGCGCACAGGAAGAAACAACCTGTGTTGTGCCCAAAAATTTGTCATGTGTAATGTGCTTGGACTGCCCTTTGATGATGGTATGAAACTAGGTTTTTTTGTGAGATCTTCCACCAAGGGGAACAATGCAAAAAGGGAGTGTTAGGAAGGGGAATAATATGATGGGAATAGGGGTTATGGGGGGAAATTTTGTTTAGGGATATGTAGGAGGGTTTGGGGATTTTATAGGGTAGGGTTTTGGGGTTTACATTGACCAATGAGTGGAGGGATAGGGAATATGGGTTTAGTAATGTTTTAGGGTAGGGAAAATAGGGTAAAATGGGATAGGGGGGAAGGGAACAATGGAAAGGAGTGAAAAAATGAGAGGTGAAAGAGGGGCCTTGGCATCAATACCACAAGTTTGCAACCCTAGCGACAATAGCTTTGATGTTTTCTAGTGGTAGGTTTTAGGCATTGTTATTGCAACTCTAAACAGCCATGAACCATCACTACATTTCATAAAATTTGATGATCAAGCCAAGATATAGAGCCTACCTGTCAATTTGAAGGGTTTCAAAATGATTGGTTGCAAGTTTGGCACAAATTCGGACCTTTGTGGGTGTGCGCCGCTCTCGGTATATGCGTCACACCCGTGTTAACTTTAAACTGCGGGGTCGCACTCTGTGCACCACGCTCTTTATATGCACCGCGCCCCTCTGTGTGTGTGTCGCGCTCCTGAAAACGACTCCAAACTTACTCCAAACGCGTGCTTTGCACTCTCAATCACTTTGCTATGTTTCTCTATGACCTTGGTGTGCACAATGATTTGGTTGCTTGTGGAAATGTGTATATAAAGACCTTGGAGTCATGGGTTTAATTTTTGCTTCTTCAAAACCCACTTTGATAATGTTTCTCAATTAACACTTATCACAATTAATAGAATTTTGACTTTTTGCTTCCTCCTTGATTTTTGGTTGAAATAATGAATTTCTTGGCAATTTTTTACAGGGATAGCTGACATGTGATTTGGCAAAGGAGACCGGGGTTGCGCCTGAAGACTTCAAGAACTGAAAGTTTCGGAAAATTATTACAAAAAACGAAATGTCGACTCGTCTTCAAAACAGAGTTTTGAAGAAAAGTCATAATCCATCCATGTGACGATGAAAATCTTTGAAATAACAACTTATCAAGGACCTCCCTCTGGCCTGCTAGCTTTACTAGACTTTGTCGAAGACCAAATTGACTAACCCTAGACCTAATGACTAAAATAATTGTTATGACCTAGAAACTGAAACAAGACTACGAATGACTATTAAGACTTGATTTTGATGGACAGACCTGAGCCAGCAGTGCAAAGCATGAGAGGGATGAAAGACAAAAGCCCTTCCGTCAGATTTATGGCATGCTCCTAACGAAATGCAACTGATCGAAATGGATGGGACACCTAAACATGAAACGCAAAAAGAGTTTTTATCTCTGACGGAGGGATGACCAGACCGACTCTAACAACAGGAACAAGAACAGCAATGGGCGCAACATGCACTCACGGATGAAACCACGCCCGTACAAGTTAAATATCCATCCGAGCAGCTGACAAGGAGTAGACATGGTGAGCAGTGTTGTTGATCGCATGCAAGGGATTCAGCAACATGCATGCTATTGTGTGCACGCATGCAACATGGTAAATTTTATCGATTTTAGCCCAATGGCGAAATTTAAGGGGTTTTTCATTTTAGAGGGGCGAAATTTTTATAAAACACCCATTTCATATATTTAGCCCAACTTTTGTTTAAAAAATAATTATTATTTTTTTTCATTTTAGCCCAAAAAAAAGGGCGAATAAACTATGAGAAGACTCATTTCACCTGATTCGCTTGGTTTGGGAGGTTATATTCGTTTGCAGTCGCCCATTTTCTAGTTTGGGAGGTGGTTTGGGAGGTTGTATTTGGTCCCAGTAAATAAAAATATAAATAAAGTAGAGGTATGGTAAATAAATAAAACCTATTTTTATACTTGCTCCAAAGGTATGGTAAATAAATAAAAATATAAATAAACTAGAGGTATGGTAAATAAATAAAACCTCTTTTTATATTTAGTCCATAACCCTCCTTCTATTTAAGAAGGCTCAAAAAAGAGGTTTTATTTAAGTGAATCCTATGGGCCAAATACCATATTTACAAAAGAGGATTGGTAAATTAATAAAAATATAAATAAACGAGAAGTATAGTAAATAAATAAAACATTTTTTTTTTTATTTATTCCATAAGTCACCTTATATTTACGAACACGCAATGGGGTAAATAAATAAAAATATAAATAAAGTAGAGATATGGCAAATAAATAAAACCTCTTTTTATACTTACTCCAAAGGTATGGTAAATAAATAAAAATATAAATAAACTAGAGGTATGGTAAATAAATAAAACTTCTTTTTATATTTAGTCCATGACCCTCTTTTTATTTAAAAAGACTCAAAAAAGAGGTTTTATTTAAGTGAATCGTATGGGCCAAATACCATATTTATAAAAGAGTTAAAATTAATAAAAATATAAATAAACCAGAGGCATGGTAAATAAATAAAACATTTTTTTATATTTACTACATAAGTCACCTTATATTTAAGAACACTCAAAAAATGGTAAATAAATAAAACATTTTTTTATATTTACTCCATAAGTCACCTTATATTTAAGAACACTCGAAAAATGTGTTATATTTAGGTGAATCCTATGAGCCAAATACCATGGGCCAAATTATTATTAATACCATGCAAAAACACATTCTTAACCCTAATATTAGTATTCATAAAAATAAAGATGACACATGGTATTGACCCATGGTATTCACGTGGAATGTAGCCTATTTAAACGGGAATATTAAACCAGCATAGATCCATCTTTACTTTGGATCTACTAAGAATTGCCTATTTAAACGGGGGAATTAAACCAGCATAGATCCATCTTTACTCTGGATCTACTAAGAACCGAGAGGGATATCGTGATATGCAAACTAGCATGGGATCAAATATCATGATATACAAACTAGCATAGAGTGAAAAAAATATTTGATTCCTCTCCGGGCTTGGTAGATCAAGAGTAAAAGTGGATCTTGTAATTTAATGTCACTTAAACATTTTAACTTGGTTAGTTAAAAAATAAATAAATCAATCAATCAATTATTAATTTTTATAAATTACTAATAGTAGTTTTTAATCTCTAGGTTTATGATAACCCATGGTAATACCATAGTATTCATGTGAGCATAGACTATTTAAAGGGGAAATTCTATCTGCTTAGATCCATCTTAATTCCGGGTCTACCAAGTGTTGAGAGGGATAAATAGATTTCATCAAGAGTAAAAGTGGATCTTGTAATTTAATGTCACTTAAACATTTTAACTTGGTTAGTTAAAAAATAAATAAATCAATCAATCAATTATTAATTTTTATAAATTACTAATAGTAGTTTTTAATCTCTAGGTTTATGATAACCCATGGTAATACCATAGTATTCATGTGAGCATAGACTATTTAAAGGGGAAATTCTATCTGCTTAGATCCATCTTAATTCTGGGTCTACCAAGTGCTGAGAGGGATAAATAGATTTCATCCCTCTAAGAGTGGTAGATGTGGAGCAAAGATGGATAAAGGTTGGTTTTTATGATAATGAAGATATTAAATAGACTTAGGAAATTATATTGTAAGAAAAATATTAAGGTGAATGGTTAAAGCTACATTTAGTCATTTCACAAAATTTAGTAAAAAACACCAATATCTCCATTAATATTGGTTTTTCCGATTTAACAAAAAAAAATTCAAAACAGTGAAATCTTATCACTCTTTGTGTATCACCCTCGCAGAAGAGAGATAGTCGCTGCCAAGATTTCCCACCATTTTTCAAACGTTCTCAATATGATATCTTCATGAAAAAGTTAAGGTACTGATGTTGGATTAGTTGTTTGAAAAATATGATGGTTTGTACAACCTTTCATCTTCTCTATTATTCTTAGTTTGTCGTAATGATTTGTAGGGGTTGGGTCACTACACCATATTGTCCTAAAAGGCGGAGATTGTGCACCAAAAAGGAAATGAAATTAATCTACATGTTACAACGCTGTTAAAAAATGCAAGACGTATGAAGGTAGTGAATTACGTAATAAGCAATTTAAATTGGGAGAGACGTAATTAAATTTTATTATTTAATTGAATATTTCCAATTAAAATAATAATAAATCTACATTTATATATTTATATATTGATTGGAAGGCTTCTGACAACGGTCACTTCTTTCCACTAGATCCCCTTCAGGCCTTTGGGATACCTACTACTTCCTTATATTATATAGTTGGGGCCTGCTACTTGTTGGTGTGTTGGGGTAAACAAACTTGATGTGTTTTTTTTTATCTTGCAGTTGGAGTCTATGGAATAAGAAAGAAATTTGATAGCTTGAAAAAAGTAGTAGAGAAAATATTAATCTCTCCTACCTTGACAGAACTGGTGGTCAAGATCAACACCTACAAGAACTTTGTTGTAGAATATTATCAAAACTAATAGGAGGATATGAAAGAGTGTACAGTAAGAACCTTGCCAAACACGGCCAATGAAACTTGCAACATTGTTTGTAGGAAGAGAAAATTATGTTTCTTTTTTCCAAACATGTATGTTATTATATTACAGATTAATGAATATGTTTTCATATTATCATATATGATTTCATACTTTAACAAAGCATTCGCCAAGACTTCACAATGTTTTATTATTCAGTGAAAGATCTGCCAAGATCTTACAAGAAAGATCTGCCAAGATCTTACAAGATTTTATAATTCAGTGAAATATTTGCCATGACTTTACAAGATAATATAACCTGGTGAGAGATTTGCCAAAAAAATTATATATACATATTATATTATTGATAAAACCGCCTCCCATTTTTCCTATGTATCATGGGAATTCACCCATTTATTATATATATAAATTTAGGGTGGTTCTTAAAATTTTCTTTGGCATGCAATCCAACGCATTCATCACAGTCACCAAGGCGAAGACAGGAAGCAAGTCCAACTGGAGCTGAACATGTACTTCGGAAAGTTGATGCACATGACCACTATCACACACTTGAAGATCAGCATGGACACTGTGTATCAGTGTGTTTTCGGTTTAGTCGCACCCAAGAAGACCATGTGCATGATAGTAGATGAGTTGGATGAAGGGGCCGAACCAATGCACCGGTTGCAATGGAGGCAAGAGTTCGATTCAGCAAGATGTCACCATGAGGTGCATGCACACCATCGCGGATAACCAAGCTTGGCATCAGCGCACCACCTTCACCATCACAAGCATGTCAAAGAGTTGGTCTCACCACAACGGACTGAATGTCAGTGATGTCTTGCTTGGCTTGCTCAAGCCATGTTGTCTCACTTGAGTACATGTGCATTGTAACATTGAGTCATGTCAAGTGTATGTCAAGTGTCAATAGTTAGACGTAACAGTCATAGAGTAGGTGAAGAGTCATGAGGGTAGTTGAACTGTCACAAAGGGGAATGTCAAGGGTCACCCCACCCTTCGTTATAAATAGTCCCTCATAACTCATTGTATAGGCTTTTGGTCAACCAAGCTTCTACTAAGACTATCTTGTAGAAGGCTTGGACAGTATTGTAATGCACCTTGGTTTCTCCACTTCATAGAGCTAGTACATCTCTTTGGAGGAGCAGATGGATGTGGCTGTAACATTCCATTGTTGGGGCTAGCAGGCTTACATGGATGTATTGTATGATTGTGACTTACACTTCTTTATATAATGAGAGCCAACACATTTTCATGCATATGTTTTTAATGTAGTTGGATTGCTCCGGTTGCTTTAATGATATATGTTGTTTAACTTACGTACTTGTGTATGAACTGATTCACATGGAATTATATGAATCTTGTTGTTAATGTGATGCATATGTTGTTAATGTTGTCACCATCTATGTCGGCTGCTCTGCCGGACATCAGACAGACCTTTCACTTGAACCTTGCCATAACAGTTGTTGCACTCATCTCAGACTGATTTGTGAGTGTTGTACATGTTATCTTACCTTGTATGATGTGACTGTCACATCCGGGTGGACTACCCAACTGGAAGTTGTGCATGTCCTTTGTGTTGTGGATTCCTAGCCAAGTTGGGGCTGATCCATTTCAAACTGGAACTCACCTTCACCTCCTTCCCCCTTCAAAGTGTTGGAACCTCTCATACACCTTCCTTGACTCACTGCATCAGTCACACCCTTGGTGCTGACAAAGTTATTTTACTTTCCTCTGTGCAACATCGCAGTCAAGGCATTACCTTATGACCCACTGCTGGGACTCCTACACCAAATGGTCTGAGGTATAATTAGGACTTCTTACCAGGGAGATCCCCTTAACATGTTGGCGGGTCCAGCACCATCAACATTTCTAGTGCTAGAAGAAGGGCCTGATGACAAGTTGTGTCCTCTCATCCAGCTTTGAACCTTTGCACATCTTTCATGGATTCTTGCACTCTTCTTCCCCCGCGGTGTTTTTCGAATCGTGAAGATGTCTCCATCTCGGGGAAGCTTTCCGATCTCTTGTCCACTCACACATATGATGGTGAAGGCAAATTGGCCTGGCCTGAACACTTATATAACTTTCTTTCCATGATTTATGAGGAAGATGAGTTTTTTGACGAATAGGCCAATTTGCTGCTTGCATACACACATCGCGAATCTCCATTTCGTTGGGTGCTCAACCTGTCGGCTGACACCGTGCACTCATTTGAACACTTTTGTGATCTTATTGAAGACACATTCTATCATTTTGATCCAGACCATATTGACCGGAAATTATTACAACAATGGAGGGCTCCGCATGAATCCGTTATTGATTTTTGGCAGCGCTTCTGTGACTTGCAGTTTCAAGCTCCGAGGAGCGAGATGGAATTTTCTTATATTTGGGACCAGTTCAAGTATTGCCTTAAGAAATATGTTCGTCCCAAGAGAAAGTTTGAGATCAAGCCTCACTCAACATTCTTCATTGATGGAGCTGCGCAATCTCATGTGGAAGTAGGCACTGTCTCAACTGACTGACCTCCTCCATCTCATTCAACAACTCCACCATTTCCTAGTGATGCTGAAGATCATGCTTGTACACCTATTCAACCTCCACACTCTCCCAACATCACTGCACTCAATTTTCGCGCAGATTTGGTTGTGAGTCCTTCGAGTTCTCATAAGTTTTCTTTTCTACAACCTCCATCTTCGCACCCTGGTGTTCCTCCGAATGATTTTGTCTTGTGTTCGTCCATCTCGGACTCTTCACTTGTTGTGAATGAGGAAAAACCCAATGACGGAGTTGGTGTTTCACAACCAACATGCGTTGTCATTCATGAAGAGTATGAATGGGAGCTTGAGCATCAACACTCGGCGAAGGATGACTCCCTTTCGTCCAAGCCCCTTCCGTTCTTTCCTAACATCGTTGATGAACCTGCCATCCATGATTTTGCATGTGTGTCTTCATCCACGGATGCACCCATTGTTGATCTTTCACAGGACACATTGTATGTTAGCCCATCATCCAACAACAGAGAGGACCAATCATTCATTGAAAATCCACTTGATCTTTCATCTGCTCTTTCCGAAAACGCAGAGGGTGAACATCCTTCCTTCTCATCTACCCTCTGTGTGATTCATCAAATCATGAGGATGTTGACTGTTATCACTCCAAGAAACTCTCCTAGCTTGCAGCTCGGAGATGCCTGGTAACATATAATCTTCAATCTTGTTCTCTGAACTATTGGAATAAATAATGGTCTGGATCAAGCCAGATAACCACTTTGACTCTGTTATTACTCAAGACATGCATGAACACCCTCAACCTACAAGGCTTTAGACCAGCAATGCTCAATAGTTTGTAGATTAGGTGAATGAATGGAGAAGACTAACTATACCAGCAAATACATACATAAGCATATGATGGTCAGCTACAGAAAGTAAAAGAAACTTGAAAATCTAATACATCAACGCAGAGATAAGATGACAGTTATCTGGCATTAGACACAAAAGAAACCTGAACGGCCCATTCAACTGCAAGCTCAAAACATAAGAGAAATTGGGATATTGAACATATGACAGCAAAAGAAGCTTGTATTACTGATGAATGAAGATTAGAAGCTTGAGTAGCAGAGTCTCCACAGTCTCCAGAAGTTGAACCCTGATTACATCTTACTTTCAGCTATTTATAGCTCTTTACAATGTTCTCAAGCTTTTTAGGGCTTGAGGTGTCTTAATCTATCCCCACTATCTTTAACTGCCTGATTGCGTACAAGGACACAATTCTCCTTCCATCACAAAAACGTTAATTAATTCTAGTACAACGCTGCCCTATTAGGTGGTTGGCTTGGTTGTGCCAGTGAGGCTCTATGACTATTTAATTCTGCTTCCTTGTATTGTGTTGCATCCTTCCTCTTTTGGCCATACTTTCTATTAATTCAGTTCAGCAACTTGATTGTCACAATACTGACAGAGCCGACCACCTTCCTCCTCGGGTGATTGATAGACAAACGGGTACGAGGTGCATGGGCGGTTAGACGTGCTAAAAAGGAAGAACAGAGTAATGGCAGGGTGGCGAAGGACAAGCGGGTAGTTTTTGGATGAATTAAGTCGGATGGACATAGTAATGGCACGGTGGCGAAGGACAAGTGGGAGCAGTCATAAACGAGGGCTGCTGGATTGGAAGAAATGGACGGAGGAGATCAATTTCATGAGGCTTGCAGTCTTTGGTGGGAGCAGAGAAGGTCTAAACTATTCTCGAGCGAACAGATCGGATGGCTATCAGGCGGAGGAGGTGCTCAGACGATAGTGCCCGGGGGGATGGTTTGGTTTGGGTGGTTATGGTTTTTATCGGACACTTATCGGGCGATAAGTGGTAAAGGGTGGAGTCTGCCCGATGCCACTCATTTCACGCCACGTAGCGGAGGAGGAGAGAGAGAAACCGCCTTTATCGGGCGGGTACTCCTCTCACTAGTTTTCGGCCCAATAAGAGCGACAGTCGTTAGATCTAGCAGGAGTGATCTAACGGCGGAGATCGATCGGGCATGTCTCGTTGATCGAGTGAAACGTGGGCCGTCAGATCGGTGGGAGACATCGATGGCAGATGGACACGGAGGTACAGGATGTCCTCGAGAAATGTGCGGAGGGCGCATATGGACGGAAAGGTAAGGTTTTTTGGGGTTTTGGGTTAATTTATTTAAGGCTAAGGTGGAAGAAGGGTTAATTTATTTAAGGCTAAGGCAGAAGAAGGGTTTTTTTATGAAGTGAGGGTTGGGTTAAGATATGTGCAGGATAGAATGTAAGTGGAAGAGTGGGGAAAGTGGAGTGGTGGCCCATGTGGGGGCCTTTCCAGGATAGAAAAGCAGCCCATCTTCTTCCTTTAGTCTTCAACCTAGTAGCGCTGCACCTTAGAGCTAACACTGGCTCCTTCTGGGGATGAAAGCCTCCCTGTGAGGTTTCAAGAACTGTAGACCACTGCCTTTCCAGTAAAACTAAAATCAAATCTTCCTCCTAGTGTTCCATTGGGCATGGAGTCAATTTTGCATAAAAATAAAAATTGAGACAAAAACATATTTACAAAGCTAAGGCCTTTACAACCTTAAACGAAATAAAGCTTGAGAAATTACCCATTGATTGGGCCATCGAAAACACTTTCCCCCTCCAGATTGTGAAGGACGAAGGTGTTGTTTGTGTGAGCCTGAGTAATGACAAAAGGTCTTGTCCATAAGGCGTCAAATTTGCCATGATTACCCTTCTTTTCCTTGAACGCATCCCACTTGAGGACCCAGTCACCAACCTGAAAATTGTCCATCTTTGCCTTTTTATCAAAGACTTCCTTGATCTTCTTTTGATGCATTGCTGACTTCTCAATTAGTTGTTCCCTGATCTGCTGGACTTCAACCAAGTCACTCATCCTCCTTGCCATGTCATCTCCTTCATCCAGCTCCTCTTGCAAGAACTTGGCCACAGGGAGGGTCAATTGGATAGGAAAAACAGCCTCAGTACCATACACCAGCTTGAATGGAGAGTTCCCTATGGATTTCTTGGTGGTAACTCTGTCAGCCCATAGTGCAAACTTTAGCTTGGAATCCCAGCTCCTTTTGTTGTCTTCCAGTAGTTTTTTGATTATCCTTACCAAGCTCTTATTTGATGATTCAGCCAAGCCATTGCCTTGAGGATAATATGAGGTAGAATGCACTAATTGAATGCCCATTGATTCACACATGTCCACCAATTCCTTCGCTCTGAAAGTTATTGCATTATCAGTGACTAGCTTGGTTGGGTAGCCAAATCTAGTGAAAATATTCTCGGTTAGGAACTTCATGACAACCTGGTGATCAGCCTTCTTAGTGGGTATAACTTCAATCCATTTGGTAAAATAGTCAGTGGCTACTAAAATCCACCTGTGCTGGCCACTGGAATGTGGATTAATCTCCCCTATGAAATCTAAACCCCACTGTTAGAAGGGACCATTGGTGTGTATTGGCTTCAAGGGCAACGATTTCAACTGTGTTCTTCCTGTAAACCTCTGGCATTTGTCACAAGATTTCACAAATGAAAACACATCAGAGAACAGAGCAGGCCAATAATACCCAGCCCTCAGGATCTTGTGGGCTATGGTTTTCCAATAATGATGCCCTCCACAGATGCTAGAATGAAACTGGTGCATAACTTCCACAGATTGTTCTTTGTCTAGACATCTCAAGAGGATTCCAGATGGGTCCCTCCAATAAAGCAGGTTCTTATTAATACAAAACTTAGCTGATTTGAGCTTAATGGTCCTGGCCTAACCTGAGCTAAGCCCTGGAGGGACTTATAGCTTCAATAAGAAATGAACTATACTAGAATACCACTCACAAGTGGCCAAATTCTCAGCCAAAGACTGGTTCTGTTCGTGCTTTCCTGTTGCTTCCTCTGTTTGTTCTCCATCTGAATTTAAGCTCATGCAATTTATGCCTAGAAGACTGCAATTTTCCTCAGCCATAAGCTTATCTAAGCCTTGGCCTTTGTCAAGCTTGGTGGGCTTCATCTCTATATCGAATTCTATGAGTTTTTCAATCCATTTGGCTCTTCTTCCATCAACATCTGGTTGGGTTAGGACATCCTTTACTGAAGCTGAAGGCACATAGGCAACCACCTTGGAGTGCAGAATGTAAATTCGGAATGCCTTTAAGGACTTTATAAGAGCATATGCTTGTTTTTCAATAAGGTCATACCTTAATTCAGCATCCCTCAATGTTTTGCTGAAGAAGGCCACTGGGTGCTCTACATCTTCACCATTTTTCTGCAACAAGACTGCTGCAAGTGTATCATAAGAGGCAAAAGAGAAGATATAAAACTCCTTGGTGTAGTCTAGGCTGATTAAAGTGGGAGCTTCCATGATAGCTCTTTTGATGGCTTCGAAAGATCTTCTTGCAGCCTCTATCCATTTTATCTCTGACCCCTTTTTTAGCATGGAAGTGATATGCTTCACCAGCTCTGCAAAGTTGGGAATAAACCTCCTCACAAAGTTAATTCTACCCAAAAAGGATTGAATGTCCCTTTTTGACCTTGGGATGGACAATGTCTGTATTGCTTGAACCCTTTCTAGATCGATTTTGACACATGCAGCAGAAACAATATGCCCTAAAAGTTTGCCTTCTTCAAGAGCAAACAGTGACTTCTTTGGATTTACTGAAATTCCAAACCTTCTACACTTTAGGAACACCTTCCTCAAATGTTGTAAATGATCCTTGTGACTGATGGACAAATCTGTTATGTCATCAAGATAAATAAGGATAAACTTTTCCTTCTCTCCCATGAAGGTTATGTCCATGGCCCTCTGAAAAGTAGCCCCATCATTCATCAGTCCAAAAGGCATCTTAGAGTACATGAAAGTGCCCAAAGGGTAGTGAATGCAGTCTTTTCTTGGTCTTCTGGGTGTACGGCAATTTGATTGTAGCCTGAAAATCCATCCAAGAAAGACATGACTCTAGCTTTTTGCAGCAAATGTTCCATCTTGGACAGGGGGTAGTTGTCTTTTTTAGAGCACTTGTTCAGATTCCTGAAATCAACACAAAGCCTGATTTCTCCATTCTTCTTCCTCACTATCACAAGGTTAGCTATCCACTTTGAGTACCTTAGGGGAACTATGATTTTGGCATTTAGCAACTTCTTGATCTCCTTTTCAATCAAAGGTAACAAGAGAGGGTTAATCGGCCTCAATTTCTGCTTGAAGGGGATGGTGTTCTTCTCCAGTGGAATCTTATGCTGAATAATGTTGGTGTCATAGGTTTTAAGGTCGTTGTATTCCCAAGTGAAGACATCGGCAAATTGTTTCATCAGGGTGCAATACTCAGAGCTTTGGACAGAGGACAAGTGAGTGGACAAATTGATATACTTTGGATGGGATAGACTCCCTATATTATGTTCCTAAACTGTAGACTCACTCTCCTTTTTGGCAGGTTTATAATGTACATCGTTATGGTCAAACAACCTCTCTAAGGGCACCAACCTTTTGGGTATATTATTACTAGGCAGCTGCACAATGCTATGCTGGCCAATTTTGTCTCTCAACTTGGACTGGTTGCATTCATCAAAAGCTTCGTTCTCTTGGTCAATTTGCATTTCAGAGAATTCATCAATGACTTGTAGAAACCTATTGACTTCATCATCATCTTCAAAAACTTTCCAATACTTGACATTGTCATACAAAGACGGTCTATATTTCACTTGGACTTCATAAGTCAATCTAGGAGGCAAAGGGGGGATAAAAGCGCTAGCAGACATAGCAAGGTAATCAGCAAGTTGATTCTTAGCTCTAGGGATGTACGAAATACTAAAGCTATTGAAAGAATCCTTGAACTTCCATACCTCATCTCTGTATGCCTTCAGCCTGGGGTGCTTCTCTTGGAATGTCTTGTTCACCTATTGAATAATAAGGTCTGCATCTCCAAACACTTTCAGATATTTGATGCCCATTTCTTTAGCAGCTTTTAAGCCTAACATCAAGGCTTCATATTTTGCTATGTTATTGGTGACCTGGAAGGTTAGCTTGAAAGATAAATGTATGCATTCTTGTGTGGGAGATACAAGAACTACACCTACTCTTGCAACTTCCTTAGAGCAAGCTCCATCAAAGAACATATCCCAGATTTGTGGGCTTCCTTCCTCTGTGATATGGCAAACCAGCTTCTAAGCTGCATGGAGGCCAACTGGGATTCTTCTACTTGGAGGATACACGCCCCAACACCAATGTCAACAGCATAGATGACATGATTAGCAGGATTCCTTTCATCGTTGATGATATAAGCTAACTGAGCCTCTTTGTATAATCTCCTGCTTTCACCTCAAAAAACTGGGACGGTGGCATAAGATAGATCATTCTGAAATGTCCCACCTAATCTCTTAATCCATCCTCTGGAAATTAACATGCCAAACTTGGGGGGAACATCTACTACCACAATATCAATCATCATGCTCTTCATGGGCAGCTGAGACAAGGTGATGGCTAGGTCTTTGATTAACCCCAAACATTTCACCTTTCTCGAATCAAAAGAAAACAAGTCATGATATGGCCTAGTGATGTCCAGGCCCAACTCGTCCATGACAGTCTTGGGCATTATATTATGGCTGGCACCTATGTCCAGTAGACAATTGTGAAGGATTTTGTCATGAATAGTCAAGGAGACATAGAATCATGGGAAATTGTCATTAGGATGTTCAATCATTGGGCTGAGGACAACGGATGGCTTGTCATCTTGCAAATTCACATAGTCATTGGGTGCCTGTGTGGCTTTAAGCTCAAGGACCTCAAGGATGGGTCTCTTAAAGGATTCATTCTTCACTAGTTCCATCACAGGTATAGATATTTTCAGCTTTTGGATTTCTGATTCAAAACTGAAGGGAGAAGGGGACTTGTCAGGGCCTCTTACCTCTTGAGCTAGAGCTTTGAGAACGATGGTATCATCTGCTGGTCGTTTTTGCTTGTTAGTATGCTGCATTGTAGGAACGGTAGCCCTCTAAATAGGGGTTTATTGGGCAGTATTCAGCTTGGACCTTAGATTGTATATGTGTTGGTCATCAGTTTGTAGAACAGCCCCACCATCCCACTCTTGGCTGTTTTGGTCCTCAAATAGTGACTCTTCATATGCAGTTAGGGTCAAAAAAGAGGCACTGCCCTTGTCTTCCAGACAATGGATTTCATCGTCTTCCTCATACTGATCTTCATCCATGACTACATTCTACAAGGGGATCTTCATCCTTTGGTCTCCATTTGCATCTTTGCTTCTTTGAGGAACCTACAACTACTCATTAGTTCTTCTGTATGGGTTCGGATTTCTAAAAGCAAAGGCATTAGGAGCTCTTTCCTTCCCAGAGTGTTGTTCCATCTTTGGTTTAGAGATTTCAGAGGCTAATGACTCTATTATCTTGGTCATCTTATCTAACTTGGGATCTGAAGATGATGAAGATTCACCCCTCTGTCTCCTTCGCTCAACATGTCCCTTGAGTTTCTCTACAGCCATGATGTTGGATTCTACCTCCAAGGTTACATCCTGCATCTCAACCAAAGTGGCACATTTTCTCTCTCTCAATAGTAGACAGAAGTCATAATCAAAAGCATTAGCATAGGTGAGTTTAGCAGAGGTAGGGGTGGGTTTCACTTATGCCGGTATCTTGTTGTACATGCGGTTAAACCTTTTACTGAAATCAGATAGTGACTCACCATTTTCCCTTTTCATGTTCCTAAACTCAATATGGTAGTAGAGAAGATCTTTCTTATCCCCCCAATGCTTTAATAATACATCATCTAATGCTTCAATATCTGTTATGGACCTTGGGGTCAATTCTCTGAACCATTTCCTAGCCTCTCCATCTAGGCTCTGGACAAATACTCTCATCCATACATCATCTTCACTAATGTCTAGATTATCAGCATAGCTATAGAATGATTTAATATGTTCTTTAGCTGTAACCCCTTCTGTCCCAGTAAACTTAGGCATGTATTTCTGATACTCTCCAGCAGGCATAGCATTTAAAGGGACGGGCAATACTAGAGGTCCATACCTAGCAGCTATAATTCTCTCCATTTTGGTGGGTGCTTGTGGACCTGCCATAGTTGTGGTGGCTAGAAGGGTACTGGAAGTCTGAATGACAGAGGGCTGAGGAGTGACTGATAAGACTAAAGGGATATGATGGATAGGAGGTGAGGCTTCCTTTGGGCTTACAATAAAAGGAGAACCTAAAGAATCAGGAGCTTTATGTATCTCTAATATTTTTTCTTCACTGCTAGTATTAGATGCTATACTCTCAACGCGTGTTTGTTCTATTGTAGGATTTCCTTGAAGATGTATAGAATATTGTTTAGGTTTACCTAAACCTTACTCTCCCTTCTGGGAAGCCTTTCTTTCTTTGATGATCTTTTAAGGGTCAGGTATTGGGTCAACTTGTGACTTCTGAGGATTTCTCCGAGTATGCCTTCCAAATTGAGCCAGAATTATGGAGTGGAGTCGCCAAGAGGTTCGTCCTCCAGTAGAGTCGCCAGATAGATGATTACAACCAGAATAGTGTCTAGACTTTGTCTATCATCAAAGCTAGATCTGTGTTGTCTCCCAGGGAAGCTGAGCTTCAATCTCCTCTCCTCAGCAACGGCGCCAATTATGTTATCACTCCAAGAAACTCTCCTAGGTTGTAGCTCAAAGATGCCTGGTAACATATAATCTTCAATATTGTTCTCTGAACTATTGGAATAAATAATGGTCTGGATCAAGCCAGATAACCACTTTGACTCTGTTATTACTCAAGACATGTGTAGAGTCCCTACTTTACATCTTATCCTCCATCATTACCTACTGTTTTCATCACTTTCCTCTCTCTTTTACCTCATTTTCCACCCAAATCATTACATTAGTTGTCATTAAACATGATCAAGTGAGCTTTGTTAATGGGTAATTGTTTTGTTTAGTTTTTGACATACTTGCAGGCATTCCGCAGCCATCTGCTGATTCCGCAGCCATCTGAAGATCCCGCAGCCATTTTATTGTTCTCAAGGTTCCACATGCTATTTTGTAGAATGAGCCACATGGGCATGTTGGAATATACATGCTCGAGGTTCCTGTGCCATCAGTTCAGCTGGCCACGTCATTTGTACCTCCGGTCAAAGGGGGTCAAGTTTCGGTCAAATAAAGGCAGCTTAATGTGGATACGTGAGCTGTTTGATCACGTCGGTGGAAAAGGTGACCTGTCCATGTTTTGAAAGCCGTGGGGGACATGATCTAATGTTAGATTCATTGCCTATATCGACCAGGACCTCCAGCTTGACCACGAAGCCTATGAAGTGTTAATTGCATCTTTAATGCGCATGACAGTTAGTTCATTTTCTGTTTTTATGTTTACGTATTAGGCCATCCTACAGATGCCTATATATACTTGCGTCTGCGTACGCTGATGTTACCTTTTTCAGATGCTGTAGTATATGTATTTGTGAGAATTTTGGCATGTTTTCAAACTCTGTTTTTATAAGAGCTGTTCCAGCACTTTTGGATTATGTATCTTTGCATATAAAGTAATGGAAACGCTGTTTTGAAGTCTTAAGAGCATCTGAGTTTTCTGTGGATAATATGAATGGAGGGCCCCTGTTCGTATTAGCCTTGTAAAGTATTTTCATGTTCATATTTCTGCAATCTCTTTTACAAACAGAATTTCCTTTCTTGAGTTATGTATAGCTTGATTTCTCTTTATTGCTGCAGCCTTTCTTTTCACTGATCAGATTTACTTCTTTGCAGGTTTTCACCCGGGATTAAGTGTGTTGTGTTTGCTTTAATATCTAATGGCAGTTGCAGTTGTCTTGTTCATAATGCTGCCCTTTTTACTCTGTTTTCTAGACTAGTTTTAGCTTAGTTTTACAAGTTGGATGCTAACTAATTTATGCTCTCTTTATCATGAATGGCTTATGTTTCAAGAGAACAGAACATTAATTAATTGCAGCTTGTATTTGAGTAGTCTTGGCTTGTGATACTAATACTTCTTTCCACTTGTTACACATAATCACATATGTATGAAGCAGCATGATGGAAAAGGCTTAGTAGTGTTACAATTTGTCAATTAGAGTAGATTAGAGTTTTTATCAATTCTTGGATTTGTCTTCAGCTACCTCCTAATCGTGTTTTACGCAGTACTATGTGGTAGAAGCAGGGAGTTAGGGGGAGATAATCATTAACAACAATCCTTGAAGTGATTTTCTTGTTTCTTTTATTTGCAGCAGTATGGATAGAGACTAATGCCATTAGAACGTGGTCATTTACTTTCAAGTCATTTCAATTTATTCATTTCTTTCAAGTTCTTTTCCTTTACAAGTTCAGCAAATAATTAGAAATCACCATCACACACACTTTCACTCATCTAGAACTCACCTCTCACACACTTGCACTCATTTGTCTATAATCATCACTCCATCTTAGGAAGATAAGTTAACCATAAACAACACCCCCAAACAACAAAAGCTCTAAGAAAGTTACTTAAGTACATATAGTACACCCTCACTTCATCAGCTTACGAGCCCCGGGTTGACAATTAATACTAGCAATTTAGATAACACTAAATTGACTAAACATTTTGGCGCCGTTGCCGGGGAAGTGAAATTAAGTAGCCATACTTAGAGAAAAAAAACATAAGAAAAATTTCAAGAAAAGAAGTTAATAACCTATCTAAGTATGCTCTCCTCTTGCACTTTAGAGTGATCTGGAGGATCAGAAAGGAGAAAGTTATTGATTTAGTAGTCTCTTGAGTATGCTCTCTTCTTGCACCTAGAGTGAACTGGAAGATTAGAAAAAGAACTATTAACTTGACTTGAAGAAAAAATAAAAAAATGACATGCATAGAGCTAGAGATTCTAGAGGACGGTTTTTAGCTAGAGCTCGAAGTTCAATTTTCACAAGTCCATCTGCTTCAAGGGATAGACAAGAGACACCCCCCTTATCTCCAACCGAAACTCCTAGTCCTAGAATTCCTGGAATTCAAGAGCCAAGAGTTGACTCTCCTACACCTTCTATTGAGTTTGAACCAGGAAGAGACTCTTCTCTTTCTCCTACAGGAAAACCAATTGTAATTGAGGAATTGGAATCATCTGAAGAAGAAGGAGAAATCTCTTCTCATTCACCTTTTGTAGAGGAACCAGAAGATTTTGAAATCCCTAGGAGAATTATCATGGCAGAGGAAGAAGGAGGTGGTAGAGGTAGAGGTAGAGGAGGAGGAGGAAATAACAATAATAATGGAGGAGGTAGAGGTCCCATTGGAGGAGGAAATAGAGATGGGGATAATTCATTTGGGTTTCCCATTGTTAATGAGGATTCCCGAGCCACTATGAAAAACATCTCACCATCCGTCCTCCCAAATTTCCATGGGTTAAGAACTGAGGACCCTGAAACATTCTTGTTTGAATTTGAAGTTGTGTGTCGAACCTATGACTATCTGGATGATACTCAGAAACTCAAGCTGTTCCCCTCAACATTAAAAGATCAAGCTTTGAAATGGTTCATGGGGTTACTTACTCAATCCATTAGGACTTGGGATGAAATGAAACAAACCTTTTTGGATAGGTATTTGGACTATTGTATGCCTACTAATCACAAGGACGAGGTATTTAAAATGATGCAAAAAGAAGATGAGAGCTTAGAAGATTTGCTTGAAAGATTTCAATATAACTTAAAAAGAGCAAAAATGAGTAGCCTGGATGAAGAGACCTTAAAAGCCCTCTTATTAAAAGCCATTAGAGATGAATGGATAGATATCTTAAACATGATGGGGAAAGGGGATATTTCTCAACTTTCTCTCAATGATATAGCAGAACTTTGTATCCATCTCTCAAGGGGCAAATCAAAAACTCAAAAAGGGCCTAGAGATCCTTCTCTCCTTAGGGCAAATAAATCTGCAACAGGATCAGTGAGTAGGGCTGAAATCGGCAGTATGCTTGATGAATTTAAAACTGATATCTTAGGGAGTCTTAGTGAACAAATTGATACCCTTAAGATTCAAAATAAACAAAAAGCAGAAGCTGAGGCTTTGGCTATCTTTTGCCCGAAGTGTAGAAAGAAACATGCTTTAAGGGAATGTCCCTTAGATGCACACGTTGTAGAAACATGTGTAATTTGCTCAGAAACTCATGAGACCAAGGATTGTCCTTCAATCCCTGGGCTCAAAGCAGTCTTTCAAGAAGATCCAAGTACGCTTGAATCTCTCTGTTTTATTGCAAGGAGACCTTGGCAAGGACAACAGAATCAAGGGTTTAACAACTCTATGAATTCTCAATCCCAACCAAGTTGGAATCCTTGGCAACAACCTTGGCCTCAACCTCAAAATGCTTTCCAAGCATGGATGCAAAGCATGCAAAATCCTTATGCAAGACTTGCTCAATTCTATCAATATCCTCCATCATTTCAGAATCAGCAAGCTCCACAACTTCCAAACCAAGGTCAACAACTATCATTACCATACCCTCAACAACAACAAACTCCTCCACAAAATCAAAATTCTCAACTCACCCAGCAGAAGTCAAATCAACTTCCCTCTCAGCCATTACCAAATCCGAATAATAGGAACCCTCAAAATGCTTATGTGATGGAAGGTCAACCATTCCCTACCTATATGGTTGTTCCTCTCAATGAAGTACAACTTAGATCAGGTAGAATCCTAGATCAACCTTCCACAAGTGTTCAACAACCAAGCATTTCTGAGGAGGAATCTCTCAAAGTTAATAAAGGTTCTGAAGTATCACTTCAAAACCAAAATATCCAAAAAGAAAAAGAAAAAGAATCAATCTCTACAACTCCCATAGTTGAGCAACCTTCACCTACAGCTACACCTCCCTTTCCTGAAAGATTGCAAATTGATAAAGGGGTGGAAAAGCAGATATGGGTGCCTGACTATAACTTCCTAGATGAATTGAAAAATGTATGTATCAAGATTCCCTTGTTACAGGCCATTAAGGAAATTCCCATTCTAGCGAAGACAATAAAGGAGTTGAGTTTGAAGAAAACAATAAAAAGAACCAGAGATACTAAAAGGATACATCTAGTTGGAAAAATTGCAGACATAATGATGGGTAAGATTACCATGCAAAAATATGTAGATCCCGGTAGCCCTATTGTCAAAACTCATATTAATGGGGTTGAAATCCCAAATACTCTGATTGACTTAGGAGCCGCAATCAACATCATGAGTAAACAGACCATGGATCAGTTAAAGCTTCCTAATCTTCTCTTTACACCTACTTTGCTGCAGCTTGCAGATAGATCAATCATTAAACCTGATGGTGTATTGGAAGATATTCCAGTCTCTCTAGATTCTTGGGAGTATCCAGTTGATTTTATGATTTTAACTCCCAAGAATAATCTAGGAGGACATCCTCTTATTTTAGGAAGACCTTGGCTGGCCACAGCTGATGCTTTCATAAGCTATAGGTCTGGAGACATGTATATATCAGATGGTAATTCCACCAAGAAGTTCAACTTGTATCCCCCAGCAAAAGCTATAACAGAAATAGGAGAAGATGAATGGGTAGAGGATGAAGATACTATACAACCAGTTCTAACCATCTCTGAGATTAGCGAGGATAGTCAAATTCTAAATACATTAGAAAATTTTGAAGTATCTTTAGAATATGACTCTGAACATTTTCAGATAGATGCAGACATTGAATATCTCTCCTCTAGACAAATGTCTCTCTTCTCAATGGAAGAGTTTGGTAGTTCTACAGTTGAAATCCTCCCAGGAAAAACATTGAACATTAACAAAAACTTGGGAAGACCACAACAAGAAGAATTAACTAAATTGTTGCAAAAACATTCCACTGCTTTTGCATGGGAATACCCTGACATGAAAGGCATCGATCCTAAGACTTGTATTCATCACATTTACATTGAAGAGAATAGCAGACCTATTAGGCAACCACAACGAAGGATGAATCCAAACCTTAGGGAAATTGTGAAAGAAGAACTGCAGAAATTACTCAAGGTAAACTTCATTTACCCCATCTCAGATAGCCAATGGGTTTCTCCCTTGGTTATAGTGCCCAAAAAGAATGGTAAATGGAGAGTTTGCATTGATTATCGAGAATTGAACAAGGCAACCTTAAAGGATCATTTTCCTTTACCTTTTATTGATCAGGTTCTAGATACTTTAGCAGGTAAAAAGTATTTCTCATTCTTGGATGGTTTTAGTGGGTACAATCAAATTCAGGTAGCACCTGAAGATCAAGACAAAACCACATTTACTTGTCCTTGGGGAACTTTTGCCTACCGAGTACTCCCTTTTGGATTGTGCAATGCACCTGCTACATTTCAAAGGGCTGTATTAGGAATCTTTTCAGATCTGATTCATGACTGTGTAGAGGTCTACATGGACGATTTCACAGTTTATGGTAATACATTTGAAGAAGCTTTGGAAAATTTGGAAAAAGTACTGGTAAGATGTAAGGAAACAAATCTTTCTTTAAGTCATGAAAAGTGTTTTATGATGTTTACTGAAGGGATTGTTTTAGGACATCATATTTCAGGAGATGGGATTAAAGTTGATAGATCTAAAGTAGAAGTCATCTCTAAGTTACCTGTTCCAAATTGCCAGAAGGATGTTAGAAGTTTTCTTGGGTTTACTGGGTATTACAGAAGATTTATTGAAAACTTCACTAGGATAGCATCTCCTCTTTTCAAATTACTTACCAAAGACTGTGAGTTTAAATGGGATCCTGAATGTCAATCTGCCTTTGAAGCTTTAAAGTCTAGAATATCTGAAGCACCCATCTTAAGGGGGCCAAATTGGAAACTCCCTTTCCACATCTCTACTGATGCTTCAGATACAGCTCTAGGAGCTGTTTTGGGACAAAAGGATTTGATCCCTTATGCCATTTATTACACAAGTAAGAATTTGACTCCCACTGAGTTAAATTATACTGTTACAGAAAAAGAGTTCTTAGCTGTGGTACATGCAATCAACAAGTTTAGACACTACATAACCGGCTATGAAACCTTTGTCCATACTGATCACTCTGCCATAAGATACTTAATGAACAAACCTGTCACTAATGGTAGAGTTACAAGATGGCTTTTACTCTTACAAGAATTCAACATTACTGTGTTAGATAGACCTGGAAAGCAAAACACAGTAGCTGATTTCTTGTCTAGAATCCAAAACACTAATGAGGATTCTCCAGTAGAAGATAAGTTTCCAGATGAATACTTGTTTGCAGTGACTACCAAGACACCTTGGTATGCAGATATGGCTAATTATCTTGTTACAGGGAAACTTCCTCTACACTTATTTCCTAATGAGAAAAGGAAAATCATTCGGGAGAGTTCACATTATTCCTGGATTTCTAATGAATTGTTCAAAACAGGGCCAGATTGTATAATCAGAAGGTGTGTGCGGGAAGATGAAATGCCTGACATCCTTAAGGCATGTCATGATGAACCATGCGGCGGGCACTTTGCAGACAAGAGGACAGCCTATAAAATCCTTTCTCTAGGATATTATTGGCCCTCTCTCTTTAAAGATGCAAAGCAGTATGTTAAAAGGTGCGACATCTGCCAAAGAGTTGGGAAACCAACTCCTTCAAATGAAATGCCTCTACAGCCTCAGGTATGCATCGAACCCTTTGAGAAATGGGCTCTAGATTTCGTTGGACCAATTAATCCACCATCAAAGCAAAAGAAATATATACTGGTTTGTACTGATTATGTTACTAAGTGGGTAGAAGCAAAAGCATTGCCTTCTGCCACTGAAAATTCAGTTGTTCAATTTCTTTTTGAGGATATCTTCACTCGTTTTGGTGTCCCAAGGGAAATTGTGACAGATCAAGGCAGCCAGTTTACATCCAATTTGATGGAGAAGCTGATGGAGGAATATAAGATCAAGCACAGAACATCTACTCCCTACCATCCGCAATCTAATGGTCAAGTGGAATCTACCAATAAAGTTCTTGAAGGCATTATCACCAAGACTGTTCATCTTCATAGAAGAGATTGGGCGGAAAGGCTCCCTGAAGCCTTATGGGCCTATAGGACCACATGGAAGAACACAACAGGACATTCCCCCTATGAACTTGTTTATGGGAAGGAAGTCCTGCTTCCTATTGAGTTCCAAATCAAGACCTTCAAGGTGGCAGTCCAATTGGGAATGAGCCTCTCAGAAGCTCAAAGACACAGAATGGACCAGTTAAATGAGCTAGATGAAATGAGACAAGATGCAATTCTAAGGACCGATCTAGTTCAGCACCAAAGATCTAAATGGCATGATCGTCATATCAAAGAAAGAAAGTTTCAGAAAGGAGATTGGGCTCTATTGTTTGATTCAAAATTCAAAGACTTCAAAGGAAAGTTTCAAACTCATTGGCTTGAGCCATATGAGATTGATGAAGTCTTTAATAATGGAGCAGTTCGAGTAAAAACTATCGATGAATTCCATACTCCTCTTATTGTGAATGGCCACCGCTTGAAAATCTACCAGAAGCCATTCTCAAAAGAAGAGTTTGTCAAATTGTTCAAAGGAGATTCCGCAATCAGGCTGGTGGAGAAGGATTCTTCTCCTCCATCAGCCTAAAGCTTTGGTTTTTGAAAAAAAAAAATAATAATAATAATAATAATAAATGTATGAGCCTGAAAACCAATCTCTGATTGGCAGTCTCATACAGAAAACTTGAGGTGAAAATCAGGGTCACCTGACACCTCATGTTTTCTAAAAAAAAATTTCTCTTTCTTCCCTTATTTCATTTCATTTCATCATCACCACCATTTCATCCATTTTCCATTCCACCTCATTTGTTTTCATTCATCCATCCACCCACTACACTCCATCTCATCAATAAAGTCATTTTTTCTTACAACTAAAGTTGCTTTTGTGCAGTTGGAGGCTACTACTGCAGATTCCGCAGCCATCTGAGGATTCTGCAGCCATCTAATGATTCTGCAGCTCTCTGTACCTGCGCAAATAAAAAACACAGTCTGTTTGAAATTTCTTTACAGCACAGTAGTCATCAATAACAAAATGGAAAATAGTCATGCAAAAAAATCAGTGAAGGGTTAAGTGGCAAGTTATCAGAGGCAAATCTAAGCGGGAATCTGAGGTATGTTTCAAATCCTAAGCTAACAGTTATTCCATTATGCAAGTTCTCTAAATTATGTTTCTTGCCACTAAGTGTAATGATTACTAGCCATGAGACCATATATCCACGTATCATCCACGACTATCAGTCCTTAATTACCAAGATTTTAAATCTCACTTCCGGTTGCTTCTTCCATTAAGATCTCGTACTTAGGTGACGTAACCTAATGTACTATGTCTCCACGACATTAACTCATGCAGCCAAGTGCAATTCCGAAGCCGAGATCTAAGGACATAGCCGTTGTTCATTCATTAATCCTTTTACCCCCTACGCTCATATCATTTCACTCCCATTTCCACTCGCATGTTTTATTCCATCTACGTTGTGCTACCATTCACCACACTCTGTTATGCTGTGCTCACTACGCTGCCATTCACCATACTCTGTTTTTTTTTTCCTCTCCGCTAATTCTAAATTACCAGTGGGGTCTGTTACGGTCGTATTCAAAGTTGAACCCATAATCCCCTGTGTTGAGGCCGTAAATTCACTGTGTAATACCCTTGTTGAAGCCGTGTTCTGAAACCAAAGCCTTGAATTGACTGTGTGAAGTCATTTTAAAGCCGTGTTTCAACTAGAACAGAGCTGTAAAAGCCAATGGGGAGGCTCTTGAGGGCAGAACCGGAAGGTTCAAATTTTTTGGAGGGTTATCCTCAGGTCAAGGAGGCATTACAAAAGGCAAATTGGTTACAATGTGTACAGAAGTTCAATGGCTACCATAAGGAGGTGACAAAGGCCTTTGCAAGGTCTTTCAGAGAAAAAGATGGTCACGTGGAGATAGGAGACTTACAATTCACAGTCAATGAAAGCAGCATAGCTCAAGCTACCTCACTTCCACAGACCGGAGAAAGGTGGTTTAAGAACCGGGCAGTCCAATATCAGCAGTGGAAACGAATTTTGAAAAACCCAGGTATGGACACAAGTATCTTTACCAAAGGGATTCCGGTTTCTTATGTTAAAGAAGAGTGGACCACTTTACTCTTGTTAGTGCAGAAATTTTTCACTTGTGAAGGAAGATTTGGGGTCTTATATGTTTATCATGCGAAGGTGATGATGCATTTTCTAGGAGATGACATTAACCTCCCTTACTTTCTATTTTTAAGTCTTAAGAAAATGTGTGCAATGGTCCAAAAGAACCCTAGAAATGTTGAAGCACATTTATGTCATCACGGTCTTGTGAAATTGCTGGTAGAAGAACAATTAAAATCAAAAAGAGACTCATGGGAGAGGTTTCTCATAAGAAACCATTTTCAAGAATTAGGAGAAACTTCTGGAGGGTCCCCTAGAGTGCCAAAAAGAAGCAGAAGAAAAAGAGGAGAGGGGGTTAACCAAGAAACAACTGCCCAAGAGGAAACAGTTCAAGACCAGTTTGATGAGGAAACTGATATACAGCATTCTGAACAGGATATTGATCCTGGATTTACTGAAGATGATAACCAAGCAGCCCAAGGAATTATCTCTGAAACCCTTTCAGAACTTGCTCAAGAAATTGCTCAGAAAAGGAAAGAAGGGAAGAAGAAACGTAAGCAAGATAAAGGTAAATCTGTAGTCCAAGAAACTCCCTTCACTCCTGAGGATACTAGTGAGGAAGACACTCAACCCTTAGCTCAGAGAATGGCCAAACTTCACAAAACTGCTCTCTCCAAAAAGGAGGAAAAACAAAAGCAAAAAGTACCAAAAGAAAAACAGAGTATTACCTCTGTAAGAAGGAGCAGCAGATTGCAAAATAGAAAAGTAGGGGCCACAAAGGGTAAACAGTCATTCTTCATTGACTTGAGTTCACCTCAAAAAGGTGCTACAAGTCCTCCACATGCTGAGCACATTGAGACTTCTCCTCCATGTGAGGAAAGTCCGTTTGAACATGAATTTGAGCATGAACATGGATCTGAATTTGATTATGAACCAAGTCCCAAAAAGTCACCTGAAGTGGACCCGGAGCAGCAAAAAGTGTATAATTATCTGGAAACATTGGAGCAAGCAGCCGCTGGCCCTAGTAATGTTCAGCCTTTAGAACAACAAGTCCACTCCTTGAAACAGGAACTTTTTGAGATTGAGGTTCTAAATCGACATATCACTCAAGAAAATGAGAAGTTGAAAGAGCAAGCCAAATTGGATAAGATGATTCATGATAACACCATGTTACATTTGGGCCTGTGGCAAAGAAATAACAAGAAGTTAAGGAAGAGATGCAAAAAGCTCAACAGAGCCTTGATCAACCTAAAGTTCAGATGCTTACTAAAGAAGCCAAGGGTGAATGTGTCTACACAGAGAAAGAAGAGGAGATTGGATGTCTTGGCAGAGGCATCACAGCAGGTTGATTGATCAGTGTTTTTGCATGAGGACATGCAATGCCCTCGTAGTGGGGGTATGTAGAGTCCCTACTTTACATCTTATCCTCCATCATTACCTACTGTTTTCATCACTTTCCTCTCTCTTTTACCTCATTTTCCACCCAAATCATTACATTAGTTGTCATTAAACATGATCAAGTGAGCTTTGTTAATGGGTAATTGTTTTTTTTAGTTTTTGACATACTTGCAGGCATTCCGCAGCCATCTGCTGATTCCGTAGCCATCTGAAGATCCCGCAGCCATTTTATTGTTCTCAAGGTTCCACGTGCTATTTTGTAGAATGAGCCACGTGGGCATGTTGGAATATACATGCTCGAGGTTCCTGTGCCATCAGTTCAGCCGGCCACGTCATTTGTACCTCCGGTCAAAGGGGGTCAAGTTTCGGTCAAATAAAGGCAGCTTAATGTGGATACGTGAGCTGTTTGATCACGTCGGTGGAAAAGGTGACCTGTCCATGTTTTGAAAGCCGTGGGGGACATGATCTAATGTTAGATTCATTGCCCATATCGACCAGGACCTCCAGCTTGACCACGAAGCCTATGAAGTGTTAATTGCATCTTTAATGCGCATGACAGTTAGTTCATTTTCTGTTTTTATGTTTACGTATTAGGCCATCCTATAGATGCCTATATATACTTGCGTCTGCGTACGCTGATGTTACCTTTTTCAGATGCTGTAGTATATGTATTTGTGAGAATTTTGGCACGTTTTCAAACTCTGTTTTTATAAGAGCTGTTCCAGCACTTTTGGATTATGTATCTTTGCATATAAAGTAATGGAAACATTGTTTTGAAGTCTTAAGAGCATCTGAGTTTTCTGTGGATAATATGAATGGAGGGCCCCTGTTCGTATTAGCCTTGTAAAGTATTTTCATGTTCATATTTCTGCAATCTCTTTTACAAACAGAATTTCCTTTCTTGAGTTATGTATAGCTTGATTTCTCTTTATTGCTGCAGCCTTTCTTTTCACTGATCAGATTTACTTCTTTGCAGGTTTTCACCCGGGATTAAGTGTGTTGTGTTTGCTTTAATATCTAATGGCAGTTGCAGTTGTCTTGTTCATAATGCTGCCCTTTTTACTCTGTTTTCTAGACTAGTTTTAGCTTAGTTTTACAAGTTGGATGCTAACGAATTTATGCTCTCTTTATCATGAATGGCTTATGTTTCAAGAGAACAGAACATTAATTAATTGCAGCTTGTATTTGAGTAGTCTTGGCTTGTGATACTAATACTTCTTTCCACTTGTTACACATAATCACATATGTATGAAGCAGCATGATGGAAAAGGCTTAGTAGTGTTACAATTTGTCAATTAGAGTAGATTAGAGTTTTTATCAATTCTTGGATTTGTCTTCAGCTACCTCCTAATCGTGTTTTACGCAGTACTATGTGGTAGAAGCAGGGAGTTAGGGGGAGATAATCATTAACAACAATCCTTGAAGTGATTTTCTTGTTTCTTTTATTTGCAGCAGTATGGATAGAGACTAATGCCATTAGAACGTGGTCATTTACTTTCAAGTCATTTCAATTTATTCATTTCTTTCAATTTCTTTTCCTTTACAAGTTCAGCAAATAATTAGAAATCACCATCACACACACTTTCACTCATCTAGAACTCACCTCTCACACACTTGCACTCATTTGTCTATAATCATCACTCCATCTTAGGAAGATAAGTTAACCATAAACAACACCCCCAAACAACAAAAGCTCTAAGAAAGTTACTTAAGTACATATAGTACACCCTCACTTCATCAGCTTACGAGCCCCGGGTTGACAATTAATACTAGCAATTTAGATAACACTAAATTGACTAAACAACATGCAAGAACACCCTCAGCCTACAAGGCTTTAGACCACCAATGCTCAATAGTTTGTAGATTAGGTGAATGAATGGAGAATACTAACTATACCAGCAGATACATACATAAGCATATGATGGCCAGCTACAGAAAGTAAAAGAAACTTGCAAATCTAATACATCAACGTAGAGATAAGATGACAGTTATCTGGCATTAGACACAAAAGAAACCTAAATGGCCCATTCAAGTGCAAGCTCAGAACAGAAGAGAAATTGGGATATTGAACATATGACAGCAAAAGAAGCTTGTATTACTGATGAATGAAGATGAGAAGCTTGAGTAGCAGAGTCTCCACAGTCTCCAGAAGTTGAACCCTGATTACATCTTACTTACAGCTATTTATAGCTCTTTACAATCCTCTCGAGCTTTTTAGGGCTTGAGGTGTCTTAATCTATCCCCACTGTCTTTAACTGCCTGATTGCGTACAAGGACACAATTCTCCTTCCATCATGAAAACGGTAATTAATTTTGGTACAACGCTACCCTATTAGGTAGTTGTCTTGATCGTGCCAGTGAGGCTCCATGACTGTTTAATTCTGCTTGCTTGTTTCGTGCTGCGTCCTTCCTCTTTCGGCCATACTCTCTATGAATTTAGTTCAGCGGCTTGATTGTCACGATACTGAAAAAGCCAACCACCTTCCTCCTCGGGTGATTGATAGATAGAAAGGTACGAGGTGCATTGGACGTGCTAAAAAGGAAGAACAAAGTAATGGCAGGGTGGCGGAGGACAAGCAGGTAGCTGTTGGATTAATTAAATCCGACGGACATAGTAATGGCAGGGTGGCGAAGGGCAAGCGGAAGCATTCATGAACGAGGGCCACTGGATCGGAAGAAATGGACGGAGGAGATCGATTGCATGAGGCTTACAGTCTTTGGTGGGAGCGAAGAAGGTCTGAACCGTTGGATCTCGGGCAGACAGATCAGACGGCTATCAGGCGGAGGAGGTGCTCAGGCGATAGCGCCCGAGGAGATGGTTTGGTTTGGGTGGTTATGGTTTTTATCGAGCGGTAAGTGGTAAAGGGTGGAGTCCGCCCAATGCCACTCATTGCACGCCATGTAGTAGAGGAGGAGAGAGAGTAACTGCCTTTATCGGGTGGGTAATCCTCTCGCTAGTTGCTGGCGCGATAAGAGCGACAACCATTAGATCTAGTGGAAGTGATCTAACGGCGGAGATCGATCGGGCATGTCTCGTCAATCGAGTGAAACGTGGGCTGTCAGATCGGCGGGAGAGATCGACGACAGAGGGACACAGAGGTATAGGATGTCCTCGAGAAATGTGCGAAGGGCGCATATGGACGGAAAGGTAAGGTTTTTCGGGGTTTTGGGTTAATTTATTTAAGGCTAAGGTGGAAGAGGTTTTTGCTATGAAGTGAAGGTCGGTTAAGATATGTGCGGGATAGAATGTAAGTGGAAGAGTGGGGCATGTGGAGTGGTGGCCCGTGTGATGGCCTTTCCAGGACAGTAAAGCAGACCATCTTCTTCCTTTAGTCTTCAAAGTAGCAGCGCTGCACCTCAGAGCTAACACTGACCAACATCCTAAATTTTCTGATCTTGATTGTTGTGATCTCTTCACCTCATCATTCGATCACAATGTTGATTCCCTCATTGTTAATCCGTTTAAGCCACTGGTCTATGAAGATCCATCTATCAACGAAGTTGAAATCCCACAGGACGTCGAGGCACTTCAGCCCAAGCTGATGGTTATGTCAGGCCTGCGCTGCCCTGAGGTTGGTTTTGCTTCCAATCAGGAAATTTCAAACACTCAAGGCTCCTCATCACTCATCTGTATGCACTCAAGGTCAATCTAACACTTAGATCACACTTCCTCCACTCGAACTGCATGATCCCATTTCTTATGCATTGTTGGAGTCTTATATTGCAAGCACTCGTGCGCGACGCAAGTTATCTTTGTTTCTTTATTTTGCTTGCATGTCACAGTCAAGAGTGTGCTTGTGTTTCAAAGTTTCACATAGTGTCACACAGCATCGTGATAAGTCCATAGACTACCCGTCATGCACATGCACTCACTTATGTCCCATGGGCACTTTGAATCACAACCATTGTTATATCTTTTTTTCTTGTTGGTTCGCACAACTAGGTTGCTCGCGGACCAAGCATTCACCAACATGGGTCTACCAATGTGCCGGTGGCTGCATTGGAAGTATCAGTTCACATGATCGGGCCCTTATACTGTCAGTGTAGGAGTGGGAGTAGTGTTCATTTTCATTTGTTTGCTTGCATGCTTGTTTGCTTCTTTTTTTGCTTGCTTGTTTGTTTACTTGCTTCGCTTTCATTTTTACTTCTGCTCTTGCTTTGCTTTGTTGATTGTTAGTTCGTTTGGTCGTTTCGTTCATAGGTTAGTTTTTCATGAAACCATGTATGACTCTTGAAGCGAGCGGTGTAAAGTACAACAGGGCTTATACAACTATCACTACTTGGTTATTTGTCATCTTGCCTCTGTATGATGATCTTGTTACTTTTAGTCCATGATACGTCGAAGGAAAATACTTACTGTTCGAAGTGAACATTGGTGTAAACACAACGCTTGCATGCTAGCTAGTGTCACCTTCTCTGGTCGATTATTTTTGGGTTAACCCTTGTCAGCTCAGTCAAGTAGAGTAAGGTAAGGGGGGAAACCTTAATAGTCACGTCAGAGATACAATAAACTACTTCTCTGCTGGAACAACCTCTTATGCTCTCAATAAGTTAGGATCCCTCTTCTGCCTATGAAATGAATAAGTGTTATGCACAGCGAAAAAAAATAATGAAAAGTCAAAAATTCAAAATGAAAATGAATAAGGCAAAAGAAGAGAAAGGCTTTCTCCACAGGGAGGTGATGCAAGTAACTCCGTCGTGGTATTGACCAAGCTCGCTGGCAGCAAAGCCATACTTGTGTTCCTATGTGACTCCATCAGGGTACTGTCTAGGCCTACTGGCAGTGGAGCAACACCAGAGATGAAACTAAGACTCTAACAACTATACTACTTGTGCACCTATATACCCCTCAACCCCAATTAAAACAATTGTTTTGCCTTGGCTTGGAATATGTGTTAATCGACCAAGGGTTTGGCAGATGCTACATCTTACAATCAAGTTAGTGTGAAACCAAGATGAGTTGAAAACTGAACAATACTTCCGAAGGTGTTAGACTTGCTTTTCACGAACATGGTGCATTCAGAGAGCTGGAGTTCTACTAGTGTGTTGCCAAGAGTTGTAGCGGCTACAACCATCCTCCAAAATTTTTCCTTAGCCTCGTTTTGGAGCCTCCCTTCCAACCTTCATAGTAGCTTTCCTTGCTTCGTCAATTTCACAAGCTTCAGTGTCTTTCTTGCACAAAGGCAACATGTCAGTTACAACTTCATCCATTCCCCTCACAGGTTGTTCACCCGGACTTTGTCCAACTACATGCTGAGAAACTTCCCCTTGAAAATTGTGCATTTCTGGAGGGCAACTAGCCTTCCCTACAAAAAATGTGCAATCCTCTCTGGCAGCCTGTTAGGCTCTAGGATTGCACAATCCTGCCTGCCAACACTCCCAGCAAGAATTGCACAAATTTCCCCAGCAAGGCTGCTCAACCCAAAATTTGTACAAATTTGGGGAGCAGTCAGCTGCTCTACCCAGAAATTATGCAAATCTCCTAGGCAGCCAGCCAGAAATGCACATTTTTCTCCAGCAGTCTCTTGCATGTGCAGCTGAGTTGACCAGTTCCCTCCGGGACTAAGCAAAATAGACTTGCATGCATGTGTTGCTTCTCCCAAGGTAGCATGCAAAGGCATCCCTTATTTCAAGGATCTATGTTTAGCAGTTGGAGGTTACATGCAAGGAGCAATTCTGAAACCTCCCACCAAGTGTTGCTTCCCCTAGATTCGTGGCATGCATGTCACCACCTCGATGTTATCAAAACTCATCAACCGAATGCTCTAGAGCTCATTCCTCACATAAACCTTGCAGCTATGACATCCCACATCACATCTAGGAGCAGTCGGCACATTCAGCTTAGTTGTTTTTGGGTAAGCCTGTTTCCCATGCCTTGTGCTGCATTTCTGTTGCTTTTGTAGTTTTTCTTGTGGGAGTATTGTTTGCTTGGTTTCTTTGAATCCTTGTTGTCGTTTACATATATACTAGCTTGTCCTAGCTCTGTTTCAGTTTTTGTTGCTATCTCACTGTTGTCGCATGCATGAAACTGTTTTGCACGGATGTTCACCCAACTAGCGAACTGCCTCACCCACATGAATGTTGATCTGTTTTCTGAATATTTCATTCATGTTTTGCATGCACTGTTAATCACTTCTACTATCACTTAGTGTTGCCATGCATTCACTGACGTACTTTCTTTCAGTTTCTTGTCAGTGAGTTGGGCCACCCTTGGCTCGGACTCTGCCTTCCCCAAGGCTGCATTGCGCAATCTGGGAAAGGAAGGCTCACCTTCCTCTACATATTTGTGCATTCCTACCTAGTATTGGCCTCCATGACTATTTTGCGCATTTTTGGAGGACAGTGGCTACTTGGCCCAAGAAATTGAGCAAATTTGTCCCTAGCCCAGCAGTCCTTCCCAGCTGGATTTGCACATTACGCAATCCCAACAGTCAGCAGCCAAACTGGTGTATGCATTGCGCAGTTCCACCATTCAGTAAGTCTTCCAGCAACCCAGACTGTGCCTTGTGCAGTCTTGGCAGTCGGTCTCCCGACCACCTGGCCGAAATTGCGCAACCTTCATGATCATGCACCCAGGTATGTTGTAATTCAGTTCTCATGTTCATTTTTGTTTTCGACTGACAAATTGCTTTCCATGTGTGTTTCCATGTCTCTAGGTATCCCAGGAGTTCATCTGCCTCTCAGCAGTACACTCATCAAGGTTGCATTGTGCAATCTGGGAAAGGAAGACTCACCTTCCTCTCTATATTTGCACATTCCTGCCCAGCACTGGCCTCCATGACTATTTTGCGCATTTTTGGAGGACAGTGGATACTTGGCCCAAGAAATTGTGCAAATCAGTCCCTATGCCAGTAGTCCTTCCCAGCTGGATTTGCGCATTGCGCAATCCCAGCAGTCAGCAGCCAAATTGGATTGTGCATTGCACAGTTCCAACAGTCAATCAGTCTCCCAGCAGCCTAAACTATGCCTTGTGCAGTCTTGGCAGTTGGTCTCCCGACCTCTTGGCCGAAATTGTGCAACCTTCATGATCGTGCACCCAGGTATGTTTTAAGTCAGTTCTCATGTTCATTTTGGTTTTCGACTGACAGATTGCTTGCCATGAGTGTTGCCATGTCTCCAGGTATCCCAGGTGTTCATATGCCACTCAACAGTACACTCACCACCAAATATACATCCTTATCAACACATTTTCTCACAAAATAATGAAATAAAAAATTATTATTCAAAAACTATTGGAGGCAGGGGTCATATGTCGCAATAATGGCCCTTATTCATCACTAGTAGTCATGGTGTTAAAGAAAGAAGGCACTTGTAACATTAATTTGATTTTATGGCTCTTAATAAATTAACAATCAAGGACAAATTTCTTGTCCTACTTATTAAAGATCTCTTGAATTAACTTCATGGAGAATATTTTTCATTAAGCTTGATCTACATTTAGGATACCACCAAATCAGGATGAAAGAAACATGCATCCCAAAGATAGATTTTAAAACACACAAAGGTCATTATGAGTTTCTAGTGATGCCTTTAACTCTTTGTAATGCTCCATCCACTTTCCAAAGCATCGTGAATAAATTTTTCAAACCATTTCTACTCAATTTTGTGCTAGTATTCTCTGATGATATCTTGATATATAATAAACCATGGGAATAACAAATAGATCATGTTTCTAAGTTCTTATAGCTTTTGAGAGACAACCAGTTATTTGTGAAACACTCCATATTTTATTTTAGGGCCTATGAGGTTGAATATTTAGGTTAGATTATAAGTTAAGTGTTTGGGTTGATACCAATAAAGTTGAGGCTATGAAAGACTTGCCACGACTCAATACATTGGAGAGCTTGATGGGCTTTTTAGGAATTACATGATAATATGGGAAATTTGTCAAAAAATATGTAAACATTGTAGCCCCCTACCTTAATTCCTTAAAAATGGTGGCTTTTTCTAGAGTGAGAAAGCCACAAAAGCATTCATTGCTTTAAAGGAAGCCATGTGCACTACTCCATATTAGCAATACCTAAATTTAATATGACCTTTGTCTTGGAATGTGATGCCCAAAGAAGAGGTATAGGGAAATATTGATACAAGAAGGATGGACCTTGGCATTCATAACTAAATAATTGTGTGACCATAATTTGGGAAAATCCACATATGAGAAGGAAATGATGGTTATCCTTCATGAAGTGGAGACTTGGTGACCATATCTCATAGGGAGGAATTTTTAGATTAAGACTAACCATCATAGTCTAAGATACTTCATCAAACAACAATTGTCGTCATTAGGGAAACATAAATGGGTAACCAAGATGTTGGGATATGATTATGAGATCATATATAAGAAGGGAAAAGAGAATGTTGTGGCTAATGCTTTATCCATACAATTTGAAGAGAATGCATCACTCCTTGCCTTATCATTACCCATTCTAAGATGGCTTGAGGAAGCTCTAAAAAAATGGCTAGAAAACAATACTTAAGCAATGTCATCTAAAAGCTTCAAACAGATCCCAAACCTACTTAAAACTATAGATTGAAATAAGATACATTACGATATAAAGGGTGTTTTTTTGGGCAAAATATTCAACAATAAAAAAATGAGTTATATAGGAGCTACACTCATCACCAACAAAAATTTATTTCAAAGTTCATAAAACTTATGAAAGAACTAAGTGTTCATTCTTCTGGGAAGGCATGAAAACAAATATCCAACATTTTGTAGCATCTTGTGATGCCTGCCAAAGAAACAAGGAAGATATAATAAAGTTACCAAGGGAATTACAACCTTTACCAAGGGAATTTTATCGTTGGCCTTCCAAGAGCAAGAAATAAAACAATGATTATGGTGGTGGTAGATCATTTTTCAAAATACAGTCATTTTTGTTCCCTAGCTCATCATTTCACTCCTTCCTCATTTTCCTAGGCTTTAATGGATAATATATTCAAACTACATAGTATGTTCACTTCCACTATTACGAATTTAAATCGCATATTCACTAGAAAATTTGGAAGGAGTTTAAAATTTAAGGGACACATGTGAATATGAGCACTGCATATCATCCTCAAAAGAATTATCAAATGGAAGTGGTAAATAAGTTGCTAGAAACATATTTGAGATGCTTTTCTTTTGAAAAGTTGCACTAGTGGGTACACTGGGTTCCCCTAGTTTAATGGTGGTACAATACTGTAGAAATTTGAATAATATAACACTTATTCACAGAGATTATCCTAATTATACACTATTTTTGGAATGCATGCATAATACATAACCTCCTCTACCATTGATCATCAATTTGCGGAATTAAGAAACAATCGCATGCGCACATTGAAACATCAATCACACATATCAACACAGTATGTAATGGGGAAAGCATACAGCTGAAAACCCCCAACTATATGTATATTAGAATGATAGAGAACATGTAACAATACATAGTACAATACTCCTCACAAGTACTCAGTACTATCTCCACCTGCTACACACAAACTAGCTCAGATCTGAACAAGTCACGGGTTCAAATCTCCTCCACTCTTTGCCTGCCTCTACTGCGCAATCCAAGTTGAGATATATTAAATCCAAGTTCGAATTCCTTTGGCTTGTCCTACGCAATCCTCATTGGCAATCCCAATCAATGATTGTGCAAATCTCATGCACAGCTATAGTCACAACTGATAGTAGTCTCACCCTTTCACCCACCTCTAACACTTGTCTCCACTTAACTGTCCATGCACTGAGTTAACTGATGTATTCTTTAGTTGATTTATGAGTTAATAATTAGTGAATTAATTAATAATTAATTCACGTCACTCATCACTAGTGTATTTGGCAGTTAGACTAAATACAACTAGCTCAACTAAGTCAAACTGAACACAACTCCAACAACTCCTCAATCAACACCACCAAACTCAACCACTTGAGTTCTAACTGAAGTCCATCATGCAATAGCTCAACTAACCCATAGGAAAAGCGTATTTCCTTCTGGAAGTTGTATGTGCCACATCCATAGCTCGAACTGAAGTGCTGCAAGAGGATAAGATAATGTTTATAGTCCAAATATTATTGAGAGCTAATAATATTCGACTGTTCTATTTTTAGACTGGCAATCTAAAAATAGACTCCGCCCATATGTCTAAAAATAGAGGTCCATCTATTTTTTACCAACATGACCAATCATCCATAAATAGCATCCTGCAACTCATAGACCATGATCCATATGTCTAAAAATAGACATAGTCTAAAAATAGACTTTGCGCCAAAAATAGCCTATGGGCCCACTTAGTGAAGGTGACTTCTTTTCACTAAGCTCCATCATCTTGTTGCATTTTCAACACTCCCTCTCAACAAGATATGGATTATCTGCAACCCCTATCCTGCCTCTGGGGTATTCGAATTTTCTCCTGGTGAGCGCCTTTCTCAAGATATTAGCATCTTGATCCTCCGTGGGAATGTATGAAAGTAACATGATTCTCCGCTGCACACAATCTCTGATATGATGGTACCTGATGTCGATGTGCTTGGATCTATCATGAAATACTGGATTAGCTGAGAGTTTAATGCAACTCTGGTTATCACAATAAATCACAGTAAGCTCCAAGTGTGACCCGAACAACCCGACCAGGATCTTCCTCATCCATATAGCCTCACATGCATCCAAACTTGTTGCCATATACTCGGCCTGTGCTGAACTGAGTGCCACGGATCTCTGACTCCTACTGTACCAAGACACTGTTGTCGACCCGATACTGAAGATCCCTCCAGATGTGCTCTTTCTGTCCATTGGGCTCCCTGCCCAATCTGCATCCGTGAAGCCACATAGCTTCACCTCATCCTCCTGTCTATACCACAATCCATATCCCGATGTGCCTCTGAGATAACGCAATACATGCTTGCCTGCCTTCCAAAAGAGCTTGGTTGGCTTAACCATAGCTTGTGAAAGCTGGTTAACATCATAGCATATATCGGGTCGTGTATTGACCAAATACATAAGCGACCCCACCAACTTTCGATAAACAGTGGCATCCACTACCTCCACTGAAGTAGCATCCTACTTCCTCCAACCTCCGGGAAGAGGAGTATCAACAGCCTTGCAGCCATGCATGCTGAACTTCTCCAGTATCTCCCGGGCATACTTACCCTCAGAAACAAATAGTCCATCACTGCGCTGCCAAATTTCCAATCCCAGGAAATAATGAAGGAGGCCCAAGTCCTTCATCTGAAACTCTCTAGCAAGATCCTCCTTGCATGAAAGTATCAACAGCTCATCTCCCGTCAAAATCAAATCATCTACATAAATTACAATGATCAACAACTTACCCTCCACCATAATCTGATATAGGTTAGGATCTGCCTCACTCTTGGAGAATCCAAGTCCGGTGAAATAACTGTCTATTCATGTGTACCAAGCACGAGGTGCTTGTTTCAACCCATACAACGCTCTCTTGAGCCTGCACACATGCGACTTGTTGTTGAAGATCTCGAAATCTTCGGTCTGCTCTATGTACACCTCCTCCTCAATGACTCCATTGAGGAACGTAGTCTTCACATCCATCTGATGGATGTGCCACCCCATCTGCGCTGAGAGAGCAAGAATCGTCCGTATGGAAGAATACCTTGCGACAGGTGCAAAGGTCTCCTCATAATCGATCCCCTCTATCTGTGAGAAGCCTTGGGCAACAAATCTTGCCTTGTACTTCTCCACATTCCCATCAGCTACCTGCTTCACTTTGTAGATCCATCTCGAACCCACCACTGATTTCCCCTCCAATCTTGGGACAATCTCCCATGCACTGTTTCTGACAATCGAATCATAGTCTTCCACCATGGCATCTACCCATGCGGGATCCTCCATAGCTTCCTCGAAAGAGGATGGCTCAGTCACGACGCATTTGCCCACAAGAGCCATGTATCCAGTGTACCGATCAGGTGACTATCTCTGTCTATGTTGTGTTGTAGGTGGTCCTACAACCTTCTTTGCATCTTGAGCTAGTCGCTCAGCTTCTGTAGTGCGCTTTCGCCCTCTGATGGTTGGCGTTGCACGAGTGGTCTCTTCCACTCCATGAACTTCATCTTGTGGCTGATCCACATCCTGAAGCTCATCCTTAGGAACTAATAGCTTCTCATCTGCATGCAAGTGTGGCTCCCTCTCAAGTGAAAACTTCATGGCTTTCTCCTCCTGAAATTTGATATCCCGTCACACAACAGTCTTGCAACTGTCTGGCAAATACACACAATAGTTGTGGAGGCGTATCAGTGTACCCCACAAATATCCCAACCTCTGCGGTTGGCTCCAGCTTCTTCCTGGCATCCTTCGTCACATGCATGTAAACAGGAGAACCAAAAATCCTCAAATGGGAAATATCAGGCCTCTTACCAGAATAAGCCTCCTTCGGTCTACTCATGCCAAGTATCTTGTTAGGACAATGGTTCTGCAGATATACTGCAGTATTGCATGCCTCCACCCACAAGTGAAGGGGTAGGCCCTGATCATGCAACATCGCTCATGCAGCACCCACGATCGTTTTGTTCTTTTGCTCAGCAACCCTGTTCTGTTGTGGGTTATGGGGAGCTATGAGCTCTCTTCGAATCCCTTCTACGCTGCAAAAGTCCTTGAACTCGCCAAATATGAATTCACCACCATTGTCGCTCCTAAGAGCCTTCACCTTCTTCCCCGATTCCTTCTCGACCAGTGCTTTGAACTCACAGAACTTTGAGTATGTCTCGCTCTTCTTCTACATGAAGAAGATCCAGCACTTTCGAGAGAAATCATCAACAAAGATCAGATAGTACTTGTGCTTTGTTGTCGAAGCTACTGAGAAAGGTCCACACACATCTGTGTGAATTCTCTCAAGGATCGTCGTGGTGCGACTATCCTTCTCATGAAAGGTGGCTTTCACAAATTTTCCCAAAGTACACCCCTTGCACTGATCTAACTACACAAGAGTGCCTTTAGGAAGCCCAGTAGAAATCTATTGCAGTATCTTCAAGGCTCCATGGTGAAGGTGGCCCAATCTCTAGTGCCACAGCTCACCATCATCCCAGCTCACCAATCCTGCTACCTTGCATGACATTGTTGCACAGCCATCTACATGTAATTAATAAAGGTTCCTGACTCGAACCCCTATCTTCCGGGTTTCTCCAGTTGTCTTACTGCGCAGGAAAGCCTTTCCCTCGCTGAAGACAACATCATATCCCTTGTCTTCTAACATCGCCACAGAGATAAGATTCTTCTTCAATCCTGGAACATGCATCACTTCCTTCAATACGAAGGGTTTACCAGACTCCCTCTCAAAGGAAATGGTACCGATACCAGTCACACTGTATATACCATCATCGCCCATCTCGATGTGCACTCCAAGATCTTTCTCATCCAGATCAGAAAACAAATCTCAATCTCCTATCATGTGAAAAGACACACCACTATCCAAAAACCATACCGTTCCCATCACACTTGATACCAAGCATGCGATCAGCGAAAAATCCAGCTCAAACTGCGAGGCTAAGGCCTCTCCCGCTGCAGATCCAGCAGCTTGCTTATTTTTCTTCTACCACGGACAATTTGTGGCATAATGTCCGTGCTGGTGACAGTGAAAGCACTTCACCTTGGACATGTCCTGCTTCTTGCCTTTCGCACTGGAATGAGAAGCTTTCTTGTTCTTCCCCTTCTTTGCTTTGGCAGCCAAAGCACAATTTTCTTCATCAGATGCCTTTGATGAAGATCCGTCCCTGGTATTCCGCCTGATCTCCTCTTGCACAAGATCAGACCAAAGTCTCTCCCATCCTAGCAATTTCTCCCGACCATTGACAGAGTCCTGATAGGAATGCCAACTCTTTGGAAGACCAAGGAGAGCCAATCTCACCAAGTCCTCATCATCGACAGTCACCCCCACACTTCCCAGCTCATCCCAGCATTGAGTGAACTTCGTGAGATACTTGGGCATACTGTCTCCTTTCTCACACTTAATGTTTCTGAGTTTATCCTTGAGTGCCAACTTCCTCTAGTCGCTCTTTCTTTGGAATAAATTTGTCAATGCTTTCCATGTCAAGTATGGAGAAGCCTTTCCATGTAGGCTGGATACAATATGATCCTTCACGCCCTCCAACAGAATCCTTCGACACTTTGTTGTCTTCTTTTGCCAAGCCTCAACTTGAGCAGCATCAATAGGCTTTGGGACCTCAGCCTCTATGAACTCGTTCAACCCATTGTCATATAACACCACCTCCATCCTGTCTTTCCATGCAATATAATTTGAGTTGCCTTCAAGGACATTTCAACTTCGACACCAAGAAAACATTGCTGCAAATTCGAATTCCACCAGCTCAAAACTCAACCGCTTCTGATCTAAAATTCGTGAGAACAAAGTATTTCTCGTATAGAAATTGACTGTATGGGCATTTACCGGATATCACACCTTCCAAAAGAAAGATGAATCAAGAGGCTACCTGGCCCGATTACAGACTCTGCCTAAAGAAATAAAATGTAATCACTTTCTGAATAATATATCTGATGATCAACTTTGCTCCGATACCATGTAGAAATTTGAATAATATAACATTTATTCACAGAGATTATCCTGATTATACACTATTTGCGGAATGCATGCATAATACATAACCTCCTCTACCATTGATCATCAATTTGCGGAATTAAGAAACAATTGCATGCGCACATTGAAACATCAATCACACATATCAACACAGTATGTAATGGGGAAAGCATATAGCTGAAAACCCCCAACTATCTATATATTATAATGATAGAGAACATGTAACAATACATAGTACAATACTCCTCACAAGTACTCAGTACTATCTCCACCTGCTACACACAAACTAGCTCAGATCTGAACAAGTCACGGGTTCAAATCTCCTCCACTGTTTGTCTGCCTCTACTGCGCAATCCAAGTTGAGATAGATCAAATCCAAGTTCAAATTCCTTTGTCTTGTCCTGCGCAATCCTCATTGGCAATCTCAATCAATGATTGTGCAAATCTCATGCACAGCTATAGTCACAACTGATAGTAGTCTCACCCTTTCACCCACTTCTAACACTTGTCTCCACTGAACTGTCCATGCACTGAGTTAACTGATGTATTCTTTAGTTGATTTATGAGTTAATAATTAGTGAATTAATTAATAACTAATTTACATCACCCATCACTAGTGTATTTGGCAGTTAGACTAAATACAACTAGTTCAACTAAGTCAAACTGAACACAACTCCATCAACTCCTTAATCAACTCCACCAAACTCAATCACTTGAGTTCTAACTGAAGTCCATCATGCAATAGCTCAACTAACCCATACAAAAAGCGTATTTCCTTCTGGCAGTTGCATGTGCCACATCTGTAGCTCAAACTGAAGTGCTGCAAGAGGATAAGGTAATGTTTATAGTCCAAATATTATTAAGAGCTAATAATATTCGACTGTTCTATTTTTAGACTGGCAGTCTAAAAATAGACTCCGTCCATATGTCTAAAAATAGAGGCCCATCTATTTTTTACCAACATGACCAATCATCCATAAATAGCATCCTGCAACTCATAGACCATGATCCATATGTCTAAAAATAGACATAGTTGTTCAAATTATCTTTTGGATACATCGCATAAGGATTCTAGTGCCTCCTTCCTTCTCCTATTGTGTCATATTTGTAAATCCTTCAATCCTATCCCAAGTTGTTCTTAAGGGGGGATGTTAGGATATTCCGACACATAGGAAATAGTTAAGTACAACTTGGTCTAGTGTAGAGTTAGGTATAGAGTTAGGTAAAGTGTGTTTCTTTACCGTTTTACATTTTGTAACTTACAATCCGACGGTCACGATATGTAGTGATCCGACGGTTCATTCTCTCCTCGGTATTACCGACACTTGATCCGTGGCTTGACACCCGATTGGTCCATGAATTCTATTTAAAGTGCATGGAGGGTCATTTGTAGGGTAATCCGTGCATGAGAGAAACATATGTAAATTTTCATTCTTTTATTAATAAATTGCCTGAAGTGGCCGCGTTGGCTCAGGCCATGGACTGTTTCCCTCTTTGAGGGTTTTAACCACGTCAAAATACTGGTGTATTAATCTGCGATCTGGTTGTGAGTGGTGTCTTTTTGGTGTTTTGTCTAAGGAACTTACCCTGCAAATTCCTACATGGTATCAGAGCTATTTGAGGGCTGCGTTCGTTGGTGATCCAAATCTGAAGCCGGTAGAACTGCATCCGACTGCCGTTTCCTAAATCTGTTGTTTCTGACTGCTTTCGGGCCGAGAGGACTGCTCTGTTGTGTTGGGAGCATCTGTTCCAGTGAGGAACCCCTTTCATTTCATGCGAAAAGGTTTCCGGTAGCCCTAGCTGCGTCATTTTTAAGATCTGGAGGTATACAATGTTTATTTGTAGTTCATTGTTATTTTCTCTCTGTTTATTTCGGTTTCGGTTTATTTAGCCTTTTTATTACCGGATCTATACCTTTCATTTATGCGTATGCTCTTTGCCCTGCGACTCTGTGCGATCTGGGCAAATCAGAAACAGAAAGGAAGGATTTTTCTCATGCGTATGCTCTTTTCCCTGCGCCTTAGGGTGGTCTCGGAAAATCAGAAACATTGAGGAAAATATTTAGTTTCCGGCCAAAGCTAACTTTGAGCTGCAAGGTTCATTTTTGAAAATATTTATTTTTTCGGCTAAAGCTAACTTCGAGCCATAAGGTTCGTTTTCTTTGCATGTCCGTGTTGGGTTTTGTGTTTTTTGTTTTGTAGGGAAAAAGAGCTTTCTCAAAGCAAGCACGCAACCCAAAGCACCCCCTCTCTCTCTCTCTCTCTCTCTCTCTCTCTCTCTCTCTCAAATTTTTTGTATAGATCAATTGGTTCAAAGCTATTTTAAGAGAGTAGAGGTCTTGGGTTCAAGTCTCCATTTTGTGGGGGCGGACTTTTTCATTTCCGCACATTCCCGCACTTCGTCGGCAACTTCAACAATTTTTTTTAAAAAGCCATAACTTCTTCATCCGGAAGCCGTTTTCAGAGCCGTTTTTTTAAAACTAGCCTAATTTTTCGAGATCTATCCATTGGAACACTTATTTTCAGCATCTTTAGCTTCAGTTTCCATTGAAATGGAAAGTCAATACGAAGTTACCCTTGACAGCACCAACTACTTCCAATGGTTGGCTTACATTGAGGATTTACTTAGAAGTAAAGGTCTCTACAGAATAGCCTCAGGCCAAGAAAAGAAACCGAAGGATGAAGATAAGGTTGCTAAATGGGAAAATAGGCAAGATCAAGCACGTGGATTGATAGGGATGTCTATTTCTCCAGATCTTAGATTCCATATTGCAGAAATTGATTCTCCTGATGAAGCAATGAAACAAATCAATAAAGTTTTTGGGATTAAAAATGAAATTAGAGCCCATCAACTTGAAAATGAGTTGCTTACATTGGACCCTAATAATTTTTCTTGCATTGAAGATTTCTTGTCCAAGTTCAAGACCCTTAGATATCTTTTGGAAGGTGTTAAAGTTAAGAAAGAAGATAGTAACCTTATCTATTCCATTCTTACAAAGTTGGGACCAGCCTACTCTGTGTTTGTTTCCACCTTCCATTCTACAAGAGAAGCCTTCATTTCTCAAGGAACAGACTACAAGTCCCCTTCCTTTGACTCTTTTTGTGATTCTTTAATAAGAGAACAAGAAAAACTCTTACACCTTGGTCTTCTTAATCTTGGAAACTCTTCCAAGAAAGCGTTAGCCACGCAGCAGCAACCAAATTCAAAGAATCCTAAGAAGTCATATCCTAAAAAGAATGGTCCTAAACCAAACAAGGGTCCTAAGCAATTTCAGCCCCAAAATGAAAAATCATTTCAACAAAATGATAAAACAAATAAAAACAAAGGGAAGAAGACTGATAGACATTGCAATTTTTGTAATCGAGATGGCCACTTAGAATCAAAATGCTTTAAGAAGATGGAAGCCTTGGAAGCAGCAATGAAGAAGCATAACATCCATTTGGGGCAATCTTCAACTTCAACTTCATCTTCAAGAATGGCACTTTCTGCATGTGGTTGTCAAGCATCTCGATCTGGCTATGCATTAAATGTATCTTCTTCTTCTCATTCTCATGAGTGGCTCATTGATTCTGGAGCTTCTTATCACATGGCCAAAAACAAAGCCATGTTTTCTTCTTTAAATGATTGTAACACCAAAAATATATATGTTGGTGATGATAGATCTCTTAATGTTGTAGGGACTGGAACTGTTCATCTAGACAATGGTCAGTTTAATGATGTATTATGTGTTCCAACCTTGTTCTGCAACCTTCTATCTGTATATCAGATAACTCATTCAGGTGAAGGTAAAATCGTTGAATTTTCACCTCATGATGTTGTAATCAAGGACTTAAGAGATCCTAAACAAATTTTGGCTACTGGCATTGCTGATGATTCTACAAGGTTGTATAAGTTTCACAACTTTGGGTCATCAAATCTTCCCTCAGTATTTGTTGCTCATAATGATGAAGTGAGCAAACTTTGGCATGAGCGATTTGGTCACTTAAACTATCACTCCCTTCAGCATCTATGTAAAGAAAATATGGTGACAGGTCTTCCTATGGTATCTTGCAGAGATGGTGTTTGTTCCGGATGTGTACTCGGAAAACATCATCAGGACAGTTTTGAAAAACGTGCCTCTTGGCACGCCTCAGCCCCTTTACAGCTTGTGCATAGTGATTTATGTGGTCCACTTCCAGTTGTGTCATTCTCTGGCTGCAAGTATTTCTTAACTTTCATTGATGATTTCTCCAGACGCACTTGGGTATACTTCTTAAAACTCAAGAGTGAAGTATTTAACACTTTTTTGGCCTTCAAGGCCTTTGTTGAAAAACAATCTGGACATCAAATTCTTAAGTTAAGATCTGATAATGGCAGAGAATATGTTAAAAACACATTCATCAACTATTGCACTGAGAATGGAATTCAAATGCAACATATTGTTCCATATACTCCACAACAAAACAGTGTAGCTGAAAGGAAGAATCGCACCTTAAAGTAAATGGCTAATTGTATGCTTCAATCTAAAGGACTTGGTCTTAGTTTTTGGGCAGAAGCAATTAACTGTGCAAATTACATAATAAATCGCACTCCTACTAAGGCTTTAAAGAATATCACTCCAGAAGAAGCATGGAGCTCAATCAAACCAGATGTAAGTCACTTTCGTGTTTTTGGAAGTGAAGCGTGGGCCCATATTCCAGATGAAAAGCATAAAGCTTTAGAAACTAAGAGTGAAAAATGTACTTTTGTTGGATATTCTGAAGATGTCAAAGGCTATAGACTTATTCCATTTAAGTCCAAAAATGTTATCATTAGAAGAGATGTAAAATTTGATGAAAATATATCGGCCTGCGAGCCTAGTCCGGCGGATGTGCCACCTCTCTCTATCTCTTCTACCTTTGAAAACATTTCTTCTTCAGATGATGAAAGTGAGGAGGACAATCCTCCCCCACCATCTCAGGATCCTCCTTCAGCTCCTGAGCTTCCAAAATGGGTTCGTGCTACTCGAGATGCAGCAGGTGATCTTGCCGGTGATCCTACAGATCAGCGACGCACATGTTCTCAGTTCGAGAGAGCCTCTTCTTTACTGGCTCAAGCTCCAGTAAATTATGATCCTGACACCTTTTCAGAAGCTTCAGGCCATCCAGATTAGGAAGCAGCTATGAATGAAGAATATCATTCATTATTGGCAAATGATACATGGGATCTTGTTCCTCTACCAAAGGGACAAAAACTTGTTAGATGCAAATGGGTTTACAGAACCAAGTATGGACCAGATGGGAAAGTTGATAAATATAAAGCTCGTCTTGTTTCTAAAGGTTTTTCACAGGTTGAAGGCATTGACTACACTGAAACCTTCTCCCCTGTTGCCAAAATGAACTCTATCCGCCTTGTTCTTTCCCTTGCTGCCTCTTTCAAATGGGAAGTCCATCAGATGGATGTTAAATCTGCCTTCTTGCATGGGGACCTGCATGAAGAAATCTATATGGAACAACCCATTGGCTTCATACAAACAGACTCCAGCCTTGTATGCCGACTTAAGAAATCCCTTTATGGTCTCAAGCAAGCTCCTCGGGCTTGGTATGCCAAAATGGATAGCTTTCTTTTAGAATCTGGCTTTTCTAGGTGTCATTCTGACAATACTGTCTACACCAAGAAAGTGGGCAACTCTCTTATCATCCTTGTTCTTTATGTTGATGATCTTATCCTTACTGGTAGTGATCCCAAACTTATAAACCATGTGAAGTCTAGCCTTAAAAGGAAATTTGAAATGACAGACTTAGGACACTTACACTATTTTCTCGGTCTTCAAGTCTTGCAATCCAAGGAGGGTATTTCCCTTTCCCAGTCCAAGTATGCTTGTGATATTCTACGTCATTTTCACATGGAAGACTGTAAGCCAGCCCCTTCTCCCTTTCAGTCTGGAGTCAAACTTTCAGTCACTTGTACTTCTCCTGAAGTTGATGCTACCTTATACCGTCAACTTGTAGGAAAACTTTTGTATCTAACCCATACTCGTCCTGACATTTCCTTTGTCGTTGGCCTTGTTGCTCGGTTCATGCAAAACCCCCGTGAAAGTCATTGGAAAGCAGCTAAAAGAATACTTCGTTATGTTCGAGGTACAATTTAGTTTGGGATTCATTATAGTGCCGAAGCAGCTCCTCTATTGGTTGGTTTCACTGATTCCGATTGGGCTGGTGACCCTGATGATCGGAAGTCTACTGCCGGTTATGTGTTCACTCTTGGTTCAGGACCTATTACATGGGCTTGTAAGAAACAAGCTGCCATTTCTCTTTCATCAGCAGAAGCAGAGTATCGTGGTGCCGTAGAAGCTAGTAAGGAAGCCTTGTGGCTTCGTCAGATCCTGTCAGAGTTTGGCTTTCAGCAGCAGCATCCGACTACACTTTGGTGTGATAATCAAAGTGCCATTCAGCTATGCAAAGATCCAGTCCAACATCAGCGCAACAAACACATTGAACTGCACATGCACTTCATCAGAAAGCTCATTCACGACCATGTTCTTGAAGTGCAATATTGTTCAACAGATGATCAAGTTGCAGACATCTTCACAAAGGCTCTCACAGAGGCAAAGTTCACTAAACTTCGATTTATGGTTGGAGTTTCGGATACATCGCATAAGGATTCTTGTCTCCACTGAACTGTCCATGCACTGAGTTAACTGATGTATTCTTTAGTTGATTTATGAGTTAATAATTAGTGAATTAATTAATAATTAATTCACATCACTCATCACTAGTGTATTTGGCAGTTAGACTAAATACAACTAGTTCAACTAAGTCAAACTGAACACAACTCCATCAACTCCTTAATCAACTCCACCAAACTCAATCACTTGAGTTCTAACTGAAGTCCATCATGCAATAGCTCAACTAACCCATAGGAAAAGCGTATTTCCTTCTGGCAGTTGCATGTGCCACATCTGTAGCTCAAACTGAAGTGCTGCAAGAGGATAAGGTAATGTTTATAGTCCAAATACTATTAAGAGCTAATAATATTCGACTGTTCTATTTTTGGACTGGCAGTCTAAAAATAGACTCCGTCCATATGTCTAAAAATAGAGGTCCATCTATTTTTTACCAACATGACCAATCATCCATAAATAGCATCCTGCAACTCATAGACCATGATCCATATGTCTAAAAATAGACATAGTTGTTCAAATTATCTTTCGGATACATCGCATAAGGATTCTAGTGCCTCCTTCCGTCTCCTATTGTGTCATATTTGTAAATCCTTCAATCCTATCCCAAGTTGTTCTTAAGGGGGGATGTTAGGATATTCCGACACATAGGAAATAGTTAAGTACAACTTGGTCTAGTGTAGAGTTAGGTATAGAGTTAGGTAAAGTGTGTTTCTTTACCGTTGCACATTTTGTAACTTACAATCTGACGGTCACGATATGTAGTGATCCGATGGTTCATTCTCTCCTCGGTATTACCGACACTTGATCTGTGGCTTGACACCCGATTGTTCCATGAATTCTATTTAAAGCGCATGGAGGGTCATTTGTAGGGTAATCCGTGCATGAGAGAAACATATGTAAATTTTCATTCTTTTATTAATAAATTGCCTGAAGTGGCCGCGTTGGCTCAGGCCGTGGACTGTTTCCCTCTTTGAGGGTTTTAACCACGTCAAAATACTGGTGTATAAGGAGACATAGTCACGTCTTCAATAATGTTATTTTTCTGAGAAGCTCTAACATGTGGGATGAAAGATGATTTTCAACGAACACCTTTATGAGGCGGTCAAATAATGATCTCATGGTTTGGTTTCTCAATATATAATGGTTCAGAAGGAGGAGGAGGAATTGAACTAGAAGGTTGACTAGATGGACTGGACTCATTCCTATTGACAACATGACCCTCATATCCATTATATTTCTATGTTATTTCTACCATAACTTGCTGCGAAGACATCATCATGATATGAACTGATGTGGAAGAAGAAGATGGGTTATGTGAAACCATTTTTCTTTCTTGAGAAGGAAAGGGATCATTAAAAAAAATAGGAGTTGGACAACCTTTTATGAATTTAGTAACCTCTGCCCAATGCGAGCATTCCTTCACATAATGATCTTCACTAGATATAAGGCAAGGATAATGAGGTTTCCTTTTCCCGTCAATAGGTTCATTTTTAACAGGTTTTTCATTCTGAGAAACATTTTTTTTGTTTTAGCTTTCCCTTTCTTTTTAGCCTTCAACGATTCATTTTTATCAGTAGATGATTATACAACATTAATTTCGGAAAGAGTTTCTGGAGAAAGGATTTCGGTGAGAAAATATTGTATAGCCAAAGTCTGAGTGATTTTAGAATTTTTATTTTTACCCTTTGAATTTTGGCTAGAAAAATCTATTACATCATTGACAACGTTAGATCCTATAGGAGTTGAATCTATTTGATGATTTAAAATTGTTGGGTGATATAGATTTGGGAATCCCTTGTACAATGTACCATATTGGGTATTGACTAGGTATAAATACCAGGCACTAGCAATTACATGCTCTTCTATCATAACACCTCCCTTAGCATGGCATGTGTAGTTTGTGGAATAAGTATTTCAGGGGTAACTTGAACAATTGTTTGCGATACTCCTGAGACAGGTTTCTGAGGTGAACATAGAACCGGTTGCTGAACAAGTGTCTGAATAGGGGTTTGAGTTCCACTCATAACAAGTTATTGAATTTGTTGCTAAACAGGTTGTTGAACAAGTGTTTGCGTAATTCCTTGGACCAGTTGTTGCATGGGTGTTTGTAGAATTCCCTTAGCATGCTACTAGATAGGTACAACAATACTTGGAATAGTTATTTCAGGAATAAATTGTCTAGTAGGCTAAACAGGTTGATAAACTGGCACTTATGGAGCAACTAAACTAGGTTTTTGAGGAAAAGCATGGTTCAAAGTAGTATTCATCCCAAGGTAAGGAGTACCAATCAAAGGTTGAGGCACAACAATTTGACCTGGGCTGAGCCAGGGTATCTGGCCATAAGTCCAGTAAAAGGTTTTCCTCCAACCATAGCATAAGATCTGAAAACAGGTTGTCCTATAGGTGGAGGATAAGGTGGCTGCCCCTTAGGCAGGTAATAAACACTAGTTGGTGTTACTTGAGTATTACCTAAGTTACCATATACCATGTGAACATATTTTCCTGATGCCAAAGGTGCTTCAGGCATGGATGTCATGCTCTAAACAATAGATGTAGATAAAACAGATGACCAAGTAGAAGGTTGAGGAGAAGGAGTAGCTCCTAAAAATGTCCCAGTAAGTGACTAGTATCTAGGAGGAACTAAAGGACCACTATACAATAGTGACTCTAGAGAGCTGGTAGGCATATATGAATGAGTAGGTTGTCTCTAAGGAGGAATTAGTGACATGGTTCATCTCAGTGAATAAAAATCAATACAATGAGGTGGAAAACTAAGGCCTCAAAAGTTCAAAGGGGTAGAATACCAAGGATCGGGTCAGAAAGGATCAAAAGGAGCCCTTGGAAAAACTCTTGGATCGAAAGGTTCACCAGTGGTAACTAGAATATGAGGTGATTCTTCCTCCTCATTCCTCGTAATACCTTCAATGCTAATTAAATTACGAGATAATCCATTCGTAATTATAAGCTTCCTTAGAGGTGAAGGTGGAGCAGGGGTACAAGATATAATAGCCAAAGGTGATTCAAGTTGATAAATATCAGACTCAGGTTCTTGTACTTATGGTTTGGTTAGTTTTGTGTCTAAAACTTCACCAGCATTAGATTCACTTTGAAAAACTTTAGTAACTTCTAGGCTATAATGAACTAAGCTTGATTCTACTTTTTGCGTTGGATTCACTTTATTTTCTACTGTCTCATATTCTAAAACTGTAGATATTTCGATTTGTTTTGAGATTCCAGATTCTATCGATTTTGACCTTTTAGTTTTAATATTTTCCAATTCACTAGGCGTAAATTGAGGGGGTAAAACCTACATTCTACGTGAATGCCTTGGTGACTTAGCCACAATGAAGTTTAATCAAGAAACTAAATAATATTCAGAATCAAAACCTAAGGTCTATAAAAGGTAGAAACAAGAAAATAACATGCACTTGTAAATCTAAGGTATCAAATCATGCAAACAAGCTTTTCATAGTGAAATCGCTAGTTGGTGATGAAACCCAATGTCACAGAGATCAAAGTGAAAAGTGGCTAAAGATAGAGCAAGTGGAACCAGATACACGGAAAGCATGCTTAATGTACATGACTTGGTGCAAGTAAGCTTGATTTATGCCATCTCAAATGAAGAATACCATACAAAAAGTTCCAAGTGAGTCTAGGCAACGTTTACTTTCATCTTCATTGTCATCCTACAATTATGGTCTATAAGATTACCACGTAAAACAATTTAACTTGGGGGGACAGTGGCAGATCAGACGTACACACAAAAGTGGAGTAACAAAGCTTAATCCCCTTGAAAGTTCCTCAACATGGTTAATCTAAGGTTTACTTCCAAGTCACTCTCAAATACCTTTCAACATCATTTTTAATATGTGTAAATCACTCTACCGTAAGCAATGAAGTGTGGTTTAAATCTCCATTGGGTTCGACATGATCTCGTGCTTACCTCCTTTGAAAGGAGAGCTTCTAAAAGCGAGATCATAGTAAATGGATTTACTCCTTATCAGAAGATGCTAATGTTTGCTTGCATTTTTGGAAAGTTAACTCACTTCCCTATTCCAAGGCCCTACACCCCAATCCAATGTAGGTGGAAAAGAGCCCTAAAATGATAAAAAATTATAGATTGATTTTATTAGCATTGATTTTAAGAGTTGTTATTTACTCATAGGTAATGGACATGAAACTGATGATATTATGGCTTGACGCAAAATATTTAATGAAATCGAATATGAAGGTTGTGAAGTACCCTTAGCTTTATGTAAAACTTGTGGGTGAGAGACTTGTATGTTGGGACATCCATCTTCAAAGAGTGAATGCTTGAGGAACATGCTGGCTGGATCCCTCTGAGAAGGCTTGTGACGTCAAGACTTTGGTTGTAAGCTTACTCTTATTTCATGATTAATACAATCAATGATGTTTTCCTATGTCTTGTATGTAATTTACTTGATAGCTCATGACTTCATGATTTTGTGAGTAAATAAATCATTGTTGTTTTCCAGTTATGTGCTTTGTTGTATTTCCTTTGCATTGTTTCAGGTTGATCACTCATTGGGAGAAGGAAGCGAAAGCTGGAGCAGCGCAACGGAACTCCATCAACCACTGGTTGAGGTAGGCCTCCAACTATGACTGTTTAAGGAAAAATATTGTTGATCTATCCTTGTTTGTGACTAGACCCACTCTAGGGCTAGAGGGGTTGCCTCTGTCCACAGAGGGAACACTTTCCTGCATCACAATAAGGCTCTTTCTACTAAGGAAATGAAGCAAGTTGATGAGATGATATCTATATGCAGACATACTTTGTCATAGGTTGATGATATTTACACTGTCATATTTTAATGAACATATACACGTTGCTGGTTTGGATGCAGACAGATGCTTATGGTGCAGATCATACATGGTGTATGATAGTTGTGGTCTTGTTTAGACATTTGGTCTCTATTATAAATGTCATGTATATCATTCGATGTAAAGGGCATATAAAGACCCATGATGTAATAATTTGTCTCTGTCTATCATAGTCTTTTGATGAGTCCTTTTTGGTCATATGATGTAATTTATATCATGTATAAACAATTGGTATATCCCCACTTGGTTGGGAGGATGAGTCAAATTTGGTATATCCCCACTTGGTTGGGAGATTGATGTATGTATGAGTCTTTGGTGATAGGAAGGTCAAACTCACATAGTCGAGTGATAGAGTCATGTTATTCTTTTGGAAAATATTTGCAGACTCTGCATGTGCTCAGGGGGAGCATGGATGATATAGTGCATCTCAGCATGTACAAAGGGGGAGTTTAATAAGAAAATTCAGCATGTGCTTAGGGGGAGCATGATCAATGTTTATATTCAACTGTTCAAATATGAAAGTCTTCCTTTTGGTTAGCCCTTTTCCCTTGATGTCAAAAGGGGAGAGTATTTTGGTGCTGCTTGTTATCTCTAACAGTTTCTACAGCTTGTGGTAATCAACACCAATATAGTTTCCATCAAGTCCAAAGGGGAAGATTGTTGGCATTATGATTCAGGTATTGTCCTTGATGGCAACTCACTCAGATGAAAAATCAAAGTATAGCAGGTAAACAGCAAAGAATTACATACCAGTCTTCACAGAATGAAGAAAGAGAGGTATACACAGGTTCACCATTGACCAAGCTGTGTATACACGCAGGTTCACTATATACAAGTCGCGTATACGTACGCACGCACTTTCACAGAAGGAAAAGCACGTATACCTTGGAAAACTAAGTTTTTGGTCCAAAGCATTTGGTCCATGGTATTTTGATCCATGGTATTGGTCCAAGGTATCTGGTCCGAGGTATTTACCCTAGGTGTTTTGTCCAAGGTATTGGTCCTAAGTGGTTTTGTTCCATGGTATTGAGAAAGGCCTAAAAATATAAAAGGAGGAGAATATCATTAGGCCAAAGTGTGCAAGTATGGAATATCTGATGAAGTGTGAGATCCAGTATGCACGTTATGGGTTTGTGATGCTTTGCTTTATCTGAACCAAGGATGCACCTATGTGGATGATGATGGATGATGGATCGGGATCTTAAGGCTTGGAATGTATTATCATTAAGTGGTTTGATCATGGATAGACTAGATCTGAATACTGACGCATGTTTTATTCTACAAATGTTATGATCTGGGTATGACTGAATTCTAAAATAGTTGTGAAGCTTTTAAGTTAATATTTGCATATTTTTGCATGGGTTAGCTTTTGGTAAAAGCATGTATAAACGCTGGTTCGGCTCATCATAGTAGCATATACATTATGAAATATGATATATGAATTTGTAGTTGGTTCTAGTGGTTGTTGCAGAGTTCTAGGTTATGGTCTGTGTTCTGGTGACTGTGTTTTGATGACAGAGCTTCAGCGATTCAGTTGTTGGGTGATTCAGAGATCAATGATTGAGTATTCAATGATTGGTTAATGCAATGGTTGTATTATAGTGGTGATTTATTTTGAGCTTCAATGTTGTTTATGGGTCCAATATGAAAAGTGGATGAAACAAGGCCTTCAGATTATGGTGTTGTGTTCCAAGAGTATCCAGTCTGAAAATTTATGAAACGTGGTCCCTGGAGGAAGAGAGAAGGTCGTAGCCTTCTATAGGCCGACACCTACGTACTGGTAAATGTATCGGCCAGTACAAGAGCCAGGGATTGGAGCTCCCTTCTAGTAGTAGCTAGAAAAGGAGTGAAGGTTGCAGCCTTCAGTAGGTCAGCGCCTACGTACTAGTAAACAGATCAGCTAGTACAAGAGCTAGGGGGTTGTATCTCCCTTCCAGTAGAAGCTGGAGACAAGAGAAGGTTTTAGCCTTCTGCAGGTGGGTGCCTGCGTACTGGTATGAGTATTCACCAGAACAAGATTTTAAACAAGTTTTTCTTATATTAAAAAGAAGAGAGCCGCAGGTGGTTTTTGTCCTGCATTGGGTTTCCACCTTATATCTTGGTGTTCATGTGTGTTTCTTATGTGTGATGGTTTGTTCTGATATTACTGCACATGGTTACTGTTTATATGGTTAATGAAGTATTGATGCACTGATTAAAGATCAACATATGATGAATTAACTGAATCATAAGATTGCTTGATATACGCTGGTTGCCTTAAACACAACTGCATATACACGTGAGTTACCTTCACTAAAGTAGCATATATGAATTTGAGTATGAAAAGAAAAATATTATTGACTTGACTAATATTGATTCACCCCCCCTCTCAGTATTATTTCCAACACACTTCAATATACTAATTTTGTTATCTCAATCCTCTTTATTGGCCCTCCATTTTTCTAGCAAAGTGTAACATTATAACGATTTTTGTTTTATCTTATTCCTTGAGCCAAATTGACATTCTTTTAAATTGATGTTGTTTCTCTATTAACAAAGAATTTTAAAACATCTTTGTTAGTTTTGAAATATATTTTAGGTATGTTTACACATTAGAAATAAAGGGCTTTGGTATACCTACACAAGGATGAAACAAATTTGTTATTATGAAAACTAAATTGCTATAAACAAAAACATTAACTTTTTTTAATGAAATGGTAAAAAAATAAGAGACTTCCATTTTTTAATAGAAATATTAGAGCTTAAACCATTAAACATGGCTTTCTCTATAAATATTTTCTATAACTATAAACAAAATCCATAAAGGAAAAATAAGGTTGCATACTTGGCTCCTCAATTATTTATTTTGATTTTAAACACTAACTCAAAAAGATGTAAGATATTGCCTATTACCTAAAAGAGTAACAATATTCCAAAAAGGAGGAAAGAAAGAAAATTAACAAAGTTGGGAAATTTTGGTACATGTAATATCAAAAGCATACATTTTCCTGTTGAATTTATTGAAACTCTTTAATTTAGAGTAAGGAAGAATAAATGTAGCAGTAGCATTTCAAAACTTATGATAATTAACTATATCATGATTAATTTAAGGAATAATGAATGGGATAATAGGGGTTCCATGTTATAGTGGGGTTCTCGGGCATCTATATGTTCTTTCTCTACTTCACATGTAGAGGCTTCAACTTCTCACTCTGCAATCTCTTTTGTGTCTTCTTCATCTATACGCATGTCTGCATGAGGGGTTTCACTTTTATAGTCTTTATGACCATCATCCACATTTGAGTGCATTTCTCCAAGATATGTTTTCCTCCTAGAGTCTTTCTCATTTTAACTTAGACCTACAGTTTCCTTTATATTAATTCTTCAACAAATTGTAACATAATTTTTGGCTTTATGTCAGTTTCCTTTATACCAAATTATACTTCTAGGGTCTTCCATGCTTCCTAGGAAGATGTAGCTTTTGCTACCTTGCACACGAACTTCTCATCCAATGTCTGTTTCATAAAATCAAATACTAAGGCATCAAATAATTCATCATATGGGTTATTAGACTGATACTCAATCAACTCTTTACATCGAAGAAAAGTTTTGATTTTGACATTTCCCAAAAATTAAGATTTTGACTAGTAAATTTTGGAAGTCTTACTAGATCTATCCTAATCTATTCATCCTCAAATTGTCCTACTTCATATAATATTTTAGATTCCCTAACTGTGGCTAGAACCTTTATGAGCCCTTCGAAATAATTTGGCTCTTCCTTTCGATTTCTTTTCTCGGTTTGCTTTAGTATTTCTTTGTGACCCATGATTATTGTCTTTATTTTGTGTTCTTTCCTTATTGTGTCAGCATTCTAGAAATGAATGTCGAATACACTTGATTATATTTAAAACTAAACATTTTACCCTTCACTTTAACGATGGCTCCCAACAACTACTAGCAACTTTATTGAGCTCTTCTACACAGACTCTTATGGAGGCTCATGGCTACAACTTACGGTGGAGACTCCTTTCGTCAGTGGCAGTGGCTCTTTCCTCTTGATATCGTGATGTCTTCGTAGGATACTCACCCTAATCTTTTAGTAGTTGGGTTTACAAACTCTCGACGAGATCTAGTTTCTACTTATGGACCAATGGATGCAAACATTGATTCGTGGGCTGCTCACAATAGTCAAGTCTCTTAGTGGAAGTAAATCATGACCTTCTCAACTCTTTTGGTTCTTTGAAACCTTACTAAACCTTGTTTTGATACCACTTCTTATTTAGAGGTAGAGATAAACATGCAAACACAACAGAAATAAGTACACACGCTTTTTCTTCAATAAATAAATTCTCAGAATAAATAAGTTCTATTCATTAATTATTCTCTCATATACATCCATCGACTTGTTAAGTACTAAACTTTCTATATATGGAATCATTCGAACTCTAACTTTCTTTTCCTCATGCAAACTATGATTTGATGCTTTAACTAAACTTTTCTAACTTCTCTTTAACATAGATCAACATTTCTCTTTTCCTTAACCTAGTTTTTCTTGACAAGGCATTAAATTTTTAGCTCTTACTCACTTGATATCTAATATTAGACTTAACTTTCTTTCCCTAAGTTAACTTAACTCTTCATACATTGCATGCATATGAGAGTACCTACTATTTCTATCGAGTGAAACAATTTTGATCTGTGACAAAGTTGTGATCGATGGGAGTAAATAAAATAGGAAATTTGGGGATAGGTTTGTATTTATTGTGTGGTCTAAGAATTTTTAAATTTCTATACGAGACGAGAGTTCACTTTGTTGTAACACATTTGAATATTTGACAACAATTATGCGAGTTGGGTTATTGATTCAATAAGATTACTTTCACTCATATCATTTTCATATTGGTTATGTTAAGGACATAATTATATGGAATGATTATCTACATACTTCAATAAGTGTTAAAATTATGAATTTTAATAATCATGAAATATAAATAGTGAAGTGTAGTATGGAATCACGTAGTTTCAGATTGAGAAATCGATGAGATGAAATGAGTCATGATGCATCACAAACCTATAGTGAGGGCCATCTCGGTGTAATATGTCATCCTTCGATGTGGGTGACTATAGGGACATGGAAATGGCCTTTTAGGTTAAATTAAAGTTTATCCTAGAGGTACTCTTTGAACTTCTTTCATAATTTATTTATATATATCTCTATTAATTGAGGAAAATAAATCACATAGTCGTTAGTTTAAAATGATATCAATTACTAATATTACTTGGTATCTTGATAATGCATTCATGATTTTCTAATTACTAGATGAAAATATTTGCCAAAATATTAATACCTAAAAGTCAATTAATATAAAAAATTACTAAACTGCATTTTGTATATATATATTTTTTACAATATTAGTAGAAAAAAATTTACGATAAGAAAAAATTTAAATACTAAAATATTATCTAATAAATAATTAAATTATTATTATTTATCTCTATCATATCTTTTCAATAGTGACTAGAAAATTGAGATGTGAGTATAAAGCATATGCAAGAATTGAATTTTCATTTAGAAAGAAAAAATTAAGGTTTGAAATGCATTTATTGATTAATTTGTCTTTTAATTTCTTTATGTACAGTTTTGAAATTATATATAGATATAGATATAGATATAGATATAGATATATATATATATATATATATATATATAATTGAGATTTGTTTATATATATATATATATATATATATATAAACAATTGAGATTTGTTTATATATATATATATATATATATATATAAACAATTGAGATTTGTTTATATATATATATATATAAACAATTGAGATTTGTTTATATATATATATATATATAAACAATTGAGATTTGTTTATTTTTTATGGTTAAATTGTATCTAATTTCTTACTAATTTATATCAAAGTTTTAGTTGAAGTAATTTAAAAAATTTCACATATTTAAGAAAAAAATTAAACTCAAATGATAATCATCTTGTTATGAAGTATTATGTAGACTCATGAGATTCTAAGTTCAAATCCCCCTTATGTTAGGCCAACCAAAAAACATATCTTTTAACTATTTATTTATTATGTATTTAGAATGATGTAGTATGTATATTTTAATTATTTTGAAATCAAATTATTTTTTATTTATTACTTTTATGTGATTTTTAATATTATTTTCAAATAAATATACATTAAATTAAATACTTAAAAATTAGTTTAAAATAATTTAACTTTTCAAAATCTTATATTTTAATTTTATAGTTAATTAAAAAATTAATATACTTAGCATTTTCTAATTTTATATTTAATTAAAAAGGATTAATGAGTAATGAAAAATATAATTTTAAAAAAATAAATTAGTATGATTAAATTTCATGTGCTTTGAATATTTATTTTTCAGAAAATATATATAATTATCCCCTATTCACTCATGGAATCTCTGTGCAACGGAAAACAACTTGTCTCTAATCATATTAGTAGAGATTGAAGGGACAGAAGAAGAATTGATGTCGAGGAAATATGGATATCTAGGAAACGTTGTGGCGTTCTTCAAAGTCCGCTACCCTCACAAATGAAGAGCCCAACGAATCCTTAGCTTTCTTTAAGATAACATGAATGGTAAGTGAAATACTAACCAGACAGTTTTAGCCTACAAGTTGGCAGACTTAGGGCACACTATCAGAGTCAATTTTGCAGGTGTTAGAGAACATTGTCTTAAATTGATATGGTTTTACCTTAATTGTTAAATGTCTTAAATGCATTTGGTCGTAAGTGTCATTATCCTAAGTAACCATTGTCTTAAATATAAAATTTTGTTTTAAAATATTTTTGTATCAAACTATTTTTGTCTTAAATAGAAAATTTTGTCTTAAAATATTTGTCTCAAATTATTTTTTATTAAATACAAAATTCTATCTTGAATTGTTTTTGTCTTAAATTTTATATTTAAAATAATTCACTTAACATTTAATTTTAATATAAAATGTGATTTTTAAGACAAAATATTTTTTTGGGCTTAAAAAAATTGTCTTAAAAGTTCCCCTAATTACGTTGACGTGGAAAAGTAAATTAAAAGATTTATGATGCATTATGTTCACACCTAATCCGAAGGCGGTTGGGTAAACTAGAACGTGAACAGTCATCAAGAAGATGAACTGTTCCGTCCACTTTGTGTATATAAACAATTGTTCTCTTATGAAATAATATCTCAGTTTTCCTTTGTTCAATGTGGAGTTACCCTGGTCTGACATGGTATCAGAGCACAGGTCCCAGAAATAGTTGTAACTCCTGATGTCCTGAGAGCTGCTCAGTCCTGAGCGCTACTCTGACATTGATTCCCTGGCTCTGCCTCTGCCTGGCCTGACTGCACTATAAGCGTTTTCATTCAAGGCGGTATTGCGCTCTCTCACTGCCAAAGACTGCGCCCTTTGTCCTGAGACTGAGCGCCTCTGTCCTGAAGACTGCGCACTATCCATAATTCTGCCCTGCTGAATGTGCGTTTTTTTGATATTGAATGCACCTGAGCGTTGAATAATCTGCCCTGACGCCGATTTGCAGCACGTTGCTCTCAGAAACATTCAGGTACATTCCCCTGGTATCATCGAAATTCCTAGGATCAATTTTACGCCAAAGAGACTCCGGTTCTCCTGTGGGCTCATGCGTATTTCTGGGTCTAGAGTCTGTAGTTAGAACTAAACTGGAATTTGCTCTGTATTCATACTGCTTGAAACGGACGTGAGCCTCGGCTCCTCCCCCAAGATGTGCCATTGACTGCAAATTCGTAATTGCAATTCGAAGTCCGCCTTGGCTCTGGCCTTTTTTAAGTCAAATCGTTTTGCAAAGTCCGTCTTCTCCATTGTGGCAGGATTTAAGCCTCGCACTGTAATTGATCATCTCACACGCAACCTCCGCTTGCAGCGTGAAGACAAATAACTATTCTGAAGGATTGTTGCGCTTGGCTTTATTGATAACAAGATCTTCCTTCTTTGGGTCTTCTCCGAACTTATCCAGGAACTGCTCTTTGGTTGCGTTGATCTCAAAATCACCCACGAGATAATCTCTGTCATTGAGCATCTGAAGAACTGTACGTCGGATTCTGAAGAGCTTGTTTGTCTGCTCATCCAGCGCCATTGCGAGCTGCTCAGCTTAATTCCGTCACCTTCAAAATGGCGTTGTTAACCCAAAACCGTTTTATAAAGAACCTTTTTTATGGAGTTCTCAAATAGAACCTTTTGCAATCAAAGACTCGTAGAACGCAAGAGCCTCAACAGTCACCAGCAACACTGGGTATTACGAAGACTGCTAGGACTTTAGTATTATGCAGTTGATTTTTTAACTTCGTATGGCATTTTTTGTATAGGGTGGAGATGCGTTTTTTTGTATAGTGGTTGAGCAGTTTGTTGAATTCATGATATACGCAGTTTATATGATTCAAAGCATTGCTGTGTTTCCAGAATGTTTTGTAGTATTGCTTGATATATATTGAAGTAATATATCCTTTATGCTTTTTGAAGTGAATACATTCAAAACATAGTAATATTGCAGTGATATAATAAATGCTGATGCTTCTATCAAACGTTAGAAGAAAAAGTGCATAAGGCTGTGGCATAAGGATTTTTTCAGCAGAAGTTTTTTTTTTTTACAGAAGTTTTTTAGCAGAGACATTCTTTTACAGAATGCATTCAATCATTTCTATGGTAGGAATAGTTCTCACTGGCAAGGAGAACTATTCAGAATGGTCTCGAATGGTAAAACACACCCTCATCTACAATGAGTTGTGGAAAGGAGTGTGTGTCGGAGAAGAAGACAAAGACCCTGTGCAGCCTACATCAGATAAAGAACTTGTCATTTGGGAAAACAAGAATAGCAAAGCCTATGCATTGATCGCAGCATCTGTAAATGAAGAAGTAAGTCGTCATATTTCATCCTATTCCACTGCCTTTGAAGCTTTACAAAAGCTGAAAGAACTCTATGATACACATTCTGCACTTGAAGTTGTTCAGCTCATGATTAAACTCTTCACTCTTGAACTGAAAAATAATGATCCTCTTGCTCTTGCATCTGAAATAAAGTCCATAATGCATGATATTAAATCCACTAAGGTTGAGCTGGATATCTCTCTTATTGCCTTTCTCAAAGCACTCTATCCTACCTACTCCAATTATCTTGAGTCATTACAAGCAAATGGAAATCTTAAAGATATAACCTTTGACTCTCTTGTGAAAACGTTTGCTGAAAGAGAGAAAGCCTTTGGAAAGAAAACAGTCCCTGAATCTTCTGAAGAGACTGTTTGCCTTGCTCATAAAGAAAAGCATCCTGCTCAAGATTCTACAAGAGGAAGAGGTGGACAAAGAGGAAGAGGAAGATACTTTAGAGGCAGTGGGGGCAGACATTTTCAAGCAGAAAAGGCAGATCTGCATTGCATTCGCTGCAAACGAAATGGATCACATGATACTTCTACATGCAAGCTACCATGGGACAAAATTGAGCAGAGAAGAAATCAGCAGGAAGGTAAAATTGATGACACAGACAAAGGTAAAGCACCTGAATCCGCTCATTATATTGAGGCACAATGTAACATTGGAGTAAATGAAGATTTGTTTAATGCTTCACTTACTTCTTCGAAAAATGACTGGTTGCTTGATTCAGGAGCAACCTGTCATATGACTCATAGGAAAGATTTTTTTGAAGATTTCACTGACAATGTTGATGGAGCAGTATACTTTGTAGATCAGTCAAAAATCAAGCCATCAGGGCTTGGCACAATCAGGCTTAAACTGCCTGGTCTTCCAGACTTTCTTCTGGATCATGTTCTATATCTCCCACAGCTCAAGAGAAACTTGCTGTCCTTGGTCCACATCCGACAGCAAGGTCACTCCATTCACATGTTTGATGGAAAGCTTGAGGTAAGAAAGGCATCTGACCACTCACTTGTCATGAGGGGTATAGAAGAAGAAAGACTTCTTAAACTGCAAGGAACCTCTGCTCATGCACAACATTTCTCATATATTTCTCATCATGAAGAAGGTACACTTCCGTCAAGTTTATTATGGCATGCTAGATTTGGACATTTAAACTATGATAGTCTCCGCTTGTTGAAGAAAAATGGTGTTGCTGGTTTGCCTACCATTCCTAGAAAACATAAGCAATGTGATGCATGCATTCTAGGAAAGCATAACAAACAGTCTTTTCATGATTCACATTCAAGAGCACATAGGAAGCTTGAACTCATTCATTTAGATTTATGTGGTCCAATGCCTGTTCCTTCTGCAAATGGAAATAAATATATCATGACATTTATTGATGATTACACCAGAATGTGTTGGGTTTATTTATTGAAGAACAAATCTGATGCTTTTCAAACATTCAATAATTTTCATAAATGGATTGAAAATGATGCACAATCTCATATTGGGTCTATTCACACTGATAATGGAAAAGAATATACATCAAATGAATTTGAACACTATCTTCGCCAACATGGGATTAAACATCAAACAACTGTGCCTTATAATCCTCAACAGAATGGTGTAGCAGAAAGAATGAATAGAACAATCTTGAATATGGTACGATCCATGCTTTTCTTCAAAAATGTAAAGATAATGTTTTGGGCTGATGCTGTTCTATGTGTTGCATATATAAAGAATAGATGTCCATCTAGTGCTATAAGAAACAAGACTCCTTATGAATTGTGGTATGGACATGTTCCTTCGGTAAAACATCTCAGGATCTTTGGTTCCACCTGTTATGCTTTAATACCAAAGGTACATAGAAACAAACTTGGCGCTAGAAGTCGTAAGTGTATCTTCCTGGGGTATTCAAACACATCTAAAGCATACCGCCTCTATGATGAAGTAAATAAAAAGTTTGTTTTATCTAGAGATGTCATTTTTCTTGAATCATCCAAATCTGACAGTGTTGTTGAGCGGCAACTTGATCGCTTGGATAGATTCACACAACCGAAATCATTTCAAGAGTTTGATAATCAGATTCCACATCTTGAAGGGGGGATTCCTATACTAGATCAACATGTGGAATCTTCTTCTGAAGAACAATCTCCCCTGCATGACACTCCAACAACGGATGATGCTTTAAGTGATGTAATTGATAGAATTGGGAGACTCAATCTTGATTCAGACCCAACTCAATCAACAAAGCAGCCTGGACCATATCAGAAAGGTCCCCCAAAGTGGCTGACAAAGACACTTGAAAGTGTTCATCCTGATGAAATTGGAAAAACAGGAACCAGAAATACAAACCGACAAGATGGAGGTGATGTAGATAACTCTAATTCACCTGTTGATATGGATGTTACTTATGATTGTGAATTGAACTTGTCTATAGATTTTGAACCAACTTCCTTCAAAGAAGCTGCTTATCATGATGAATGGAAAGAAGCGATGCAGAAGGAGTATGATGCCCTCATAAAGAATGGCACTTGGAAGCTGGTTGATCCTCCATTTGGAACCAAACCAATTGGCTGCAAGTGGGTCTACAAGAACAAGTACAAAGCTGATGGCTCACTTGACAAGCACAAAGCTAGGCTTGTGGCAAAAGGTTTTGCACAGAAGGAAGGGGTCGATTATGAGGAAACTTTTTCCCCCACAGCAAAATGGGCCACCATCCGGACACTCTTTGCACTAGCTGCTCAGAACGGTTGGAAAGTCCATCAAATGGATGTAAAAACTGCATTCTTGAATGGAGATCTAAAAGAGAATGTTTTTATGTCCCAGCCTGAAGGATTTGCTGTGAAAGGACATGAACATAAAGTATGCAAACTTGTGAAGTCCTTGTATGGCCTCAAACAAGCACCACGAGCCTGGTATGAAAAACTAACTGAGCATCTTCTGAAACTCAACTTCAATCATTTTGATCTTGATGATGCAACTTTATTTGTCAAGAAAGTTGGCAAAACAGTTGTATATATTGTGGTGTATGTAGATGATCTTTTAATGACAGGGAACAATGAAAGCTATATTGCATCCATAAAGAAAGAATTAGGAAAAAATTTTGAAATGACTGATTTGGGCTATGTTCATTACTATCTTGGCATTGAAGTAACCCAACATCCAAAGTCCATATTTCTTTCTCAAAAGAAATACATTGGAGATTTGTTAAACAGATTTGGCACGACAGAGTGTAATCCTCTTTCTACTCCAATGGAACAAAACTTGAAGCTCACATCTATTGAAGGAAAGGAATTTGAGGATGCAACAAAGTATAGACAGCTTATAGGAAGTCTCATCTACCTCACTACTACCAGACCAGACATTTCATTTGCTGTTGGAATCCTCTCCAGGTTTATGCAAAAGCCTTGTGAGGGACATTGGTCTGCTGCAAAAAGAGTTCTAAGGTACTTGAAGGGAACTCAAGACCTTGGAATCAAGTATACACAGGTGGACGACTTCAACTTGATTGGATACTCTGATTCAGACTTCGATGGAGACAAAGAAACTGGGGTAACTACTTCAAGATATGCTATGAGTCTTGGATCAGGAGCTGTCTCCTGGAGATCACGCAAACAATCAGTACCAGCAGATTCCACAACAGAAGCAGAATACGTGGCAGCAGCTGAAGCAACGAAAGAAATTGTGTGGCTCAGGAAAATTCTTGAAGATTTGCAGGTAAAACAAGTACAATCAACTCCACTCATGATTGATAACACCTCTGCAATAAAGTTGGCCAAGAACCCAAAGTTTCATGATCGTACTAAGCACATAAATACTAAATATCATCTGATCCGACATCATGTTGAGGCCAAAACAATCCATCTCCGTCATTGTTCCACAAATGAGCAAATTGCAGACATCTTCACCAAAGCGCTTGGAAGAGAAAAGTTTGAAAGATTCAGAACGATGCTTGGACTCACCAACATCCCTTCAGATTAAGGGGGGGAATGTTCACACCTAATCCGAAGGCGGTTGGGTAAACTGGAACGTGAATAGTCATCAAGAAGATGAACTGTTCCGTCCACTTTGTGTATATAAACAATTGTTCTCTTATGAAATAATATCTCAGTTTTCCTTTGTTCAATGTGGAGTTACCCTAGCCTGACACATTAAATAAAGAGATTTTCATATGTGCCCACAACAATTACGTGCATATCAACCAATGAGAACCTCTTTATTTCTTTATAGTAAATTTGTTAATAGTGGTCCTACGATGTAGGAAGGATATAATTAATTGGTTTTATATTTCATTCACATGTTATGAAATATGTTTTCCGTTATAAATTTATTTTAATAGAATTTGGTCTTTTTTTATGTAGGAAATTCAAGAAATTTGAAGCGAAGTTTTATAACAAGAAAATTTGCATGGGTGTAATGTTAATGAAGACTTCCATTATAAATTTATTTTAATAGAATTTGGTAGGTTGAAAATTGGAGAAGTTTGAAGTGAAGTTTTATAATAAGAAAATTTGGATGTTTGTCACGTTAATGAAGACTTCATTAATGATGATTGTAGAATATTTTTTGGCAATGGTGAAGTAAATTGTTTTTTTTTAATTTGTAGAATTTGTAAAAGATATATCGGAGGTCTATCAACTTAATATGTGAATGTATTTTCATTTGAATTGACTACTTGTGGACTACTCTAACAACTATAAGTAAAAGTTGGGAATATTCAAGATAATTGGTGAAACAATCCAACATAAAGACTAGACAAAGATGTCAAAGATTTAGTTAAACATGTTAAGTGAGAAAAACGGAAAAAGGTTGTTATTACTTATTACTAGATTATTGTTAAGTCAATCGTTCAATTCTTCGCCTTTATTCATTATAGTGAATGCTCCCAAAGCCTCAAAAATCTGTTGCAGTGAAGCTCTCGAAAAGCTCCAGAGTACCTGGTGAGACCGATCTTTACTGGTTTAAGTAAAGCGCACAAGCTTCTGGGTCGGGCACATGAACGAGTAAAAGGTTGTCTTAAGAAATATAGCCGTCAACGCTGGAGATGAGATGAGGTTTGGTTGTTATCTTTGGGTTACTGCATTCAGTGTACGTCTGGCACTGGCTCACGCTAGTAAGTTCCTGCATTTCATAATTTTTGGTTCTCTAATGACATTTTGTTCGCTATAGCATCTCCTTGCAGCTCGGCTCTCCACAGATTTTAACAAACACAAACACATTCTCCAAACAAACTGGCCCAAATTAAAATGTAGGTCAGAGCTGCCAAATTAAACCCACCAGCATTAACAACGTCTTACTTTCTCTGACTCCGTGGATAGCACATCCAAATCCGCTAACAAAATCCATACGAACAACCGACTGGATATCAGACGCAGACTTGTTTAGTTGAAATATTCTTTCCCTCTCCTTCCAACCACGCCCAGCGAGACACGAAAGAAAAGGAATATCAACAGTGCAATAATCTAAAAACAAACACTAACTAAAAAAGCATCATATTTCACATATTTCAGCCCTCCCGTGAGGGAGACAGACTCAAGCAATAATATTTGATATATCATCCGATGGATGGTTTGTATTAAGCATTCACTTAAGCAATAATATTTTGATTCACCTTTTGACATAAATATGTTCAACCAGATATTCTTCTATTCCTAGTTTAATTCGCCCTGAATTCATCTATATATAAATGAATGATTGACGAAACTAAATTCCAAATTTAAAACAATTTCCAATCCCTCCTTGAGCTTTTGATATAAATATGCTGAATGGAAAATTTATTTACTTACCCACATTTCACTTTTATGGTATAAATAACGACACCAGTAGGTGTCGTGGGTGTCAGTTCGCATAATGCATTCACAAGAATTCGACTTCGGTACAGAACTTACTCGCCGCCACAATGCCGCTGAAATTCATTCCTGCACAGGGGGCATTCAAGTTTAAGATAAAACCACTTTAAAATGCAGTTCCAATGAAAAAGGTGATTGCATGGCAATTGTTTTGCATTATCTTCTCCAATGGATAGCGTCTCCTGGCAAATGGCACACAACAAGCTGTCGCCTTCACCATCATCTGCGCCGAGGAGTTCATCTGTAGCCATAACTGTCCGGGAAGAGCCAATAGCTGCCACAGCAGCAGCTAAGGGATGACTGCGATGGCGAGCAATGTATTGCTCTCGCAAATGAGGATGAAGATCAAAACGTTCACCTCTCAATTGAATAGAATTACTATTGTCTTCCAAGAGTTGCAGTACCCGATGACAATCTGCGAAATTCCCACTCCATACAATTTGATGGCTCCACACATTTCCGTCGAGGCGACTCCAATCAAAGATAGTTCGCAGCAAAACAATATTGGCGTTCTCAGCCATTGCAGCTTGGATATTTCTTTTGCCACCGTAGTTCACAGTATGCCATTCACAGTTGGGTTTCTGTCCAATGTCATCTAATTGACGTACATACACATTGTCCCAAATGTTCTCGAATTCCCACTCATCTCCGTTGTCTCGTTCAATCCATCTAAACACTACGCTAGAGATCAAGTGTTGCTGAACATCACACTGATTTTCACACTCTTCCTGTGAAAAGCCATCTGTTCTACTTGTTGCTGTGGAAGCTGCAGATCTTTTCCATAATAGGCCATTATTTGTCTCCTTCTCTACATGACAAATAAGCCGCTGAAACATTTCTCTCGCAGCCTGCTGAAACGTTTCTCTTGTACAATTGATATTATCATTTTCGCTTCCATTTCTTGATTCCTCCATCTCGTTGCTTTCTAAGATATATGTGGGAGGGTTTTGCTTATTTACTGCGAAGAATAAGATCTATGTTGGAGGGTTTTTCTTATTTACTGCGAAGAAAATAGCTTTTTTCAAGCGGCTTTGATCCTACGCCCTACGATATTGATCCGTAATAGTTATATATATACTTACCATATCATTTGGAGCTTAATATATTTTAAGGGGAATTTAAATTTGGCAGGCCGACCAGAAAGAATGACATGCATTTTTACCATTACATTGGCGCCTATTAAGTTTGGGGTTCTAAAATAATTTTTTTCATTTCTGCTCTCTCATCGACATCCCACGGATTCAACCACTCAAGTGGTTTATTATGTTACTTCTCTTTGAGGAGTGATATTTAGTGACGTTGTTGGAGCAATATTTTATTTTAGACCGTAAAAAAATATTTAGAGAAATATTTTATGTTTTACAAAGTTAATTATAAGTTTGATGATATTTTCACAAAAGAAATTGGCTTATGCTTGACAACCAACCCTAGGGCTACAAAGCGTGAGGGTCAACCAAGGGGCTTCTAGTCTTGTGAGGAGGGATCCCTAGGTGGCAAGATCCAATATAAGAGTTCATCTTAGCACGATTCAAAGCCAAAGCCAAAGTAGACCCATTTAGAAACCATCACGACTCGACTACTATCAGTGGTCTAGTCTATTGGAATACTTAAGAGTGTACTATGAACTAGCGAGCGACTCTCTCTACGTTCTTCACTTCTCGAGTGGTTATTATTATCTCTCTCTACATTCTTCACTTCTCGAGTGGTTATTGTTATCCATGACGCCCTACACTCAAACCAATTATCTAAGGCACAAGAAAAACAAAGAGAGTGTGTTTAAGTGAATGATTCTCTAGACTAAAAGACTTTGTGGTTCCATTTGTTTTGAAGATATTTTCAAAAAGAGAGAAAACCAGAGATATGTTTCACTTGCGAGTAAACCAAAGTAAAAGGCATCAACTTTCAAAAATCTCAAGAAGGATGCATATGATCATTGTTCACGTTTTATTACGCCGATAAGCATTTTATTATGAGCTTCTTCTTCATAACACTATAGAAAATTCGCCGACCTAAATAGTAATATGCTCTGCCACGGTTGCACCACCACGGTTGAAGGTTGCACCACCACGGTTAAAAGAGAGGACACGGGTTATTTTATCACACACCACTGGGTAAGACATAGAGACTTGTCGCTAACTCTCTTTCACTGTGTGCCCCAGAGAATTGTGACTCAACTCTTTCATTATGGTTTCAACTCTCTTTCACTACGTGCGACAAAGAACTGTGACTCAATGCTTTCATTATGGTTTCAATGCATGCCAACACAAAAAATCCGACATAAAAACTAGATAGTGATGTCAAAGATTTAGTTAAATATGTTAAGGGAGAAAACAATGGTGTGATTGAGCAAAGATGGACAATTGTCTTGGTGTGTCCAAGGTGAGAGGAAAAGGATCCAAGTTGTGAAGGATAAAATTGGTAGGTTTTGTCCAAGGGTAACTTGAGACCCTTTATGTGACAATCAAAGAAGTTGTACATTGTGATAAGATATGAATGCACTTTTGGTAAAGTAACTTTGCAATTGTAAAAGAATTTTGAATGTTTGTTGCACTTGAATGGAAATGTTGTTGTAAGGGGTCCATGATTGGCTACACCCGACACCCCAATATTTTGGTCCAAGTTGATTTCCAAAGTGCTTTCTAAGCCCACCTAAATCAAACCTACATAGATTAATGTGATAACATATGTAATCATGTAGAATGCATCCTTCCTGTGTATATGGTGTTCATTTTTGTAGCATTGGGAGGTATTCTCGCATGCTAAGGATCCTTCAAAATCAAAAAAATAAATTATAAATATTAAAAGGAAAATTCAATTTTTATATTTATTTATGTAAGCTCCACAAAGCCTAAGTTGGTCCCACCATTAGAGGTTACCCTTGGTCACAAGGGCACTCATTTAACCACTATATATAAGACAATTTGACCTCCCCACTTGGCATGAATTCGAATCTCACAAGACAAGATATTTTATGTTCATTTAAGTGAAGGAGACAAGATGCAAAAATATGAGTTTTTGGGAAGACCTTTATGGGAAGGCAAAATTTCTCAATAGGTAGTTTTCTCAGGCTTGACTCGTACTTGTAATTGAAAAATTGGCACATATTTCTAGGAAAATTATATTGTAAAATTTGTTGAAGATTGCATTTTTCTTGGTAGAAAAGTTGGTTTGGTTTTTCCAAAGGTTGGGTATTTCCAATGTAATCGTGTGTCTCTTATTGTCTTTGGTTGTCTCTTTATGATCGTATGGTTATTACGTTATAGTTGAGATATTTCTATGTATAATTACTTAATGATATAAATGGCATAAAACAAATTATGAATAAAAATCATTGGAAGTAATTATCAGATTAGAAAATTCAGTTTCTACTATAAGAAAAAATCAACATAGTATCAAAACCTAGGTGAAGGAGTAGCCACAAGAAGCAAAGCATTGAATAATTTTAAATTAGTCCTAAAGAAAGAGGGTTATCAAACATTTGATTCCTTGTGGTTTAGATAATGTCTCCAAACCTCAGAATTGAAGACACATTGGAAGGTGGAATCAACTATCGTGGAAAACTCAAGTACTTTTCATCTTGGAGGAAAATGACTTTCTAGGTTAGGTGGAAAAATATATTCCACAACCAAAGGGATTTGAGTAAAAGGAAAAGTTCAAAAAGAGAGAGGAAAAAGAAAAGACGATTATTTTATACTCTATAAGATACCACATAATTCGTGATGTTAAAGTAATAAAGAGTGGCAAATAAATGTACAATTCCCTAACAAAGTTATATGCGAGAAATAATAATAATAGGAAATTAGCCTTGAAGCATTGTCTTTGCAATATTAAAATGACTAAATCAGATTCTATCACATCTTATCTTATTTAAATAACTCAAATCAAAGATGAACTTATAGCCACTCATCAGAAAATTGAATATTCAGAATTAGTTACAGTTTCTCTATGTGGCTTTCCTTCGCCATGGAAACCATTCATTCAAGGAGTTTATGCACGTGGAAAAATACCATCATTTGATGATCTATGGGATTTTTTTATTCAAGAAGAAATTAGGTTGCGAAAAAAAATGAACCTAAAAAAAAGAGACTCAAGCCCTTGGTGCTAACAAAAAGAAAGCGGGGAACCATAGAAAATTTAAGAAGAGAAACTTTGGAAAATTTGACAACAGGAACATTGTAAAATTTGATGAAAGAACTCCAAATAGATCAAATCAAAAGAAGAAAGACATATCAAAATTCAAATGCTTCATCTGCATAGAAAGGCGAATATTCCAAAGGCAAATTCTCTTAAGAAGTTAAAAATATTTAATGCCTAGGCTAAGGTCATGACCAAAAGAGTTTTATATATTTATGAAGAGTCATATTTAAATACATCCGTCATTATGACAAGATCATTAAAATTTTCTTATGAAGGAGAATTTCTTGTTAAAGAAGAATTTGTTGCAAGACATTACCTCACTCGCTAAGAGGGAGTGTTGACTTTTGTACCATTGAGAGGTTATCTTGCATGCTTAGGATCCTTCAAAATCAACAAAAGAAATTATAAATATTAAAAGGAAAATTCAATTTTATTATTTGTTTATGTATACTCCAAGAAGCATAACTCAAGCCCACCATTAGAGGTGACCCTTTCTCAAAATCAAACTCATTTGACCACTATATATAAGAAAATTTGACCTCCAAACTTGACACAATTTTGAATCTCGCAAGAAAAGATATCTTCCGCTCGTTTAAGCGAAAGAGACAAGATGCAAAAAGCCAAGTTTCAGAAATAGCCAAAAAAGCATTGTTTTTTACATGAAAAGTCGAGTTTCTAAAGAAGGTCGAGCTTTTGGGTGGACTGATTTTCTAGTAAGAATTTTGACTAGGTTTGAATCAAATCACTGTTTGGAAAATTGGCACAAATTTCTAGAAAATTTATATAATAAACTTTGATCAATAATGAATTATCACTAGTAGGAAATTTATTTCGGTTATTCCCAATGTAATATTGTGTCCCTTATTGTGTTTTGTTGTTTCTTTAGGATCCTAGTTTTATTGCAATATAGTTGAGATTTTTCTTTGTATAATTACTTACTGATATAAATGACATAAGTCAAATTAAGAATTCAAATCATTGGACGTAATTATCATATTAGACAAATAAATTCCTATTATAAGAAAAAATAAGCATATGGATGATGTGACATTAAGTTGTGGAATTAACCGAAGGTGGAAATTAGACATATATCTATGCTTGATGTGCAATCAGAGAAATTGCATCTTTGATTAAGTGTAATTGGAGAAATTTTGTTTTGATCAAGAGAGGAATGTGAGATGGAAAAATCTTACAATGTAAAAGAACATGCTAGTTAAAGTTTAACATTTTAATGAACTACATAGTAGAAAGGGATTCACAAAGAATTAATGACTATAAGGGATAGTACCTATCTATCTCAGTAAACAAATTTATAATTGTATAGACATCAATGATAATTTTTTTGCGGTGAAAGATTTTGTGTGCAGGTGTGTTAGGCGGACTAATCCCTCTTGCGGACAAAATGGATCTCCCTAAATCTCAACTAGAATTTCAACAAAATGTTAAGTGATATCTCTCATATTGTTTGTTTCAATCAATCATAAGCTAATGAAAGATAAAACCAGCTCACAAAAAGATAGAAAAGAAAGGTAAATGCCTTAGAATTCAGCCTCTTCGAGGGGTCAACCTCCTTTACATTACACAAATGAACAATTATTGGATGGTACACATGACAAGACCTCCTTTCTATATATAGGAGTCTAAGGGGTCATAATATAATGAAAGCTAAGATAATAATAATGATGTAAGGGCACAATAATAACAATATGGGGACTACATGGACACAACAATATAATAAGAGGATTTTACTAATAATGATAAGGGGTTACACTGGTAGTATAGGGACCTAACATGCCCCTCTCCTTCAAAAAGTGTTGTCCTCAACGCTTGAGTAGTTCTTGATGCTTCTGTATAAAATTATTTTCCTCCCATGTGGAATATTCAGTGGATAAGTTCTTCCACTTGATGAGATACTCTGAAATTGATCAATTTCATAGTTGCCAGGGTCTTTTTTTGTGACTGCTCCAATTTCCAATATGATTTTTCCTTCCTCGTCAAGTTCTGGCAATATTGTTTGAACTGGGATCTTCTGCAACTTTTGAATGAGTGGCCACACTTCTTCATCCTTTTTCCATTCATCCCTTGCTTTCTTTGTCCAACCTAGTTGGATAATATAAATAGCACAAAACAATGCTTCCACATCCTCATCCTTTCTTGAGAGTGCATCTGCAACAACATTTTTCTTCCCTTTTTGGTAGATGATTTCAAAGTCATAACCCAAGATATTTGTGACCCATTTTTTTTGTTCTTCTAAAGATAATCTTTGTTCTAAAAGGTATTTAAGACTATCATGATCCATTTTTACCTTGAAGTATCTTCCATTAGGTAAGGTCGCCATTTCTTAAGTGCATGTAGTATTACCAACATTTCCTTCTCATAAATAGCGTGCTTGAGATGTAGACGTAAAAATACCCAATCGCCTACATCAAAACTTCTTTCACTCCGATGTTGATCTACCTATTCTTTCATTCGATTCTACACCAAAGTGGTGTTATCCTTTAAAAGTTGGAGAACTTGTTGTTGATGCTTGATGTGAAATATCACCGCTTGAATCTTTTTCTTCTTGATATGTCCTTCTATCTTGAGAGTTTGAGGAGTGGAAATTTCTTCCAATGCATTACAAGATATGGTCAGATTCATTTCTTGATGCTCGATTTGATCTTTCACTTCTTGAACATTTTTCTTCTTGGTATGTCCTTCTATCTTAATAGTTTGAGGAGTGGTAATTTTGGCCAATGCATTACAAGATATGGTCGAATTCATTTCTTCTTTCTCGATGTGATATTTCACTTCTTGAACCTTTTTCTTCTTGATATGTCCTTCTATCGTGAGAGTTTTAGGAGTGGTAGTTCTTTCCAATGCTTTAAAAGATATGGTCGGATTCATTTCTTCTTTCTCTGGGGTTGGTTCCTAGTGTATATCCTCTTCTTTTGATGTTTCTTGATCCTTTTCATCAAACTTCCTCATATAGATCTTTTGAACATGTTGGGCCTTCAATCCAACATTAGATTCTATGAAATCATGATTAAAATTTCTTTTGTTCTCATCATGAGTTTCCTCTACTACCTTTTCTCCATTAGGAGGCCTTTCTTGTAGTAGCTTTGTCCCACCTTCCTTCAAACCTTCCATGTATTTCTTCAAATCTTCCATGTATTTCTTCCAATATGCTTTCATACCATCGATATTAGCTTCCATGGAATAGATAGAATTATTTATCTTAGCTTCAATCGCATTCCTCAAGTCATCCATCCAATTTTGATTACTAGGTACTTCTATTTTCTTTATTTGAGTCATTCTTTTTCTTGCTTTTAGCAGCTTGATTTTGAATCTATTGTATCTCTGAAATTTTGAATCTTCAAGGTATGAAATTACGACCTGATCTACCCGTCTTTTTCCTCTTTCCCATGCCACTAGTCTGATTAATATTGGATTCTTGAATAAATAGTATGCCCAATCTCCTGCAATGACCTAATTATAGACTAGTTCAGTAGAGCGAACTTGTACGACAAGCCACGTGTCATTGTTTCTACCTTCAGATCTGAAACATATACATAGACAACTACAGTTCATCCTCTTTCTGTAATTGCTTACGAAATTTCAATCTGATGCTCAGAGTGAAAGTTATGACGATTTTCCTATGGTCACCTGTTTAGAATGTAATTCGTGAGTCTGCAAAAAGCCTAACTTCCTTGGATTATATCTCTGCAAATATAGCGAGACCCAAGGTTCAGACCGATTTCTTCTCATTGGTTTTTTTTTTAGCTTCTATAACTTCGTAGAAAAAAAGTTATAGTGAAAATTCCATGATGACCTATTTGGAGCAGCGAAACCCTAGAATCCAAAGCTCTCGTACCAAATGTTATGAAACCAGCTCACAAAGAGATAGAAAAGAAAGATGAATGCCTTAGAATTCAACCTCATCGAGGGGGAAACCTCCTTTACATTACACAAATGAACAATTCTTGGATGATACAAATGAAAAGACCTCCTTTCTATATATAGGAGTCTAAGGGGTCATAATACAATCAGAGCCGACATAACAATAATAATGTAAGGGCACAATAATAACAATAGTGGGATTCTATGGGGAACAATAATAACAATATGGGGACTACATACTAACAAAAATATAATAAGGGGGTTTTACTAATAAAAATAAGGGGCTACACTAGTAGTATAGGGACCTAACAAATCTCCCTAAATCTCAACTGGAATTTCGATAAAATGGTAAGTGATCTCTCTCATATTGTTTGTTTCAATCAATCATAAGCTAAGGAAAGGTAGCAGTTCTTTCTTGTTTGTTACTAGATTTCGTTTGAGATTTAGGGAGGTCTGTCTTGTTCACAAGAGGGATTATATTTGCTAGGTGGACTAATCCCTCTTGCAAACAAGATGGACCTGCCTAAATCTGAAATGAAATCTAGTAATAAACAACAAAGAACTTCTACCTTTCTTTAGCTTATGATTTATTGAAATATGCCAGAAAGATCACTTACAATTTTATCGAAATGCATGTTGAAGTCCCTTTTAGTGCCCTCGATAGTTAGCTTCCCCTTGATGCCTTAGAGGTCGTTCCAATGCTTTCCATAACTTCTCCATGATGTCTCAAAGGAGATCTATATAGACATAAACTTACAATGGATGAAAGCATCTAATATATAGAATGAAAGATAAATGAACTACTTAAATCAACATATATCATAAATTGAATCAATAACCAATCATAACCTATGTGGGTGATCAAGGAATCCCACAAATGATATCAAGGAAGACATGATTATGAAAGAAGAAATTATTTTTGTTAAGTAAAATGGAGAACAAAATTACAACTCACATCATTCATGTTACAAGCCTCTTCTCACACTCTCGAACCCTCTACTTTGATGAAAAACCTCCTAGCCTTATTTCTGCAGCATAAGCGTACCATGAATGGTCCTCCTCAATCCTCTGGCCTATGTTTGATTTATAGACCAAGAGGAGGAGATTTGGGATCTTTTTCATAAGAGATGAGATGAAAAAAATGGTGGGATAGGGGTTCCACAAAGAGAGGGAAGTAGCTCCATGATGGGATGGATCAGTGTTGAATGGCCATCCATTCAAAGCTTGTTAGTTGGGAAATATCTGACTAACAACGCATCTATACTTTAATTTTTATTTTTACTTGCGTTAAGTCATGTGCGCAGGCCATAGTGTCAAACATAGCAAACTTTTACACAATTTCTAATGGTCTCTTATGCGTATGTGAAAAAATGGACCAGGGAACTATGTAGGAAGCCAAAAATAGTTTTTTGAGCCTTGAGATCCAGGAATTTCATTCTCTTTGAGATAATTTGGGTTATATCCTTGCAGGGGGATGCTTTGGAACACATTTATGGATATCGAAATATCCAAACTGATGGTTATTTACCTATTGCGATAAAATGATGTGTAAAAAATTCCCCCCTAAAGTGCAATGTCATAAAAGATGTTTCATGACTAAAGCGCTTTATCATGTTAAGGTTAGAGTTAGAGACTATAGTCAGAGACCTTGAATAATCAGTCAAATTCTACAATGCAATATACAATCATCAATGAGGTAGGCATTACCATACTTAGATCATAAATGTCTTAGAGAAACATTATGGAAATAAATATGAAGATCCATGTCAATAAACTACATAATATGGACAAACCATCAATGGATGTATGTTTGAAATTATGAATATTTAATAACTTCACGCAGCCTCGATGGATGAAACTAGATCCAAGGTCTTGATCTACATCTCTCCATCTGTAGTATGAATCTAACCATGCGAGTGAATGTATAATAGTCGAACATGGTATAAACCACTTGATTACCGGTCAATGATGTCAACTGTTAATCAGCATAAGGGAAACCACCAATAATAAAAATGGTTCTCAAGGTACTTCCAGTACAATCTATGAAGTGTGAATAGATTTTCTAATGTCGAACACTCACAGAATCATTCAATTGAAGGTAAATGATGAGAGTCGATTGTCGAAGGTGAGAAACATGCCATTAACGTATGCAGGCTCCAAGGTACTGAAGGTTTCTAGATCAACTTCCTAGATAATGAGTTGAATTCGATAGGAAGCAACCCATCGCAGGAGGGACTACAACATGAAACTCGTGTCAAGTTTTGAAGAACAATAGTTTTGAGTAATCGAGGATTGACTCAGGGATGATCGATGTTATTGAAGACTTATGAATGGAAAAGTAATTTTACTGAGGTTGGAATTCCCTTGAACATATTGGTGACATGACATACTAGCTTGCAACATTTGACTCAAAAATGATACCCAAACCAACTGAAGACTTTCAATGAGGTATGGTGAACTGAGAGGAAAATGGATTTCCCAACTTGGACACAAAACTGACAGAGTGTCATGTTCAAGAGTGAAATACATCCTTTTGCAATACAAAAAAAAGGTTCTTTCCAAATTTCTCCCCACCATTACTGGAAAGTACCTCTCTATTTTTGGCAAGCTTGAGGAGGATAAAATATACTTGTCCTTTAAGCACATCCTTCAGATGATTCCTTCGAAGTATTTTTAACGAACCCTAGGAAGGAGTGGTTTGGCCTCGTCATGATTGATGAGTCCTGCACTGTTTAAGTTTTACGAGTCTAGTGAAGGGGTAACTCGATGTCGTTTTCATGTTTAAAGAATTTGAAAAGACAAAAAAAAACACCTCATTCATTTTTTTAGAGGTAAAGTTTTAATGAGCCTGGAGAAAGTAAAGCTCAGTGTTTTCCATTTTTAGAGAGTCAGGAGAAAAACATAAGTAAACTATGAAATGTCCTTTTTCATACATTTAGTCCCTCAAGCCCATAAAAAGGGTAAAATAATGCATGAGAGAACTCTATTGAACATGATTATTCAACGTATACCTTTTTCATAAATTGTCTAGTTAAGTCTATAAAAGGGGTAAACTTATATTGAATAGACGATTGTTCATCTACTTGTACGAGTTCAAATAGTCAAGTACTTGACGATATTTTCATGTTTAGGGAGTCTGAAAAGGGCGTAAAAAAAACTCCTTGTTTTTGTTTTTCGTAAGTTTTTAACGAGTTCAAAAAAGTGATAAAAATATACTCAATGCCAAAATGATTCATTTTCATAAATAACCTATGATTTGCACACTTAAAATAAAAAATAATCATCACCGCTCAAAAATATGGTAAAAAAAATTAAAAATTTTGGATTTCAGAGGCTAATAGGAAAAAAATAATATTTTAATGGGCCTAAAAACTTATAAAATCCAAAAAGGTAAAAAAAAATTACCATTTGTGTTTTTTACCATTTGAGAGTGATAGAGTGCAGTTTCACCAAGAACTTCAGAGGCAGATTCTAGGCAAACTATTGGACCAAATCACGAGCTGTTTTCTCCAGGTAAACCATCTCTTTCATATCTTCATTTTCATTATTTTTACTTCACATTTTAGCTTGTATTTTGATTTTTGGGGTTGTTTATCAAATTAAAAATCACGCTTGGTGTGTGTTGTTCATCAGGCCTGCGCACACCTTTTAAGTTTGTAACACATAAAAATGGGATGTGCGTAGTTTCTAGCACTAGAACTGTGCAAATTTGTACTGGTTTCCATCAGTCGACGCAAAGAGCACTGCAGGATTTGAAACATTAATTAGAAACACCCAAATGTTTGACAAAAAATTACCACAACTTCTTATAATGATCCTCCGCATTTATTTCCATGGTTTTGAGCTACAAAAATGGAATGGAGAGAGTGTCAACGTGAAGAAGAGGATATAGCTACGTTGAACCATCCAAAAAAAATACATGCATTGAGAAACTGTGGCCTATATATTTTTTTCACAATTCCAGGTATGAAGGTCCACCTAGACTTATTGGAGTGGATGGTGAGAAAGTGGAATGTACAGGAAGAACGCTTCGTGATTGGAGACCATAGACTCACTATCAATGTTGATGAAATTTATTTATTTTCTAGGCTTTCACGTCGTTGAGTGGACATTTATCTGTATGGACATAGATGAGGTGGTGTAACAACTGCCACCTATCTAGTGCACCATTTCTTTCAAGGAGTTTCTCTCAAAGGCGTAAGAGTTGATATAAAATCCATTGACATGATTCCTTTGAGAGGTATCGACGTCATTGCTGCACGACTATGTGGAAGTGTAGTTCTTCAATTTCTTACCAAGGCTCATATCCAGATCTCCATAGAGTCCTTACAACCTACAATATTCAACTGGTGCGAAGGAGTAGTTGCCAACCTGAAAGGGAAACTAAATAGAGTGAAAATCGACAAACTCAAGAATTTTTGGTATGGTTCCTTTGTAATCTCGTTTTCTCTAGAGAGGATCCCACTTCTCGCTCCATAGGTAGCCATAGATGGAGGAGGACCATGATATCCTTAGATGTTGAAGTGGGTCACATTGATGGTACAACACAGAGGCGGCAAAGGGAAAAAAATTGATATACTCCTGATTTCTTTGGATGCTTGGAACGTCAAATCATCATGATTGAAGACTTTCTATATGAAGGAATGGATTGCAGTGGTGATCTAGATATGCCACTACTAGTTAGGATGTAGTGGGGTGACCTAGGTAAAAAAAACTTCACACCTTGGTTGTTTTCAAATTTTTCAATTTTTTGTTTATTTTTTGACATCAAAAAATAATTGTCTGAAATGATCATGCAGATGTCATCCTGGTGAGACTAGGAGGACTATGCAGATTTGACAGGCATGGTGAGAAGCTAGTACCTCTCGCAATATATAATCCTAATGCAACAGAGGAACTGACTGAGTTGGAGCACAACCTGGAGAGGTTGACCTTAGACATCCTAGATGTTGGGATTGATGACCTACCTCTCTGCTATCATAGGCAGACGGTGGGGGTTCCTAGACCGATTAGTCGCTTGCTATGAGGAGTAGCTCACGCTATTGTCTTTTACCATGATCATCATGCATAGCTACTAGTATTAGGGCTATATTTTTTTTTGATGATGTACCGACATGTTCAATAATAAAGGCCACAGGGCCTCATGTCTTTGGATGACATTTTTGTAAAAAACACACTTTTTATAGACATTTGACTAATGAAAAATACTTCTATTTCAGTTTATTTTGTATAATATATGGATGAATATTTCTTTTGATTTCTTACAGATGTTTTACAAATGCCAATTTAACAAATAATTATCCAATGCATCAATTAATTTGTTTAAATGTCTCAGAATGTGTTGATATTCGATGTAATCAAAGTCTCTCTCCAAGAGACGAACCCACAAAAACCCTCTTAACATTGGAGCACTTCTTATTGGATAGGAATCGTTTTAATGTAATACTATGAGTTGAGAATCTAACCAAATGATCAATCGACGAATGCCAAATGAAAAGGAATCAGATATTATTTCAATCACTACATTATACTCTACGATGTTATTCATTGTTCGACCAAGCATATCCATTGAATAGAATCTATCTCATATTTGCATGAATAAATGAGCCGGGCTATGGAAGACAAATTATGAGTAATATGACTAGCTCCATCAGCAAAGGCAATGTAAGTTTGAGGGAGCATTGAGTTTTGCAAATAAAGTGTACCAAAAGATAAGTAGGAGAAGTAGCAGAAAATCATAAAAAGCTACTGAAAATATCCACACATAAAATATGATATAACAATATGAAAATTCTCCACTGACCGATTTAGGCATAATATTTTTTAGGTAGAGACCATTTATGGGCTTTCCTAAAGAAATGTTGTCATATTCAACTAGCGCATAGGCCCCATTTTCTAGTACATGTTTTACAAAATAACGGCCATGCCACATCGGCTCACATTTACCATTACGTAATTTATCGTGTTGTTGATCATAGACCAAGACTATATCCCCTTCTGAATATGAATGAGGTTTTACATTTTGATCATACTATGCCTTAACTTGTTTCTTTTGAGTCTTGCTAGCTAATGCAAACTCACAATGAGTTTCATCTAGTCGTGTTAAGTACATAAAACATTCCTCTTCTGCATAAGTCATTGGTAATAATTCAATTTCCAGTTTCAAAGATGGTATTTCACATTCAATTGGTAATGCTGCATCGAGACCCTAAACTAACTTGAAGGAAGCAAAACTAGACCAAGTTTTTATTGAGGCATGATATGCCCACAAGGCTAAAAAAAGAATTAGATGCCAATTTCGTTTATTAGCTATGAAAAATTGTTTAATAATGATGGTCAAGAGCTTGTTAACAACTTCTACTTGGCCATTTTCTTGTGGGTATTATGTAGTGGAACTATCATGACGCATGCCTAGCTTCGCAGTAAGTCAGTCATAATAAATTTTCAAAAATTGCTACCATAGTCCATGACAATGGCTTGTGGAACCTGAAACCTAGAAATCACATGATTGAATATGAAAATGGCTATTGTTTTTCCATCATCCTTATATGTAGGCATCTCCTTGACCCATTTCATAAAATAATCTACCGCTAGGATAATGTACCCATGCCCCTCGGTTGAGTGAGGGTTACTTGTAAGGAAATCGATGCCCCATTTAGCAAAATAACCAATAGCAATGATTGGGTGAAGAGGAGATGGAGGTGCACACATTTTGTAATCATAGGTTTGGAAATTGTGGCATTTTTGGACTATGATTATACAATCTTTGAACATCGAAGGCCAGAAATATCTAACACGTAGGATATATTGGGCAGTGGCAAACCCTGACATATAACCACCACAAGCTCCAAAATGGAAGTCATTCAATGCATTTTCGACCTCCTCATGAGTCAAACATTGTTTGAATATGGAATCAACACCATGATGATAAAGTGTATCCTCAACAATAATGTATCACCAACAATAGTGTATTGTTGGGATTGTATTGAATATGACGACGATTGATTCGACTCAATTCTGGCTGAAAATTTTGGGTTTGAAGATAGATGATGATATCTCTATACTAGGGGTCTAAAGTATTGATAAGAAAGAGGGATTCATCTGGGAAAAAATCATTTTCCACAATTTTCGTCTCAATATAGGGAAAGTCACCTAATAATTCAATGAATACTAATGATTTCTTAGATTTAGAATTTATGAATTCCAAATCAAATTCTTGCAGGGTAACTATCCATTTAAAATACTTCCCCCCTAGCAATTGTCTCATAATAATGTAAACGATGGGGTTGCAATCAGAAATCACTATTTTTTTACGCAATAGGATGTAGTGATGAAATCGTTGAACAACTTGAATGACTACCAAGGAAAATTTCTCCACATGTATATATTTGACTTCAGTTTTTGTAGGATTTCTACTCAAGTAATATTTCACATGCTCTTCATGCAATTCATCTTCTTGAACTAAAACCATACCAATGGTGACATCGGATGTAGCTAAATAGAAAAAGTAGTCTCACTGATAATCAGGAGGATGAAACAATGGTGTATGGGTCAATGCATTTTTAAGTGCATCAAATTCTTCTTGAGAAACTTCATCCCATATAAATGAGATGCCCCTTTTCAATACTCAAGTAAAATCTTTAGTTAGCTTAGCGTAGTTTTGGATGAATCAACGTAGAAATTTTCCTTTACCTTGCAAACTTTGGAGTTCGAAGAGGTTAGAAGGAACATGAAATTTCAGAATAGCTTCTACCTTGATCAGATCAACATGAATCCCTTCCTTTGAAACGAAAAATACCAGTACTTGACCAGATTTCACACAAAAAACACATTTGTGAGGGTTCAAGCGTATATTGGACTGTCGAAACCTAATAAATATAGCTCTGAAATGCGTTGGATAATCCTCCCGTTTCAGCGAATGAGTATGTAAGTCATCCAATTAAGCTTGTACAATATGCTTGATATCGTGAAATGCACAATACATAGCCCATTGGAAGGTTGCACCGACATCCTTGAATTTGAATGGTAGTTTTTGATAAGAAAACGTCTCCCATGGAAAAATGAACATAGTTTTATGCTAATCAGTTGGGAGTAGTTTGATTTGGTTCTAGCCAGAAAATTCATCCATGAATGAAAATATTTTGCTGTCAGCACAATCGTCAATGATTTCATCGATATAGGGTGTAGAATAGTTGTCTTTGGAAAAACCTTGTTAATATCCCTATAATCTATGCATACTTTGATGGTTCCCACCTATTTGTTAGTAGATACAATATTGGAAACCCAATCAGTCAAGGGAACTTGTAAATAAAACCTGCTTTAAGAAATTTTTTGACCTTAGCTTTAATCAAAGCAACCTTTCATGGATGCACTAGACGTAATCGTTGTCTGATAGCTTTTGTGTTCAGGCAAGCCTTAATCTCTTGAGCAACAATACTAGGATCAATTCCTGGAATTTCTTCATAGGACCACGAAAAAATGTCACAAAATTCTTGAAATAGGGCTTTGTATGTTTGAATTTCTTTAAGGGAGCATGAAGCACCTATGTGAATTTTCTCGATAATTCCTGTTTTAACTGGGATATGAATGGAAATTTTCATATATATGTTCCCCATATTCTTTTCATATTCATCTGGAAGAACTGACATGGGCCATTCTGGATTATCTACGATCTGAGTCAAAAATATAGTTGAAAAATTACTCACGATTTTATCAATGTTAGGGAGAAAATATGAATGATGATGATAATCGACCCCATGGAATTTCATCTGAAGCCATGACTTCCATAATACTCTCATCAGTTGGAAATGTTTTGTCGAAAGGATCAGGAAGTGAAATTGGTTCCAACCAAGGTAATCACAAATAATCGTTATTGATCACATTTGATCAATTTTAAAATATGGTGGATTGGAAAATTATTGAACTGCCTGGTAAGCCAACTCAAGCAGGATCAAAGGTATCTCATTTCCATAGGAGGTGAATTCAGATTCTAAAGGCACTATTCACAAATCAGAAGATTCCATAGTGCTTGATGTGATCATGTTAACCAGGGAAACATTAAAAGGAAAGTTCAGTGGAAGGAGTGAAAAATTTCCCATAACTAATGAATCCTTAAGCAAACCAACACCAATATCCTCATAAGGAGTAATCTTTTTTCTGATGGAAGGTATGCTACCGGTGGAGTTATGATCGAAAGCATAGTAAGACAAGTATTCTACTTTTAATATTCTTCCTTGATGGGGAAAATGTATCATGTGAAAAAGCAATGACACCACTGCAGTCATAGCATAAGTCCAACTTCAACCAAGAAAGAGGTTGAAATCAAGTTGGGCATCAACAACTTCAACTTTGATTGCGACCCTCTTACGTTGTAACTATATGGGTAGATCATTTAGGATTCCATAAGGATGAAAACCTCTTCCATCTAAGGCTTTCAGAGTGGTAGGTGACTAATTGATAGTTGGAGAACCTAAATCTTTCCAACAGGCAATAAACATGATACACGTAGAAGCTCCTTCATCAATAACTGCATGAAACACTCGTTTGGTTTTGACAAAAACTGGAATTTCTAATGTGAGTTGATGTAAGAGTGTAGGTATATGAATTTCAAGATCAAATATAATAAGATTTGAATCTTAAGGATCAATTTCTCTAATAGTTGAAAATAATAACTTTCTTTGTGTTGGACATGTTTGCAACACTTTAAGAGCTGACATTGTTGAAGGAGACATAGTCACATCTTCAATAATGTTATTTTTTTGAGAAGCTCTAACATGTGGGTTGAAAGATGATTTTCGACGAACACCTTTGTGAGGCGGTCAAATAATGATCTCATGGTTTGGTTTCTCAATATATAATGGTTCAGAAGGAGGAGGAGGAATTGAACTAGAAGGTTGACTAGATGGACTGGACTCATTCCCATTGACAACATGACCCTCATATCCATTATATTTTTATGTTATTTCTACCATAACTTGCTGCGAAGACATCATCATGATATCATCTGATGTGGAAGAAGAAGATGGGTTATGTGAAACCATTTTTCTTTCTTGAGAAGGAAAGGGATCATTTAAAACAATAGGATTTGGACAACCTTTTATGAATTTAGTAACCTCTGCCCGATGCGAGCATTCCTTCACATAATGATCTTCACTAGATATAAGGCAAGGATAATGAGGTTTCCTTTTCTCGTAAAGAGGTTCATTTTTAACAGGTTTTTCATTCTGAGAAACATTTTGTTTTGTTTTAGCTTTCCCTTTCTTTTTAGCCTTCAACGATTCATTTTTATCAGTAGATGATTATACAACATTAATTTCGGAAAGAGTTTCTGGAGAAAGGATTTCGGTGAGAAAATATTGTATAGCCAAAGTCTGAGTGATTTTAGAATTTTTATTTTTACCCTTTGAATTTTGGCTAGAAAAATCTATTACATCATCGACAACGTTAGATCCTATAGGAGTTAAATCTATTTGATGATTTAAAATTGTTGGGTGATATAGATTTTGGAATCCCTTGTACAATGTACCATATTGGGTATTGACTAAGTATAAATACTGGGCACTAGCAATTACATGCTCTTCTATCATAACACCTCCCTTAGCATGGCATGTGTAGTTTGTGGAACATGTATTTTAGGGGTAACTTGAACAATTGTTTGTGATACTCCTGAGACAGGTTTCTGAGGTGAACATACAACCAGTTGCTAAACAGGTGTCTGAATAGGGGTTTGAGTTCCACTCAGAACAAGTTATTGAATTTGTTGCTAAACAGGTTGTTGAACAAGTGTTTGCGTAATTCCTTGGACAAGTTGTTGCATGGGTGTTTGTAGAATTCCCTTAGCATGCTACTAGATAGGTACAAAAATACTTGGAATAGTTATTTCAGGAATAAATTGTCTAGTAGGCTAAACAGGTTGATAAACTGGCACTTATGGAGCAACTAAACTAGGTTTTTGAGGAAAAGCATGGTTCAAAGTAGTATTCATCCCAAGGTAAGGAGTACCAATCAAAGGTTGAGGCACAACAATTTGACCTGGGCTGAGCCGGGGTATCTGGCCATAAGTCCAGTAAAAGGTTTTCCTCCAACCATAGCATAAGATCTGACAACAGGTTGTCCTATAGGTGGAGGATAAGGTGGTTTCCCCTTAGGCAGGTAATAAACACTAGTTGGTGTTACTTGAGTATTACCTAAGTTACCAGATACCATGTGAACATATTTTCCTGATGCCAAAGGTGCTTCAGGCATGGATGTCATGCTCTAAACAATAGATGTAGATAAAACAGATGACCAAGTAGAAGGTTGAGGAGAAGGAGTAGCTCCTAAAAATGTCCCAGTAAGTGACTAGTATCTAGGAGGAACTAAAGGACCACTATACAATAGTGACCCTAGGGAGCTGGTAGGCATATATGAATGAGTAGGTTGTCTCTAAGGAGGAATTAGTGACATGGTTCATCTCAGTGAATAAAAATCAATACGATGAGGTGGAAAACTAAGGCCTGAAAAGTTCAAAGGGGTAGAATACCAAGGATCGGGTCAGAAAGGATCAAAAGGAACCCTTGGAAAAACTCTTGGATCAAAAGGTTCACCAGTGGTAACTAGAATATGAGGTGATTCTTCCTCCTCATTCCTAGTAATACCTTCAATGCTAATTAAATTAGGAGATAATCCATTCGTAATTATAAGCTTCCTTAGAGGTGAAGGTGGAGCAGGGGTACAAGATATAATAGCCAAAGGTGATTCAAGTTGATAAATATCAGACTCAGGTTCTTGTACTTATGGTTTGGTTAGTTTTGTGTCTAAAACTTCACCAGCATTAGATTCACTTTGAAAAACTTCAGTAACTTCTAGGCTATAATGAACTAAGCTTGATTCTACTTTTTGCGTTGGATTCACTTTAGTTTCTACTGTCTCATATTCTAAAACTGTAGATATTTCGATTTGTTCTGAGGTTCCAGATTCTGTCGATTTTGACCTTTTAGTTTTAATATTTTCCAATTCACTAGGTGTAAATTCAGGGGGTAAACCCTACATTCTACGTGAATGCCTTGGTGACTCAGCCACAATGAAGTTTAATCAAGAAACTAAATAATATTCAGAATCAAAACCTAAGGTCTATAAAAGGTAGAAACAAGAAAATAACATGCACTTGTAAATCTAAGGTATCAAATCATGCAAACAAGCTTTTCATAGTGAAATCGCTAGTTGGTGATGAAACCCAATGTCACAGAGATCAAAGTGAAAAGTGGCTAAAGATAGAGCAAGTGGAACCAGATACACGGAAAACATGCTTAATGTACATGACTTGGTGCAAGTAAGCTTGATTTATGCCATCTCAAATGAAGAATACCATACAAAAAGTTCCAAGTGAGTCTAGGCAACGTTTACTTTCATCTTCGTTGTCATCCTACAATTATGGTCTGTAAGGTTACCATGTAAAACAATTTAACTTGGGGGGACAGTGGCAGATCAGACGTACACACAAAAGTGGAGTAACAAAGCTTAATCCCCTTGAAAGTTCCTCAACATGGTTAATCTAAGGTTTACTTCCAAGTCACTCTCAAATACCTTTCAACATCATTTTTAATAATGTGTAAATCACTCTACCGTAAGCAATGAAGTGTGGTTGAAATCTCCATTGGGTTCGACGTGATCTCGTGCTTACCTCCTTTGAAAGGAGGGCTTCTAAAAGCAGGATCATAGTAAATGGATTTACTCCTTATTGGAAGATGCTAATGTTTGCTTGCATTTTTGGAAAGTTAACTCACTTCCCTATTCCAAGGCCCTACACCCCAATCCAATGTAGGTGGAAAAGAGCCCTAAAATGATAAAAACTTATAGATTGATTTTATTAGCATTGATTTTAAGAGTTGTTATTTACTCATAGGTAATGGACATGAAACTGATGATATTATGACTTGACGCAAAATATTTAATGAAATCGAATATGAAATGTAATTTTTTCTTTTCAATGAATTTCTAACTGAAGTAAGGAGAGAGGTTTTCAATTTGTCAACAGAAATGCAAAAACCCTTAAATTCCCACTACAACCCTTTTCCTAAATGTAGATATTCAATTTTGAATTACCCAAATAATTAAATTAAATTTTTAAATTTCACTTTTCCCAATAACTCAAAAAGTCAAGAAACTTTCCTTTTCACATACAATCACTCAAAAAATTTCCAAAATGTATGAAGAAACTAATCAACAATAAAATGAACTTTTCCTATTAAATGCCATGAATTCAATGTAGCCAAGAGTATAGTTCAGAAACACTTCAACACTCGAAGAAAAATGAATTTTCATTTCAACACTAGCATAAGAAGCACTTTTCATAAACAATACTAATTCATGTATTATTTTTCAATCACGAAAAAATCTTACACAAAAGAGAAAAAATAAACACAAGATCTGATTTGTTCAAAGAAGAAAAATAGGAACACAACAAAGCTAGACCAATTGATATTTATTTTTATAGATCGACCACAAATCGAATGAATCTTTTACCCTAATTTGTGAAAATAAGAAAATTCCAAGCAAACTCTTTCACAACACTGAACCAGACTCACAGAGATTGAATGAAGGTAAAAACAAGTGTAATTCAATAGGAAAAATCAAAATTTCTTGACTTGGTGAAGAGAAAACTAAAATTTTCAAAAATTCCATGTATATGTGCTAGCCATAGAATAATCCAATGTGGATATCCATTGTTGTAAAGAATAGAAATGCGCTTTGTTCCTAAAGATAAAGTGTGCATGGTGGGAAATTTTTAGAAAAATTAAAACAAGTTAAATAAATCGTAAAATCCATATTTTTCAATATTTCCACACTTAGAGGGCTACAACAGAAGGATCGAAGGTCAAAACAAAGAGAATGATGGAGAGTGAGACAATCCCTAGTGGAGTCGCTAATGTTTTAGGTAGACTAATCCATCTTGTAGGTAAGACACGTCTCCCTAAATCTCAAACGAAATCTAGTAACAAACAAGAAAGAACTGCTACCTTTCCTCAGCATATGATTGATTGAAACGAACAATATGAGAGAGATTACTTACCATTTTATTGAAATGCATGTTGAAGTCCTTTTTAGTGCCTTTGATAATTAACTTCCCTGTGATGCTTTAGAGGTCATTCCAGTGCTTTCCACAACTTCTCCATGATGTCTCGAAGTAGATCTTCATAGACAGAAAGACATAATTGTTTTGGAGAATTTGGTATCTACGGATAAATACTAATTCCCTCGATAAGTAGCCATATCTAGAACAACAGTTTAAAGTATTTTAGTCTTTTCCTATAAGCAATATATAAGATGAGAAGATGAGAAGACCTACTTGTAGTTTCGCTTTCCCCTCATCTCCTTTGTATCGATCCTGTCACTCCTTCCCTTACTTAATACACTTGAGAAGTACCTGTAAACACAACATAAAACAAAGAATTGATCAAAGCAAAATATCTATTGAATATAAGTGAATGGAATCAGATACATTTCACACATATAAGCAATATAAAACAATACAAACATATGGGAGAAAGGTTCAAATACTTTATTGAATAGAAGAAGTAATTACAACCATTGTGTCTGATTCAAAGTCATTCCTCCAGCTTGGATCCCATCCACATCACATCAAAAGCATGACAAACTTGTAGCATTGCAATACTTGCTTCAAATCCAATTATCATAGCAACATTATCTCCTTACAATTCAACATAATCCAGCCCCTGATCACTTAGATGAGTGGTCAATTTATAGGAATATGAAGGAGGTTTTGTCATAAATGGTGGCATTGAATGGCCTTCCATACTTATAATTAGTTCCGCGGAGGAAGGGATGAGAGGATAGGATGCATCTTAACTCATTCCTCATCCATTTTCGAGCTCATAGGAGTTGATAAGTGAGGTAACCTTCTAGATGACTCCAAAAGATAAGAATATTCCCCAAACCCTATGTGAATTTCACTCAAGCTCACCCAACGTGGGTGAAAGTAACCTAAGTGCTCTACAAAGCACCCTGGCATGCACTTAACTGCTCTATAGCGCACCCTTACATCGGCCTACCTGCGCTGGTCCCTCTAGAGTCTATTTCTGGATGTCTTCAAGTCATGAAACTATCTGGGAAGGAGGCATTCAAAGGGGTGACTTGTTTAGGGCATATAGCAACTGAAATTAGGGTTTGATGAGCCCTAAAACACTAATCTAAATGATGGGATTGATATGCCAAAATGGATCTGTAACAGCTGCCCCCTAAAGAATGAAGTCAGAAAAATGCCAATGTCGAATGAAATGCTTTACGATGTGATGAGGAGGTATCAACGTAGAAGGTGACTTGCGTCAATTACAATACATATATCATGATATTTGATTTTACATGAATTTTTGAGGGAAGGCATACCCATGCTCAGCTTATAAACTTTCATTACATGTAGATAAACAATCGTCTACAGATATAGACCCTTTACCGGAATGACCATCAATGTAAAGCCATTGTACATATGATTTAGTACTCCTGAAATCATAGCTTGGATGGATGAAACTAGATCCGGGGTCTTCTATCTCGTTCAATATTTCACTCAACTACGAGTCTAACCATGTGAATATGTGATCTGAACTTTAACATGGGAAGACGCCATCTGATTACCAGCCAATGATGTAAGATGTTAACATATGCGAGAGAAATCACCAATAATGATAATGATCCTCAAGGTACTACAGTACATTCTGCATGGTGTCAATGGATGATTTGATGTCGAGCACCATACGAAGTCTTTCGGTCGAAGGCCATTGATGTCAACCTATCGCCGGAAGAGAGAAACCTGCTATTGATGTATGCAAGCCTCAAGGTACTAGAAGGGTGTTTCTAAGTCAACTTCTTGGATAATGAGCTGATGTCAACAATAAGCGACTCGTCGCAGGAGGGCCTTGATGTATCCCACATCAATGACATGAAACGAGTGTAATGATTTTGGAGACGGAATTTGACTGACAACACAAGGTTGAGTAATGGCGGTCATGAAAATGAAGGTTTATGGTATTGCAAAGGATGAATTTTGACTGAATGACTTCTCTTGAACATATCGGCGACGCTGAATGAATTGGCAGCATTGACCCAAAACCAAGGTAATGGATGGTGTGATAGACCATAAGTATGATAACCATCAAGCATATAACCCAACCCAAATAGTCGAAATGAATTTGCAGCATTGACCCAAAACAAAGTGATGGATTGTGTGATAGACCATAGGTATGATAACCATCAAGAAGATAACCCAACCTAAATAGTCACGAAGATGAAGTGAAAGTGTCATGTTCAAGAGCGACCTGCTACCATAAAGTGGTTTTCCCCTTTTTCCATTTTCCCCAGTCATTTCTGACTAGTACCTATTTTTATCAAGCTTGAGGAGGATAACATATGCTTGTTGTATAATTCCACCCTTCGGGTGAATCCATCGCTATTTGATGTTTGAACGAGTCTAGCGAAGGTGAAACTGGGTCTTGTCTATATGGACAAGTTTGTCATTATTTGATGTTGTAACGAGTTTAACGACAAAGATAACTCGGCCCTTTTCATGCTTAGAGAGTTTGAAAAGGGACAAAAATAAAACTCCACAAGTTATTTTTCGTAAATTAATCTCTCAAGCTCGGAAAATTGTTTCCAATTCGTTAACGAGCTGGAAAGGGCAAGTGCTCAACAGTCTTTTTGTATTTCGAGATTTTGAAAAGATCTTAAAGAGGACTCCATTTTTAGGAATGAGTGGTGTCTAGGGTAGCAACTAGTTCTTGTGATGTTGGAACTTCTCAAGACATGTTGATTTGTGTGAAGAGGCTAGCTAATAAGACCACTCATTTCAACTATTCCTCAAAAAAGGGTAAAACAACCAAGTGAAAGCGTATGATCAGCCAAAGGGATGGTGGCGATGGGATGAAAACAACCAAGGCTCATATGACGAAAGAGGCTAATAGAATGGCAATCATGAGGGTTAAAAATGGAAATGGGTTCATTTTTACACAAGCTTGAACCATAGGGAACTATGCTTGGATTCAGTTTCATGTTTACACAAGGTTGAAACGAAAAACTATGCTTCGATTTAGTTTCATGTTTACACAAGCTTAAAATGAAAAAATATGCTTGGATTCAGTTTCATGTTTACACAAGCTTGAAATGAAAAACTATGCTTGGATTCAGTTTCATTTTTACACAAGCTTGAAAGGAAAAACTATGCTTGGATTCAGTTTCATTTTTACACAAGCTCGAAACGAAAAACTATGCTTGAATTCAGTTTACATGCCCCCAGCATGATTAAAGGGAGAGTCTCTTGTAACCAGATGGAAGTCGCTACGGTGAAGCAGGACGGTTATTCAACACCTTTTTGGCTTCTTCTAGATAGGGACAAAGGTGAATGGGGTGATTCCCTTCACATAACCTACAACGAAACTTAACTTTACCACTAGGTGCATGCCCCTCAAGCTTCATTACATTCCCCTAAGTAGACTACTCATGGCTATCAGGTGGATGGAAAGAAGGTTTGTCTACAAGATCAAGTGAAAGACTCGACTCAGATTTTACGAGATCTAATCAAAGACTCGACTTGGAACTTTTCTCCAGGGGACCTTGTTTCATTTTTAATGAGGTTGACATAAGACTAGGAACTATCCTCATATCCTTGGTTTCATTTTTTAACGAGGTTGACACAAGACAAGGAACTATCCTCATATCCTTGGTTTCATTTTTTAACGAGGTTGACACAAGACAAGGCACTATCCTCATATCCTTGGTTTCATTTTTTAATGAGGTTGACACAATACAAGGAACTGTCCTCATGGGAATTGTTTCATTTTTTAACGATGTTGACACAGTAAAAGAACTATCCTCATACTCCTTTGTTCACAAGCCATAAGAGGTCATGACTTCCAAGAGGTTCTCATCAGATGGGAGAAAAATGCTCTGGAAGGAGATATCTGGTTCCAATGCCCCTAGTACATGATGTACAACATCACTGAATTGATCGTTAGTTGATGTAGGCATGGGACAATTTTCCACATAATTAACCCATGGCAGGGATGATACCATTGGTACAAAAGGACCAGTTAGGGAAGATGGTTGACTGGAAGCCATATTTGGATCGGGAAATGAAAGCTAGTCAATAGTGACAATTCTGCCTTCATGTGGGAAACACATTACTCGAAAGAGTGTTGAAACAATAACTCCCATGTCATAAACATAGTCACGCCCAAGAAGTAAATTCTAATATAAAGGGCTTGGGAGTACCATCAAATTCAGATAAATGATTTTTCCTCCCAAAGTAATAGGCAACTGAGGAAGGATCCCTAATGGTTGACTCGTTCCTGTGTTAAAAGCCAACGGATTCTGGGTAACAGGCACAAGTGGTGGCGAACCGAGCGCTTTCCAAGCAGTGGAGGAAATGATACTCACAGATGCACCTTCATCTATAATAGTGCCAGATACAATCATATTACAAACATGTACTATGATCTGGAAAGGCACATAAGAAGTAAGATGAAATACTGTCAGTCGATTCCAATCAAAGGAAGTGACTAGACTACTTGGAGGGGGTACTGTAGAAATGGGAGAATTAACCCCTTGAGTTATGAGAATGAGAGGATTTTCCTCCTGTCTTGATGGAACAGGAGGATTTCTCCCACGCTCTTTGGAATCTGAAGAAACAAAAAGAACCTGAGTGGTATCAAACTCACTCTCTACGAGAAAGGTACGATTAAGTCATGGTGAAATTAGGTCAACTGTTTCCTTGACCTATTGATTTGGGTCAGGTATAGACTCATAGGATTCACTTTCAAAGAGAGTGGGTTTGACCGACGGTTGATTTTGGTCAGTTAATTCATCACCTAGTTAAGGATTAAGGTAGAGTCTCCTGTAACCAGATGAAAGTCGCTGTGGAGAAACAGGATGGTTATCCAACACTTTTTTGTCTTCATCCAAATAGGGACAAAGGTGAATGGGTTGATTCCCTTCACATAACCTACATGGAAACTTAACTTTACCCTTCTTTCCATGAACTTTACTACCACTACTTGATGGTGTGTCACCAACATGATCTCCAGAAGTTGATGACATAGGATGATGTGAACAAGAAGACCATTCTTCTAAGATCTGAGGAATGTCAAGACAATTTCTAAGAAGATGGTCTCCCGCACAAAGTTTGCATGGATATCAAACTTTGTGAGGCTTGATGGACGATTTCTCATCAGATGTTGCACTCAAAGCAATGGCTGCTTGGTTTCCCCTCTACTGAATTTACTTCTTCTTCTTCTTCTTCTTCTTCTTCTTTCTTCTTCTTCTTAGCCACCTGGTTACTAGTACCAATACTTTCACCAAGCAAAGATGAAGAAGGGGAGGAAGAAACAACCGAGGAAGAAGGCAAGGGTCAACTTTAGGAACAACTTGATGTTGATTTTTTCCAGTTGGAGGTGTACTGGATTGCAGAGAAATCATGACATTTTGAACCAAGGAGGTTGAAAACAACCATACTGGCAAGCCAATGGTAAGTCCTGGAAGGGAAAATGTAGCCATACAAGGAGCACCAATATTTCCAAAAGGAGGAAAAGGACTAGGATTCCCATCAAAAGGAATTCCCTGATCGGTGGACTCCAGATTTGTCGCCATATGTCTCAACCTAAGATCAACTAAGGAGTGAGCGTGGAGGATGTTATCTGCAGTCAATTAATTTTATTTTAATCAAAGTAACATACCAAAACAAAAGAGGGATAATCTAGGCAAAAGGTTTACCAAGCAACTATGAACGACAGAATACCTCCCAACGAACCGAGAAGTACAGGGAGGCAATCTCCCTAAATGTTGTGTTTGGTGTATCACAGTGTAGAAGGTGGCAAACTCGATTACCTAAGGATGGACAGCAACCTAGTGTTTTCCTCCTATATATACTCGAAAGTACGTGCAGGCCCAATCCGTATAAGCATCGTCTGATGCAAAACCGCATAGTGAGAACATTCCCATATACTTTATGTACTATAACACCGCCATATGTACCCGAAGGTACGTGGACGAGCTAGGATATACTCACGTACGTGGAATGAGGTATCACACTCGAGATGTATTGCAGACAAGTTAGAGACAACTGCTTTGTTTTACGACGCCAGAACACGTCTCTAGCCTAGACCTCTAAACGTTTTTTGTTAGGTGACAATGCTCCATTAGGTAAATTCAAATAAATTTTAAGTTGATCTTCTTTAGAGTTTCCCTTTCAAGGTTCACCACGTGATGTATGTTCGAAATTCCTAAAATGCAACTAATATCATAAGCATTATTTTCATTCAATTGAACAATGAAAACCTCAGCTAGTAGGTATAGAGCAATCAGATCTTTGACAAAGAGTAAAGAGCACACCTAATGCAATTTCCATAGCTATTCCTATCAAGCATTAAAAAAATTTAATATGCATGATGCATGTTTTTCTTTTCAATTTCCTTAATGTGAATATGAACAAAAAGGAAACTATGCACATACAATCAATCGATCTTTCATAAGAATGAAGACTTTTATGACAATTCTGTTTCAAAGGAAAAGAAGACTTTACGACATTTTCTTTTGAATGAAGATTAATCAACTAGATTCTAACTTTGACTATAGATTGATAATGACAAAGAAAACATTTAAAGAAACATTAATCAATCTACTCAAAGTAGGGCTAGACAAGGAGATAGAAACTTTTTCTCTGAGACATAACATTCATTGATCAATCAACAAGCAAACAAACAAAGAAAAGTGGGCAAAAATAGTTTCCAAAGGTGGGAAATTTACCCTAAGAGGATCAGTGCAGCCCTCAATGGGAGACAGTGTGGTTCAGAGCACTGTCCCTAAGCCAGGGGTGCTCTGCAGTGCACTATGTCCCTCACAAGCCTGCGCTAGTGATAATGAGCCATTTCAAGAGAAATTTGACACAATGTTGACCAAATTTTCAATGCAAAGAGCTGAATTACAATCTATGAACACAAGTAAGGTCTGCAAAGATGTCGTAGGAGGTGGATAAGCTACTAGGAAAGAGGATCTTCCTGAGTGGAGTTGCCAATTTGTTTTGGAGAATTTGGTATCTGCGGATAAATACTAACTCCCTAGAAAAGTAGCCATATCTAGACCAACAGTTTAAAGTATTTTAGTCTTTTCCTATAAGAAATAGATAAGATGAGAAGACCTACTTATAGTTCCGCTTTCCTCTCATCTCCTTTGTTTTGATCCTGTCACTCCTTCTCATACTTAATACACTTGAGAAGTACCTGTAAACACAACATAAAACAAAGAATCAATCAAAGAAAAAGATTTATTGAATATAAGTGAATGGAATCAAATACATTTCACACATATAAGCATTATACGACAATACAAACATATGGGAGAAAGGTTCAAATACTTTATTGAATAGAAGAAGTAATTCCAACCATTGTTTCTGATTCAAAGTCATTCCTCCAGCTTGGATCCCATCCACGTCACATCAAAAGCATGGAAAACTTGTAGCATTACAATACTTGCTTCAAAGCCAATTCTCATAGCAACATTATCTCCTTAAAATTCAACAGAATCCAGCCCCTGCTCACTTAGATGAGTGGTCAATTTATAGGAAGATGAAGGAGGTTTTGTCATAAATGGTGGCATTGAATGGCCTTCCATACTTAGAATTAGTTCCATGGAGGAAGGGATGAGAGGATAAGATGCATATTAACTCATTCCTCATCCATTTTCGAGCTCATAGGAATTGATAAGTGAGGGAACCTTCTAGATGACTCCAAAAGATAAGAATATTCCCCAAACCCTATGTGAATTTCGCTCAAACTCGTCCAACACAGGTGAAAGGAAGCCTAAGTGCTCTACAGAGCACCCTGGCATGGACTTAATTGCTCTGCAGCGCACCCTTACATGGGCCTACATGCGTTGGTCCCTCTAGAGAATATTTTTGGATGTCCTCAAGTCATGAAATTGTCTCGGAAGGAGGCATTCAAAGGGGTGACTTGTTTAGGGCATGTAGCAACTAAAATTAGGGTTTGATGAGCCCTAAAACACTGATCTGAATGGTGGGATTGATTTTCCCAAATGGATCTGTAACAATAAGGGATCAAATCATCTAATATATAGAATGAAAGATAATTAAACTACTTAACACAACATATCTCATAAATTGAAGAAATAACCAATCATAACCTATGTGGGTGATCAAAGAATCCCAGAAATGATATAAAAGACATAATTAGGAAAGAAATGTTACTTTTTATTAAGTAAAATTGAGAACAAACTTATAACCTCAATGTCTTGATGTTATAAGTCTCTTCTCATAATCTCCAACTCTCTACCTGGATGAAAATCCTCATAGCCTTATTTTTGTAGAAATAGCACAGAAACGGACTAGGGAAATGCACAGGAAGTCAAAAATAGGATTTTGAGCCTTGAGATCTAGGAATTTCATTCTCTTCGGGATAATTTGGATTCTATCCTTGTAGGGAGATGCTTTGGAACACATTGATCGATAGTGAAAGATCCAAACTGGTGGTCATTTTCCTAATGCGGAAAAATCACATGTAACGGGGTGAAAAATGAAAGAAACGTAAGCCAATTGTTAAGAAAGTGAATGTGAAGATATAGTTCTCATCCTCAATGTAGTAATGAAAGATGGAAGTATTGGAAGTTAAATGATGGTGGGAAATTAATGCTAAAAGTTGTGTGGGTTTTGTGGAATAAACTCAAGACTAAAGGTGTGATTCTTTCTTAGTAAATGAGTCTATTTATAGTCTTTAGGAAGTTGTTCACATTAATTAAATCAATAGATATTATCCAACTAAATAACTTTCTATATTTGTGTAGGGTTGAGAGATTCACTCAATCAGGTTTTTGAGATATTTTATAGTTTAATTTCCCTAAGATGAATTTATTGAAATCAAAACTTTGAGTTCTAAAATCTCCACAATTAGAATGTCCCAAAAAAAATTCAAAAACTATATTATTAAAAGTGTTAAATCTGTATACTCTAATACTAACATCCCAAGAGTTAGTAAGGGTGCCAATGGTGCTAAATCCGAATATGTAATTTAATCAACTATATAAAAAAGAAATACAAATTTTTACCAAAACTCAAAAAAAAATATAATAATCATTAGACAACCCCAAGAGTTTGATATGAGTATACTCGATGGAAAATTTATTTACGTACCCACAATGCGCTTTTATGGTTTAAATCACAATACGAGTGGATATCATTGGGTTTAAGAATGTCCCAGTTTGCATCAATGCATTAACAAGAATTCGTGTTTGTTAGAGAACCCATATTTACACGAACTTACTTGTCACTACAATGCCATTGAAATTCGTTCCTGCACAGGGGGCATTCAAGTTTAAGATAAAACCACTTTAAAATGCAGTTCCAATGAAAAAGGTGATTGGAAGGCAATTTTTTTGCATTATCTTCTCCAATAGATAGTGTCTCCTAGAGAATGGCACACAACAAGTTGTTGCCTTCACCATCATCTGTGCTGAGGAGTTCATCTGTGACCATAACCGTCGGGGAAGAGCCAATAGCTGCCGTAGGAGCTAAGGGATGACTGTGATGGTGAGCAATGTATTTCTCTCACAAAGGAGGATGAAGATCAAAACTTTCACCTCTCAATTGAATAGAATTAGTGGAATTACTTTTGTCTTCAAAGAGTTGCAGTACCCGGTGACAATCTGCGAAATTGCCACTCCATACAATTTGTTGGCTCCACACATTTCGGTCGAGGCAACTCCAATCAAAGATAGTTCGCAGCAAAACAATATTGGCGTTCTCAGCCATTGCATCATGGATATTCTTCCTAACAGTACACCATTCAGAATTGGCTTTTTTCTAATGTCATCTAATAGATGTACACACACATTGTCCCAAATGTTCTCTAATTCCAACTCATGACACAGGGTTACCCCTGCTTTCACCCACAGTATGCATGTTTTATGCATATGTCTAATCTATCCTAGGAATTTTAACTCACTAAGGAGTCAAATCTTCAATTCTTAAGGTTTAACGCCCCTTTCTTAAACTCTGCAGAATGATCTATAGACTAACAAAGTTTACCATTAATCTGCCCTTTCCTTTATATCGAAACTCATTCTCCATGTATCGGGACTTAATCACCCCTCTAAACCTTCGTTAACCTTTTGTTAACCCAAATACATATATATCCACACATTAAACTAAATCTCACTCATTCTTTGGACTTACAGAAGAAATCCTTCATATCGCGCTATATTCTATTATAATGTTTATATAATAGAAATCACAATAAACATGCATAAACCATACCTTTTCACCTTTCTAAAACCCTTGCACATTTTCCGATGCATGCCTTTATCACAATCGGGTATCGGCTCTCTGCAGTCACACTATACATGAACCTTCCGCTTCCGATATGTGATTACACTGCCAGATTTGAAATACTACAAACTGTGCCATATAATTATATCGGGTCCGCAATCTCAATGCCTTTGTCGCGACCCTTCTCCATCATCGATCTTATCCTCGATCCGGCAACTATACTCCTTCCCAATCAATAGACTTTCCCGACGCTTTACAACCATTGATCAAGATCCGCTTGATCTAATGCCTTACAGCGATTTCGGGTGAACAAGTTACGCGAGGGTTAATGCCTTTTCGAATCTGATGGGCATTATAAACTCCCAACTTATAAAATTTCGGGTCCGCCCCTTATGGTTAACGCTCGATCAACTTACTGCTCGATATCTATTGGATGACGAGGTCTTTAGATCCTACAGTCCAGATCGATACCCGTCTTCTCTCTCCGCCAGTACTTAGATTGAATCTTCGTCATTGTTCTTCTTCCTAATCTCATGGTCCATGCTTGATATCGCTTGATCGCAATCGGGGATTGCTTCAGGCCCTCGTTCACTGCTCCGTTTCTTTCCTCCAATGCGATATATCAGAGTGATCGCACTTCGCAACACTTCAAGGCTAGTTCATTTCTCTTGCGATCTAATCTTGTCTATTGATCCTAAAGATCCAACTGATCCTGTGAGCCGATATTTTATTCTTTCGCCCTTCTCTTCACTTGGGTTTTTTCCCGCCGTTCTTCAATGTTTCTTGTGTGTTTTGAGTTTCTTCAAGGTTTCTCATCCTTCACTATTCTGCTGCACACTCCTCCTGGCTTAACTCTATGAGTTCTTTACTCACGGATGATTCAACCATTACTTGGTTCTGCGATCGTTCAATGCCCATTAAGATCCTCTGTCTCTTCTTTTCCTCTATGTATTCACCTTGACTCTGCCTGCACACATAATTATACTGAATTCCAATTCAATCATCACTCATCATTTAACACTCTATTGAAGGCTCGAAAAATCGGGTCTACAACAAGGGGGATAACCACCCGGTCGGACCTTAAAGCAGCTCCTTTTCTGTTTGGAATAGTGGCTCCGACTAGGGATGATGGGACCAGTTTCCCAATCTGTTTATGATGGGTGTACTAACTGGATGATGTTTTTATTTTTTGAGTTTATGGGGTGAATGCTTATGCTAAATCTAATCTATCTTTTAACGGTCATATGCAATCTATTCTAATGAAAGAAAACATCTAACTTTAAACTATCCCGGGAGTAACGTTTCACTTATGTGATCTAAAATAATTTCTAACAGCAATTGATAATGAAAATCATTCAATCACTACGAGAAAAGAATCCATTAAAAATGATTGTTTCGTATAAAAAGTTAGCCGAGACAATTATGATAAACATATTGCATAAGAGCTATTCATATACTCAACATAAAAAGTAAGTTATCACCATACAGAAGTGCAATAAAAAACATTCAGACTTTCATATATCAATAACTGAAAATAATTTATCACTTGGCACATAAGTAAAAAGTATTAGGAGATAAAAATACCATTGGTAATAAGTTCTACTCATGAGCTGCAACAATATAGATTTATCTTCAAATCACTCAACATCCACTAAGAGTAAAAAAGTGCATTTCTGTAGCAGACATCAAACTCATATAAAAAAAATCTCGTTCCATTCATTTTATCAAAACCTCCTTAGTGGGGGGCAAACTGCACGTTCTGAAGAATTGTTTTTGATAAAACTCTGGACCCCTCTCCAAATGCAATGAGAGGGGTTAAATACTACTCTATGAAATCTAAAAATAAATATTACAAAAATAGATGAGGAGTTTTAAATGACCTGCCTCATTTTAATAAAAAATGAACTAAAATAAAACTAAATTGTATCTATGATAAATCTTGCATCTGATCCTTTAGATTGCAAATATCCAGCATTGGTTTCAAGAGCGTTGGTTTGCCGACTTCAACTTTTAACTATCCTACAAATACGGCGTTGGAAAGAGTTGTCACTACCTTCTCGGCAGAGGTTATGAGGCATTTCGGGGCCATCCATTGGCTATGTGGCTTTACCAAGTACTGCCAATATGTGTCCCAGTTTAACCTGTTTACCTGTTTAATCAACTCTACCTTTCCTTTTTCTGTTTGTTTCCACTTTGTTTGAAATTGTTGTGCCTTTGGAAGGAAAACCGGGGTAGTCTCATATCAAATTGGCCTTGTGCAGATTTTCATTTATGCACTCAATGACATTGTTCGCTGTTGTCACTGCCTCTTCCATTGTCTGTTCTGGTTCTTTAAGATGGGAATCCCATTTTGCAAATAACATTTCTTTGTGTGATTAGTCGATTATGGGAAATTCCGATATTTTCCCTTCTTTTGATCTTTGCTAGTTCAAGAAGTCTGAAATCTTCTTAAAAATTCAATCATAATCAATTCGTAAATCTACGACTTGATTTGTAATATTATCACTTATTTCACAATGGTAATTCCATTGCGAGATCTTCTGACGGAGTAATTCTTCCTGTTGCAAGAGCTTGGAATTAAGAGCGAGTGCTTCTGTGATAAACTCCCCAATCTTAGGACCATTCTTATGCTATTCTATCATAGCTTGTAATTGTTCTTCTTTATTGGCCAAACTGCTTTGATGATCCAATTGCATCTGCTGGAAGTCCTACTGGAGTTTTGCCAACTGTATCTCTGCTTCTCAAGTGATGTTGACTTGATGTAGTTGTTGTTCTAAAGACAAAATCCTATCCTCTTTCTCTTTTAGTAGCATTTGAACTTCTGTTGCTTTATCAATTGTTGCCGAAGTGTACGCTTCTGCAATTTAAGAGAGCCTAGTTAGATTTTCCAATGGGTCTGTAGTTGGGTCCTTCCAAAGAACATCTAGAGGTTCATCCTCTGGAGCGAGCACGACATCTATTTTTCTTTTCTTCCTTTTCCTTCTGACGATAGCCTTATGTTGAGGGCTATAAAATACATCTAGAGGAGGAATCTCCTCTATCTTTAGTAAAATTTCAGATGACGGAGCAACAAGAATATGCTCCGTTTCCTGAGTATTGATAGTCCCTTCTACCACCATTTCTGTGGTTGTCTCTCTTGGGTTTGTCAGTGGCTTTGCGCTCTGTTCCTCAGTGTTGATTAACTTATTAAAATTCTCCCATTCCCCTTCTAGATCCACTACAAGTGGCTTTGTTGGATTTGTAAGGGGAGTGGGAATTTCAGCTTGTTTCTGTGACAAAACCTGTTGGTCGGGCTTTTCTGTAGATTGAGTTGTGCCTTTAATTGACCCCTCACTTCTGCTGTGTTCACTCTTGGACTGATCATCGGAATTTTCATCTGATTCTTTTTCGGAATTTGATTTAGACTTCTCCTCTTTTGAGCTACCACTTATGCTAATACGAGGAGTAGGCTCCCTTATTGGTTCAATGAGAAATTGGTCCACCGGGACCTTTGTTAACCTCTGCTTTCTATAATTTCAAACTTTTGGAATTTTTCTTGGTCAAACTGAATTCATGCCATATGTAGAACCTCTCTGAAAGTGTTCTTCTGCAGAAAGACATCGTCAAAGGGATCTTCTTCATTGGTAAACACTTTTATTTTATCCATTGTAGTAAAATTACTTACAACACCAAAGGGACCATATTGCCTCCCTGGGAACTTTGGTAGTTGTAAACATAACATATTATCAACCTCTTTAAAAGCATGACCTAGTTAAATTAATGTAAAAGCTCTGCACACTATAGGAAATTGAGGCCAAATGGCCTTCTTAGAATCTTTCAGTACTTTACTCATTCCCCCAACAACACAAGTCTGGTAGGCTATTTCCCTGGCCACTAGCTTCTCGGGGACATAAAAAGGAAGCACATGGGGTGAAGCAATGCTGCCAAACACCTTGATGTATGTGAACAACTCCTCTCCAAACCACCTTCCCATAGGGAGAATGTCAACTTCAGCTTCTGGGGAAAATCTTCGGGCGTCTTTATTGTAGAGCATTTTATGAATAGGGAGCATAACTCCATGACAAATCTTGTATAAATGTGGGATGAAATTGGATTCCCACAATACTTTGTGATAAACCTAAATGGGAAGAGGATTTTGTACCATCCACTTCCATCCCATAATAGGAAAATCAGAGACAAAACAAATGGCGTCCATGACGTAAGCACTCAAAAAGAATGGAGGGTAAACCCTTGAAGTAAAACTTCTTTTAGTTCGATATCCTAAAATTGCAGAGGCTAAATTATCTGATAAAATTTGGACCCAATCCATTATGGTGGAATTGGTAGCCGCATCCAATAGAGGTAACCACTCTGATGAAAACTTGTTGATGTCTGGTCTCCCAAACAATCTACATAACATTGCAGCGACCAAACAGTAAGGAGAAGAAAGAGAGCTAGTAGCGTACATACCATTTTTATCCTTCTTCAATCTTTCCTCATTGTTTGACCAGTAATTTGTGCATTCTTCCAAGTCTTCATTCTCCTTGGCAAACTTTTCTACAAACTGCTTGTTGTAGCTAGCCTGGGGTTCTGGCAAGTGGTACATACGTGTCAAATTATTTGGGGCAAACGACCCCATGACTTGCTGACTGGCCGTCTTGAAATCTCTATCAGATATATCTGCATGATCTATAATCCATTTCACCATATCCGTGTAGGGGAGTATCTTCGGCTTCGCAGCAATACGATGTAGAAATGAGCATGCAAGCTCAGTTAGGGATGCTTCAGAAGAGCTGCGTCCATCTGTTGTAACTGTAACCTTCATAATTCTCGGGTTTTCCTCTTCTAACACTTGGCACATGGCTTTCCAGGTAGATATCCCTACGTCCCTAGTACAAGTGGTGTCTGTGAATAATGGAGTCATTTGTGTTTTCTCAGATGTGGGTGCCTTGCCTTTCTTCCCCATTTCGTTGTGTATTGCGTTCTGCGTACTCTTCCTGAAAATTGCAAGCAGAGAGCAAGGATATGATCAAGATGCTAGTGAATATAGGAAACATCAATAGAAAGACAAAAATAAGGTGACGGGAAAGCTTTAATTCTTAAATCATATCAAAGATATCACCTTATGTCAAATGGTCCTTTACCCTACTCCGAATCGTTTTTTAATAAATGACCACTAATGGACTGTTAAGTTAAAATTTAATGTTCATAACTTCGCATTGAATGACAGAAAGTACTGTCATAGAACTCTAAGCCCTTATATCTGCGATAAATGTGATTTTGCGATTTGATTCGCAATATCACAGATTGCAATATCGCAAAACATATTATCGTTAAAAACCATTGTTTCATCGGGCGGCTGCGATATGCGATTTGTGATAGGCTATCGCATTTTGTGATATTTGGGTGCGTTACGTTAAGTAGCACCGCGAAATTTGGAATTTGCAATGCGATGAGGTTGTAAGACTTTGTGATCTCGCATTCTTGTGGATCGCATATTCGAGGAGTTACTTTTATAAGAGATGCCCGCTGTTACCTTTTGCGATGCGATAATATCGTTTAAAAGCGAGTTTTTTAAAGCTTCTCTTAATGTTTGAGACTTTTCCGTTATAAATTTTTTCTTAGGTTTTGTGGTCATGTAGCGCTTTTTATAAGGAAACTCATATCTTGTGATGTTTTATGCGTTTGGAGTATGAAAAGGTAAATTTACATATTTTAGCAAGTTCCACTTTGATATCTTGTTTTATTCTAAAAAGAAAAGGCAACATTAAATACTAAGATTTGATTTTTTGGAAGTGTTATGCGGAAAGAGTCAATTTTGTGGACAAAACCGACCTCCCTATAAAACAAGGCTTTTCTAGTGACAAACAAAACAATCAAGCACTATCTTTCCCTAAATATGCATTTAAAATAAAAGCAACCAGGTGTTTAAGGCTTACCTCTAGTCCAACGCTATTTGTAGCAGCCAAGCCTCTTCGATCCAGATGATCTCCTTCTCCTTGAAGCCTGCATTCACTAACAAGCAAACGATTACATAGCACCTGAATAACTCATATAATAAAACATATTCATCATAAAGACCAAGGAGTTTATGAAACAAATTATATATAACAACTTGTTGAGAAAAATGAACTTAATTGTATTAATTGGAAACAAAAGAAACCATTACAACCAGTGCCTTGGTGTTGTGCAGGTCCCTCCCAGGGTCCAGCAAGAGTTCTCCTCTACTTTGATCAGCTCACCCACTTCCAAATGAAGCTAAGAAAGGAATGGAATCTATCCTCTCAAGCTCTATAAGGGAGTCCTAATTTCAGCAGCATCTACCCTTAGGAATGTTCAGCTTTCAACCTCCCCTCCCTCTGGCCCAATGCCTGTATTTATAATGCTTTGGAGGAAGTTAAACAGGTCCACCATCAATGGGATAAGCCCCTCTTTCAAAGGGATAGCTCCCCTCTTCATGGGATAAGTTCCTCTTTCATTAGGATGCATGAACCATCTGGAGGCGCTCAATCCACGTCAAACCATCTTCTAGAATGCTCTAGAATCGACCACAAGTAAGTTTTTTGAAGTAAAACTTGCGCCTTTTGACTTTTACAGGGGTACGCACCCACCCCTTTACAGACAGAGCGTACAAGTACGCAGGTATTATGAACTTTAGGTGCGTACACGCAGGTAAGAGTAAGAGAAAGTGCGGAACCAGAGTTATATTGATTTTTTAAAGGCTTTCTCTCTTTTTTGGAGTTTGACATGAGGAGCAGAGGTATAAGACTTGCCAAGGAGGACAGTATGGTTGTTGATGGAGCCATACTGACTGCAAATAGTCATGGTGACAAATTTTAGTGTAACAGGAAGGTCCCCATTTATTAATGTTATTGCTAACACTAATAAAAGGGGGGTTGTTGACGGTCACAACAATTGAAGATTCACTTGAAAGTACTAGTTATCTCTTATGGTTTTTTGGATTTTCTAAAACTTCTAAAATAGAAATGGTTTTGAAAATCAAACTTTATTGTAGAAATATAAGGTAAACAACGCTATTTGCTAACAACAACATCTTTTTCCAACTATCCTTATTCTGATTATCTTCTTCCCAAAGTTAGTCATTGTACTTACATCAGTCATTACTTGGTTTGTAAAGATAAAAACAAAGACATCTCCTTAGATCAGTTTAGGTATACTCATTGGTCATAGGTAGAGCCTCTACTACCAGCAGGCGTCCGTAGCCTCGACAGGGTTACCTGTTACCCAACAATGATCCAATATCCTACTTAAGAAGTATGCAAGTTTCAAACATAAATCCTCATATACACTTATTGCTTTTTATTTTCCTATTTTTCTTTTAATTCTTAAACAACAATGTCTTGGTTTGGTGGCCAAAATTGACAGTGCCATTCACTTGATTTATAACTTGACTGAACAAGCTGGCTCGTGATGTGACCCCTTGTCTTTTGATTGAAACAATCTCAAGCCATTACACTGTTTTAGTATGCAGTTTGGCAATGTCAGTTAGTTATAATCTTTATGATCATGATAAGTCGGCTCTTGATGAGACCTCTTATTCTTTAAGTTTAAAGTGCATAGTTGGATTACTCTTTGAATCTCGCAATTTCCTAAAGTGGGGAGGAAGTCATTGGTTCCTTAAGAATTCTTCTGGACGACAATTGTAGAGTTTAAAAATAGCTTTTCTGTAGAGAATCTTTGTTTTGTTATTGATACCTTTTATGACTGATATGAGGAAAAATTCTTCCTAAGGTTGATTTTAACCAAAACTTGTATAGTTGAAACAAAAGAACAAGTAAAAATTTTTAGAATGATAACACTTGACCCTATGTTTCGAAAATAAAGATTAATTTTCCTAACCACTTCCACTTATACAAGCGAAAAAACAAAATTGACATGAGACACTATTCTTTTCGTGGAAACCAAAAGTAAACATTTTCAACCTGTTTTATTATCAAAAAGAAAACTAAACTAAAAACAATAATCTACAAAAAATAGAAGAGATCATCTTCTATGGGAAATATTTTTTAAGGATCTGTCCATTAACAGGTAAAGACTCTCTTTTCCCTGCTAAAGATTGTAACATGAAAGTCGATGGACCAATGATTTCGATAATTTGGAATGGCCCCAGCCACATCCGTTGGAATTTAGTATGATTGCCTTTCTCTTCATGGGCTTTATCCCATTTCAATACTAGGTCTCCAAGCTGAAAATATTTTCTAGATACCAAGTTTGAATCAGAAGAAGATTTTACTAATTGTTGATGATGCACATGGGTAATTCTGGCTTTTTCTCATTCCTCTTCAAGCTTAAGGATCTGCAATTCTCTTAATTGCAAGGATGAGGAAGGAGTTTCTTCAATGAATTGAACTAAGGATAAAGAAGGAATAGCTAGATTAGTTGGGAGGACCACTTCTTTCCCATAAATTAAATTAAAAGGAGAAGTGCCAATAGAATTTTTCTGAGTTATTTGATCTGCCCAAAGGCCGTACATTAAAGACTTATGCCAGTTTCTATGATTTTGATCAATAGTCTGTTTAATGATTCTAATAAGGTTTTTGTTTCTGGATTTAGCCAACCCATTTCCTTGCAGATAATAATTGGTAGAATACTTAAGCTTAAAACCTCTTTTGAGCGCAAATTCAGTCATACCATTACCTGAGAAATATGATGCATTATCAAACATTAAAGAAGAAGGTAAGCCAAACCTAGTGATTATGAATTTATCTATAAATTCGATGATACTCTCAGAGTTGGCTGACTTGAGTGGAACTACTTCCGCCCATTTAGTAAAGTAATCGATAGCAGTAAGGATGTATTTATGCTATTTAGAAGAGTGAGGAATGATATCACCTATTATATCTAATCCCCATTGTTCAAATGGTTGATCTATGTTGACTGGCTGCAATGGCAATGATGGTTTATTTTGTCTTCTGGCAGTAGTCTGGAAAATTTGACATCTTCTTACATAGCTATGTGCATCCTTAAATAACGTTAGTCAGTAGTAACCTGCACACAAGATTTTGTGTGCTGTCGCATCTCCTACATAATGTCCACCTACTAGTCTGTCATGAAGTTCTTGCAATAATTTTTCGGCTTCAGATTTCTTAAGGCATCTAAGGAGAACAGAATTATAATTCATCCTAAAGAGTACATCATTTACAATTTGATATTGTTTAGCTTTTAGCCTCAGGGCTCTTCTCTTTATATGATTCAAATGTGAAGGAGCATATCCATTTTTTAAGTAAAACATGATATCTGCATATCTTGATTCAGTGTCGTTTAGGCTTACCTCATACATTTGTACCTCATTATCTGGAGACTGTGTTTCTGATATGTGTGAAGCTCCAGCCAACATCCTGCAAAAACCTTGACCTTTTACAATATTTGTTGGTTTGATTTCAACATCATATTCTTGCAGGGCTGTGACCCAATTTTCCCTCTTTTCACCCACGTCTTTCTGAACCAAAAGATTTCTTACTGCTGGAAATGGTACTATTATTTTCATATGAGTCTTGAGAAGGAAGGGTCTAAAATGTTTGATTGCTTTGAATACAACATAAGCCTATTTCTCAACGTCGGAGTAATTTAATTCAGCTCCTTGCAAGTTCAAACTGAAGAAGGAAATTGGGGCTTCGACTTTATTCTAATTGGCTTCTGTGAGTATTGTAGCGTACGATTTCTCAGAGGCAAATGTATACAAAATGAAAGGATCAGAAAATTTTGGAGTCGCTAGAGATGGGGCATTTATAATTGCTTGTTTTATCAGGCTGAATGCTTCATGTTCTGCCTGACCCCATTTGAAGAGAGAGTTTTTCTTTATCATGGCTTGGAGAGGTGACACGATTCTTGAGAAGTCAGGGACAAATATTTTAATGAAATTGATCTGACCAACGAAGGATTGCATCGCTTTTTTGTTATGGGGTAAGGATATCTCAGAAATCTCCTTAATCCTATCTAGATCAATATGGATTCTAGATTTAGACACTATGAATCCGAGAAGCTTTCCTTCACTTAATGCAAAAAAAGACTTTTTTGGATTATGTGAGATCCCATATTTTTGACATCATTGGAAGATCTATTTTAAGTCTCTGAGGTGACTACTGCATTTTTTAGAATACATTGATATGTCATCTAAGTAAATCACCACTGACTTATTCACTAATCCTTTAAACGCAATGTCCATGGCCCTTTGAAACGTGGCACCGACATTAATCAACCCAAATGGCATTTTTTGATATGCATAAGTGCCCCATTTCATTCTAAATTTAATCTTCAATCGATCATCTGGGTGGACTAATATTTGGTTATAACCCGAGAAGCCATCTAAAAAGGACATCAATTCAGACCCTGCAACTGATTGTAATATCTGTTCCATAGGGGGTAGTGGAAAATTATCATTTTGGCAAGCTTTATTGAGATTTCGAAAGTCAATACAAATCTGGATATCCTCGTTTTTCTTTCTAACTGGTACTAGGTTTGAAACCCATCTAGAATGCCTAACAGGAAAAATAATTTTGGCTTTCAGTAATTTGTTCAACTCAGACTTAATCTGGTTTTCCAAATTAGGATGGATTTTCCTCAATTTCTGTTGGACTGGCTTTTCATCAACGATCATCGGATTATATGTTGTATGATTGAAGTGTTGTAAGTTTTGAGGTCATCGTAATTCCAGGCAAAGACATTTTTATATTGTTTCAACAGTCGAATGAAAGCTGAATTTTCCTCGAGTGTTAGGCCAAGACCTAAGTTGATATTTTGTGGTTTTATGTCACTCCCTAGATTCACTAATTCATATCTCAGAGTTGAACTCTGAAGTTTTGAATTGGTGGACCATTTGAATCTGTCTTTTAATTCATATATGTCTTCCAACTTGACTACGGATTTAGGTATAGCGTTATTGTTGTTTCCTTGTTTCAGATGCTTGTCATGTTGGTCTTCATCAATTATCTGATTATTTTAAGAGCCTTCTGAATTCAGAAAACTTACAATATCAGGGTCATCGTTGAAAACTCTCCAGTTGGTAATATTATCAGGAATGGGGGGTCTAAAGATTAATTCAATTGAGAATCTGTCTTGAGTATAGTCTTCTGATGGAATGAGCTTGGAAGCTACATTAGCAAGGAGATCAGCACTAGCATTTTGGAGTCTGGGAATAGATGAAATATTAAATGCTATAAAATGTGAAGTCAGGTCTTGTACTAATGATTGATAATGCTTCAGGTGTCCTGATAGACAATGTATAGTATTTCTTACCTGCTTGATAACAATCTCAGAATCTCCAAAGACTTGTAGATATTTGATATCAAGCCTGATTGCCTTGTATAATGTTGTGTGTGGAGCATGATTGTTCAGAGGTCTCTGTTTCAGCCGGATGTATACCCCAGGAATTTTTGTACACCCCTCCACGCGGGGGGGTGCGGGGGGGACTTGTCCCCCCCGCGGGGGTCTGGGGGCCAGCGGGGGCTCGGGGGCAGCGCCCCCGAAGCCAAAAATAAATGTAAAATTGCCTTGTAAAAGTATAGTAATTTCTAGTCAATCTGGGCCGTTCATTAGGCGGATGATCTGACGTAGAACTTATGTTTAGTTTAGGGTTTTTTGCCCTAGAAGGCAACCCCTCTCTTTGTATGAGGGCATTGTATTTGAGGCTGTGTGATAGATGTGTATTCTGTGGGCGAGAAATAGAGAGGTGAGACTGTGAGAGAAAACAGAGGATATTACAGCGGATTTGCTGTAGGTTGTTGTTGAGTCTTGAAAATGTCATTCATTTCCATTACACTTCCACTATTATGTCCATTATATCACCTCCATTTCACCTCCATTTCACTACTATGTCACCACATTCATCCCACTTTCATTATCATTGGGCAACCTTTATGTTTTTCCAATCTTTATTATTTCTAAGCCTTTTAAGTGAATTTGTGGTTAAACATTAGAAAATAATGTGCATATGCTTATACCTAACAAATGGGTTGAGATTGTTGACATGTGTAGGTTGAAAGGAGGCTTTTAGAAGACCCTTATGTGGCACCCCAAGGCCAAATTCGAATTTGATTGGAAAGAATCATGGGATCATGAGGATATGTGTCACATCTCCTAATTGTATTGTAACTCTAAGAAGGCATGTGTCTTATCAGTTCCTATTTTGATTAGGACTCTAGAGGTAGAGGGAGAGATTCATGGATTCTCATTAATGAGATGGCTCTCATCTTTTTGTATAAATAGGAGATCTCTCTCCTTCATTTGTTAGTCCTCTTTAGCTTAGAGTTTGGAGTTCTTAAGTTTTTTTAGCTTGTGAATTTGTAGTTCTTCCTTGATGGCTTTTGAAAGCTTTGGAAAGCTTTGTTGTACTTTGTAATTTTGAAGAATTTGAATAAAGCTTTGATGTTCTCAACATGGAAGGAGATGTGAAGTAGATGTCATGGAGCACATTAGAATGTAAGGTAGAGTAGATTTCATTTTGTAATTTTGCTTTGATTTCATTATGTCATTTGATTGCTTTCAAGTTGGTAGATTAGATTTTTCATTCATGCAATTTTAATTCATGCAAGTGTGTTCAACCGGTTGATTGTAGGTTAATAATGCACATAGCTTTTTAATGACTAATGACATGACGGAATCATCTTGTCCTTCTGCTGATTTATTTTTTTTGAGTTCTAATTCCAACATTGTTATTTCTTTCAGTTTTGTTTTGCTCATTTACTTTCATGCAATTTAGATATCATATTACTCAACTTGTTCATGATTGCTTCCCATAAGGTAGATTGAGCTGAAGGGTAAAGGATCAGAAGAGTTGAAGTAGTGTGATTAGTTTCCTTTATGCAATTTAGATATCATATTGCTTAACTTGTTCATGATTGCTTCCCATAAGGTAGATTGAGCTAAAGGGTAAAGGATCAGAAGAGTTGAAGTAGTGTGATTAGTTTCCTTTATGCAATTTAGATATCATATTGCTTAACTTGTTCATGATTGCTTCCCATAAGGTAGATTGAGCTGAAGGGTAAAGGATCAGAAGAGTCGAAGTAGTGTGATTAGTTTCCTTTATGCAACTTAGATATCATATTGCTTAACTTGTTCATGATTGCTTCCCATAAGGTAGATTGAGCTGAAGGGTAAAGGATCAGAAGAGTTGAAGTAGTGTGATTAGTTTCCTTTATGCAATTTAGATATCATATTTCTTAACTTGTTCATGATTGCTTCCCATAAGGTAGATTGAGCTGAAGGGTAAAGGATCAGAAGAGTTGAAGTAGTGTGAATTAGTTGCTTTGCTTTCAGTCTTTGAGTTGCTTTAAGTTCAGTTTTTACTTTTTTTTCAGTTTTCTTTTTATACAGCAGCAAGGATACTGGGTTTCATAGTCACTAGCTCATTGATTGGTTATTGCATTCTATTTTGATTGAAGTAGCTGCATATTTACACTTTTGTTTAAGTACTAATTCCATCAATAACATGTTTTAAGATCTTTTGAAGTGCTAAGTTTTGGAAGTTACCATTAGGGACATAGGCCTTGTCTTGAAATCTCTATCCATACTTGTCCTTTAAAATTATTCTTAAGACCTTAGAATAGGATTTCCATTTGCATTAGACACTTTAGGAAACCAACAAAAACAAAACCCCAAAACAAAATAAAATCTATAAAACAACGAAGTAAGAAAAAGGTTAACTAAGCACATATGGTGCACCACACTTCATCAGTTTACGATACCCGGATTGATAATTTATGTAGAGAAATTTAAGACGTTAAATTGACTAGACAGTTGTGTCTCTTCATTTTGCTGAATAATAGAAAGGAAGGACTGGCTGTTCGGGGTGGACGTAGCCCAAACTGGGTGAACCACGTATATCTGTGTCTCTCTTGTTTTGTGCATTTTCTGTGTTTATATTTCTGCAACATTTTATGTGTTCCATTGCTCTGTAATATATAATTTTCTAACAACTGGTATCAGAGCCAAGTTCTATTTGGCTGATAAACTCGCAGGAAAGAAGGGTTCCTGGTTCGAGTGGGAGCAATGGCGGAAGATGGTAAGTTTAGGGTCGAGAAATTTAACGGCCAAAACTTCTCGCTGTGGAAGATGCAGATGGAAGATTATCTGTATCAGAAAGATCTATACCTACCATTGGGCGGAAAAACAAAGATGCCGATAGGTATGAAAGACGAAGAATGGAACCTTCTCGATAGAAAGGCACTCGGAACAATACGGTTGTGCCTTGCTGCGTCAGTCGCCTTCAACATTTCGAAGGAAACCACGACAGAGGGTTTGATGAAGACGTTGTCGAAACTATATGAAAAACCCTCGGCCTCAAACAAGGTATTTCTTATGAAACGGTTATTTAATATGAATATGTCGGAAGGTGGATCTGTTGCAAACCATTTAAATGATTTTAATACAGTTACAAGTCAGCTAAGTTCTGTAGGGGTAAACTTTGATGATGAAGTTAGAGCTCTGTTATTCTTGTGCTCATTACCAGAAAGTTGGAATGGTTTGGTAATGGCCATTAGTAACTCCGTTTCTAGATCTAGTACTTTAAAGTTTGATGATGTTGTCGGTGCTATCCTTAGCGAGGAAATGCGACGGAAAAGCTCCGGTGAGACATCGGGAAATGCTTTGAGTGCAGAGTCTAGAGGAAGAAAAATGGAAAGAGGAAAGAGCTCAGGATATCGCAGTAAATCAAGGAAAGGCAGATCCAAGTCCAGATCGGGGATAGTGTGCTGGAAATGTGGAAAGAAAGGACACCTAAAGAAAGACTGTAGATCTCGGAAGGGAAAAGAAGGAGATGCACAACAAGAAAACAATCATGAAGCAAATGTGACAGGTGAGGTGTTACAAGATGCTTTGATTCTTTCTTTCGAAAATATTACTGATTCCTGGGTGGTAGATTCAGGGCTTCATTCCATGCCACATCTGATAAGAAATACTTTCATGACTATGTTCAAGGAGATTTTGGACAAGTTCGTCTGGGTGATGATAAACCCTGTAAAATCGTTGGAATGGGTAAGGTTCTTGTAAAACAGCAGAATGGAAACCAATGGCTATTAAAGGAGGTAAGGCATGTTCCAGATCTAAAGAAAAATCTGATTTCAATAGGGCAGTTAGGCGGTGAAGGTTTTGTGACAACTTTCATAGATAAAGCTTGGAAGGTCACCAAAGGAGCCCTGGTAATAGCAAAAGGCGAAAAGGTTGGTACATTGTATTTATGCAATGGTATTTCTAACTCTGTTAATGCTTTAACTTCCAAAGGAGCAGATGCAGCATTATGGCATCATAGGCTCGGACACATGAGTGAAAAGGGGGATGAAGATTCTTCACTCAAGGAATTTGTTGACGGGTTTGAAGAATGTTGATTTGGATTTCTGTGAGAATTGCATTTATGGAAAACAGAAGAGAGTCAGATTTCTCAGGGTTGGGAAAGAAAAGAAGAATGAAAAATTAGAGCTTGTGCATACAGATGTATGGGGACCTGCTCAGGTATCATCTCTCGATGGCTCTCGTTATTATGTTACTTTTATTGATGATGCAACTAGAAAAACTTGGATTTATTGTATTAAGAATAAATCTGATGTATTTGATACTTTCAAGAAATGGAAAGCTTTGGTTGAGATTGAGACAGGAAAGAAATTGAAGTGTCTTAGATCAGACAATGGAGGTGAATATTGTAGCAAAGAGTTTGATAGGTACTGTTCAGAGCATGGAATTCGTAGAGAGAAGACAGTTCCAAGAACACCACAAGAAAATGGTGTGTCAGAAAGGATGAATAGAACAATCATGGAGTGTGCAAGGTGCATGAGATTGCATGCAGGATTGCCTTTACAGTTTTGGGCAGATGTTGTAGATACTGTTGTTTATCTAATAAATAGAGGACCTTCAAGTTCCTTTGATGGTGGTGTTCCGGAGGAAGCATGGACAGGTAAAAAGGTAAACTACTCTTTTTTAAAGCCTTTTGGTTGTGAGGCCTTTGTCCATATTGATAAAGAAAATAGAACAAAGCTTGAGGCAAAGTCAAAGAAATGTACCTTTATTGGATATGGTGTTAATGATTTTGGTTATCGCTTATATGATTATGAAAATCACAAAATCATTAGGAGCAGAGATGTAATATTCAATGAAAAGGTCTTGTATAAGAATCAGTTGCAGGAAAAGAAGCAAGAAAAAGAAAACAAGGAATACACAGTTCTTGACGAAATCACTGAAAAAGTAAAGGTGCCTGAAAATAATAATAATCAACAACCACAACAACAGCAACCACCACAACAGCAACAGGCACCCCAAACACCTGAAAGTGGTGTTAGAAGATCTACCAAGATAAGTAGACCCCCTGAACGTTACTCTCCTTCATTATATTATTTATTGTTGACTGATTCTGGTGAACCCGAATGTTATGAAGAAGCAGTGCAGGTAGAAACCAGGAAGAAGTGGGAGCAAGCCATGAAAGAAGAGATGGACTCCTTAGCACATAACCAGGCTTGGGACTTAGTTGCCTGCAGGTAAAACAGCATTGCAGAATAAATGGGTTTACAGGTTGAAGGAAGAAGATGGAGGAAAACAGAGGTATAAAGCTAGACTTGTGGTGAAGGGGTTTGCACAGAAGAAAGGTATTGATTTTGATGAAATATTTTCTCCTGTTGTTAAAATGACTTCAATCAGAACTATTTTAAGTCTTGTAGCAGCTGAAGATTTGCATCTTGAGCAGTTAGATGTAAAGACAGCCTTTCTCCATGGGGATTTGGAGGAAGAGATATATATGCAGCAGCCACAAGGATATGAGGTGAAAGGGAAGGAGAAACTAGTGTGCAGGTTGAAGAAGAGCTTGTATGGCTTAAAACAGGCTCCAAGGCAGTGGTATCTAAAATTTGACAAGTTTATGTCTGAACAAGGTTATACTAGATGTCACTCTGATCATTGTGTTTATTTGAAAAAGCAAAATGATGGCAGCTATATTATATTGTTATTGTATGTAGATGACATGCTTGTTGCAGGATCTAACATGCAGGAAATAAATGTGCTCAAAAGGAAATTGGCAAATTCATTTGCAATGAAGGATTTGGGAGTTGCAAAACAAATCCTTGGTATGAGAATAACTAGAGACAGGAAAAATCGTAAATTAACATTGTCTCAGAATGAGTACATACAAAAGGTGTTGAAAAGATTTAACATGCACAATGCAAAACCAGTTAGTACATCTTTTGCTAGCCATTTCAAACTTAGCAAGGAAATGTGCCCAAAGACCCAAGAAGACATGGATTATATGTCTAAAGTTCCATATGCATCAGCAGTTGGAAGCTTAATGTATGCAATGGTCTGCACAAGGCCCGATATTGCACATGCAGTGGGAGTTGTAAGCAGGAACATGAACAATCCAGGAAATGAACATTGGATGGCAGTGAAATGGATTCTCAGATATTTGAAAGGTACCACAAATCAAGCATTATGCTTTGGTGGTTCAAACATCTCCCTACAAGGATATGTTGATGCAGATATGGCAGGTGATAGAGATAACAGGAGGAGCACTAAAGGATATGTATTTACTGTTGGAGGAACAGTTGTCAGTTGGGTTTCAAAAACCCAAAGCGTTGTTGCACTTTCAACAACAAAAGCAGAGTATGTTGCTGCTACAGAGGCTAGTAAAGAAATGATTTGGTTACAAAGGTTTATGGGTGAGTTGGGTAAGAAGCATGATATGGGCACGTTATACAGTGATAGCCAAAGTTCCATTCATCTTGCAAAGAACTCAGCATTTCATTCCAGGACTAAACACATACAGCTCAAGTATCATTTCATACGATCAGTGTTGGAGGGTGGAGAGTTGAAGCTGGAAAAGATACGCACTAGCCAGAATCCTGCAGATATGCTAACAAAAGTTGTAACCAGGGAGAAACTGAGAACATGCTCAGTTTCAATCGGTCTTCAAGGATGACGATGAAGATGAGAAACAGCCAAGTCCAAAGAGGAGTCATTGTCCATCAAATGAAGCAGCGGTGGAGTTGCTACAATCATTCTCCAAGTGGGAGATTGTTGTGTGTGGAGCATGATTGTTCAGAGGTCTCTGTTTCAGCCGGATGTACCCCAGGAAGTTTTGTACACCCCTCCACGCGCGGGGGTCCGGGGGCCAGCGGGGGCTCGGGGCAGCGCCCTCGAAGCCAAAAATAAATGTAAAATTGCCTTGTAAAAGTATAGTAATTTCTAGTCAATCTGGGTCGTTCATTAGGCGGATGATCTGACGATAGAACTTATGTTTAGTTTAGGGTTTTTTGCCCTAGAAGGCAACCCCTCTTTTTGTATGAGGGCATTGTATTTGAGGCTGTGTGATAGATGTGTATTCTGTGAGCGAGAAACAGAGAGGTGAGACTGTGAGAGAAAACAAAGGATATTACAGCGGATTTGTTGTAGGTTGTGTCTCTTCATTTTGCTGGATAATAGAAAGGAAGGACTGGCTGTTCGGGGTGGACGTAGCCCAAACTGGGTGAACCACGTATATCTGTGTCTCTCTTGTTTTGTGCATTTTCTGTGTTTATCTTTCTGCAACATTTTATGTGTTCCATTGCTCCGTAATATATAATTTTCTAACATATAACCCTTGAACTAACACTTCATATTCAGCAGTATTGTTTGTGCAATTGAACTCGAGTCTACAAGTTAGCATGGTTTTCTCTCATTTTTGACTAACTAATATACAACCTGCTCCTACTCCATCATTAGACTTAGAACCATCAAAAAATAATTTCCAAAACAAAGATTTATTTACAGGTCTATATACAAAATTAATGCATCTAGAAGTATCCGTTTGAGAGAAATTTTCTATCTGAGATAAAATGGAATTTTCTAAAAAAGGTGAAGTATGAGCATTGAAATTCCCTAAGAACGAATCAATAGAATAGTTTCCAATTATATTGTTGTTGTATGCTATAGGTTCGTTTTCCCCTTCTAACTCTGTTACTATATACTTTTGGTGTCTTTCTTGCTCAACCTTTATCTGATTTGGTTTACTATTATGAGGGAGCCACATATGAGACCAGTCGGTCGCAAAGTAACCGTGAAGCTTCTCTCACCAATCCCTGCTAAGAATTAGTCCATAAAATTCAGGAATATCTACAACAAGTATATCAATGACTTGACATACCTTTGGATTTGATGAAAGCCTTATGGTCACTTGATTAAGCTCACCGATAACATCGACTTGAGACTGATCTAGTTGTACTATGTGTATTGTAGATTTCTGAGGTTGGACATCTAACTTTGCGCAAACTGTGTTAGGTAAAATATTAGATGAAGCATCAGAATCTACCAGACAGTTATGCAAATTTTTATTGAAAACTTCAAAGGTAAGGAGAAATGGCGGAGTATGGGATTTTGACCTTCCTCCAATCAAAGAAATGTCATTTGGATCGAATTTATTTGACATACTAGTCAGAGCTTTCCCATTTCATGAGTAGCTTGCAAAATTACAACGACAGGTAGAGGTGCAATAGTTACTGCATGCAACTCTTTCAAGAGAAATTTCTGTTGATGCTTTAATTTGCTTAGCTCATGAAAATTAATATTAGCCCTAGTCTACTTCATGTCTTCAACAATGTTATACTCGATTTCATCAGAGATGATAAATGTTTTAGATGGATTTGTTGAATCAGATTAGATTGGGTTTGTCTGAGTAACCTTTGGTGAGGATTTCTTACCTGCAATTTTATCCTTAGGAGCTGGGCTTGGGTTTTTCTCTTTAGAACTGGTTTGTGGAGGATGAAGTTGATTTCTAATTCTTGTAGCAATAGGCAATACATCTTGATCTTATTCATCTGGAAGAATGAAGTCCCACATTCCTTGTAGTTCCACGACTTCATCATCACCAGTTTGTTCCTAATTTGAAACCTCCTCTTCTTCCCCTTCCAATTTTGTGTTTGTTATAGAATTTGGAGGTTTCAGATTGGTTGAAGGATTCCTCCTGAACGGTTTAAAAGGTTTCTTGGAAGAGGTTTCTGCTACTTGTTTCTTAATATCAACCATTTCGTTGGACATGGTTTTTATAACTTTCTATAACCCTTCCAAGTCGAATGGGTCCTTTGATTGTTTTTTCTTAGGATCATCTCTAAAACAGACCTTTTTAGACTTTATTTCATCTACAACATTTTTCTTTTCTACAGATAGGATACGTTTCTCTACAGCTATCGCCTCTTTCATATTTTCAGCCAATGTTGGCTTGGCAACTCTATCTACAAAGATGGATGAATTTGAAGGCAAAGTGGAAATATACCATTAATTTTGGACTTTGTTGCTAGGCTTTGACACTGCTGGTATTTTGTTTAATAATTTATTCAAGCGAGAATTGAAATCCTTAATTGGTTCTCTTGGTTCAGCTTTCAAATTGGAGAGGTCATTGACTAAAGTTGTTGTAGATTGTTCATCTCCAAATTTAGTTAAAAACTGATCTTGAAATGTATCCGAGTTATTAATGGAGCCTGATGGTAGTGAAAAATACCATGATCCTACTGCTCCTTTTATAGTATTAGGGAATAATCATACAACTGCTTCCTCTTCTGTTACTCCATTTAAATTAATGGACAACATGAAATTATTTATGTGCTCTTCAGCTGATAGGCCATTTTCAGGGTTGAACTTGGGGAGCCATTTTTTAGGATGAGCTGGTAATTGCGATAAGGGTGCAGGCATTCTCACAGCTCCTGGATTGGCCCATGGCCTTGGTGGAGGATTTCTTTCCATCGTTGGGGTATGAGTAGGAGGAGGTGTTGCAGTAATTGAAGGTGGTTGGGTAGAGGAGGATGTCGCTCCTGTACTGATGTGAACCATGATCTGAAGTTGTGGGATGGATGAATGAACTTGTGATGATATGGATGGGATGGTAGATGAAGATGATGATAAAACCTCACTCTAAGATTCTACTAGTTTTTTCCTAGCTTTCTTACGACTTGGTAAATGAAACTCAACCGGTGGGATTCCTAGCTTTTCTCTTTGTGCTCTAGTCAGTCATTGAGTCGGGGTCAGATGAGAAGTGACACTACCTTGGGAAAACTCAGATTCCTCTTGAGATAAAGAAATTCCCTATAAATTATGAATTAAAGTTTGTAACTCAGGGGGATCTGAAGAGGAATGATCTGGCTTGTTTGGGATTTCAGTAATGTGCTCTGTATTTTTCTTTTCAACTTCTGGTTTAGTGATGGAAGATTCAAAATGCGAGCGAGAAGTTGAGGGTGATGGTGAGGGAGTTTTACTCTTAGAATGGCGTGAAGATGTAGATTTACTTGTCATTCACAGTCAGGCCCTCCTTCTAGAACCAAATATGTTGAAGGCTCGAAAAATCGGGTCTACAACAAGGGGGATAACCACCCGGTCCGGACCTTAAAGCAACTCCTTTTCTATTTGGAATAGTGGCTTTGACTGGGGATGATGGGACCAGTTTCCCAATCTGTTTATGATGTGTGTACTAACGGGATGATGTTTTTCTTTTTTTGAGTTTATGGGGTGAATGCTTATTCTAAATCTAATCTATCTTTTAACGATCATATGCAATCTATTCTAATGAAAGAAAACATCTAACTTTTAAATATCCCAGGAGTAACATTTCACTTATGCGATCTAAAATAATTTCTAACAAAAAGATAATGAAGTTTGAAATCTTCTTAAAAATTGAATCATAATCAAGTCATAAATCTATGACTTGATTTGTAATAATATCACTTATTTCACAATGGGAATTCCATTGCGAGATATTCTGAAAGAGTAATTCTTCCTGTTGCAAGAGCTGGGAATTAAGAGCGAGTGATTCTGTGATAAACTCCCCAATCTTAGGATCATTATTATGCAGTTCTATCATAGCTTGTAACTGTAATTCTTTATTGGCCAAACTACTTTCATGATCCAATTGCATTTGCTGGAAGTCCTGCTGGAGTTTTGCCAACTGTATCTCTGCTTCTTGACTGATGCTGACTTGATGTAGTTGTTGTTCTAAAGACAAAATCCTATCCTCTTTCTCTTTTAGTAGCATTTGAACTTCTGTTGCTTTATCAATTGTTTCCGAAGCATACGCTCCTGCGATCTGAGAGAGCCTAGTTAGATTTTCCGATGGGTCTGTAGTTGGGTCCTTCCAAAGAACATCTAGAGGTTCATCCTCTGGAGCGAGCACAACATCCATTTTTCTTTTATTCCTTTGCCTTCTGATGACAACCTTATGTTTAGGGCTATAAAATATTTCTAGAGGAGTAATCTCCTCTATCTTTAGTACAATTTCAGATGACAGAGCAATAAGAATATGCTGTGTTTCCGGAGTATTGATAGTCCCTTCTACCACCTTTTTTGTGGCTGTCTCTCTTGGGTTTGTCAATGGCTCTGCACTCTGTTCCTTAGTGTTGATTAACTTATTAAAATTCTCCCATTCCCATTCTATATCCACTACAAGTGGCTTTGTTGGAATTGTAAGGGGAGTACGAATTTCAGCTTGTTTCGGGGACAAAACCTACTGGTCAGGCTTTTCTGTAGATTGAGTTATGTCTTTAATTGACCCCTCACTTCTACTGTGTTCACTCTTGGACTGATCACCAGACTTTTCAGCTGATTCTTTTTTGGAATTTGATTTATATTTCACCTCTTTTGAACTACCACTTATGCTAATACTGGGAGTAGGCTCCCTTATTGGTTCATTGAGCAATTAGTCCACCGGGACCTTTGTTAACCTCTGCCTTCTATAATTTTCAAACTTTTGGAGTTTTTCTTCGTCAAACTAAACTCGTTCCATATGTAGAACCTCTCCGAAAGTGTTCTTCTACAGAAAGACATCGTTAAAGGGATCTTCTTCACTGGCAAACACTTTTATTTTAACCATTGTAGTAAAATTACTTACAACACCAAAGGGATCATACTGCCTCCCTGGGAGCTTTGGTAGTTGTAAACATAACATATTATCAACCTCTTTAAAAGCATGACCTAAGTCAAATAATGCAAAAGCTCTGCACACTATAGGAAATTGAGGCCAAATGGCCTTCTTAGAATCTTTCAGTACTTTACTCATTCCCCAAACACCACAAGTATGGTAGGTTTTTTCCCTGGCCATTAGTTTGTCGGGTACATAAAAAGGAAGCAAATGGGGTGAAGCAATGCTGTCAAACACCCTGATGTATGTGAAAAACTGCTCTCCAAACTACCTTCCCATAGGGAGAATGTCAACTTCAACTTCTGGGGAAAATCTTGGGGCATCTTTATTGTAGAGCATTTTATGAATAGGGAGCATAACTCCATGACAAATCTTGTAGAAATGTGGGATGAAATTGGATTCCCGCATTACGTTGTGATAAACCTGAATGGGAAGATGATTTTTGTATCGTCCACTTCCACCCCATAATAGGAAAATCGGAGACAAAACAAATGGAGTCCATGACGTAGGCACTCAAAAAGAATGGAGGGTAAACCCTTGAAGTAAAACTTCTTTTAGTTCGATATCCTAAAATTACAGAGGCTAAATTATCTGATAAAATTTGGGCCCAATCCATTATGGTGGCAATGGTAGCTGTATCCAATAGAGGTAACCACTCTGATGAAAACTTGTTGATGTTTGGTCTCCCAAACACTCTACATACCATTTTTATCCTTCTTCAATCTTTCCTCGTTGTTTGACCAGCACTTTGTGCATTCTACCAAGTCTTCATTCTCCTTGGCAAACTTTTCTATAAAATGCTTGTTGTAGCTAGCCTGGGGTTATAGCAAGTGGTACATACATCTCAAATTATTTGGGGAAAACGACCCCATGACTTGCTGACTGACCGTCTTGAACTCTCTATCAGATATATCTGCATGATCTATAATCCATTTTACCATATCCGTGTAGGGGAGTATCTTTGGCCTCACAGCAATACGGTGTAGAAATGAGCGTGCAAGCTCAGTTAGGGATGCTTCAAAAGAGCCGCGTCCATCTGTTGTAACTGTAACCTTCATAATTCTCGGGTTTTACTCTTCTAACAATTGGTACATGGCTTCCCAGGTAGATATCCCTGCGTCCCTAGTACAAGTGGTGTCTGTGAATAATGGAGTCATTTGTGTTTTCTCAGATGCGGGTGCCTTGCCCTTCTTCCCCATTTCATTGTGTATTACATTTTGCGTACTCTTCCTGAAAATTGCAAGCAGAGAGCAAGGATATGATCAAGATGCTAGTGAATATAGGAAACATCAATAGAAAGACAAAAATAAGGTGACGGGAAAGCTTTAATTCTTAAATCATATCAAAGATATCACCTTGTGTCAAATGGTCCTTTACCCTGATCTGAATCATTTTTAATAAACGACCACTAATGGATAGTTAAGTTAAAATTTAATGTTCATAACTTCGCATTGAATGACAGAAAGTACTGTCATAGAACTCTGAGCCCTTAGATCTGCGATAAAAGTGATTTTGCGATTTTCTTCGCAATATTGCAAAACCTATTATCGTTAAAACCATTGTTTTGTCGGGCTGCTGCGATATGCGATTTCTGAGAGGCTATTGCATTTCACGATATTTGGGTGTGTTACATTAAGTAGCACCGCGGAATTTGGAATTTGTGATGTGATGAGGTTGTAAGACTTTGTGATGTCACATTCTCGCAGATCGCATTTTCAAGGAGTTACTTTTATAAGAGATGCCCGTTGTGACCTTTTGCAATGCGATAATATCGTTTAAAAGTGGGTTTTTAAAAGCTTCTCTTAATCTTCGAGACTTTTCTGTTATAAAGTTTTTTTAGGTTTTGTGGTCATGTAGCGCTTTTTATAAGGAAACTCATAGCTTGTGATGTTTTATGTGCTTGGAGTATGAAAAGGTAAATTTACATGTTTTAGTAAGTTCCACTTTGATATCTTGTTTTATTCTAAAAATAAAAGGCAACATTAAATGCTAAGATTTGATTTTTTGGAAGGGTCCCCATTTATTAATGTTATTGCTAACACTAATAAAAGGGGGGTTGTTGATGGTCACAACACACTCGAACACACATTCGAACTCAAAATTGAGTTGTTTATATTAATAAAAATAAACAATGATTACAGAATGAGATCTCTGTCTCTCTGGCCTAATGTTCTAATATCTGTGTCCTCTGTTTACACTCTGCCCATAGGCTTAAAACCACACTCTAGCTATCTATCTAGCCTGTCTAATTTCTTACTTTCTAACCTCTATCTTTGCCTTTTAGGCTTACGTTTATACAAAGGGATTATAAAACCAATTCCTGGTTTAGATCCATAGATTCCTCAACAAAATCCTAAAATCTCTTCCACATCCCTAAGGATCCACTCTAATCCATAAAATCATGAACTAACTCCTAATATGAGTTTTACAATTAATTCTCAAATCCTCTCATCTCTCAATTATCCTAAATCCCTCATGTTCTCGTACATTCGAGAACATTTAAAAATATACTCACAATATTCAATTAAATCCTATTCTCATTAAAATCAATCAAAACCCTTAATAATTACATTAATTCAAAACATAGGAACCCAACTTCCTTAAAACACAAGACCCCCTATGTCTACTAAAATATAATGATTTTCTTTGAGCCGAATGCCCCTGCATCAGACTCCTAAAGTAGAAAATTTTCATGATCTCCTGATCATGTGTCTTCATATGTTTTTAGAAAACCTCCAGGGTCCCAAACTTTAGTTTGTAACTATGTGAAAGCTCTGCACCTTTGTTGTTGTTGTATGTTTGTTATATTCTATTTCATCTTCCTCTCCTTGTCAGTCAGGTTCAAATTCTGATTGATCATGCTTCCTGCTGCTATCATTTTCCTCCATATGGACTGCTTCATCACTAACTGCCACATTTCTTGAATATCTGTGTCTAGCATATTCTTGGTCTAGTCCATACATTGCCACTTACTGCTATTTCTTTCTCTCTGCTTCATGTTGTTGTTGTTATCCACTATCTCTTCAATCTGTTGTTGGTTACTTTTAGTTTGTAGATGTTGGTTCTTTACTTGTTCTTCTACTCTTTCTCTTGGTACCATTGTAGACATTTCTCTTGCTCTTGCTCCAACTTTTGCTTTGACTCCTACGCTTACTGCCTCCCTTTCATCCTTACCCTCTTTCATGATTATTTATGTCTGCACTGAATAATGACTTTCCAACATTCTCTCCAGCAATTGAGCATCTCTATTCCATGGATTCAATTCTTCCATAGAATCTTCTTCCATTTTTATTTGGCTTCTCATCTGTGACAAATTTCCTCCAGCATCTGCAACTAAACCTGCACTCACAAAACAATTGTTAAAATAAAAAAATATGGCTTTTGCGCCTTTTCCTCCTTTGGCAACAATTCAGTTTGCTGCTCTGTTTTCTCCTCCTCTATCAGCACATCAGTATGCTAATTTGAATTCTCAAAAGAATTCATGAGACTGTCAACTAGTCTCTCTTCCACACCATCTATTCTAATGATGTCTTTTTGTCCCTGTCCACTGTAGTGAACTTCTTAATTCCCATTCAATTCTGATTTTACAACCTGAACACTTACTTTTTGGTCTTCTAGCCTTTTTCCCAAAAGACTTAACTCATGCCACAAATTTTCCATCTCGCTTGGAATTTCTCTCAAAAGTTCTGTACAATTGTCACTATCTTATTCTTTGTCACAAGCACAACTTATTGACACTATTTATTCATTCTTTATTAGAATAAAATTCTGATCCTCTATCTCCTTGATAGTTCTAGATATTTTTCCATCACTCTCCCTTTGATCATTTAACAAAATAAATTCCTCGTTATCCTCTTCAATAGAAAATTTCTTATCATAGGACATAACTGTCTCATCTCTACTGAAGATATTTCCTCCATTAAGCATGAAATTTATGAACTCTTTCTGTTGTAATAACTCAACTTGATCTTCCTTTGAAAGGTAGTCATCATCATACTTTACCTGGCAATTTTCAACTTCATTCAAGACAATTCCATAAAATGGTTTGTCTTCTGCAATACCTGCATTCACACACACCTTGTCAATTGTAAAACCACAAGACCTCATGACTTCATCTGATGATTCAATCACCAATTCCTCCTGTTGTTCCAAGTCCTTTACATGACTTAGAAATATTTCGATGGTCTTCTCCTCAATCTCATCAAGTCCTTTACTTGGTTGCTTAATATCCTTCTCTACTTCCTCTTTTAAAACAGAATTTAGATTCTGCCTGTCTTCTTCCCTCTTTATGTCAACATCAGCAATTTGTCGTCCTTCACATATTTCTCCTACAAATATAAACAAATTGTCAGATTTAAAATCTTGTGATCCTTTGATCTCACTTGAAGTTTCAGTCTTCAAGTCTTCATCTTCATTCAGAACTTCACCCTGCTCTTGTTTACAAACGAACACTTCCATTTCCAGCTCAACTTCTATGATTTTTCCCATTAGCCACCTTACTTGCCTTTGTTGTAGCCTTCTCTGCAACTTATGCCACTTCAATGGCTTCTTCTTTAATACCCAACCTTATCTCTGGCTTTCCTCTAGTATCTTCATCAATACATCGAGTTGTTCTTTCAAGTTTGCAATTTCCTCGTCAATTTCCTCTTGACTCATCCTCTTGCCATTTTCCTTGGCATTCTCTTTCTTCATCTTTCTTCTGGTATGGTCTTCCTCAGAACCTCTGTTATGACTATCGGTAGCCATCTTCTTCTCCTCTTTTTATGAGTTCCTCACTCATTCACTATGAGCTGCATTAAAGCCTTTGCAATAGCAAGTCTTCCCTGCTGCCACTTACCTCACCAAGCTCTCCTCTGTACTTGGTCTTTTCGCAAGCAATTGGTTCTCTATTCTCTAGAACCTCTTTTGAGCACTCCTCTCTGCTCCTTCTAGGCTTTAATTCATCTGCACTTCTCAAGAACGCAACTGTCCTCTTGTATTTCAATCACCATAAAATACTTGGTTTTGACCACTTCTTCTTTCACTTAGAAAGTCTTACCAGCTTCCTTCATTACCTTGGAAATTCTACCCACATCCTTTGTGGAATTGCCTTTGTGATCTACAACAATACCTCTGCAGTAACAAGTCTCCTCCTTGCTACATTTGCCTCACTAAGCTTCTCTTCTCTGAGCTCAGTCTTTCAACATCTCTCTGGTTCTTTCCTCAAACCTCTTGCTGACTAACAATTCTACCCAACACTTCTTTTGCTGGAATTGTTATCTCTAAGACAACTATACCCACAATCGCAACTGTGGAGATACCTCAACAACCTCTACCCAACCACAGTGGGAAGTTTCTCTCAGTTTCTCTCTAACACTCCTTGCTCTTAGGCCATTGCTGTAAATTTCTCACCTCCTTATGCTGCTACCTGTGTATCAACATAAAAACAACACATTCTCCAATATTCAAATCAGAACAAAACATATCACCTCACCTTCAAGATCTTTTCATGATCTTGTTCCACCATTTCCTACCCTTTAAAAGGGTTGTCCTCTGTTCCTTGCATCTGCAAGTTCCAATATTCTATTATACCTTACCTCTGTGTACCTACTGTTTGTCAGATTAAAATATCATCATCCTTGCCTGCATAAACGCTTTGACACATAACTTTGTTTTAATTCTTCCACATAGAATTTCTTTGTTCTGTTTAACACCAATTGTTTCAATTACAATTATGCTTTGATACCAAATGACACAGGGTTACCCCTACTTTCACCCACAATATGCATGTCTTATGGATATAGCTGATCTGTCCTAGGAATTTTAACTCACTAAGGAGTCAAATCTTCAATTCTTAAGGTTTAAGGCCCCTTCCTTAAACTTTGCGGAATGATCTATAGACTAACAAAGTTGACCATTAATTCACCCTTTCCTTTATATCGAAACTCATTCTCCATCTATCGGGACTTAATCACCCCTCTAAGCCTTCGTTAACCTTTTGTTAACCCAAATACATATATATATCCACACATTAAACTAAATCCCACTCATTCCTTTGGACTTACATAAGAAATCCTTCATATCGCACGATATTCTATTATAATGTTTATATAATAGAAATCACCATAAACATGCATAAACCATACCTTTTCACCTTTTTACAGCCCTTGCACATTTTCCGATGCATGCCTTTATCGCAATCGGGTATCGGCTCTCCCCGGTCACACTACACATGAACCTTCCACTTCTGATATGCGATTACACTGTCGGATTTCAAATACTACAAACTGTGCCATAAAATTCTATCGGGTCTGCCATCTCAATGCCTTTGTTGCGACCCTTCTCCATCGTCGATCTTATCCTCGATCCAACGGCTCTACTCCTTCTTGATCAACAGACTTGCCTAACGCTTTACAACCGTTGATCAAGATCCACTTGATCCGACGCTTTACAACGATTTCGGGTGAACAAGTTACGCAAGGGCTAATGCCTTTTCGGATCCGATGGGCATTATCAACTCCCAACTTATAAAATTTCGGGTCTTCCCCTTACAGTTAATGCTCGATCAACTTATGGCCCGATATCTGTTGGATGACGAGGTCTTTAGATCCTACAGTCCAGATCGATACTCGTCTTCTCTCTCCACCAGTACTTAGATTGAATCTTTGTCGTTGTTCTTCTTCCTGATCTGACGATCCACGCTTGATATCACTTCATCGCAATCGGGGATTGCTTAAGGCCCTCATTCACTGCTCCTGTTGCTTTCCTCTGATGCGATATATCGGAGCGATCGCACTTCGCAACACTTCAAGGCTAGTTCATTTCTCTTGCGATCTAATCTTGTCCGTTGATCCTAAATATCCAACGGATCTTGTACGCCGATATTTTATTCTTTCGCCCTTCTCTTCACTTAGGTTTTTGTTAGAGCGCACCCAACCCTGTACATGTCCTTCAAGGCAGATATGGCAGAACCTACATAATCAAACTAAGCTCATAGGGAAAAACTACCAGACAAGAACATAAACAATGGCTTCAGTGATCCGAATGGCCACCAGAGCAGCGGCTTCGACAACATTACGCCTTTCAAACTTGTGAACTTACAATGGCTCCAACCAATTGAAACTCTCAATTCGAAAATCTTTGTAAACGGTATGTACTTTTCCCATTTTCGTGCTTCAAATTTTTGCTTATCGAGAGTACACCAAGATCCTTGTTTGAATCTAGACAATATGTGGCACCTCCAATCACAATCGATAGCTAAGAAACATCTTTAACAATATCTACTGGTATATTGCTTTGACTTTTTGAAGCATCCCTAACATTAAGAAGCTCTGTCTTGCACAATTTTAATCGTTGCTCAGTATTCAGGGGTCTCAGCAATAATGTTGATACAACGTCATTGACCATCTGAATTGATTTCCCATCATAGTTATCCTGTCCTACAATAATTCCCTCACATATATGAGTTTGTTTGTCATCCATGAACTCTTCCACCTCCAGGAAGCTCATACTACAAAGTTCCACATCCATCTCTCTATCATCGTGCCTTCCCCCAATTACTGCTCAAAATGAAATAGATTTGGAGGCACTATGAACAAAAGAAGCTGAAAGAATTCTGATTCTTCTTCCCGAATGCCACTTTGCCCTATGAAGCAACTTGTTCCATGATAAAATATCAACAAAGATTTCAAATATCACAGACAATACAAAACAAACAATTCAAAGATCTGTCAGATGTTGCAGAAGGCATGGAAGGAAGGCAGTTTGGGCATTTGATTATTCCACATATCCGCATCTTATACTTTCTATTTTGCAGTCAAAGGAATTGAAAAGGAAATATGAATAATAAGGAAAATTGTGCATGGAAACTGATCGAATTCATGACCTAGTGAGAAGTAGTGTTGAGCATTGAAGAGATAGTGTTGAAGGTAATCGAACTCGATTTGTGAATAAATGGCGGTCGTGTTGTGTACCGCAGTGAGCCATCGAGTAGAAGCGTGGAGGAAGTAAAGAAATTTAAATAAAACAAAAAAAAACCCGCATTGAGCCACTTCTCCAAAGAATATCTTTAAAGGTGTGTCTTTATGCATTATTTAGTGTGTTTTGTCCTTTCAAAAAAAAAGCGTTTTGTTCACTTTTTCAAGTGACTAGAATTCACTTTATTAAAGGGATGAATGTAAAAACGTTTTAAAAATGACCATTAGATGAAGCTTTTGGAGGAATAAGGTGAGCTTGATAAAAGTATTTTGTAAAGCTTTGTCATGGAGTGATAAGGTGAGCTTATTAATTTGTAATTTTTTTTGGAGTGATAAGTGGTGGATAATTTTCAGAGTGAAGGAGCAGTCATTAAAGTGAATTTGTTGTTTGAAAAAGGGTCCAAAACTTTTGTAATTTGGAGCAATAAGTGATTTTGTGGAGTGATAAGGATTGATTTTTCTTTCTCTTTAAGTTTGAAGTGATCGGTTTTTCAAAAGAAAGCTCATTGTTGTAGGAGGTTGAGTCAGTTTTTTGAACGCATTTTCTTCCAAAATTTGTGAGCATCAGATTCTCATTGTTTGAGAAAGATTCAGTGGAAATGTTGTAAAAGATGAAAGATTGATGACCTTAATACTTAATAAAGACATATTATTTGTGGTGATCATGTCCTAGATCCGCCTGAAATTGAATAAGGGGATCTTAGGTACACCATGTGTATGTTTGTGATGGAGAGTATTTCTATTCCTTCATGTTTTTGCTTATGATTTGTGTCTAGTTTTGACACATAAATGATCTCATTTCATGCACACATAAAATACAATGCCAGCAAGCACAACACCTGTAATGAAATAGCTGCAAGGAAGGATAATTAAGCTCAACACATGCATTTGCGTCACTACAACAAATAATCAAAGTTTTCAACATCGGCATTCTACCTCAACAAACAAAATCACTCAATACAATCAAGTTCATGAATCTGTAAACTTCAACGTTTCAGAGCACAGTCTACATCAACATTATTGAACTTGTAATCAAACTCAAATTATATTGAATTGTAAGGGTGCATTCTCGGTTGAAACCGACACCCAAGTCTTGAATTGAGTCAAATTGAATTCATTGTAGTGAGTCATTAAATCATTAAGCGCTTTTTGGGTGCATTTTCGATAGTGTTCGACACCCTTCCTTTAAGCAAAATCAAGTGAATGCACGAATTTTAACTCTAAAGCAAGCAAGCAACAAGTTCACATATCCTGCAAGCGAGCGTGAGTATTCATTCAAGCAATTTGTGTCAAAACAGTACAAAGTTCAAACCTTCAAGCGATCCAGAGTGAAGTTCATTGCAGCAACCATCAAGGCAACCAAAAAAGTTCAACTCTAACACCAATCAAACAAGTTGAGATCAACATCAAGCGAGTGTGAATTCCAGAGTTTAAGCAAGAAATTTCTACAACTCTAGCAAGTGTTCCCAGCAAGTACAATAAGCAACAAATCAAGGGAGTGTGCCATTCAAGTCCCATAGCAAGCGAGCCTGTCATGCAAGTAACAAAATCAAGTGAAACAGTTCAAAGCATGACATCTACGACAAGAGAGCCTGATTTCAAGTGAGCAAGTTCAGATGGCGCAACATATTCAGTTGTTAAACATTCTTCATAGTTTGATCATCTCTAGTGATGAAGACATGGTGCACATCAACAAAGAAACTCTTGCTGATCTTTCACGGCATCTACGAAAAACACATGAAACCATTGAGTTTCTTCAACTCGAGTCGCAACTTCAAAGGAATGAATTGCAAGAAAAGAGTGATACTTTCACGTCTTTGAACCATCTAGATGATAAGTCATTCATCCCAACAACTTCAAGTGTTGAAGTTGTTCCAGTTAAAGTTTCTTCCAAACCCATCATCAAGCCCTGGGAAGAAATTCAAAATAACAAGAATCGACAAGGCTTAGGATATGTCACTGATGACACCAACTTACATATCCTAGATTATTCCAAGCCAATTAAGTTTGTCAGTGCAAGATTTCTTGCACAACTCACCTCAGCAGGTTCTGAGAAAGTTGCAGACAAACAAAATTGCATGCAACCTGAAGTTGAAGTCCAACTGAAATGTTCTCATTGTCAAAGAACCAGTCATATGGAAGATCAGTGTTTTGATCTCCATCCTTGTCACCATTGTCGCAAGCAGAATCATTCCTCAGAAAAATGCCACAACCAACAAAAATTAGCCAAGTTGAAGATACATTATGAATGGATCGATCCTTGGGAATGGTCATCAACATTCAAAAGATTGTCTCAGTTCTAAAACCGACTACAACCACACATAGTGCATCCAACAGTGAAATGATGATGGTACTTTCATGTCATTGAATCAGGGAGTACAACAGTGAAACACTCCTACACCTGAAGGGGGAGAGTTCAGAATTCAGATATAATTTGAAGAAGATTGTCTCTCCTTTTAGCTAACAAAGGGGGGAAAATGTCAATGAAATTGACAAGTGGTTGTCAGACTGAAAGTCTCGACAATATCAACAAAGCAGCCAGTAGAAATCTTCATCAGCCAGTGGGCATTTCTATTCAGAAGCGAGCATCAACAAATTCGCCAGTGGGCGATCAACAGAAAAAGCAGTAGTGAGCAACTTTCATCATAGCAAAAGCAAAATTGAGTTGTTTTAAGACATCATCAGCCAGTGGGTGATCATCATCAGCAAATACGCCAGTGGGCATTCATCAAATTGTGTCAGTGGACACCGAATGCTATTTTCAAGAAAAGGATAGTTGGATCATTTTGCAGCTTGGCACGTGATTGAGTTATCAAGCGACATTCAGAGATGAATCAGTCATGCAACTAACTCAGTCTTTTCATATTGCAGTTTCTTCACCATCCAGATTTGACGGTTTTTTCAGGCACTGTTTTTGAGGATCAACATGAGAACTTGGAAGATGGTTCCTCGTTCTTATTTTGGATTTATCATTGAAGGGGGGAATGTTAGCCTCTCTCACAAAACAATAATAAATCCAAAAATAAAGAAATAGATTAAATATTACAAGTTAGGAATTTGTGCCTAACTCTTGGGTTTTTCCTCTAAGATAGGAGTTAGTTTAGGTAACTCCTATATTGGTGTGTGTCTGGTGAGAAATTATCTCAACCAAAGGTGTCTAAGATAGCACGCACTATCTTGAGACACTGTCTCTCATCTATTTATTTGTAACACTACATTCTTTTAAATGAGAGAGAATACCTGAGGAAGCCATGAGGCTGAAGCCTTTTCTACCAATATTTTGTGTATGGTTTATTATGTGTTGCTTATATATTTGTCTGAGTTAATTTCATTTTTCAATAGTTTTTTCCTACCATTCTTCAATGTTTCTTGTGTGTTTTGAGTTTCTTCGGGGTTTCTTGTCCTTCGCTATTCTGCTGCACACTCCTCCTGGCTTAACTCTGTGAGTTCTTTACTCATGGATGATTCAACTGTTACTTGGTTCTGTGATCGTTCAATGCCCATTAAGATCCTCTGTTTCTTTTGTTCCTCTGTGTATTCGCCTCGACTCTGCCTGCACACATAATTACACTGAATTCCAATTCAATCATCACTCATCATTTAACACTCGAACACACATTCGAACTTAGAATTGAGTTGATTATATTAATAAATATAAACAATGATTACAGAATGAGATCTCTGTCTCTCTGGCCTGATGTTCTAATATCAGTGGCCTCTGTTTACACTCTGCCTATAGGCTTAAGACCACACTCTAGCTATCTATCTAGTCTGTCTAACTTCTTACTTTCTAACCTCTCTCTTTGCCTTTTAGGCTTACATTTATACAAAGGGATTCTAAAACCAATTCTTGGTTTAGATCCATAGATTCCTCAAAAAAATCCTAAAATCTCTTCCTCATCCCTAAGGATCCTCTCTAATCCATAAAATATAAACTAACTCCTAATATGAGTTTTACAATTAATTCTCAAAATCCTCTCATCTTTCAATTATCCTAAATCCCTCATGTTCTCGTACATTCAAGAACATTTACAAATATACTCACAATATTCAATTGAATCCTATTCTCATTAAAATCACTCAAAACCCTTAATAATTACATTAATTCAAAACATAGGAACCCAACTTCCTTAAAACACAAGACCCCCTATGTCTACTAAAATATAATTATTTTCTTTGCGCTGAATGCCCCTGCATCAACTCACCTTCACTATGACTTTCAATCCATCTAAAACGTTACGCTAGAGATCAAGTGTTGTTCAACAACACCGTCATTTTCACAGCATGCCGCTTCTTCATGTGAAAGGCCATCAGTTCTACATAGGATGCCTCTATTTTTCTCCTTCTCTACATGACAAATAAGCTGCTGAAACATTTCTCTCGCAACCCGCTGAAACGCTTCTCTTGTACAATTGGTATTACGAGTATCGCTTCCATTTTGAGATTTGTCCTTCTCGTTGCTTTTTAAGGTAGATGTTGGAGGAAGCTTTTGCTTATTTACCGCAATGAAATGGTAAGAAAAAAACTTTCTCACGCTGCTTGCTCCTAACACTTACGATATTCCTCTCAAATAAGTTTATATTTTATACTTATGGTAACATAATATACTTTACTGTCCAAATTCTCGCATGGGTATAAATGTGAAGAGTAATTAATTTCAACTAATGAATGCATTCAACATGGTTCTTAGTTTCTATGTTATGTTAGATAAGATTACATTAGAGTCTTTTTCCTCACGATCAAAAACTATTTGAATTAACATTAATTAAACTTTATTTTAAGATTGAAAAGTTTTGTTAAATTGTTCAAATTACCATTATTCATTTAAAAGATTAAAATAAGTTTTTGGATTTTTCATTTTTTTATTTAACATTTCATTGCTTTATAGGATAGGATGGGACTTAATTTCCCATTGTGTAAATGGAAAATTATTCTTATTTATTAGCCATAAAATATATAATTTGTAAAAATATTAAAACATTCTCATATATTATAATATACATTGTCCCAAAACTATTGCGTCGAATGATTTTATCAAACATATTTCATAGTAGTTATAGTGGAGGTTTGTATTGGAGGATTTAAAATGAGTCATTAGAGACTCAACATTATGCCAAGAATGTACACTCGAGCTCGCTTTGGAGTTTTAATAGCGATTCATTTAATGATTTGCATTGGACTAGAACTTGGTACTTCCTCGCCTTATCCCAACCTTCACATTGATATACTACTCTAAATATTCAAAATAATTAGGAGTTGATTTACGAAAAGCATCTTTACAATTTCTTATTAGAAAGAATATGACGCTAGCTATATCAAATGACATAAGGAACTAGTAGCTATAGATATTGAAATGATCATTTTGGTAAGCCCAAAAAAATAATAAATGTTATGCTCATAAGTACTCAATTTATCTAGAAAAAACATACAAATTTTATGAGAGAACATAAATACTTTCAAAAGTAAAAGAACCTAAATAGGTTATCAATGTTTGGAAAATATTAGTACATTTCTCAAATATCTATACATCTAAACTTAAGTTAATCAACCACTTCTAATGAAAATATGCTACCAGCTTAGATACATATAAAAAGTTTCACCATAATTGTACAAAGGATTGATATTACAACTACATGAAGAAAAGAGGTCAATAATCTAGTTGTAGTGGATGGAGAGACAATAGGAGCATTTGAAATATGATCTAGAGTGAATGTAAAAGGAGAAAAGGTAGTGTATTCAAATTATGAGATAGTACATTATAAGCTATGAGTTATAATTAAATTACCAATAGAATCACATTAAATTTCAAGCTTTCATAGAGATGCAAGATAGCATAGGTAGTCCTTAGTTATGGGTCCATCCCTACCTATGAACTATTAGAGTTGTTCACACGTGGAAGGTAAATAATATTGATATAATATGGACTCGTCTATAGAACCACCACATGTTTACATGGAGTAGTCATTACAATAGCAATGAAAAACCCTTTATCATCCATAAGTGTATGTCTGATTGAGTCTTGCGATGTATTTGAAACTACCAAATGCCCCACATTCATGTCTTTGGTTCTATTTGGATGATACTATATATTGGATATCCCTTGATCTTATAAGTGTCTCTAGTTCCTAGCATATCAATGTCACCATATGAGACAATTACAAGAACCTCAACAAATATTCTCAATTGTTGTTGTAGTGGTACTTCAATTCAATGTCCTAGTTTTTGTATCTCAATCCCCTTTATTGGCCCTCCAATTTTCTAGCAAAGTGCCACATTATAACCATTTTTGTTTTATCTTATTCCTTGAGCCAAAATTTAATTGTTTTAAATAGATGTTGTTGTTCTATTAACAAAGAATTATAAAACATTTTTGTTAGTTTTGAAATATATTTTATGTATGTTTACACATTAGAAATAAAAGGCTTCGGTAAACTTACACAAGGATGAAACAAATTTGTTATTATGAAAACTAAATTGTTATAAAATAAAATAAAAATAATGAAATGATAACAAAATAAGAGATTTCCTTTTTTTAATAGAAATATTAGAGCTTACATGTAATATCAAAAGCATACATTTTCTCGTTGAGTTTATTGAACTCTATAATTTAGACTAAGCAAGAATGAATGGAGCAATAGGGTTTCAAAACTTACGATAATTAACTAGATCATGATTAATTTCAGGAATACTCAATCGAACAATAGGGGTTCCATGTTATAGTGGGGTTCTCGAGGATCTATATGATCTTTCGCTACTTCACACGTAGAGGATTCAACTTCTCACTCTGTAATATTTTATGTGTCTTCTTCATCCATATGCATGTCTGCATGATGCACTTCACTTTTATAGTCTTTATGACCATCATCCCAATTTGAGTGGGATTCTCTAAGCTATGTTTTCCTCTAAGAGTCTTGCTCGTTTACTCTCAGAATTGTAGTAGACTTTCTATTAATTCTTCAATAAAGTATAACATAATTTGTTGTTTTATGTCACTTTCCTTTATACCAAATTCTACTTCCAAGGTCTCCCATGCTTCCTTGGAAGATGTATCTTTTTCTACCTTGCACAAGGACATCTCATCCAATTTATGTTTTATAAGATCCAATACTAAGGCATCGCATACTTCATCATATGGGTTATAGGACGATACTCAATCAACTATTTACATCGAAAAAATGTTTTAATTTTGACAGTTCCCAAAAATTAAAATTTTTACTAGTAATATTTGGAAGCGTTACCAGATCTATCCTTATCCATTCATCCTCAAATTTTTCTACTTCATAGACTTGTATTTTATATTCCTTGACTGTGGCAAAAACCTCTATGAGCTCTTAGAAATACTTTGGCTCTTCCTTCCAGATTCTTTTGTCAGTTTGCCTCAGTATTTCTTTCTGACCCATGACTCTCATCTTTCTTTTGTCTTTTGTCTTGTTTCCTTATTGTGTCATCCTTCTAGAAATGAATGTCACATACACTTGATTATCTTTAAAATCAAACATTTTACCCTTCACTTTAATGGTGGCTCACAACAACTTCCAGCAACTTTGCTGAGATCTTCTACGTAAATTATTATGGAGGCTCATGGCCACAGCTTATGGTGGGAACTTCTTCTTTGGTCAGTGGCAGTGGCTCTTTCCTCTTAATATATTGGTGGCTCTATAGGCTACTCACCCTAATATTTTAGTAGTTGGGTTTACAAGCTCTCAACGAGCTCTAGTTTCTACTTATAGACCAATGGATGCAAACTTCGATTTGTGGGCTACTCACAATAGCCAATTCTCTAAGTGGAATTAGCTCATGACCTTTTTAACTCCTTTAGTTCCTTGAAACCTTACTAAACCTTCCTCTGATACCAATTGTTATTTAGAGGGAGGGAAAAACATGAAATTTTTTCTCTCATATACATCCACTGAGTTGCTTCTATTCTCACTTATTACATCACATTACAATGACCCAACCATGAGTATATAAGAACTAAACTTTCTAAATGTGGAAGCTTGCAAACTCTAACTTTCCTTTCCTTGTGCAAACTATGATTTGACGCTTTAACTAAATTTTTCTAACTTCACTTTAAGATAAATCGACATTTTTCTTTTCCTTAACTTATCTTTTATTGACAAGGCGTTAACATTTTAGCTCAACTCAGTTGACATCTAATATTAGACTTAACTTTCTTTCCTTCACTTAACTTAACTCTTCATACATTGCATGCATACGAGTGTACTCAAAATTTCTATCAATTGAAATGATTTTGATCTATGACAAATTTGGGGTCGATGGCAATAAATCAAATAGAAAATTTGGGGACAAGATTGTATGAATTGTGTGCTCTTATAATTTTTAAATTGTTATACGAGACTAGAGTTCACTTGGTTGTAACACAATTGAATATTTGACAACTGTTAAAGGAAATACAGGTTGTTTATTCTATAAGATTACTTTCATTCATAACATTTTCTTTTTGGTTGCATTAAGGGATAATTATATGGAATGTTTATCTACATACTTCAATAAGTGTTAAAATTATCAATTTTAATAATCGTGAAACATAAAAAGTAAGGTGTAGTATGGAATCACATAGTTTCAAATTGAGAAAATTGATGAGATGAAATGGGTCACGATGCACCACAAACCTATAGTGATGGGCCATTTCCCACCTTTGAAATCATATCAATTTATAATATTACCTTGTTTCTTGTCTTTGAGGTCCATCTATTTTTTACCAACATGACCAATCATCCATAAATAGCATCCTGCAACTCATAACCCATGATCCATATGTCTAAAAATAGACATAGTTGTTCAAATTATCTTTCGGATACATCGCATAAGGATTCTTTTTCATCGATGTATCCGAAAGATAATTTGAACAATGATGAAACTCGCAGAAACCTCAAAGACAAAATAGACATAGTCTAAAAATAGACTTTGCGCCAAAAATAGCCTACAGGCCCACTTAGTGAAGGTGACTTCTTTTCACTAAGCTCCATCATCTTGTTGCATTTTCAACAAATACCACTTATCATGGCTACCAAAATGACACCATATGAAGCAATTTATGGCCAAAATCCCCCGTTGTTGGCATCCTATGTACTAAACATGTCCACAGTTCATGTATTATATATAAAAATTCATAGTAGAGGAAATTTATATGTATCCTTAAGGAAAACATAGATATGACACAAAATTGAATGAAGCAACAAGCTTACCAGCATAGATATGATCATTCTTTTGCTGACACAAATCAAATGTTCCTTCACCTACATAATTATAACTAGAAACCTCTCAAGGATAAATTTCCCTAGAAGCTAGCTCTTAATTTATATGGGTCTTATAAAATCATACAATGTATTGGTTATGTTTCCTATAAACTAGCTCTTCCAACCCACTCTAGGATTTCATCCATTCTTTCATGTGTCATATTTGAAGAAGTTTGTGGGATCAAATTGTAAAGTGAAGAAAAAACTACTATAACTAGATGAAGAAGGTTCCATTTATCTCTAATGAGAAGTAGTAATAGATGCCAAAGAGCGCCTATTACACCAACACATTATCAAGTAAGTATTCATCCAATGGAAAGATATGCAACCAAGAGATGCAGCATGGGAACCAAAAATGATTCTCCAACAATTTCCTCATCTTCATCCTTGAGGATAATACTTCTTTATAAGGGGGATGACATGTTAGGGTCCTACCCTAACCCTATTATAGCTAAAATTGGCACCTTTGGGTCCATCATAGCTCAAAATGACATGATCTTGGGTCTACTAGGGAAGCATTCCTAAAAGAAGGTCTAGAATGCAAGAGAAACTCCATGGAAACCCTATCAGAAACTCAATTTTTCCTCTTCAATGCCCCTAGTACACTAGAAAAGAGAGTTGCAATGCTATGGTTGGTCTAGAAAGAGAGTTAATGTTGGAAAATGCGTTGTCAATGGTGTCAACATACCAGGGGGAGCACAGTTTAATTAGTAGGAGCTCGTATAGTATCTTATCACTGATGTAAACATGCCATGGGGGGTGAAGTTGATGTCATAGGAGAGAAAAAGAAGCACTTAGTCATGTAGTAGAGGATCAAGGTTAGAGGCAAACAAGTAGAGAAAATTTGAATGCACCCTTATTCATTTCAAGGGGTCTCGAATTAATCGAGGCTTAACTGGGGGGGGTCTAAAATGATGTTAGACAGTTGAACCACCTAGGTCATGTGGCAATTAATGAATGGATTCAAGGGTCCCTCTCCTTATTAAAAAAACACAACCGCACCCCTCCAAAACCATTTAACATGATACATAAGTGACTTAGGTGATGTGGCTCGGGTGGGTTTAGATGTGTCAAGTTCTCTATTAGTTAATGGATGGAAATATTTCCATTAAGCGTAGGTTTGTATATCAGATACTTGGACCATTGGATGATTTTCAATGTAAAGTTCTTGGGATTTCTTAATATCCAATATGGTAAGGGTCCTAGTCAAGCCCTAGTCTCAAAGAACTTGAGGAGTTGTGCCCAAGAGAAAAGAACCCCTAGAACAAAGTGTATCAAATGTTTTATCAATGCAAATTTTCACCAAATTTCTTTCATATCTGATACGGATGGCTCCTAGTTAAGCCCTTGGTCACAGAGGGATAATCCATTAGTTCCTAAGGTCTAAGAGCCCATTAGGCCTTTGGAATAATGGATGTACAAAAGCAAAGAGTCAATATATTTCTCTAATACTTGATAGGATTGGCTCTTGGTTAAGCTCCTAGTCATAGAGTACTGAGATTAAGCATCTAATGATTAAGTGCTCATCGTGCCTCCGAAATATTGGATGTGTAAATGTACGTATATTTTCTCGAGACCTGAGAAGGTTAGCTCTTGGTCAAGTCATTTATCATAGAGTGTTGAGATTTAAAACCTAATGGCTAAGGCCCATTCAAGCCCCAATATCATTGGACATATAAGAAATACAAAAATCCATATATTTCCATGATACCTGATAACCCAGGATATGCCAGCTAGATAGGTGACATAGTAGTAACATGGTAGGTGGTTGTAACAACCCCTGGTTGATTTTACATGTAAATAAAGTAAGAACAATGTCACGGGACACATATTCCAAGCAAATGAATGATGGGTAAACATTATAGTGGGCATTACTTGTGGTTTATAATGGCTATGGAAATTGGCAAAGGCATTAGGAAAGGCAAAGAGGCAATAATTGGCATTTAATTAAGGAAATTAGGAGAAAAGGGAGATGAAGAGACACAAACATGCATGCAAGGGAAATTGGAGAGAAAATAGAGGAAAATGAAATAAAAAGGAAAAATGAAATAGAAAGGAAGAGACTAGACATAAATGATAAAAAGGCATCAGAAAAACAATTCACAACTTTTGCTCAACTTTTGTTAGTTCTAGTTTTGGTAAGTTTATTTTTGGCTCTCTTCTTCCATACTCTTACACTCTTACACTTAGATAATTTTTGGAGCATCCTAACATTCAATTGGTCTTGGAGAAAACAATCAAAGGAAAAACAAGGAATTGGTGGGTAACGGAAAAGGAGATTGGATCAGTAGCTACAGTTGGATTTCATTGCAGGGAACGAGTTGCATGTGTAATTTCCTTGTTGAGATTTGGATGCATGGTACATGCATGTGGTTCTTTGGTTATTTTACTATCATTGGCATGAGAATTTCCTAGATTGGCAATGGTTTCAACTTTGCCTTTCCATTTCCTGGATAACTATGATGTAGTGGGTTATCTATTTGATTTAGCTCTAGATGGCAGGTAGACTTGGATCCTGGTTGAGGTGGTCTCAAGAAAATTCCCAAGGATTAAGGGTGGAGATGGGATTTCTCTTGGAACTCTTGATAGATGGGAGGAGATAGGAAAATTCCTCTGGAGTTGGGAAGGGAGTCAAAGGAATCCATACTTGCTTTGATGTTATTGATTTTTGGACCGATTTAGGTGAAATCACTATGGTAGAGAGTTGAGGTGGTTTGGCCTCGAGAAGCCCTGGTTGGTTTTATTTAGGTCTAACCCATATGATCACACATTCATGCTTGTAATATGGCACGGGGGTGATTGGATGAAAGAGAGACATGATTCAACTTAATCTATCATTGGGTTGTACGTGGAAGTCCCTGGATTGGTTGGCTTTTGCATATGTTAATATAAGTTATTTTATTATTGTGATTGATGAGCACTTTTACTAGTTATTATGTTAATCTTGTGGCTTATTTGTTACAGATTCTATGTTATTTATATGTGTTGTCTCTCCCAGAGACAACCTTGGATTGCTTACAAGACCTGTTCCTAGGCACATCTAAATTCTATGTATCTCATATGATCCTCAAGAAACAGAAGGCATCATACGCATCTTGTACACATAGTAATTATAGATATACAAATATACACACAACAACATGGGTTGGTTCCTTCGTTCAAGGATATAAGCCATGTATTTATGGTATCTTTCACATATACAACTCACAAGGATAAGGCAAAAACAAGTGGAGGCCGAGTAATCAAGGACTTGCAATTTAATCAGATTTTGCAGAATAATGAAAGAAGAGAAAGAGAATAATAACTCATCACATAGAGCTTGAAACATCAAGAGTTATATACTTATTTGAGCGAAATATAGACAAGTGGATGTAAGAAGAGTGAATTCTATGATTTCAGGAAGAACACATTTAAAGATATAATCTAAGACTTGCATACACGCATATGTATTAACTAGTTAACACCAATGAATCTATAAGAATATAAGAGATATTTCTGGCAACTACAATTGCTTGAAATCAAAGAGGAAGTGCGAACATAACGAAAGTTTAACAAAGAAACAACATAGTGTAATACTCGAACATGGGAATCACCACTATTTCATTCATATTAAGAAAGATGTAGATATAGAATCCATACAACTTCAGAAGCACATACAGTTTTTCCTAGAATTCATAACCTTTCTTCAATGTTTCTTCCTCCCTTTTAAAATGAGAGGGAGGGCAATAAAACTAGTTATAGAAAATATCTTTCAGGCTGAAGTTACAACGATCTGTATGGATGGGTGTCTCAGCGTGAATCCTCTAACTATTACAGCAAGGAGATTCCTTTCTTGAAAGCAAAACAGAATAACAATATAGTGATCAAAACAACAAAACATAATTAATCGATCGAAACTGAAATGATGGTTTCTGGAAATATATTCATGCCACTCTTCTTCGTTGGCCTTTGGTCCTGACGTGTTCCCGTTAAGTCATGGTTAATCCTATCTTGGTCAATTCCTGGTTAGTGTCTGCTTTAACTGCCAACCCATCACGCACTTTTTCCCTCCGTCCTGCACTATCAATCCCTCGCTGAAGTGTGACAACCAAATCTCTTAGTCACGGGCCTTTAAACACTAAAAACAGATGAAACAGGTGGGTGCTTTTAAATTTCCCCTTAGCCCCTATGCTTTTAGCCCCTTTTGTAACTTTTCACATATGATGGGGGGTTGGAAACAAGGGCTTAATCCTCTGAGCGCTCTATCAACAGCTACGCAAGGGCCTTATTCCTTTGTTATCGCAATCGCAACCATAGAGAGGGAGACCCCTTTACCTTTTTCCTTAGTGCAGGCCAACAGTTTGGACGCGAGATCTTTATGGAATATAGCCTATGGAACATCGCATCTAAGGGGGTGTTTTTCTTATCGCAATCGCAGTCGGGAAGGAGATTCAGTGGAAGAGAAAGCTTTACATTGCGCAATCGTCGATTACGATGGGTGACATCATTGCTGATGTTATCACTGCCATGTGTCACCCTGTGAGTGGTGCCACGTGGCACCCGAAAATAGCCCCATTGGACCCCTGAAAATGCCAAAAATGAGTGATACATGTCCACCACCACGTCATCATCTATACTTGCCACATCATCGTTGATGTCAACTATCATGTCAGCTCGGTGGAACAATCAGAGGCCGCCACGTGGCCCCTGTAGGAGAGAGAAAGAGGCCCACTAAGCCCTGTTTTTTCATGATTTCCTTTGTATTCAATTTTCTCGGCCTTCTGATGATGCACCGCTTTATTGCAATATCGGCAGTTTGCAGGTCTTTTTAAATTGAAACCCCGTTGATCTGTCGATCGTCGATGCCACGTGGAGGAGAGAGAAAGGGGGTCGTCCACCTTGGTTTTTTTTAGCATTTACTTTCTTAACTTTTTTATCCCTTCCTCGGAACTTTAACATTGCATCACAATATCAACCCCCTACGCAGTTTTGGGACATAAAACCCCACTGACCGCCAATGAATACTAAGCCCTGATCCGCCGACTGCTGATATGTGATATCAGCAGATCGCTATTTCTACTTCCTCTAGTGCTCCTTACCCGCCAACAAGCCTAATTTGTGATTGCGATTAGTATTAGACCTCTGATTACGATTTGTCTTCTACACAATCATTTTTCTCTATCAGTTGGGCTTTTCGAAGGTAATCTTCAAAATGCTTTATCTTCTCCTCCAGCAGTCCATTTTTGGACTTCCATATACCGTTGGAAATATTTTTCTGAGCACTTGGTAATGGGGAGGGTCTAGTTAAGCTCTGATGGCTGGGGAGGGTATGGTTAAGCTTTGATGGCTTATGTGGCCTAAAAAATGGCTTTAACTTCACTGCTCTCGAGCAACCTCGACCAATTGAAACCCACAATGCAGTGAGTGACAAAAATAAGCATGATTATATGATGTGCTCTTGCTATAGATCTTGTTGATCCTGATTTGACAAGTGATTGAATGATTGATGAATTCATGGGATAACAAGTGTTGTTGCAGCTACCTTGAGAGGGAATTGGACCTTCTTGATAATTATTTGATGTATTTTGGATGTTTATGATCAGATGTGCATTCATGACCTATGGTTTCTATGTTTACCATCTATTCTATGAAATGTCCTTCAGGTATTAGGCATATCTTAGTGAAGATATTGCTTGAGTATTGATGGTTTAGACTTATTACCATCATTGATCAAATTATGGAAAGTTCTAAGCACTTCTGGGAAGTGGCCTGAAGGCTAACCCTAAAAAAGTGGCATAGATCTCGCCACCGCATGCATAGAACTGGGAAATTTTGGTCATAACCACATGTTGGCCGACTTATGGGTGTTGTTGGAACCTCATGACACGTATAATGCGTTATGGGTGTGGTTGGGGTGGAAAGCTTATGAAACTGAGTTCCAACTCAAGGATTGATCACCAAGGGTGGTTGTTAGGATTCTAAGTGATCTATTGTCCATGAGGTGTGGTATTATGTGTTTCAATTTGTAGGCCCCACTTCCATAACTAGAACTTGGGGGTGCGGTCATATCATAGTAACACTCAACTCCTGTTTACCCTAGAGAGCTTGTAAAAGTGGGTAAATGTGGGAGGAGGCATTACAGGGTGGTATCAAAGGTTCCAGGTTCAAACACTTGGACTGGATGGGCTAAATTTGATTGTTGTGTATGCATTGTTATGGTTATTTTTATAATATTTATGGAAGAATTGACATGCTTGTGATATTTTATCGTGCTAATCCAGATTGGCTTGTGTAGATGCAATAACCTCCCCTAAGATACACTGAGGTATGATTTTGATTATGTCTTCTATTTCGTTTATCTGACATGGTATGTTTGCAAGAAATACAAGATTAAAGATGAAGAGCATAGTGGTGGAATACAGTTCACGTGACTCCCCTTATAGGCCTAACTTGAAATCAGTGGAATGGGAAAGGTCAGTTGAGAAAGAAGGAGAAGAGTATTCTCTTAATATAGCAGATACACTAAGAATTTTGAAGGCATAAATTAGAATTTGCAAGATAGATAGTAAAATGTTGATTGAGGCACAGGAAAGGCTTGGCAGAGCTCAAGAAAATAAAGTATAAGTCAATGTAGTGTTTCTTTAGAGCATTACAGTTTTGCAGAAGCAAGGACAGATGGTGATTAGTAATGGAGATAGGAAGGAGGAGAAGATCAATGGGGCATATGGTAGGAGGTATCATAGGAGATACATGATGGACAATGATGACACAGTCAGAGGTGGCAGATCCTTGATACACCTGATAGGAGGGCTAGCACTCATGGACTTTATTCCAGCTTCGTTCTAAGAGATATCATCATCATTATTTCCAAAATCCTTATAGGAGGAGTAAGAGGGAGTACATTCCAAATGAGTTCAGGAAAGCCAAGCCTCCTACTTTTGATGGGTAAGTGAAGAAGTCAGAAGATGCAGAAGCATAGCTACTTGGGATGAATAAGTTCTATAGATTTCATGATTATTCATAGAACATGAAAGCCAAGATAACAATCTTCAGTCTTAATGGAAAAACCGATATCTAGCAGGAAAATGTTAAGCGAGTTAGGGGCATCAGGGAAGAGGAGCTAAGTTGGCATGAGTTTAAAATACTATTCAGGAATAAGTACTTATCCGAGAGATATTATGATGGGAAGGCCAAGGAATTATATGACCTTAAGATGGGTTCAATCGTAGATGAAGAGTACACGACCAAGTTTCAAGAGTTGTTGAGGTATGTGCCCTACCTAGAGGATGAGAAGACAAAGGTCCAAAGGTTCATCAATGGATTGCCATTAGCATTCAAGGATCATATTGAGTATGATGAGCCTCGGCCATTAGAGGAACTCATCGGGAAGCTGAAGCATTGTTATGAGCAGTCTAAGTGCAAGCTTGAGTTCAAGTGGGATTGGAAAGATAATGAGAAGACAAAAGGAAAGTGGCATGAGAAGCGAGGAAGATCTCAGGATGTAGTTGACAAGGAGAATGTGGGACATCATAAGAAGTTCAATGCAATTGAGAGAGGACATGGGTCTCAGTCTGAGGAGAAGAAGAGTAAAGGCAATGACAGGAAACCTTTGAGGTGTTGGACTTGTGTTGGTGAGCGTTGCAGGAGAGATTGTCCATCACATCAAGGTGACAGGCCTCATATTTACAATGCTCAAGAGGCACAAACAATTGGATATGTAGGACAAAGTATTCTCGAAATTTATGCGGTGATGGATAATAGGAAGGCTGATCACCACGCATCTATTATCAAGATGGAAGGTAAGCTTTGCGATCAAGTTGTTTCTATTTTGATTGATCCTGGATCTAATTATAGTTATATCAATCTTGAGCTCGTGGATAAGTGTTTCTTGATTGGTGTAGTTGGCTACAGGGACCAAGAGAAGAGTTCATCATTGGGTGAGATCTTGCTACAACAAAAAGGAACAAGGTATTGAAAACGAGAACCAATAGAAATTAAGATTTGGTTGTCACATAAGAACCAACCAAACATGTTGCAATTCAATGTATGACAAGGAATACTTTGCGAAAAGAAATGAAATTGTCAAATGCAAAGTTTAAGGACATATGATATAAGTCAAGCTTATTCAAAAGCAAATCATGATTAAACAATGCAGTAGATTGCATGAGGACTTGCAATAACGTCAGTTGGGGGGTATGTAGAGTCTCCAAAATGTATTCAAAATATCATCCACTTTCGCCTTTATCGCCACCATTTCATTCACATGTCGCAACACCATGACCATATAACCTTTCATTAGCCTCCATTTTCATAATTATATGGGTTCCATTTGTGTTTTCCAAAAGCTAATTATTTCTAGTATTATAAGTGAATTAAATGGTTAAAACTTAGAAAAATGGCATATACTTGCTAATACTTAAAAGTGGCTTGAGTTTCATGACATGTGTAGGTCATTTGGAAGCTTCCAAGGCACCCTTATGTGGCCTCCAATGCTCAAATTCGAATTCTCTTCAAGATATGGAAGAAGATTTGGATAAAGGTCAAAGAGGATATGTGTCTCATCATTACCTATTTAAGTTGTAACTCTATGAGATTTTCTAGGGATCTAGGGAGAGAATAATGGACCTCCATTAATGAGGTAGCTTCTTATGTTTTTGTATAAATAGGAGAGCCTCCTCCTTTCAAAGGCATGTGTAAAGTTGGGGAAATGCTCATGTTTTGAATATAGAATTTGGATTTAGCACCATGCTCATGAGTGACATTCACTTTGATTTGGTTATGCTTGTATTTGCAGCCTCTCAATTTTCCATCCCTCATGATTTTGGATTGGCCACCTATAATGTGTGAGATTTATTATTTTTCATAGATTAAGATTTATTGCTTCCATATATAGAGGTTAAGAATGATTGTTTTTGCTTTCATTTCATATCATGTGGTTTTGATTATTCATTTCATAAGATCTTGATTTGATAATGCACACATGATCACTTAGAGTAGATTTCATTTCATGCAATTTCAATTCTGAAAGAGTGGTGTGCTTTTCAATTCCTGCAAGTGTGATAGATTAAGATTTCAATTCCACACGTTGTACTATAATTTCTTTTGAATTGATTGTTGAATTAGAATAGGTGAATTTTGTTTGTCGTTATTTGGTTTCGTAGTTAGATTGATCTAAATTGGAAGTTAATTTCTAGCATATATAGTGCACGCATGCTTCGCAAGTTTTACAAAACCCCCGGGTTGACAATTAAATGATAGATAATTAATTTTCCTAAACAAATTTTCTGCATTTGGGACATTACAGACCTTTTAGTCATTAGTCATAGTTCCACCCTCCTAGTTCCATGATGCACCTCCGATCACTCAACATTTTCATAGACCCCACGTGCCCTTAACCCATCACTCAATGCATGGACATATGATATAACTATCACACTAAAAAATTAATTACCCATGCCCCTGGCCTTGTATTAAATCACTCCCACACACTTCTTGGCGTTGAGGTGGGATTCCCCCTATGTTAATGGATCTTCCAACTCATCAATTCAATGATCATGGGATAAGGGACTCTTTGGTGATGGTATATAGTTATGGTTCAAATTGAAAGTTGGATTCCACCTAGCCTATGATAACACATTCAATTGTATTGCTCAATTCATTCAAAATAATTATTACTTTTCCTCTCTTTTTCCTAACCTAATTAGCCCCTAATGGGGGTTCTTTTCACCTTTCCCTCGCAATACTACTTTGTTATTAGTCACTCAAGAGTATTTATCCTTTCCTTATGATTTTCTCAAATCCCCAAAAGCATCTATCGATTTTATCTTCAACTCTCCCCTCATTCTCTTTGCCTGCCTTCTGGTCTAGGTCCTCCCAATTTATTGGTTCAATTTCTCTCCTCCATTGTTGGGCCCATGGTGAAACATGAGTTGTCAAGCCTTAGGTCCACCCTTCATAAAATCTTAGGGGAGATTAAGGAGCTTCACTCCTCCCTTTGTCATCTTCGAAGTTCCCTCTCAGTTTTTCTCATATGTAATATTTCATAATTCTCATATTAGGTGCTTGTTACAATGATTGTGCAATTAATTTTTTGTTGAAACATATGTACTATTTTCTATCAATATTTTTGAGAATTTTCATAGAAAACATAGCCATGAACTAGTGCCTTTTTGGTGGCTTCCAAGTTTTATATATTTCGACTACACCTTCTTGATACATATTTTGATAATATAAATATCATCCAATTCCATAAGACACACACACACATAGATATATGTATATATTCTCTCTCTATTGTTTCAGAGTCCGACTCTTCATTTATCAATTAAACTTTTTTCTATTTTTTTTCCAAGGACACTGCCTCATGGAAAACCCGTCATGTACTTCCCCATGACCCATGTATGGGAAATGAGGTAAATTGTTGACCTTGATTATGGAGCCTAATCCCAAAGGGATCAAGAGAGTCCAACTTGAGACCTACCCAAATTTGGTTGAGAGGTCTCGTGCTTGGATCATGGCACCTTGAGATAACCCTTGAGTCTTAATTTTTTTAGGATTTGGGGTTTTCCCTAGAAATATAATTCACTCTAGTTTGTAACTTGTATGTGAGAATGAGAATGTTAGTACTTAACAAAAGCCCACACTAATATCCACGCAAAAAAAAAATTTACTCACATGCCCTACCCCACTTTAGAATTGAACATGTGACTTCCAAGGAGAAAATCCATGTTATTAGCCATTAGGCCCACCAAAGTTATTCTATTTTTTTTATAATATATATAATATTGTTTATTTCTTGTGGAATGCACTTCTTGGGAAAGCTCAATAGGCACTTCCTTTCCTTCCAAGAACGGTACCCAAGGTAAACCATAGTTTGCAAAATATCAAGGGTTTATCATCATTATACTCATTTAAGTGCTCAACATGCCGCTCATAGGAATTGAACTTAGGTGGGGAGGATGATACTTGTCTACTCAACTGCTTGGGCCAGACACAATTAACTTTAATTTTTTCTTTTCTGATATGTTCTTATTATTATTATTTTTTCCGTGGAAAAATCTTAACTTTCTATTAATTATAAAATTTTACATATGTATATGCACATAGTGCATTCCTTTATTGTGCCAAGTGACACCACTAAAGAAGTTGGTGCCCATATAATCAAAACCAAAGAAATCGCGCTGCGCTGCTGCAACCCTAGCCGCGCCTTCTGAGCGATCCCATAAGCGATCTCCCTCATGGAGCCTGGAGGCGGCCCTGCGGCCCCTCCCCCCTTTCCTCCGGAGCTTGAAGCTTTCAAGGCTTTTGTAACTGCTACAGGAAAACGCCAGGACACAGGCCCGCAGCAAAAATTCGTTAAAAAACTGGACAGTATTCCCAAGGTGGCCTTACCAGAGGAGGAAACCTGTAGATCTGCGCTGAATCTTGCAGAAAGAGGTCTAATCGGCCAGTTTACCGGCATGTGGCCTTCCCCGAGAGCAGTCGAAGAATGGGTCAAAAGAAATTGGCTACCTCTGGTTAATGAAGGAATCAAGATCTATTTTGTAGGAAAAGGGTTCTTCGTCTTCTTGTTTGACAGTACAGAGGACAGAGGCCTGATCTTCAGAAACGGGCCATACTTCATGGGGCCTCAAGGACTCTACTTGAACAAATGGTCTACTGATTTCGATCCAGCACAAGACGTGCCCAAGGCGGTCCCTGTCTGGGTGCGCCTCCCGCATCTTCCCCTTCATTGCTGGAGTCAAAACTCACTTCAATCCATCGGAAACGCACTTGGGAAATACATAGACCAGGCCCCAAGGAAGGATCAATACTCCTGCGCCCGGATCTACGTGGAGGTTAATCTGGAAATAGGATTACCCGAAGCGATTCAGCTCTCGGTGGCAAACTGGACACACATTCAAGAGCTTGATTACGAACAATTGCCTTTCAAGTGTCGATTCTGCCATGAGTACAGGCACTTTGCAAGATATTGCAAAAAAAGAAACGAGGAGACAACAGAGAAGGAAAAAGAAGAACAATGGAAACAGGCAAAGAAGACAACAATCAGCAGACAGAGTAACAAAAACAAGGCTAAAGGGACAGAGAACAAAGTAGATAATGGAAGCACAAGTAACCAAAACGCCGGAAGCAGTGAAACAAAAGGCAATGAGGGGGACAAAAACCCCTTTGAAATCCTCACGCCTCCTTCAGATCCTCCAGAAGCAGGGGAAGAAGACCCACCACAGCAGGAGAACATTGAAATCATAGAACCAGGTAATAACCCAATTCCCACCCCAAGCAATATTTCTTCCCCTACATATGCAGAAATAATCAAAAAAAAGAAGAAATCCATAGAGAACATGGGATCATCAGATGATGAAACACTTGAAAGGACAACAAAAAGGGCTGGACGAAGATCAAACAGGGAAACTAGAGAAGAGGAGTCAGAAAGACAAAAAACCCTCGGCAGTCAAGCTACCATAGAAATGACACTAGGGAGAAATATCAGGCCTAGGGCCTCCAAAGGAGGAGGGCCTATCCCTATAAGTGGTAAATGATGCAGTTAATCTCTTGGAACTGTAGGGGTCTGGGTAATCCCAACAAGGCAGAGGCTATCAAAGACTTATTGAAGATGGAGACCGCGGACATCCTTATGCTCCAAGAGACCAAAGTAGAAGGGGAAACCCTTCTAAACACTAGCGCTATGAAATGGAAATTTGATTCAGGAAAGGCTGTAAGTGCAAGGGGCACGGCTGGAGGAATAGGCACTTTTTGGACAAAAGACTTCTCACTAGAACGATTCTTAACGACCCAACATTGGATCTTCACAGAGCTGCGTCACACCGTAAGCAATCTTTCCCTCGCTCTGTTTAACTTGTATGTCCCTGTTCATTATGAAGATAAGAGAGAGTGCTGGAGGACTCTCTTGGATTATATAGCGCAGATCAACCCCTCAAATTTAGTCATAGGTGGGGATCTGAACATAACTCTAGATCCCAAAGAAAAGAAAGGAGGGATTCAGTCTAGAGATCCTTTCATCAATACAGTGGGAAATCTGATACTGCAGTGGGATTTGATAGACTTCAAACTAGTGAAAGGCAAATACACCTGGACTAACAACAGAACAGGAGAAAATCAAATCTCTGCCAGGTTGGATAGATTTCTCATCAGCAGCACTTTAATGATGGACAACAGAATAGTTTTCACCAAGATTATTCCAAAGCTCACATCGGACCATAAGCCTATCCTCTTATGCCTAAAAGAAGAAGAAGATTTAGGCCCTCTCCCATTTCGTTTCAACCCTCTTTGGGCAGGTAAAGAAGGGTTCTTAGAAACAGTTCAAGCAGCATGGAGGATAGATGTACTCGGCTCCCCAAGCTATGTGTGGGAACAAAAAATGAAAAATACAAAAAAAGCACTCAAAGATTGGATAAAGAAATCCATGCAATCCCCCACTAGGCAGAGGAAGGAGGCAGTTCTTCAGTTGGAAGGAATACAACTTGAAATGGAGGAGAAAGATCCCTCTCCCACAGATTTAGCCAATGAAAAATCTGCTCAAAGGAATGTATACTGTTCTTTTAGAAATGAAGAGGAATATTGGCGCTTAAAGTCTCGAAGTCTGTGGCTCAAATCTGGGGACAGAAATACCTCATACTTTCATAGACAGTGCAGGGCCCGTCTCTCGCGCAATCATATAACAGAAATTACCAGCACTAGTGGTCAGGTGTATAAAGGATTTTCTCAAATCAAAGAAGCAGCTGTAAATCATTTTCAGAACCTTCTTAGTGCAAAAAGAAATGGGAACGAGGAGGATGAAGCAGAGTTTCTCACAACCATCCCAAATCTAGTCAGTGTAGAAGATAATGATTCTCTGATGAGCCCAGCCACGGAAGAAGAGATAACAAATATAGTCTGGTCCATGGAACCAGACAAAGCCCCAGGTCCTGACGGTTTCACAGTACACTTTTACAGAATTTGTTGGGAGATAATCAAAATCGATCTCTTCAGAATGATAAGAGGAATCTTGAGGAAGGCAAAAGTGGGTGGTGGAATAAAATCCACATTTCTCGCTTTAATCCCCAAGGAAACAAACCCAGGATCCTTTGACAGATACAGGCCGATCTTCCTCTGTAATTCATCATACAAGATTGTGGCCAAGCTGCTGGCAAACAGAATTAAGCCACTACTTCAAAAGCTCATCTCTCCAACCCAAGGAGGATTTGTGAAAGGCAGACAAATCCTGGACAATGTCATTCAAATCCAAGAGGCTCTTCATTCTAGCCACACTCGGAAAGAACAAGGTATGATTATCAAATTAGATATGAGTAATGCTTTTGATCGAGTTAATCGCTCTTTCCTGTTCAGGGTACTTGCAGCCTTTGGCTTCAGACAGGAATTCATAAACCTTATCAAAGCCTGCATCGAAAATATCTGGATCGCTCCAATGGTGAATGGGAGACCAACAGAGTTCTTTTTAGCCACCAGGGGATTGAGGCAAGGCTGCCCTCTGTCTCCCTTTCTCTATATTCTGATGGCGGATTCATTAAGCAGAAAGCTGACACAGGAGCAACAAATCGGCACCATCCCTGGGATAAGAATTGTGCAAGGCGTAGCCCCAGTGAATCATGCGCTCTTTGCTGATGATTCACTCCTGCTCGGGGGTGCTTCCATGAGAATTGCTAACTCCTTCAAGACAATTCTCCAAAAGTATTGCAGTATTTCTGGAGCATTAATCAGTGAGAGGAAAAGTGCAGTTTACGGATGGAATACCGATCAACAAACAATTGAAAGGATAGCCAGCGAATTGGGGTTCAAAGGCTATGCAGAGTGGGATAAAATAAAGTATCTAGGTCTTCCTCTGACGATGGGATCCAATCGCAATTATTTGTGGGAGGAGGTGATTTCAAAGTTCAAAAATAAGATAGCAGCGTGGGGCGGAGTCTGGCTTACCACAGGCGGCAAGCTCACTCTCATCCGTTCGGTGCTTTCAGCTCTGCCTACATTCCAAGCCTCTTTGCTGATGGCTCCAAGGCAAATCGCAGATCAAATCTCTTGTTTAATGCGGAACTTTCTGTGGAATGGTGGGAAGGGGAACAGCAACCGATTTCACTTAGTTAATTGGGAAACAGTGAAGCGTCCCATTGCTGAAGGTGGACTCCAAATTAGAGACCCCCAACAAGCAAATCTAGCCCTGGGTTGTAAACTCCTGTGGCAGCTAATATCTGAGCCCACGCATCCTATCAGCCAGCTCTTAAAACTCAAGTATCTCAGAAATCAGTCGATCATCTCCTTCAACCCAGCGCCTTTTCCTAGAGGAACACAGGCTTGGAGGCTCTGTTGCAAAGGGATAGATTTCTTCAGAACACATTTGTATAAAATTCCAGGGAATGGCAAAAAAACATTGCTGTGGAGAGATCGAATCATGGGCCATCCTCCACTTTCAGTCATTAATGAAATCGCAGATTTAAGAGCCTCGTTAAGATCAAAAGGAATCAGGAAAATCAAGGACATTGCAGAGTGGGATAACAAGCAGTGCTGGACTTGGCCCAACATTCCAGCGCACTTAAAAAATCAGTTAAACTATTTCATAGATGCAATTACAGACTTTACTCCAGTGCACAAGGACGAGGAAGATTCATGGGGATGGGGACAAACAGGGGTGTACACAGCCAAACAAGGGTACTTACAGATGCAAGGCAAAAAGGACTCTTCGCACCCGGAAACAGTGTGGAAGCAGATCTGGGAAAGCTTCAGCATTCCGAAGATCAACTTCTTCTTTTGGACTTTGTTTCACAACAAAATCCTGACTGGAGATAACCTATGTAGAAGGAACATAGCTGGTCCACATCGATGTGTGTTTTGCAAAAAAGCCTTGGAGACCTCAGTCCACATATTTATTGAATGTGAGTATGCACAGAAGGCCTGGACTAGCTTCTTGGCAGGTCTGAATGTTAGATCCCCAGTTCACTGTTCGATAACAGACATGTTTTCGTCTTGGAAAGCTCGTTATCCCTACAGCATCGCAGACAAATCTCTTTGGCATAAGGTGTGGATCGCAGCTCCAAAATATGTGTGCTGGAAGTTGTGGCTCTCCCGAAACGAAATTGTCTTTAATAAAAAAGAAATGACTGCAGGAAATGTCGCAGAAAAGGCCAAGAAACTACTAATAGAAACTCTGAGACAATCCAATGTCAGAGACAGCTCCCTACGAGATGAAGAAAGAGCATGGTTGGGCGATTACACTCCTATATCGAGACCTTCAACAATCACTCGTCCAAATCACAAGGAAAATTGGCAGATTCGAGATACTTTGGAAAGCTTCCAGAAGTGGTCGAAATCACAAGGAAAATGCACTGTCTTCTTTGACGGAGCCTCGAAAGGCAATCCAGGCAGGTCAGGAGCAGGGGGGTCATTTACCTCCCGAACGGAAGAAAAGAGGAATTCAGCTGGGGACTTGGGCTTAAAACCAACAATCAGGCAGAAGTCCTCAGTCTTTTAAAAGCTTGCCAACTGGCCAGAAAAAGAAACCCAAGGGAAATCTTAGTATTTGGAGACTCAGAATTGCTGATAAAATCTCTATTAAATAAGAAAGGGCTCAAGGATCCAGTATTGAACAAACAGATATTAAGAGTGAACAGACTCATGAAGGACTTCTCTTCAGTTCAAATCTTCCATATCCTTAGAGAATTAAACACAGAAGCAGACAGTCTGGCAAATATTGGATGTAATCTAGAAAAGAACATGATCAGCATAAATGCAGGAGAACCGAATATGGCAACTATTCCTTAAAAGGGCAAGGCGATCTTGTAAAAGCAGAAAATTGTTCTGTTAGAAACAGTGAATTGTAAAACTTGATATGGCTTTGGCCACCCATAAATAAAAATATCCGTTTCGGTTTAAAAAAAAAAAAAAAAAACCAAAGAACAAGAGAATAACAAAACAAAAATAAAATTGGGCCTAAGAAAATAAGCTTAGTCACTCTTTTCTCCCTTTCTTCTTTTCTAATTTCTGCCATCCTCCCTGATCGGGAGTAGTTGTAACAATAATTAGTCGATTCTATTTTGTCTTCCTCAGATGTTCGTTATTTGAGTCAGAGCTCTCAGATGTATAAGTATGTTTTAAACCTCTTATCTCCTTCTCCTTCGACATTTCTTGCCCTATGTGTCCTGCTTCTCTTGGATTTTGTGAGGCTGATACCACTGTTCCTTCTTGGTTAAAATATTCATTCATTGAAGATGTCTGTGGATTTGGATTTTCCTCGATGGTGGGTGGTCCTAAGTCCTCCTCTTCCTCTTCATCTTTAGGTTGTGATGTTGGGAATTGTCATCCCTTAGGCTTTTTGATTGGTTTCTTTTACTTCCTAGGGTCTTTCTTTGCCAAAGGATATGTGGATTGTAGATGTCCAGTTTGAAGACAGAGACGACACCTAAATGTTGTGTTCTCATAATCTAAGAATTGGGTCCAACACTAGTTTTTGTGTGTCAAGAGGATACGGTTAGGCAGTGCTTTACAAAGGTCTACCTCAACACATATCCTGGCAAAAGTATAAATTGCTTCTTCAATTATTTGTGTATCCATCTTGATGTATATCCCTAGCATGTTACCAATTCCTTCCAAAAATTTTGGATGCCATAAATGAAGGGGTAAGCTATGCAGTCTTACCCAACCGGTAATTTGGAGATTGTCATTGAATTAACATCAAAATCTAGGAACCATGGGATGTTAAATAGTCCTGCATTTCCCCAGAACCATGGACCCTCATGTAAAACTTTATCTCTAATCTCTGATGATTCAAATTTTACTATGATGAAGCCCTTGGATCATAAGTGAATCTCACAGTTTACCTGCCAGGTCGTAAAGATCCACAGGTTTTGGCTAGAAACCATTGGACCTGCAAATGATTTCCTGGGATTGATAGGTTGTACAAATATTATTGATATTTTCTCTAATGTCATTACGAGAGTTTCATTCATTTGCTCCACAATATAAGGCTTAGGAACATTAAGAGTTTGTTTAGGTTTACCTGAAGCAGCAACCTTCCCTTTTAGGGCGTCTTTGAATGAATTGGATCCATTGGATTTTCCAAATGAGGTCAGGCCCCTGCCAGCAGAAGAAGATCTAGGTAGAAATCTCGCTCATCGGGCACCACCTTGCAATCTTAAATTCATGATAACGGTAGAATTCCTTTGAATACCATAATCTTTCAAATGGATCCCATCCTACAATACTTTTCCTGAAAATCTCAGACTTTGTAATGAAGCAGGAATACCTGTGACATTTTGGGTCCTCTGCTTCAGATCTGTCACTAGATCCGTTCCCTGAACCCTTTACAAGATCGATTTTCTAGTAAGGGTTTTGATAATAATAATAAAAAACCTGAAAGAAACCCTCCAAATATGGATCTACACATCATGATCTCCCTTCTACTTGTCTCTCATTTGGATCTTGAGCAAAATGATAGATCTGGGTTTTTTTTTTATAAGAGGAGGGGGTACTCTACCAAACAAGATGATTTTGTTCCTTTATGCATGTAGGTGTCCAGCCTGAATCCACCATAGATATGAGAGACAACTGCAAAGGGTTGTCACGACATCCCTCGATGTCCAAAACTGTTGCCCAATACCAGATCCCCATCGAGCTTTCAAACATAGAGAAAAGTTTTGGGATATTGTGGGAAAATAATTGTTGTTATGACTCCTTTGATTCCCCTTCAATAATGAACACAGATCTGATGAAGATGACCCTCCTCCATTCTAAGGATCATGGATTTACGTCCCAAGCAAGAGTCCAACCCTCACGTTCGTTTTCTCTAATGAAGTCCACTGAAACCCACCATGATTCGTCGCCATGGGAAGTTTCGTCGATTGTGGACACTACGGTCAAAGATGAAGTGAAAACCACATGCATCATGCTTTGTACTCTCTTACATGATCTGATATCATTATATTTTCCTCGTATTGCAGCCTTTATTATTTCATTCTCTAGATCTTGGTAAACAAGGTCTGTGGGAGTGGAAACATAGAAGACGTTGTGACATCAATGAATGGAAGATTCAAAGCTCCCTTCCTCACTCAAATCTATTATGAATAGATGAAGCCTCTCTTGGGCCCTTGGGAGTGTGACAGGCCTAGGTTCTTCAATGGGTTTTTTGGATCTTTGAGAGTGGCATGCATTGTGTAGCCATTCTCCAACAGAGTCTTTAGGAGCCATGATCCAATGTAACCCCTTCCTCTGCCATGACGAAAGCCTGCAAATGCGACACAACTGAACTGGTAAAAGTCATGAGACATCTTTGTCCCCAAGCCCACTTTTAATTTTCTGATATGTTATTACTATAATATTTTCCTTCTTTCTTTCCTCTTTGATATAGGTTACTGCTAGAACATTGTGTTTTTGTTTTTAGTAGTTTAATCAAATCCCATCATTTACTAGTTTGACCAAATACTCTCATCCTAGATATTTTAGTATTATTAGCTACTTTATTTTGGCTTCATAATGGCTAATCCCATTTCAATCTATTTGTTCTCACTAGTGTTTCATTGGTCTTTATCATTTAAAGCTACATGAAAATCCCTTGATGATGAGTGGAGTGTCTACTTGAAATATTGAGAACATCTCTAAAGTATAACAACTGTTAAATCCAAAAACGATTACGGAAAATTGTGACCATCTAAATACTCAAATGAATGAATGGGAATGTTTAAAAAAATGACAAGAAAAAACCAACTCATCCCTCACAAGCTCAAAAATATATGAAATAAAGCTCATGTTAGTATTTCAAGTTTGTGATTGTGTAAAGAAAGGAATGAGAACCTTGAAAGCACCCTTGTCTTTGATAGACTTGATATTTTCAACAATTTTGATGTAAATCAACTCAAACCAATGGGAAAAGGCAATAAATAGTTAGGTTCAAAGTTTAGATTTACATGTACTTGTGTGGACTTAATGACTTTGGTGCCAAGAGACAAAACATTTAGCCCGGAGGCAAGATTTATCCAAAGGGGTAATCAATTAGGCTTCTAGAAAAAGACTTTTATCCATGGATAATTATATCAAAGGAAGCTTATAGAAAGGATGGGAGGCACCGATGAGTGTAGAACTTTCAAGTAACTCAAATAAAACAACCATACTCGAAATTTTAGAATATTTCCCAACTATTAGATAATATGGTATGAGGCATTTGTTTATGAAGATAAATAGACACCTTGTGAGATTAGATGTGATAATAATGCTTCTTTTGATGGAAGGTACGCACTTGGTTGATAATGAAATTAACTCCAATGAGAGGCCAAATAAGTTATCAACCTTATGATCAATGAAAACTTAATGTCTTTACAATTTCTCTTTAAGGTGGTGGTATTAGATCAATATAGAAAAAAAATGACAATGGAGGTAAAAATAATTTTGGTCTTGGAAATTAGGAAGCTTGAATAATAATCATGAGAAAGACAATTAAATGTGGAACCTTCGCGTGTTTAATTGGTATATGGAAATGGTTTTAATGCTCAGTTTAAAATCTTGACAATCGTCAACACTTACAATAAACTTATCACATTTTAACAAGATGTTTATTAATGCAAATATCCTATGAGGAATGAGACATTATAACTTTGCCACATGAACCAATTAAAAAAATTATAGATTTATATTTTCCTAGCTGGTGCTAATTGTCTTGGTCTTGAGCGCTTAGATAGTTTTTTTTTTTTTGTACACACATAAATATCCATATATTCTATATGACGAATATACATGTTCCAGTTCATTATATAAAAGTTCATCGTGTCACTTGCAAGAATTGAACCTGGGTGGGGAGGATCCCAATCATTTCTCCCAACCACCCGAGATAAACCCGATTGACGTAGCCCTTAGATAGATTTATTTGCCTAACTAATGCTAATTATCTCAGTCTTCAACCTTTTGATGGATTTATTTTTATCAGACATTATGGTTCCAAACATTAACTTACTCCTCCATGGACTTGAAATCTTTATATTATCCTATAGGATCATCATGATGCATTTGAAGGAGTTAGGGAATGTGAAGAAAAATGGGACCTTAATCTCCCTAATACCAATGGACTTGAAGGTTCTATAAAATATAATTTTGATTGGACCTTTGACATTTGAATAGTGAAGCCCATAATGAATGAAGCCTCCACCTTATGTCCCTTTCTTAGAGTGCCACACACCTACCATTTATGTGTTATGTGTACATGCCAACTTAACTAACTGAAATCATATATGCCATCTTACCATTAGTCTAATTTCCATCTAATTATCCACACCGACATCATCATGATGATATGGCCATAATTATAGATGCCCTGTGGGGCCTTATGATTTGTAAATAAGTCCTCCTTTTGATGTATAACGGTGATATGGAAATCCAAGTGGGATAAAATCTGGCTCCATAGGATTTTCTCACAAAATATCAAGGGGTATCCTTGTGTCAACCTCTATAGTCTCGTGTAAAATTTGAGCACCCTCCACCTTGTGTAATATTATCATGTGGTTAAGGAATCAATTGTTCATTTTGATCATAAATCTGTAGGTTTAGTTACCTTATTGTATTGTAGCTGAAATAGTTCTCAAATAAACCGACGTTTTCATGACATAAATTAAATCAAATCAATGGGAAAAACCATTGAACAATTCGATCCAAATTTTATTTTTACATGTATTTACATGGACTTAATGATATTGCTAGCATCAAGAGACAATCATTTAGCCTCAAGAAAAGATTTATCCAAGGGGAAACTAATTAGGCTTCAAGAAAAGGACTTTTGTGTATGAGGAAACATATCAAAGGAAACCTATGGCAAATATGGGAGGCACTAATGAGCATGGAGCTTTCGAGTAACTCAAAAAACACCCATACTCAAAATTTGATAGGGTCACCCAAAAATTAGGCATTAGGGCCTTAGACATTTCTTTATGAATATGACCCTATGCCCTATAAGACTACATGTGATAGCAACATCTTGTTTGATGGTAGTTAACCACTGGAGTGACAACGAAAATGACTCTAAGGAGGGGCGAAATTGAAATTATCAAACTTATGAATGATGAAAACAAATGGCCTCCATGGAAGGAGTTAATTTGTTCTTCTCTAAGGGTCATTAAGGAGAGTCTAGCATTTTCTAGGTTAAAGTATTTATAATAGGTAATTTGTCACATAAATTTCCATTGATTTACAGGATTATCATTTAAAAAGTCATAAGTTACGTATAAATCAATTTGTTGATATTCAAATATTTTGAATCTTGAAATTTCCTTTGAGAAGAAGAAAAAGAAAGTTTTAATATGTTACAAAATTCAATATGCTACTAAACACGCTACTTTGTGACATCACATCATTAATGTAGATTTTCCTGTAGATTCACAAGCTCATGTAATCTACTAAAACAAGAGATAAGAATCTACTTCTACTTTCAACTAGTAGAAGCCAATAGATCGATGAAAACAATATGAACAAGAAGAAGACAAATCAATTGCACATAACACAATGGGAAAGTCGTTGCTCAAAACCTCACCTATCTGTATTGCATTAAATCATAAATATGAGTGAAGATGCAAATATTGTTCTCACTAGAACAATTCCGCACAAGTATATCAACTCTCTGCTCACAAGCTAACTCAAGCCAATCTCTACCCTCTTCTACTGATCTCCAAGCCACTAATTCCTTGCACCCTTAGTCAAAGAATTTGGATCAATACAACATGCTCTGCTCAACCTTAAGCTTAACTTGCACAAGTATTTCCTATCCTCCGCATCATGACTTCCTTTGGCCAATACTTAGCCAAATTTCCAAGCCTCCAAGCTTCTAATTCTTTGCACAATTCCTAAAAGAATTAGCCTGTATTTAAGGGGAAATTCCTCATTGATAACCGCACAATAAAAAATTAGGTCCTTCTCTGATTGCATGCATGATATTTACAACTTAGTAAATCATACAACTGATAGTACATTGTCCCTGCACACTAGTCTCAGCTAGGTCTTTCTCTAAATCGACATGCATGAGTTTTTGATGAGGGAATGTTCAGTTAACTGGAGTGACACTTGTGGATGCACTAGTGCACCAATTAACTGTTAATCCTCTATTACTTCCACAAATAGTTAGAACTAATTTAACTGAACTTAACTCGGTAAACTGAGTGATCTAATTTCCAACTCAATTTAAATTCATACTGGACCCCTAAAACTTAGGGATAATATATACATGAATACAGAAAGACTTTTAACTCAAAATTCCTAAGCTAACTATGTCAACTTAACTTAGTTAACTATTATAAGTTGCTATGAGAAAATAATTACAATTTTAATTCACAATTTAATTCAAGGACAAATTAAATTGGAATTTTTGGATTCTATTTTTAACATTTCGTGTTGCTATTTTCAAAAATTAACAACTTAACAACCATAAACAAGATTAGGGTTTTATGTTCCACGTAACATTTATGTCTTAAATCTTTAATATATATATATATATATATATATATATATATATATATATATATATGCAAAGTCAAAAATTATAGATATGAAAAAAAATCAACTATCAATTTGATATTTAAATTTTAAGATCACTAATCAAAAGTAGTTGTGTCCTATACTGTAACAATAATTAGGTTTGTTGAGACTTATTCTTATGGGATTTTGGTTTCCATGGCGTGCCAAAAAACAGTGTCAAGTGACACTATAAAAATATAGGTGTTATCCAAAAGCCCAATGACTTATTTAGGTTTGACTTTGTTGGGTCCCTATAATACTAGTGATTACCCCATTACTATTGTAGTTATAACCCCTATTTATATTGTTGTGCCCTATTACCCCCATATTGTTATTTTTGTGCCCCATAGAATCCCTCTATTGTTATTTTTGTGGCTTTATATTATTATTGTTAGGTCGGCTGGATTATATTGTGACTCCTTAGACTCCTATATATAGAAAGGAGGTTTTGTCATTTGTATCATCCAAGAATTGTTCATTTATGTAATGTAAAGGAGGTTGCCCCCTCGAAGAGGCTGAATTCTAAGGCGTGGATCTCTCTTTTCTATCTTTTTGTGGGCTGGTTTCATAACATTTGGTATCAGAGCTTTGGATTCTAGGGTTTCGCTGCTCCAAACAGGTCATCGTGGCATTTTCGCTATAACTTTTTTTCTGTGACGTTTCAGAAGTCGCAAAAAAAACCCATTTGAGAAGAAATCGCACTGAATCTTGGGTCATATTGTATCTCATGAAGGAGTTAAGGTAGACCCTAGCAAAATTAAAGCCATTAAGGAATGGAAAATCCCCACATCCATTAAGCATCTGCGAGGATTTCTTGGGTTGACAGGGTATTATCGCAAGTTTGTTAAGAATTATGGGAGAATAGCAGCACCTCTAACAACATTTTTGAAGAAAGATTCATTTTCATGGACTTCGGAAGCAACAAAGGCCTTTGAACATCTTAAAGAGGCAATGTGCCAAGCACCGGTCTTAGCTACGTCGGACTTCACAAAAACCTTTATTGTGGAATGTGATGCTTCAGGAAATGGAATTGGTGTTGTTCTAATGCAAGATGAAAGACCCATTGCTTTTGAAAGTTGTCCAATCAAGGGAAAGTTTTTAAGCAAAGCTATTTATGAGAAGGAAATGTTGGCAATACTCCATGCACTTAAGAAATGGCGACCCTACCTAATGGGAAGACACTTCAAGGTAAAAACGGATCATGATAGCCTTAAATACTTTTTAGAACAAAGATTATCCTCTGAAGAGCAACAAAAGTGGGTCACAAAGATGTTGGGTTATGACTTTGAAATCATCTACAAAAAAGGGAAGCAAAATGTGGTGGCAGATGCACTCTCAAGAAAGGATGAGGATGTGGAAGCATTGTTGTGTGCCATTTCTATTATCCAACCAGATTGGATAAACGAAGCAAGGGAGGAATGGAAGAACGACGAAGAAGTGTGGGCACTTATTCAAAAGCTACAACAAGATTCCAGTACTTCTGATACATTTAGCTGGCAAAATGATTCGTTATGGTACAAAGATCGCTTATACCTCTGTAAGAATTCCCAGCTAAAACAAAAGATTCTTATGGAATTGCACACTTCTCCCTTAGGAGGGCACTCAGGATTTTTAAAAACTTACCACAGGGTTAAGAAGGAATTTTTTTGGGATGGCCTTAAATCAGATATTCAAAAGTTTGTGGCGGAATGTTTGGTTTGCCAGCAAAATAAAGTTGAAACAATTAAGACACCAGGTCTATTACAACCTTTATCCATTCCAAGCCAACGTTGGGAGGAGGTTTCAATGGATTTTATCACAGGTTTACCCAAGTCTAAGGGAAAGAGTGTCATCATGATGGTAGTTGACAGACTTACCAAGTATGCACACTTTTGTGCATTATCACATCCATTTAAAGCCAGTACAGTTTCTACTGCATTTATGGAAACAGTTCAAAAGCTACATGGAAACCCAAAGATTATTGTAAGTGACAGAGATCCCATTTTCACTGGAAATTTTTGGACAGAATTATTTTCTTGTCTTGGTACTCAGTTAGCTCATAGCTCATCTTATCATCCTCAATCTGATGGGCAAACTGAGATAGTAAACAAATGTTTGGAAGGATATCTTCGTTGCTTTGTATCTGATAAACAGACACAATGGGTCAAATGGTTGCCTCTAGCTGAATGGTGGTATAACACTTCCTTCCATACAGCAACAAAAATGACCCCATTTATGGCACTTTATGGGTATCAACCACCATCCATCACATCATATTTAAGAGAAAATTCTAAGGTTCAGGCAGTGGAACATCACATCGAACATCAGCAACAAGTCCTCCAACTCTTAAAGGATAACCTCGTGTTGGCACAAAATAGAATGAAACAACAGGCAGATCAACATCGCAGTGAAAGAAGTTTTGATGTAGGTGATTGGGTATTCCTACGGCTACAACCATATAAGCAAATGTCCCTAAAGCAAGCTAAGAAGGATAATAAATTATCACCAAAGTATTATGGTCCGTACAAGGTGTTGGAAAAGATTGGTACTATGGCATACAAATTGGAGCTTCCTGCAACTTCTCGATTGCACCCAGTTTTCCATGTTTCATGTTTAAAGAAGGTTATAGGTGACAAGCTCCCAATTCAAACAATATTGCCAGAACTTGACGAGGAAGGAAAAATTATATTGGAACCGGAAGCAATCACAGAAACAAGAACTCGACAGCTACGAAATCGATCAATTTCAGAGTATCTTATCAAGTGGAAGAACTTATCTGCTGAAGATTCCACATGGGAGGATGAGAATTTTATGCAGAAGTATCCAGAACTGCTCAAGCGTTGAGGACAACACTTTTTTGAAGGAGAGGGGCATGTTGGGTCCCTATAATACTAGTGATTACCCCATTACTATTGTAGTTATAACCCCTATTTATATTGTTGTGTCCCTATTACCCCCATATTGTTATTTCTGTGCCCCATAGAATCCCTCTATTGTTATTTTTGTGGCTTTATATTATTATTGTTAGGTCGGCTGGATTATATTGTGACTCCTTAGACTCCTATATATAGAAAGGAGGTTTTGTCATTTTTATCATCCAAGAATTGTTCATTTATGTAATGTAAAGGAGGTTGCCCCCTCGAAGAGGCTGAATTCTAAGGCGTGGATCTCTCTTTTCTATCTTTTTGTGGGTTGGTTTCATAACAGACTTTCTATGCTGTCACTACCACTTACACTTCTATGGGAGAGGAAATTAACATGTAAAATAATGTATAGATCCAATAAGGTATCCATTTTACCTACTTATTCAACATGAATTAATTTAAACTTTGAATTTATCAAAGGTTGATAATATTTTTTGGAAGAAAACTGTGTATAGGAGTTAGTCCGTCCAATGTTTTGGGTGGACACTCCATCCATCATCATGGACCAAAAAGTTAATTTTTTATTTTTAGGTTTCTCTTATACACAGTTATATTTCGAAAAATAGTATTAACATGAGAAAGTATTGCATGGCAGCGTAATCCCTGCCACTTAAGTGGATGTTATGTTTTGAGAAAAATTGCAGATTGATATATGAAGTGGAAAAGTTAATTGCCTACTAAGCGATAAGAACTTGCATAAAATTTTGGTGGGTGGTAACCACTATTAAGTTTGCACATTTACACTTTTACTCCTACATGTGTTTTTTTTTGTAAACTACTGCAAAATACTTTCTATTAATAAAAAAGGAGTTACATCACAAATACATCCACATTGTTCGGTCTTTGCTAATACATTCATCAACATAAATATAATAACATTTGGATCCATAAAAACAACATTACAAAGCCAAAAATACCAGATCATTCTCTTTGATAGGCCAAAGGCAATGACTAATCCATGACACCAGAAGCACTCTATTGACCAGGGTGAATATAGACACAATAAGAGAACAACAATCGTGTCCCAAACCAACTAGCCACCCTGCCAACTGGTTGTGGTCCCAAAGACCCGAAGAAGGAAATTTCAGATATAAGGAGTGAAAAGCCAAATTGCTAGTGAAACCAAAAAGAGCTGAGAACTAACCAGCCATGAGCATAAAACACATTAGCTAGATTATCCTTTAAGCCCATAGAAGGGAAAGGATGCAACATTAGCCACACCATCCTGACTAATAGTGCCTTCATACTAGAAACAAGAAGTGAAACTGCCAAGCTCCAAGATTGAGCAAGTAAACCATCGAGAGACTTTGCCCAAAGGCGACATGGGCATAACTCCAAAAAGAGGCTAGGGAGTGCCAACAAATTTTCTCCATACGAACCAAATAAGAGAGTTCACCTAAAAAGAAACATTCACTAACATTGCAGATCTACACAATAAAACATCAGTACCTAGGTCGAGCAGAGAGACCATTGTAAAACCATCAAGTTCTAAATTAGGATCCCAGGTGACCTAGCAACAACACTATAACAAAAGTGGTAAAATAGTGACAAAAAATATATGTCCTCAAAATTAATCCTGATTCGATGAAATAATGGTAAGGTCCTGAACGTTATCCACCTATGGGTCAATATGATCTCTAGGAGGGTCAGTGAGGTCACAAAGGCAAAATCTGACACAAGAAAACTCTCCACCTGAGCTAGTCTATAATCTACATTATCAAGACATAAACATTGATTGTGCAACATGCACTTATCCTACAATAAATTTCAGCTTGTTTATCTTTGAAAATTAAGTGAAGCAAAATATCCATTTGTTGATGAAAAGTAAGAGAGTACAAGAAATGTAGTCTCTTATTATGAAATCTACCTAGATCTGGGACCATTTTCAAATCTTAAGCTAGCATCTGAAGCTCATAATCAGAATGGTAGGGTCGCTCCTAAGTCTCTTTTGCCTTCAAAAGAAGAATTTCTCTCCTCACTTCAAGAGGAATCACATCAAATAAAGTTCCAACATAATCAAAAGCAAAAGGCCGAGTTCATCTGAAGCTAACATTTCCCAAACTACCCCTCCTACTCATCATTCTCTAATGAGGAGGCATGATGCCTGAAACAGTGTACCAAATCAAACAAGTACACAAATCACGACCAAAAAAACAAGAGGAAGGACAAACGACTGACCCTTTCTCCCTTGACCACTGAACTATAAAATCATCCCCCCAGTGGCACAACAAAGGGCCAAATGCAAGCAAATAACCCAATTTTGGACAACTCAAAGACATAAGACTCTAGAACCCCCAGAGCCAAACTAGAGTGTGATAAAAACCAATACTCAACCTCACAATCGAAACAATTTCCTCCCCCACAACACAGAGCATCCCACCCAAGTTGATGTTGAAACAAAATGATAGGAGCAACCCTAAGATAAACACCAAGGGTTCCCAAAGGAGAGACCGAGTAACACCCAACAAGGCTAACATTGTGCTGAGTAGGACAATACCCTTATCAAAATTATAGGCACTATTAGACAGAAATAGATTGAATACCAAATACACAAAGATTATGCACCAACTACAACCCTAATATAATCGATAGAGACAATAACCCAAATAAAACCCAATAGCAATCCAAGTAACAATTATACTACACTCAAAGAGATACATACACAGAACCTAATTACAATGTTCTAGGACAATTGGTGAAGTAAGAACCACAATAACTCGCTATGCCTTAGCAACCTACCCAGTTCATATGTGGTTCATACGCAACTGAGAGCGTGAAACCGAACCCCTGAAGAAAACTAGTCACACCCACATGCAAAAAATGCACAAATAACAACAATGCCAACTAGGTTGAGGAAAAGGAGGGCGAGTATGTAGCCTTGCCTCCTTTTGCACAAGTTACGCACCCTCGCCACCCCAGAGACACAAGCTTGCATTTAAATTGACAATACACCTTCCAATGCCCTCCACCAATTTTTTGCCACGCCATAACGGATTTGAAACATATGTAGAGAGGGCACTCCTCACAATAAGGCTACGTTAGCACTTGTAATAACACCCCCATCGGGGGTACTCCTACATGTTAAAGTGTTAAAATATTTGAATTTTAATCCACACTGCTTAAACATGAGGATTCAAACCCATTGTAATCATATTTTAACAATATTTACGCTTGTAAAAACTCAAGTATCCATCGCATCAATTGATTTGAAAAGGAATATATTGAGATGGAGAAAAATTGTGTAAATAGTCATGACATCAAATCATTTGGAACCTAATATTTAATACTTGTGTTTAATGTTTGTTTAAAACGTTAAGAATTTTTTTTTTAAATCTATCAGAGATGACACAAATGTAATAGATGAAAAGGTGTGGATACTAGTTCACCCGAGACAACATTTCTCTTTGCATAGACATTACAACCCAAGAAAATAAAAAGTATTTTCCTTATAATAAAAGTTATCTCCATATTATCCATAGGAGCACATTATAATATATGCATACAAGGTAACATCAAACCCTAAATTTTTCTATCTTCTACTAGACTAGCTTAAACACCTATTCAACAACCTAAGTGGCTATCAAAATTATTTTATAGAGCATGATATAACTACAAGATCTATGGTTGTTGCAATATTATAGATCTCTCAAAGTCACAAACACCATAAGACAACAATTCACAAAGTACCCAGATTCTTATAGAAAGAAAAATTGTGACAAATTGCTACTTCTTGTTGAAAATATCAAACAAATTATAGAACCAAAACAACCCTAAACTATATATGAAGGAATAGAAAATCTAAAAACTTGTTGTGATACAAAGAATATTGACAAATTAAAACAACACAAGAAACACTATAAAACACTTTGTACATATATTTTACAATGAATGAAAGAACCCAAGATGTTTATAAGACTTTTTTCAGAAGAAAACTCAAAAACCCATAATGACATACTCGTATCAATACTTAATAACAATGAAGAATGTAATGTTTTACAGTGATAATGGCATTAACTACAATCTAATCGTAGGAAACAGAAGGATAAAACCAAAGCAAAACATGCATCCAAACGGCCAAGCCAACCATTTAGATTCTAAAATTGTAAGGCTAGGGTTGTTGGATGTAACTGCCTCAACGGGACATGTAGTATACATGTTGAATTTGCAACAACCTTGGTGAAAAGTTCATGTAATAAAAGTTGATAAAGGAAAAATAACACCATGATTAAGGGACACTTATTCCAAGCTAAATGTTGGGCAAATATATCCTAGTGGGCATCACTAGATGTGTGTTTTGGAGAAGGAAAAATGGCAAAGGCAAAAAGGCATTTTGGCACAATTATCTATGAAAATAAAGGAGATTAGGAGAAAAGTAAGGTGAAAGGTCACAGGTTGCTTGTGGGGAGGAAATTGAAGGAAAATAAGGGAAAATGAAGAAAATAGAGGCCCCATTCATAAAAAGGCTTCCGAGGATCAGTTAATAACCTTTTTTCAGTTCAAGTTTTAGATCTCTCTCATTATTCTCTCTCTATATCTCACTCTTGGTCACTTAGAGTTTTCTTGGAGCACTCTAGCTTTGGAGTAAGGAAGGAAAAACAAGCAAGGGGAAATGAAGGAAAGCAAGGATGAAGGAAGGAAAAGCATGATCAAGCAGCTTCAGTTGGAATACTTGTAGGTAACCTTTTGCATGTGTGATTTCCTATTTGGTTTGGACATACATGGCTTTTCATGTTGGTGTATGGTTCTCTTGTTGTTGGTGGCATGGTTTTACCGGGTTATGACAGTGGTTTTCAGCCTAGCCTTTCCTTTTTCTAGATCCCATGGTATGTTAGGATGTTTATCTCAGTTTTGAGCATTGGTTTGCCGAATGGATTTCATAATCCGGGGTGGAGGTGGTCTCAAGTTTCATTCCCAAAGGCCTAGGAATCCCTTGACTAGTTTTGGAGGGATACATGGTAAAGCCCGAGGGAGGAGTCTCGGTTTAGGGCCTAGTGATCCGGGTTTGGATTTTTGTAAAGCTTGAGAGACTGGTCTCGGTTTAGGGCCTAGTGATCCGTGATTAGATTGCGATAAAGCCTGAGAGACAAGGAGACAAAAAATTCCTCAAGGATAGTGATGGATTCTGGATGGCATTCCAAGTTCAGTTCGGTTGTGATTGGAGCACCAGTTTTGGTGTGATCACGGTTTGATGAGGGTGGAGGTGGTTTAACCTCTAGATTCCCTTGGTTTTTCTATGAGATCCCACATTCATGCTTGGAATATGGCATGGGGGTGACTGGCTGAAAGAGAGATTTGGTTCAGCCATGTCTATGGTCAGGTGGTACGTGGAAGTCCTGAACCTGGTCGGATTTTCCTATGATTAATAAAAGCTAAGTTCTCTTAATTTTGCACTTGTTTATATGTGGATTTAATGGTTGTCATATCTCTGATATTTATATGGTTTTATGCTGGTTGTAAGCATGGTTATATGACTGGTTCATGTCATGGTTATTTCATGTATTTACTTGTAATTGTTAAATGGATGGATGCAAGACCTAATTGACATTATAACAGTTCAATGGAGAAGGTGGTGATCCTTCTGATTATGTTTAATAAGTTATTTCAGTCATTTATGATCTATCTTGCATCCTAGACCTGTAGGTTGCATTGATTCCAAGTGTTTGACAGAAAGTCAGTCCCGATTGGGGATGCTTAGGCTTAATCCCGTGGTTGATTTTGCTTTATTAGTATTGTCATAATGTCTTTGATGGATTTTGGAGGTTGTAACAAGTTTTGGGCAGAGGGTGAGATTATGGGCTAGAAAAGTGGCTCAAATATCAGGGATGCTAGCACAAGTCTACTTAAAAGAGTCAGGGACGTTGGTACATAGGCATGTGAGAGCGACTAGGGATTAAAATGCTGAAAACATCAGTGGGACTTAGGGATAGGATGTCTAAGTGCCTGACATGTCTCATGGGGGTGTTGTTGCTGATGTGGATGGGTTTGTTTGGTATGTTATATCGATTCCATTTCCTTAAGGTCACCAAGGAGGTTGAATCCCTTATAGTGACCTCTCTCGTCACATGTTTACCCCGACTTGGTCGATTGTTTGGGTAGACCTGGGAGAAGGGGTGTTACAGATTGGTATCAGAGCATGGTTGCGCTCTCCTTGGGTGAATGTGTTGGTCATGCATGCATGTCAGTTGCATGTGTGTCTCTTACACTTGCATTCCATGTGCTTGTTGCATTGCATCATGTTGATCATGACTGTAGTAAGGTTGTCATGAGGAACTTGATGTTGATTTTGTGGAATGCATCGTTAGAAGTATATGGTTGGTTATATGATTATATGCAACTTGATTACATCCTTATATGTTAAGTTGCATTCTTGATTGTTTGATTACATGTATCAGTCTTGTATATTGGTTACAAGAATTGATCGCTTATGCTCGACTACATGCGTTCATACATATATGTAGTTGATTAGGCATTGCTTATGCATGTTGATAATTGCATGTGGCAATTTGTACATTAGAGTAATGGTTGTTGTCATGCACGAGGTCATAACATGCATTGTTGATATGACCTTGCATTGATGATTGGACCCTAACTAGAATGATGTTTATGCGTTGATGCACTTATTCAATATATGTCTATATGCTATTATGTTTATGTTATACATGTATCACACTGATTTGATGATCTTGCAGACTAGGTATCCTCCCCAAATTATGCTAAGGTACGTTTGTTTATTGTGATTTGGTTTAGCTGACACACTATGCCTTGCAGGAAAGAGATTAGATGGCTACCAAGGTGGTAGACTACATATAATATCCCTATGCATCAGATGGGTAGCGCGGTGTGGGACACTCTTCTGATTTGACAGACACATTGAGAAGGCTAAAGGAAGAAATAAGGAGTTGTAAGGCTAACAATGACAGGATCATACAGGCATGAGAGAAATAAGCAGAGGTTAATGCTATACTTCTTCAGAGTTTGTCAAAATTGCAGTGACAAGGGTCACTTCGGATTAGCCATGGACATGCGAATAGAAATAATGGGGCATATGGTAGCAGGTATCCTAATATACATATATTAGATAGATCTGACATGATCAGAGATGGAAGGTTGTTGGATACTCCGGATAGGACAAGTGATAGACATAGGTATTATTCCAATTCTGGTTCTGATAGGCACCGTGATCGTCATCATTATCATCCTTACAGGAGGAGTGATAGGGGATAATTTTCATATGAGTTTAATAAAGCAAAGACACCTACCTTTGATGGAGAGATGAATAAATCGCAGGATGTAGAGGCATGGTTGCTTGGTATGAAGAAATTCTTTGGATTGCATGATTATTCATAAAACATGAAAGCAAAGATAGCCACTTTCAGTCTCAAAGGTAAAGTGAATATTTGGTGGGAATATGTGAAGAATTCAAAGGTATACATGAGGAAGATTTGACTTGGCATGCGTTTGAAAGGCTCTTCAAGAAGAAGTACTTGTCGGAGAGGTACTATGATGACAAAGCTAAGGAGTTTTATGAGTTGTGGATGGGTTCTATGATAGATGATGAGTATAATAGCAGGTTTTTAGATTTGTTGAGATATGTGCCTTACCTTAGGGAGAAGAAGGCCAAGGTTCAGAGATTCATCAGTGGACTTCCAGTAGCATACAGAGACTGGATTGAGTTCGATGAGCCTAGATCATTGGAGGAGGCCATCTGAAAGTTGAAGCATTGTTATGAGTAGTCGAAGCGCAAAGTTGAGCCTAAGAATGACTTGAAAATAAATAACAAAGATAAAGGAAAATGGCCACCAAAGATAGGAAGACCTCAAGATGCAAGTGAGAAAGAAAATGCAGTTCCTTACAAGAGGTTCAATACAACCGAGAAGGGACGTGGAGAGCAACAATCTCGAGGCGGTGGTAGGGAACCATTGCAATGTTGGATATGTGGTAAGGATCATCGTAAGAGGAATTATCTGCAGTATCAGAGTGGTGGTAGACCCCATATCTATAGTGCTCAGGAGGTGCATATAGTTGGTGATGTTGGTCATAGCATTCCTTGGATCTATGCAGTTGTGGACAATAGGCAGGCAGATCATCAGGCATCGATCATTGAGATGGATGATAAGATTTGTGATTAAGTTGTTTCTATTTTGATTGATCCTGGATCTAACTATAGTTATATTAATCCTGGCCTGGTGGATAAGTGTGGTTTGAGAAAAGAAGTGCATGCAGAATCTTGGTTGGTACAGTTGGCTACAGGTACAAAGAAGCGAGTTCAACATTAGGTAAGAGCTTGCGCATTTGAGTTAAATGGTATACCTACAACAATACACTTGAATGTATTGCCATTACGATCGTATAGTATGCTTTTGGGTATGGATTGACTATACCTTCACAAGACCAAAGTGGATTGCTTCGACAAGGCCATTGAGTGTGTGGATGATAGTGGAGAAAAGAGGACTTTGCAGGGAAAGAAGAAGCCTACATCAGTGAGGATGGTTACCGCTATGCAGGGTAAGCGTAGTTGTAGAAAAGGTTGTGTGATGTTTGCAGTGCACATTTCTAGTGATAAAGGTAAGGAAGTTGAGGATGCAGATGTGCTAAGAAGGTGTTGAAATTTCTAAGTCTTAGAAATCCCTACTGCATTATCTGGTTTATTATCTCCTACTTATTCTTTCCATTAACAAGTTATTTATAAATATAAATACTGAAATAAACACAAATGCAACCTTAACACATATACAGATCAACAACTGAAATAACTGAGGCAATCACATAAGGGACACTGTTATTTTTGGACAAACATCCCTGGAAAAACCCAATGCGGGAAAATCGGTGCAACAGATATGAGGGTTTTATTATTATGCAGTTTTTGAAACTAGGGTGCCAAAAGTGGCTCACCCTTCAGAGAATTTACTTGGCAGAAGTACCTATCCTCGAAGACAAATATTCTCACTTATTAGTCACTAGATGATCGATCCCACAACAACTACGATAACCCCTTAGTTGGACATCAAAAGTTGTTCCAAGCTTCTCCAATGCTCTGCGTCACTCTCCAGGGATTGCGTTGCCCTCTCAGCTCCAGTATGCCACTCAAAAATATCCAACACTGCCTCTTAGCCCCGCGTCAGCTTTACTAGCCTCTGCGTTAGCCACTTGGCTCTCTGCATCAGCCCTCTGGCCCTCTGCACCACCCACGCTGGCCTCCTCAACCACTACGTTAGTCCCAGTTGCCTCTGCGTTGTCTCTCTGGCACTATCTTTGCCTCTCTGCTATGTATTCCTAGCTTCTGTCGAACTGCCCCTCACTGCAATAGATCGCTAGTTCGATTTTTCTCAGCAAACCTTGCTCCATAAAATCAAACTGACTGATCAATTTGGTGTGTCTCCAACTGACCCTCAAGCCTCCTCTTATACTTTTCCTATTGAGTCTTCAATGGCCGAGATTAAGTCCCTAAACAATGACTAAGATTATATTTGGCTTGATCCTGATCTCTTAGAACTTTCTCACCCATTTTATATTAATACACATTAATATTTTAATTTTCCTAAGTTTAGACTCGGGAAACCCATTAAAAATATTAATTATTTTAATATCTCTCCATCCGGGTGGAATCTCCCCAAACAATTTCTGGGTCTTGGAGATATTATGTTCGTTAGCCTCTCCACCAATTTTCATGGCTAGAGCACATCCGATGCTACCACAAATCAACACTCCCTATTAGTGAGGAATGTGCTCTAGTAATGCTCCACCACTAAAACATCACACTGATCCTTCGCACCGGTACCTGTGCTGATGTTTGGCCTGCTGCCTCACATCCTCTACACTGTTTCTCCCTATACTGCTGCCCATGACACTACCACTTCCACTACTACATTTGTCCTGCAGCTCCCTCTCAATATGTTGCCCATGCTGCCCCTAGCATTGTTATGTGAAATTTTGCATCTACGGATAAACACAACTTCCCTAAGTGGGTAGCTACACTTAGAACAACAGAATTAAAGAGTTTAACCTTTTCCTACATAAGATAAATAAGACAAGGGACCTACTTTTTATCTTTCGCTTCCCTTTGTCTCCTTTGAATAGCTCCCGTTGCTCCTTCTCGAACTGAATCCGCTTGATCAATACCTGCAATCATAAATAGAGGACAAAAACCAATCAAAGCAAGAGATCTATCTACTATAAGCAAATGGAATCGAAAGAATTTACACATATAATCATCATACATAAAGACAAGAATATGGGAAAAGGTGTAAATAGCTTTATTAAGTAGAAGGAAGAGTTACAACCAAAGAAGTCCAATCCCATGTCACTCATCCAGCTTGAGTTCCATCCTTCATCACACCAAAAGCACAACACTCCGACAGCATAACAATACTTGCTTATAATCTCAAACCTCAAACCAACAATATCTCCTTACAATTATTCAAAGTCCAGCCCCTGATCACTATGATGAGTGCTCAATTTATAGGGAAATGAAGGTGGTTTTGTCATAAATTGGGCATTGAATGGCTTTCCAATTTGGGAGTTAGTTTCCATGGAGGAAGGGATGAGAGGATAGGAGGGTATTTGATTCATTCCCTATCCAATTTCGAGCTCATAGGAGAAGATAAGAGGTGGGAATCTTCTAGAATGAAAGAATATTCCCATAACCTTATGAAGATTTCGCTCAATCTCGCCCAGCGCAGGTCAAAGTGGGCCTAGGTGCTCTGTATAGTAGGCTTGAATGGGCCTAAGTGCTCTACAGTGCATTTACCCCTGACCAAGGCTGCGCTAGTCCCTCAAGGAGTCATTTTAGTATGTTTTCAGGCTAGGAAACTCTCAGGAATGATGGCATTCAATGTGATGAGTTGTCTAGGGCACGTATCAACTAAACTAGGGTTTGATGAGCCCTAACAGTATTGATCTGAATGTTGGGAGTGATGTGCCCAAATAGACCTGTAATAGTTTCCCCATAAAGCATGAAGTCGAAAATGATAATGTCGAGTGATATACTTTACGATGTGATGAGGAGGTTCTGAAGCAGATGGTGACCTGCATCAATTACAATACATAATATCATGATATTTTGGATTTTTCATGAATAACAGAGGGAAGGCATAGCCATGCTCAACATATAATCAGATAGTCGTCATCTACAGATATAGACCCATGATAGGATGACCATCTGTGTAAAGCCATCGCGCAGATGATTTAGTACTCTCCTGAAATCACAGCCCGAATGGATGAAACTAGATTCGAGGTCTTCTATCTTGTTTAATCATTCGCTCAAGTACGAGTCTAACCATGTGAATATGTGATCTGCAGTCGAACATGGGAGGACACCCTCTGATTACCATCCAATGATGTAAATTGTTAACAGACGTGAGAGAAATCACCGATAATGATAATGATTCTCAAGGTACTGCAGTACATTCTGCATGGTGTGAATAGATGTTTTGATGTCGAACACCATACAAAGTCTTTCGATCGAAGGTCAGTGATGTCAACCTGTCGCCGGAAGCGAGAAACTTGCCATTGATGTATGCAAGCCTCAAGGTATTGGAAGGGTGTTTCTAAGTCAACTTCTTGGATAATGTGTTGATGTCAACAAGAAGCGACTCGTCGCAGGAGGGCCTTGATGTATCCCACATCAACGACACGAAACGAGTGTAATGATTTTTGGAGACAAAATGTGACTGACGACACAAGGTTCAGGAATGGCAGTCATGAAAATGAAGGTTTATGAGTATTGCAAAGGATGAGTTTATTGAGTGACTTCTATTGAACATATCAGCGACACTGAATGAATTGGCAGCATTGATCCAAAACCAAAGTAATGGATGGTGTGATAGACCATAGGTATGATAACCCAACCCAAGTAGTCACGGAGATGAAATGAAAGTGTCATGTTCAAGAGCAACCTGCTACCATAAAGTGTTTTACCCCTTTTCCCATTTTCCCCAGTCATCGCTGACTAGTACCTCTTTATTTTTAATCAAGCTTGAGGAGGATATCATATGCTTGTAGTATAATTCCACCCTTCGGGTGAATCCATCGCTATGTGATGTTTTAACGAGTCTAGCGAAGGTGAAACTAGGTCTTGTCATGATGGACAAGTTTGTCGCTATTTGATGTTTTAACGAGTTTAACGACAATGATAACTCGGTCCTTTTCATGTTTGGAGAGTTTGAAAAGGGACAAAAAGAAAACTCCACATGTTTTTTTTTTTTTTTTAACTTTGTCTCTAAAGTCAGAAAAAAGCATAAAATAATATGAGAGAGAACCTATTGACCATGTTCAATCAACGTATTCCTTTTTCGTAAATAGTTTATCTCAGTCCGAAAAAGGGTTAAACTTATATTGAGTAGATGTCGTTTCCATTCCATTAACAAGCTGAAAAGGACAAGCGCTTGACAATATTTTCATATTTCGAGAGTCTGAGAAGAGCTTAAAGAGGACTCTTAGAGGAACGAGTGGTGTCTAGGATAGCAACTGGTTCTAGTGATGTTGGAACTTCTCAAAACATGTTGATTTATGTGAAGAGGCTGGCTAATAAGACCACTCATTGCAATTTTTCCTCAAAAGGGTAAAACAACCAAGTGAAAGCGTATGATCGGCCAAGCAAATAGTGACGATGGGAGGAGAAAAACCAAGGCTCATCTGATGAAAGAGGCTGATAGAATGGAAATCACGAGGTTTAAAATGGAGATGGGTTCATTTTTACACAAGCTTGAACCATAGGGAACTATGCTTGGATTCAATTTCATGTTTACACAAGCTTGAAACGAAAAACTATGCTTGGATTCAGTTTCATGTTTACACAAGCTTGAAACGAAAAACTATGCTTGGATTCAGTTTCATTTTTACACAAGCTCGAAACGAAAAACTATGCTTGGGATTGGTTTACATGCCCCCAACATGATGACTCGATTCTAGGTGCATGCCCCCCAAGCTTCATTGCATTCACCTACGTAGACTACTTGTTGCTATGAGGTGGATGGAATGAAGGTTCATATACGAGATCAAGTGAAAGACTCGACTGGGATTTTACGAGATCTAATCAAAGACTCGAATTGGAACTTTGCTCCAAGGGACCTTGTTTCATTTTTTAATGAGCTTGACACAAGACAAGGAACTATGCTCTAGGACCTATTTCATTTTTTAATGAGGTTGACACAGTAAAAGAACTATCCTCATATTCCTTGTTTCATTTTTAACGAGCTTGACATAAGACCATGAAAATGAAGGTTTATGAGTATTGCAAAGGATGAGTTTATTGAGTGACTTCTATTGAACATATCAGCGACACTGAATGAATTGGCAGCATTGATCCAAAACCAAAGTAATGGATGGTGTGATAGACCATAGGTATGATAACCCAACCCAAGTAGTCACGGAGATGAAATGAAAGTGTCATGTTCAAGAGCAACCTGCTACCATAAAGTGTTTTACCCCTTTTCCCATTTTCCCCAGTCATCGCTGACTAGTACCTCTTTATTTTTAATCAAGCTTGAGGAGGATATCGTATGCTTGTAGTATAATTCCACCCTTCGGGTGAATCCATCGCTATGTGATGTTTTAACGAGTCTAGCGAAGGTGAAACTAGGTCTTGTCATGATGGACAAGTTTGTCGCTATTTGATGTTTTAACGAGTTTAACGACAATGATAACTCGGTTCTTTTCATGTTTGGAGAGTTTGAAAAGGGACAAAAAGAAAACTCCACATGTTTTTTTTTATTTTATTTTATTTTATTTTATTTTATTTTTTTAACTTTGTCTCTAAAGTTCGAAAAAGCATAAAATAATATGAGAGAGAACCTATTGACCATGTTCAATCAACGTATTCCTTTTTCGTAAATAGTTTATCTCAAGTCCGAAAAAGGGTTAAACTTATATTGAGTAGAGGTTGTTTCCATTCCATTAACAAGCTGAAAAGGACTAGCGCTTGACAATATTTTCATATTTCGAGAGTCTGAGAAGAGCTTAAAGAGGACTCTTAGAGGAACGAGTGGTGTCTAGGATAGCAACTGGTTCTAGTGATGTTGGAACTTCTCAAAACATGTTGATTTATGTGAAGAGGCTGGCTAATAAGACCACTCATTGCAATTTTTCCTCAAAAGGGTAAAACAACCAAGTGAAAGCGTATGATCGGCCAAGCAAATAGTGACGATGGAAGGAGAAAAACCAAGGCTCATCTGATGAAAGAGGCTGATAGAATGGAAATCACGAGGGTTAAAATGGAGATGGGTTCATTTTTACACAAGCTTGAACCATAGGGAACTATGCTTGGATTTAATTTCATGTTTACACAAGCTTGAAACGAAAAACTATGCTTGGATTCAGTTTCATGTTTACACAAGCTTGAAACGAAAAACTATGCTTGGATTCAGTTTCATTTTTACACAAGCTTGAAACGAAAAACTATGCTTGGGATTGGTTTACATGCCCCCAACATGATGACTCGATTCTAGGTGCATGCCCCCCAAGCTTCATTTCATTCACCTACGTAAACTACTTGTTGCTATGAGGTGGATGGAATGAAGGTTCATATACGAGATCAAGTGAAAGACTCGACTGGGATTTTACGAGATCTAATCAAAAACTCGAATTGGAACTTTGCTCCAAGGGACCTTGTTTCATTTTTTAATGAGCTTGACACAAGACAAGGAACTATGCTCTAGGACCTATTTCATTTTTTAATGAGGTTGACACAGTAAAAGAACTATCCTCATATTCCTTGTTTCATTTTTAACGAGCTTGACATAAGACCATGAACTATGCTCATATTCCTTGTTTCATTTTTTGACGAGCTTGACACAAGACAAGGAAATCTGCTCATATTCCTTGTTTCATTTATTTTTTTGAGCTTGACACAAGACAAGCAACTATGCTCATATTCCTTGTTTCATTTTTTAACGAGCTTGACACAAGACAAGGAACTCTGCTCATATTCCTTGTTTTGTTTTTTAACAAGCTTGACACAAGACAAGGAACTCTGCTCATATTCCTTGTTTCATATTTTAACGAGCTTAACACAAGATAAGGAACTATGCTCATATTCCTTGTTTCAATTTTTAACAAGCTTGACTCAAGCCAAGAACTATGCTCATACTCCTTGTTTCATTTTTAATGAGCTTGACACAAGACAAGGAACTATGCTCATATTCCTTGTTTCATTTTTTAACGAGCTTGACACAAGACAAGGAACTATGCTCATATTCCTTGTTTCATTTTTAATGAGCTTGACATAAGACAAGGAACTATACTCATATTCCTTGTTTCATTTTTTAACGAGGTTGACACAAGACCAGGAACTATCCTCATATTCCTTATTTCATTTTTTAACGAGCTTGACACAAGACAAGGAACCATGCTCATGGACCTGTTTCATTTTTTAATGAGGTTGACACAGTGAAAGAACTATCCTCATATTCCTTGTTTCATTTTTTAACGAGGTTGACACAAGACCAGGAACTATCCTCATATTCCTTGTTTCATTTTTTAACGAGCTTGACACAAGACAAGGAACTATGCTCATATTCCTTGTTTCATTTTTTAATGAGCTTGACACAAGACAAGGAACTATGCTCATATTCCTTGATCACGACCCATAAGAGGTCATGACTTCCAAGAGGTTCTCATCAGATGGGAGAACAATGCTCTGGAAGGGATACGTAGCAAGGAATCCATTAGAGAGATATGGTTCCAATGCCCCCAATACATAATGCACAACATCACGAAATTGATCGTCAATTGATGTAGGCATGGAATAGGTTGCCACATAATTGGCCCGTGGCGAGGAAGATACCATTGGAACAAAAGGACCATTTAGGGAAGATGGTTGACTGGAAGCCATATTTAGACTGGGAAATGAAAGCTGGTCAACGGTGACAATTCTGACTTCATGCGGGAAACACATCACTCGAAAGAGTGTTGAAACAATAGCTCCCATGTCATAAACATAGTCGCGCCCAAGAAGTAAATTGTAATCTAACAGGCCTGGGATTGCCATCACATTGAGATAAACTATTTTCCCTCCCAAAGTAATAGGAAATTGAGGAAGGATCCCTAATGGTTGACTAGTTCCTCTGTTAAAAGCCAACAAATTATGGGTAACAGGGACAAGTGGTGGTGAACCGAGCGCTTGCCAAGCAGTGGAGGAAAGGATGCTCACAGATGCACCTTAATCTATAATAGTGCCAGGTACAATCATATTACAAACTTGTACTATGATCTAGAAATTCACATAAGAAGGAAGACGACATCTTGCTAGTCAATTCCAATCAAAGGAAGTGACCAGACTACTTGAAGGGGGTATCGTAAGAATGAGAGAATTACCCCTTGAGTTACGGGAACAGGAGGATTTTCCTCCTATCTTGATGGAACAGGAGGGTTACCTCCAAGCTCATTGGAATCTGAAGAAACGAAAAGAACATGAGTGGTATCATAATCACTCTCTACAGGAAAGGTACGATTAACTGAAGGTGAAATCGTGTCAACTGTTTCCTTGACCTGTGATTGGTTAGGTATAGACTCATGAGATTCACATTCAGAGAGAGTGGATTTGACCGACAGTTGATTTGGGTCAGTCACTTCATCAACTAGTGAAGGATTAAGGGAGAGTCTCCTGTAACCAGATGGAAGTCGCTGCGGAGAATCAGGACGATTATCCAACACTTTTTTAGCTTCATCCAGATAGGGACAAAGGTGAATGGGTTGATTCCCTTCACATAACCTACAGGGAAACTTAACTTTACCCTTCTTTCCATGAACTTTACTACCACTAGTTGATGGTGTGTCACCATCATGATCTCTAGAAGTTGATGACACAGGATGATGTGAACGAGAAGACCATTCTTCTAAGATCTGAGGAATACCATAACAGTTTCGAAGAAGATGGTCTCCCGTACAAAGTTTGCAAGGATATCGAACTTTGTGAGGCTTAACGGACGGTTTCTCATCAGAAGTTGCGTTCAAAGGTGGAGTCGCCCCCCCTTTTGAATTTGCTTCTTCTTCTTCCCTTTCTTCTTCTTCTTAGCCACCTGGTTACTAGTGTCAATACTTTTACCAAGCAAAGAGGAAGAAACAACCAAGGAAGAAGGCAAAGGGTCAACTGGAGGTTGATTTTGTCCAATTATAGGAATATTTAGTTACAGGGAAAAGGAGGTTGACAACAACCATACTGGCAAGCCAATGGTAAGTCCTTGAAGGGACAATGTAGCCATATAAGGAGCACCAATATTTCTGAAAGGAGGAAAAGGACTAGGATTCCCATCAAAAGGAATCCCTTGATCAGTGGACTCCGGAGGTGTTGCCATATGTTTCAACCTAAGATCAACTAAGGAGTGACGTGGAGGATGTTATTTGCGGTCAATTAATTTTATTTTAATCAAAATAACATAACAAAACAAAAGAGGGATGACCTAGGCAAAAGGATTACCATTTAACTGTGAACTGCAATATACTGCCTCAGTAAACCAAGGATTTTAACATACGTGCAGGCAATCTCCCCGAATGTTGTGTTCAGTGTATCACAGTGTACAAGGCAGCTGACTCGGTTACCTGAGGATGGATAGCAACCTAATGTAGTCCTCCCATATATACCCGAAAGTATGTGGAGGCCCAATCCGTGTTAGCGCTATCTAATGCGAAATCGCACAGTGAGAGCATGCCTTTATACTTTACGTACTGTAACACTCCCCTATATACCCGAAGGTACATGGATGAGCTGCGATATACTCACGTATGTGGAATGAGGTATCACACTCGGAATGTATTGCAAACAAGTTAGTGACATCTGCTATGTTTAACGACGCCGGAACACGTCTTTAGTCTAGACCTCTAAATGTTATGCGTTAAGTTACAATGCTCCATTAGGTTAATTAAGATAACTTTTAAGTTGATCTTCTTAAGAATTTGCCTTTCAAGGTTCACCACGTGATGTATGTTTGCAATTCCTAGAATGCAACTAACATGAGAAACATTCTTTCATTCAATTAACAATGAAAATCGTAGCTAGTAAGGGATAGAGAAATCATATATTTGACAAAGAGCAAAGAGCACGCCTAATGCAATTTCCCTAGCTATTCCTATCAAGTATTAACAAAATACAATATGCACAATGCAAGTTTTTCTTTTCAATATTCTTAATGTTTAGATGAACAAAAGGAAACTATATGCACATACAATCAATCAATCTTTTTGCAAGAACGAAGACTTTACAACAATTCCTTTTCGAAAGAAATTAAGATTTTACGACACTTTCTTTTTAGCAAAGATTAATCGACTATAAGCTAACTTTAATAATGAATTGATAATGATAAAGAAAACTCTTAGGAAACACTAAACAATCAAGGTCAAAGTAGGGCTAGGAGAAGAGATACAAGTTGATTTAAAAACCATAGAAACATTGATCTTTAAACAAACAACTTCAGAAGCAAAATTGGAAAATACCAAGCCAAAGATGGGTTTTTAAGCTTAAGGAGGATCAACGTAGGTCAGAGTGGGAGTAACTGTGCTGCGCACTGTCTCTAAGCCAAGGGTGCTCTGCAGAGCACTGTCCCCTGACCAAGCCTGTGCTGGTGCCAGAGAGGCCAATCAAAAGACATTCAAGCACAATTTTTTTCCAAAAACACTTTAAAAAGGTTGAAATAAGATCAATGGAGGCAAGAAAAGTCTACTAGGGTGTACTAGGATGAGGATAAACTACCCGGAACGATGATCGTTCCCCAGTGGAGTCGCCAATTTGTTATGTGGAATTTTGCATCTACGGATAAACACAACTTCCCTAAGTGGGTAGATACACTTAGAACAACATAATTAAAGAGTTTAACCTTTTCCTATAGAAGATAAATAAGACAAGGGGCCTACTTGTTATCTTTCACTTCCCTTTGTCTCCTTTGAATAGCTCTCGTTGCTCCTTCTCGAACTGAATCTGTTTGATCAGTACCTGTAATCATAAACAGAGGACAAAAAGCAATCAAAGCAAGAGATATATCTACTATAAGCAAACAGAATCGAAAGCATTTACACATATAATCATCATACATAAAGACAAGAATATGGGGAAATGTGTAAACAACTTTATTAAGTAGAAGGAAGAGTTACAACCAAAGAAGTCTGATCCCATGTCACTCATCCAGCTTGAGTTCCATCCTTCATCACACCAAAAACACAACACTTCGGTAGCATAACAATACTTTCTTATAATCTCAAACCTCAAACCAACAGTATCTCCTTACAATTCTTCAAAGTCCAGCCCCTGATCACTATGATGAGTGCTCAATTTATAGGGAAATGGAGGTGGTTTTGTCATAAATTGGGCATTGAATGGCTTTCCAATTTGGGAGTTATTTTCCATGGAGGAAGGGATGAGAGGATAGGAGGTTATTTGATTCATTCCCTATCCAATTTCGAGCTCATAAGAGAGGATAAGAGGTGGGAATCTTCTAGAATGAAAGAATATTCCCAAAACCCTATGAAGATTTTGCTCAATCTCGCCCAGCGCAGGTCAAAGTGGGCCTAGGTGCTCTGTAGAGCAAGCTTGAATGGGCCTAAGTGCTCTGCAATGCATTTACCCCTGACCAAGGCTGCGCTGGTCCCTCAAGGAGTCATTTCAGGATGTCTTCAGGCCAAGAAACTCTCAGGAATGATGGCATTCAATGTGATGACTTGTCTAGGGCATGCAACAACTGAATTAGGGTTTGATGAGCCCTAAAAGTATTGATCTAAATGTTGGGAGTGATGTGCCCAAATAGACCTATAACAAGCACTGTCATTGCTAACTGTTGTATTACAACTCAGTTACCAAGAAGTAGGTAATTGAATTCCCCAAATAATGACATTCCAGTCAGTTTGGAAGCCTCGTGATGCTGAAGCTACCTCAACTATTATCTTGTGGTCCCTCTGCTGCCACTATGTTGCTGCACACACCTTTGTGCCTCTCGTACTACTGCAACCTCTACTACGCTGCTACAGACTTCTACACTCTAGCACTGCCTTGCTGCTCCATCACACATTCCTCCACCCAACACCTTCCATCATGCTACTGTCATTAGGTGCTCTGGTAGCCAGATGTGATCCAAGAGTCTGGGCACCTTAAGGATCCTACCCCTAGTATGTAGTCCTCCTGACTACAACTCAATGTCTCCCCACCTCTTCTTTAGAGGTGCATGAGCACTCATGGCACAATCGTCATCAGTCTCAACCTCTTTCTCCGCCTTAGCTAGAGCTGCCTTTGAATCAAAAGCCTCTCCCTTGTTTTTCTTCCTGGGACACTGGGATGCATAATGTCCCAGCTCCCCACAATGGAAGCACTTAACCTTGGAGATGTCCTTCTTCTTCCTCTTCCCTTGTTGTCCCATAGATGCTAGAGCCGCATCCTCCTCCTCCTCTTTCTTGATTCAACCTCCCTTGCCACTACTCCCCGCCTTGGTCATCCTCCTGATCTCTTCCTGGCGAAGAGTTGCCCACATCTCCTCCCAACCGGGAAGAGAAGCCTTGCCCAAAATGCTTTGGAAAATGTCTCCCACTCCTCGAAGACTACATTTAGGGTAGCCCAGAGCATAAACTCTGGATCCGATGTAGGCCCCACAAAAGTAAGTTGGTCGGGAATCTCCTGCAACCTGAGAAGGAATGGATCTATCTGCTCCCCCTTCTGCATCTGATATGACCGCGGTAGATTCTCCAATAACATCTTCAGTTGCATAGAAGAGCCCTAGTATAAGGTGGTCAACGCCTCCCACATCTCCCTTGCTGTGTTCTTCTCAGCAATATGTGGTATGACATGATATTTGACCCCATCTAGGATTAAGCATTTTTCCTTCACCTCGACCTCCTCATACTTATCATTAGCAGTTGGGTCAACTTGGATAACTATAGTTTTCAAGGCAAAGTCCTTGATGCGATGTTTGTCAAGGATTGTCAGGATCCTGGCCTTCCAGATGACAAAGCTGGAAGCCCCATCCAACCTGTCCTAGTCCCTCAGTCCGTTCACTGCCATTTTAGCTCCCCTTTTAGACTCCCCTCCTGGAAATCTCCCTCTAAGTCCTGATTTCCCTTCTGGATATCCTCTGGCCAGCTGTTGAACCGCTCCTCTCCAATCCCCCTTGCAACTGCAACTCGAATATGGATTTCTTGGCTAGAAATCCGTCAAGGTAATGACTCCCTCTACCTTGATTCCATCTCCGTAAACACTGTTCTGCTTCGACAGAAAAAACGTCCCACCATCTCCTCAAATCACAATCTGCCCACAGCTCCCCAACCCCAACAACCGAAGAAACTGAGCCTTTCAGGCTCTGCGCAATCCCGACAAAGGTTGAATCTGCTCCTCCTAGCCACAATATCGATCCTTCCTGGCTGAGAAAGATGACCGGGCACTGTGTAGGTCTGATCTACCCCTCTCTACCTCTGTGCTGGCCCTCCTCCTGACTCGAAATGATGACGCAGCCTCCGCGTCACTTCTTCTCTGGAACAACACTATCTCTCGGGACAACTGCTACTGCTGCAAATTTCAGATTTCTTTTGGTACCTTCAGTCCTCATGTGATCTGCAATGCTTCGATACCATGTTGAAATTTCTAAGTCTGACAGATCAGAAATCCATATTGCATTATCTGGTTTATTATATCCTACTTGTTCTTTCCACTAACAAGTTATTTATAAATATAAATACTGAAATAAACACAGATGCAACCTTAACACATATACAAATTAGTAACTAAAATCACTGAGACAAACACACAAGGGACACTATTATTTTTGGAAATGGGAGGAGTATCTTCCATTGGTTGAGTTCGCATACAATAATGGTTATCAGGAATCATTAAGGATGAGTCCTTTCGAGGCATTGTATGGGCAGAGTTGTAACACTCCCATCAGTTGGAGTGATCCAGTGAACATGGTACTTATTGGACTAGATATGTTGGTCGATATGGAGCAGGAAATGTAGGTTATAAAGAAGAATATAAAGGTAACACAAGATAGACAAAAGATTTATGCGAATCAACACAAGGTGTTCAAGGATTTTTAGGTTGGGGAGCATGTGTATTTGTGCACCAAGCCCAAGAAAAGCTCTTTGAGGACTAGTTCATGTGCCAAGTTGGCACCATGGTATTGTGGGCCTTTCGAGATCTTTGAGAGGATTGGATCAGTGACATATTGACTTGCACTGCCTCCAGTAGTGAAAGTCCATGATTTTTTCCACATTTCATTGCTCAAGAAGTATATAAAGGATGTTGATCATGTTATTGATTGGTCTGTATTGCAGGTGGAGCAAGGAGAGTTCCAACTGGAGCCTCAATGCATATTGCAACAGAAACATATCATGCTTAGGAATAGAGCGATAGAGCAAGTTAAAGTGCAATGGAAACACTTTGGGCCTGAAGAAGCTACATGGGGGATGACGAATCAGATGCGAGCCCTGTATCCTTCATTGTTTGCCTGTTGAGGCAAAGCAGTTTTGGTTTGATGTTGGTATATGTTTGGCATATGTTTTGTTGATGTTTTGGTATATGTATGTATAAGTATATGGATGTAAATACGCCATGAGCTAAGTTATAAAGCTCCAATAAGCAGTATGGATGTCATGTTATTATGGGTGTTATCTTGTCATGTTGTCGTGATGATTTTCCTTTGAGCAGGTCTTTCATTGTAAATATTGCAATGAGCTAAGTTATAAAGTTCCATGGGCAGTATGTTTGCTTTTCAACAGTTTTGCTGAGGTCATGATGTGGTTTAACACCGAGGACAGTGTTCCCCAAGGGGGAGGGTTCTGTAACAACCCTGGTGAAAAGTTCATACAATAAAAGTTAATAAAGGCAAAATATGACCACGGTTAAGGGAGACTTATTCCAAGTTGAATGTTGGGCAAAGATATCCTAGTGGGCATCACTAGATGTGTGTTTTGGCTAAGGAAAATTGACAAAGCCTAAGGCAAAGGCATTGAAAGGCAAAAATGCATTTTGGCACATGAAAATAAAGGAAATTAGGAGAAAAGTAAGGTGAAAGGTCACAGGTTGCATGTGAGGATGAAATTGAAGGAAAATAAGGGAAAATGAAGAAAATAGAGGCCTCGTTCATAAAAAGGATTCTGAGGATCAGTTGGTAACCTTTTGTCAGTTCAAGTTTTGGAGCTCTCTCATTATTCTCTCTCTCTCTCTCACTCTTGGTCACTTAAAGTTTCTCTTGGAGCACTCTAGCTTTGGAGCAAGGAAGAAAAAGCAAGGGGAAATGAAGGAAAGTAAGGATCAAGGAAGGAAAAGCAAGTAAGGGGAAATGAAGGAAAGCAAGGATCAAGGAAGAAAAAGCAGGATCAAGCAACTTCAACAGGAATACTTGCAGGTAACCTTTTGCATGTGTGATTTCCTAGCTGGTTTGGACATGCATGGATTTGCATGTTGGTGTATGGTTCTCTTGTTGTCGGTGGCATGATTTTACCGAGTTATGACAATGGTTTTCAGCCTAGCCTTGCCTTTTTCCGGATTCCATGGTATGTTGGCTTGTTTATCTTGGTTTTGAGCTTTGGTTTGTTGGATGGATTTCGGAAACCCTAGGCAAAGGTGGTCTCAAGTTTCATTCCCAAAGGCCTAGGAATCCCTTGATCGGTTTTAGCGGGATACATGGTAAAGCCTGAGGGAGGAGTATCGGTTTAGAGCCTAGTGATTCGGGTTTGGATTGCGGTAAAGCCTGAGAGACTGGTCTCGGTTAATGGCCTAGTGATATGGGATTGGATTGCTGTAAAGCCTAAGAGATAAGGAGACATAAAATTTCTCAAGGATAGTGATGGATTCTGGATGGCATTCCAAGTTCAGTTCGGTTGTGATTGGAGCACCAATTTGGGTGTGATCACGATTTGACGAGGGTGGAGGTAGTTTAACCTCTGAATTCCCTTGGTTGTTCTATGAAATCCCACATTCATGCTTGGAATATGGCATATGGGTGACTGACTGAAAGAGAGATTTGGTTTAGCCATGTCTATGGTTGGGTGGTACGTGGAAGTCTCGAACCTGGTCGGATTTGCCTATGATTAATAAAAGCCAAGTTATCTTACTTTTGCACTTGTTTATGTGTGGATTTAATGGCTGCCATGTCTCTGATATTTATATGGTTTTATGCTGGTTACAAGCATGGTTATATGGCTGGTTCATGTCATGGCTATTTCATGTATTTACTTGTAATTGTTAAATGAATGGATGCAAGATCTAATTGATGTTATAACAGTTCAATGGAGAAGGTGGTGATCCTTCTGGTTAGGTTTAATAAGTTCTTTCATTCATTTATGCTATATCTTGTATCATAAACTTGTAGGCTGCATTGATTCCAAGTGTTTGAAAAAATGTCAGTCCTGGTTGGGGATGCTCAAGCTTAATCCTGAGGTTGATTTTGCTTTATTAGTATTGTCATCATGTCTTTGATGGATTCTGGAGGCTGTAACAAGTTTTGGGCAGAGGCCAAGATTTTAGGCTAGAAAAGTGGCTCTAAGATTGGGGACATTGGCACAGGTCTGCTAAAAAGAGTCCAGGGATGCTGACACATAGGTCTGTGAGAGCGACTTTGGCTTCTGGACGCTGTTATGCTTATATCATGAGAGCGATCAGGGGTTAAAAGGCTTAAAATATCAGTGGGACTCAGGGACAAGATGTCTGAGTCGCTGACATGTCTCCCAGGGGTGTTGTTGTTGATGTGGATGAGTTTGTTTGATATGTTCCACCGATTCTATTTCCTTAAGGTCACCAAGGAGGTTGAATCCCTAATTGTGGCCTCTATCGTCGCATGTTTACCACAACTGGTCGGTTGCTTGGGTAGACTTGGGAGGATGGGGTGTTACATAATTTATTTGTTTGAGGGAAGCTTCTTTTGTTTGTCATGTTGTTTTAAATATAACAACAAAATATTAATTTTTTATATCTTTAAAACCATTATATAAAATAAACAAAACTGTTTATGTTCAAACATGGAAAACCTTCTTCCTTTAATTGTCTATTAAGGGATAAGGACTTTAAATATTTGGTGGGTAGTAACCACTACTAAGTTTGCACATTTACATTTTTACTCCTATATATTAAAGTGTTAAAGAAAACATAAATAATGGTACGCAATAACTATAGATACTTATAATTATTTCCATCTTATTCCTATTCAATTTTTATGTAAATATTTGCTTAAATTATGGTGGACAGTAACTGATGGTAAATAGGTTATTTAGGTGAATATGAACTATTCTAAAGGATTTTAATTTTAGATGGTTTTCATATTAAGCTTAACAATGAAAACATCATGACAATGAATGAATTAATGAATGAGCAAGTTCAAAATAAGAAGTTCAGTTCCTTATGAGATAATGTTGAGTGAAACAAGTGCAACTCCCATCGACGCAATTGCTATGGTGCCTCTTATAAGATATCCAAAAAGAATTGAACAAATGGGAGTAGGTAGATGTCCTAAAATTATATTCAATGAAGGAATGAGTGAAAGAAAGAAAACATGGATGAGACAAAACAACAAATGGATGCAAAAATGGGGTATCTACCTCAATGCTGGTCCCTCAAATAACAAGGAGTTAAAGAATTTTTCTATGGAGAAGTTTTGTAAGCATATGGGGAAAATAGTTGGGTAGTAAGAAGAAATACTATGTTGAGGAATTCAACCTCACTTGTGATCCCCAACAAAAACAGTACATTGGAGCTAGTGTTTCGTGGAGAGCAAAGATTCTTATTGCTCAATTAAGAACTAACTCACATCAACTTCGGTGTGAAATAGGATGATGGAAAAGACCTAAAGAAGTTTGAGAAGAATGGGTGTGTATTTTTTGCACTTTTGGGGTAGTGGAATCACAAAAACATTTCATTTTGGAATGTGATGCTTTCAGAGACATTAGGGACAATTATGGCAATATGCTAGCATTGGTCTGTTGGCATTGTTTTTTAGTGAGGAGACTCTTAGAAGGTTGGGCCAACTCATCATCAATTTGAATAAGAAAATGAATAGATTGCAACACATGGAGGGTAGTGGTCCCACAGAGTATTCTTAGTAAACTATCATCAATTTGAATAAGAAAATGAATAGATTGCAACACATGGAGGGTAGTGGTCCCACAGAGTATTCTTAGTAAACTATCATTCATTCACTCAAAGTTAAACATTATAACTTGCATTGGTCAATGATAACTTAATAGTGATCAACAAACAAATCTATTGTGAGAATCCAACTTTAGGAGGGACTAATCTATTACCAGAGTCCAACTTTAAGAGGGGACTAATCACTGTAGAAATCTCCCAACACATTTATGGAAAGTAAAAAATTCAAATAAAATATGCCGAAGGAAAAATATATTTTACCTATTTCGTAAATATATATAAAATGCAGTGTAAAAAGCACTAGATGCTTAAAAAAACTGAAGAGCAAAGAAGATTCGAATTTACAGATTTACCAAATGGTAAAGATCACTGACTTTTTACATCGATGGAAATGGCCACTAACGTAAATATTTTTTAAAAAATTAATGGAAGAAAAACATATTATCTTAAAACATCTTTTAAACTTAAAAAAAATTGCAATTATATAAAGAAAATAAACGCACAGGAGGTCCACACATCGTCTGCTAAAATCATTTCCATTGCCGCGCCCAGTCATCCAACAACATGAGGGCAGCGGTTCCATTCCCGCGCCATCTGATCCTCAGACCCGTTAATACGAGACAATGCAGACGCCTTCACACCGTCAAGGCTTCTCAGACGGCCACAGAGACGTCAAAACTCCATACAAACCGCAGCGCCTGCTCAGAAATTCTCCGCATTAGGAACTCTCTGCTGGCTAGAGAGCGAACGGCCGTCGAGGTCGCGGAAGAATACCTCACTCGACTGCAACAGACGGAACCTTATGTCAAGAGCTTCCTGTATGTGTCGGACAAAGTGTTAGCAGACGCAGAGGAAATTGACAGAAGGCTCGGGAGAAACGAGGACGTCGGCCCTCTGGTAGGGGTCCCCGTTGCTGTCAAGGATAATCTGTGCACGAGAGACATGCCGTCAACTGGAGGGTCTAGGGTTTTGGAGGGTTATCGTCCACCCTTTGACGCCACAGCCGTGGCGAAATTGCGTCAGAGCGGAGCTCTGTTGATTGGCAAAACAAACCTCGATGAGTTTGGGATGGGAAGCACTACAGAAGGCTCCGCATTCCAGGTTCTGGTGCTGCTCCTTTTCACTTGATAAACTATTTACATTGTTTTTGATTATTTATTAGTTTACACTTTATGAATTATTGGCATTTTAAAATTTCTTCTTATTTTTTTTCTCTCCGGAAAAATGTCGTAACTTCATACATTTCACATATGCTTGATACATCATTGAAAACAAACTGTCCCAAAGGCGAGAAAAAGCCATTTCTAACCACTTCATCATAAGCCCGAGGCTTACCAGCTCGCTTCATTAAAGAAACTAACCAGATATTCATCCTACACACAACAGAAATAATCCTCAAAAGAGAGATTTCTGAATCATTCACAAAGAAAGAAATAACAGGCTTCCATCTGATAACTCCATCATAAATGATATCATTTCAAGACTAAAATCTTTTCGACATAGTAACTAAGCAATATTAAAATATAAAATAAAATGAAGTATCCATATTTTGAATAGTCTTCTGTCCACCATGTTTTTGGCTTGACTCATATCCCATCGATTGACATTGGACACCTGACTGTCAGATTCATCCCTAAACACCAACAGTAAACCTGAATTAGTTTCTATCTGCATTCCTTTTTTTGACAAATTCCATCATACATGATATCAGTTCAAAACCAAAGTCGTTTCAACATGGTATTTATTCAATATTAGAATATAAAATAAACCTAAGCATCCAGATTTTGAACAGCATTCTGTCCATTATATCTATGGCTTGCCTCTTATTCCATGATTCGACATTGGATACCCGATTGTCAGATTCTGTCCCCAAACACCAATAGTAAACCTGAATTGTTTCCATCTGCATTTCTTTTTTGAACAAGACTTTTGACACTGAGTTGAGCTCCCTATAAAGTTTAAACATGGTTGTTGGAGATATTTGTGAATCTTATCTCCATTCAATCAACTTTCTGGGGTTAAGAGTGTTTACAATGTACACCATGCTTGCGGGTGCTTCATGTGATGTGGGATACATAGTGTGTTGATTACCCTTGGTTGTGCTGTGATGGACATACACATTGGAGATAGCTTGCTCATGGATTGCTATGCCTTGTATTGATGCTTATGTGGCACACTTTCTTCGAGTGTTGGAGACCTATGTGGCTTAATGACTTTCTTCATGGAGAACTTGGTTGCTTGCTTTAGAGGATGACTCGTCTTGGAGGAGTGTTGGCAATCTTGGAAGAGAGTGTTGAGCCCTAGATGGCATGGTACACTTGGTTGCTTGCATGGAGGCTTGTATTTGACTTGAGGACAGTGGGGTTGAGGAATGATCATGTAGATGTGGTGGACCTATAGGTACACGTGGCTTAGGAGGTACTGTTGGACTTTTCTTAATGATCATTCAGCCTTGGAATGTTGCTTGTCGGACATGCATGCCTTGGAGGTTGACATGTTTTAGTTAGAGTTGGAGTAGCTCACATGTGGGCCTATCTTGTGTAGGGTAAGGTGGTTTGTAGTGGACCAGGGTCACTTGATATTGTTGCAATCCCCCCAACCTTTCATATAAATAAAGAGAGGAGAGAGTCTGTCCATCAAATATTCATTCATGTCCACTCATGTAATCACATGCTTGTGTTAGACTGTGAGAGCTAGAGTGAACTAATCTCTTCGTACTCTTATTCATTTGAATTTGCTCTCTTTGTCTTGAACTACAGGGTTATTGAGAAAATTCAAGAGATTTTTGAGGCATGACAAGCTACATGACCGAAATTCATGGATGAAGAAGCAATCCAAAATTTTGATTAGGCTTGACTTGACTAGGAGGCAGTTTGGTCCAGGTTTGACCTAGCTATATTGTTGGTCTGTTTGACCTTGTATTTGATTGATGTATCTCTGTTGAAGTTGATGATTTCTCTAAGGAAAAGGTTGTTGGGTTTTTCCGCCATGTGGGTTTTCCTAGGGTATTCTCTTGTGTTCTTTCTGTGGCTGTCTCTTCATGATCCTACTGTCATATATATTATGTTGTTGATGTCTTTTGTGTAATTGCTTAATGATGGAATAATGGATAAGAATGTGAAAAAGAACTAAATCATTAGAAGTAATTATCAGTATGGAAGACCTTATGAAAAATCAACATGGTATTAAAGCTTATGGTGAAGTAGAAGAAGGAATCATCTTTGTTTCAAGCCTGTTCTGTCACTATGCCGTAAGAAGCCCTAGTTCAAGTAACACATTGCAAAAGAAGGCTGAGATCTGCCATGTTTGTTGAAGAAATTTTACCAAGTTAGTAATGAAGATATCAGGGTGAGAAGCCCTAGTCACAGTCTGCAAGGAGAACAAATTTACATATCAAGAATTTGTTTGCACTATTGGTCAAGGCTGAAAGCTAATGGGTTGAAGGCTTCAACTATTGTAAGAGGCCGAAATAAACCTCAGTTGGATTGATAGATCGAATACCTCGAAACCTATTGAAGTAAACCAAAACCTCTGTTGAAAAATGCGAAGGTCTTATAGTTTGTCTCAGGTAGGACGAAGTTTCACCTTGCACTGAGATTCATATAAGAAAGGGTCGTGATCCATCCTTAAGCCTGAGAGAAGGTAGTAACATACTTGGGAGAAGAACAAAGTCTTAAGTAAAGTTAGCCTAGTAGGCCTCAAAGCATATTGCATAAGGCTAAAGCTCAAAATCTCATATTGAAGTTACCTTAGAGAGTTACAAAGGTTTGAATGCTCTAGTAAGTTGACAAAGTAGTCTCAGAAGACTGAGGTTGTGTCGTTCTTGTTGCAAGAAGATCAAGGAGCTCAGGTCTAATGGTGGGAGGTTTCATATAGGACCTTAAAAAATCCAAAATGAGTAAGTTGATTTATTTTGGTTTCCTTTTTGTGGTCACGAATTTAAATATTGCCTGAGCCTGAACTTGTGTAATTGTGAGCGTAGCAGAAATCTAAGCCTCAGTATCTAAGGCAAAGAAATCTTAGGAAGATCGAAATATATAGTATTCTCAGTCACCAAGAACCTCAGATGCAAGGTCAACATTGTGCAAGCATTTGGAAGAAGATTTGTTGTTCCTATGATTCTAAAGAAGCTAAGGTTGATAGATTGAGTCATTTCCAGAATTTAAGAATTAAAAGGGCCGAGTCCTTTAAACTCTTAAGGATCCAATCTTGTATGTTGTCTTCGAAACCATGCTTGTAGTTCAAATTATATCCTAGTGATCCAATTTTTATGGAACTGTACTAGATTATCCTTTTTCTTTAGACAGGATCAATAATTTACATTGCAACCTCTTGGATTGGAAAAGATCATTCCCAACTCTAGAAGGTGTTGCAATGAAATTTGAAGGCCAACAAGAATAAAAGAAGGCTGCTATTGTCCAACATTTGATGCTTCCTTGAATCCTTAATATGTGAGGTATGTATCAAGTTTTGCTTTGGATCATATATTAAATAACTTTGCAAATCAAAATATATGAAGATTATTGAAGTAAAGTATTTTACCATGCCTTGAAGAAAGTTTTAAAGCTTGACAAGATGTTTTCATCAAATTAGATTGTAGCTTGTTCCTAAGTCAGACTAAAGGACTATGTCAAAAGTGTTTGAATCAATGGTATTCGTGCAAAAATGTTGCTAAAAATCATCTTGATAAGCCCTGAAAGGACAACTAAGGGAAATGGATCAAATAAACTGAAAATATTCAGGCTTCCTGAAAATTGATGTGACTTAAAATTAGTAAGACAATTTCTTTGATACACAAGTTGCCATCTCGTATAACCATATGCCACCTTGTGGAAATATTCTGTCAAGTGCGCAGAAGATGGTTTGCATTATGTCAAAGAAGTATGATAATCTGATCTCAAAAGTTAATGAAGTTAAGATGAAAGCTTGGTCATAAAACCTGAAGGAGATCTCTTGAAACCCCTTGTTACTTATTAAGAGCTGATGAAAGAAGGCATGAAGATCCTATGGTCTTGAACATTTTGATATGGAAAGATAATTTGCTACTAGTGTTGCTACTGTTTGTTGAGCTTTGTAACTCAGAAGGTACTTATAGTCTTGTGTCTTGACTAGAAGGAATTTGATTTGCCTCATTAGGAGTTTGCATGCGACATGCAAAGTGTGCAAGTGAGTTGCGCGCATGTTGATGTGTTGCGTGTGACATGCATGCGATGTTTATGTAAGGCAAGCTAAATTTATGACTTGTACTTGAGTTAAAGTAGAGAAATCTAAAGATAGGATAGTTAACTAAAGTAAAGTCACTTATCTTCAGTTAGCTTGATGAGCTAATTTTGGCCGTCAATCTTAGCTTAGGAAAGTTATAAAATGAGCATTAAATGAGGAGCTAAGGCACAACAATAGCACAAGATTGAGAGAGGCTTCTTAGTGAGCATGTGTTGGGTCCAAGAGAGTGTAGAGAGGCCGGTGATTAGTTTTGTAATTTGTATTTTCTCAGTTGGGGCATTGTCCCAAGACAGTAGCCCAAGTTAGTTATGTGATTAATTTATTAATGAAGAATTGTTGATTGGGCAAAAATTTGCTTATGTGTGCGATTCAGATCGAGTATTTTGCTTCCACTAAATATTTTTGGCTAGGAACTTTGTTGTGTATTCGTTCAGTTAATAATTGTTTGGAACCGATTACTAGGTGTTGGGTTCGGGAAATTCTAGCATGGTATCAGAGCCGAAACTCTGAATTGATCTTAGAATCATAGGAAGCCAGGTTTGTGTCAAATCGCTAAAGTTAGGTTGGCTTGGATCATACAAACATAATTTTTTTAAGACGACGAGTGTTTTTTTGGGGCTGAGAGGAAATTTTTTTATGGGCGAACTTTTGAGTCGAAAAATAAATACAGTTAAAAAAAACGAAATAAAAAAAGCAACCCATTTTTTTAAAGAGAAAAAAATAAAAAAGAAAAGAAACAGGAAAGGTAGTGGGGGCCGATTGGGTGGTCGATAGGGGCCGCTACTTAGCTGCTAGAGGAGCTGACAATGGTCAAGTTAGGCTGACCGCATAAGATGCAGAGACTAACAGGTTGAGATCAGGCAGAGGCTGAGCACGTTTTGTTGGAAGAATGTCAAGTGAAGAACAGTCGTGAAATTCGCCACTAGAGCCAAACAGAGCCGCTGCCATCCGGGTGTGTGGGTTGCAGTGGGGATAAGCTGCGGATGAGCAAGTGACACTCGATAGAGGACAAGAACCAATCGAAATTTCTCTCGAACCAACAATTGGACGCTGAACACGAACAATCGATCGTAGACAGACCAAGGCAATGAACAAAGGTTAATGGATTATTACCACACAATCTAGCAAGGCCCTAAGGAAGGGAAACCTAAAGGACAACCCCCAGGCTAGTGATAACAATGGGACAATGACCCACTGTCACCTCAGTCAATGTCCCTTGCTCTTTGCGGACTTTGACCGATGGGATGAGTCCCAGTAGGACATGAATCACTTGAAAAAGGAAGTATCATTGATTTTATGTGTGAAGTGATTCCACTAAGCCCACTCAAGGAGAGGCACAATGATGATTTAATGCGTCAATGAAGCTAAAGGCTCTGCAAGAAAGACCTACGATGGAGATCAAGACCTAGGGCTTAAAGTATGCAACAATGATAGGTATGCCTAGATTCAAGGCTCCAAATGTGAGATAGGACTTCTTAAGAAGATTTGCAAGATGATGTGACACCTTAAATAGGCTCTTCACTCTTCTTGAGAAACTTAGTCAGAGCTTACGCTAGACCTATGGTTTTAAGGATAGACGCGGGAAGAATTTCCTCCAAGGTATTCACCAGGTCGAGGTAAGAGAGAGGAAAGGGTTACTTAAGATTTATTCCACCGAATACTCAACTCATACAACCCTCAAGAAAGCTACCTATCCAAGGAAATTCAAGTTATGTTTCCCTTCTAGGGCACACCTAAGGCACAAAGATTTATGGAGAATTCACTGTGGTAACTCAATCAAAATTTGAGATCATTAAGAGAAAATACAAAGGAAGAGTTCTATCCAAATGGAATCTCTAAATTCTCACTCCAATATAATTTGCAGGATGCCCTAGCTAGCCGTCTTATGGAGGGGCCGAAATTTTTAGGAGAAGAAAAGAGATGGAAAGGAGAAGGTGATCACCAATGTTCATGGACCAATGCCTATTTCCCTTGGCTATGGAGCTAAGTTGTAGGAAACGTGGGGGCAGGGGTCGTTCCCCCCCTGAAACGGAAACGAAACCAGGAAACGCGTATCGTACGGCCTGGAAACGCGTTTCCGGCCGTACTGGCACGTTTCCCGAAACGGAAACGTGGCAGTATGGCCGGAAACGCGTTTCCAGGCCGTACGAGCCACGTTTCCCTAATTTAATGTGTTGTTTTTTTTAATTGGTTTTTAATTTTTTTTTAGGTTTCCGGAAAATTCTAGAAACCTATTCTAAAGTTATAAAAGAGCAGTTTGTCTCATTCTCTCATCACACTATTCAGCAAGTCGTTTCTCTTGGAGACTGGCAGTTGTTTCAGCTAGGGTGTTTTGAGCAGTGAGCAAAGTAGATTTCAGCAGCAGGAGAAAGAGATTTCAGCAGCAAGAGAAAGAGATTTCAGCAGGAGATTTCAGTAGCAGCAGATTTGGCTCAGCTACAGCCATATTTCTCTTCTCTTTTCTGGCATTTCGGGGTAGTCTCAGCCACAAAAAATGAATTTGGGTAAGCCACATTCATTTTTTTAGTTTTTTCTTGCTATTTATTCAATTTTTCTAGGGTTTAAGCAGCCAAAAATATGAAAAACGTTTTTTATTTATAGATTTGTTTTTTAAATTTTTTGCAGCAGATTTGGCTCAGCTACAGCCATATTTCTCCTCTTTTCTGGCATTTTAGGGTAGTTTCAGCCACAGAAAATTAATTTGGGTAAGCCACATTCATTTCTTAGTTTTTTCTTACTATTTCTTCAATTTTTCTAGGGTTTATACAACCAAAAATATGAAAAACGTTTTTAAATTTTATTATTTACAGATTTGTTTTTTTAATTTATTTTTGCAGCAATGGCTTCTAGCCAAAGTGCAGCTGCAAGTTCAAGCCCTAGGGCCAACCCAAGGGCTGAATATTATCCTCTTTGGAGGCATGTGACGAAGCTTCAAAGATGTGGAGGTGGTGGCTCATGGGAATGGCGATGCAATCTTTGCAATAATACGTACAAGGGCTCCTACCCAAGAGTGAAGGTGCATCTATTGCATGGAGGAGGACAGGGGATTTCAGGTTGCACAAAAACATCAGATCCGTTGGCAAGGAGGGCATATCAAAGAGAGCAAGATGAGGCGGATGGTACTAAGAGAAGGCATGATGAGCTTACTGAAGCTCCATCTAACATTGAGCCAAGGATTGTAGCTGAAGCAAGAAAGAGGAGAGCTAGTCACACTCAACAACATGAACAACCAACACCCAAAAATACCAGAGGCCCAGGGGCATCCCCTTCAGTTCAGGATAGCAGAATTGCTAGATTGGTGAATGTGCAAGCAAGAGAAGAAACTGATTCTAGAGTGGCTAGGTGCATTTATGCATGTGGTATCCCATTCAATGTTGTTCGCTATCCTTACTGGCAAGATATGATAAGGGTAGTTAACAAAGCTCCTCAAGGGTACAAGGGGCCCAACTATGAGAAAGTCAGAACCCAGCTTCTCAAAAATGAGAAGGACCTTGTGGAGGACATTTTAGCTCCAATTCGTTCTTCCTGGAGTAGCTCTGGGGTTACCATAGTCTCAGATGGTTGGACAAATATGAGGCGCAGACCATTGATAAATATCATTGCCACTTCCCCGAAAGGAGCAATGTTTATCAAGGCAGAAGACTACTCAGGAGAGGTGAAAGATGCACAATACATTGCTGATGTTATTATAAAAGCTATTGAACAAATAGGGCCTAACAAGGTGGTGCAAGTTATCACGGATAATGCACCGGTTTGCAAAGCTGCAGGTTTAATTATTGAGGGGAGGTATGACCACATCTTTTGGACACCATGCATTGTCCATAATCTGAATCTGATCTTAGAGGAGATCGACAACAAAGTTTCCTGGATAAAGGAACTCACAGGGGAAGCAAGGGAGATTATCAAATTCATCACCAACCACCACCAGTCTCAGGCCATATTTCAAGAGTACTCCAAATTGGAGTTGTTAAAAGTTGCTGAGACAAGATATGCCTCAAACCAGTGTTGTTAAAAGCGCGATTAAATCGCGCTTTTTTAAAAAAATCGCGCTTTTTTCCCTAAGCCGATTTAATCACGCTTTTTATGGGAAAAAAGCGGCTAAATTTTTTTTTGCCGATTTTTTCGAAAAAAGCGCTGGGTTGCCAGGACAACAATATTTTATAAAAAAAATTTTGGTTTTTCATTTGGTCATTTGGGTTTTTTCATGCAATTTTTTTGGAAAGAAACAAATAATTTTTGAGTGGGGCAGCTTAATGATCAGTTCTAGGCCCTAGTATGGATATGCTATTCATGGTAATGTTAAATTCTTAAAGTAAAAGTGACATTCTCCTTAATCTTCATTTTCATCCTTTTACTTAAATTTTTAACATTACCATGAAATGACTCAAGATGTTTGAGAGTGGTTCCAGCCTCATTGGATTTCATATGGAGAAAGTAGAATTTTAGATTTCATTTAAAATCCAGCAGACTTATCAGTTTTTCAGGATTTTAGGATTGGGAGATTGTAATGTTTCCAGGTGACACCACCTGCTCGGGCTACCCCTGCCACCAGTAGAGGACGTGGTCTACCTCCTATAGCTCCTACTTCTAGTTCTTCAGCTTCTAGAGCACATCAGACTCCACTGCCATCTCCACCAGCACAGGCACCAGCATCTATATCTAGAGGGAAAGGGAAAGCTGTGGCATTTTCTCGCAAGAGGGGCAGAGGAAATCAATAGGATTAGACCTCATTTTATTGTATATGACATTATGACATGATGAGATACATTATCATATTTTTTGTTGATATTTTGAGGCTGAGTTGGGACTCAGGAGTCAGGACTTACTATTCAGGACATGATTCAATGTTATGTGTAATTTTAGCGCTAGAAATGATATTAAACATCTTATATATTAGTTTTTTTATCATATTTATGTGTCAATGTATTTATTTTATGTTGTAGATTGTTTAGATATTAAAAAAATTGAAAAAAAATGAAAAAAAATGAATATTTTTGTACCAAACGCTTTTTTCCGCTTTTTTCCCGCTTTTTCCGATTTTTTCCGCTTTATTCCCGGCGCCGATTTAATCCCGCTCGCGCTTTTAACAACATTGCCTCAAACTTCGTGATGTTGCGCCGCCTTGTTGAGGTTAAGCATGCATTAGTTTCTATGGTGGTGAGTCAACTTTGGATTGAGTGGAGACAAGCAGATTCAGAGCGGGGATCTATGGTGCGTAGATTGTGCCTTGATGAAGATTGGTGGAGCAAGGTAGATTTCTTGCTAAAGTTCACAACCCCTGCATTTGAGCTTCTCCGGAGTGCTGACACTGACCAACCTTTCTTGGGAGAGGTATATGATGGCATGGATTCCATGGTTGAGAAAACTATGGAAATCATTTCGTAGGAGTCTCCACAACTTTTGTTTGTTGATGATCATTTTGCTGGTTTGATCAAGAAAATCATTGTTGACAGGTGGAACAATTTCAATACACCATTGCACACTTTAGCACATGCTTTGAACCCCAAATTTTATGATGAGGAGCTTATTGCTAAAAGCAATGGGAAGAGGAAGGCACCCCATAAGGATAGACAGGTGGCTACTGGGGTGAAAAAAGCACTTATGAGAATGTTTCCGTCTCATCTACATAGGGAGGTAAAGGAGGAATTTGCCAGTTTTGCTGCAGGAATAGATGATTATGCAGATATATCAGCTTTGGAGGAGAGAAGCACCATGAATCCAGTTAGGTGGTGGATTTGTCATGGAGCAAATGGTGTACATTTGCAAAACCTTGCCATTCGTATTCTTTCACAAGTGGCAAGCTCTTCATCAGCAGAAAGGAATTGGAGCACTTATGGTTTTATTCATTCTGTGAAGCGCAATAGGTTGGGCTCACAGAAAGCAGAGGATCTTGTTTATGTGCATTCCAACCTTCACCTTGCATCTCGTAGGGGTCCAGAATACAACAGTGGTCCTTCTAAAGAATAGGATGTGGATGCAGAAAATCCTGATTTGGATCTCTCTCTTGCTGCCCTGAATATTGAGGCCGAATCTGGAAGTGGAATTGGTGCATCATCTTCTTCAGCACCACCATCCACTGTTGAGCATTGTGCTGCTTCTATTTTTGATGAGGATTGTTATGATGAGGATTAGTCTTTTGTGACTTGTCTCTATAGTTCTTGCAGCCTTATAGTCTTTATTGTACTTGCAGCCTCATATACTAATAATAAAGGTTGATTTTGGATTTTCCTATATTTTTATTTTCATTATGTGATCATTCATGACTCATGAGTAAATGTGATGTAAATTTAATCTTAATGTTTAAATGTAATAAATTATAATCATATAATGTAAATGTATCATTAATGCTTTATGATTGCACATATATATATATATATTAATAATTTTTAAATATTTTTAATATATATATATATTATATATATATTTTCGCGTTTCCCCGTTTCCAAAATTTGGGGAGGTCGCATTTCGTATCGCTTCCCGTTTTGGAAACTCGTTTTCGTTTCCCCGTTTCGTGCAACTTAGCTATGGAGTCTAAGATGATTCAAAATTTGCCAAATTTGTCCTCAAGGAGGCTAAAGATGGATGCCCTAGCAACCAAGATTTAACATTTACCCACCCAAGATCTATGGATTTTCATGGATGAAAAACAAAATTCATTCACTAGGAACATTCATCTATTGTCTTGCAATGAGTAACATATGCAATTGCCAACCAAAATAGCCTTATACAATGATATTCAATAACCTAGGGCACAATAACATTAATAAGTTGCAATAATTCCATACATTAGACATCATTTCAAAAGAAAATATTCATCACAAAGCACTTACACGATGACAATGAGATATATCCAACCACAAATCAAGAGGTAGCCCCAAGAAAGATCGAAATTTTAGCTTCCAAAGATATTGAAATGCTTCAAAGAGTCTCCAATTCGTCCAAGAGAAAATGTACGAAATTCTTTTCAAGAGAAAGATCCAAGTGATGATGACGTGTTCTATTTATACATGACCTTAGAGGTCGAATTTCCTATTCTAAGCCCCTAACATTATAATAGTGTGCAAAAATAAGGCCTTGGTGACAAGTCCACCAAGTAGCTATGATAAATAATGAAATAACCATCCGATAAGTAGTCAAAATGATGATGTCATGATGAAGTGAGGCCATTGGAAGGCCGAGTTGAGTCCTTTAAGTGCCAATATGAGAGAGAGGTCTCCATAAATGATGCATAAGGGGATGGCCCTTTGATGTCCATGTGAGTCATCATGGACATTAAGGGGCACAAATATTGGTATCATGGGTCTCTAGGTGAAAGATAGGCTTGAAGGTTGCTCCAAATGAGGGCATTGATGATGGTGCTTGCCTTCCCATGTCTAAGGGTGAGACAAACCTCCTTTGGGCCTTAGATTAGTTACTAAACCATGTGTGCACTGCTAAGCCGGCTGGGGCAATACTGGTCCAGATGCATCATCTCGCATATAATGCGGGGCAACAAACAAGCTGTTGAAGGTGCTAAGGGTGCCCATGAGATGAAATAATGCTCTAGCACATGATGGAGTCCCATAGCTCTCAACGGATCCCCTATAAGTGTCAATATGATCCTCTGGTGGGGTTGGGTCCCAGTTAAGTTGCCCAACCCATGATGAAACCACTTGCCAATTACATATAATATCCAATTCGTCTCCTCACCATCAGGTACAATAATTCATTAGTGCATCCAAGTGAACCAAGCTTGTTAGTCAAGGGCACAAATGAGACTTCATAATGGGCTTCCCTTCCAAATTTGGGGCTTTGAGCATATAATGGTGTTACCTCCCTAGGTAGGAGTTGCTAATAAACAACCTTATTAGTTGTTCTCAGCCCCTAAAGGGAAAGACATGTCCAAGGTACATTCTTCAAGTGATAGGCGTCATGTGGATGGTGATGTGGTGGATTGGCATGTAGAGGTCTCAAGGCCAAATGCCATGGGCTCAAGGGTGGTAATGATGAGGGATGTCCACACATTTAGGTGTATAGATGTAGGAGGGAGCAATCATGGTACTTGAGTTACCTCGACCTACCCTTCTTCATTTGCCTTTTGCCTTTTTCTTGATTTTTCTTATTATTACTGCTTGGGGCTCCAAGAGATGAGAGCATGCTGTGTATGATATAGTAGTTATTACCCCCTTAAGGTTGGGTAGTTCATCGCCCACCAAGGGTTGGGACGTGCGTGGGTTCCTTAATGATGTGGGGGCACTCATGGGGCCCTAAGAACTAGGGTGATGGATGTAATGAAGGGGTAGAGCTCATGTTTGGCTTTTGCCCACGTGCTAATATAATGACTTGGCCATCTTTTGCATTTTGTACTATTCTTTTTCTTTCATTTGCGGCCATGATATGCTTTTTTTTTTAGCTGCATCAACCTCTGGGGCAACACTTCTAGGACCGACCCAGACATATGGGCAAGGGGAGGGGGAGTACTAGAGCCTTCTGGACCCAGTGATCATGTGGACCCAGAGAGGGAAGATGATGAAATAGGGCTCGTAATGTGCAGAGGGGAGTGAAAATGTGAAACGGGAAAATTGGACCACACTACCAAAATCGGGGTTTCCCAAGTTGTGCCCATCCCGAAGCTATAAGCCACATCATGAAGCTCTAAGCTAGTAGGGAAGATCCCACATGACTAGGGTTGAGGATTAACCCCCCATTTAAAGTGAGAGAAAAAGACTATAATCAAAACCCCTCCTTCTTCCAAGTCACCTAATAATCCATATTGTGTCTAAGGAGTAACAAGCATAAGCACCCAATTGCACAATGAAAAACATACCTTCAGGGTTGGATGGCCTACCTTCAAACATACGCTCTTGATAGATCGACGAGGGGACATATGAATGGCTTAGGTAGTGGAAATCAGCTGGCACAATATATCAGCTACATTGGTGGTTGTTAGGGGCTGCTGGCTGTAGACAAATCTAGGAGAAAAATTTCTCCTATGGGGTCACCCACTGGTGGTGGGTAACAGGGACCAGAGGCAGGCGAACCAAAGGGGTAGAGTGTGTAGGCGGACCAAGTAACACGAGTACACACAACCAAGTAGCACGAGTATGCAGGGAAACCAGAGGTGCAAAAACCATAACCTCGGATATGCTGTCTGGACGACAAGAAGTCGACATAAGGAGAGTCAGTTGCTGGTAGAAAGTTGTTTGTCGAGGCCAAGTCGACGTAGGGGTAGTAGAATGTCGAAGTAGAGAGAGTGTAACCAGACACTACAAGAGCGATGTCGAGCCAACCATTAGTGTTGAGCACACAAGATTTTGTTTTATTTTGTTGTTTCTTTTGCTACTAGACTATTGAAGTGTCCAGGTAGCACGTGTGATTTTTGGGCAGGGAGCAAGAAGGCTCCGAGCAGCCTTGGGAAGTGTGCAGGAAGCTTCAAATAGTGGGCAACATGCTTGGGTAGTGTGCAAAAGGTGAAAAGATAACTATTGGTTAGTTTGACAGAGATGGCTACTGGGCTACGTTACGATAACAAGTTGGACGGGGCAGGAAATTTTAAGCCCATGGAAGTAGTAGATTGTTATGTTATTTGAGGAGCAGGAGTTGTGGGACATCGTGGAGAATGCTGTCCCAATTCCTGCAGATCCTACTTGGTTGTGTTTAATAAGATAAACGTGAAGGCCAAGAGAATAGTCCTGGACTCCATTAGAGACCATGTTATACTTCATGTGATGGGGAAGAAGTATGCCTATGAGATGTGGGCCTCTTTAACCATGTTGTACCACAGTACAAACCAAAACAAGAAGATGGTGTTGAAAGAGAAATTGAGAAATGCCAAGATGCTTGAGACTGACACAATTGCATCATACCTAACTAGGATCACTTGGATTAGAGATGATTTGGCAGCAGTGGGCGAAATTATTGACACTGAAGAATTGGTCAGATTAACATTGAGTGGCTTTCCTCCGAGGTTGGATGCCTTTGCTGATGGGATCATTGCACAAGAGAATCTTCCCATCGTGGGATGGCTTCGTACATGAGGAGACAAGGAGACGTTCCGAAACTGCAGGCCAACATGATGGAAAGGATGATGAGGAGAATTTTGCTCTTGCTAGAAAGGGTAAAGGTAAAATAAAGGGAAGTGGGGGATCTGCTTCTATGAAGGACATGAGTAAAGTGAAGTGCTTTGCGTGTCACAAAGATTGGTCACTATGCGAGCCAATGTCCACACAAGAAGAAGAAGAAGAAGAAGGTGGATTAGGTGATTGAATCAACATCAGCTAAGGTTGATGACTTTACGGAGAAATTCGAGAAGCAATTTTCTTTGGTTGCCTATATTTCTGATAGTAGTACTGTTGTGTATGAGGACACTGGTTAATGGCTATTGGATAGTAGAGTGTCTAGTCACATGATAGGGATCAAGTCAGTTTTCCGACTGTTTCAGAGATAGAGTCAGACTGCCTTGTGAGTTGTGGAGTTAGCACAACACATGTAATGAAGGGGGTTGGATGTGTCAGATTCCAACTAGAGTCAGGAGGATTTTTGGAGGTGACAGGGATGTTGTTTGTTCCAAGGTTGATGGTACACGTGCTCTCAGTATCAGCCTTGGAGGATGCTGGATATAGAGTTTTGTTCCGAGATGGATAGGTGCTTCTATATTCAGAGGGAGCGACCTTGGATGTAGTTGTAGTGCTTGGCATCAGACAGGGGCAGTCATACAGGTTGTTGGGACAACCTGTGGGTATATTCGACGAGATCTTGGATATAGGATTAATGTTAGTTGCCAAGAGGGAGTAGGTGGCGAGGAAGAGTGATTCTTCAAGTAATGCTAGGAGCCTCAACTGGTATGATATGACATTGATGGATGCTCAAGAGCAAGATCCTAGGAGCATGGTTGGATGTGACAGGTTCTCAACTCAAGTTTCAGATCAGGTAGCAGGACAAACTTCAATGTCAGAGGGAGTAGCTACAGATACTGAGATGGGCTTGGAGACAAATTCAGGTGGAGGAGGTTCTTCTAGAAGTACCTCCCTCACTAAGAGGGAGTGTTGAGCTTTGTAGCTCGAAAGGTACTTCTAGTCTTGTGTCTTGACTAGAAGGACCTTGATTTGCTTCATTAGGAGCTTGCATGCAACATGCAAAGTGTGCAAGTGAGTTGAACACATGTTGATGTGTTGTGTGTGACATGCATGAGATGTGCATGTAAGGCAAGCTAACTTTATGACTTGTACTTGAGTTAAAGTAAAGAAATCAAAAGATAGGATAGTTAACTAAAGTAAAGTCACTTATCTTCAGTTAACTTGATGAACTAATTCTGGCTATCAATCTTAGCTTAGGGAAGTTATAAATTGAGCTTAAAGTGAGGAGCTAAGACACAATAGTAGCGCAAGATTGAAAGAGGCTTCTCAATGTGCGTGTGTTGGGTCCAAGAGAGTGTAGAGAGGTTGGTGATTAGTTTTGTAATTTGTATTTTCTCAATTGGGCCATTATCGGAAGATGAGATCCCAAGTAAGTTTTGTGATTAATTTATTAATGAAGAAATGTTGATTGGGCAAAAATTTGTTTATGTGTGTGACGCCAAATATTTTTGGTTAGGAACTTGGCTATGTATTCGTTTAGTTAATAATTCATGGGAACCGATTACCGGGTGCTGGGTTTGGGAAATTCTAACACGGTTACCAGAAATGTTTCAAGGATTGTTGAAGAGTGTTTGAATCTTCTGAGCTTATACACTGAAAAAGAAAAGCTGAGTTCTTCTTCAAGATTGAAGAAGAAGTTCTCTCAATAAAGATGAGTCAGTTGCAGGACTTGGTGTACCCTTATTATTTCTACTATGATAAGGTTTGATGTTTAAATAAGAATACATATATGTGAAAGTATCATTGCAAGTAATGATATGAAGCAATGTTCAGCACGAGGACTCTATATTTTAGGACATTTGGGTATTGCAAAGCCTGTTGGACTTGCAAAGAGTGTTATAAAACTAGGGTTTGGATACCCTAGGTTAACTTTGAAGGATAAAGAAGACCTAGGGTTTGGAGACAAAACCCTAACTAGACGTTTCCATTGAAAGGAAGAAACCCTAGATCATGCAAGGAAGAAATAAAATCATGTTGTTGATGTGGACGTGGATAATAAAGTTGCAAGATGGATGCAGGGAGGGTAAGATCAAGAGGTAGCTCACATTTCCCTATAATTCTCAAAAGATAAGTATTGTATACCTCTCCTCTTTGATTATTATTGTTGGTTAGTCAGTTTCTTATCTTTATATTCTTTGCTTGGTTGTAATTGTTCTTCCATGGCCTCCTAGTGAGGATTACAGGTACGTGTTGAAGGATGCCAAGGCTCTAGCAGTAGACGGAAGAAGTGGAAGAACGAAGCAAAGCATGTGACAAGAGGACTTTCCAAAATTGTGGCTCGTATTGAGGGATATTGTATTAGATGAGATATGAGCTCAGAGGGAGGGAGTAGGCAGATCAACATGTTTGAAGTATACCTGGATTGTGCCGAAGGGAAGTCAGTGGTAGCTTCCAAATGGATCGATAAGATTTGGCATGCGGCAAATGACAACATAGACAAGTACAAAGTAGAAAATAGAGAATAGAAGGTACTCCCAAAAAGAGGGAGAGGATCATGATAACAAGTTTGCTCCAATTGTCAGGTACACCTCTGTTACAATTGTTGCTTTGTAAATTGCACCAGGTGGATGCAAAGGTCATTTTTCTCAATGAAATAATTGTAGAGGAAGAAGTATACATAGAGCTACCTCAAGGCTTTGAGGTGCATGAGAAGAAGTCTCATGATTGAAGATAACATTGTACAATCACAAGCAAACACGTTGAGCTTGGGCTTGGATTGATGGATCATGATTGATCATATATGATTTGTCTTTGACTGAATTAGTAGGACTCATGTGACAGAGGGAACAATCAGAAAGCCTTGATTTAGCTCCAGAGGGAGTAGACCTCTAAGTTTGAGATGATGAATTATCATTGACATTGTCAGGCTAGATAGCTGAAAGACGGGAGTGGCAGAGGGAGCAACTTGAATTACCATTGCTGGATATGTCTTAGTGTGAGAGGGAGCACCTAATCAAAGTGGCAGGGAAGCAACTGTGGTGATAGACCTAGTAAAAGGGTTGGTGTACCGGCATGGTACAGTTGGTCATGGAAAAATCAGTTATGATTTGAAAATTTTCTCAAACAATGAAGTACAGTTGCAGATTTAGATTGGGCAGAGAGTGCTGAAGACAGAAAGAGTCCATCAAGATATTGCTTCAGTTTGGGCTCTGTTAGAACTGTTGCTTTGTAAATTATACTAGATGGATGCAAAGATCATTTTTGTCAATGAAATAATTGTAGAGGAAGAAGTGTACATAGAGTTATCTCAAGGCTTTGAGATGTATGAGAAAAAGTCTCATGATTGAAGATAGCTTTGTACAATCACAAGTAGACACATTTGTGAAAATTCCTAGATCTAACAATCTCTGGAATCCTACTGCAACTAGCTGAATCCACTTCACCTAGATCGTAAATTACATTACAAACTTATTTCAGATTTCTTCTTGAAACATTGAAGTAAATTACTGAAGCAGCCTACACCAAATTTAAATATATTCTGAAACATAGAAACTGAGCAAGGAAAATAGAAACACATAGGACATCATTATTTTTGGACAAAAGTCCCCAGAAAACCCAATGCGGGAAAAGCGGTGCAACAACTCTGAGGGTTTTATTATTATGCAAGAGAAAATTTGAGTGCAATTCTAGGATGCTCAACTAGCAATTTGATACAAAGAGAATACTGAACGAAACACTGGTGAAATGATCTCACCCTGTCATTGGGAGAATCAATGACTGATCCTGTTGAACTGGAGACTCTGCGTCACCCTCTGCATGGCCTTTGCGCAGAACTGCATCACTCCCGGATATTTCTGCGTCACCCCTGCTGGGTATTACGCTGCCTCTCTTCCGGATCCTCTGCTGGCTGAGAAAATCGATCTTCTGCCTCCCGGACTTACACCCCAACTTCCAACAACTGAAACTCGACTTCCTTTAGCAGGAAACTTGACTTCCCCTCAAGGACTGCTCTGCCTTTGTGTCAGAACTGCGTAGGCCAGCCTCAGCCTTCCTCTGGACATCTTTTTGTCCTCCCTCTGCCTCGTACTCTCTAGAAATTCTTTCTTTCGGATTCTCACTGCCACTCTGTTGCAAAAGATCTCCTCAATCAATTTTGCAAGATGGAGATTTCATTGAATGTGATTGACACCATGAGTCCGTGGAGGGTGGAGACCAAGAGACCTAACATGGAGGAGGCACTTGAGTGGTTGGAGCCTGATGCTGATGTGTCTGAGAAGGAGAAGGAATCAAAGGAGGATGTTCCACTTCCATGTTGCAATAGAGCCACATTTGGAGGAGGAGATTGACATTTTGTTGTAGCCAACACCCCCACAGAATCAAGTAGCCAGGGGAAGAGTTGAAAGACATCCCACTTCAACTTCCACCTTAGCACTAGCTCTTGCACCTTCCACGTCAAGTTTAACCTCAACATGTCCATCTATTGCTTGTGGAGGAAGAGTGGTGACCTTTTGCCTGTAAAAAGGGGTGGAGGGAATTGTTGATTCCTTAGTGCATTAACCTTGTAGTATCTAGATGCCTTTGTTGAAGTTGTAACTAGGTTTGATCTTCATGATGTCACTGATGTATTTATTGTATTTATATTTGTGTCAAAGCATGTTCTTCATGCTTAGAGTCAAAAGAGTCAAAAATTAAAATAATTTATTATGAGTCAAAATAAAATTTTGAAGGGCTTGTTCTTCATGTCCCTTGCAAAAGAAATAAATATTAAATTTGTTAAATGTCATTTGTCTTGCCAAGATGCCAAGTCAGCGCTCCTACCCCTCAAGTTGGCTCAACTACATGTGGTACCCATTCGCTTGTGGAGAAGTCTATTTATAGCCCATTCAAATTTCTCATTAGGACATCATCATCATACGCTTACATCTGATCCAGAACGAAGAAGAAGAAATATTATTGAGGACAAAAATTGAAGCTATTATTGATCTCTTCTAGGCCTCGCTCTAGTGGACAAGAAGGCTGAAGTCTGCTCTCATTCTTGGTGGCACTATGACATGCGGATTTCCTGTGGCACTATGGTAAGCGAAATTCTTTGTGGCACTATACTTCTACAGTATGCAGGTTTCTTGAATTACTGTACTTCTATGGCATCTTCTGGACAAGCTTGTGACATAATTCATGTGAACAATTGTTGCTTGGTGGAGGGTTGACTTGGCACAAGAGTAATAGGTATACATGTCAGTTTGTCTATGACTTGGATTTCTCTTGTTGACAAAGATTCTATAAGTAAAGAGTTGATGGGTTTTTTGCTTGTGGGTTTTGTCCTGCCCTCTGGCCTAATTTCTAGAGCCCCTTATCTTTTTGTGCATTGTATTTGTATAATTACTTGATGACCTAATGAATGCAGTAAATGCTAAATGAATAACATATATAAACAATCACAAGTAATTATCATGTTAAGAAATTATTTATTGCTTTCGAATTTCAACATGGTTTCAGAGCTAGTTTCAAGAAGCCGTCTATCTTTGTTCTAAGGTCCAAATTATTTTTGGTTAAAAGTATGGAGGTTCCCATGAGAAGAATTGAGTCCTATTTGTGATCCAAATAATGATTATCGTAGTACAATGTGATCTCCTTGTGAATACCTCTATAACTGGTCCGAACTTTTGATTAATCCAAGACTCTGTGGGTTAGTAATATGACCACGCTTCTCTCATCTGAAATAAAGTCCAAGTCTCTTTTTTCTATGTGGAGAAGGGTCCGAATTTGACATGTAAAATGTTGAGCTTTTGATCTATCTCTGTGGAAAAGAACCTAAGCTTCTCGTGAAAGAAGGGCCGAGTCCTCGTATTACCTCTGTGATATACTTATGGTACTACATCTTTGTGTTGGCAAGCTTGATGACAAAATAGAAGAAAAGACATCTCAATAACCTATATGGCATCTGAAAATAATGATCCTAGTTTTGTCTCTATTCAAAGTTAAGACCGAGCTTCTTTTCTCGTGGACAAGAACTTGAGTAAGTTAAGACTGAGCTTCTTTTCCCGTGGACAAGTGCAAGTTCCTTTCTTATGATCCAAGTCATATAACTTGTGCGAAGCTCATTAAACCAAAAAAATTGAATTAGAAACAAATCCAAGCAGATATTCGTCCTTCTCCAAGTACACATCATTTGAGCATACAAAAACAAAGGATCTAAAGTCCTTTGTCTCTATGTGAGATCTGAAGGTTATTCATCTCAGTAATATAAGCGAAGTTTATGGTATGTCTGAAACAGTGTGAAGTTTATGGCTCTTGTAATATGGCACCTAAAGCTCATGACTCCTGTAATACGAAGCCAAAGATTTGGAGTACTTTATCACCTTGTCTGACGCTATAAACATTGATCTATGGACTTCGAAAGCTCCTCCTTTATGTTATTCATCCGAACTCTTCTGAGAAAGTTGAGATACATAGCCAAATGCCGACCTGATATTTGTTTGAATATTAAAGATTGAAAGTGCAGAAATCTAAGATTCGTCACATAAGTCATACATAAGACCTGATGAGGACAAATGGCATTCTCAAAAGATGAAGAAAACTTGTATGGAAAGCTCAACATTGATAAGTAAAATTACCTGATGTATTCGTTGAATTTGACCAAACATGTCACAACCCTTGCAAGCCAGAAGTGACATATATGTCTGAGGCTTTATGAAAAGCAGGATATCAACACCTTGATGCATCATATATGCTGATGATTAGAAATATTTACCTTGATACAGGAAGTGCAACTTCCAAGGAAAGGAGGTTGAGCTCCTTTTCAAGTATCCAAAGTACAATGTTACAAGCCAAGGATATTGGAGTAAAAGTTGATGCTAAAGACTCTTGAATATTGAGATCTACCATGATGAAATACAATGATTGCTTGGCTTGATGAAGTCAAGATTAACTGTCAATTAAATCAATGACATAAGAAATCTATGGTCTTGGCATTTGGGCACTTGCAAATTAAGAGTCTAGGTTTACAAAAATCCTAGCAAGTTGAGAAGAAGTTGAAAGGAAAAGTCTTGATCATTCAAGTGTGTTGATCTATAAACCCTAGCGAAGGTTTGAACAAGAAAGATCTAGGGTTTGTACCCTAGGATTGATTGCTTCCATTGAAAGAAGTAGAAACCCTAGCCTATGCATGATGATGTGGATGAAGTTGTCTTACAAGCTGGATGCCAGATGGAGTTGACAAAGTTGCAAGTGAATGCAAGAAGTCCATAGATTAAGAGGGAGCTAACTCTTCTCAAAAGATAAGTATTCTATACCTTTTCTCTTTGATTAAGACTATTGTTATTGTCTTTAATTTTTGGTTAATCTCTTGTCTATGTATCCTTTGCTTGGTTATAATTATTCTTCTATATCCTCCCAGTAAGGTTTGCAGGTCAATAGCAAGGATTGCTCAAGTATTAGCAACAAATGGAAGAACTAGAAGAATGGAAGCAAAACATAAGGACTTTTTCCAATGTGTACTAAAGAAGAAAATTTAAAATATGAGAAAAGTCAAGCATATAGCTGATAATAAGCATGGAAGCAAGAAGGATCTCCCCATAATAAGGAAAGGATTATTTGCCTCAATTGGAAGGGTTACCCCAAATTTTGAAGGAGTCGCATGATTAAAGAAGACCTAGTACTTTGGGAAAGAGGGACTCATGATTCAAAGGAAGAATTATTGACTTTAGAGGGAGCTGGAAGCAGAAGGATCTTGGATTAATACATTTCTACTTGAAGTTTGGTAGAAAACTAAAAGAATCTCGTGATGAAGATCCTCTAGAAGTTTGGGATGATGGATCTGTTATCGCTCAATCTAGCAAGGGCCCTAGGAGGGGTTCCTAAGGGACAACTACTAGACCAAATGGCAACAATGGGACAAGGACCCACTGTCACCTTAGTCGATGCCCCCTACTCTATACAGAATTTCACCTATGGTAGGAGTCTCGGTATGGAGGAAATCACTTGAATGATAGGATGAATGGCAAGGTATAACATGATTTCCTAGGCCCATTCAAATGAGAAGCTCAATTAATGGTTCAAATACTTAAAGAAACACTGAAAGGCTTCCTAAGAAAGACCTATGAAGGATGAGCTCAGGCTTAGGAATATTCAAAAATGATGAATGCCTAAGATCAAAACTTTCAGAACCCCTCACTTGTGATTGATGTGTTTATACTAGGGTTCAAAGTGGGGCAAGGATGGCTCATTCAATGGAAAGATTTAATTAAAGTGTGAGCTTTGGGAGAAGCTAGGGTGACTTTCCACAAAAAACCCCTTGAGAGAAATACTATAAGAGACCAAGGGTTGAGAGATATACTGTGGTAAAGGTTCATCCAATGATCACCTATAGTTAAGAGAAAAGGTTTTGAATGATGAACTACAAAGTGCAAACCTTCAAGAAATCCCCAAGTCAAAGCAGCTTCAAGGGTTCCCTCTTGGTGTGATAGCTAGGGCATAAATTTATTTGAAATTCCACCGTCAGAATTCGTTCAAAATTGGAGGATGCCTAGAGGAGACATAAATGAAGAAACTTGTCCAGATGGAATCCTAAAATTACTCCTCCCTAAAATTTCGCATCAAGCCTTAGAAAATCTCCTTATCCTTAGGGGACGAAGAAAAGAGGAAGAAAGGAGGTGAAAGAATGATATTTCGTTAAGTTAATGTGATCACTAAGGATCTAGGACTAGTGCTTGGCTATTGGGAAGATTGGAGTCCAAATGATCAAGATTTAGGAACTTCGCTTTTCAACGAGGCCTAAAGAAGCAGCTACTCTCTTCTTGGATGTAGCTTCACAACAACTTTATAATTTTATACTTTGATATGCAATATTTGATGGAGTTTCAAGCAAAAAGGTCCACAATTTACCCCTAGGAAAATTCGTTCTTCTTTCTAAAATGAATAACATATGCAACGAGCCAAGATTACAAGTGTTTCATAAATTCACATTAATTTTTAGGGCACAAGTAAAATCATGACATAGCGTTCCATACGTTAGACATGAAACATTATGAAATTCGCATGAAAAGATCACTTACATGACAAAAAGAGTATATCCATCCATAAACTTGCCAAATAGAAGCTCCAAGAGAGATAGTGAAAATATTCCACACATCAAAATACATATAATCATCCAAATCGTTCCACAAATTGCAGGTCCGAAATCTTTAGAAAGATATATCAGAACACCTCTCTTATATTTATACAATCCTCTAAGGGGTTTGAATGGCCTAATTATGCCTATTAATGCCCCTACAATAGAAATAATGGGCAAAATAACATCCTTTTGGTGACAAGCCCACCAAATGGCTCCATAATATGAAAAAGAAGCCTCTCAAGAGGGCCAAAAAGATAATACAATAGCTAGGAGGGCCGTTGGAAGGCCTAGCAAAGTCCCTCATGTGCCCTAATGAATAGGAGGGCTCCAATAACGTTGACGAAGGGGGTGGCCCCTTGATCTCCAAGCAAATGGCTTGTGGTGCTCCCAAGTGGCTGTGGGGGTACAAAAGCATCCTCATGGGTCTCCAATTGAATCGAACAAGCATGTATCCCATTTGTAAGGGCTAGAACAATGATGCAAGCCCTCCCTTGTCTCCCATGTTGAGACAAAACCCCATCTGGGATGTGGATCAATTGCAAAGTGTGTGGTGCAAGTGTGTAGCCAGTTGGGCAAGGTGGTCCAGGTGCATCATCATCATCAAATAAGTTGGACACGAGCGAGCAATGAATGGTGCTGAAGCATCCCATGGTGTGGCTATTGCTTTCTGCTATGGTGGAGGCTCATGGCTCTCAACGTTCACCCAATAAGTCCCATTAAGACCCTCTGGAGGGCTTGGATCCCATATACGGAGACCAAACCACAAGATGAAGCCCCACCTATAATCCTGTATAAGATCCAATGCGTCGATCCGGTTACCCACCAACTATTCGAATTTCTCATTTGGACATCATCATCATACACTTACATCTGATCCAGAATGAAGAAAAAGAAAGATTATTGAGGAAAAATACAGAAGCTATTATTGATCTCTTCTAGCCCTCACTCCAGTGGACAAGAAGGCTTACATCTGCTCTTATTCTCTGTGGCACTATACTTCTACAGTATGTGAGTTTTTTGAAGTACTGTACTTCTATGGCATCTTGTGGACAAGCTTGTGACAGAATTCATGTGAACAATTGTTGCTTGGTGGAGGGTTGACTTGGCACTTGAGTAATAGGTCTACAGGTCAGTTTGTCTATGACTTGGATTTCTGTTGTTGACAAAGATTCTATAAGGAAATGATTGATGGGTTTTCCCCTTGTGGGTTTTGCCCTGGCCTCTGGCCTAATTTCTGGTGTCCCTTATCTTTTTGTGCATTGTATTTGTATAATTGCTTGATGACCTAATGAATGAAGTAAATGCTAAATGAAAAACTTATATAAACAGTCACAAGTAATTATCATGTTAAGAAATTCTCTATTGCTGTCGAATTTCAACAGCCTCGTGATGATTCATTTCATGAGATATGTTTATTTTTTTTGGATGCTATTTTGTATAATCCCATCAAGTTTTATCTCTTAGGAGTTAGGGAAGATATTTTTTTATTGATGTCTTATGTACGACTTGACATCTTATACATCTATATATCAGTTTTATTTTCATATTTTTGTAGCAATGCGTTTGTTTGCTGTTGTTGCTTTAGACAGTTAAAATTAAAAAAAATGATTATCTTTGTGAATTTTTAAAGTTTCCCAATATTTTCCATGATATTGCTGATAAGTTGTATTCCGGACCCTTGGCGATAAATCTGCTCAGATGATAAATGTAACATTGCTTTGAAGATAATCCTAACTGTCAACAACTTCTAGATTCCCTCATCAACTCTTTCAACATACGTAGGGTTCATTACGTATCATGTCACCGGGTGTGCCCCTGGAATCAATTCAATCTATTGTACACACCACTTTGGTGGTACTTCTTTCAGGGCACAATATGACCATGCAAAGACATCTGTACAATCTCTAAATATATCAGAGGCAATTATGACTAAACATTGGGTCCCAGTTGCTACCAATTATAGTACATTTGGGGGATTCTACAATTCTCAGATTCACTTGTGTTGTGATCAGATGTTCATTAATGTTATTTTCTAATCCTTGAAATTTGTGAGCCGGTTCTTCAGTAAACTTAACATTTTGTCCTTGCCACCTTCAGAAGTATCATCGATTTGTGCAATATCAACATGCTGTCTGTCACCTTCTCGTTGTCATCTGTTGTCCCGTTGTTACCTTCTGTGTTATCACTATGGTAAGGTCCACTCTTGCATCCTATCTACTGTGATTTCAGTTTAAGCTAAGCTTGGTTGGGGACTAAGAAAAGGTTATGACAGGAATTCATGTCAAGGGGATTGCTTTACATGTGAAAATTTAAAGACATCTTAATGATGTTATTGCTAAAATAAAGGTGATTGTAAGGCAAAAGTTCTTGTTGGACAGTTGCAAGCTTTTCCCAAGTTGATTTATATGTGATCATGCATATGTGGTGATATGAGTTGTTTCGAGGACAGTTTATAGTTACATCTCTCTGCCATATTTACCATTAACAATATCTTTTTCATTTTCCTTTGTGTCTGGAATAGCAATATATATATGAAAGGAAATTTTGTTGTTCCACATCAAGAGTATTTGTCTTTGGAATCCCTTACCAGGACTTGTGTGTCTACTACTCAAGTTGACTGCTGTACAGTCATGGACAGGACAGTCTGGGTTGTTGCAATTAGGTTTATGGTTATGATGGTCTTTATCATTGCCCTTTTCACTTTTCTATGCATGGAATTGTGGGGTATATAAGGGAATTTGTTTCCACAAAGAAGATTTAGGCCTTTGGAATTATCTACTAGCCCTTTTGAGCCTATTATTTTTCGCTGTATCTCAATCCCCATCCGTAGCAGCACCCCAGCAATCTGTAATGCTTTGAAGGTGTTGTGGAAGAATGCCAATATTAAATCTTCATATTCATTTTGAAAAAGATTGTTTTATTTGTGAACGTGCAAGATGAATAAACACAGAATATTACAGATTCAATCAAAATCGAAAACTATTGATAAGGGCCATTTGATGAGATTTATTATTTTCATGCCTATCTTATTTGTAATGTTTGTTTGATCAGGTTACTTCAAATCCATGGGACTCATCCCGAGTTCCAGGAGGATCTTCAGGTGGTTCTTCAGCGGCTGTTGCAGCCAAGCAGTGTGCAGTTTCATTAGGAAGTGATACTGGTGGTAGTATAAGACAACCTGCATCATTTTGTGGGGTCGTGGGCCTGAAGCCCACATATGGTCGGGTGTCGCGGTTTGGTCTGATGGCATATGCCTCATCCTTGGATGTGGTTGGATGCCTTGGTTCATCAGTTATGGATACTGCTATTCTTCTCGGGGTAATGGCTGGTAATGACAAGTTAGATGCAACTAGTAGTAAAACTGTAAGTCTTTTCCTTTTATTGTATCTGCTTTTAAATATGTAATGTATTTTTCTGAATGTGGTCTTTGCAATTAAAAGTAGCCTGCTACAGCTTGTCTTTTATGTGGATACTCCATCCCCATGTAGCAACAAAAGTAGTTTGAGTGCATCAGACAGTAAGACAGTTCTTCCAGTTTAATTGGATGTAGTAAACTAGTTTCAATTGTAGAAGCAACTGCAGACTGGTTATATGCGATATGAAGTCTGCTACCCAAAATTGATATCACATGGATTATTTTGATAGAGCGTTCTTCAGCAAACCAAATTTTGTGCTTAGGCTAGACTCTAAATTGGTGCCCCTTCTAGAGATAATGTAATATAACACATATTCTCAGTTTCGTTGGAGCTGTTATTTTTCTTTTTAAAATTATGAATCAAGGCTTGTATCATATGAGAAGGAAAAAATATCTGATACTTCGAGACAGTGATCATTCATTTTTCATATTTCATTTTAATCTGCTTCCTTGGGTGAATACTTGCATAAGGAAATTGAAGTGAGCATTTATGATTTCTCCTTTATGTTCTAAAGCTTTTCTGCTATAGAGTGGTGTTTGTTCTGTTGTGGTGAGCACAGGCACTCATCTAGTAACTGATTTACAGGCAAAGTGATCCGTAAACTGCCAAGGATATTCCACTGGGCAGTTCGTCGAAACAAATTTGATAGATATATTGAAAATCCAAAATCTATACCATGAGGGTTAATTTTCCTTAGATTCCTGGCTTTGATAAGTTACAGTTTCTGCTTATGTATGCAATATATGAAATATGGAAAATAGAGAACAGTGAAAGATATGCACTCACAAACCTCAATGACTCAAGATATGCTCTGGGAAATCCTTATGGGAGAAAACCCCGCTGGAAGTTGAGGCTGCTGTGCTCTCTCTTTCTCTGAATGGAGATGGATGCAAGTACAAATGAGTGAGACTTGTGGCCCATGGGCTGCTACAAAGCACAAACCCTCCCTGTTTGCTCTCTCTCTATTCACTCCCAGCTACTCTGCTCATATATGGAACAAAATGCCCTTCAATAGAATGGAACCCCTTTTCCTCCTAGTGGCCAAATTATAACACAACTTGATAGCCCACTATTGGTTAAGTTTGACTCCCTCAACTCTCAAATAGAGTTAAAATATTGATCCCTCTAGAGTCTTATTCATTGTGATCACGTGGCTAGCCCCTTTTCCATGAGTGATGGGCCTGGCGTGGCATTCTCTCGAATCATGGTGGTGAAAACAGGAAGGTCAACTTTCGGGGGGCGTAACTTTTACATATGGACTCCGTTTGAGGTCTTTCTTGCACGTTGGAAAGATATCCAAGTGTAGAACAACTCCAGGGGTCTGGCCCAAGCAAGAGTTTTTGAACCCTAGATAACTTTAGGAAATGCCTAAAATTACCTCTGGAAGGTTTGAAATTTGTCAAATTGGGACCCGTCGGTAAAAATGGTCCTGTGCTGTTATTCATCCAAATTTTCCACTCTGAAAGCATCAAGATGGATGACAAATAATATAATGATCCAATTCAGATCACAAAGCCCAGTGTTGCATGTTGGTGTCACCAATGGGAATGTTGGACGCATTCATTTGTCTCTTTATATTTCTATACAGTAATTAACCTACTCCCTATTGCATCCATTACTTTCTGGCTGAGATTCCCCATTCTTCACATGATAATTATGGTATTTTTACACATTTCACGACTTAATCACCATTAGACATTCTTATTGGCATTTGCATTTTGCTTATTTTGTGGGGCTATTGCTCTCAACCAACAATGTAATTTGGGTTGTAAGTTTAAATTCAGATTCTTTTGGGTTGGAAATGGACTACTTCAAAGTCTTAAAATCTTTCCCATGAAACTCTTCAATGTTGGTGAAGCAAACGACGTGTCCCACTTCAAAACTGTAATCTCCAAAATACACTTTCATGTGAACCTGTTTGGAACTGGTGAAGAAATCACAAGGTATGCAATTCAACTGTGAGAGAATATATGCATGGATGGTTAGAGCAGGAACACACAATGCTGTTAAGCAATAGTCTCCAAGAATGACAGATGGCAAAGAGGCCCATGACCATGTGCTCATGATGGTCAAAAGAAAACCAAGAACTTTTCCATGTTGTCATGCAGTCAATAGGCTTAAGATGTGCCCTAAAAACCTTACGTGACAAGATGATCTTCCCATCATACAATGTACATGTGCTAAAGAGAAGAATCAAATAAATGTAGCCATCAATGGTATCATGTGTAGATACTACTACTAGGGTCTATTAATCATAGAGAGCAATGAGGATTTTACCATTGTACAATGGACTAGACAAGGTGATAGCAGGTCCTCTAAGAAGTCCTCAAATTGTGCTATGAAGAATCATCAATCCAACCATAGTAGGCCCTAGTATAGGGTACCAATCTTATGCACCTTCACTAAAGATTTTAAGAAGCGTTGCTAGGAGAATTTTGGTCGTTGGATGGAAAGTAAGAATGTATTTGATTACAATGATTAGGGTGTCGATACCATTGATATATGGTGAAGGATCTTGGGGTAAACGAAAGGTGTAGGATGTGGTTCTCGCATCTCAATAAGAGAAGAATCATGAAAAGTGTCAAACCCAAAATTTGACATATCAATAGCTGATGAATTAATAGACGATGTAGGATTTGGTGATTGGAAAACAATAATAAATAAAGTAGATAATGCAGGATAGTGTTCCCATGAAATAATAGTTGCAGGGAGATTAGGGTGACTTGCATCTAGCAATGAAGTCTCAAAATATCCAAGGCCTTCTCTCACCGATCTTGTCCTAGGCTTGATAGGAGTAACAATACTATTTGCATATTTACCTATTTTGCTACTTGTATGATCTATTTGATGTAGTAATTTGGATTTGATGCCCTAGTATCTTGCTCAAACTTCAAAGTCAGGTGATGAAAATTCATGGTTAGCCGTTAGTGCATGGTTAGATTCTTCAATAAATAATGCAGTACAGTGACCCAATATTTTAAGTGGTGATTTCTTCTCTTTTAATTCATCCATAAGTTTTAAAAGTTAGTAGCACAAGTTTCTTCATGATCATTAATACAAGGTGTCAAAAATTGCATCATACTTGTCAAAACAATAAATTTGTAATTTGCTAATGGAATCCTCTAATGTACCTCTAGTACTTTTCGAGTCGCTTACTGCTTATACACGCTGTTGATTGAGATCATTTGAATTTTGAATGGACTTATTCTCCTTGGCCACATGTTTATGTAGAAGATCATGTTCATGCTTCATGTTTTGATACATGTCAAAGAGTCGGACATTCCCACTTTGAAGTCATGCAATAAATTGATCTCATCTTGAAGCTAGATATTAGATTTCGAAACAACCTTCTCCTTAAGCACTGTATTAACATGTTGTAATTGAGTTATAGTATCTTGCTCATTGGCATCGACATCTTGCAAAGAAACAACTTCATTATCGAGTTGAGAAATCCACTTTATAAGTTTGAAAATGGCGTCCAACATGTAATCAACCTTCTTATGGATTTTTCAGAGCAATTCTTTCTCATGAGTTTTCCAAAGAAGTAATATTTCTTTGTTTCGAAGAGCATCCATATCAGGAATGATTAAGGGTATTTTCTAATAGTTAATATTGTTGAGATCACAAATGAAAAGTGGGGATTGAATGGAACTGAAGACATCAAACCAAAAAATGCAATAAAAGGAATAAAATGTTACTAAAACAATGTGTTATTGTTGAGCATTAATGCACCAAGGTGAGGAAGATCAAGTGCACAAGTGAGAGAAAATGACACGAGGTTTGGGAGCCTGTAGGCTTAAGCACTTTATATTAGAGAGCTTTAGTTCAATTTGAAGCTTGAGTGTTGTATTTAAATTTTATACCACTCAACTAGATAGGGCATCCTCCCAAGATGGGGAGTCCCAGGATAAAACCTAGCGGCTGTCACTATAGCACCAAGAGTATATCCAACATCCCATAAGCCAGATATACCAGTAATTTATGATTTAGCAAGAGCCGAAACTCCACGAGGGTGGGGAAGCCTAGTCCTTGAGCTTTATCACAACGGGCCAAAGATGTCCGCTCATGGGATTTGAAATTGTTGATTTTGGGTAGGATCGGATGTGCTCTAGCCTTGAAACTTGGTGGAGAGGCTAAGAGACATGAGATCTCCAAGACCCAGAAATCATTTGGAGACACACTGACAGATACTCAGTATCCCAAGGAAAATCGATTCTCAAAGAGAAGGAGATCGATTTCAGAGGGAGAGTTGCAGGGTGGAGGAAGAGGAGGGCATCAACAATAGTCAGTGTCTGAGGAGGAGGTGACGCAGGGGCAGTGAGAGACAACGCAGAGGGAGACACATCCCTCACACAGGTTGACGCAGAGGGACACAAAACCATGCAGAGTGACGCAGAGGTGACGCAGTAGTGGGAGAAAGGTCTCCAGGGTGTTAGAAAGTTTCCAGGGGAAAGTCTCAGGTGTTTTCTCTCAGTTTCTTTGTAAAATCATTCCTTGTAAAGCGATTGTTGCTGAAGATTAATAAAACCCTCATCTGCTGCACTGGTTTTCCCACATTGGGTTTTTTCGGGGACAATTGTCCAAAAACAACTGTGTTGATGTGATTGCCACTTGTGCATGTATATCGTTGTTATTTTCTCTGTGTAATTATGTGATAACTGTAGTCGTATTTATTTTAATGTTTGCTGAAGGAATTTCGTAAATAACTTATTTTGAAGAATAAGTAGGTGAAATAAATCAATGGTTGCAGTGGAATTTCAGGTTAGAAATTTTCACATGGTATCAGAGCAGAGATTCGACAACAGGAGAGAAGAATTGGCTATGGGTCAGGTGCATGATGAAAAGGCATCAACTCAAAGGGACTCACGCGGATTTCTAGAAGAAAGCATGAGGAACATGGATCACGATTATTCGATATTAGCTTCTAGACTGGAAGAAGAAGTCGCTTGCCTAGCAAGTTCTGCCAACTCTGAGGTTTGGTATATAGATAGTGGAGCTTCTTGGCATATGATAAGAATTCGATAATGTTTTTCAAATTTTCAGGAGAAAGGATGATTTTTCAGATCACCATGGGAAATAAGGCAAAGTGTACCCTCGTAGGAAGAGGTACTGTAGTCTTTCAAATCGAAGTAGGAGAGCGGCTTTGAGCAACCAATGTGCTGCATGTGCCAGGATTGGGGATGAACTTACTCTCTGTATCTCAAGTTCAAAACAAGGGCTATGCCATTTTCTTCATTAAGGAGAAAGTATATGTCAAACACCCGAGTTGGAAAAGGAAGGCCTAGATTGGAATCAGAAGTAACAGGCTGTATAGATTACAGCTAGAATCTCCAATGGCACTGATAGGAAGCAATGGAGATAAATATTTGAATGAACTATGGCACAGGAGGATGGGACACTTACACCATGGGCTATGAGAATTCTCAGGAAAACAGTATTAGGAGTTCCAGAATTAAGTACCGAACGAGTGATGTATGCAGAAGGTGCGCTTTAGGCAAGTATGCCAAAGCAGCGTTTTCCAAAAGTAACAATAGAGCTTAGAGTGTTTTAGGATTGATACACTCAGACATCTGCGGACCTATGTCCACAAAAGCTCTTAGTGGTGCTGAATACTTCGTCACCTTCATCGATGACCATTCTAGGAAGACTTGGATCTATTTTTTGAAAACCAAGGATGAGGTTTTTGGTCAATTCAAAGAGTTCAAGGCTCTAGTAGAGAATCTGACAGGAATGAAGATAAAAGTGTTGCGCTCAGACAATGGTGGAGAGTACGTTGACGAAGACTTCATCGATTTTTGCGCTAGGGAAGGCATCAGAAGAGAGTGGACAACTCCCTACAATCCGGAGCAGAATGGAGTAGCAGAAAGGAAAAACAGGACTATTGTGGAAGCAGCTAGGGCAATGTTGTATGATCAGGATATGCCCAAATTCCTGTGGGCAGAAGCATGCAGCACGATAGTTTATGTCTAGAACAGGACTCCACACAAGGCATTGGGCAAAATCACTCCGGAAAGGGTCTTCACTGGGAAGACACTTGAAGTCAGTCATTTCAGGATATTTGGGAGTTTGGCGTATTTCCGTATACCCGAAGAAAAGAGAAAGAAATTAGATCAAACTGCTGAGAAAGGATATCTTGTGGGATATAGCAAGAATGCTAAGGCATATAGAGTCTATCTTCCAGGGAGTAGGAAGGTAGTAGTTCGGCGGGATGTAAAGTTCATGGAGGACAGAGCTTTCAGGAAATCCTCGGAAATGCCTTCCAAGGAGTAGTCAAAAGACGATCCGTTGGTCCAACTACTTCGACCAACAGAAACTAGTACCAACTATTCTCCCAAAGGCAAAGCTTCAGAACAAGAGGAATCTCAGGAAGAGGAAGAGCTGATAGATGTACCCGCTATCAGTGAAAGAACGAGTCGGGAACTCCTACAGATTCTACGGGATGCAGAGGAGTTTATTGGTGCACCCAGGAATGAAAAAAGGGAGCGAAGATAGCCAGAAAGATACCAGGCCCTAGTAGCTCAGGTTGGGGAACCCTCTAGTTTTCAGGAGGCCGTTCAACATGAAGTATGGGTAGATGCTATTGTGGAGGAATACAGTTCTATAATGGTCAATGATGTTTGAGAAGTGGTACCTAGGCCTCAGGACAGGTCAGTGGTAGGTTCGAGATGGATCTACAAAGTCAAACATGCTATAGACGATAGTGTGGAGAAATACAAAGCTAGTTTTGTGGCTAAGGGGTATGCTCAAAAGGAAGGTGATGCAGGAGGATGAGGCTTGAAGAGAAAAGACTTCGAATTTTATTCCAAAAATACAAAAAAAGTTTACAAGCAAAGGAGTGGGATCCTTTAGCTGTCACTTTACAAAGCTTTCTAGATAGGATTTGAGCTAGGATTCATGGATTTGAATTATCTTGTAATTAATTCAAGTATTTAGTTTAGTTGAGATTCTTGAGGAGAATATCATGTAGGTTAGATATTGTCTAGGATTAGGCAGATTCGATCCATTGATTTAGGATTTGATTGTTGTATGTACAGGTATTTATGTAAGTTTTGAATTAGTAGAATGGGATTTTGGCTGAGGAGGATTGGAATGTAAAATTTGGAATCTCTCTGTATCTCGTGAATACTGTGCATGGATGGTCAAATCCCGAAGGTCTCTTAAATTTCCTTTGAATTAGTTCTGAAGTTATTTGATTTCAAAATTGAATCTATAGGGTTGAATTCACATGAACCTTGTGTTGTTATTTCTTGAATTTTTCAATTACAGTGAACCGTTAATAGCATGGATATGTTTCAAGATCATAGAAAATAATTTAGAGACAGACTAAATTTGGCAGAAGTGCTAAGTCTTGGTGGAGATAAAAACCACGTGCAGAATAGAAGAGCGGTCTTCGTAGGTGTAAGCAATATCTCGCGCAGTCTAAAAGGGGTAAATGGTATTTTGCAAATTTACGCGATTAACTTGAGGGGTTGACACGTAGCACGGGAAAACCACTTTTTTCGCACTCTCTCGACTTGTTATGCATCATGCAAGAATTTACGCGAGATTACGCGATAGCCGCTTGGATCAAGCGCGATTGATCGACGATGGAGATCGGCCAAGCTAGTTGGCAAGCGGGTGACGCGATAGCCGTTCGATTAGATGGGTAAAATTTGACGGTGATCGCATCGGAGGATGCACGAGATTTAATTTAAAATTTCAGACGCGATAAGGTTATGAACTAGGGTTTTAATTCCTTTTGGTTCCGTGGAAAATTTGAAGTTTTGCCAAATACTGAGTAAATTAAATAAGTCTGCTATTTTAGCGGGATAAATAAATTTGGAGGTTGATGACTGATACTCCAAAGGAAACCTGAGAAGAAGTTCCACCCGAACTTGAAGGAATAGTTTCTCGTTTTGAACAATTATCCTTAACACCTGCAACCAGCCCACCATTAGTGGTATCAGAGCAGCCTATTGACACTGAGCAGGATCTCAAAGATCAGAAAAAGAAATCCAACATGGCTTTTAGAGTTGGAGGAAGACGTGGTGGTGGTCAAAGAAGAGGAAGACCAGTTGCAAATGCTGAAGTGTTGGAAGCTATGCAATAGATGCAAGCTAGATTAGAAGCAGTGGAAATGGGAAATCAAAGAGATGCAGGTGCTGGAGATGTCAGTGAGCCTGAAGTTGAAGCTGCAGAAGAAGAGGAACCTGCAGAAGTTACTCCTAAAATGAGATTCTTTAAATTAGTGTTGGGATCCACATCTAAACCCAGACTTGAGGTTTCAGTTTATACAGGAGGTTTAAACCCTGAGGAGTTGATAGACTGGATTAATGACATGGATAAACTTTTTGATTATGAAGAAATGGAAGAAGGAAAGAGCGTGAAATTTGCTGTCACAAATTGAAAGAATATGCAACACTTTAGTGGGATGGAGTGCAGGCAAAAAGAAGGAGACTTGGTAAGTAGCCAATTAAAATTTGGAACAGGATGGTGACGGAGTTGAGAGGTAAGTTTGTGCCAAGTGATTATCAACTTTCATTATTTAGACAGATGCAGAATCTTAGACAGAGGTCTTGGACAATGAAAGAATACAGAAAGGAATTTTACAAAGTGAGCATAAGAGCTAGACAAATTCAAGATACAGACGAGAAGGTTGCAAGATATATAAATGGTCTTAGAATGGAGATCCAAGATGAGATAAGTGTGCTGTTTCCTAAAACAGTAGAAGAGGCTTATCAGATGGTATTGAAGGCTGAAGAAAAACTCATGAGGAAGCAATCTGCTAGAAGTAGAGGTCCTTTTCAAGGAAGAGGAAGTCAAGGTGGTAGAGGAATATTCACAACACCTAGAGATGGAGCTAGCAGCAGCTTGAATCAGCATACACCCACAGAAGGTGATGCAAGTGGCAGAAGGAGTTTTTCCAGAGGAAGAGGAGGTAGAGGCAGAGGCAGAGGAAGAGAAATCAGATGTTACAGATGTAACAAGTTGGGACACAGAGCCTATGAGTGCCCAAAAAACGCAGGGACAAATAAGAGAAATGTAATTGTTGCTCAAACTGAAGAGGAAGTAGCAAAGGTGCCAGAAGAAGAAAATGTACAAGAGAAAGGGGAATCTTTGGTAGTTAACAAAGTTTTGTTAAAGCCAACAAAGGAAGTTGTTGAACCAGCGCAGAGAAAGACTTTGTTTAGGATTGTGTGCAAGGTTCAAGGAAAATGCTGTCAAATGGTAATTGATAGTGGCAGCACCGATAATTTGGTCTCTACAGAAGTGGTGGAAAAGTTGAAATTAAAGACAAAGAAACATCCAACACCTTACAAGGTGTCATGGCTTCAAAAATGACATCAATTGTTAGTGAATGAATAGTGTGAAGTGGAGTTGCAGTTGGGCAGCTACAAAGACAAAATTCTGTGTGATGTGATGCCTATGGATGTGTGTCACATATTGCTGGGAAGACCTTGGCAGTATGACAGAGGAGCTATGCATGATGGGAAAAAGAACACATACAAATTTGGTAAAGATGGTGTTAATCATACATTGCTGCCTATGGAAGAAGAGGATGCATCAAGAAAATCTGATCCAAAGACTCTATTGCTTAGTGGAAAAGAATACTTGCAACAGATTGAAGAGAATGAGGTAAATTTTGCATTGATTTGCAAACCCAAGGTAATAATTACTTACACTAAAATTTCTGATTTGCCAATTGAAATTCAAAAGATGCTGGAAAATTATTGTGATATCATTGTAAATGATTTGCCTAATGAGTTACCACCCATTAGAAAAATCAATCATCATATAGATTTGATTCCAGGGGCAAATCTGCCAAATAAAGCAACTTACAGGATGACTCCCACAGAAAATGAAGAAATAAAAAAATAGGTTCAGGAATTGTTAGATAAAGGACTGATTAGAGAGAGTTTGAGTCCTTGTGTAGTGCCAACAGTGTTGAGTCCAAAGAAAGATGGAGGCTGGAGAATGTGCACTGATTCAAGAGCAATCAACAACATAACAATCATGTATAGATTTCCTTTACCTAGAATTGAAGATTTGATGGATTGTTTAAGTGGAGCAAGATATTTTACAAAGCTGGATTTAAAAAGTGGGTATCATCAAATAAGGATTAGAGAAGGAGATGAATGGAAAACTGCTTTTAAAACAAATGAAGGACTGTATGAATGGATGGTAATGCCTTTTGGGTTATAAAATGCTCCTAGTACATTTATGAGGCTTATGAATGAAGTGCTGAAATAATTTATTGGTAAATTTGTAATAGTATATCTGGATGATATATTAGTTTACAACAGATCTAAAGAGGAACATATGAGGCATCTGAATTATGTCTTACAGAAGCTACAACAAGAAAAGTTACTGTTAAATTTAAAGAAATGTTCATGCATGAAGGAAGAGTTGGTATATCTGGGCTTTGTTGCTTCTGCTCATGGATTAAAGATGGATCCAGAGAAAATAAAGGCAATCATGGAGTGGCCTTCACCGAAAAGTGTTTTTGAGGTAAGAAGTTTTCATGGTCTTGCTAGTTGCTATAGAAAATTCATAAGGAATTTTAGTAAGATCAATGCTTTTATTATTGACACTATAAAGAAGGATAAACAACCATTTAAATGGACTGTTGACGCAAAAAAGAACTTCCAGCTATTGAAAAGAAAGATCACTGAAAAGCCTATTTTAATTTTGCCTGATTTTAATAAACTTTTTCAAGTGAAATGTGATGCTAGTGGAGAAGCTATTGGCGCTGTTTTAAGTCAGGAGGACAGACCTGTAGCTTATTTTAGTGAAAAACTGAATGAATCGAAGAAGAAATATTCTTCTTATGATAAGGAATTTTATGCAGTTGTGCAGTCATTGAAAAAGTGGAGACATTACTTGATGTCTAAGGAGTTTATACTTTATTCAGACAATCATGCATTGCAGTACATTATGCAATAGCCAAAGCTTAGTCAGAAACATGCAAAATGGGTAGAATATCTTCAAAGTTTTAATTTTGTATTAAAACATATAAATGGCCAATCAAACAAAGTAGTAGATGCCTTAAGCAGAAAAAGTATCCTAGTTCAGGAAAGTCAAATTCAAGTGTTGGGTTTTGATTTTCTTAAAGAATTATATGAGAAAGATTTAGATTTTAAAGAAGCATTTGAAGCTTGTAAAAATCCTGTTTTGTTAGACAGAAGTAAGTGGCTGGATTTTTTCTTGCAAGAAGGATTGTTGTTTAAAAGAAATCAGTTGTGCATACCAAATTGCTCTATGAGGGAAAATTTAATCAAGGAGAAACATAGTGGTGGACTTGGAGGACATTTTGGTGCAGACAAGACTTATGAGCAGTTGAATCGGTTTTATTTCTGGCCGAAGATGAGATCTGAAGTGGAGAAGTATGTAAAAAATTGTAAAGTCTGTCAATATGCAAAGGGAAGGAGCCAAAACACAAGTTTGTATGTTCCATTACCTATTCCAGATAGACCTTGGGATATGGTAAGTATGGATTTTGTTTTGGGTTTACCAAAAACTCAAAGAGGAAATGATTCAATTTATGTTGTGGTTGACAGATTTTCTAAAATGGCACATTTTATTCCATGTTATAAAACCAGTGATGCTACTCACGTTGCTAATCTGTTTTTTAAGGAGATTGTAAGGTTGCATGGGTTACCTAAGAGCATTTCTTCAGACAGAGATACCAGATTTGTTGGTCATTTCTGGAAGACCTTGTGGAAGAAACTTGGTACTAAACTGAGTTTCAGTTCAGCTTATCATCCTCAGACTGATGGACAAACTGAAGTTGTGAACAAAAGCTTGGGTAATCTTCTAAGAAGTCTTACATGTGAACATCCAAAACAATGGGATCAAATTTTGGCACACGCTGAATATGCTTATAATGATTCTCCTAACAGGGGTACAGGGCAGAGTCCGTTCCATATAGTTTATGGAATGCACCCAAGAGGAGTGTCTGAATTAAGAGACTTGGGAAAAAGTAAAAACTGAAATGAGAAGTGCTAAAGGAGAAGATTTTGCTTCAGAGGTTCAAGCAATACATGAATATGTCAAACAACAGTTAGAGGATAGCAACATAAAGTACAAGAGCAGAGTAGATTGGAAGAAGAGAGAAGTTAATTTGAGGTTGGAGATTTGGTTTTAGCACACCTAAGGAAGGAAAGATTTCCAAAACGGGAGTATAACAAGTTAAAATTTAAGAAAACTGGGCTATGCAGAGCCTTGAGGATTTTTTTTGTAAATGCATATGAAATTGAATTACCCCCTGACATTGGAATATCTCCAATTTTCAATGTTGCTGATTTGTAGATGATACAATAGAAGATAAAGAACAAGAGGTTGATTGGATAAAATAGTTGCCCACGGCAAAGGCATTGCAACCAAAAAAGATCTTAGATAAGAGATTGTTTAAAAAGACAAGAGGACAAGAGTATTTTCAGTATTTGATCAAGTGGAAGGATCAACCAATTGCTGATGCTACCTGGATGATAGATGCCATGCTACAAAAGTTGGGCAGTTCTGTAGAAGAGCTCATGGACAGGAGCCCATGAAGAATTTTGTCCTCAGGAGTCTGATGCAAGAGCATGAGGCTTGAAGACAAAAGACTTCGAATTTTATTCCAAAAATACAAAAAAAGTTTACAAGCAAAGGAGTGGGATCCTTTAGCTATCACTTTACAAAGCTTTCTAGATAGTATTTGAGCTAGAATTCAGGGATTTGAATTATCTTGTAATTAATTCAAGTATTTAGGCTTAGTTGAGATTCTTGAGGAGAATATCATGCAGATTAGATATTATCTAGGATTAGGCAGATTCAATCCATTGATTTAGGATCTGATTGTTGTATGTATAGGTATTTATGTAAGTTTTGAATTAGTAGAATGGGATTTTGGCTGAGGAGGATTGGAATGTAAAATTTGGAATCTCTCTATATCTCGTGAATACTGTGCATGGATGGTCAAATCCCGGAGGTCTCTTAAATTTCCTTCGAATTAGTTCTGAAGTTATTTGATTTCAAAATTGAATCTATAGGGTTGAATTCACATGAACCTTGTGTTGTTATTTCTTGAATTTTCCAATTACAGTGAACCGTTAATAGCCTGGATATGTTTCAAGATCATAGAAAATAATTTAGAGATAGACTAAACTTGGCGGAAGTGCTAGGTCTTGGCGAAGATTAAAAACCACGCGCAGAATAGAAGAGCGGTCTTCGTAGGTGTAAGTAGTATATCGCGCGGTCTAAAGGGGGTAAATGGTATTTTGCAAATTTACGCGATTAACCTGAGGGGTTGACACGTAGCACGGGAAAACCACTTTTCTCGTGTGCTCTCGACTTGTTATGCATCGTGCAAGAATTCACGCAAGATTACGCGATAGTCGTTGGATCAAGCGGGATTGATCGACGGTGGAGATCGGCCAAGCTAGTTGGCAAGTGGGTGACGCGATAGCCGTTCGATTAGACAGGTAAATTCTGACAGTGATCATGTTGGAGGATGCACGAGATTTAATTTAAAATTTCGGACGCGATAAGGTTATGAACTGGGGTTTTAATTCCTTTTGGTTCCATGGAAAATTTGAAGTCTTGCCAAATACCGGGTAAATTAAATAAGTCTGCTATTTTAGCAGGATATCTAAATTTGGAGGTTGATGACTGATACTCCAGAGGAAACCCGAGAAGAAGTTCCACCCGAACTTGAAGGAATAGTTTCTCATTTTGAACAATTATCCTCAACACCTGCAACCAGCGCACCAGAAGGGATAGACTACGAAGAAACCTTCGCCCCAGTAGCCAGATATACTTCTATTAGAACCGTGATATCCCTTGCAACAAAGACGGGGTGGAAGATTCACTAGATGGATGTCAAGACAACGTTCTGGAACGGGGTGATAGAAGAAGAAGTATACATTGAACAACCAGAGGGTTTTGAGACACATGAGAAGAAATCTCATGTATGCAGATTAAAGAAAGCCTTGTATGGGCTTAAACATGCACCTAGAGCATGGTACGGTCGAATTGATGGCTACATGCAGAAGATGGGGTTCGTCAAGAGTGATGCAGATCCTAATCTCTACTATCTTTTCGTAGAGAATGAGCCTCTAATCCTAGTGTTATATGTGGATGATCTTTTCCTGACAGGGTCATCCAGGCTCATCAAAGACTGCAAGAAGAACCTAGCCACAAAATTTGACATGAAGGATATGGGACAGATGCATTATTTCGTGGGGTTGGAAGTTTGGCAGCAAAAGGGTAAGATCTTCCTTGGACAAGGGAAATATGCTACAGAGATTTTGAAGAGATTTAGGATGCAGGACTGTAGACCTATGGCTACTCCAATGATCACCAACTGAAAGAATATTGATGCATCAGAAGATAAAGACGTTGATCCCACCTTGTATAGGCAGCTTATAGGGTCCCCGATGTATCTGGTCAATACTAGGAAGACATTTGTTACACTGTCAACACCTTCAGTTAGTTCATGGTGGAACCTAAGAGGGCACACTGGGCAGCAACCAAACATGTTCTCAGGTATATACAAGGAACAATCGAGCATGGACTATTGTACACCCAAGGCAATGACATCGCACTGAGTGGGCTCACTGATGTAGATTGGGATGGAAGTTCAGTAGATCGGAAAGTACAACTGGGTACTGTTTCAATATTGGATCAAGAATGACCTCCTGGTGTAGTAGAAAACATAAATCCGTGGCTCTAAGCTCAGCTGAAGTAGAATATATGGCAGCTAGCACAACTTCGTGCGAAGCCATATGACTTAGGAAATTGCTTGTGAATCTATTTAGGAGAAGGATGGAAGTGACCAGGATTTTGTGTGATAATCAAAGTTGCATCAAGCTTTATGAGAATCCAATATTTCATGATCGGTCAAAGCACATTGATATCAAGTGTCACTTTGTCAGACACTGTGTCCAACGAGGGGTAGTACAGTTGAAGTACACTCCTACATGAGAACAGGTGGCAGACATCATCACCAAGGCTCTAGGAAGAACAAAGTTTGTCTATTTCAGGGAGAAGATGGGGATGGTAAAGAATCCATTTCAGTATCAGTATCGGGAGTTGCAGTGCAACAGTTAGCAGTGGCGGTGTTATGGGCGGCATGATGCAGCGTGTTGAGAGGGAGCTGCAGTACATATGTAGTAGTGGTAGTGGCAGTGTTATGGGCAACAATACAGGAAGCAACAGTGCAGTGGATGTGGGACAAGAGGCCAAGCATCAACACAAAGGACTGATGCGGAGGATCAGTGTGATGATTCTATGGTGAAGCATTGTTAGAGCACATTCTTCGCTAAGAGGGGGTGTTGATTTTGGGTAGCATTAGATGTGATCTAGCCTTGAAACTTGGTGGAGAGGCTAAGACACATGAGATCTCCAAGACCCAGAAATCATTTGGAGACACACCGACAGATATTCAGTATCCCAAGGAAAATTGATTCTCAAAGAGAAGGAGATCGATTTCAGAGGGAGAGTTTTAGGTTGGAGGAAGAGGAGGGCATCAACAACAGTGAGTGATTGAGGAGGAGGTGACGCAGGGGCAGTGAGAGACAACACAGAGGGAGACGCAGGCTAATGCAGAGGGACACAGAACCACGTATAATGACGCAGAGGTGATGCAGTAGTGGGAGAAGGGTCTCCAGGGTGTCAAAAAGTTTCTAGGGGAAAGTCTAAGGTGTTTTCTCTCAGTTTCTCTATAAAATCATTCCTTGTAAAACGATTGTTGCTAAAGATTAATAAAGTCCTCATTTGTTGCACTGATTTTCCCACATTGGGTTTTTCCAGGGACAATTGTCCAAAAACAACTGTGTTGATGTGGTTGCCTCTTGTGCATGTATATCGTTGTTATTTTCTCTGTGTAATTATGTGATAATTGTAGTAGAATTTATTTTAATTTTTGCTGAAGGGATTTCGTAAATAAATTATTGTGAAGAATAAGTAGGTGAAATAAATTAGTTGCTGCAGTAGAATTTCGGGTTAGAAATTTTCACAGAAATTGGGTGGAGGGAATAACATCCCATTGTGTCAACCACTCGGTCGTCCAATGAGGAGACACGAGACATTCACTGCATCCAATAATACAATAAAACAATGAAGTGTGGCCTTAACCATGAATACAATACACCTAAGTTAGATGACATTGGTACACATGACAAGCATATTCCATTAAAGTTTTTTGATACTTTAAATAGTATAACCTATTTTTTAATATTTAAGTTTTTTGATGCTTTAAATAGTATAACCCATTTTTATACTTATGACCAACAAATGTGACTGTACGAGCAATTCTAGAGAATATATCTGTACGGACTGGCAGTTGATATGTACAACAACAAAGAACCGTACGGGCAGAAGTGAAATGTGTAGTGGTAGGTGATAGTGGTGCAGGTGAAGGGTGGTAGTGGTATGGACGTGGACAACTTTAAATTTGTACGGTGGTGCTTCAAATGATGAGCGACAATCGTATGGATGCAGATGGTTTAATTTGTATGGTGGTGGTGGTATGGTGGATGGTTGTGATGAATCAGTCACTGGTACCACGATGGATTGTATGGTGGTGATTGGATGGCAACTGTATGAGTCAAATGTACATCAATGTGCAAGAGAAACAATGACGCACGGGTGCCGTTGTAGGACGTACGAACAATAAAATTGGTGTTCGGGTTATTGATTATGAACTTCATGAACATGCGATGGATTGAAAACAACAGTACAATGTGATAAAATGCAGATTGGTGGCTGTATGGATCATATGGTTGTGATTTGTATGGCCAACCAATTAATTGATGTACGAATTGTGATTTAGATGGACAATTAATTATTGGCATGTATGGATTGTCAATTATGGGTGTGGAATTGTTAATTGAATGTACGAATGTACGATAGTTTTGTGTGGCAACGATGATGGTTGGTCGTGTGTAGATGGTATGGTTGCTGGTGAAATAACCTTGATATTGTTTATTTTTTAATACCAAATTTCTCAATTATAGAAAGGCCAAGGGCTAGTGATGTTCAAGGGCTAGAGACAAAGAAGATCTGATTTTTTATTTAATTTTATTTAATTTTTTAATTTAATTTAATTTTCTAGTTTGCCTATATGACCAATCGCTGGATCAGAAAATGAAGCTCTGATACCAAATGTGACAACCAAATCTAGCTCACTAATCAGATATCCAAAATTATTAGAATATAAAGATACCCATTAGGATAAATAAGTAATATATAAATGTTTCAGTAAAAATGATATGATTGGATTACAAATGGGGGCCTTGAATATATACATAAGCGGAAGTGCCCTTTCATTAAGAGTCATGTCCTTTCATTATTACTAATGATTGCTTATTAATTATTATTTAATTATATTTATGTTTGTTATAATCTATCACATTTGAGATTGAGAGCATAGGGCACAAGGATTGATATGTAGGAATTTACAGGGTAAGTTCCTCAGATAGAACACCAGAGGACACCGCTCACAAACAGATCACAGATCAATACACCAGTATTCTTGACGTGGTTAAAATCTTCAAAGAGGGAAACAGTCCACGGCCTGAGCCAACGCGACCACTTCAGGCAATTTATCAATAAAAGAAATGAAAATTTACATAAGCTTCTCTCATGAATGGTCACCTTACAAATGACTCTCCATGCTCTTTAAATAGAGATCATGGACCAATCGGGTGTTAAGCCATGGATCAAGTGTCGGTAATACCGAGGAGAGAATGAACCGTCGGATCACTTCATGTCTAGAACATATCGTGACCGTCGGATTGTAAGTTACAAAAGTACATAGTAAAGAAACACACTTTACCTAACTCTATACTAGACCAAGTTATACTTAACTATTTCCTATGTGTCGGAATATCCTAACATCCCCCCTTAAGAACAACTTGGGATAGGATTGAAGGATGTACAAATATGACACAATAGGAGAAGGAAGGAGGCATTAGAACCTATCCCCCCTTAGTGACAACTTCCTGAACTCCAACCATAAATCGAATTTTAGTAAACTTCGCCTCTGTGAGAGCCTTTGTAAAGATGTCTGCAACTTGATCATCGGTTGAACAATATTGCACTTCAAGAACATGGTCATGAATGAGCTTTCTGATGAAGTGCATGTGTAGTTCAATGTGTTTGCTGCGCTGATGTTGGACTGGATATTTGCATAGTTGAATGGCACTTTGATTATCACACCAAAGTGTAGTTGGATGTTGCTGTTGAAAGCCAAACTTTGACAGGATTTGATGAAGCCACAGGGCTTCCTTACTAGCTTCTACGACGCCACGATACTTTGCTTCTGCTGAAGAAAGAGAAATGGCACTTTGTTTCTTGCAAGCCCATCTAATAGGTCCAGGACCAAGAGTGAAGACATAACCTGTAGTAGACTTCCGATCATCAGGGTCACCAGCCTAATCGGAATCAGTGAAACCAACCAATAGAGGAGATGCTTTTGCACTGTAATGAATCCCAAACTGAATTGTGCCTCGAACATAACAAAGTATTCTTGTAACTGCTTTCCAATGACTTTCATGTGGGTTTTGCATAAACCGAGCAATAAGGCCAACAACAAAGGAACGGTCAGGACGAGTATGGGTCAGATACAAAAGTTTTCCTACAAGCTGATGGTATAAGGTAACATCAACTTCAGGGGAAGTACAAGTGACTGAAAGTTTGGCTCCAGACTAAATGGGAGAAGGGGCTGGCTTACAGTCTTCCATGTGAAAGTGGCATAGAAGATCACATGCATACTTGCACTGTGAAAGGGAAATACCTTCCTTGGATTGAAAGACTTGAAGACCAAGAAAATAATGCAAGGGTCCTAAGTCTGTCATTTCAAACTGCTTTTTAAGGTTGGACTTCACATGGTTTATAAGGTTGGGATCACTGCCAGTAAGGATAAGATCATCAACATAAAGAACAAGAATGATAAGAGACTTACCCACTTTCTTGGTGTAGACAGTATTGTCAGAATGACACCTAGAAAAGCCAGTATCTAAAATAAAGCTATCCATTTTGGCATACCAAGCCTGAGGGGCTTGCTTGAGACCATAAAGGGATTTCTTAAGCTGACATACAAGGCTGGAGTCTGGTTGTATAAAGCCAGGAGGTTGTTCCATATAGATTTCTTCATGCAAGTCCCCATGCAAAAAGGTAGATTTAACATCCATCTGATGGACTTCCCATTTGAAAGAGGCAGCAAGGGAAAGAACAAGGCAGATAGAGTTCATTTTGGCAACATGGGAGAAGGTTTCAGTATAGTCAATGCCTTCAACTTGTGAAAAACCCTTAGCAACGAGACGAGCTTTATGTTTATCAACTTTTCCATCTGGTCCATACTTGGTTTTGTAAACCCATTTGCATCTAACAATGTTTTGTCCCTTTGGAAGAGGAACAAGATCCCATGTATCATTTGCCAATAATGAACGATATTCTTCATTCATAGCTGTGTCCCAATCCAGATGGCCTGAAGCTTCTGCAAAGGTGTCAGGATCATAATTCGTTGGAACTTGAGCCAGTAAAGAAGAGGCTCTATCAAACTGAGAACGAGTGTGACGCTGATCTGTAGGATCACTTGCAAGAGCACCTGCTGCATCCTGAGTAGCGCGAACCCATTTTGGAAGCTGAGGAGCTGAAGGAGGATTCCGAGAAGGTGGGGGAGGATTGTCATCCTCGCTGTCATCATCTGAAGAAGAAATATTTTCAGAAGTAGAAGGGATAAAGAGTGGTGGCACATCCGCCGAACTAGGCTCGTAGGCCGATATATTTTCAGCGAACTTTACATCTCTTCTAATGATAACATTTTTGGACTTAAGTGGAATAAGTCTATATCCTTTGACATATTCAGAATATCCAACAAAAATACATTTTTCACTCTTAGGTTCTAAAGCTTTATGTTTTTCATCTGGAATATGGGCCCATGCTTTACTTCCAAAAACACGAAAGTGACTTACATCTGGTTTAATTGAGCTCCATGCTTCTTCTGGAGTGATATTCTTTAAAACCTTAGTAGGAGTGCGATTTACTATGTAATTTGCACAGTTAATTGCTTCTGCCCAAGAATTAGGGCTAAGTCCTTTAGGTTGAAGCATACAATTAGCCATTTCTTGTAAGGTGCGATTCTTCCTTTCAGCTACACCATTTTGTTGTGGAGTATATGGAACAATATGTTGCATTTGAATTCCATGTTCAGTGCAAAAGTTGATGAATTTGTTATTAACATATTCTCTGCCATTATCAGATCTTAGCTTAAGAATTTGATGTCCAAATTGTTTATCAACAAAGGCCTTAAAGGCCAAGAACATGTTAAATACTTCACTCTGAGTTTTAAGAAGTATACCCAAGTTCGTCTGGAGAAATTATCGATGAAAGTTAAAAAATACTTGTAGCCAGAGAATGAAACAATTAGAAGTGGACCACATAAATCACTGTGCACAAGTTGTAAAGGGGTTGAGGCGTGCCAAGAGGCACGTTTTTCAAAACTATCACGATAATGTTTTCCGAGTACACATCCGGAACAAACACCATCTCTGCAAGATACCATAGGAAGACCTGTCATCATATTTTCTTTACATAGATTTTGAAGGGAGCGATAGTTTAAGTGACCAAATCGCTCATGCCAAAGTTTGCTCACTTCATCATTATGAGCAACAAATACCGGGGGAAGAGTTGATGACCCAAAGTTGTTAAACTTATACAATCTTGTAGAATCATCAGCAATGCCAGTAGTTAAAATCTGTCTAGGATCTCTTAGGTCCTTAATTACAACATCATGAGGTGAAAATTCAACGATTTTACCTTCACCTGAATGAGTTATCTGATATATAGATAGAAGGTTGCAGGATAAGGTTGGAACACATAATACATCATTAAATTGACCATTGTCTAGATGAATAGTTCCAGTCCGTACAACACTAAGAGATCTATCATCAACAACATATATATTTTTGGTGTTACAATCATTTAAAGAAGAAAACATGGCTTTGTTTTTGGCCATGTGATAAGAAGCTCCAGAATCAATGAGCCACTCATGAGAATGAGAAGAAGAAGATACATTTAGTGCATAACCGGACTGAGATGCTTGACAACCACATGCAAAAAAGTGCTATTTTCCTAAAGGTGAAGTTAAAGTTGAAGAATGCTCCAAATGGATGTTATGCTTCTTCATTGCTGCTTCCAAGGCTTCTATCTTCTTAAAGCATTTGGATTCTAAGTGGCCATCTCGATTACAAAAGTTGCAATGGCTATCAGTCTTCTTCCCTTTGTTTTTATTTGCCTTATCATTTTGTTGAATTGATATTTCAGTTTGAGACTGAAATTGCTTAGGACCCTTGTTTGGTTTAGGACCATTCTTTTTAGGATACTGCTCCTTAGGATTCTTTGAATTTGGTTGTTGCTGGGCAGCTAAGGCTTTCTTAGAAGAGTTTCCAAGATTAAGAAGACCAAGAGGTAAAAGTTTTTCTTGTTCTCTTATTAAAGAATCATAGAAGGCATCAAAAGAGGGGGACTTGTAGTCTTGTCCTTGAGAAATAAAGACTTCTCTAGTAGAATGGAAGGTGGAAACAAACACAGAGTAGGCTAGTTCCAATTTAGTAAGAATGGAATAGATAAGGCTACCATCTTCTTTCTTAACCTTAACACCTTCCAAGAGAAGTCTTAAGGGTCTTGAACTTGGACAAAAAATCTTCAATGGAAGAAAAAATATTTGGGTTCAACATAAGCAACTCATTTTCGAGTTGATGGGCTCTAATTTCATTTTTAATTCCAAAAATTTTAGTGCACTGTTTCATTGCTTCATTAGGGGTATGAAGTTCTGCGATATGGAATCTAAGGTCTGGAGAAATAGACATCCCTATCAACCCACATGCTTGATCTTGCCTATTTTCCCATTTGGCTGTCTTATCTTCATCTTTAGATTTAGTTTCTTGGCCTGAGGCTACTCTGTAAAGACCTTTACTTCTAAGTAAATCCACAATGTAGCGCCACCTTTGGAAGTAGTTGGTGCTGTCAAGAATATCTTGGCATGGACTTTCCATTTTAACAGAAACTAAAGCTGTAGATATTGAAACTAAGTGTTCCAATGGAAAGATCTCGAAAAATTAGGCCGATTCAAAAAAATGGCTCTGAAAACGGCTTCCGGATGAAGAAGTTATGGCTTTTTGAAGAAAAGTTGTTGAAGATGCCGACGAAGTGCGTGAATGTGCGGAAGTGAATGATAACATTATATTTAAAAAAAAATCCCAACCCCCCTCCCCCCTTTCCAAACTTAATCTAATTAGCGCATTTTAAAAAAAGATTTTATGTGACCCACTTTTATGAATAAGTGAAAGTCACTTTTACAATGGTACTTTATGAGCTACCCACTAAATTGTAACTTAAATAAAAGATAAAGAGACTTTAGAATTATAAGTGACTCACTTTTTATAATGGGTGAAAACACTTTTACATAAAGTAACTTTAAAACATAAGTTACATGTGCTTTTTGAAAAAGTAACTCAACAAAAAGAAAGACTTGAATCCAAGATCTCTATTCTCATAAAGTAACTTTGGACCAAGTGAGCTAGTTTAAAAGGTTAGTAATTTTTGGAAAAGAGGAAGCGTTTTTTTTTTTAAGTCATTGGAGTTTTGGGGTGTATGCTTACTTGAAAAAGCTCTTTTTGCTTACAAAACAAAAAACCACACAACCCAACACGGACATGCAAAAAAACCAAATCTTATGGTTTGAAGTTAGCTTTCGCCAGAAACTAAATATTTTTCTCAATGTTTCTGATTTTCTGAGATCACACTAAGGCGCGGCGGAAAAGAGCATACACATGAGAAAAATCCTTCCATTCTGTTTCTGATTTGCCCAGATAACATAGAGTCGCAGGGCAAAGAGCATACGCAGAAATGAAAGGTATAGATCTAGTAATAAAAAAAACAGAGAGCTAAATAAACCGAAATAAACAGAGAGATGAATAACTAGAACTGCAAATAAAGACTGTATACCTCAAGATTTTAAAAATGACGTAGCTAGGGCTATCGGAAACCTTTTCGCGTGAAACAAAAGGGGTTTCTCACTGGAACAGATGCTCCTAACACAATAGAGTAGTCCTGTCGGCCCGAAAGCAGTTAGAAACAATAGATCTAGGAAACCACAGTCGCATGCACTTCTACCAGCTTCGGATTTGGATCACCAATAGATGTGGCCCTCAAATAGCTCTGATACCATGTAAGAATTTACAGGGTAAGTTCCTCAGATAGAACACTAGAGGAAACCGCTCACAAACAGATCACAGATCAATACACCAATATTCTTGACGTGGTTAAAACCTTCAAAGAGGGAAACAGTCCACGACCTGAGCCAACGCGGCCACTTTAGGCAATTTATTAATAAAATAATGAAAATTTACATAAGCTTCTCTCATGAACGGTCACCTTACAAATGAGCCTCCATGCTCTTTAAATAGAGATCATGGATCAATTGAGTGTTAAGCCACGGATCAAGTGTCGGTAATACCAAGGAGAGAATGAGCTGTCAGATCACTTCATGTCTAGAACATATCGTGACGGTCGGATTTTAAGTTACAAAAAGTACATACTAAAGAAACACACTTTACCTAACTATACACTATACCAAGTTATACTTAACTATTTCCTATGTCTCTGAATATCCTAACATGATATACCCACTAAATACATCAAAACTGATGAGCACATGTATGTAAGTAATGGGATGGAGAAAGTTGAAACATGCCTAGGTTGATGAGCAAGGCTCTCACCAAAGCAACAACAAATCACACCCATATGAATGTCTCTGAAGTACTTTCCTAAAGGGAAACAAGGTCCACATTTATATTGAGTTGGGTAATCACAAATCCACCCTCTCTTTTATATTTCAACTACAATTGTCTTTTTGTTGGGTTGGTCCACGACGTCATTTGTAATTCATCATCTTTCTCCATGATTGCATGCTTAGATTGAGTGGAGCATGCTAAAATGATGGTGTGTAATCTTCACATAAAGCCATGGATTAACCTATATCGTGTATGTCTAGGGTGGTTTTGTGTTAAAAGGTGACCTAGTCATACACCTTATATATCATATTTGAGTGTGTAGGGCTTGTTACCACTCAAACCAACAGGGGTCTTAGGAGGGGATCTTAAAGGGCATCTGCTAGGTCAAGGGCAACAATGGAGCGATAACCCACTATCACCTTAACTAAGGCTCCCTGCTCTTTATTGACTTTCACTGATGGGAGGAGACCTAGTGTAAAGAGAATCACTAGATGAATGAGTCAATGAAAGGATGAGGAGTGATTCCTAAGGCCTATTCACAAGAGAGACTCAATTGTATGGTTTGCTTGCTTGAGAAGCAAGGTATAAGGTTCCCTTGGAAGGGACAAGGGGATTCAAGGGCTAGGGTTTGAGGATAAGACTTGTAAAGTAGATGATACCTAGTCCTAGAAATCCTTGTGAAAACTTGGTTTGCAATTGGTCTTTGTGAAATTAACTTCAATAGGTTGTGGGACCACATGTGATCAAGTGGACCCAAAATTAGGTCAAGGGGATGGAATTGATCAACCATGAGTGGGCTTGACCTAATTGAGGGGGAGAAGGGGATGAAAGGAGAAATTTTCAGTAATTTTGATGTAATGATCCGAATGAGGTCATTAGCCAAGGGAAACCAAGGGCAAGAATTGATCTCGGAGTTAGGGCTTCAAATATCTCAAGATCCCACCGTCAGAATTGCTTCAAATTTGGAGGGCCTCCAGAAGACACAACAACGCAGTAATGGGCAAGAAATCAAACTTTTTGGATGGGTGAATCGTGAGAAAATCGATGCCCTAGGTCACCTATGGAGGCTAGGCCTAGAAAGGAAGAGAGAGAGGTGAGAAAAATATGCTTTTGAGTGATCACCTATGGAGGATTAGTGCCTTGTCCTTTGGGAGAGATGGAGTCAAGGAGATTTTAATATTTGGAATGGATTCACTTAGTCAAGGAGGCCTTAAAAACAACTTCGCATGGCATTAGGGCATGAGAACAACTGCTTCAAGATATTTATACTTCAATTTGCAATATTTGATTACTTATCAAGATAAAATTTTGACACAAAATATATCTAGGAATATTTCACTTATTCATAGATGGCCCATGACATGATGCAATGCTATAAAAGATCAAATTTCCACAGTTTCGCATTAGAAAAAGCAATAAATTTCAGCTTAGTATAGTGAAAATCTCGGCAACATTCATGTGACAAAAGAGTACTTACATGTAAAAAAGGGTATATCCAATCATCAACATATGCCAATAATGAAGCTCCAAGACAAAATGAAAGAGATCCAAACATCAAAATTCATCCATTCATCCAAACTCGTCCTCCAAGAAGGATAGCGAAAATCTCACAAGAGAAGATAACCCAATCCAAGTGATGATGATCAAAATGAATCATCTCACTTCTATTTATACACTCTAATGAATTTGATTTAGCTAAATTGGCCTAATTGAGGCCCTAAAGTAAAATAATGTGCACAATAACAATACTTTTGGTGACAAGCCCACCAAATGGCTCAAGAATACATGAATAAGCTTCTCAATAGGGCCAAATGATCAGTAAAGTGAGTTGTTGGGCCTTTGAGGAGGTCTAATGAAGTCCAAGGGGTGCCATGATGTAGAAATGGACTCCCAACATGTGGACAAGGGTTTGGCCCTTTGTTTTCCAAGCAAGAACCTGTGGTGCTCCTAAGTGGGTGTGGGGGCACACAGACATCGTCATGGGCCTCCAAGTGGATCGAAAATGTTTGTAGATCATTTGTAAGGGCTAGGATGGTGATGTAAGCCCTCCCTCTGCAGCGAGAGACATCCTCTAGACCCTGGAACATCTGCCAAGTGTATGGTGCAAGTGTGGAGCTAACTGGGCATGGTGAATCAGGTGCATCATCTTCATCCAGAAAAGTGGAACACGAGCAATCAATGATTGGCGTTGGGGATCCATGAAGTAATGTCTGTTATGGTGGAGGCCCATGGCTCTCAATGCTCACCTTACAAGTGCCAATGTGGCCCTCTGGGGGGCTAGGACCCCGTATAGGGAGACGAAGTCCCAAATGAAGACCCACCTGCAATCCTGCATAAGATCCAATGCATCCCATTGCCCTCTAATACAACAAGTCATTAGAATACTCAAGTAATAAAGCTTATAGGTCATGGGATCAATGGGGCACTTCATGGTGGCAGACCCTTCCATAGTGGGCTTTGGCATGTACAAGTGTCCTCAAGCTCAATAAGGGGGTTAACCAAGGACCCTATTAGGTGGTTTCAACCTCTGAAGGGGGTGACATGCCCATGGGACATCCCTCAAGTAGTAGATGGCAAGTGATATAATAATCGAATGGAGTGGGGATTAGGGGAATTATCCAAACCACATGTCAAGGTTCATGGATAGATATAATAAGGGAAACCCACACTTGGGTATGTGAGTCTAGGAGGGAGCAAATCGTGGTACATGAGTTACCGCGACCTTTGTTTTTCCACCCTTCTTCATATTCCTTTTGCCTTCTATTGATTTTGTTCATAATTGCTCGGGTCTCCAGGGGATGAGAGTATGATGTGTAATATGTAGCAGTGGATACCCCCTTAAGGTGGGGTGGTTCATCGCCCACCAAGGATTGGCCCAATCATGGGTTCCTTAATAATAGAGGGGAATCATTTAGGGCCCATAGGAACTAGGGCGATGACCATGGATAAGGGATAGAGATCATGTTTGGCTTTTTCCAATGCACTAAATTTGTATGTCCCAATCATTTTTTGCATTTTGTGGTACATTTCCTGTTGAGAGTGGTCAAATTATCTCTTTTCTTTTCATTTTAGCTACATCAACCTCTGAGGCATTGTTCCAAGCCTGACCTAAGGTGTGGACAAGGGGAGGGGGAGGCTAACCCTATGTGGACCCAGTGGACACATGTGGATTCGAATGGGAAGATACATGAATGTGGCTAAAATGAGTGGAACAGGAGTGATGTAGGTGGTATCGAGAAGCGGGACCATGCAACCAAAATTGGAATTTCCCATGCAGTGCCAACCCAAAAGCCAAATGGTTAGTAAAGGAGATCCCACGGGACTAGGATACAAGGGTAAGCACGAAATCGGGCAGTGGAGGCAAGAATACAAGCATAACCCACTCTTTCCGCTGAATCCTCCCATCGATTCATGCCAAAAAGTGCCCATGACAAGTAAGGAAAATTACTCAACTATACCAATGAAAAGCCATACCTCTGGGGTTGGGAGGCCCACCTTCAAACATACATTCATAACAGATGGGCGAGGGACCACATGGTTGGCTCAAGTGGCGGAGAAAATGGCAGATCGAGCTATCTGAGCGCTGCAAGGGGCTGCTGGCTGCCAGCTAAGGATCATCTAGGAGATTTTTTTTTCTCCTGTGCATACTACCTAGAGGTGGTGGGTAACAAGGCTGACCTATATTAATAGGTTCCTAACCTCTCGTGGCCACCATAGAGTGTGTATAAATATATGCTCTCCCATTTGGACTAACCAATGTTACTTGGGAGCGGGAGCGAAAGCGGGGAGCGGGAGCGGGAGCGAAAATGGGAGCGGGAGCGACATTTTCAGAAGCTCCCGGTTTGGGAGCGAATCCCGGAGCGTTTTTTATATAATATATATATTTTTTATATTTTGATACATATATGTCAACAAAAACATGTAGAATAATGAATTAGATATAAAAAACATAAAAAAACATAGATTGAACCATAGAACAACAATCATCTAGAAGTTATAATCTTCATCAACCACGTCCACAAGTTAGTAACATAGTAACATACAACATATTGAGTCTCATGATTCATCAATCTTAAAATTTCAAGCTTTCAAAATTCAATATATAACATTTATCATCATTGATCACCAAAGTTGTACTTGTAAGCTAAGTGTAACCATTACAACAAATAATATCTAACATGAAATGAAATGTTATAAAATGAAATGAAATGAAACAACTTTCAACTTTCATGAAGTATCATATTCATAATTCATTACTAATGAGTTATAATTGCCAACTTCAAACTTAAATTGTCATATATTGTTTAAAAAAATATCATAATAAATATGAAAGAGTCAATGGTTATAAAAGCTACTAGAAACTAGAAAAGAGAAGTAAATCTATTATCTATTTCTTATGCTTGGGCCTCTTGCCACAACGAGAAATGTCTAATTTTTAGTCTTGTTGGAAAATCAAGGTCTTTGTCATTAATATCACCCTCTAAGCATTAATATCCAGAGGTATCTTTGTCATTACCTCTGTATCTGTAGGGATCTTTGTCATTAATATCACCCTCTAAGCATTAACATAAGATAGAACAAGCATAGCATGTCAAGTCAAGATTTTGTTTGAGTGATGCGTACATTTTTAGGAAGGTCATGATAGAGGAGTTCGACAAACAATGTCACTAACATCAAGGTACATAGAGGGATTGGTGTTCTTGATTAAATACGAGTTCCATACCCTAATACATGACAAAAGTCAATGGAAACATTGCAATCCCCCAATCCTGAAATCTTGAAAAACTGATAAGTCTGCTGGATTTTGAATGAAACCTAAAATTCCACTTTCTCCATATGAAATCCAATGAGGCCGGAACCACTCTCAAACATCCTAAGTCATTTCATGGTAATGTTAAAAATTTAAGTAAAAGGAATATTAAGGAGAATGTCACTTTTACTTTAAGAATTTAACATTACCATGAATAACATATCAATACTAGGGCCTAGACTTGATCATTAAGCTGCCCCACTCAAAAATTATTTGTTTCTTCAAAAACAAATTGCGTTTCAAACATTACTACAAAAAAAAATTTGCAAAAAAGGCAAAATGCTCATGAAATCGCTCCCGAAAAGGCAGGGAACGATTTTTTTTTTAGGGAGTGCGCTCCCGACCTGCTCCTGAGTCGCTCCTGCCTGGAGCGCGGATTGGGAGCGGGATCGAGGGGGGGGGGGCGCTCCCCTGCAACATAGGGACTAACACATTCTTAGGTCATGAGCTAGTGCTCTCATACGTGATTCTTAGCATACAAGCACCTGCATCTTGTGTTTCTCTTGTTCATGGGTTCATCTTCTCCTCTTTGCGTTGATTTAGGCTTTGCGGGTTGGTTTAATTCGATCCTTTTTTATCTCTTGTGATCTCAACATAATGAAAAAGTAGATAGCACGAATTTTGAATAGAGAAAATAAACGTAGGAAGAAAGTGTTGCTATTGTATAGAGGGTAAAATTCTTCAAAGATACACAAGGAACATTAGTAGAGAAGCACAATCCTTTTATAACTTTGTAAAACCTAAATGAAGAGATCTAGACTTGCAACCCCCTAGGTAATGATGAGGATACTTTGAATTAAAAGCTGAAGTGAACCATAATAGAGACGATCCAAACAAAATTTTGGAGCAACTACTCTAGTGAGCCATTCAAGTGTGTTAAAACCTTTGGAAGCCCTAAAAAAGAAATGACATGAAGACCTAGCTTTGTGGCCCATAGGGCAATGGCACTAGCCAAAATCTTTAGATCAATCTTTAAATAAAAGCATGAAATAAATCGATTGGTTGCAAAATGAGCAGCATGACTACCAAGTAGAAACCCTAGTGTTGGGTGCTGAAATCAATGGACAAGATCTTTGTAATTAGTGCATAAAAAAAGCTCCAACAACCCTAAAAACATCTTTTCTAGCCAACAAAACACCATGAAAAAATAGCTTGGATTATTCTTTGATGTGGTTGTCTTTTGGATGCCAAAACCTGATACCAATAGCATGAATAACAAACAAGAAAACATAACAACCTCAAATGAGGTAGGAAAGGTTCACATTTACTTTGAGACCATGTTGAGATCACTAACAAGTGGGGATTGAATGGAACCAAAAAAGCCAACCTAAATTTCCAACAAAAGGAGAAAACATTGCTAAATAATATGTTGGAGCTATCGATTAATGTGCTAGAGAGAGAAAAATCAAGTGCACAAGTGAGAAAAAAATTCAACCAAAGAACATGAGTTCGCAACACAAGGTTTGTGTGCTTGTAGGCTTAAACACTTATATTAGAAAGCCTTAGCCCAATGATCAAAAGATGGTTTACAAATGAACTTGAGTGGTGTATTTATACTGTTGAAGTAGGTAATGTGTTCTCCCAAGAGGGTTATGGGTCACTTAAGTAGGGGCACACTCTCCAAGAGGGTGTTTGAACCTACATATCAAAGTTGACTAGGTTGGCCGTAACCACACCTAGTAATACAATAAAAGACAAAGTACGGTCTTGCCTTGATTTGTACACTAATGATACATATGAATCAACCATGGCCATGTGTTCAAATTGTACCAATAATTCCAAGGAATATGGCAACCAAAAGATTGTAGAATGTTTGGAGGAGGTGTAAGGATTCCAAGGGTCCTTGCAAAAAATTATTTGTTCCTTGTTTTAAGCAATAACCTTTGGAAAATAACTTCTCCCCTCAAAAAGAATTACAAAAAGTATATAATGATTTGACCATTGGAAAAACTTCAATATTTTCTGAGTTTAAAATCTAAAAGCACCTTCACTTTTCAAATTCCTAACAACCTTGTTTTTTAATTTGAATAATTTAAAAGGCTACCCAATACTATTTGAGTTTTGGATGCTCACTTGTTATCTAATAGCTGTCAATTCCTATATTGGATACTATGGTTTATAAAGTGACATCAATGCTTTTGATCTCTTTTAATATACCTTTTTTTCAAGGAAATAAACCTACATTGGATTCTCAAAACTAATCAAAACCTTTTACTAGTTATGCTCAAACAAGTTGAATAGCATGTGAACAGATTCAAATTTATGCTATGTTTTCAAATGCCCAAAATAAATAAAGATGCAATTTAAATGCATATGTGACACTTTAGAGGGTGTACATTAAATTTAAAAATATGTATTCCAATTAATGGTGCAACTAGAAAAATGTGAGCTAGGGTTTGTTTTAAGTGGGTTGAACGAAGGGTTGAGTGATGTGGAGGAGGATGCATTGATGTACCCACTTAATTGTGTATACCCAAATTACGACTCATCATAGGAGATCGCAAGAGGGAGACAAAGTTTAATTTAGCTTCAATGGATGATTAGATGGCAACTAGACTTCAAAAGTTGTCTATGACAAATTGAAGGAATGCAAGCGTTAAATTCCCATAACATGGTAAGTGGATCTACATTGATAGATGCCTAGAATGAATAACTGAGGATTAGGTAACACCTATGAAAGAAACATGTTTGCTTAATCAAAGCATTGTAAGGAAAACTCAAGAAAGTAGACACTCCAAATCAAATTAACAAAAAAGTAAAAGTTAGATCTACATAAACAGTGGTTTGAAAGTTCATGACAACATACTAAATCTGTATCAAGGATCACATTCCTTGTTATTATCTACGGAAAAGATAATTTAGATAGTTTGGTGTCACACACAAGCTTCTCTCTCAAGAACCACACTATCACACACATGTAAAATAACTGAACTACCCTAGTTCACTCTGAAGCAAAATATCTCTACTATAAGAGTACATTCCTTGTTATTATCTATGGAAAAGATAAATTAGATAGTTTGGTGTCACACACAAGCTTCTCACTCAAGAGCCACACTATCACACACATGTAAAATAACAGAACTACCCCAGTTCACTCTCTGGAAAAATATCTCTACCAAGGCTAAATGAAGCACAATAACAACAGATGTAAACCAATACAACACAAAATAAAAACTTTGCACTCTAACTCATCTAAAACACATTACAAAGAACGATTACAACTCAACAATCTCTACCACCAATAATTGTTGCAAATCACACTAAGTTCTCTTCTTTGCCCCTATTTAACCAATGCCCCTTATTAATATTATATAAGATGAGAAAGAAGAGGTTACAAAACATGCTAAGAGTAGCCTTAGTTGTGGTGCACTTTGCATGTGCGTGCATGTGACCCACAAACATGATATGCAACTCCCAAAATAACTGTGCCATGCATGTAGTGTAACTGCTAGAGTAGTGCGTACTTGCAAGAGGGACTTTCTCCCAGAATATTGCTCCACATGCATTAGGGAATTTCTCCTAGAATAGTTTGTTGAGAAATCTAGGGCAGCTAGATAAGGTGATTTCTCTTACTTTGATAATTTCTTGTGATGTATTTTAAACTTAACTTGATTAACTTCTTCTTTTACTTATTATTATTATGTTCTTATCGTCAAACAACTACCAAACCATAAAGAACAATGAAACAAGAGGACACAAGATATAGGCGATCAACCAGGGGCAAAACCTCTCCACTTGAGAGAAAAACCCACAAGAACTCTTCCCTTCTTAGAGAACTTCAAATGACAAATTCCAAGACCCATGACCCATGACCCTTGACCAAGACCTGTCCAAGACCAAGTCAGACTTCTCCTTAGAAGAACCTTCTTCTCACAAAGTCAACCCAAGTCAATCTAGCTTCACAGTTGTTGCAACTCTTTGCTTCGACCTCAACTTCGGACTTGCAACTAGGACTGCAATTTTCGGCTACTGCAGAAACCCTAGTTTCTGCATGTGTGGAAGAGAAAGGTATTTTTACCCTCTATTTCTCCTTCGCTTGGGATGGCTTCTTCTCTTAGGCAACTCAACTTGCAACAAAGACTTCTTTAGAGGTAAATCTTAGCTTCCTTGTGTGACTGCAATTCGGTACTTCTGTAGCATAAAGTAGCCTTAAATATTTCGCATGTGTGAGGTGTATAGCTGAAAACAATCCTTAAAAACTTCATTTTCTTCTTAGATTCTCCTTCCCTTCGCTCTTCTTATCCTTCTACGAACTTGTTTGATGTCACTTGCAAATGATGTCGAGTCCTCTATATATAGGCTTCTTGTTGCATCTTGTAGGCCAACTTGTCACTATAATTGGGCCCACTTGTCTCTTGTGAAGGCCGACTTGCTGCTTGCACATTGATTAGGTCTTGGGGGTCTTTGACTCTAAAATAATTTTTTCTTTACAATATGTGACACGCCCAAGAGGGTTTTCCATACATGACAATGACTCATTTGACTTGTAGACTCAATGACAAGCCCTAGAAGCACTCAACGGGTGCTTGATCTATAAAAATAAATTTCCCTTAAGCATGAAACCCATGTCTAAAGATTGACAATAATAAATTTGTTTTTTTGTTTTGATTAAATATATAAAATCATGATTACATGTGTCATTATGAAGAACGAACCTAGTTACATATTTCAACACTCCCTCTTAACTAGGGATGTATTCATAATCCATACAAGGTACTTGGACATTCTCAAACTGAATAATTTTCATAAGAAGAGTCGGATTGGTAAGCCATCTCATAAACTACTTACTTAGCTTATGCTAGATCATCTCATCATACTGACCAACATTGTCACATAGAAAGGCCTTGACTAACAACTCTATCTCTCGACAAGCTCAAAGCACAATCACTCCCTCTTAACTAGGGAGGTATTCATAATCCATACAAGGTACTTGGACATTCTCAAACTGAAGAATTTTCATAAGAAGATTCGGATTGGTAAGCCATCTCATAAGCTACTTACTTCTTATGCTAGATCATCTCATCCTACCAACCAACATTGTCACATAGAAAGGCCTTGACTAACAACTCTATCTCTCGACAAGATCAAAGCACAATGCTGGCGAGACCAATGACTGATAAACACCATCATCATTGTCTCTCAAGGCACATACCCCACCCGGGTGTTCACATCGCATGTCCTTTTAGGACAATTCCTATCTTGGAATAACACATCCTCAAGGAATTTCCTCTTTGACTACTCTTACATCTTGGATGCCCTACCACATCCTCAAAGAGTATCAAAATCAATCTCAGATGCTTAGCCAATCCTCCATTCTTTCTTCATATGAAGATAAGAATGATGTTTCTACCTCTCCCTCTTAACTAGGGACAATATACTCATTCCTATAAAATGAATATATCCAAGCTCCCTCTTATCTAGGGACTTGTCCAAGCTCCCTCTTAACTAGGGACTTGATTCCAAACTCCCTCTTAACTAGGGACTTGTTTCCAACAACAACTCTCTACTCTTTGGTGGAGATCATGGTACCTTCAGCTGCTTGTAGATCTCCTCCTTTTGATGTCATGGATTTCATCCTCATCATTATGGAGCCTTCATCTTCTAGGTTTTTCTTCTTAGAGAATCAACCATCCATCACTTTCCTTCACGAACCATGTCCGTCATGTCATCCTTCTCTTCATCGGAAAGTGATCTTCTAGTCCACATCTGGGTTTTTCTTCATCCAGCTACCTTTTCCAAGTCATGTTACTTTCAGGATCTTCCATCCATTCTCGGTTGTAGGTGACATCTACAACTCTCTTTCGGTAGCCCTGTTTCAACCCAACCAGATGTTGTTCAAAAATAAAAATGAACATCAAATCAAAGTTACCTTTTATGATGGCCTTTTATCATTACATTTGTTTGCAATATCAACATCCTGCACATTCATAAACACATCTCCAAGACATTTAATGTCAAGGGTCTCCTTCTTTTACTGACTTTATCAGAGTCTTCATATGTTCTCCATGGTGATGTCCTAGCCAATTCTTTTAGTCATTGGATGTTGATCACTTTCTCTTATCTCATGTGACCATTGTTGCATTTCTCACGAACTCACTCCTTTCTTCACAAATTGCTCCCCAAGAACTTCTATACATATTTCCTTTATCTTTGTCAACCACCTCATATTCCATAGGAGGACATATCATGTTGATTTTATCTTGTCAATAGGTGAACTAGTTCAAGGTATATGCCTTCTCACATCTTTCCAAAGGAAGAGATTCTTTTGTGAAAATTTCTGAATCTAACAAACCAGAAATCCTACTGCAGTAAACTGATTTGCATTACCTATTTGTGTTATTCATTTTAACAAGTTATTTTCATAATTATTCAAAAAATATTAATGCAAATACACTGCACCTCACACTAATATATAGATCAAGTACTGAAAAATAAATGAGACAACCACACAAAGGATACTTATTTTTGGACTAAACGTCCCCGGAAAAACCCAGTGTGGGAAAACCGATGCAACAGATATGAGGGTTTTATTATTAAGCAAATTTATGAATACAACTAGGATGCCAAATCTGGCTCACCCAATAGAGAACAAACCCGACAGAAGTACCTCTATTCGGAGACAAATATTTTGGTGAATCCATCAACTGGATGAACAAACCCCACAGGTGACTGCGCTGTCCCCAGTGCTAGGCAGCGATTGCTGCTCCAAGCTCTGCATTGGAACTGCGTCACCTCTTCTAAGAGTTGCATCACCCTCCCAGTGAGCCTTCCTGGCTCAAAAATCGATCTGCTAAACTGCTGCTCGATCTGTCTCACAGAAACCCCAACGCTACCTCTAAGTGACTGCGTCAGCTCCTTTAGCCTCTGCGTCACCCTTTTTGGAGCTGCGCTGTCTCTCCCTGGTGCTGCTCTGCCTCTCTGCTATGTATTCTCAGCCTTGGACTTGAAGTCCCTCTGTCGAATTGCCCCTCTCTGCAATAGAAACTCACTCTGAAATTCTCAGCAAACCATGCCCCAAAATTTCGAATTAGCTCAAGTGCTGCTCTCCCTATGTGTGTTCTCCAACTGACCCCAAACCTTCCTTTATACTTTTCTTGTTGAGAAATCAACGACTGTGATCTAATCTCTAATCAACGACTAAGGTTAAATTAGACTTGATCCTCGTCTCTTAAAAGCTTCTCACCCATATTTTCATTAATTCCCATTAATATATTAATTTTCCTAAGTTTAGACTTAGGAACCCCATTAAAAATATTAATTATTTTAATAAAATACAATTCGGATGGAATTTCTCCAAACGATTTCTGGGTCTTGGAAATCTCGGAGCTAGAGCACATCCGATGCTACCCAAAAATCAATACTCCCTCTTAGCGAGGAATGTGCTCTAGCAATACTTCCCAACAGAAGTATCACACTGATCCACAACATCGGTCCTCTGCACTGCTGATGCTCGACCTGCTGCCCTTCATCCACTGCGCTACTGCAATTTGTATTGCTGCCCATGACACTGCCACTGTCACTGCTGCATCTGTACTACAACTCCCTCTCAATATGCTACATCATGCTACCCATAGCACTGCCACTGCTAACTGTTGCACTGCAACTCATTTGCTTAGATGTAACCAATTGAAAAGCCACCCAAAAGTTGACATGCTGGTCAGTCTGGATGCCCCTTGACGTTGAAGCTACCTCTGCTGCTAATCTGTGCTGACCCTTTGATGCTACTGCGTTGCTGTTGTATCTGCTTTGTGCCTTCCGCACTGCTGCAACACTCCACTGTGCTGCTTCAGACTTTGGCACTCTAGCTCTGCCACTATTGCTCCATCATCCCTCGCACTAACTGACTCCCATCATTCTGCTATTGTCATTAAGGGCTCTCGTAGCCATATGTGATCCAAGAGTTTGGGCACCTCAAGGATCCTGCCCCCTGTAGTCCTTTCGAACTACATCTCTAGATCACCCCACCTCCCTCCTGGAGATGTGGTTGCCATCTCTGCCAAAAAATGTCGAACTGGTTCTCTTCTCCCTCTTTCGTTGCTGCCCTAGCAAAACTCAGATTTGGATTTCTTTGGCGCTAGAAATCCTCTAAGGAACAAGCTCCCTTTGAATTTCGATTTCCTTCACGGAAATCCTTTTGCCAACCACTGTCGAATCACCCCTCTCTGATCTCTCTTTGCTGCTGCTCAACATTGGATCTAGATTTCTTGGTAAGAAATCTTCTGAGGAATTGATTCCCTCTACTTTGCTTCTGCCCCACTAGGTACTGTTCTGCACCAACAGAATCAACACCCCACCAGCAACTCCAGATGAAATCTGCACTGCACCTCTAGCCACGACAACCGGAAAAATGAGACTCAACAGTGTTTGCGTTGGCCCAGTAACCACTGCGCTTCCCTCTACAGCAACAACATCACCCAAATAGGCTGACGCATGCTCTACGTGAGCCTCCCTTGGTGACTGCATCACCCCTCCTCTGCTCTCTTGGCCAGAAACTGCGCTATCACTCGGGACAACTGTCTTCACGCACAGATTTTCCTCTGTCCTTTCGCTAATGGCTTCAATCCTCCTTGATCTGCAATCGCTCTGATACCATGTGAAAATTTCTGAATCTAACAAACCAGAAATCCTACTGCAGTAAACTGATTTGCATTACCTACTTGTGTTCTTCATTTTAACAAGTTATTTTCAGAATTATTCAGAAAATATTAATGCAAATACACTGCAGCCTACACCAATATACAGATCAAGTATTGAAAAATAAATGAGACAACCACACAAAGGACACACTTATTTTTGGACTAAACGTCCCTGGAAAAACCTAGTGTGGGAAAACCGATGCAACAGATATGAGGGTTTTATTATTAAGCAGATTTATGAATACAACTAGGGTGCCAAATCTGGCTCACCCAACAAAGAATAAACTTGACAGAAGTACCTCTATCCAGAGACAGATATTTTGGCGAATCCAGCAACTGGATGAACAAACCCCACAGGTGACTGCGCTGTCCCTAGTGCTGGGCAGTGATGGTTGCTCCAAGCTCTTCGCTTGAGTTGCGTCACCTCTTCTAGGAGCTGCGTCACCCTCCTAGTGAGCCTTCCCGGCTCAGAAATCGATTTGCTGAACTGCTGCTCGATCTGCCTCACAGAAACCCCAGCGCTGCCTCTAAGTGACTGCGTCAGCTCCTCTAGCCTTTGCGTCACCCTTTCTGGAGCTGTGCTGTCTCTCCCTAGTGCTGCTCTGCCTCTCTGCTATGTATTCTCAGCCTTGGAATGAAGTCCCTCTACCGAACTGCCCCTCTTTGCACTAGAAACTCACTCTGAAATTCTCAGCAAACCACGCCCCAAAATTTCGAATTAGCTCAAGTGCTTCTCTCCCTGTGTGCGTTCTCCAACTGACCCCAAGCCTTCCTTTATACTTTTCTTGTTGAGAAATCAAAGATCATGATCTAATCTCTAATCAATAGCTAAGATTAAATTAGACTTGATCCTTGTCTCTTAGAAGCTTCTCACCAATATTTTCATTAATACCCATTAATGTTTTAATTTTCCGAAGTTTAGACTTAGGAACCCCATTAAAAATATTAATTATTTTAATAAAATACAATTTGGGTGGAATTTCTCCAAACGATTTCTGGGTCTTGGAAATCTCACGGGTTCTAGCCCCTCCACAGAATTTCAGAGCTAGAGCACATCTGCTACTACCCAAAAATGAACACCTTCTTCTTTGATCATGCTCATAAAATAGAGCATTCACCCATGCTATCTGTAGCTATATGATGACATGTTTTAATCTATCAAATAAATACATACCTCTTTTCTCGTTTGGTCATCTAGACTTCCTTTGGAAACGTTCTTTCCTTGCTTGAAAGTACTTCAGTTATCTTGACATGCGACACTCCTTTGGCATCATACCATCATCTTTCTAAACCATAGATCCCACACAAGGTGCTATGGTCAACGAGACACTTGCTTCTTTCAAATAGAGGTGAACCTTCTACTGAAGATTCCAATGAAGGATCTTGATTATCCCCATCCTGCAAATGCTTCTTCCTAATGATGATGATGTATAATGAATTCTTTCTATCTTCTATCATGCCAAATGACTTTCTTTCAACCATATATACTACTTATGCTTTCAATGAGGTTACCATGAGGTACTTCCTTTCTATGATGACTGCTACAAACATGTAGATTTCTACTTCAGCTATCCTTTCAAGCTTCTATAATGATCCTATGCTTCTCACATGATGTCATCTCCTCATTAAGTGAAAATGCATGTCTAAAAGACATGCCCAATCATGAAAGGGCACTTGCCTAGGTATATATGTAGGGCGACCTCATTGTAACATTCATCATGTTGTGTATATATATAAAATAAATTATTATTTAAATACTTTTGTGTATTTTCCATTAAAGTCAAACAAGTTATAAGTTTTGTTGCTTTAGTGGTATCAGAGCCATGCGAGACTTTGAACATCATTCGTTGCACAATATAACCATGCAAGTCTTTAAACGTTGTTCGCCACACAATATGCCATTACATTTATGTCCCGAATTTATTGAACAATTTAGTAAAATTCAAGTAAAGCTTTAGCAATGGGAAAAATCATATGCAGAAGTTAAAGCACGTTTAAAGGAAATCAATAATAAGGAAGATGATAGCGACAATGAAGAAACGAAACAAGAGGAAGCAAAAGAAGAAGATATTGATCAAAATGCTGATAATGAAAATGAAGATGTAATAGATAATGATGAATATGAAAATGATATCGATCAAGATGAGGATCCAGATGAAGTTGATCTTGATGTGGATGAGGACTATCTTGAGAAACAAGAAGATGAACAATATCATAACAATGAGGAAGATGCTGAAGAGGACATTGATGATGATGAAGAGGAAAATGTGGGAGAAGAAAAAGAAGAAGATATTTGTGAAGATAATTATGGAGATGACATGTTTGAGAAGGAGAAAATGGATTATGAGAGAGAGGAGGAAGAAATCCATGATCAAAATAATGAGAATGTTGTAAAGTCTCAAATGGAACAAAGTACTGAACTGAAAGATTCAGACAATGAAGTAATTGAACTACTTAAATGGTTGGCACCCTCTGAAGCTGCTGATGACTTGAATACTGAAACTGGAGAAGGTGAAGAAGTAGTTTTTTCTCAGATATTGCATTTTGACAGCATAGAGGGGGGTATTGGAGAGAGCTCATTCTGATTATGCGGATGTATCGCAAAAGGAATGTGAGGATATCTTTAACTTAGTGGAGGATGTTGGAAAATTACAGTGTACATAGCAAGTAAAGCATGTTGATCTTGAAAGAATTGCAAAGGATACACATGGATATGTTGGAGCTGATCTTGAAACTCTTTGCACCGAGGCTGCTCTACAATGCATCAGGGAAAAGATGGATGTTATAGACTTAGAAGAAGAGACCATATAGGAAACCAAATGTCATGCACAAAACCCATTTACTAAACAATGGTTCAAATCGAAAAGTGCCATTTTCCAAAAAAAATTGAGGCAGGAAATGGAAGATTATATTAAACTTCATAAATTTCCTATGTGCAGAGGTGCAAAGCTAGAAGTAATCAAAGAGTATACCAAAATTTTGGGAGAGGGAGAGATAAAGCAATATTTGGATGGATTGGGTAAATCTCACCCAAAGCATGTGAGAACAATTTGGAAACAAATTAACCTATTGCGCTTGTATTGTGAGTTTGATTCTAAGAACATAGAAACCTTTAGATCTTTGCATGGTTTCAGATATTTAAACGAATTCATTATTAAAATGATGATGCTTCTGAAGAGCAATATAATAGGAACAAACATTGAAGAAACTGCATGGGATGTGTGTAAGGAAATTAGCAAGGCAATTGATGTTATAGCCTTGAAACCGGAGGACATTTATGATGTCAAAAGCTGTCCTAATAGGAAATCTAAGCAAATTGCCCTGATTAGAGGTTATATAAAAATGACAAAACATGCTTTTATCAATAACGAAAGTTATGTGAAAATCGAATCCCTTATGTTGCGAATGTTCAGTAAATTTTTTTTTTTTTTTGATATGAATGTTGAAGCCAAGCAAATCCTTGGAAAAAAATCATACGCAAGTATTGTAGCCGTTACGGGTCCATTGATTGTTGTAAAGAATTTTTCTGGAACTAATGCTGAGGATATCAACGGTGAAAATTTGTATCACGGGATTTCTATTCTATAGAGATCATTAGATCATCATCTATCATCTTTAGATCATCCAAATTGCTCACAAGTGATAGTTAGTACTATAATTATCTGCATCGCTTGAGAGACTAATAGATTAGAAGAGACGAAATGTCTTAGCGAGGGATAACACATGGAAGCCGAAGTAGAGGCGCGGTGTAATTCTGAAGCCCTAAAAAAAGGTCTTTGTCTTGTCAAAGATTTACTGATGACAAAAAGCCCATCAATTGCTATTTTGGTGAGAGGAGGTTTGTATATAGTAACAGAGATCGTTCGCATGTTTAAACATTGTACTCGTGAAGATGAGAATGACGATGAAAGCAATGGTCCACTGTTTTGTGCGAAGAAAGGATGCAAAGTATTTGAATGTGTTCCCAAGGAAAATTTCGAGAATGTATCAGAAAAACTTTATGAGACATTTGTGGTGAAAACTCCACTGCAATTCGTTCCACCAGAAAATGGAAATGACAGGATTTTTCCCTGTGGCTTTGGTACTCTTCATCAAGAATATTTAATTGATGGAAAATTGGTCGCTGTCGTTGTTGTTGATGTTCTAGTGAGGTCGGGCTACTGCAGGGTGGTAATCTAATTCTTAACTATGGACTCATGCATCAAGGAGGGGGACACTTCTTTTAGTGACAAACACTTGCTGTCTTCCGATTTATTTCCGCTGCTTCTTATCGTCTGCATCTCTCTCAAACTCGTTGCAACAGAGATAAACAAAGTCCTTGGCATTGACGTTGTCCATTATATCAGGGGGGTCTTGGTGCTGCATGATGTGGTCTATCAACCACCGACAACCGTGGAAATGGATCTGCGTCCTGTGGTTTTCGTAGCTCTTGTCGTGCACCGATTTGGCGTATTCATCGTACAGGAGGCTGAGCACCGTGCTCGCCACCTCGGCCTCCACGTCAGTTTCGAACATGCGTTTCACTTCCAGGAGACCGCGGATGGAACATATGTTCCATTTCTTGTTCATCTCCTTGGAAGTGAGCTTCGAAAGGCCATTCTAGAGACGCTCTGCTTGAATCGATAATGGGGAGGAGCGACGATATCTTGTTGACCTTCGACCAACGCAACCCTCTTTCGTACCCTTCCAATTATAGTCATAAATTTTATAATTATAAAGTTTAATTATCAAATTATAAAGTTATAATTATATTATATAATTTATAATTATAAGGTTTTATAATTATTAACTTATATATATATATATATATATTTTTTTTTTCCTTTTTTTCCCGGGGAGAAAATATCGTAATTTTCATTAATCAGAGAAAATTACATGTTGTAAATGCCATAGGCATATGCATGAACCGTGACCGTGGTCAACTGTGAACTATTTGTAACTGTAATGAAACTACAAAATGACCCTGTGAAGGGTACAGTGACAGTAATTCATCATATACAATTTAATTACATAATTCAAAATTTCACCCTTGGTGATTACTGTTCTATATGACAAAAGGATAAACACAAAATAATGACAAGTTAAGGCCTGTCAGCCCTCTGTATTAACTTATATAGTTATAATTATAAGTTTTATAATTATTAAATTATATATATAAATTAGAGTTATTAAAAAAAATAAAAAATAAAATGGAAGGTCAATATAAAATAAAAACCCTTAGTTCCAAAATAATATCACCAACAAATTATACATGTTGAGGTATTAGTGACCAGTCACATATAAAAAATGACGCGAGCAAAGTGAAGACAATTGTTCGAGATTAAGGTGAAGAAAACTGTCAACGTTAATCTTTGAGGGCAAAGCTTTTGAAGGAAGGGGCAATGTTACAAATATAAATGATATAAAATAAAATAAATATAAATAAATGTAAATAATAAATAATCAAGTAACGATTATGTTAAATAGTCATTAAGTGAAAAGGCATGTCTAAAAAACATGCCCAATCATGAAAGGGCACCTGTCTAGGTATATATGTAGGGCCTCATTGTAACATTTATCATCTTGTATATATATATATATATAATAAATTATTATTCAAATACCTTTGTGTATTTTACATTAAAGTCAAACAAATTATAAGTATTGTGTTGATTTGTGGTAGCATCGGATGTGCTCTAGCCATGAAAATTGGTGGAGAGGCTAAGGCACATAAGATCTCCAAGACCTAGAAATGGTTTGAGGAAATTCCACTCGGTTGGAGAGATATTAAAATAATTAATATTTTTAATGGGGTTCTTAACTCTAAACTTAGGAAAATTAAAATTTTAATGGGTATTAATATAAAACTGGGTGAGAATGTTCTAAATGACATGGATCAAGCCAAATCTAATCTTAGCCGTTGATTAGGGACTTAATCTCGGCTGTTGAAGACTCAACAGGAAAATTATAAGAGGAGGCTTGAGGGTCGGTTGGAGACACACCAAATTTATCAGTCAGTTTGATTTTTTGGAGGAGGGTTTGCTGAGAGAATCGAACAAGTGATCTGTTGCAGTGAGGGGCAGTTCGGCATGAGGCCGAGAATTCATAGCAGAGAGGCAGAGATAGTGCTAGAGAGACAACGCAGAGCCCAGAGAGGCTAACGCAGAGGTAGCCGGGAGCTACGCAGAGGCAGCTGGGAGCTATGCAGAGGCTGAAGAGACCAGCATGGGTGATGCAAAGGGTCTGAGAGATGACGTAGAGGCTTCAGTAGCTGCGCAGAGGCTAGCAGAGTTGACGTAGGGCAAAGAGGCAACGCTAGAAGAATTTTCGTGGGGCAAACTGAGTGTTGGTGGGCCCGAAGGGTGACGCAATCCCTGCAGAGTGACACAGAGAAGCTTGGAGCAGCTTTCGCTGTCCAGCTAAGGAGCTGCCATTGTTGTTGTGGGATCGTTCATCCAGTGATTGATCAGCGGAAATATTTGTCTCCGAGGAGAGGTACTATTGCTGAGGGCATTCTCTGTTGGGTGAGCCATTTCTGGCACCCTAGATGTATTCAAAAACTGCATAATAATAAAACCCTCATATCTGTTGCATCGGTTTTCCTGCATTGGTTTTTTTCGGGTGACGATTGTCCAAAAATAACGGTGTCCCTTGTGTGTTTGTCTCAATTATTTCAGTTGCTGATCTGTATATGAGTTAAGGCTGCATTTGTGTTTATTTCAGTGTTTATATGTATAAATAACTTGTTAACGGAATAAACAAGTAGGAGAAATTAAACCAGATAATGTAGTAGGGAGTTCTAACGTGTCAGACTTAGAAGTTCCAACGTATTGTTGCTTCACCTTCTTTCTTTGATTGGAGGTGGGGTCCTTGAGATCTTCTTCTACTTGAGATGATTATTGTAAGATGTGTGAACTTCTCAAAGTGTGGAACCCTTCTTTGGATGAGCTAGGGTTTCGAGGTCTTCTTAGATTGCTCGACCCTTATGAATTCCTTCATGGTTCGATGTCCTCTTTGATGCCTTGACCTTTATTAATGCTCCTTTTGCTTAGTTCTTCTACTAGCTGCCTTTCCTTGCTTTGTTACCTTAGCTCTGATACCATGTTGAGAAATCTAGGGCAACTAGATAAGGTTATTTTTCTTACTTTGATAACTGCTTGTGATGTATTTTAAACTTAACTTGATTAATTTCTTCTTTCACTTATTATTATTATGTTCTTATCATCAAACAACTACCAAACCATAAAGAACAATGAAACAAGAGGACACAAGATATAGGCTATCAACCGGGGCCAAAACCTCTCCACTTGAGAGGAAAACCCACAAGAACTCTTCTCTTCTTATAGAACTTCAAATGACGAATTCCAAGACTTATGACCCTTGAGTAGGACCCCTCCAAGACCAAGTCAAACTTCTCCTTTGAAGAACCTTCTTCTAGCAAAATCAACCCAAGTCAATCCAGCTTGACAATTGCTGCAACTCTCTGCTTCGACCTGAACTTCGGACTTGCAACTAAGACTGCAATTTTCAGCTACTACAGAAACCATGATATTTGCACATGTGGAAGAATAAGGTATTTTTACCCTCTTTTTCTCCTTCGCTTGGGATGGCTTCTTCTCCTAGGGAACTTGACTTGCAATGGAGACTTATTTAGAGGTAAAGCTCAGCTTCCTTGTATCACTGCAATTAGGTACTTCTGCATCAGAAAGTAGCCCTAAATATTTTTCACATGTGAGGTGTATAGCTTGAAAACAATCCTTAAAAACTTTGTTTTCTTCTTCCTTAGATTCTCCTTCCCTTCGCTAGGTATCCTTCACTTTTCTCGTCCTTCTACGAACTTCTCTGATGTCACTTGCAAATGATGTTGAGTGCTCTATGTATAGGCTTCTTATTGCATCTTGTAGGCCGACTTGTCACTGTCCTTGTGTCGACTTCTCTCTTGTGAAGCCCGACTTGTTGGTTGTACATTGACTAGGTCTTGGATGGTCTTTGGCTCTAAAACAAATTTTTCTTTACAATATGTGACATGCCCAAAAGGGTCTTTCATACATGACAATGACTCACTTGAATTGTAGACTTAATGACAAGCCCTAGAAGCACTCAATGGGTGCTTCACCTATAAAAATAATTTTCCCTTGAGCAGGATGCCTATGTCTCAAGAATGACAATAATAAATTATTTTTTTCTTTTCATTAAATACATAATATCATGATTACATGTGTCATTATGAAGATCGAACCTAGTTACATATTCCAACATAGTGCACCATGCATGCATCCCTCCTAGCATAGTGTGCCATGCATGTGGGAATCAACCTAAGTCTACATGCACCTTGTATCATGGGGATCTATACCCTTCAGAATACAACATGCATGCATGCATCTTACTCATGTGGTAATGCACCCTCTGCTTCGTTATGTTTTCATGAGAAAGTAACGATCCTTGCATGAAGATCTCCTCGAACAAAAGCTAAACAAACAACAATCCAAATTCATGGAGGTGAAAGGAAATGGAGAACACGGTTAAAGCTAGTAGGTAAACTAATAAAAGGTATGGTTGTGAGCTTGTATGGTTCTCTTTGATTCTTTGAAATATTTTTGAGTACTACTAATTTAGTTTTTAGTATCAGACATGTCTTCAGACTTATTCATTACATGAACTCAATAAAAAATGCGTATCAGACATGTCTTCAGACTTATTCACTACATGAACTCAACAAAAAATGCAACATGTCTATATGAGCTTCAAGTTGTCTTCCATGCTTACTGCATGATGAATCTATGAGAACCGCTTGAACAATAATTATGCCTTGGTTGAAGCATGCAGATAAGCGAAAGTCATGTTTGATTTTAGTACTATTTGCATGCTCACAAAAGAATTTCTTCACACCTTTGACCTCTTGCATGTAAGAATCTCTCTTGGGGTAACTCTGCCTTGCATGCAAGAATCTCTCCTGGAATAGTGTGTCACATACAAGAGGGAATCTCTCAAAAAATAGTGCAACCTGCGTACCTCTTAGAATGGTATGCCATGCATGTAGGAATCTCCCAAGGTCTACATGCGTGATCTGAATTAGATCATCGCCAAATGTCTTGTAACTTTTGCAATAAGCATGTAATTGTTTTTTAGTTCTTTTGTCTTTTTTTTAGCGAAGTTGGAAGTGGAAAAGAACCATTGTGATAGTTGGCCTTCCAAAGGCAAGCCATTAAAAAAATGAAGGATGTAGTGAAGAGACGAACAAGTTTGAGATGCAAGGAGAACTTGGGGGGATAATACCGAAAAGAAGAGCTTGAAGAGGGAACTTGCTTGAAGATTGATGGAAAAAGGAGTTAAAGGGCATGTCCATGATGAGTGAAGGTGCCTCTGAGCCATGGCCATTTGTGAATTTGAATTGTCAGAGTATAACAATACACAAACTTTGTGTATAGGTCACCCCTTTGTAATTATCTCTCAAGCTTAACAAAATCTCTTCTAAATGTCAAAGTCTATGTGCAATTGTTTCAATTTCATGGTTCTGGTGTGGGTTTATTAATTCTTGGTGTGCCTGAGTCATTTATGCTATGGGTATTGTATTTCATAATGTGTTGAATATGATTATTAATCGCTGGATTGTTGCATGATAGCAATGACAATCTCAACTTGTAAACACAACTTGGATACCTTGATCTATTTGTTGGTTTAAATGCTACTAGAGAATTGGTTTGTCTCACTCTTTGAGCTAAATTTACTTGTTGGTTGTTTGCCGCAAAATCTAGCAGGCATTGGAGAGGGGCACCCTACAAAGCTAATACTAGACCAAGTGACAACAATGGGGTGATCTCTCATTGTCACCACAACCAAAACCCCTTGCTCTTTATGGAATTTCACCAATGGGAGGAGTCACAGTATGAGAGAGGTCACTTAAAATAAGTATTCTAATGTTGATGAGTAAGGTGACTTAGATAGGATCTCAAAAGAAAGACACAATTTGGGTTCAAGGCTCGACTAGGAGGCAATTCACTTTTCTATAGAGAGACCTATAATACAAGGCACAAGACCTAAGGTTTGATAGATTTGACAAGTGTTGCAGTAACCCATGGTCAAGGCTATGAGAAAGGGTTTCCTACAATGTGTATAGGCAAGACGTGGTTCATGAAACCCTCAACAAGCCTCCAAGTTGAAGTAAGATTAACCTACGGTTCCCTCCTAGGGCACACAACTAGGACAAAGAAATTTATGGACAAGATTGAAGTGGATGCTCGCCAAAAGGATAAATTTTTGTAGCAAATACAATCCTCTTGATGTTTAGGCTCGCCAATCCCGAAAAATTGCCTTGCCTAGGGATTCATACCAAGCCCTAGTTAGCAAGCTTGGTCTTGAAGGGCCCAAATTTAGAGAGAGGAAAATTATGGGTTGAAAGAGACTTTGATCACCAATCAAATGGACGGTCCCTTGTCCCTTAGGAGTATGGAGTCTAGGATGAGATAGACCAACTAATAAATTTCCAAGGAGGCCGATATTTTGATGCCCTATCAACAAGATTTCAAGCAATTACCTATGCAATGGAAAATGGACTTTTCATGGGAGAGCTACTAAGAGTCCACCAATAGGACATTCATTTACATGTTATGTATGAGTAATGCATGCAAAATAGATCATCTAGATAACATTAAATATGCCTTCAACAAATTAGGGCATAATTAGCATAACCTTGATTCAACATTATTCCATACACTAGACATGGAGAAAATATATTTTCAACATTTAAGTACACTTACAAGATAAAATGCAAAGATTCCATCAGTTTGACCATTGAATAGCTCCAAAGATGAGCAAAATAAGCTCCAAATATCAAAATGCATCCATGAACTCCAAATTCTCCACAAGCGTACAAGTTTGAATTCAACGAACTAGGCAAAAATTATCAAGGGATGTGATCATGAATGATACAAATGATTCACTGATCCAAATTCTTATTTTAGCCTACTATCCCCCGAAATGATAAAATAATGTGCTACGTCATGTCTAGGCCATAAATCGACCTAATAGCTAATGAAATAAACTCAATATAACTCACACATTTGAATCGGAATAGAGAATATGCTAACGCCATCCATGCATAGGCTTCTTGCTTAGGGCAAGCATTGAGGGCTCAAGGTTCCATGATGTGAGTAGAGGCCCTCTAAAATCATCTCTTGGGGTTTGGCCCCTAGATCTTTGTCAATCTTCCTCTATGGACCCCAATTTTGACTTTGGGGCACATAAGTGGTCTCATGGGTCTCTAGGTGGTCAAAATGCCTGTCTTTGCTCCAACGTCGAGGGCTCTCAAGGTGGTGCTAGCTCTCCCATGTCTCAAGGTGTGAGATGATCCTCCTCTGGGCCTTGGCTTCAGTTGCCAACCCTCATGAAGTGCTAAGTCAGCTAGGGGCGTGCTTGTTCCAGGTGCATCATCCCATAAAAAGTCATCAATGTAGCGCAAAGTGCTAGAACGTTGTGGGTGCTGGAGGTGCTCATGGTGATGTGTGATGCTTTGCTACAACTTGGAAACCCATGGCTCTGAACACCTCACCTATGGGTGTCAATATGCTCCTTTGAAGGACTCAAGCCCCATTTAAGTTTCCCAAGCCATGGATGTGAACCACCTAACAATTACACACAATATCCAGAGCTAGCATCTACATCATTAGGTACATTTAATCATTTTTGTATACAAGTGAACCAAGCTTGCAAGTAATGGGCAATTTGACACTTCAAACAAGGCTTCCCTTCCAAAATTAAGGCTTTGAACTTGTTATAGTGTTACCTCCCTAGGTAGGAGTGGCTAATAGACCATCCTATTAAGTGTTTACAAACCCTAAGGGGAAATGACATGTCCTTTGTCCACCCTTCAATCGATAGGTTACATGTGAAAATGTTGGAATGGAGGGGAGAAGACTTCATGGCCAAGTGTTATGGTCAAAGGGACCAACTAGGGATCCTCATCTTGAGTGTACAAATGTGGGGAGGGAGCAATCGTAGATGCATGAGTTACCAATTCAGTCTTTGTTTTCCCCCCTTCTTGTGCACCTTTTATTTTTTTTAGATTTTTTTCTTTGTATTATTGCTCGTAGCTCAAAGGGTTACAATTTACTTTGTATGATGTATCACAGTGATTACACCCTTAGGGTGAGGTAACTCATTTCCCACCAAGGGTTGGGACATGCAAGGGTTCTTCTCATAATATGACAAGCAACACGTGCTTAGGAATCGGGTGATGGTGTTATAACTCTGATACCACTTGTTATAGCTCCGATACCAATTGTTATAGCTCTGATACCACTTGTTGTAAATCTAACCCAGAAATATTATAGATCTGATATGAAAATATAAGATAATGCAAATAAACCCAGAAATAATATGAAATGATTCTTTATTGATCAAACTCTTAAGGTAGGGCAACACCATACATTCACTCGTTAAGGAAGGAGAACACTCCACAAGCCATATGCCTGTTCATACAATAATCTTTGACTATTTCTCCATGTGGAGTCTCTAGCCTCTATATAGGCCTCATACATACAATACCATGGATCATTACCATATGAAATGATTCTTTATTGATCAAACCCTTAAGGTAGGGCAACACCATACATTCACTCCTTAAGGAAGGAGAACACTCCACAAGCCATATGCCTGTTCATACAGTAATCTTTGACTATTTCTCCATGTGGAGTCTCTAGCCTCTATATAGGCCTCATGCATACAATACCATGGATCATTACCATGGTTCCCTGATACCATCAAACTAATACCATGGGCCCATTACATTATTACTAACTACTTGTGGTCCCTTACATGATATGGGTTAACCACCTTATTTATTACTATGGCCCATCCCATTATTACATTATTACCTTGGGTACCTCCCTTGGTACCTCATATTATTCCCCTAGGTATATAACATTCCACCCCCCTAAGCATGTTTCGTCCCCGAAACATGGGAAGAACACAAATAATAAGATCTATTCAAAAGAGTAGTCCACTGGTACCATGCACGTGCATCTAGCCATCCAAGAGAAAGGTGAATCCTCGATCTCGCTGGTGCCTCGCTCGCTTGAGATGGAAGTTGACCGTGGCAGCTCTTCTGTGTTGATGTGTAGTAGGTGGATCTAGGCTCCTTGCTATCCATCATACGGGGGTTGTTGTCCTTGTGGCTAGTTGGTTGCCATCTTGTTGGTTGTTTTCTTGCGGGGTGATGTGGGTGATGATATGTTGAAGTTTTAACCCACGATGTCTTTTTCTTTAATTCACCCTGCTGTGGTGCCTGTTGTCGTGTCTTCTTTTCCAATATGACTTCAACCACTGAGCCCTCCTCTGATGTATCAGCACCTGTAACCTTTTCTGCTTCAGCTTCTGTTTGTGTTTGATTATCTATCATCACTAGCTCATCATCTAATATGTCAGACTCTGGAACATCTTCTGCTTCCGCCTCCTTGGACTCTACCTGTTTATTAATGGAAATATCCTGTAATGTAATTTTCTTCTTTTTATACCAGAGCTTCAGGAATTTCTTCTGTACATTAATATTGATAGTACCCACTGATTCCATCCAAGGGTATCCCAAAACAACATCCATGTTATCCATATCTGAAGCATAAAAATCACCATGGAACACATACTTATCCATAGAAATCTTCAAATCCTTGTACACTTGAACATCCTTATCATCCACTTGTGCGTTTTGAATGTGTTTTGCTGGAATTTGTAATTTTTTTGCTAAGTTGACATTTATGAGATTTTGTTTGCAACTCGGATTTATAGACACAATGATTTTCTCCTTCTGAATCAATCCATGAACCTGCAATAAAGAGATACCAGCAGAAAATAACCCTTTAGGTTCCTTGGTTTCCTTCTTTTCTGTAAAAATAAAATCTTTGCTAGGCTGTGTGTCTGTCTGTGTGAGCTTATCCACAAGATTAGTTTTACGGTCAAAGTGGTCCATAAGATCTTTTGTGAATGTGTCCCAAGTCAAGGGCCTTCGATAGCAACGTCGATGCCATTGCCACCATTGCCGTCTTTCATTGTCCAAGTACAATATTCCCACACTCAACTGAGTCTCATCATCCATGATGTAATTCAATCTAAAATATTTCTCCATTTGTGCTAGCCATTTGGCTGGATGAGAGCCATCAAATTTATACAAGTCCTGAAAATTCTGACCTAGGGCCGCCATCACAAAAAAAATTGGCGAAAATTTGAAATGGTCACAATTCCGTCAATATTACTCAGAATCCCTATTATAACCTGTTTTTGGAAATGGAACAATCATTCTGCATCTGCCCATGTGGTAGAAATCTTGATCCAGGCACTTGGAATTTCAGATCTGCGCTGCAACTCTCCCGCCGTCACCAAAATTTCTGCAAAAAGAGCTGATTTTAAATCAGCGATATCTCCCTCATCCGAACTCCGATTCGACTGATTTTTTTTTTGAAATTGAGTGTTTTTTCACATAGAATCCAGATCTACAATTATATTTTGTAGATCTTGTGCCAAGACGTCCAGATATGCGTCGTAAACTCGCTGCCCTGAAAAATTGTCTGCAACCCCACTGATTTTTAGATCAGCGATATCTCCTTCATCCGGAATCCGATTCAACCGATTTTTTTTTTGAAATCAGCTATTTTTTCACAAAGAATCCAGGTCTGCAATTAGATTTTATAGATCTTGCATCAAAACATACAGATCTGATCTGCAAACTCGCCGCCCCCGAAATCTTGCAAAAAATTAAAATTTTTTTTTCTCCACTTTTGCCCAAGAAAGTGCTCTGATACCACTTGTTATAACTCTGATACCACTTGTTATAGCTCCGATACCAATTGTTATAGCTCTGATACCACTTGTTGTAGATCTAACCCAGAAATATTATAGATCTGATATGAAAATATAAGATAATGCAAATAAACCCAGAAATAATATGAAATGATTCTTTATTGATCAAACCCTTAAGGTAGGGCAACACCATACGTTCACTCCTTAAGGAAGGAGAACACTCCACAAGCCATATGCCTGTTCATACAATAATCCTTAACTATTTCTCCACGTGGAGTCTCTATCCTCTATATAGGCCTCATACATACAATACCATGGATCATTACCATGGTTCCATCATACCATCAAACTAATACCATGGGCCCATTACATTATTACTAATTACTTGTGGTCCCTTACATGATATGGGCTAACCACCTTATTTATTACTATGGCCCATCCCATTATTCCATTATTACTTTGGGTACCTCCCTTGGTACCCCATATTATCCCCCCTAGGTATATAACAGATGGCCATAACGAGTGAGGTAGAGCTCTTGTCATGATTTTGTCCACGTGTTAATGTGTATGTCCTGACCATCTTTTGCATTTTGATCTTCTTTTATTTTACTTGTGGTCATCATATGTTTTTTCCTTTTTTTTGTTGCATCAACTCCCCAGGGCCAAGTTTCGGGCCCTATCCAAGTATGAGGATGTAAGTTGCCAAATCCCAGAGAACCAATGGTCGGTTAAACCCGATGAAGGGAGGTGGAATATGGGGCTCATAATGTAAGATGGAAAGTGGTAAGTATGGAATAGGGAGAGATGGGGCTATGCTATCTCAATTGGGTTTCTCAAGTAGTGCCCTCCTATACCCATTGGGCCATTAAGGGAGGTCCCACTGGACTAGGATGAAAAATTAACCCCCCATTTAAGGTAAGGGAACAAGATGACAGTCAAAACCCCTCTTCTTTCTAGGTTACCCCATAATCCATGCCAAATGGCCAAAATACAAACAAGCATAAGCACCCGATTGCAAAATGAATAAAGTACCTTTTGATTGGAAGGCAACCTTCCAATGTACACTACCAATCAATGCATGCATGTGGCGGAAACATATGGGTGAGGAAACATATGACTGATGTAGGTGGTGGGGTGTTAAAGAGTGCAACTAGGGGCTAATTCCCCGTCTTGAAAGCCCCTCCTTTGATGACTCATTGCACATTTGGCTCACCCTTGGTGGCATCTCCCTTGTCCTTGAAAATCAGAATTTTTGCACTCCTTCAAATGCCTCATTTTCAAGTCGGCCTCATCTTCACAAGTCTGCCCCTCTTCAAGTCAGCCTCATCTTCACAAGTCTGCCCCTCTTCAAGCCGACCCATTAGGTGAACAAACATGTCTTTTGCCCCCCTGTTAACCACTATAAATTCATCTAATGGCCTCCTCATTTTAGCATCTCACTTACACATCTTCTCTCTCATGCTCCGATTGGCTCGTACAACCTGGGGCAACATCTTCTCTGCACACATACGAAGGTTTTCTTGGCAATATTGTTTTCTCTACATTGACTCTCTGCAACTAACTTTGACCAGCGTTGACGAAGGTGACTTTGGCACTGTTTGATTGTGATTTTTGTGGAATATTCTCTGTTTGGGCAAGCCGCTTCTTTTGGCACAAATTCCAAGGTTTTCTGGGCAAGTTGATCAACGTTTACCATAGAACGTTGACTGAGTTTCACTGGTTTTTTCTTCACTGTTGTGGGTTGACTTTGACCTATTCTAGAGGTCGAGTTCGTTGCTTCCTTGACCAAGAATTTTGGAGGCTGTTTGAATGGTATTTGACCACTATTGATTTCACTGGTTAGAGCACATTGCCTGCTATTGAAAATTACAAAATTGCAAACTTTGACAGGATTAATCTTTGGCTTCTTATCATTGTGCTAAATTGGATTTTCTCTCTCTGTTGAACATTCAATATTAATGAATAAGAAGGATTGGTTGGGTTTTCTTCCTTGTGGGGTTTTGTTCTGACGTTAGCCTAAATCTTTGTGTTCATTGCCTTGGCTTGTCTTCTTGTGCATATTGTTAATGATGTTCTATCTACAATTACCGTCAATAATGATCTAAAGTAAATGCTAAGTGATTGTTACTGAAATCTATTGTGATTGCTATTGGAATCTAAATTGGAATTGCTATAAGGCTAATAAGAGATTGAAGTAATTGTTGCAAGCATAGGACATGCCATAAATTAACTTGGTATCAGAGCCAAGGTGAAGACAAAGCCTAAGGAAGAAGTAAGCAATCACTGTTGGAATACTTGCTACTGTTGAACAAGGATTATCGGGACAAGTCTCCATGGCTGCTACCTCTTATTTCAAGACCAAGGATAAGCTCAATGACAAATCAGATTATCATGCCTAGAAGATAACTCTTGATTTGACCTTGGAGGAACATGAAGTGTTGGATTATGTGCAAGATAAAGTGGTGGAGTCTCCTTTAAATGCACCTGCTGTTGTTAGAACAAAGTATAGAAAAGGTGAGGTCAAAGCTAAGAAAATCTTAGTTGACTCCATTCAAAATCATTTAATCTTTTATATTTCTGATTTGGGAACTTCCAAGGAAATGTATGATAAGTTGATAGGGATACGCAAAGTCAACAATGCAAATCAAATCGTCTTTCTCAAGGTTAAGAGATATGAAGATGGACAAAGGGAGTCTATACAAGCCTAATTCATGAGAATAACTCACGTTAAGAATTATTTGCTATCTATTAGAGAAGTTACTGCTGACAGGGAACTTTCCCTCATTGCTCTTGGAGGTCTTTCAAGGCCATGAGAAACATTTGTCACCACCATTCTCAACAATGACAGGATACCTGGTTTTGATGAACTATTAGCTAGATGCACTCAATAGGAAGGATGATGGAGAGAGATAAGTCTTTCAATGGAAGTGAACCTACTACCTTCTCTACTCATGCTAAAAGGAGGAATGATGCCGGTCCATCTAATTCAAGAAATTAGGGCCAAGGATCTAAGAAGAGATTCAAAGGAAAAGGCACAAGTAGATGCTACAATTGCAACAATTTTGGCCACTATGCTAGAGAATGTCCTAACAAGAAAAATCCTCGAAGGGACAACAACAACAATCAAAGAAACAATAGGTCTAACAACAAAGGAAAAAGAAATGCTCTTGCTGCTCGAGAAGGAAATAATCGACCTCCCAAGAGGACAAGAAATGCCAAGTATGATGAAAATAATGTTGTTGAAAAACAAGATGAATATTATCTCATTTCTGCTTTGTCTACTGCCTCTCCTCTAGACACCTTGGATCATTGGTTAATTGATAGTGGAGCCTCAAGACATTTCACTGGATATAAGGAGGTTCTCTCAAATTTAGTTGAGAGGAAGACTAATCTAAATATTATTCTTGGAGATAATGCCACCTACCTCGTGAAAGGGATAGGAACTATTACTCTTCACTTGAACTATGGTCAAACCATACATCTTCAAGATGTTTTGTATTTGCTCGATTTGAAGAAGAATTTGGTGTCTATTTCTATGATGGAAGGCAGAGGTTTCAAGGTAGCGTTCATTAATGGAAAGGTATGCACATGGAATAAGAACTTTAAATATGTTTTTACTCTTGGGTTTAGGGTTGATGGTCTTTATCAAGTTGGTGGAAGTCCTTTGGGAGCTTTGGCAAATGACACCTCTATTCAATGTGAGCTATGGCATCGAAGATTTTCTCACTTACATTACAAAGCCTTACTAGGTGTAAGGAAGATGGTTACAGGGATGCCCGAGTTTCATATGAATCATGAAGGAGTTTGTCAAGGTTGTGCAGCTAGAAAACATACAAAGGGACCATTCCCTTCTAGTGAGAGCAAGACATCTGATATTCTTCAAATGGTCCATTTTGACATGGCTGCTCCTTTGCCTGTGACTTCATTGGGAGGATATCTGTACTATGTGATATTTGTGGATGACTTCTCCTGCAAGACTTGGATTTATTTTCTAAAGAAGAAGGATGGAGTATTTAGATGGTTCTATTTTTTCAAAGCCTTGTTGGAGAATCATACAGGAAAGAAGATCAAGACATCAAAAACTGATAATGGAACTGCGTATGAATCAAATGAATTCAATGACTTTTGTAGAGAGGCAGGTATTAAGAGGGAGACAACCGTCCCATATAATCCACAACAAAATGAAGTTGTCGAGAGAAAGAATCGTACTATTATGGAAGCCACCCATGCCATGATTTATGATCAAGATCTACCAAAGTTTTTATGCGGAGAAGCTACGAACATTGTTGTTGATGAGCCTCATAAATGGGTAATTATATGCACTCATTTTACCTCCTAACCTAGTCAAATCAACCATTCTCTTAGCTTATTGCATGATTTTCTGATTATATTTATGCTTATAGAGTGAGTGAGTTAGTTATGATGCCATGAGGTCTAATATGTGTTTAATGCAGATTATTGATGATTTTTGTGGTCAAAGTCAAGCATCCAATGGAAAAATGGCAGCAATAACTCGAAGTGGACAAAGGAGAGGACTTATAGGAGGGAATCCCCCTAATTTATTACTCCTTATTTCGAATTTCCCTTCATTCAGTTCGGAGTACAAGTAGCCAAGTCATGCATTAGCAGGCAACCGAGCAAAGTGGAGGATAACTGATGTTTGTCTCAAGTTTTGGGAGCCAAGCCTCCTTGATTTTGAGGAAGCTGTTGGGAGCTTCATTTGTATAAGTAGAGAGGCCTAGGACCTCACTAGGGAGTTGGTCGAATTTTTGTTGAATTTTTGTTGCAGCTTTGCCTGTGTAAACTCTGCTCAACTTAAAGCTTATTATTTTGACAGTTCATGTAATCTTGCTATTGTTTTGGAAATAAAGATGGAATCCTTTTTGAGTTAGCACTGAGTCAACTCAGAGGGTTGAAGCTCTTGGGTTAGGGCCCAATCCAAGCAGCCAAGCTCCTCTTTACTTGTATTTGTATGTTTTATTTCAGTTTGTAGATTAGGTCGCTGTTAGATGCATTCCTTTTATGGTTAAGAGTAGGTTGCTTTTGATGATTCAATAGTTTGCTTCCATTTATGCTTTATATAGTAGGTTAAGCAGTGATAAAGAAAAGATCCAAAAGGCCAACAGCAGTGCCTTGGCCTCTCTTCCTCCCTTTGGGACAATGATTTGAGGTAAAGACCCTCTTGCTGCCCCAAAAACACAGATTTTCCTCATTCATAGGACTTGTAGTGTTTAGAGCTTTCTAGTTGGTTCATATTCTAGTTTGCTTTGCTTCAGAACTTCTTCATCATGCTCATTTCCTTATTAGCAACAATCTTCTTTCATGCTTTTCTTTCATGCAATGGTTATTAGCATTTCCTTTCATAGATCATAGTTTATTTTGATGCAAAAACTTTGTTTTTTAGATGCACTTATTTCCTTGCTTGCTTAATCTCATTGGTTGACTGTCAGTTGTTTATGCAACAGATATCTTCTAGCAGTAGTCCAACCTATCAGCCATTCCACCCTCCATCTGATCCATGCCCTACAGGTCGCCCAAGTCTCCCCTCAATTCTGCCTTAGTTTCCTGCATTTTCCATAGACTTTCCTCTCTCTCCTTGAGCAAATCCAATCATCTTTCTCTCTCCTAATGATTCTTGGTAGACCCTAGGTGCTCTAACACTTCATTCCAACCTTCATCTACCTTCTCCACCTACTCTCCCACCTTCAAAACAGTGAAAATTGCTCTCGGCCTCCTCTTGTAGGCCTTCTGTAGAACATTGTTTTTCCTCCTGTAGATTTTCTTGTAGGCTTCTTTTTGAAGGCCGATTGTGGGAAAAGCCTCCAGAAAGCCACTTGAGACCTCCTAGGACCCATCCACACCATCCTACATCCTCTCAAGTCCCAAAACCACACTCCAACACCACCTATTCGCTGCCACATTCACAACAAATAAATTACATGCATGTCAAATTCACATAAAAATACATAAAAATCCAAAAAGATGTTTTTTGCTCATTTATTTCCAGAATTAGCTTAGTTAGATGTTTTTTGCTTCTTTGAATAGATAATGTAATTCTTTTCATGGTTTTCATAGTGCTTTCTGCAAAAGTAGGGTTAGTTGGTTTATTAGGGTTTACTTGGTTTGCTTTACATTTCAGTCTTTCTCCTTTTTGCAATTAGAATAGCATCTATTTTTCTTTCCTTTCATCACATATAGAGCTTCTTCTGGAATCCATAGAAGTTGGCTTGAGCTCCTAGTGATCTTGCGTTGGCTGACCAAGTGACAACATGCAGTAAGAACTGGTACTTGTGCATACAACACCGTTGCTTCCAAGTTTGTTACGAACTACCGGGTTGATAAAAGTAAAGTAGGAAGCCCAGAAGTTGCAGCATTATTGCTGCAATACTGGTGCTCACCATCTTTTTGGTGCCGTTGCCGGGGAAGTGTCAGAGTATTCTGTGATTACTGCTTTCTTCTATTTTCTCTTGCAACATTCTACCAATAGTTTATTTCAGCAAAAATAGAATAGACATTTCCTTTCTTTCAATTCTGCATTTCTTTTGCTTTCCTTTTCAATTCTGCAATTTCCATTTTAGCAAAAGTAGAATAGTTATTTCCTTGCTTTCAGTCCTGCATTTCTTTTGCTTTCCTTTTCAATTCTGCAATTTCCATTTCAACAAAAGTAGAATAGTCATTTCCTTGCTTTCATTCCTGCATTTCCTTGCTTTCCTCTTCAATTCTGCAAATTTAATTTCAACAAGCTCATTTCAATTAGTTGCAATTTGTTTGTTCAATCAATTTCAATTTTGCAGGTACTATCAATGTGGGGAAAAAGAAACAAAAACCAACCAAAAAGATTTCCTTTCATGCCTCGTATGAATAGAGATAATTCAGGAAAATTTTTGCCCAACACCTCCACTGCTCCACATAGCCAACCTTCTCTTCGCTTCGGTGGCTGCGATTAAGAAGAACCCTTAGGTGAACAGCCCGACATATTTGAAGAACCTATAGGGGAAGAAGAAGAGAAAAACATTCCTCTGGAGCCAATGGCTGAAAACCGAAATGCTGGGGGTAGTACCTCTTCTTCCAGTTCATCCATTAAAGGTGAAATTGGAAACATGCTGGAAGACTTCAAGAGTGAGATGCTGTAGATTCTTGCCATGCAAATGGATACTTTACATATCAAAAGAAAACAAGAGGAAGCAGAGAGGGCTTTGGCCATTTTTTGCTCTAGATGCACCAAGAGGCATCCTAGGAATGAATGCCCATTGAACTCTATAGGGGTTTGTTCAGTCTGCGAAGAAGATCATTCTATAGATAAGTGCCCTTCCTTGCCCGGAGTTAAAACTGTATACCAAAGGGCCAAAGGATTCACTGAACAAATCTATTACATAAACCAAAGGAGGCCGCATGGACCTAGACCATACCAGCAGGGGATGCAAGGGACATCTCAGGCATACTACAACCCCAACCAAGTCACCTCCATACCTTCTTGGGCCCCCCCTACTCATCCTTCCTGGTCCATGCCTTCTCCTTGGCCTTTCACATCTCAATATCATGCCCAACCAGTAACCCATTCATTTCAATCCTATGCTCAGCCGCAACCTCAGTGGAATGCATCTTATCAGGGGTGGAGACCCCAATATAACCCTCTTCCCGCTCTTCTACCTCCACCACATGCCCAACCACAACCCTATCCACATCCATCTCAAATATACACTCCCACTCAACTACCTGTACCACCATTTCCAAACCCACACATTGAAGTAGCTCAACCCATTTACATTGTTGAGGTACAACACTTCCAAACAACTCCTCTTAAGCTCAATGGCATTCACCATAGCTTAGGAAGAGTATTGCAAAAAAGAGATTATATTGATATCATTGAAGGACCACCTCCAGAAGAAGAAGATTCAAGAGAGAAGATCAAAGAACCATGGGCTGCACTTGATGAAGAGAAGACATCAAAATCAGAGATCGAGAGAGCTCCCTCATGGTTACCATCAAATCCTCCATGTATTCAAGAGAAAAATCAGCAAAAAGAAGAAGATGTGAAGGTCATGGTAGAAGAAGACATGAAGAATGATCCAGATCAGAATAAGGACCAAGGACATCACAACTATATTGAATATGGTTCCAGACAGTCACTAAGTTGCAGCATCACTCTCCTCCTCAACTATGCTTGATCCCTTCAAAGTCAAATCATTTGGTCTTTGAAATCCAGGTACATGTCAAAGCATACATTTCAAGCCTCCACATCATTCTGTCTATCATCTTGATGTGCACATGGCTCCATTGGAAGTATTCTTATACTTGAAAGTGATTTTGTTTTCCAAGAAGAGTAGGGTAAAAAAAAAAGATGAAAAATAAGAGAAAAAATAAAAATCTAAGGTGAAAACCTCCTTGGAGGCGTCTCAGATTGGCTCATTGATTGAAAACCTCCATGAGGCAGTCAATGGGTTGGAAAGAAGAAAAAAGAGAGAAAAAGATCCCTGGGTGAAAACCTCCCTTGGAAACGCCCAGGGCAGGCAATTAGGGTGAAAACCTCCCTGAGGCGCCCCTAGTTGTTTTCAAAAAAAAAAAAAGGAAAAAAAGGAAAAAGAAAAAAGAATTTTCATTTGCATTGCAGGTTTGCAGGAGGACTATAGGAAGCAGCAACAGGTGCCAAGGGAGCTCTGAAACCAATACCAGCACCTATCCTACCTTCCCTCACCTTTCTCCATCATTCTTGACATTCTTTTCACCTCACTGTGCTTCTTTTTCGAAAATTGTGTTTTCTACAGGAGGCCCTGTGTTTTCTACAGGAGGCTCCTGTAGAAATTACAGAGAGCCAGAAATGGATTTTAAAGGCAGTTTGAGGAACAAGGAAGCTTCATAAAAGATTTATAAATCCTCCTGCAGTCTTCAAACCTCTCTTCCATCATTTCTAGACCTGCATCATATCCCAAGCACCATTCTTCTCCCTGCCCAGAAAAAAACACAGAAAAACAGTTTTTTAGGAAAATAAAAAAAAACAAAAAAATAAGAGAAAAGAACAACACCATTCACCTCACCTGAAGCCTAACCATTACCTCTCCATCTCTATCTGCATTTTTGGCATCATCCTCACAGCTCCAAGCACAGAAAAAGCTAAAATTTCAAAGGGAGAAGCAGCTACAGGAGCTCCTGTAGGAATTCTTGTAGCAGCTGATCCCATTAAAATCTAGCATCAGCAGCATGAGGGTGCAAATCTGAAGGTTGAAGCAGACACCTGAAGATCAGATCCAGCCAGAAAGGAACCTGCACATAGCACAACCATATCTCAACAAGCAGACAAGCATGCATCAAAAGAAATAAAGGCATGCAACAGAAGGAAAGGCCATAGCACCTCACAGCAAACACATTCGGATCTCAGGTAAGTGACTAACCCACTCCTCTGTTTGCATTTGTATAATTAGAGAGCATGCAATAGCAACGAGATGGTTGAGGTTGGTTGAGGTTGAGGTGGCCAGTTAACTTAGCCACCTTCATCCAGTTGACTTCACTCATCCGAAGATGTCACTCACACGTGCGCTTAGTCAAACTCAAGAGAGATGTCAAGGACAGGTAGTGGAGGCGGTGTGAACTCCGATGCAATCATGAGGGATGATTACGAGGAAAGGGCCATGATGACAAGGCAGGTGGGGACCAACGGTCCGAATGGGGCCAACGTACACTTGGCCAGCTCACCCTCCATCACCGGAAATATCCATAAAAAGAAATAAGTACTCCTCCCCGAAGCACACTCACCATCTTTTTCCTTCATTCTCTCCTCGAAACTCCACTCCTGCTACCTTCTCGTGCCCCCACAAGCCTCGTAACCATCGTTCTCCACTGATCTCTCCCATATCCCTGCTCTCGGCGTTTTCTATAGGAGCACTTATAGGTTCTACAGGAGAACCTACAGGAATCCTACAGGAGGGTTGGCAGTGTTCTATAGGAGGGCCAGTGAGCTGTTTTGGAGAGGGAAAACATGGTTTTTAGCACAATTCTCGGGCTGAAGAGGTAGGTTCTTGGCATACCTCCATTGAATATCAAAATATGCAAGTAGTGGTTTAATTTTGAGGAGAAAATAGAACTTTTGGGTGGAGGAAATTCATAAAAAGAATTGCTGCTTATTTCTTAAAAAAAAAACACACAGTCTCTTTGTTTTATTCAAAAATTGTTCTCTCCATTTCCATAGTTGGTTTTCCAAGGAAGCATAGACAAAATGACAGGAGGTTTTATGAGGAAGGAGCCCACCAACTCCTCCAGGCTCCATGCACACCCCCAAGTAGTGGACATATTCACAAGAGCAAATTGGATGAGCTTTTTTGAGAAATTCTGAGGGTTTGATGAGGAGATTGCTTAGGAATTTCCCACTCTTTGGTCCCTCACTCCAGAACACATGCCACTGTCACCTTCAGAGGCCTTTCCATGGAGATAACCGCTGAATTTATCTATAGGGTCACTACCCTTCCTCTTGGGTTGCCTTGGAGTAAGGATGAAAAACCAATTGGCCAGGCTGCCAAGAAAAACTTCTTCCAAAACAATGAAACCCCTGTAGAAGATAAGAATGGCATAAGAAGGGCTAGCATACCATACCCTTGGGATGAGGTTAGCTATCAAATAATCAAGTATATTTCCTGTGAGGGGAGGTATAGCATTGTCTATGGTTACCACTTTAGAATCATGCATGAATTAAGGTATGGCATGGACACTCCAGCCCCTCAGAAGCTCAACATCCCCTACTTCCTCCTGCAGTCCCTCATTGACTCCAGTACTAAAGTAAAAGCAGGAAATCCAGACCAGCTAGCTCACCATGGGTTAATCAAAATTTTAGTGGAAGAAGCCCTCCATACATTTACAATCCCCATAGCATGGGAAATTTTCCGAAACATGATTGCTGAAGATGACATAAAGGCCCTGACCTATGATATTAGCCCTACTGGTAGTGAGGAGGAAGAGCAGCAAGGGGGAGAAGGTGAAGAAACTGGTGATTTAGAGGGACAAAAAGGGAAGAAGGAAGAAACCAAAAGAGAGGAGGAGAAAACTGAAGGAACAGAGCAAACAGAGACAGAGAAAGAGACAGAAGGAGGAGAAAAAGGGGCAGAAAAGATAGAAGTGTCTCCTGAGACCCTAGAAAGAGAGGCAACAACTGCTCTCACTGCCCTCAACACACCAATTAAACCAAAACAAAAGAGGAAGAGGCAGACCTCAATGTATTTCAGGGCTAGGAAGAGCACAAGGATCAAAACAGGGAAACCCCAGCCTTCTTCTAAAGTGCCAATCATTATTGAAGATTCACCCTCTGCCCAAGGAAAAGAATCCCCTTCCAAGGCACCTATCACTTATGAAAGGGGGACTCCTAGATCTCCCACATGGAAAGAAAAAGTAGAACTACAGGACTCAAAAACAGTCCTACAGGAGGCACAGACTGTTCTACAGGAGACCCTGTCAAAACTACAGGAGACCGAAAAACTTGAAAAAAGGATAGAAGGATAGCCACAGGGAAAGGAGGAAGCAACAGAGGCACAAGAACCTGATCCCCAGCCTAGTCTTGGCTCTTACTACAATCTTCTTGAGGGGGGAAGAATCATTCCACAAAAATTTGCAATTCCACTATTCTTTGAGTTGGAGAAAGAAAGAATAAGGACCCATAGGTGGATGCAAATAGCCAAATCCAAAGGAGTTGAGGATATTGGCCATATGGAGAACAAACTCAGAGAAATGGGCAGAGAGTTAAGTGCTGTCAGACATAGAGAAGCAATCACAAGAAATCACCTTGAAACTGAAAATGAATTGCTAAGAAGACAACTGCAAGAGAAAGAGACCCAACTGGCATGCATGGCCAGTTGGTCCATGGAGGCATTGCAATGTAGGACACCAGCAAAATCCTATGGCTTGTATCTCAAGGACCAATGGATGCAATTTCAGATCAAGACTTTGGCACAAAGAGGCACAATGCCTTTCCAAGATTACAGGCAGTTTATGGACCTGTGTGACCAAAGCACATCAGAAGATAAGGCAAAGATGGTAGAATTCTATCTGCATAACATGGCCCTCATAGACATGAATGTGTGGGACCCTAATGCTAGGCTAGGGGACCTGCAACTAATGGCCATGGCCTCATGGATGAATCATGAAGAGTTAAGGGCAGCAAAAATAAGAAAGTTGATGATAAAGGAGCAGAATGAGCCCTTAATGATTAGAGTTGAGCCATCAGACCCCATGGCACTCATCAACACACATAACCTGCTTGCACATAATCCTTAGATTGCCCCTAGATATATCAGTGATCAGGCTCAAGCCATTGCACATTTTGAGGATATGGAAAGGTTACTTGGGGATGATTGTGTGCATGCTTGTATGAGGAGATGGAACACCTTACCACACAGTCTGCAGATCAGGGAGTATCACTCCCCAATGAGGATGAAAGAGGCATTAAGGAGAGTGCCAATGTATAAGCGCTCCATGCAGAGGCTGCAGGTCAATTGGATTGGCCTCAAATTGAGTCCCCCACTGCTGCTAGGAATGCTAGAAGGCAGAAAAGAAGAAGAAGAGCAACAACAGTGGGAAGAGGTAGATAGAAAGGCAGGATTCTATGACAAAGAGGAGGAGACCACATCAGAAGCATGGGATGCTAGGGAGGCCACTAGGGCCATCAAAGATGAGGAGATGGACTAAGTTGCTCAGAGGATGAGCAACACTTTCAGTAGGATGGTGATGATGAGCCTCATAAATGGGTAATTATATGGGCTCATTTTACCTCCTAACCTAGTCAAATCAACCATTCTCTTAGCTTATTGCATGATTTTCTGATTATATTTATGCTTATAGAGTGAGTTGAGTTAGTTATGATGCCATGAGGTCTAATATGTGTTTAATGCAGATTATTGATGATTTTTGTGGTCAAAGTCAAGGATCCAATGGACAAATGGCAGCAATAACTCGAAGTGGACAAAGGAGAGGACTTATAGGAGGGAATCCCCCTCATTTATTACTCCTCACTTCGAATTTCCCTTCATTCAGCTCAGAGTACAAGCAGCCAAGTCATGCATTAGCAAGCAGTCGAGCAAAGTGGAGGATAATTGATGTTTATCTCGAGTTTTGGGAGCCAAGCCTCCCTGATTTTGAGGAAGTTGTTGGGAGCTTCATTTGTATAAGTAGAGAGGCCTAGGGCCTCACTAGGGAGTTGGTCGAATTTTTGTTGAATTTTTGCTGCAGTTTTGCCTATGTAAACTCTGCTCAACTTCGAGCTTATTATTTTGACAATTCATGTAATCTTGCTATTGTTTTGGAAATAAAGATGGAATCCTTTTTGAGTTAGCAATGAGTCACCTCAGAGGGCTGAAGCTCTTGGGTTAGGGTCCAATCCAAGCAGCCAAGCTCCTCTTGTATTTGTATGTTTCATTTCAATTTGTAGATTAGGTTGGTGTTAGATGCATTCCTTTTATGGTTAAGAATAGGTTGCTTTTGATGATTCAGTAGTTTGCTTCCATTTATGCTTTCTATAGTAGGTTAAGCAGTGATAAAGAAAAGATCCAAAAGGCTAGCAACAATGCCTTGGCCTCTCTTCCTCCCTTTGGGACAATGATTTGAGGCAAAGACCTTCTTGCTGCCCCAAAAACACAGATTTTCCTCATTCATAGGACTTGTAGTGTTTACAACTTTCTAGTTGGTTCATAATCTAGTTTGCTTTGCTTCAAAACTTCTTCATCATGCTCATTTCCTTATTAGCAACAATCTTCTTTCATGATTTTCTTTCATGCAATGGTTATTTGCATTTCCTTCCATAGATCATAGTTTACTTTGATGCAAAAACTTTGTTTTTTAGATGCACTTATTTCATTGGTTGACTGTTAGTTGTTTATGCAACATATATCTTCTAGCAGCAGTCCAGCCTATCAGCGATTCCACCCTCCATCTGATCCATGCCCTACAGGTCGCCCAAGTCTTTCCTCAATTCTGCCTTAGTTTCCTGCGTTTTCCATAGACTTTCCTCTCTCTCTCTCTCTCCTTGAGCAAATCCAATCATCTTTCTCTCTCCTAATGATACTTGGTAGACCTTAGGTGCTCTAATACTTCATTCCAACCTTCATCTACCTTCTCCACCTACTCTCCCACCTTCAAAATAGAGAAAACTGCTCTCGGCCTCCTCCTGTAGGCCTCCTGTAGAACGCTGTTTTTCCTCTTGTAGATTTCCTGTGTCCTCCTGTAGATTTTCCTGTAGGCTTCCTTTTGAAGGCTGATTGTGGGAAAAACCCTCAGAAGGCCACTTGAGACCTCCTAGGACCCATCCACACCATTCTACGCCCTCTCAAGTCCCAAAACCACACTCCAACACCTCTTATTTGCTGCCACATTCACAAACAAATATATTACATACATGTCAAATTCACATAAAAATACATAAAAATCCAAAAAGATGTTTTTTGCTCATTTAATTCCAGAATTAGCTTAGTAAGATGTTGTTTGCTTTTTTGAATAGATAATGACATTCTTTTCATGGCTTTCATAGTGCTTTCTGCAAAAGTAGGGTTAGTTGATTAATTAGGGTTTACTTGGTTTGCTTTACATTTCAGTCTTTGTCCTTTCTGCAATTGGAATAATATCTATTTTTCTTTCCTTTCATCACATATAGAGCTTCTTCTGGAATCCATAGAAGTTGGCTTGAGCACCTAGTGATTTTGTGCCGGCTGACCAAGTGACAACTTGCAGTAAGAACTAGTACTTGTGCATACATTGCCATCGCTTCCAAGTTTGTTACGAACTACCGAGTTGATAAAAGTAAAGTAGGAAGCCCAGGAGTTGCAGCATTATTGCTGCAATACTGGTGCTCACCAGTTGTGTACATTCAAAATAGGAACCCTCATCAAAACTTGGATTTCAAGACACCTGTAGAAGTCTTCATTGGTAAGAAACTCGATGTTGCTCATTTTAGAATCTTTGGTTGTCCTGTATATTTTCATGTACCAAAGGAGAAAATGAACAAGTTGGAATCCTTTGGGAAGAAAGGTGTATTCATTGGATATAGTGAAGATTCAGAGGCATATCAAATTTATATACCTAGACAAAGGGATGTGGAAGTAAGTAGAGATGTTACTTTTGATGAAGACATTGCCCTGGGAAAAACCAGGGATCTCACTCTCACAAGGAAGGATGATGATGCTGTTGAAAAACAAGAAGAACCTCCAATGGATGAACCTGTGCCCGATGTTGATGGCCCAATGGATCCTCTTGATGCACCTCCTTGTGATCCTTCTACTTCAAAGAAAAGACCACTATGGCTCCAAGATACACTTCAAGATGCTGAAAATCATGGTGTTCCAAGAGGGACATTTCGGGAAAGTAAGAAGCCCACCAGGTATCTAGGATACTTGGCTGTTGTGAGTACTATCATTCAATCCGAACCTTGCACCTTCGCAGAAAGTTGTAAAGCACTAGATATGGAAAGATGCTATGGCTGAGGAATGTGAGTCAATCATGAAGAACAATGTCTGGGAAGTGGTGCCTAGACCCAAGGAGAAGTCTGTGGTCACTTCAAAATGAATCTACAAGATTAAACATGGAGTTGATGGAAGTGCTGAAAAATACAAGGCAAGGTTCGCGGCTCGTGGCTTTCCTCAAAAGGAAGGAGTTGACTATGATGAGATATTTGCACCAGTTGCTCGATACACCACTATACGATCCATAATTGCTGTTGCTGCAAATCAAGGATGGAGCCTACATCAAATGAATGTCAAAACTGCATTTTTACATGGCTCCCTTAAGGAAGAAGTCTACTTGGAACAACCTTAGGGATTTGAAGAGCAGGATAAAAGGACACATGTATGCAGGTTGAAGAAAGCCCTCTATGGGTTAAAGCAAGCCCCTAGGGCTTGGTATGAGAGGATTGATAACTATCTTATGAAGCTGGGATTTACAAGAAGTTATGCTTATCCAAACTTATACTTCAAGGTTGAAAAAGAAATGCCACTTATTTTGGTCTTGTATGTTGATGATCTATTTCTGACTAGTGCAGACCCTCTCATTTATCAATGTAAGAGGGAGTAGACGTCCGAATTTGAGATGAAGGACCTAGTATTGATGCATTACTTCCTAGGCTTGCAAGTCTGGCAAAATCCAGGTGAAAATTTCCTTTCTCAAGGAAAATATATTTTGAAGTTATTAGAAAAATGTGGCATGGTGGAATGCAAGTCAGTGACTACACTGATGGAACGAAATTTCAAGAAACTATGTGGAAGTGTTGCTGGTCCGTTTTTGGCAAATCCTTCTGAATATAGACAACTTGTGGGAGCATTGATGTTCTTGGTGTACACAGGACTTGGCATATGCTTTGCTATTAATACATTAAGTCGATTCATGGTTGAGCCTCATGATATACATTGGGTTGCTGATAAGAATCTTTTGAGATATCTTCATGGTACTATCAACCTGGACTGAGGTACACTGCTCAAAATTTGAGACTACATGGATATACTGATATTGATTGGGCTGGCAGTCTGGTGGATAGAAAAAACACATCTGGGTGCTGTTTCTCTTTGGGATCTGCTGCAATTTCATGGATGAGCCAGAAACAAAAGTCGGTTGCGCTAAGCATTGCTGAGGTTGAATATATTGCAACTAGTATGGCTTGTTATGAAGCCATTTGGTTGACAAAACTCTTCAGTGAGCTATTTGAGCACGTGCTGGATACCACCGTCATTTATTGCGATAACCAAAGTGGGATTTGCTTTTCAGAGAATCCCGTGTTCCACGACCGATCCAAACATATTGATATCAGGTACCACTTTATCTAGGATGTGGTACAACAGGGAGAAATAAGGCTCCAACAAATCAGGACGAATGAACATGTTGTTGACATCCTCAAAAAACCCTTTGGGAAGGCCAAGTTCTTAGCCTTTAGAGAGAGACATGGAGTCATAGAAAGACTGTTGATTTGGGGTAGCATCAGATGTGCTCTAGCCACGAAAATTGGTGGAGAGGCTAAAGCACATGAGATCTCCAATACCCATAAATGGTTTGGTTAGATTCTAAACAGTTTGGGAGATATGAAAATAATTAATATTTTTAATGGAGTCCCTAAGTCTAAACTTAGGGAAAATAAAATATTAATGTGTATTAATATAAAACTGTGTTAGAATGGTCCAAAAGTCATGGATCAAACCAGAATTAATCTTAGCCGTTGATTAGAGACTTAATCTCGGCTGTTGATTTGTCAACGAGAAAAGTATATAAGGAGGCTTGAGGGTCACTTGGAGAACACACCGAGTTGATCAAGATTTCGAGTTTCTGGGGCAGGGTTTGCTGAGGAAGTCGAAATAGTGATCAGAGTTGCAGCTGAGGGGTAGTGAATATAAAAGCAGAGAGGCAGAGAGGGTACCGGAAGAATCAGTGCAAAACAATGTTACCAGACTCGGAATCGGCAATAAAGCGGCGAGGCAAAAGAGCGAAGAGTTTTAATCGGATCGGGAAAAAATCAGGAAAAATCGGCAAATACATTAAATAAAAATATACACATATATTGAATTAAAAAAACCATTTTTCATTAATATTGGGTAAAGGTATGTCCAAACAATGCATAATATCAATAGATGTCCAAAATATCATGAATAAATAAGTATCTCATATATGTTATGAGTCCACACATGATCCAAAGCACTGAGTCTTGAGTCCTTAGAAGCATATGCTTCTAAAAGTTTACAAAAAAGTTAAAAACTGCATACTAATCAGAAAAAAATCAGCAACTAAGAGTCTAAGACTCTTAAGAGTGAGAACTAGAAGCGATTCCTCCCACTCCTTCGCTTGCTTGACTCTCAAAGTTCTCCAAGTCATGAAGGCTAAAAAGAGGAGGCTCATCTAATTGAACCCATTCTGCCGCATTTATAGCTTGCAAATCTAACTCTTCAAGGTCGATTGGTGAATGATCAATACCTGTCATTATCATGAGACATTGAAATGTGAATTAAAATTTCACTTTGAAGTTTGAACTTTAAACTTTTAAAGTACGAACTAGATTATGAAACCTTCAAATTCAAGCTCTCGAATCTCACCTTGTATTTGTTTGTTGCAAAGTCCTAGATTGTAATGGACAAATACAAGGTCATTCAAGCGCTTTTGTGTCAATCGGTTGCGCTTCTTAGAATGTATTTTCTCAAACATGCTCCAGTTGCGTTCACAACCTGAAGCACTGCATGCTTGGTTTAAGATTCGAATGGCAAATCTCTTCAAATCTGGCGTATCACTACCAAAGTTTTGCCACCAAAGACCTAGCAAGTGGTAAGGGTTTGTGAGTAGAAGACTAGAAGTACCAAATTAGTAAATAGTAAAAACTTAAAAAGAAAAGAAAATTTAATAAAACATTTAACATACAAAATAAAGTTTAAACAAATTTAATGAATTGATGAAGCCTTCAAGCTGGGTACCTGGCAACATCTTTGACCTTTGTCTTATAGCACTGGTATAGGCAAACAATTTAGATGGTGCCCTATAATCTTGTAGTTGGGAAAAGACACGACTTTGTTGTTCTGGATCAGGGAAGCACCTTTCTAAGCATGTCATAAGTCCTCTGCTAACCTCCCCATCCTCATTAAATTTGCTCTTATCATAAAAATATTGTGGGTTTAAGAAGTACCCAGCAGCATGTAAGGGGGAATGCAATTGCCTATCCCAACGTGCATCTATAATGTCCCAAAGAGGCATATATTTTGTCTCATCATCCCCATATCTTCTTTTGATGGCCTCCTTTGCGAGATCCATCGCCTCATAAATGTAACCCATAGCGGGTTTGTCACCATCAACCATCCTGAAAGTTCAAGCATTCAAATTTAAAGAAATATGAAACATTGTAAATAAAAAGAAGCTTGAAATGAATTAAAAAATGAAAAAGTTAAAAGACTAAAAGTACCTGAGAACTCTAACAAGGGACTCCGTCACAACAATAATCTCTTCGGCATCTTTCCAGAAGCCATCATTAAACACAAGTGCAGCAATTTCGATGCCTTCAGGGGTCTTGGAATGTTTAGATCCCATCCACTCAGGTCCCAAGAACATCCTCTTCAGATTTATCTTTTGCTCAACCACAGATTGCAAAGATATGAAATTTGTTGCAAATCTAGTCACTGCAGGACGAACAATTTCTTTACCTTCAGTGTATATTCTCATAGCGTTTAGGACAATAGTGTGGTTGTATAGGTATTTGGTTATGGATTTTGCCTTCTCCACAACCTCATGTATCCAATGAAGCTTACCAATGTCCTCAAGCATTAAATCTATGCAATGGGCAGCACAAGAGGTCCAAAAAATAATGGGGTGCCTCATCTCAAAAAGTCTACCAGCAGCCATATAATTCGCTGCATTATCGGTGACAATTTGTACAACATGTTCTTCTCCCACTTCTTGAACGACTTCCTCCATCATTTCACAGATAAGTTGGGCAGTCTTAACCTTGTCTGAAGCATCCACTGATTTGAGAAACATTGTGCCTGCGGGACAAGATACAAGGAGATTTATTAAAGTTCTATTCCTCTGATCTGTCCATCCATCACTCATGATCGTGCACCCTGTTTCTACCCATGATGACCGAAACTCAGCTAGCACAAGCATGACATCTTCAACACTCTCTAACAACATATCTGTCCTAAGGCTCTCTGATGTAGGGGCTTTGAACCCTGGATCTGCAGCGGCAATTGCATCAATCATAGCTTGCCAATAAGGACTTCTGGCACAGTGGAAAGGTATGTCAGAATAGTACCAAAAGTTAGCAATGGCCTTCCTTGCCTGACTATAGATATTTTTTTTCCAACCAGTGCCATCCAAGGTAGGTTGGGAACCGGGTTTTGTGCGGGGAGCAAAAAAGGTGTTTATGTTTCCACCTCCAGTGTTGAAGGAAGGAGTTGAAGGAATCGCATGGCTTTGAGTTTGACTTGGCCTTGGAGGCATGTGTGGAAAACTTGGGAATGGCATTGAGGATTCAACAGATTGAGGTGACATGGGGCTAGTGGCAGAAAAAGTATCAAGTTCAACTCCAACAGTTCCTATTTCAGCATTTTGCTTTGCTTTCTTGGCATTATGCTGCTCTAACATCTCAAGGGCCAAGGCTGCTTGGTGTTTGACATTGTTGTCAACCTTGCCGCAAATACCTATATCATGGCCAGGTATTTGTGCAAGGTGGAACTTGAATCTATAAATGCCTCCACTACATTTTGTTTTGCAAAATTTACAAAGGAGCCTGGGGTCTCCGGGAATCCTGTCACAATAAGCCCAAGCAAAGTCCTTCTCTCTCGGCATTGTTGTTGCTTTGAACTTGTGTTTAATTTGTGGCTTCTGTTAAGATTTGGAGTCCGGCTTCTATTTAATTTGTGGCTCCTGTGAAAGACAACAAAAAATCAAATTTAAAAATCATCCAAAAATTTAAAATATGCTAGAAATTTAAAAAAGTAAATGAAGACAGATGTCAGTAAAGTTGTAAACAAATAAAAGCAGAACCCTGTGCTTGGAATCTGGATTATTTCTCTCTCTCTAGTGTACTTGTGCTGGGGTTTATTTTTCTCTGTAGGGCTGCACAGTCTAAACCTCAGAGCTTATCATCAGTGATCACAGTCAATATCAATGAAACAGGGGTTTATTGGGTCCACCCACACCTAATTTATGAAATAAATTGAAGGAATTATCTGTTAGACAACAGGGTCAACATTTTCATACTGGAATCTACTGGGAAAATTCATAACAGTGACTCTGTATTCACATAGTGAATCTATGGCTCGCTACCTATTCTCTATGGCTTACATAAGAGTGATACTATGAATCTATGACTCTTAATATTCAATTGATTAGCATCATGTTCTATGGCTCTCAATATTCATGTGTGAGATAGGACTATTGACAACAGTGACACTTGATGCAAACCTAATAACAATAATGAAATTCCTTTGATGACAGTAATCTCTAATCATTAATGTATGGCAAGTTGGCAACATTTCAATGACAGTGACCTTAGCATGGCGGTAAGTTATGGACTCTGCACTGAGCATTAATGTTATACTCTGGAGTCTGAACCACAAAATTTGATAACATATTCTGCACTTAGTATTGGGGTTTTATTCCATGAACTGCAACAAGGTGGGAGGAACTTAACCGAACAACAGATTCTGCAATTGGTAATTGGGTTCACCGTTCAACTCTATGCATCAAAGCTGGAGGGATTGAACTAGACAAAAGATTCTAGACTTCACATTGGTTTCTACTCCAGAGTCCAGACACAGTGAAAAGGTGAGAAGGATGTGAGGTATGTATATCTATTGTTTGGAATATCTGATCTTTTAAAATCAAGTCAAAAGGGAGCTTTGTCAAAGAAGACCAAATTTGGATACAAGTCTTGCATCGTAATATCCTTCAGAACTAAACCTAAGGACTGTGTCTTACAAAATGCATGAAGGACAACTGAGCTTTTATTTATGAGTGGTATGATGTATTCCAATATGTTATGGATAAGCCCGTGTATAAAAATACTGAAGTTACTAGTTTGAAGATTGAAGGATGAAATGCGAAACTTGAGGAAGTCTCTTCATTACTAATCTTCAAGGAAATAGTGACAGGAGAAATGATGTTAGATTGAAGCATGTTCACTAGCTTGAACTATATCTCTGCCACTAGCTATACCTTTGAAGAAATCCCGAAAAGAGGCCGAGTCCTTCTTCAACTTGACAAAAGATTCCGAACAAGGCACTGGGTTTCCGCCGGTAACCTACGTTGATCATGCCAAGACAGAGGGTGTATAAGTCTGTTGATGACAACAGAATTAAAGACTGAGTTGTTAGTAATGAAATGGACCACTGTACAGGAATGCAGCGGCTCGGGCTCACGCAGGTTACCTCGTCTTCAAGGCTGAAGGCGGCTCGGGCTCACGCAGGTTCAGCAATCCGCCCGTGCATACGTAACCATTCCGGCGGCGTCGAAGACTCGAATCTCTGCGTCGATAGTGAAACTCACGTAGCCACTCAGCGATCCGGCGGCGTCGAAGACTCGAATCTCTGCGTCGATAGTGAAACTGTGAAAGTTCTAAATGCCTCGGCCCCGATACTAATCCGAAACCCGAAATACGCTTTACCCGCCATAATCCGAAACCCGAAAAAAAAAAACTGGCGGGACTCGCCAAAAAAACGCAGAACCGGCGATTTATTCAGAATCGCGAGTCAAACTCGCGTTGACCACGATTCAAAATCGGTCAACGCGAGTTGACTCGTAAAGTTTTCGGTCGGATCGTTTAGCCGCCGAGCCGAGTTTAACGCGCGATTTTGCCGATTAAACGGCGATTCCTGTTTTACTGGTGCAAAATCCGGGAGAGAGGGATGCAGAGCCACTAGGGCCCACGCAGAGGCAGCCAGGAGCTGCGCAGTGCCTCAGAGAGCCAACGTCGGTGACACAGAGGCTCTAGAGGCTGACGCAGTGCCTCTAGAGGTTGACGCAAGGGTTATTGGGCTGACGCTGGGCCAGGAAGGGCTGACGCAGTCCCTAGAGGCAGACACTGGGGTTTTCGTGGGGCAGATTGGAGCTGGGAGCTGTTGGAGTGTTTACCCAGTGTTTCAGCCGAAACATTTGTCTCCGACTAAGAGGTACTACTGCCGAGATTATTCTCTATTGGGTGAGCTGGTTTTGGCACCCAGATTGTATTCAGAAACTGCATAATAATAAAACCCTCAGATAGCTGCACCGATTTTCCCGCATTGGGTTTTTCCGGGGACATCGGTCCAAAAACAACGGTGTCCCCTGTTTGCTTGTTTTGTTTCCCTAAGTTGATGATATGTAATGTGTTGAGCATGTACTTGCATTTATTTTCAATATTTACATGGTAAATAACTTGTTAATTAATCAGAACAAGTAGGCAAAAATAAATCAGAAAAGTACATGAAGGGTTTCTAATAGTTAGACTTAGAAATTCCAACAATGACCCTCCCATGAGAGTCCCGTTGTTGATTTGTGTAGCTTGGGAGGTACTCCAAGCCCTAGGGTTTAGGGTTTGGAGGGCAAAGCGCCACAGGGGTCACTTGTGGGCTTGGAACCCAAGGCTGAGGTTTTGCACCCAATCATGTTTGGGGAAATTCCGGAAGCACATTTCTACATTTGATGGCATGAGATGATAGAGTGCGGAAAGGAGAATCCAACACTTCAAGAATCATCGAATTCCGAGTTGTAGAAGTGGAAAAATGAATTTTTGAAGTTGACAAATAATTATTGGATCTCAAGTCATGTAGGCTTGAAGTAAAATTTGTCCAATAGATGTGTCTCTTCACTAATTTGTGGAGCCCCTTTACTGGATATAAATAAAGGGTGAAGAGATGTTGTTTGAACATCCATTTTGCAACACACTCTTGAAGAAAAAGACTTGATGGAGGAGAAAGGGAGCTCGAATTCCGTAGCTTGATTGGGCCGCAAATAGAGGACAAGATAATGTGGAGAAGAGGCAGCGTGGTAGCTTCTTGGTGGCTGTTTTGGGTTCTGTATTGTCTTGCAGGGAGGCCGAGTGAAGTAAGGGCAAAGGCAAGTCTGTTGGGCAATGTTTTAGGGGCTGGAAACTACCTAAATTGTTGGCCCACTGCTACAGGTTTGCTGTGTGCTAGGCTGCAGGCCATAGCACAACAGAAAAGGGTGCGGAGAAGGGTTTAGAAGGGCTGGTATAAGCCTACAACAACAACGTGGTAGAGGAGGGGTCTTCTAAGACTAGCCCATAGATTTTGGGAGGCTGCTAAAGGATGTTCAGGGGTCGGTTAGTGGCTATTGCAGCCTGCAAAGTATGCCCTCACTAGTGACAATCAAGGGTAGCGTGAGAACAACAGACTTAGAGCAGAGCTGCGGAAGTTTGATGTGTGTTGGGTCAAAGTTTGTTGACCGAATTTGGATCATTGTAGCAGCCTGGTGGTGCCGTATGGAGGACCTTCCGTGGTGGTGAAGAGTCTATCCTAGGAGCAAAATCGACAGTGTAGTATTGGGCATCATTGGTCTGGTGGATGACAACGTGTTGATAGCCCAAAGTTGCCTAGACGAGCTATCTTGAAGTGACAAGGAGGCGCTGAAGATTGGGTGAAGGTTGGTGCCAAAATGCAGCACCTTGATGGACAAAGGTGACTGCTAGCCTGATAGTTTGGAGCTCGGGAATTAGGCCTACCTAGAGAGCAGATTGGATCAACTCGTGTACACTCTACAAAAGTGACTTGCAGTAGTGTTAGAGGGCAGCCCTCCTGGAGTCTCAATGTGTTGTCCTTTGAAGGACTAAAGGGTAGCTAGTGAGCAGTGTGGAAGCGAAGGACCGACAGGACAAGATACGACATCAAAGTTGCAGTGAAGTTTGTCATTATATCTTGTATACCATAGACTGTTGTATTATTCAGAATTGGTTTAATATAACGAAGATTGGGCTGTACATTATTGTACAATTTTGTTAAAAATTGTGTATACTTGTGTACATGTGATTTACTGCTGTGCAAAGTAGTTCTGGTTGAGATTCTTGGTTTGGTAGCGTCAGAGATTTTAAGATTCTAACTTAGACCCAAGATCATGGAAATTCAACACTCGCTTGAATTGGACATTGAGCTCTGGGATCTCTTGGGGGCTTGGGGTACATTTTGGAGCTATATGAGCACAAGGTGAGTGGTTCACCTTCCACTGTGGAGTACATACCCCAGCATGTGAGCATAGGGTGAGTGGTTCACCTTCTGCTATGGAGTACGCTATATGAGAACAGGGTGAGTGGTTCACCTTCCCCTATGGATGCTCCAACATACATCCTACCCTTGCATTCAGGGACACTTGGGAAGTGCCTCTCATTTGGCCAATGAGTTGGGAAAAGGTGGTTAGGGTTAATTAATACTATTGACGAACTCGTTAAGTACTACACTATGACTAGGATGAATGATTTTCAACAACTTGATCATTAAGGATCGAGCCTGGGAGGGGTTCTATCCCCTGGACATGAGAATTTGCCTATGTCATTTTGGCGAGGGTGGAAGATTCTTGTGACCCACCCTCTTTCAATCCTTTCTTATTAGTTTATGATATCAATCTTCAACAGAGACAAGACAAGTTGCAGAGATGGTACATGATGGACATGATGGCATAACAGTGGATGGATATTGACAGGTGGAATTCATCCTTAGTTGAGAGGGAGTGTTAAAGAGTGCAACTAAGGGCTAATTCCCCCTCTTGAAAGCCCCTCCTTTGATGACTCATTGTACATTTTTCTCACCCTTGTTGGCATCTCCCTTGTCCTTGAAATTAAGAATTTTTGCACTCCTTCAAATGCCTCATTTTCAAGTCGGCCTATCTTCACGAGTCTGCCCCTCTTCAAGTCGGCCCATTAGGTGAACAAACATGTCCTTTGACCCCACGTTAACCACTATAAATTCACCTAATGGCCTCCTCATTTTGAAATCTCACTCACACATCTTCTTTCTCATGTTATGAATTGTTCGTATAGCCCGGGGCAACATCTTCTCTTCACACGTGCAAAGGGTTTCTTGGCAGCTCTGTTTTCTCTGCATTGACTTTATGCAACTAACTTTGACTAGCGTTGATCAAGGTGAGTTTGGCACTGTTTGACTGTGATTTTTGTGGAATATTCTATGCTTGGGAAGGCCACATCTTCTAGCACAAATTTTGAGGTTTTCTAGGTAGGTTGACCAACATTGACCGAGTTTCACTGGTTTTTTCTTCTCTATTTTAGGTTGACTTTGGCCTCTTCTAGAGGCGTTCCTTGTTGCCTTGATCGAGAATTTTGGCGGCTGTTTGACTGGTATTTGACCACTGTTGATTTGACTGGTTAGGGTGCATTGCTTGGTGTTCACAATTACAGAATTGCAAACTTTGACAGGATCAATTTTTGGCTTCTTATCATTGTTCTAAATTGGATTTTCTCTTTGCTAAACATTCGATACTAATCAATAAGAGGGATTGGTTGGGTTTTACCCCTTGTGGGGTTTTGTTTTGGCATTAACCTAAATGCCTTGGCTTGTCTTCTTGTGAATATTTTTGAGATTGTTCTATCTACAATCACTATCAATAATGATCTAAAGTAAATGCTAAGTGATTGTTACTATAATCTATTGTGATTGCTATTGGAATCTGAAGTGGAATTGCTATTGGGCTAATAAGAGATTGAAGTAAGGATTGAGAAGAGGCAAATTTGAATTTTATCTATAAATAGTGGAGGATGGCTAGTTCTTTGTGACTTTGCAGGTATTCAATCACAAGATCAAAGGGATAATTCAAATTTTTGAGGAAGAAAGCCCTCACCTAAACTAGACGAGTAGGGTTTGGGCAAGTTTCTCATCTCTGAAGGAGCCGTCTAGCCTTTTTGAGGAACGTTCAACTTTTGAGGGTGGATCTAGCCTCTATAGGCCTTGATTCACAATACCCAAGTCTCCAATCTTCGACGTCTAGCTCTTTTGTGGAGGCCGCTAGCTCTAAAGGGGCTAATTTCACTGCAAAATCAACTTTGACAAAGATTCATCACTTAAGGGTTTTGCAAGCTAGTATATGTGGAAGGTAGCTGCAAGATTTTTGGAGCTCGTTAGGCTTGGCCGCAGGCCTAAGAACCCTAGCCGCAACCCTTGTTGGCTTGATAATCTCATTACCATTGATCTTTAGCACTAATAGTTTGTGTTTGTAGGTCTAATCACAATATTTCCAAGGGTTTGAAGTGGTTTCTCATTGAACAGTTGGCCTTGTAAATCTCTGATCCATAAGGGTTCGAATTACTTGACTAATCATTGGTTTTGCAGGCCTAGCGTTCACTTGGGGGGGGGGGGGGGGTTTCGTTGGCCAAATCAGCCTTCTAGCCCAAAAGGCTTCCTAGCCTTTGCTGCTAGCATTTGAAGGACTAATTCATGATTACAAGTAGTATAGGGCTAATATTTTTGTGATTGCAGGTGTGTTGAAGGGTTTTCATCACTTGTTTGGGCTTTGAGGGCTTACACTTGACATATCAGCCATCTTGGTTTGGCCGCAGCCTTAGAAGGCTCTTCTAGCCCTAGCCACGAGGGTTTGGAGGCCTGATCTCATCATTTCTGAAGATAACTTTGTGGTTGTAGGTGTTTGGAGAAGCTACATTGCATTTTTTGAAGCCTAACACCTTCCTTGGGTGCCTTAACTTGGCATAGCAGTGATTGAAGGAAGTCCGCAAGGCCTTGTGGGTTTGTAGGATCCTATCATCATCCTTTTGTTGACTGTCATAACATAATCGGATCTGAAGCTAAAAATACAGTGACATAATTGCTCTAAGATCTAACAATAATAAGCCTAAAGCACCTAAAGACATCACACTTTAACTATAAAGGCTTAAATCATTGTTCTAGCTCTTGTGCTCTTGTATTTGTGACTGAATTGGGTTGTCGCTGAGGTCTGATACAAATTTGCAGAGGTTTGATCTTGCTCTTCAGTGGCATTACATTAGCATTTTGCCCTGCATTTAGCATTAGAATGGGTCACTAAGCTTTGGGATTTGTTCTTGCTCCTTTTCTCTTTCATTTATGACTGATCTCTTGTTGACAGTGGGCTGATCTAATTGACAGTGATATTCTCTCAAGGTCTGGTGCATTCATCTTGCTCCTAAGTTAATCATTGTGTGGTAAGAAGTGTGCTTGAATTGGTTTATCTCTTAACTTGAGGATAACTTGTCTCATCACTAACCCTTTCTCTCATCGCATCTCATTTGCATTAGTATTGCATTGCATATTTGAAATCTTTTGTTGCATTTCATTTACTAATATCACTGTTAGCAATCTCATCTTGTTGCTTATAGTTGTGCTCTTGCTATCTTATAATTTTCTTTGGTTCAAAGTTGCAAATCTAATAAGTGAAAGAAAGCTTCTAATAAGCATACATAAGTGATAGGAAGATATTGCTATCATTGTCATAATCATCTCATTGTATTTGTAGTATCTAGAAGTTTCTCTTGTTCCTAATTGCTACATTGTAAGTAAGGGGAATTATAATAAGCATAATAGATTGCTTCATTGAATAATCTTGAAGTGTTTCATTTGGCATTCTTGTAATCTTGTGTTGAAGAGTGACATCTAACGATCTTGGTTACAAGTGATTTGAAACATTGAAGTGTAATTGTATCTCATTGAAGCTAAGCGTGTCATCATTTGCATCTTCATTCTAGATTAGAAGTGCATATTTAAAATTTACCTCCAAGCATAAGCTTGGTTGATATATATTTAGGGTCACCTTCTCTCCCCATTTGCGACGCTTGACCCTTGCACTGAGGTTAAAACAGGTGACCTGCAGTTCTCTTGCAAACAATCCCTTGTAGGAATAGAGGCATTTGGGTCGTTAGAACTCCAAGGTAGGTATCATTAATGAGGCCTTAGCCTCCTTCCCCTGGACTTCTTTCTACAACCCTGTGCGAGACTTGCTTCAAAACAATTGAGGTGAAGGTTCTCACTTAGATTAGGCATCTAACTAAAAATAACCAAGATTTTGCATTTCACTTTAGATTAGGTCCTGCATTTCATCTAGGCTAGACTTTGCATTTCATTCTTGCAGCATTTGTCTAGCCGGTATATATTTATCTCTATTGTGCAAGTATTTGCTAATTTTAAGGCACTTGTCATCTCGAATAATTCAATTGCTTGTGCTTAACAATCTCACTTGCCATAAATTTTGAATTGAGTCGCTACGATGTTCATCTGTATCTCCTAAACTTGTTGATTTTCAACAAGTTCCTCGTCATTTTGCCTTCAGGGACTACCCCCCTTAGCCTGCCTTAGGAGATAGCTTAAACGAAGTGGGCAGGGATCAGAGTGACAGCCCCTGCCCTGAGCGTTGTCACATTGGGTGTACAATTCGGGCGACAATAGGCCTATTACAATTGGTATCAATTATTGCTGTTATTCTTGTTATTAATGAGTGGAAGATTACCGCCATTAAAAGATGATGTACAAAGATTCCATGCATCTTTTTATGTGTATATCCTACAATTCATTTCATAAATATTTATAATTTGTTATTTTTTGATATTTGATTACTACAGGAGGTATTAAAATATAGAAATTTTGGAATTTCATCTCATTCTTGGAGGTTTCCTATGTCATAACCCTGTGAATATTCAGCCTTAGGGATGTTATACAGTATGATAAAATGGCAGCAACAATGGATGGTATTTCATCTCTTAACAATCCCAGTCAACAAGGCAATCCAAAAGAAAAAATACCAAGTGTGTGCCAACAAGTTTTAGCCTTCTAGGCCAATCTTATCATGCAAAACCAGAAAATCACTTTATGACAGAGGAATCACTGCAGTAAGTCTGCCCTCTCTTCTTCAAGATTAATGTCAAATCACTGAACAATGTCAGTGTAAACATATGCCAAATCAGCAAGGCATGTAAGTGCTTGAAATTACCAAATCACGAAGACAATGATAGCTGGAATGATTTTGGACAGCTGAAAACTCTCTCTCTCTCTCTATATATAGTTAATGTACATAGCATAGCCTCATCTCGAGGCTAGTACAATCTTGCATCTTTCCAAAACTCTAGTTAGGGTAAGCCAAGAAAACCAGAGTCAACATCAAGGAGCTTCTTTAAGCAAGCATCACACCAGCAAGCCCCCCAGGAAAAATATCTCCTCTTCTCCATTCAGCAAATACAATCTAGGGTTTAATTGCAAAACCATAGCTCTAATGTCTCCAAGGAAAACCCTTAACCTAGTCTTCAAGATGCTCCAAGAGCTCCAAGAAACCTTCACAGACCCAAGGCGCGAGATAAGGTATAAAGTTAAAGTGTATATATATGTGAGTGTGCATGTAGAGAGAGAGAGAGAGAGAGAGAGAGAGAGAGAGAGGTGTGCTTTTGTTTGCACATCTTCTAAACTTAAGACTATCAAGACGCAATTGGTTATGATCATCGTCTCAAATGTCTAGATCACAAGAACAAACCCAAGCATCTCCCAAGAGCAAGCTTCGAACAAAGATGTCTTCTATATACTTCATAGGTTCTCCAAGGATTTCCTCATGAACCTTAATGTATTACTTGAAGAAGACAAGTACAAAGAAAGAGTACATGATGATTATAAGAGGACTTTCTCCTTCCTCTATATTTATTATAGGGATAAGGAAGGATTACAATAGATGTGCTAAATCCAAGCAACCTACTGCAAACATAGGTAGGTTCACACATGCGAAGTGCTACACTCGAAGGGTACACATGTCAAGCTCCAAGGAGATGTTGTACACAAGCAAGGATCCAATGTAAGGGTGCTTTGCAAGATGTGTCCAATGCTCCTCTTATAGGTCTCCAAGGACTCTAATGCTCCTTCTATGCCATGTGCTTCATTCGTTCCACTCATCCTACATGATAATTGTTGCAATTTAGGCATCCCCAAATCAACTCCAAGGCTCCATGCAAGAATCTGTTGAAAAATGTGTAACTAGGTTCGGTCATCATAAGTATGAAATGTATTATTTTAAATTATAAAATGAAAAGAAATTATTATTATTACTGGGCATGGGTTTCATGCTCAAGTTCTTTTATTTTATAGGTCAAGCATCCATTGAGTGCTCCTGGGGTTTGTCCTAGGTCTAAGAGTCATTGCCATATATTGAAGACCCCAATGGGAACATTGTATCTTGTAAAAAAAATTAATTTTGTCTTTAAAGTGTTGAAATGCCCTCAAAGATCAAGTCAGTCTAGAAGTTGTCAAGTTGGCCTAAATGAAGAGCTACGTCTACCCTTGAAGAGGCCTATATAAAGAGAGGAACTCGTCCTCCAAAGGATCACTCACTCATCTCTCATTCTATGCGAAGAAGAGGACAAGAAGAGGTCGAAGAAGAAGGACAAAGAAGAGGTCGAAGGAAGTTGAAGTGCTTGGGCTAGTTCTCTCTCCCACATGCAAGTCAAAGCTAGGGTTTCTGCGCAAGGGTTATCTTTGGTTCGATCTTGGAAGGAAGAGAGAAAAGAAGTCAAGCGAAGGTCACTTAGGGTATCTCTCTAGCCCTAAGTCTCAAAAGAAAGGCAAGAGAAGGGAAGAAGAGGCCATACGAAGAAGATCGAAGTCTTCTAGAGGGGCAACAACAGTTGCAACAGTTGCCCGGAGACAAAATTTTGGATCTGTAGTAGGAGGTCGAAGTTCTTGCAGTTGGAGGCTAAGATGATCTTGATCGTGGAGGGTATTTGTCTAACTCATAAGGTCTTGGTATTCATCAATTGAAGGATCTATAAGAAGAGGAGATTTAAGGGTTTTCCCCTCAAGAGGAGGGGTTTTGGCCCTGGCTTGCAGCCTATATACTGTGTCACTATTCTTATTGTTTTTGGTAGGTGTTTGATGTATCTGACATTATAATAATAAGGATCAAAGCTAATAAGGAAAAATGTAACACAAACAATTATCAAGTTAAAGAGAATTAACATATTCATTGCCCTATTTAATTCTCAACATGGAATTAGAGTTAAGTTTGGCAAAGGGCATCATGAAGATGTCCTCTATAATGAAAAAGTTCATCAATAAGTGTTCCAAGATAGCAAGCCATCTCAAAGGGGGTATCAAGAAAGCATGGAGTCTCTTATTTTCTTCAAAGAAGGTTTCAATCAAGGAAAATGATGGAGGTCTCTTCTTGGCTCTCTCTGGCACATTCCAAGATGAAGACATTTGGGTAATTGATAGTGGTACGTCAAGAAACATGACTGGCCATTCCAAACAATCGAACACCTTATCAAAAGGAAAATCCACCTATTAAGTGGAACTTGGAGATAACAATAACTATCCCGTAAAAGGTATTGGATCAACATCCATAACACTGGAGAATGGAAGCAACATCCACCCCAACAACATTCTATTTGTTCTAGGTTTGCATAAGAACTTACTTTCCATTTCAAGCTTAGAAGATAAGGGTGATAGAGTAGATTTCATTGATGGAAGGGTTGTTGTATGGAGTAAAGGCTCAAGAATAGAACAAGCAAAGGTCATTGGCATTTGAGAAGGAACACTACAGACTAATGTCTCCTGTGGCCCAAGCCCTAGTTCACATTGAAATTAGCCTGTGTGAACTCTGGCATAGACGATTTGGTCATCTACATTTCAAGTTTCTTCCAACTCTAAGTTCCATAGTAGATGGAATACCTGAACTAAAGGAAGACCATGAAGGAGTATATAAGGGATGTGCATCGGGTAAGAATACCAAGAGACCATTTGGAAGTAGCGCTTCACGGTCAAAAGAAATCTTGGATCTCATTCACTCCGATGTATGTGGCCCTGTGATTCCTAAATCACTTGGAGGTCATTTATATTATGTCACATTTATAGATGACCATTCAAGAAAGACGTGGGTTTACTTAATGAAAACCAAGGACAAAGTATTTATAAAATCTCAAGAATTCAAAGTTGAAGTGGAGAACTTTACAGAAAGAAGAATCAAGATATTAAGCTCTGATAATGGAGGAGAATATACATCCAAAGAGATTATAGCATTCTGTAAGGCGTCTAGGATTAAGAGGGAACTGATAGTCCTACATAATCTCGAGCAAAATGGAGTTGCAAAACGGAAAAATAGATCCATTGAAGAAAGTGTAAAAGCAATGTGACACGATCAGGATCTACGTAAGTTTCTGTGGGGAGAAGCCACGAAGACAACTATCTACATTCAAAATCGAAGTCCCCATAGATCTCTAAACAACAAAACTCCGGAAGAAGTGTTCACTAGAAATAAGCCATCTGTGGATCATCTCCGAATCTTTGGGTGTCCTGTATATATCCATATACCAAAGGATAAGAGAAAGAAGCTAGATCCTTCAGGCATGAAGGGAACATTTGTTGGGTACAACAACTCATCGAAAGCTTATAGGATCTTATGAAAGACGAACATCACATAGAAGTTAGTCGTGATGCCATAGACTCTAATGATGAAGAACTTCTGGTTGTTGTCGCACGGATTGACACGACAACCCTCAGACTGGGGGCTGTCACTCTGATCCCCGATCCCTCCGTTTAAGCCTGTCTCCCGCGGCTAAGGGGGGTAGTCCCTGAGAGATGATGAGACCAACTGTCGACCAGTTGGTTGGGAGACACGAGACACGACTAAGATAAGCACTTAAAATGATTTGATTAATTTAACAGACCAGTGCCTTAAGAGATTATTATTAGAACGATTACTTGTTAGATGACATGGAAAAATAGACCATGAACAGCAATCATATGTCATCACAAGATATCAGCTAAATCACAATGCTCTTAGAATGATGAAAAACGATATCCAGCAACTGAAAATTTTAAAAAAATGAATGCTTTAAACCACCACGCATCATAAACCATTAACCAGATATCAACTTCGCATCTCGACTTGAAAATTTAGATCTCAGCATGAAAGACAATTCCCGAAAAATAACTGGATCTGAGAAAGAAAAAATTCCGCAAAATTTTTCAAATTTTTTATTTTTATTTTTATTTTTTATATAAAATGAAAATTAAAAAATCTAAAAAATATAAAACTTTAGACTTAAAATCTATTCTAATTAAAATCTAAAACATCAACTATACAACATTAAAGTCTAAAACATAAAATAAAATTAATCTAACCAAGTCTAATTTCTAAAATCTAAATATAAAAAAAACTAAGGCTAAAAATCTTTTTTTTTGATATTTTTATTTTTCATATTATACAAATGAAAATCTAAAAATTAAAATCAAACAAAAGCTAAGTTTAAAACTATTATAAAAAAAATTAAAATCTAAAAATTAAAATCAAATAAAAGTTAAGTCCTAAAACTAATTGAAATCTAAAGTATGAAATAGAACTCTAGAAAAACTTTAACTCTAACAAAACCTAATTTAAAAAATCTACGACCAAAACGAAATTCAAAATTTTTAAAGTTAAAACAAAAATTAATTAAATCTAACTAAAACCTAAGAATTTAAATGGCAAATATATACACATTATAACAAAAAAATTTAAACCAAAAGTTCTTTGACAGACGCATATATGAAAACCCAAAACTATGCCTACGCTACCGAAAAACGCATCGAATTTTAAAAGAAGCTAATACCCTAACTAAATACGATTTCACAGTTAATCGAAACCTGATCCAAAAAAACTACATTAACCTACGCTGTTAACCTGAAAGAGACCAAATCGCATAAAATCGGAAATGAGAGCAGAGAAAACCTAGCCGTCGAAATAAACAAAAATGCATTACCACTATACGATTTCGTTCATGCATTACCTGGTACGCGTGCTGAAAGAAATTTGACGGTTTTTTGCAGATGAAATGTCGATGGGAGATATACGCAACTGGGGCTTAACTCTTAAACGCATATAGTAATATTACCTGGCCCGCATCACTTGATTTCTTTGTGTATTTGCAGGTGCGATTGCAGATTTGGAGCTGTGTTTATGACAACGTTTGCAGATTCGGAGCTCCAGCTATTACGTAAACCCTCCAGCGTTTGCAGATTTGGAGCTTTTTCGATGGCAGGATGTGAGGGAGATCAATGCGTTAACAATGTTTACCATACGAATATTCATCCAATCGTATTTTCCACAACGCACCAATACATGCCAGAAAACCCAACACGTGATTCTGATTAACACGATGCCTCCAAACGAAATACTCACGACTGGGTTCTTCGAAAGCATTTCATGCCAAATACAGTGACGCGTTTTCTTGCACCGTCATTTTCAAAGGACCTGCTGCGGCAGCGTGGGTACTTTTTAGGGACTCTATTCTCTGCGTGTTTGCAACTGGAACAATAAATATCAGCCGATGGAGCGATTTGACCAAAAAAAACCCCAGCGTATGCTTTCGGTTTCAGAAAAAAATGATGCACGCTACGGCTTAAATAGCTGAGGGCTTTCCACTGTTTTCGATTTCATGTGATGCAAGTAATACCGACGATCTGGTTCCAGGAATGCTCTCAAAAATTGCTCTTGATGAAAACCCTGTAGCTGAAAACACAAAATACAAGACCCTAATGAAACCTGTGTGTGAAGCAAAAATTTGAAACCCTAGATCAGAAAAATTTAATGTACAGATTTGGCCCCTTAACAGCCAGATTCAGCAGTAAGCATGGAAAACATTTTAAAGAACAGAAATTTCAGATCGTCACTGTGAAGAACTCCAAAAAATCTCTCATGCAAACTTAAAAAAAATAAAAAAAAATAAACCGAATGATAGACCCAGGATCAAATCCAACTGGGCTCAGCCAAAAATGCTTGCGGGAGTTGGCTGGTTCAGCCGAGAACTTCCCCGAACGCCCACAAAATTTCCTTCAATGATGTTTTCTGCACAACTCAAAACAACTATCAATAAAGAGGGCAAAAATGCTGCTAGATCTCAGGAAGTAATGGAGATACCTGCCATTACTTCAGAAACCCTAACAACACCCAAACCCCAGCAAGTGAACAAGATACCTGTGCTCACAATACTCTACGAAAAGCTATTATTAACGGCTGAAAATAACATATACAGAAAATGAAACAGTCTCACAGCATTTCAAGAGAGTAACACCAGCAAGATATGGACCCCAAAGTCTTCTTTTATTAACCAGAAACAGATTTACAAGAGAGCTTCTTCAGTACAGACTCACAGATCGAATGAATCGAAAATGACTCCTAGCACCCTATTTAAAGGAAATGATCCAACGGCTAGTTCGATTGATCCATGTAGAAGTGATCTCGACCGTTGATGAGGATCAAGACATCTCTTGATCTCATCCGTCGATTTATTCACTTAAAATTTTTTAATTTTTTTTATTTTTTATTATTTATTATTTATTATTTATTTTTTTAATTTTTAAATTTTTTAAAATTTTTTTATTATTTTTTTTTTATTTCATTTTTTGTTTTAATTTTTTATTATTTTATTCATTTTATTTCATTTATAAATGGATCATCGAACTAAACCTCTGGAAACATCACCTAGGACCTAGGACTTAGGACTCACGAGGGGATTTAAAACATTTTTCGACCCTCAAGACACATTACATCATGACTTTTACAACTTACATCTCAAGGGGACAAGCCCACCTAACACAGACCCTCATAAATTACCCAGTTCTGCGACACAACTATAATCTAGCAGACTAACACACTAGGATTCTCCTAAAGTTCTAATGACAAAATGCATCCCGGCTTTGGGGTCAGGTTTGAAGGAAAACTCTGCCGATCATAGATCGGTGAGACAAAAAACCTTCCGGGACATAGATTATCATAGAAAGTTAGGTCCACCTAGGCAATTTTACATACATGACTCTGATCTGCTTAGATTATTTACAATTCATACATGCAGACTGGGTTTACAACTGAAATGATCAAGCTGCTGATGACTGTAGGATGGCACGGACACGCTGATCAGGTGCTGCCCCTTTCTTGCAAAGAAAAGAGGGTGTACTGCATGGAAAGTTGACTAGTAGTGGTCAACACTGGTATTTCAGGAGGAAGCTGACAAGGGGGAAGAAGAATCACACCATGAAGAAGAAGGTCATAGTGAGCCTGTTCAACTTGTGGTAATGCTTGAAACAAGAAAAATACCTAATTGGTTGAAATCTACTCTACTTGATGCAGAAGGTCAGGGGGCAATGAAAGGATCATTTAGAGAAAGCAAGAAACCCAAGAGATATTTCGGGTATGTTGCATACATGACTAAACTAATAGAAGCAAAACCATCCACTTTTGAAGAGGCTATAAATAATCAGGAATGGAAAGATGCCATGAATGATGAGTATCAATCTATAATGAAGAATGGAGTCTGGGAGATCGTACCTAGGCCCAAAGACAATTCTATGGTTACTTCCAAGTGGATCTACAAGATCAAACATGTGGCAGATAGAAGTATAGATAAGTATAAAGCAAGATATGCGGCGAGGGGCTTCTCTTAACTTGAAGGCATCGACTATGAAGAAACATTTGCCCCAGCAACAAGATATACAACGATTCGATCATTGGTCTCTCTGGCAGCATCAATGGGATGGAACATCCACCAAACGGATGTCAACACTGCTTTTCTGAATGGAACAATAGATGAAGTCTATATAGAGCAACCCTTGGGATTCAAAGTTAAAGATAGGAAGGCGTATGTTTGCAGACTGAATAAAGCATTATATGGGCTCAAGCAAACACCGAGGGCATGGTATGCTAGATTGGATGCATATCTGCAAAGAATAGGCCTTACAAAAAGTTCTGTTGGTCCGAACCTTTATATTAAGGTTGTAGATGGAGAACCTATAATCATTCTTCTGCATGTAGATGATCTTCTCTTGATAGGTGTAGAAGGTCGAATTGAAGAATATAAGAAGCAACTAGCAGCAGAATTTGACATGAAGGATCTTGGGCTGATGCATTACTATTTGGGACTAGAAGTCTGGCAAGGACTTGATGAAGTTTATTTGGGTCAAGGAAAGTATGTGATCAAGATGCTGAAGAAGTTTGACATGATGGATTGCAAACCTATGACCACTCTGATGATCACAAACTTGAAGAGACTAAGGAGTTCTGAATCAAAGCCCCGTGGATCCTTCCAAGTATAGACAACTTTTTGGCTCATTAATGTACTTCGCGAATACTCGACCAGACATATGCTTTGAGGTAAATGTTCTTTGTCAATTGCAAGTGGAGATGAAGCATGATCATTGGGTAGCAACAAAAAATATTCTGAGATATCTGCGAGGAACCATCCACTACTGTTTGAAGTATGATAGAAGGAATGATGTCCAACTGATTAGATATACAGATTCTGACTGGGGCGATAATGAGCAAGATGGAAGGAGCACTACAGGAGGATGTTTTAGTTTGGGATCCTCTGTGGTCTCATGGATGAGCAGAAAGCAAGCCACAATTGCTTTGAGTAGTGTTGAGGCTGAATATGTTGCAGCCTGTGAAGTAAGCAGAGAAGAAGTTGTTGATTTCTGTAGCATTGGATGTGTTCTAGCCTCGAGATTTTGCAGAGAGGCTAAGACACATGCATTCTCCAAGACCTAGAAATCGTTTGGGCAAATTCCGCCTAGAGATGGTTTAATTAAAATAATTAGTCATTTTTAATTAATTAAAAGGTATTAATTAAATTTGGTGCGAATCTTCTAGAAGAAGATGAGGATCAACTCCCAATTAATCTTAGCCTTTGATTATGTTTTAATCTTGGCCATTGGTGCTCCAATGAGAGATAATAAGAAGGAGCTTGATGGGCACTTGGAGAACACATCGAGATAGTGAGATATAGAGATCGAATTTCTCAAGAGTAGCAGTGCTGAGTTGCCGGAGAGAGATCGAGTGATCTTCTTGCAGTGATGCACAGGGATAGTAGATCGAAGGAGCATTTTCCAGTTCCGAAGAGTGCAAGGCAGAGAAGACAATTAGAGGTTCAAAGAGGCAGCACATAGCTTCAGAGGGAGTCCGTATTTTTGTTGGGAGCAGTCGAGATCTAGAGCTGGAAGCCGGGGCGTGAGACTTAAGGGCCAGAGGGTTGAAGTTCGAGTCAGTAGAAGATCAGAGGAGGAGGTGATGCAGTTCCTAGAGGCTGTGACGCAGATTCGCGTAGGTTGACGCATAGACTGCACAGAGGCAGCGTGAGGCTAGCCTTCCAGAGCCTGATCAGTGTCGGATCACCAATGACAGTGTGAGAAATATTTCTCACTACCTCTTTGCCAGTTTATTCTCTGTATCTGATTGCCAGTTTGGGCATCTAAATATTTGTACTCATATTACTATTGCATAATAATTAAAACCCTCAGCTGCTGCACTGGTTTTCCCATATTGGGTTTTTCCAGGAATGTTTGTCCAAAAACAACAGTGTATTTGTGTGTGTGCTTATTTCTCTCCTGTGCAGTATTTTGTTTCCACAATATTTTATATTGTGAAGGTTGCAGTAGATTTTATTTCGATATCTACTATGTAACACTGTAAATAACTTCATTCATAAATTAACAAGTAGAATAAATTTAATCAGTTGTTGCAATAGGAATTTGGGTCATCGAATTTTCATAGCAGTATGGTTGAGGAAGCTGCTATCCGATCTGTTTGAAGGACCGAGGAACCCTACAGTGATACTTTGTGATAACACCAGTTGTATACATTTGCTTGAAGATCCAATGTTTCATGGAAAGACAAAGCATATAAACAACAAGTATTACTATATTCGAGAGCTAGTGCAAAATGGTGTACTACAACTACAATATATCTCGATCGATGAGCAAGTAGTTGACATATTGACAAAGTCACTTCTGAACAAGAAGCTTGTGTACTTGAGAGACAAGCTTGGTTTTGTTGATGTATCCTCCCTAATTAAGAGGGAGAGATAGACACTACATTCTTGTCTTCACTTGGGAAGAAAGAATGGAGGATTGGGTAACCATCTGGCATTCAATACTCTTTGAGAATGTGGTAGGGCATTCAAGACAAGAGTAGTCGTTGACCGATATTCTTTGAGGACTAGCTATCCAAGATAAGAATAGTCCAAAGGAAGGTCATACTCGATGAACACCCAGGTGGAGTATGTACCTTGAGAGACAATGATGATGGTGTCTATAAATCATTGGTCTCACCAACATTGTGCTCTGATCTTGTGGAGAGATAGAGCTGTTAGTCAAGGCCTTGCTATGTGACAATGTTGGTTAAATATGATGCTAGACAAATGGGTTACCAATTCGACTCTTTTTATGAGATCTCTTCAGATTGAGAATGACCATGTACCTCTTATGAATACCTCCCTAATTAAGAGGGAGTGTTGAAAAATGTGTAACTAGGTTCGATCTTCATAAGTATGAAATGTATTCTTGTAAATTATAAAATGAAAAGAAATTATTATTATTGGAGCATGGGTTTCATGCTCAAGTTCTTTTTTTTTTATAGGTCAAGCACCCATTGAGTGCTTCTAGGGTTTGTCTTAGGTCTAAGAGCCATTGTCATATATTTAAGACCCCAATGGGCACAATGTATCTTGTAAAGAAAAAATAATTTTGTCTTTAAAGTGTTGAAATGCCCTCCAAGATCAAGTCGGCCTAAATGAAGAGCCACATCTACCCTTAAAGAGGCCTATATAAATAGAGGAACTCGTCCTCCAAAGGATCACTCACTCATCTCTCATTCTATGCGAAGAAGAGGACAAGAAGAGGTCGAAGAAGAAGGACGAAGAAGAGGTCGAAGGAAGTCGAAGTGCTTGGGCTAGTTCTCTCTCCCACATGCAAGTCAAAGCTAGGGTTTCAGCGCAAGGGTTATTGTTGGTTTGATCTTGGTAGGAAGAGAGAAAAGAAGTTTAGCGAAGGTCACTTAGGGTATCTCTCTAGCCCTAAGTCTCAAAAGAAAGGCAAGTGAAGGGAAGAAGAGCCCATACGATGAAGATCAAAGTCTTCTAGAGGGGTAGCTACAGTTGCCGGGAGACAGAATTTCGGATCTGCAGTAGGAGGTCAAAGTTCTTGCAGCAGGAGGCTAAGTTGATCTTGATCTTGGAGGGTATTTGTCTGAGTCACAAGGTGTTGATATTTGTCAATTGAAGGATCTATAAGAAGATAAGAGATTTAAGGGTTTTCCCCTCAAGAGGAGGGGTTTTGGCCCTGGTTTGCAGCCTATATACTGTGTCACTGTTCTTATTGTTTTTGATAGCTGTTTTATGTATCTCACATTATAATAATAAGGATCAAAGCTAATAAGGAAAAAGGTAACACAAACAATTATCAAGTTAAAGAGAATTAGCATATTCATTGCCCTACTGAATTCTCAACAAAATCCAAGCCACCCCATCCTCAACGTGCTCCAGAATGCCAAACACTACTCCTCCAACCTAGGTGATCAAGTCCGTAGAGATATCTTAGTCAAAGCTTTGAAATGACACAAAAGATAAGGACTACAAGGCACAAAGGATAAGTCTCCAAAAGTACTCAAAGAAGAGAATCCCCAAAAAATACATGCCAAACATGCCCGTGTATGGCATTTTCTACAAGCAAAAGTCCATGACTAAAGCAGTTGTGTTAAAGAGAGGTTTGTTCTATAAATTTGTTTAAGTATAGCTGTGTTGTTGTATCGGAGGTTCATGGAAATAAGTTATAACATCAATGCTGAATGCACATTGCATTGGTCAACACTTGGTGCAAAACAAAGTGACAAATAGGCCTCAAGCTAGGTTTTCTCTCTCGTTTTGTAGAAATATGAGTTCCCCCACTCTTTGTAGCAGTTCTACTATAAATCAATGAATTGAAACTACTATATTAATAGAGATCTCTTGGCAAAGTCTTCCTCCAATTCTTAAATTTGGAGATGCAATTCTCTTATGTTTTGGCCTGCTATTCTGTTAATTAATGCTTTGTGACTATAATATTTCTGCTTTAATTCAGTTCGCATCTGCGTTAATAGTGTGCTATTTTCTCATACGGGCATGCTACAAGTTCATTAGTATAATGCATATTGTAGTATCTCTTTTGACCTTTACAGTAAGGACATAATCTCAATGACAAATATTTCAAAATGGGATGATTTGTTTTTTTGAATTTTTGACATTAGCAATAACAGTAGTATAACAACTTATCGAGATCAAAGACTTTTCTAACACATTGTTCTCCTCCATTATCTTCTTTTCACAGGAAGTACCCGATTATGCTGCCAAGCTTGTGCCAGTAGAAGCGTTCGATTCTAAGCCATTGAAGGGAATCAGGATTGGTGTGATTCGTGAAACAATGGGAGATGGCGTAGACTCAGGAGTAATATCTAGCATTCAAACTTCTGCTTTGCGACTTGAGGAGCTTGGGGCTGCTGTAACAGAGGTTTTGTGCTTCCCCCTTAATTAATCCGGGTGCCTCCATGCAATAGAAGAATGGATGCAAATTCTAATTACGAGTTATGGCCAAGGTTCATCCACCCATGTGCTTATTAGTTGCTTTGTTTTGGCAATTCATATTCTTCCTTATCTAGTGGAACTTATGTAGGTAGCAATACATGTTTTTTCTTTATATTTTTCAGGTGTCACTCTCAAGCTTCCCTCTTGGTTTGCCAGCCTATTATGTTCTGGCCCCATCTGAAGCTTCTTCCAACTTAGCACGCTATGATGGCATCAGGTAAAGTATTTTTGCTTTGAAAGTTAAGAACTCGAAGATCCTGTCCTCGAACAAAGGCCTATACTCGTGAAACTTCAATAACATCTGTTTTTATGCATCAACGCATAATAATAAAAAATAATAATAGCTTAATGAAACATCAAGTGTCCACACCCCTTCACCTCGTGACTAGTCAATGTCTATTTATATGTTGTCACGAGGTTCATTATGAACATCATTCCTTACTCAATAGTTTATAACTCTATTATATATTTAGAGAAATGCTGTCAATCTCATAATAAATAGGGATTGTTTATTCCATTTGGTATCAGACTTTTTGATTTGGCTAATTTGTGGGTTAACTCCACAAATCATACAGTGGATAAAGCTATCCTCAATTGCTGTTATGTACAGAGCAGTCAACTAACACTCCTGTACAGGCCATACACAGTCTGTATAAGCTGCTGCAAATATGCAGTTCTGAACAGCTGCTATTTCAAGGTAATTCCATACACCATCATTCCACCATACAGCTTCAATCTGCCAATTAAAGTCTTACAACCGAATTAAAGTCTTACAACTATACACATCCTAAAAATTCCAGATGTTGCTGTTAGCAATCTCGTAGTTCAGCTGTCCTTTCAACTCTGTATGTCTGTATGTGCTGCTGCTCCAACTATCTTTTCAATCGGTACACAGCAGCCAATTTCCTTTTGCATTCATATGACCTGCCAATTGCAGTTCCGTATGTGTCTGTACATGTTGTCATTAACAGTCCATATATCTGCCTCTGCATATGTCATCCAACTGCCTTTTTTCCCACATGATCTTCTGTATGACTCTTGAAAGGTTATGCCCCTTTAAAAAAGTTATCCCTTTCTAATTTTAATTTTTTTACTTTGACAAGTTATACCTTTTAAGAAAATCAATTGATTTCAAAGCTTTATATGCATAATATTTAAAGTGAAATTACATTAAAGTAGGTCGGCAAAGAAGAATGCGGCCAACAAACTAGTTAGGGATAAAAGCTTACAATTAGAGGATCATCATGATGTTCCACAACTTATAGATAGGATTGAGAAGAGGCAAAAAGAATCAGGGGACAAAATTCACAAGTTAATCAAAGATTCTGAAAAGTTATGGCTAGAATTGATAAAGAAGGAAAATAATTGTTGTAAAGTGGTAAGAGATGGATTCCTGGGCATAGATGTGAAGCCAAGTCACTACATTATAAAATAGTAAGTGGAAAGGAAGTCTGGATCTCAATCCCAAGAAATGAAGTCGCTATATGATTTAATTCATAATCCAACAATGATAAAACATTGCCAAAAGTATCATTAGCATCAATCGCATGCACATCGCATAACAGAAACGAAGTAAAGTGTCCCAAAAAGAAAGTATTACCTTAAAAGAACAAATACAAGATCAAACTACCAAACATATTCCATCTCATTTAAGGAAGGTTGATAAGATCCGCAAACCAAAAAATAGGAAATCAAACCTACATTTCCAATTGCAAACAGGGCTAGGAAATCCCAATCTAAGACCTTGAAACTCAAAAAAATAATAAAAGATCTATGTATTATGTGGGTGCGTGTTATTTTTGTGAAAGTGACTGTCAGATCCTTGTTGGTGTGGACGACCATGGCTACTCCTGGTTTTATTTTGTTCATGGTATGTCTGGATTTGTGGCATGACTGACTTCCCCCTAGAGGGCAGTAACTACTTGCCTTGATGGATATTCTTATACTTTGGGACAGTGTTGCGGCTATCATGGATTAGACACTATTAGGATCATGGTTTAAGGGAGCACTTGTGTCATAAAGCCTTGTAAGGATGATCACCATATGTGCTTTTCCCTAATGATATCCCTTTTGATCACGGTGCACCCCTTTACCCCACATGTGCCTTGTGTCCCTTATGTATTTTGCACTACCCTTTGGCCTTGGCTCGACATCTTGATAGTCTAATAATTCCCAATGCATTTGTGTTTCCCAAGTCATAATGCTACGTCTTTTGAGGCAAAGAGGGTGTCCATTTGATTTTCCATGCCAAGATGAACCACTTGTCTTTTGAAGTAGTTAGAATGCCTTCACAGATCTCTAGTTATAATAGTGGACCTACTTTGGGGGGCAAGAGGGCTTTCCATGTGGCATTGCAAGCAACCATATATGAAGACCGATGATGAGGTGGACATAGGAGCAGATTCAAGCATCATCTCCATTCCAAATCAGCTCAACGCTCAAGCTAGATGGCACCATCAAAGCACTTTTAAGCACTCATTATCACATGTGGGGCATGACATCATCTTTTTTGTTGGATGAAGTAAAGAGCAAACATCAAGGCAAATATTGGAACATTGAAGTGTTATGGTGCAAGATGAAGCCCCCAAGGGCTAATTATCCAAGTTTCAACTTAAAAACACTCAAATGAAGGTGGTTCTTCTTTAGGTCAAGGCATCTGCTAGCTTTCTAAGGGAGGCTGGGCCCTCCATGACAGAAATTAAGAATCGCCAAGTGTTTGTTGAAGGAAGAAAGGAGGAAGCAACCCCCCAAGGACTAAATCAAGCAAAGCAATGTTAAATTAAATGCCAAATCCAAGTCTTTTCTCTCAATTAAGGTAGCAGCTGGAAAGTTTGAAGACCAAGGAAGGAGGCTGAGCCCTTCTTGAGCAAAGATTGAGCCTTCCTCAAGCAAATGTGGGGAGACCTATGCATAAAGGAGAGCCCCCAAGGACTATTTCAATTATTTTCAGGTCAATTTCAAGTCAAAATTTAAGCATTCTTCACCAAATCAGCTAGCTGTTAACCTTGAAGAGGGCCTGAGCCCTCATTCGTTGTGCAACGTGTTGATTTTTCAAGTGCAATAGGCTGAATTTGGACCTTCCAGAATACGCCCAAAAGCTCGGCCCTGATGCCCAGAATAATCTGTCTAGAATTTCGGCCTACTGCCCAGAAGTTTGGCCCTGCTTCCCAGAAGTTCAACCTGCTTCCTAGAATATGCCCAGAAAGTCACATGTGTGAAGTTAAGGAGAGAGAGAAAAATGCTACAGATGAGTTCATCCTTCTTCATCCTTCTTCTTCACTTGGATGCCCAAAAAATCTCTTCTTGTGTGAGGTCCAATGGTGCCTTATGGAGGAGGTCAAGTGCTGTATATATAATGTTCTAACTGTCTGAATGGGTGTCTCTTCACCGGGGCCGATTTGACTTGAAGGAGAGTCGACTTGACAAGTTTGGAGCTAAAAATTCAAATTTCAAAATTCAAAAAATTCTCTTTTGACACCGACATAAAGAACATGTCTTACATTAATCTTTTTGAGGGCTAATCAATAAAGTGACATGAAGAACATGTCTTACAATTTCATTATATATTTCAAGGGCTAAAATATTAATTATGAAGACCGACAATAGCTACAAAATTCAATAGTCCCTCTTAGCTAGGGGGGTATTCATAATGACTAACTAGATGTTTTCATGTTGACAAATTTCTCTAAGAAAAGGTTATAACAAATTCAAGTAACATAATATGGTCAACAACTGTGACACATGATAAAACAAGTTACCATAATTTGGTAAAAAAATGTGACACATTGTAAATCAATAGCATCAACAGGGTGCCATAATCTGGTCAACAACTATGACACATGGTAAACCAATAACTTCAACAAGTTACCATAATTTGGTCAACACCTGTGACACATGGTAGATCTTTAGCATCAACTAGTCACCATGATTCTGGTCGGTGCCTCTGACCCATGGTATACTGACTAGTCTTGGTTCACCATCATCCCGGTCAATCTCTCTGACTCGTGGTGAAACCCTAGGGACACACTCAATTCATTTGAGTAATCTAGTCCCAAATCCAAAATCCTAATTCTAGGCCATGATGCTAAGGAAGCTCACTCAACCTATTCAAAGAGTAATGTGAGACTGATGCTGAAAGGCACCCGCTCAACTGAGTGATACTGGGCCTTTAGGAAAATTCTTCCTAATTTGGTCAATATATATGACACAGGAAGAATGATTGTTTTCTGCTGGACCATTCTCCTTAATTTGGTCATATATGACATAGGGAGAATGTCTGTCCCTGACGCTATCTCATCAACACTCCCGGTCATTGAGGGAAGCGTTCTCAACAAGTCCAAGCTTGTCCCTGAAGTACACAAACTTTGCTTTGGACAAAGGCTTTGTAAGAATATCATCAATCTGCTCATCAGTGGAGACGTATTGGAGCTTCATTGCTCCCTTCTGCACCATGTCACAGATGAAGTGGTACTTGATCTTGATGTGCTTTGACCTGTCATGGAAAATTGGATTTTTTGTAAGCTTCACACAACTTTGATTGTCACAATATATCACGGTTGGTTCTAGCACTTGATCAGATAGTCATGCGAGTAACTTCCGAAAGCACAGTTCTTCACAACTCGCTAAACTGGTTGCAATATACTTTGCCTCGCCAGTGCTGAGTGCAACAAATGTCTGCTTCTTACTCATACATGAAATCATAGTGGAGCCCAAACTGAAGCAACCTTCGGATGTACTCTTTCTGCCTTCACACTCCTTGCCCAATCTACATCTATATATCCCTACAACTGTATATCACCGCTTGAAGCACATCTCAAGCCATAATCAACTGTACCATATAAATATCTCAATACATGCTTTGTTGAAATCCAATAATCATGACTTGGTTCCACTTGGAACTGGCTTGAAGTGTTCAAAACAAAGAAAATGTCTGGCTTGGTATTCACCAAATACATTAGTGAACCAATCATCTCCCGGTACATGGATGGATCTACCAAATCTGACTCAGAGTCTCTCAACTGTCTTAGATTTGTCATCATGGGAGTTGCCATAAATTTATAGTCCATCATTCCAAACTTTTGCAAGATCTTGATAATATACTTTCCTTGACCAAGGAAGATTTCACGAGGCTTTTGCCATAGTTTTAGCCCCAAATAGTAGTGCATCAACCCAAGATCCTTCATATCGAATTTAGAAGCCAACTCCCTCTTACACCGAATAATGAGATGCTCTACACTTGTCAGAAATAAGTCATCAACATACAATAATAAAATCACAGGTTCATTCTTCTCAACCTTGATATATAGGTTTGGATCAACATCACTTTTGGAGAAATTGACTCTTGTTAGGTAGTTGTCAATTCGATAAGAACAGGCTCTAGGTGCTTGCTTAAGTCCATACAAGGCTTTCTTCAATTTGCAAATGTGAAACTCTTTCCCATGAACCTCAAAACCTTTAGGTTGTTCTATGTACACTTCTTCCTCAATCTCACCATTCAAGAATGCAGTCTTTACATCCATTTGATGTAAATTCCAACCCGTAGAAAAGGAAAGAGAAATAATAGATCTAATAGTAGTGTACCTGGCAACCAAAGCAAATATTCATCGTAATCCTCTTCGTCTTTCTGGGAGAACCCTCGAGCCACAAACCTTGCCTTGTATTTGTCAACACTGCCATCCACTGCATGCTTAATCTTGTATACCCTTTTGGATGTTACCACTGACTTCCCTTCATGTCTAGGCACAACATCCCATCTTCATAATCGATTGGTATTCTTCGAACATCACATCCTTCCAAACTTGTTGGCTAGTTGCTTCTTCATAGGTGGTGTTGGAAAATGTAATTAGGTTTGGGCTTCATTATTATACTTGAAGTCAAAATGTAATTTATTTGTCAAAAGAAAGTGAAAAGAATTTTATTATTAAATTGAATTGACTTATTAAAGCAAGGGTTTCATGCTTGGGCCAATTACAGGTCAAGCCTCCATTGTAGGCTTTAGGTTAATTCACAAAGTCATTTATTGTTTGACTCCTCCATCAAGTCATCCTCTTCAGCAAAGTCTTCAACACTGCTTCTTCAAGTCGGCCTCAAATGAATAATTATCAAGTGAAGATCCTGTCGGCCTAAATACAATGACACACCTATTCATATACTCATGTCATCTCATTTCTAGATGGCAAACCACTATATATACCCAACTGAGTTTTTTGCATTTCATCAATTTGAAACTCGCATTTCAGAGAAGTTTCAGTGATCACAGAAATTCAGACAATGTATTTCAGGTAAAAGGTTTTAGTGTATGTACAGGAGCTCGGATAGGGTATAGGGATCATAGTTCAATGCTCCAACGAGTTTAGGGTTATTACAGTTCGGTGCTCAAACAAGTTCAGGGTTGCCACAGTATAGTGCTTCCACATTTCGGTGATGTATCTCAGTGCCATCACATTGCTACTACAGTTCGGTCCCACTACAGTGAAGTTTTTGTTGACACCACAGTGAGAAGGTTTCATAGTAAAAATATCTCAGTGGTACTGCAGTAATGAAGTTTTCGGTGTAGCAAGTATTTAGTGCTATCACAATGATATGAACCTCGTTATGCAAACACAGTGAAAGGAGTATGACTTGATGGAGGTAGTCTTGAATCTAGATTGTAAGGGTCTTGGTCGTCTCATCTTTTGAATCTACTGAAAGAAGAATTTGTGACTTTATTTCCCCTAGACGGTGGTTTTTCCCTGGAAGTGTGCCTATATCTTGTGTTCTCTTTTGTTGTTTGGCATTAATCTTGATGATAAGAAAATATAACTAAGAAATCTAATACTAATAATTAAAAAATCACAAGTTAATGTCATAATAAGGGAAATCGTTTAAATTGCGAACTCCTAGGATTTCCCAACATGGTATCAGAGCTATGGTCAAGGTCAAAGGCAATTTGAAGATCACCTATATACCTTTGAAGTATTCTCAGTAAAAGAACCTGTTTGCGTTGAAGATAAAGATCAAGAACATATCTTGAAAGGATGGATAGTTGATTACAGTAAGCTAGTTCATTCACCATATTAAAAACACCTTGCAGAAAAAGGAGGATCCCAGTATGCCTCAAGGTGACAAGCTCGAATTATCTCCGAATTAAAGTTTGGCATTACAAAAGTATTCTCTATGCAATCATAGAAAGACAGTCTTGTGAAGAAGTTCAGATTGGTGGCTGAAATAATGAATGGATAAACTTCAAAACTATCATAGTTTCAGGGCTCTTACAATAAATACAATTTGGTTATATCTCGGTGTTGTTACAGATAGGAAGTCTCTATTCTTTAGTATCTCGGTGCTATCTCAGTCACCATATCAATACAATCTCGTTGCTTCCACAAAATTATGATCTCGTGGCTATTTCAGTGATGCTAATACAACGTATGAGACTCAGTAGTGATATCATAGTAAGAAAGGTTCAATGCTATTACAAGGGTGAGGACTTCACATCACATACTCATAAATTCGAAAAAGGCACTTTAGAGTTTAGGTGGCACTACAAGGATAAGCTAACCACAATTTGGTGCTACTATAGATTTGGTATTACCATAGTTCAATACCTCCTCAGTAACCACAAATTCAATGATATTTCAAGGTGATTTGGTGCTACTGCAGTATCACAATTTGGGTGCCATTCCAGTTCAGTGCAACTACAAGGACTTCAGTTCAAAGCCATCACAATGACGTCAGTTCGGTGCTCGTAATAAGATATATCAAGGATCTGAGTACAAGCACAAGGGGCTAGCTTAAGGTAAATCAAGTAAGTATTGTCAAAATTGCACATAAGGTGTCAAATCAGAGGTACGTAATTCACAAGGTACGTGTGCTCATAAGCATTTGAATTTCTGTTATCACTAATGGTCCATATAATCCTTGTTTCTAACTAGTTTAGGATTTAGAGTGTACTTTCTAGTTAACATATTAAGAACCTTAATCCTCTCCCTCTAGGATTTACGTGTAATCTAAGATGTCAAATAAAAGGTCCCACTGACGTTTGAAAGATTCCGTCCTCCATGATTATGTAAAAGATCTAACTTGAGAAGTTAGATCATGTCCTTGGTATCACATGTTGTGCTTGTGAGTATGTACTACAGGTATAAGAGATGATGGCTTAATACAAAGAGAACACTTCAAGAAATCCTTATCAGGTTTGCCAAAGAACATCTCCAGGTATGTCTCAAACTATACACCTTACTAGATTCTCTTAAAAGTATGATCATCTTATTTTTGAAGTTTGCATTACATTACTAACATCGTTATGTCTAGCTATCTTGAATCATAGAGATTCTTGTTTAGGGTGATTCATCTCTCGATAAATCTACCCCCCCTCATATTCTTAATTGACTTTATAGAACCCTAGACAGGTTCTCTCGAAAACCCTAACTTAATGGTATGCTAATGTCTAAAACCCTAAAATTGCTTAGGGTTTTTGGGAATTGATATTTGAAGTCTTGTTAATGATGTCAGGTTTGGGGTTTGTGGTATGATCATGGAAACCCTAACTTATTAGGGTTGAAATGATGTTGTCTGAAATCCCGAACCTTTGAAGTTTTGATATTGTAGGGTTTGCTTTACTTTGCTATGAAACCCTAGATCCTTACGGTTTGATTGGGTCTATAAGCAAAACCCTTGTTATGTATATAGAGTCCTAGGAATGAAACCCTAGGTATGTGTCCATTAGTTAAAACCTTAGCTTGGTCTAGGATTGTAGATGTCTAACATTGCTTGACATATGATGTGCTTATGATATGTTGATGAATTCCTAGATATATGTGTTGACTTAAGTATTAATAGTCATGAGTTCTAGGGTTTGGAAACAAGCCCTAGTCAAGGTTTGATGTTCTAGGATGATGTTGTTTGGTAAATCTAGGGTTTTGCAGCTAAACACTAGTAGTAGCTAAATTCTCTTGTATGTGTGATATGACAATTTGGAATCTATGAACCTATATAGTGATTGCTGAGAATTTGAAGATGGAAATCTAGGGTTTACATCAAACCTTAGTAGATGATAGGCATGATGTTAATTAACTTGTGATTGGTTTTGATTGATTGGTTTGGATTATTGAAGCTCATGTATGAAATCTAGGATATGTATGGAATCTTAGTGAGGAGTCTAACATATGAATTCTGAAAGTTGTTAGATTCATTGATTTGATTTGTTTCTAGGGTTTGCTATATGAGGGAACTTGTCATTGAAAAAACATTGAAACCCTAGATGGAATGAGGGTCATTATTGTTAGGATATTCCGACACATAGGAAATAATTAAGTATAACTTGGTCTAGTGTATAGTTAGGTAAAGTGTGTTTCTTTAGTATGTACTTTTTGTAACTTACAATCCGACGGTCACGATATGTTCTAGACATGAAGTGATCCGATGGTTCATTCTCTCCTCAGTATTACTGACACTTGATCCGTGGCTTAGCACCCGATTGGTCCATGATCTCTATTTAAAGAGCATGGAGGGTCATTTGTTAGGTGATTGTTCATGAGAGAAGCTTATGTAAATTTTCTTTCTTTTACATTAATAAATTGCCTGAAGTGGTCACGTTGGCTCGGGATGTGGACTGTTTCCCTCTTTGAGAGTTTTAACCACGTCAAGAATACTGGTGTACTGATCTGTGATCTGTTTTTGAGCGGTGTCCTTTGGTGTTCTATCTAAGGAGCTTACCCTGTAAATTCCTACATGGTATCAGAGCTATTCGAGGGCTGCATCTGTTGGTGATACAAATCCGAAGTCTGTGCAACTGCATCCGATTGTCATTTCCTAGATCTACTGTTTTTGACTGCTTTTGGGCCGAGATCACTGTTCTGTTGTGTTAGGAGCATCTGTTCCAGTGAAGAACCTCTTTCGTTTTATGCGAAAAGGTTTCTGGTAGCCCTAGCTATGTCATTTTTAAGATCTGGAGGTATACAGTCTTTATTTGCAGTTATAGTTATTTATCTCTCTGTTTATTTCGGTTTATAGTCCTATATAATTTTTTTTTTTAATTACCGGATCTGTACCTTTCATTTCTGCATATGCTCTTTGCCCTGAGACTCTGTGCGATCTGGGCAAATCAGAAACAGAAAGAAATGATTTTTCTCATGTGTATGCTCTTTTTTGCTGCGCCTTAGTGTGATCTCGGAAAATTAGAAACATTGAGGAAAAGATTTAGTTTCTGACCATATCTAACTTTAACCCGCAAAGAGTACTTTTGCTGGTTCATTTTGGGTTGTGTGGTTGTTTTTTTTTGGTTTGTAGGAAAAAATGGGTTTTTCAAGTAAGCATGCACTCCAAAGCTTCAGTGAGCAAACCCCCCCCCTTCCTCGTTTCCAAAAATTACTAAGCTTTTAAACTAGCTCACTTGGTCCAAAGTTACTTTATGAGAATAGAGGTCTTGGGTTCGCGACTTTCTTTTTATTGAGTTACTTTTTCACAAAGCACATGTAACTTATGTTTTAAAGTTACTTTATGTAAAAGTGTTCTCACCCATTATAAAAAGTGAGTCACTTATAATCCTAAAGTCACTTTATCTTTTATTTAAGTTACAATTTAGTAGCTAGTTCATAAAGTACCATTGTAAAAATGACTTTCCCTTATTTATAAAAGTGGATCACATAAAGTAATCTTTTTTAAAAGTGAGCTAATTAGATTAAGTCTGGAAATGGGAGATTTTTTTTTTTAATATATAACATTATCATTCACTTCGCAACATTTACGTGGTTTGTCGGCATGTTCAACAACTTTTCTTCAAAAAGCCATAACTTTTTCATCTGGAAGCCATTTTTAGAGCCGTTTTTTTTAATCGGCCTAATTTTTCGAGATCGTTCCATTGGAACACTTAGTTTAAGCGTCTACAACTTCAGTTTCTTTTAAAATGGAAAGTCCATGCCTAGTTATTCTTGGCAACACCGACTACTTCCAATGGCTATCCTACATTGTGGATTTACTTAGAAGTAAAGGTCTTTATAGAATAGCCTCAGGTCAAGAGTCTAAACTTAAAGATGAAGATAAGCAAGCCGAATGGAAAAATAAGTAAGATCAAGCACGTGGGTTGATAGGGATGTCTATTTCTCTAGACCTTAGAATCCATATCACAGAAATTGATACCCTCGATTAAGCAATGAAACAACTCAATAAAGTTTTTGGAATTAAAAATGAAATTAGAGCCCATCAACTCGAAAATGAGTTGCTTACATTGAACCCCAATAATTTTTTTTCTATTGAAGATTTTTTGTCCAAGTTCAAGACCCTTAAACTTCTTTTGAAAGGTGTTAAGGTTAAGAAAGAAGATGGTAGCCTTATCTATTCCATTCTTACTAAGTTAGGACCAACCTACTCTGTGTTTGTTTCCACCTTTCATTCTACTAGAGAAGCCTTTATTTCTCAAGGACAAGACTACAAGTCCCCCTCTTTTGATGCCTTTGTGATTCTTTAATAAGAGAACAAAAAAAACTTTTACATCTTCGTCTTCTTAATACTAGAAATTCTTCTAAGAAAGCCTTAGCAGCCCAACAACAACCAAGTTCAAAGAATCCTAAGAAGTAGCATCCTAAAAAGAATGGTCCTAAACCAAACAAGGGTCTTAAGCCATTTCAGTCTCAAAATGAAAAATTAACTCAACAAAATGATAAGGCAACTAAAAACAAAGGGAAGAAGACTGATAGACATTGCAACTTTTGTAATCGTGATGGCCACTTAGAATCCAAATGCTTTAAGAAGATGGAAGCCTTGGAAGCAACCATGAAGAAGCATAACATCCATTTGGAGCACTCTTCAACTTCAACTTCATCTTCAGGAATATCACTTTTTGCATGTGGTTGTCAAGCATCTCGGTTTGGTTATGCACTAAATGTATCTTCTTCTACACATTTTCATGAGTGGCTAATTGATTCTAGAGCTTCTTATCACATGGCCAAAAACAAAGCCATGTTTTCTTCTTTAAATGATTGTAACAAAAAAAATATATATGTTGGTGATGATAGATCTCTTAGTGTTGTAGGGACTAGAACTATTCATCTAGACAATGGTCAATTTAATGATCTCTTCTGTGCAACCTTCTATCTGTATATCGGATAACTCATTCAGGTGAAGGTAAAACTATTGCATTTTCACCCCATGATGTTGTAATTAAGGATCTAAGAGATCCTAGAAAGTTTTTAGCTATTGACATTGCTGATGATTCTACAAGGTTGTATAAGTTTAACAACTTTGGGTCATCAACTCTTCCCTCGGTATTTGTTGCTCATAATGATGAAGTGAACAAACTATGGCATGAGCGATTTGGTCACTTAAAGTATCGCTCCCTTCAAAATCTATGTAAAGAAAATATGGTGACATGTCTTCCTATAGTATCTTGCAGAGATGGTGTCTATTCCGGATGTGTACTCAGAAAACATCATCGGGATAGTTTTGAAAAACGTGCCTCTTGGCATGCCTCAACCCCTTTACAACTTGTGCATAGTGATTTATGTGGTCCACTTCCAGTTGTTTCATTCCCTGGCTACAAGTATTTCTTAACTTTCATGGATGATTTCTCCAAACACACTTGGATATACTTCTTAAAACTCAAGAGTGAAGTCTTTAACATGTTCTTGGCCTTTAAGGCCTTTGTTGAGAAACAATCTGGACATCAAATTCTTAAGCTAAGATCTGATAATGGCAGAGAATATGTTAACAACATATTCATCAACTTTTGCACTGAGCATGGAATTCAATTGCAACACACTGTTCCATATACTCCAGAAAAAAATGGTGTAGCTGAAAGGAAGAATTACACCTTAAAGGAAATGGCTAATTGTATGTTTCAATCTAAAAGATCTTAATTTTTGGGCAGAAGCAATTAACTGTGCAAATTACATAGTAAATCGCACTCCTACTAAGGTTTTAAAGAATATCACTCCAGAAGAAGCATGGAGCTCAATTAAACCAGATGTAAGTCACTTTCGTGTTTTTGGAAGTGAAGCATGGACCCATATTCTAGATGAGAAACACAAAGCCTTAGAACCTACGAGTGAAAAATGTATTTTTGTTGGATATTTTGAAGATGTCAAAGGATATAGACTTCTTCTACCAAAATCAAAAAATGGTATCATTAGAAGAGATGTAAAGTTTGCTGAAGATATATCGGCCCACGAGCCTAGTTCAACAGATGTGCCACCTCTCTCTATCCCTTCTACTTCTGAAAATATTTCTTCTTTAGATGATGACAACGAGGATGACAATCCTCCCCAACCTTCGCGGGATCCTCCTTCAGCTCCTCAGCGTCCAAAATGGGTTTGTGCTACTCGAGATGTAGCAGGTGCTCTTGCAGGTGATCCTACAGATCAACATCGTACATGTTCTCAGTTCGATAGAGCCTCTTGTTTACTTGCTCAAGCTTCAGCGAATTATGATCCTGACACCTTTGCAGAAGCTTCAGGCCATCCAGATTGGGACACAACTATGCATAAAGAATATCGTTCAATATTGACAAATGATACATGGGACCTTGTTCCTCTTCCAAAGGGACGAAAACTTGTTAGATGCAAATGGGTTTACAGGACCAAGTTTGGACCAGATGGAAAAGTTGATAAACATAGGGCTCGTCTTGTTGCTAAGGGTTTTTCACAAGCTGAAGGCATTGACTATACTGAAACCTTCTCCCCTGTTGCCAAAATGAACTCTATCCGCCTTGTTCTTTCCCTTGCTACCTCTTTCAAATGGGTAGTCCATCAGATGGATGTTAAATCCGCCTTCTTGCATGGGCACTTGCATGACGAAATCTATATGGAACAATGCCCTGGCTTTATACAAAAAGACTCCAGCCTTGTATATCGGCTTAAGAAATCCCTTTATGGTCTCGAGCAAGCCCCTCGGCCTTGGAATGCCAAAATGGATATCTTTCTTTTAGATACTGGCTTTTCTAGGTGTCATTCTGATAATACTGTTTACACCAAGAAAGTGGGTAAGTCTCTTATCATTCTTGTTCTTTATGTTGATGATCTTATCCTTACTGGTAGTGATCCCAACCTTATAAACCATGTGAAGTCTAGCCTTAAAAAGCAGTTTGAAATGACAGACTTAGGACACTTGCATTATTTTCTTTGTCTTCAAGTCTTGCAATCCAAAGAAGGTATTTCCCTTTCATAATCCAAGTATGTCTGTGATCTTCTACGCCACTTTCACATGGAAGACTGTAAGTCAACCCCTTCTCCCTTTCAGTCTGGAGCCAAATCTTCAATGACTTGTACTTCCCCTGAAGTTGATGCTACCTTATACCGTCAGCTTGTTGGAAAACTTTTGTATCTGACCCATACTCATCTTGGCATTTCCTTTGCTGTTGGCCTTGTTGCTCGGTTTATGCAAAACCGCATGAAAGTCATTGGAAAGCAGCGAAAAGAATACTTCGTTATGTTCAAGGTACAATTCAGTTTGGGATTCATTACAGTGCAGAAGCATCTCCTCTATTGGTTGGTTTCACTGATTCTGATTGGGTTGGTGACCATGATGATCGGAAGTCTACTGCAGGTTATGTCTTCACTTTTGGTTCTGGACCTATTACATGGGTTTGCAAGAAACAAAGTGCCATTTCTCTTTCTTCAGCAGAAGCAGAGTATCGTGGTGCCATTGAAGCTAGTAAGGAAGCCCTGCGGCTTCATTAGATCCTGTCAGAATTTGGTTTTCAGCTGCAGTATCCAACTACACTTTGGTGTGATAATCAAAGTGCCATTCAACTATGCAAAGATCCAGTTCAACATCAGCGCAACAAACACATTTAACTGCATATGCACTACATCAGAAAGCTCATTCATGACCATGTTCTTGAAGTGCAATATTGTTTAATCGATGATCAAGTTGCAGACATCTTTACAAAGGCTCTCATAGAGGCAAAGTTTACTAAACTTTGATTTATGGTTGGAGTTTAGGAAGTTGTCACTAAGGGGGGATAGGCTCTAATGCCTCCTTCCTTCTCCTATTGTGTCATCTTTGTACATCTTTCAATCCTATCCCAAATTGTTCTTAAGGGGGGATGTTAGGATATTCCAACACAAGTTGTTTAGAGTTTGGTTTTTTTTTAATAAACTAATTTAAATATTATTTTTCAAAAACTAGCTGTTTAATATAGAGGTTACTTATTAATATTTGTTTTAATAAATTAATAAACTAATATCATAATTTAAATATTATTTTACAAAAACTAACAATATTTGGTTTTAATAAATTAATTTAAATGTTATTTTTCAAAAACTAACCGTTTAATATAGTCGTTACTTATTAATATTTTTAATAAATTAATAAATTAATATCATTATTTAAATATTATTTTTCAAAAACGAGTAATATTTGGTTTTAATAAATTAATTTAAATATTATTTTCAAAAACTAGCCGTTTAATATAGCCGTTACCTATTAATATTTTTTGATAAACTAATATCATTATTTAAATATTATTTTGCAAAAACTAGCCATTACTTAATAATAATTGTTTTTAATATATTAATAAATTAATATCATAATTTAAATATTATTGTTCAAATATACTGTTACTTGAAATTATGTCTCTACATTGCTCTCCATTTAAGCCTTTGCCATGGTGTGCTTCTTCATCTGGTCCTGATGATGAACCACACTTGTTGGTTTGAAACATGTCGGCCCAAAATTTCTCTTATGTGATTTCTACTGAAAGACTTTGCTTAATACATAGGAAATAATTAAGTATAACTTGGTTTAGTGTATAGTTAGGTAAAGTGTGTTTCTTTAGTATGTATTTTTTGCAACTTACAATCCGACGGTCATGATATGTTCTAGACATGAAGCGATCCGACGTTTCATTCTCTTCTCGGTATTACTGACACTTGATTCGTGGTTTAACACCCAATTGGTCCATGATCTCTATTTCAAGAGCATGGAGGGTCATTTGTTAGGTGACCGTTCATGAGAGAAGCTTATGTAAATTTTCTTTCTTTTACATTAATAAATTGCCTGAAGTGGCCGCGTTAGCTCAGGCCATGGATTGTTTCCCTCTTTGAGGGTTTTAACCACGTCAAGAATACTGGTGTACTGATCTGTGATCTATTTATGAGCGGTGTCCTTTGGTGTTCTATCTAAAGAACTTACCTTGTAAATTCGTACAGTTATGAAGTAGTCTAGGGTTTATGACAAAGTCCCTAGCAAGATGTTGAAGAATATGTGTCTCTTGTTTAAGTTTGGGATCTGATATATGTAAGGTTTAAATGCTTTCGTAATTTTGATATGGCTAACTTCATGCTTCTATAGATTTGGTTGTACTTGCTATCTAAAGTTGTGTAGGTACACAATCTTCAATATGGTGAAGATGTTCGTTGATGTGATAAGCATGATGAGGATGATGATAACTCTGATGAAATGATTGGAAGCCACGAAAGATTCTTTGATGAGGAAAAGAAGCAGCTGATCTCCCTGAGATTAAGAGGGAGTCTGGATAAAGAGATGCTCCCTGGTTGAGAGGGAGGGCATAGCTTGGTTTTGATTAAAGAATGAATTTCGAAGGATATGTTGCTGCATGAGAAGTAGGAAAGGAAAGTGTATAATTGAGGAATCTTCTGTCAGAGATTCGGTTGATAGTCCTACTATGAAAAGTTGAGAAGCAACATCAAGTTTTGTATTTGATTATGTACATATGAAAGTATATTATTGATTGGAGTTGTGTTTGTACAGGTGAATCTCTTGAAGGTTTTTGATATCATACTGGTTACCAATAAGTTTGATTGGGAGAGATTGGTTATCCTTGATCCACTGGTTCAAGGAGTGTTGAGGCTTTGTGAGTGAAGCATTGCCTGGGAGGACATCTGGCCGACACTTTGTGTTGATGACAGGTCCCGAAGTTGGAAAAGGTGGTGTTGATTATAGAGCTCTGTTTTTGGATACACACCTGGATCTTTGGGTTGGTGGTTAGCAAGTAAGCCTGCTGGTACTTAGAGAGGTTGAAAGCTTGAGTCCATCTTAGTCCCACATGGATAGATTGTCCTAGTCAGGAATTTAGTCCATTGTAACGAACAAGGTTTGTATCAATGTTGCATGAAGCGGGGACGAAACGGGGATGTTTTTTGGAAGCGGGGATGCAGAAGCGTCAATTTTCGAAAAATCTAGGAAGCGAAGCGTCTCAAAAGTGTCTACTATATATATATATATAGATTTTTTTTTTGCATTTATATTAAAAAAACATCCAAAATACCAAATTAGTTGTAGAATACATGAAAACATGCATATTTTTACATAAATCAAGATAGATATGGCATCCATTGTACATCACTGATTAATTATTCCAGCATCAACCATCTACAATCTAGATTCCTCTTCTCTTGTCTAGCCTTTGCCTCTACTTCAATTCTATAGGGATTTTAGTCAACATTGCCTAATTTTGATCAAACAACTTAATCCAAGCCTTATAATATGGTAGAGAAAGCTTAGCATGCTTGATCAATGATTTTGACTTGAGTGAAGGGTACATAATTGCGAAGGCCATGACAAAGGAGTTCAACAATCAATAACACCAACATTGGGGTACATATAGGGCTTGTTGCTCTTGATTAAATGCCAATCACATGCCCTCATACATGATATAAGCCAATAAATCACCACAATCCCATTGATCTTGAAAACTGTTAAGTCTGCTGAATTTTGAATGGGATATGAAATTTTATTTTCACCATATGAAGTTTGATGAGGTTGGAACCACTTTCAAACATCCTGAGTCATTTCATGGTAATGTTAAAAATTTAAGTAAAAGGAGCATCTAGGGAGCGTCTAGGAAGCGTCTAGGAAGCATCAAGGGGCTGTTGAAATTTGGTACCGGAGGACAGGTGGTTCCCTAAGGCTTTGATCTTTGGCCTAGGGAAAAGTGTTCAAAAGAATTTAATTTTTCTCCTAAAGTAACTTTATAATTTTTTATAAAGTTAAATCTAATTTGAAAGTGACTTTAAGTGATAAAGTTACTAAGTCTAATTTTAAAGTGACTTTTATAAAGTCAATGAAAAATTAGAAAGGAAAAGTGACTTTGGAAATAAATGACTAAGTGGGTCTTTATTAAAGTGGGGTGAATTAAAAAATAGAAAGTGAGATTTAAATGAGCATTTAATCTCAGCCATTGATCTAAATCTATTTCAGCCATTGGATTTAGGGATCACCCAAAAGTCATTTAGGGTTGGGTTAAGGGAGGAAAAGGAGGAAAAGATCATTCATTCTTTCATGAGCAGATTGAGAGAGAGAGAGCAAGAGAGCAAGGGAGATTTCTGGACAAGGAGGAGAAGGAGGCAGCAGCTTGGCACACATACCAAGGCAGCATTTAAGCAAATCCTTACAGCTGAATGTGCAAGCAGTAAAAGGCAGATTTTTCTTGAGCAAACAGCAAAAGGCAGATTTGTTTTTGCACAGAAATCGAGGCAGCTGATTTTCTGCACAAAAATCGAGGTCCGTACAGCCTGTCCGTACCGTCCGTACAGCCTGTCCGTACAGCCGCCCGTACCGTCCGTACAGTGGCCGTACAGCATTGTGTTGCTGTTTGGAAATTTCTGGTGGGCTGTGAGGCTCAGAAATCGAGATAAGTTGTAAATTTGTTTGCTGATTTTTGCTGAAAATTTCTCACTGTAAAAAGGCATTTCCAGAAATAAAGAAGAGCTCTCAAACTGGTTTTCCCCAAGAGTTGTAGGGGGTTTTTCCAGGGTCAAGTTGACCAAAAATCACTGAGTTTAAATGTGTTTTAATGGCTGTTTTTAATTGCTGATTTTTATTTCTGCAATTTCCAGCACTCTGAAAAATTTCCAAAATTTGTGTTTTCAGCAATATTTATTTTTTCAGTCTGTTAAATGTATGGCTATGGGAATGGGCATTTAACTACATGGGAGAAATAAGGTGAAACTGAAAACCGGGGTGGGAAAACAGAAAATTTTACATGGTATCAGAGCTTGAGTGCTGAAGGGCAGTTTGGGACAGCAAAAGGAAAAATTACAGTTGCTGATTTTTCACTCAGAAAATTCCAGCAAGCTGATTTTTTCATAAACAGCAGTTTTATCTTTACTACAGCAGTGCTATTTTTCAGTTTTAGGATAGCAGGATGTCATTGGGATTGAGGGTGGAGGATAGGCTGGATGGGCATATAAATTACAGCGTTTGGAAGGAGAGAATGCAGAGTATCTTTGAGGAGGCAGAAGTCTGGGATATCATGGTGCATACCGCACAGAACCCTGTTGTTGTGCCCACTGATGTTACTCAGTTGGCTGAGTATAAAAAGAAGAACAATAAGGGTAAGAGGCTGATTCTAGACGGAATCAAAGACCATTGCATTCCTCATGTGAGAGGAAAGAGCAATGCCCATGAGATGTGGACAGCATTGTCCAATCTCTACCAGAGTACCAATGAGAACCGGAAGATGGTCCTGAAGGAGAAGCTAAAGAACATTAAGATGGGGAATGATAGTGCAGCTGGATATCTCACAAAGATTACCAATGTGAGAGATGAGTTGGCAGCGATTGGAGAGGCCATTCCATCCACTGAGTTGGTGCGTATTGCAGTGAATGGCCTCCCCCGTTCATGGTTGAACTTTGCTGATGGGGTTTGTGCACGTGAGACCCTTCCCACATGGGAGAGGTTTTGGGATGATTGTATTCAGACAGAGATCAGGAAAGGACAGCTTGGGGCAACCAAGCCAGTTGAGCAGGATGAGGACGTAGCACTGGTGGCAGGAGGCAAGAAAGGCAAAGGGAAGAAGCAGGCTTCCACAAGCAGTGGTGGGGGCAAAGGCAAAGGTAAAGGTAAACAGGGTAACTCACAGAAGGACTATTCCAAAGTGAAGTGTTGGAATTGTCAGAAGATGGGACACTATGCAGTTGTGTGTCCGGAGAAGAAGAAGAAGAAGGGGAAGAACCAGGATGTGGCAGCTTCAGCTGAGATTGAGGACTTTGCAGGTCGTTTTGACCGGGAGTTTGCGTTCACTACATGTGAGTCCTCTAGTGCAGGATCACCTGCCACACAGGTTCAGAGGGAGCATGCTTTTCACTCGATTAGCGGAGCATCTACAGGTATCTGGTATGTGGACAGTGGGGCTTCACGTCACATGACAGGAGTCCGGGAGTACTTCTCAGAGCTTTCAGAGAGTGGCACTGATATTGAGGTAGTACTCGGTGATGACAGAGTTGTTAGAGCAGTCGGGGTGGGTACACTGACATTTCAGAGGGAGTCCAGACCTCCCTTGAAAGTGTCAGATGTTCTTTATGTGCCAGGGATGAGGAAGAACCTCATATCCGTCTCAGCTTTGGAGGACAGAGGATATGAGGTACTGTTCAGGGGAGGACAGGTGTTGTTGTATCCCAGGGGCACTCCAGCTGATTCAGCTAGAGTGATAGGTGTACGCCATGCAAAGGTGTACAAGTTTGCATTCCAGCCCCTTTTGGCATTGAGCAGTAGTACCGACAGCAGAGCTAGCAGTTCTGAGCTGTGTGAGATTTGGCACCGCAGGATGGGGCACATGTCTCATGGAGCCTTGAGGACATTGCGGGAGATTACTACAGGTGTGCCAGATTTCAGTACTGATCACTTTGATACTTGCAGAGGTTGTGCGATGGGCAAGTTTGCCAAATCCCCTTTTCCTAGCAGTGACAACAGAGCGACGGGGATACTTGATTTGATTCATTCCGATGTGAGCGGTCGGATGTCTCATGTTTCCTTGAGTGGATATGAGTACTATGTTTTATTCATTGATGATCACTCCAGGAGGACCTGGATTTATTTTTTGAAGACCAAGAGTGAGGTCTTCAAGCGGTTTCAGGAGTTCAGAGCTCTTGTGGAGACTCAGACAGGTCGAAAGATCAAGTCCTTCAGGTCGGACAATGGAGGAGAGTACACCCTTGGAGAGTTTGTTGACTATTGTGCGGAGGCAGGCATTAGGAGGGAGTTCACTGTTCCTTACAACCCCCAGCAAAACGGGGTTGCGGAGAGGAAGAACAGATCCATCATAGAGGCTGCCAAAGCCATGATACATGATCAGGGGTTGCCATTGTTCTTGTGGGCAGAGGCCTGCAACACAGCTGTTTACTTGCAGAACAGGAGTCCGCATCGTGCTTTGGGGCACATGACTCCGGAGGAGGCTTTCTCTGGGAAGAAGCCTGATATTGGTCATCTTCACATCTTTGGATGCATTACATACTCCTATATACCCAAAGAGAAGAGGACCAAACTAGAGCCCACCGCAGAGAAGGGTATCTTTGTGGGCTACAGTGAGACCTCAAAGGCCTTTCGGATTTACATTCCTGCACAGAGGAGAGTTGTTGTCAGACGGGATGTGAAGTTCGAGGAGGACAGGGCCTTTAGGAGGTCACGAGAGTTAGAGTATCTGGATCAGCCAGACCCTCAGCAGCAGTTGAGTCAGTCGCAAGGATCCAGTGGGCAGGGATCAGGAGGATCCGGAGGTACATCTATGAGGATGTCAGGTCCATCAGTGAGCAGTGGCTCGCCGAGCCAGAGGGGTGGTGCTCCGGGCAGCATGCAGAGCAGTTCACAGAGCAGTTCACTAGGGAGTCCACTGATGGACAGTTCACACGGTACCTCAGCTTCTACAGGTTCAGGTGTAGGCAGGAGGACAGCAGACAGACAGTCAGGAGTTCAGGCTACTGATGGTGATGAGGAGGAGGAGTTTCATTCTCCTATGGGAGAAGCATGCTCAGGGAAGAGGAAGCCCAAGTGGCTTTAGGACACCTTGAGAGATGCCACATCTGTTGCTGAGCCGAAGAGGCCGGTCAGAGAGAGTAGACCACCTGAGAGGTTTTGTAGTTATATGGCGATGGTTACCAGCATCCTTGACTCTGAGCCTTCTAGCTATGAGGAGGCAGCTAGCCAGCAGGTCTGGAGAGAGGCCATGCAGGAGGAGTATTCTTCTATCATGAAGAATGATGTTTGGGAGGTGGTGCCGAGGCCTGAGGGCAAATCCGTGGTTACTTCCAGATGGCTTTACAAGGTAAAGCATGCTGCAGATGGCAGCATTGAGAAATTCAAAGCGAGGTTTGTGGCTAGAGGGTTCTCCCAGGTAGAGGGAGTTGATTATGAGGAGACCTTCGCTCCCGTGGCTCGATATACTTCGATCCGCTCCATTATATCGATAGCAGCAGAGATGGGTTGGAAGATCCACCAGATGGATGTGAAGACCGCATTTCTCAATGGCTTCATACAGGAGGAGGTGTACATTGAGCAGCCACAGGGCTTTGAGGTGCATGGGAAGGAGTCCCATGTGTGCAGATTGAGGAAGGCCCTTTATGGCCTGAAGCAAGCTCCCAGAGCTTGGTACTCCAGGATAGATGCATACTTGCAGGGGATGGGTTTCACAAAGAGTGAGGCAGATCCGAACCTTTACTTTATTGTGATTGGTGAGGAGCCTCTCATTCTGGTGCTGTATGTGGATGACTTGATCATTACAGGTGCAGAGAGACTCATAGAGCATTGCAAGAGAGATCTTGCGGCGGAGTTTGAGATGAAGGACATCGGCTTGATGCATTACTTTTTGGGTTTGGAGGTGTGGCAGGAGGAGGGGCATTTCTTCCTGGGGCAGGGGAAGTATATTGTGGACATCCTTAGCAGATTCCACATGGAGGATTGTAGACCCATGTCGACACCGATGATCACCAACTGGAAGAAGCTTCATGCTTCGGATTCCGAGTTGGTGGATCCCACATTGTACAGGCAGCTGATTGGTTCCTTGATGTATTTGGTCAACACTAGACCAGATATCTGTTTTGCAGTCAACACGATGAGTCAGTTTATGTGTGAGCCTAGGAAGGTTCACTGGGTGGCTGCAAAACACATTTTGCGGTACTTGCAGGGGACAGTGGATTATGGTCTGGACTACAGGCAGGGAGATGGAGTGAGATTGGCAGGATACACTGATTCTGATTGGGCAGGTTGTGCTTCTGATAGGAAGAGCACTTCAGGGTGTTGTTTTGGGTTGGGTTCAGCAGTAGTGTCATGGTTCAGCCGGAAGCAGCAGTCAGTAGCACTGAGTTCAGCGGAAGCAGAGTATATGGCAGCCAGTCTAGCTAGTTGTGAGGCCATCTGGCTTCACAAGATGTTGTTTGGCTTATTTGGTCAGCCGTTGAGACCTTCAGTGATTTACTGTGATAATCAGAGTTGCATTAAACTCACGGAGAATCCAGTATTTCATGACAGGTCAAAGCATATCGGGATCAGATATCATTTCATCAGAGACTATGTTCAGAAGGGAGCTGTGAAGCTTGAGTATATTTCCACTGATGAGCAGGTTGCAGATATTCTTACCAAAGCCTTACCACGGGGCAAGCATGTCTACTTCAGAGACAAGATGGGTGTGGTGAGGAACACCTTCCTCGGTAAGAGGGAGTGTTGAAATTTGGTACCGGAGGACAGGTGGTTCCCTAAGGCTTTGATCTTTGGCCTAGGGAAAAGTGTCCAAAAGAATTTAATTTTTCTCCTAAAGTAACTTTATAATTTTTTATAAAGTTAAATCTAATTTGAAAGTGACTTTAAGTGATAAAGTTACTAAGTCTAATTTTAAAGTGACTTTTATAAAGTCAATGAAAAATTAGAAAGGAAAAGTGACTTTGGAAATAAATGACTAAGTGGGTCTTTATTAAAGTGGGGTGAATTAAAAAATAGAAAGTGAGATTTAAATGAGCATTTAATCTCAGCCATTGATCTAAATCTATTTCAGCCATTGGATTTAGGGATCACCCAAAAGTCATTTAGGGTTGGGTTAAGGGAGGAAAAGGAGGAAAATATCATTCATTCTTTCATGAGCAGATTGAGAGAGAGAGAGCAAGAGAGCAAGGGAGATTTCTGGACAAGGAGGAGAAGGAGGCAGCAGCTTGGCACACATACCAAGGCAGCATTTAAGCAAATCCTTACAGCTGAATGTGCAAGCAGTAAAAGGCAGATTTTTCTTGAGCAAACAGCAAAAGGCAGATTTGTTTTTGCACAGAAATCGAGGCAGCTGATTTTCTGCACAAAAATCGAGGTCCGTACAGCCTGTCCGTACCGTCCGTACAGCCCGTCCGTACAGTCCGTACAGCCTGTCCGTACCGTCCGTACAGTGGCCGTACAGCATTGTGTTGCTGTTTGGAATTTTCTGGTGGGCTGTGAGGCTCAGAAATCGAGATAAGTTGTAAATTAGTTTGCTGATTTTTGCTGAAAATTTCTCACTGTAAAAAGGCATTTCCAGAAATAAAGAAGAGCTCTCAAACTGGTTTTCCCCAAGAGTTGTAGGGGGTTTTTCCAGGGTCAAGTTGACCAAAAATCACTGAGTTTAAATGTGTTTTAATGGCTGTTTTTAATTGCTGATTTTTATTTCTGCAATTTCCAGCACTCTGAAAAATTGCCAAAATTTGTGTTTTCAGCAATATTTATTTTTTCAGTCTGTTAAATGTATGGCTATGGGAATGGGCATTTAACTACATGGGAGAAATAAGGTGAAACTGAAAACCGGGGTGGGAAAACAGAAAATTTTACAGGGGCACCTTGGGAGTATTCAGAAAAGTGTAGTTCCTCACAGAACAATTCGAAATTTCCAAAAACAAAAAAAGCCCTGCGGAACCGACCACCTTCTCTCAGATCCGCTTGCGATCCGCGGTGGATACACGCCTGAACCTCCACAGATCCGCACCCGATCTTTTTCGGATCCGTGGATCAAGAAATAGGAACCGCAGATCGGGCAGTAGGAGTCGCGGATTGGGCCACCATGAATCCAAATTTGTAGGAATCGCCAAAAAAAAGAGGAACTGCTGATCCGATTTTCAGATCCGCGGTTACGGCAAAGGATTGGTGGCGGATCCGTACGGGACACGGATCTGCCTTTGGATCCTTGGGGGGGGGGGGCGATTCCTGCAACATTGGTTTGTATGCTTAGAGGAATGCGCTGATACCAATGTAACGAACAAAGTTCGTTCTTCAAGTTAAATACTCCTAAAGACTTGGAATATAAAGATCTCCATTGAGAATACACTAATATATATTAAAATGTAAGAATAAGAATGATGATACTATTGAGAGTGAGGGGCTTGCTTATATACCAAGCAGGTGTCTCTTTATGAACGGTCATGTCTCCTTAGACATGCCTCTTTGTTTAACTAATTATTATTTATTATTATGTTTATTATTTATTATCTATATTTATTACTTTTACATAATTATATTCATAACATTGCCTTCTTCTTCAAAAAGCTTTGTCCTCAAAGCTTGTTGATGGAAGGGCTTGATCTCTTTTTCTGCTATGAATTTCTTCTCGTCTCGGGACAATCATCTTTGTCGATACAAGTTGATATGATCCTTGGAGTGATATATAAAATTGTTGCATGGAAGAAGGATCTGAACATCCTAAATTAATTTTTTGTAAAATATTTTGATTACTAGAAACTTGTGATGAACCGTTATCATAGAACTGAGTTGTGCGCACTTCGGTATTCTTCGGAACATAAGTTTGTTGTTTATGTTCTGAGTGATACGGATTCGTAGATTGATTGAGATGTCTGTTCTTGTGATTCAAATGTAGTTAAAGAGTTCTTTTGGTCTCCCTTATCATGTGTGTGGCTAGATTATGATTTACATCAAGTTCCGATGTTGTTGAGTTGGTTACAAAATCTTCACTTGGAATTTCTTTCGTCTCAACATCTAAGTGTGTTTTTTCTTATTCACTGGATCAATATTCATTCCATTTTCTTCAACTTGGACTGAAACGACTAGAGACTTCGATACTACTTCTTGAAGTTGTTCTAACTTGTCATTTAGTGACTTCTTGTCACGTTTAAGCTTCTTTATTTGTGTAAGGAGGTTTTGGTTATGATTCCTTAGGCGTAAAACCTCTTCGCTTTCTGGATTGTTGATTTTATTCTTAGTAGCCTCATCATCTTTTAAACTTTTGATTTGTTCTAATAATGTTTGATTAAGGTTCTTTAAACGTAAATTTTCTTCTTCTTGTTCCAACAAGTGCTTCTTGAGTTCCTTCTTTATGGCCTTAGCTTTCTTGACTTGTTCGAGTAGTTTTTCATTGTGTTCTCTGAGGCGCGAAATTTCTTTGTCTTTACTGGAGATGACTTCTTCAAGCTCTTTCTGCTTCTTTGGTATAGTTTTTTTATTATCTTGAAACATTAATTCTGAAATATCCTTAAAGTCTTCTGATGAAGGCTTTATCGGTTTTGACTTCATTGTCACATCCTGGAAGGTGGTCATCTTCCTCTTGTAAGGAAACATCAAAATCTTTTTTTCTAAGTTTAACATGAATGTACCCAATTCTTTTAACCAAGGTTGACCCAAAATGATGTCAATTTTTGGGTTAAACATAGTTACGACATGGAATTGAGAGGTGCATTCATAGTGGTCAATTATTACTTGTAAGTCATTAATTTCATATTCTTTTTTGCCAAAAATATCTTTTCTTTCTCCTATGTTTGACTCTGGAATTAATAGTTGATTTGCCAGATTAACATTGATGTAATTTTCCTCATGACTTGTGCTGATAGTGATATTAATCTCCTTCCCTTGGGTATTCCCTTTTAATGTAATTAATCTACAATCTGCAATTGGAATACTTTTATAGGAAAATTTTCCTTCCTTTCCTTTTGAATTAGACTCCATTCTTTTATCTTCGATGATTGATCTTGGTAAAAGTTTATATATTTTGAGTGTGAGCGACCCACTTCTTCAAGCTATAATAAGGTCCCTCTTTTTAAATGAACCCACTTTTAATTTTTTTATAACTCCTTTTTTATAATATATCACTTTAACAACTAAAATCTTAACTAAATAATAATCACTTTGTAATTATGTGGAGATATAATAATCACCTTATAATTAGTCCTTTACACTTTTTTTCACTTCACAATTTTATAAACTACTTGCTTTAGTCTTTTTATTAAAATCTCTAGAATAATCCCTTGTCCCCCTTAGTAATAATTAATTCTTTATATATATATTTTTTAAATGGTATAATCAAATTAATTGATTATATAGTCATAATTATATAATATAATTATAACGTATATAATAAACTACATATATAACTTCATATATATATATATATATATATATATATAATGTAATTCAAAGAATTTTAACCAACGAGTATGAACCTTGGTGGAGACAGACGTGACCGTTGACTGAAAGAAAGCAACGAGGAACCGGGACGGTGTCAGCTGTCGGGCTTAGAGTCGTCGGACAATGGAGAGCGGACCAATGGTCGGGATAACAAGGTGGTCGGATGGAATAACTAGATGCAATGGTCGAGGGAAAACTCGACAGGGGACAAAACCAGTGTGGGACACAATGGAAGCCACGTGGTCGTGACATTTGGGACAAGGGTGGTGGTCAACACATGAAGCGGATAGTAGTCCAGAAGGATGAATGGTAGCGGGAACCATGGGAGCACGATGCAGAGGGGATTTTGCCGGCGGTAGTGCAATGGAACTGGAAGACAAAGACAAGATATAATGAAGGATTCAGACCTGCATCCGTATCACTCAGGATACAATGAAGGATTCAGACCTAAAGCAAAAAAGAGAAGAAGTAGTAGTGACAATAAAGTTGTATTTCTTGAGGACAAATTTCTCTATGGTTTGTCTCTGTGCAAGAAAGAACAAAATTTCAAGTGGTTCATCTCAATGCAAGAAGGTGAATCTCTGTGGAATTTCTTTGTAGTAGATACTCTGTGAATAAGGGTGAAGTTTGTGGATAGAATTTGAGTTTCTCTGTGATAATTCTTGAAGATCAAACTGTTAGTTTTTGGTAGCATCGGAAGTGCTCTAGCCTTGCCAATTGGTGGAGAGGCTAAGGCACATGAGTTCTATAGAACCCATAAATTGTTTGGTGAAATTCCACTCGGATTGTATTTTATTAAAATAATTAATATTTTTAATGGATTTCCTAAGTCTAAACTTAGGGAAATTAAAATTTTGATGGGTATTAATTAAAATATGGGTGAGAATGATCTAGAAGGTGGATCAAGTCATGTTTTAATCTTAGCCGTTGATTAAAGACTTAATCTCGGACGTTGAAGACTCAACAGGAAAAGTATAAAATGGAGGCTCGGGGTTCATTTGAAAACACACACATAGAGATTGAGGAAATCGATTTTCTGAGGTGAGAAGTTCTTAGGAGGAAAATCAATTGGGGAGATCTTGTAGCTGAGGGGCAGTGAGAATCCGAGAGGACTTTCCAGAGAATATAGACAGAGAGCCAGAGCGAGATTGCAGAGGCAACACAGTAGCTGGGAGAGCTGACGCAGAAAAGCTGCCTATCATGCAAAATCCAGAATTGTCGGAACAACCGAAACTGCTGGAACAACGAGGAGAGCTGACGCATGGCTGACGTAGACCCTGAAAGGCTGACGCATGGCCTACGCAGGGCCATCGCAGAAATAGCTGGGGTTGCCAGTCGTGCCAGATCAGCCAGAGTTTTGCCGGGTGAAGTGAGGTAAAACTCACTCAGATTTTTTGCCAGTATTTTCTCTGTAAAGGATTGCTAGATGAGAATCCTAGATTTGTATTTAGATATTTCTCCTGCATAATAATAAACCCTCAAAACTGTTGCACCGGTTTTCCCGCATTGGGTTTTTCCAGGGACTATTGTGTCCAAAAATAAGTGTGTCCTATATCTTGTTCTTTGCTCTAGTTTCTGTTTCATGAGATCAAATATTTAATTAATGTGGGTTGCAGAAGTAATTTGCTTCAGTATTCAGAATAATAACTTGGTTAATGTATATTAAAAATCAGGTAGGTGAAGTAGATTCAGATTTGCTGCAATAGGGGTTCCTTCTAGTATATGATTTTTCACACAAACCTTAGACTTGTAGCAAATTTGTGCACCTTGGACTTGTGGTGTTGATATTTTGGATCTGTGACTTATGGAAGACTTGTGCTAAGACTCTTCAGGAGTTTCAGACTTGTACACTTCGACCCTTGCATAAGACTGTGGCATCAATTCTAATATGTGCTTGAACTGTGGCATGTACCTGAAACATTTGAGGAAGAATCTCTGAAAGCTCAGATTTGTAATAAAGACCTATGACTATGGCATACTAATTTTCATCTCTTAATGACTCGGACCTATAGCAAGCATAACCTACGAACTTGCGGGAGACCAAAGCTCGGAAAAGTGCAGACTTAGTTGGATAATTTCAGACCTGTAGTGTCACATTACAAGAACTTCTAGACTTGAAGCAGGTAATTGGAGGAAGTCAAGACAATGGTAAGACATGTGGATGAGTGATTAACGAGGATGGTGTTGGATACACGTTTAGTGATAGAAGCGTAGGTCAAGTGGGGAATCAACTGCGGAATATGGGGGAGTCAATGGACGCCGAGGGGCTAAATCGGAAAATTAATGGAAGGTAAGGTTAGGGCATGTAATGGGGAAATGAAGGGCAATGGCGGTGGAGTTGTTGGAATGATGTGCACAAGGATAATGGCAAGGAGCGGAAACAACATTGCGTTAGGGGTGTAATGTTAATTTGTACCTGGCTACAATTAAAGCACAAGTGGTAATCAAAAGGGAAGGTAAGTGTGATTTTCTTTGTTTCTTTTCCTTTCTTCTCTTTTTTTACATATATATATATATATATATTTTTTTTTTTTTTTAATTTGTTTTTCTAATTTGTTTCTATAAATTCGTTCTTTTTTCTACTGTTTTTTTTCAATGATTTTTTACTTTCTATTCTCTTTAATATATGTATTCCTTTAATTTTATTTTCTTTTCCCCTTTTCTTTTCAATTTTTCTAACTTTCTATATATATATATATATATACTTTTATCTTTTATCTTTTCAATATTTCTGACTTTCTATTGTTTTTTATGGCCAAGGGCCAATTGGCGAAAAATGGAGAAACTCCAAGCTCTATGTAGAGAAATGTTTTAATAGAGACGACAACAATGTTGACGAATTTCAATGGCCAAAGGCCTAGATCAAACTGGCTCTGTGCAGCGGTTGAGCGGCCAGAGGATCGAACAGCTCTGATACCAATGAACAAGGTTTATATGCTCAGAGGAATGCTTTGATACCAATGTAACGAACAAAGTTTGTTCTTCAAGTTAAATACTCCAGAAGACTTGAAATATAAAGATCTCCATTGCAAATACACGAATATATATTAAAATGTAAGAATAAGAATGATGATACAATTAAGAGTGAGGGGCTTGCTTATATACCAAGTAGGGGTCCCTTTATGAACGGTCATGTCTCCTTAGACATGCCTCTTTGTTTAACTAATTATTACTTATTTACATATTATTATGTTTATTATTTATTATCTATATTATTACTTTTACATAATTATATTCATAACATCCGTGGCATTGCAGTGCCTAAACTTCTTCATAGATGAAGTGGTTTGAGATCTGCCATGTACCTCTTTGGTTATATGTAAATATGAATACCTCCCTAGTTAAGAGGGAGTGTTGGAAAATGTAACTAGGTTCAGTCTTCATTAATGTACTTGAAGTCAAAATGTAATTTATTTGTCAAAAGAAAGTGAAAGAATTTTATTATTAAATTGAATTGACTTATTAAAGCATGGGTTTCATGCTTGGGTCAATTATAGGTCAAGCCTCCATTGTAGGCTTTAGGTTAATTGTCAAAGTCATTTATTGTTTGACTCCTCCATCAAGTCATCCTCTTCAACAAAGTCTTCAAGACTGCCTCTTCAAGTCGACCTCAAAAGAATAATTATCAAGTGAAGATCATGTCGGCCTAAATACAACGACACACCTATTCATATACTCATGTCGGCTCATTTCTAGATGGAAAACCACTATATATACCCAGTTGAGATTTTCGCATTTCATTAACTTAGAACTCGCATTTCAGAGAAGTTTCGGTGATCATAGAAATTCGGACAAGGTATTTCAGGGATAAGGTTTCGGTGTATGTACAGGAACCCGGATAGGGTTTAGGGATCATAGTTCGGTGCTCCAACAAGTTTAGGGTTATTACAGTCCAATGCTCCAACAAGTTCAGGGTTGCCACAATTTAGTGCTTCCACATTTCGGTGATGTATCTCAGTGCCATCACATTGCTACTACAGTTCGGTCCCACTACAGTGATGAAGTTTTCGTTGACACCACAGTGAGAAGGTTTCACAGTAAAAAGATCTCAGTGGTATTGCAGTAATGAAGTTTTTGGTGTAGCAAGTATTCAGTGCTATCACAATGATATGAACCTCATTATGCAAACATAGTGAAAGGAGGATGACTTGATGGTGGTAGTCTCAAATCTAGATTGTAAGGGTCTTGGTCATCTCATCTTTTGAATCTATTGAAGGAAGAATTTGTGACGGGGTTTTCCCCTAGAGGGGGGTTTTGCCCTGGCAGCATGCCTATATCTTGTGTTCTCTTCTTTTGTTGTTTGGCATTAATCTTGATGATAAGAAAATATAACTAAGAAATCTAATACTAATAATGAAAACATCACAAATTAATGTCATAATAAGGGAAATCGTTTAAACCAATGTGGAAAAAGTCAAAGTCGGGATTAAATCGGCAAAGGTCCAGAAGTTGAAAAAGTCGTTAAAGTCGGGAGTTTTTTGAAAAAGTCGGCAAAATTAAAAAAATACAAAAATATTCATTTTTTAAAAAATCCGGACTTTTTCAATAAAATCCCGACTTTTTCAATAAAATCACGATTTAAAAAGAATTAAATTAAAAAATTGTTAAAGAAACTACCTCATTCACGATTTTTTGAAAAAAGTCCCGATTTAATCCCGACTTTTTCAACTGGGGAAAAATCAGCAAAAAATCGGCCGATTTAATCGGCCAACGAAAAAAATCGCATTTTGGGGATTTAATCTCGATTTTTTCCCAACTTTTTCCACACTGGACTTTAAACTGCCAACTCCTAGGATTTCCCAACAGGTGGAAGGTTCAAAGTCAATGAGATTAGTCATCAATGGTGCATATCTAGAATACCTCTTCGGTCTCTTGCTTTCCCTAAAGGTGCCACATGGTGTTGCATGTCCTTCTGCTTCCTGCAAAGTCGATTTAAGCCAAGCTAGCCTTTTCCTGATTTCAGGAACAACAACTGGGTCCATTGGATCGCCATGCCCTTCTAGCTTTTCTCGATGATTTATGGAATGTTTTGAAGGATTGGATTGACCTGAACTCTCTTACTTGGGAACTTCACGATCTTCATCATCATCAAAGCCCCTGGGAGCTTCTTTAGACTTCCAATAGGAAACATTCTCATCAAAAGTCATGTCCCTTTTGACTTGAACCTGTCGTTGTCCTATCAAGAAAGCCTATTTGTTGGGAAAAATATTGAGAGGGGGGGTGAATCAGTATTTTCAAATCAATAACTTTTTCATTTCATATTTAGATTTCTATATGTGACTTTATTGGAAGGAACCCACGTGTGTACGCGACTGTTCTAAAGACAACTAGCGTACATCCAATAAACTTATGATTCAGTTAATTCATCATATGTTGGTTTTTAGCCAATGCATTAGTACTTTATTAAACATTAGATAAATAGTAACCATGTGCTGTAAGAACAAAATAAACCATCACACATAAGCAACACACATGAACACTAGGATTTAAGGTGGAAACCCAATGCAGGAAAAAACCACCTGTTGCTGTTGTCTCTGTCTTTTTTTTAATATGAAGAAAAATCTTCTTACAATGTTGTATTGGTGCAGACTCATACTAGTACGTAGGGACCCACCTACAGAAGGCTACAACCTTCACTTGTTCTCCAGCTCCTACTGGAAGGGAGCTCCAACCCCCTGATCTGATCACCAACTATTACTGGCAGGAAGCTTCGAATTCCTCACTGAAGGCTCCAACCCTCAGCAACCTCTATGGACCATGTTTCATAAATTTTCACACTGGATCCATTATCAACACTTAAGCTCAATAATCAAACTATAACTCATGACTGAAACACAATCATCAATCTCTGACACAACTGAATCAATCAATCACTGAAACCCAATCAACTGAAACTTAATCAAAACTCAACCAATCAACTGGAACTTCATACTGCATATCACATAAACCATATTTTGCTACTGCAAATCCTGATCATCCATCTGTCAAAATGTATACACCACTTCACTTAAGACAACCTGCGTGCATACGCGCTTTTCTGTAGAGAAACCCGCGTACAGATCTTAATATACTAAAAACTGAAAACTGATCACCGCAATTCTGAAAAGAACACTGAATCATACTTAGATCTACTGCAACACTCTGAACCAATCACAAAACTGTCTTTGATATTCAATCACAATCAACAAGTAATCTTAACATTCTTCAATCAATCAATAACCTAATTCAACTTCATCATTCAATTAGTTCTACTTCTGACATTATCACTTAACCCAGATCAACATGAGGACATTATTGACAGACAACAGAGAAGCAACAACACTAATCCGGTTGATCAATCATTTATAAACAGAAACCCTTACTTTGTATACACGACTTTGAAGAAGCGAACCTGTGTGTATACGCACTTTTCCCGAGACCAACCAGCGTATAGATCTGCAAATTTTGACCTAAAATTGTGTAGCTCTTCAGAACTTCAGAAAGGCCCAGATCATAATATTCAGAGATAAAAACATGCATTAGTACTGAGATCTAGTCAATCCATGAGTAGATCATACAATGAAAAGTCATTTCAGGTCTCATGATCCTGATCCATCATTGTATTCATTGGTGCATAATTATTTCAGATCTATTGGATCTCATTCATCATCAAACTCTCAGGTGCATACTTAGTTTAGATCAAGCAAAGCATCAAAAACCCATAACATGCATATTTGCTTTTGATCTAACTCTTCAAAAGATTTCCATCACTTGCACACTTAGCACTTCGATCTTTACCTCTTTATATAGTTTAGCCCTTATCCAATAGCATGGGTCAAAACTACATTAGTCCCTGTGGTAATATTTGACATGATCAATATCCGTTGTCACGGTCATTACTATGGGCCAATACCATGGTAAGGACCCTTGGTATTTAGAATACCATGGTGTAAAAACCATACACTACTTTTCTTCACTAAACTCGCGTGCATACGTGACTTGGCTTAACAAAACCCACGTATAGTTCTTGAACTTCCAACTTTATCATTCCTCTGAACTGATTCCTTTGAATTGCCATGCATTCTGTCACATCTGTAAACACATCCTGTTTATACCTTTAACAAGTAGATTTTCATCAAGAGACAACTTATCAAGTAGGATTCCATTCATCAAATAGGTTGTCATCAAGGACAACTCATCAAGTAGGTTTCCATCAAGGACAACACCTAATTCATAATGCCAACAATCTCCCCGTATCAAACTTCTGATTTTGATCTGTAAACTTTTGACCTGTCATTATGGTATTCTGTTCTATCATTCTGTCACCTATGAACTGACCTGTGGATTCATCTAGTTACCATATACTTGTTCTGTTACAAGTGAGTTGCCGTCAAGGACAACACATGCATCATAATGCCAACAATCTCCCCCTTTGGACTTGCTGGAAATCACTTGGTGTTTGGTCACCACAACTAGTAAATAACATCAAGCCAAGCACCAAACTTTTCAAAACATCAAGCTATTCTCCAAACACCAAGCTACTCTCCCCCTTTGACATCAAGGGAAAAGGGCTGACCAATGTTAAATGAAGACTTCCATATCTGAACTACTGAATATGAATACTGACCATGCTCCCCCTAAGCACATGCTGAATTCTCTGATCATGCTCCCCCTGAGCACATGCCGAAATCTCTGACGGATGTAAAATGAAGTACATGACTCTATGACTCAACTAAGTATGACCTTCCTATCACCAAGGACCCATACTTACATCAATCACCCAACCAAGTGGGGATACATATTTGACTCAACCACCCAACCAAGTGGGATTACATTTTTGACACAACCACCCAACCAAGTGGGATTACATATTTGACATGATCTCAAAAGTCCATACATGACTAAATATGACAATTATTACATCATAGGTCTTTACATGACCTTTACATCAAATGATATACATGATATTTATAACAAAGACCAAAGACAAGAACATGATAGTTATCAACAACTATCATACACCATATATGATCTGCACCATAAGCATCTGTCAGCAGCATCAAGAACAACAACTTGTATATGTTCATCATCAATTTGCAAGAAAATACAATGTAGCTTTAATATCATCAACCTGTGACTAAGTATGTCGCATATATATTTTCATATATATCTGCTATCAACTTCATCCTCTTGACCTTATCAAGATCAACTTGCTCTTTTTCTTTGGTAGAAAAAGCCTTTATCTATGTTCATAAAAAACATAGCCTTTCATGAATCAACTAAGCATATGCCATATCTCCAAGCAGTAATGCCTATTTCTTCACAAAACTATTCACATCATATCATATACATGTGAAAGCACCATAGTCATCATCCATGACCACAACATCATCATCAAATCATCGTAGCAAGAACTGCATGTTCTTTCCTCAATATATCAAACATGTATCATCACTAGGGAGTTTTCTAACATCCCACATCTGATAAGCATCAACCATGATAATCAACATATGTGAGAACCAAGCCTATCATCATAAAGTAAGAAGTATACATCATTCCTTATCATCATCATTATGTGACTAAGTAAGCCATGTCTCCAAATAACCATGTCTTCAAATAGCTATGTCTTCATGAAACCTGCAATAACACCATTCTCTTGGCCAATTTTCTTCATACAAGAAGATCTTTTATACCAACATCATTACCAATGTGCAATTTAAGTAATCATCCATGTGATCCTTATCTGTAATGTATCCATCATAGAGATAGCAATATGTATCTAGCTTCTCATCAATGTGAAAAGCAAACCATGAGCTCATAGTTATTTGTCAAACTTTCTTGATACCATCAAGAGCAACAATCCAAACAATATACCATGTGAAAGCCAACAACTATAGGAATCCTGATTCATAACTGCACCATATGAAATTTATGCATCTTTGAAGTCATGATGACAACAACATAAAAGTAATGAGTGACACTTATCATCATCAAATAATGAAGTTGTGTACTCAAGCTTTGTTTTTCTCCTTGAACTTATGAAGATTACCATGTAAGTAACATAACATATGTACTATATGCATCAAAAGAATCATCCATAAATCTGATCAGTAGCATCAAAACAACTATGTGGCTCAAGCAATATATAAGTATCATCTGTGATTTCATCATAGGCAACCCATGACCGCAGCATAGCATGATGCATCATTTAAACACTTCAGCAACATAAGCATCATCACCATTGATAAGCATCATTACGTACCAAGGACTTCTAAAGCAAACATAATGTCAACAATGCATTATTAGAAGCATAGCAGATGCTCCTCTTGAACCTGTGCCAACTGTTCACTGTCAGATCTGATCATTGCATATATCAGTAAGAATCATCAAGGCATCATCAACCAGTTATACATCAAGTTATCAACAATTTATGAGGGCCAAAAATAGTAGGTCATTTGTGCTTTGTTTAGGGTAGATTGGTCATCATAGTTGTTGATACCAAGCCCTAGTTGTTGTCTTGTATCAGGGATGATTGTAAGGGCCATGGTACGGGAGCCCTAAGATTGTTGTATTAAAGATTTGTAATATAACAAGTGTTGGGTTAAAATTTGTCTTGTGTACTAGTTGATTCACTGTTGTGTATTTTCCGCTGTGCAAAGTAGAAGTGTTGTGGCATTTGAGTGTGTTTGTGATTGTGATTTTAGACTTAAACCAAATTCTTGAGTGCCATGGAAAAATGAATGTAGATATCTTAGCAAAGAAACTTACTAGCAAACACACAATTAGCAATGTTATCCATTATGACTTGTACAACACTCTATAGACCTATCTCTCGTTGAACTCATCCAACAACTCACATGAATAATGCCGCATCTTTAACGTGTAGATGCATTGATAGATTGAATAAATATTTTCCCCTTGGGACAATTATCCAAGAAATTAAGAAGGGCCCTTCTCTTCCTGTAGGTCCAGTTGTATAATATTGCAGTGTATCCAATGACTTCCCATGATTGGTTAAGCTCCTCCAAGCTACAAGAGCAATTGAATTTTTTTATTTTGAAAGATAAGCCCTCTCAACTTGTTATTGGTAGGTGCCTTGTACCTTGGGCGAACAACATCGTCATCATTGCACATAAATTGGTAGAACAGGTTGTTCTTGGCAATTTTGAAATGAATGTCACTCCATAGAAAACAACTACCCACAGTCCTTTCTTTTTCTTGCTTTTACTTTATTTTATAGAGTGACCTAACAGGAGGTTGTGTGTCAATTATGGTTCTTGGAACAAAAGAAGTTGAGCTTGGTGAGGGCATTGTGGAAGGTGAGGCCAAGGAGAAGTTCTCACTTCCCCCTGCCCCTGAAATGTTTGAGGCTGCCCTGGATCTTGCAATTCCTGTTGCAATCTCAAGTCTCAAAGCTTCCTTCTCTTCTTTCTTTTTCCCCATTTCTTGAAGTTATTAAATGGCAATATGAATGATTTATGGAGTTGAGTTTTGATAAATGCCACTTCGTGCTGCAGAATTTGTGTAAGATGGTATTTCGACCTGCTGATTCCCCCTGTCATTTTCTTCCTACCCAACTTGCAAGACAGATTTTGCTGATTATGAGGCTCATTGGGCTCACCATATTCCCACAATGGATCCAAAGCCTTTGGCATTTTCATATGTAAAAGTTTAAACCTGGGAAAGAAAAAAGAATGGAAATCAACACACAAGGGTACTGGAAAAAAAAGAACATACCTAAATAAATGATAGATCTTCCGTTAAAAATCAACAAGAGGAAAATCTAATGGACATTGCAAAACCTGTCCAAAATATCAAAAAACAGACAGAAGCCATGTTGCACATACCTGCAAATATCATAATGGTTGATGAGAATCAATCCCCCACTCTACAATAAATGGTTGATGGAAATTGAAGACACTCTATTTCTACTTGTTAGCTCGATGGAAAATGTTGGATACCTCTATTTCTTTCAGACCCTTTCAACTTATTTTCAGAATGAGTTAAAAGAAATTAAAATTCCGGCTTTGTTTTGGACCTGTGCATAGACTGGTGATATTTTAAATTGAATAACGATTTTTTAGGAAAAAATGTGATTTGTTTGAATGTATCACAATTTCATCAACAGCAGAAAAAATCAGTATTATTGCAGGCCTAAGAAACTGACAATGTTTCATGATGTTGGTGATATATAACTGATATTGTCACCTTCACACATCAGTTCGCCTCGTGACCAGTCAATGTCTATTTATACACTATTATGAGGCTCATTGTAAATGACATTCATATCAATCATTCATTACTCAATATATTTGCAGAAATACTCTGTCAATCTCATAATAATCAGGGACTGTTTATTCCACTTTTCTACGTTCTGCGATATATGTTGTCTATCTTTATTCAATTCTTGAATCATAAAGAATGTGCAAGTATTGGATAGATAAATGAGCATTCAATAGAAAGGACCTATTTTCACTTCCAAAGGAGCTATTTGTTACTGCTTTTGCAAACTGTTTTCGATAGTGGGTGATAGATAGCCACATTCACCATTTATAATATGCCACCACTCTGCGTGGTTCATCTGGTACTAATTTAATATCACTTTTCTAATCCTTGTGATTACAGGTACGGGTGTCAAGTTCCTGCTGATGATTTGGAATCTATGTACGGTTCCTCCCGAGCCAAAGGGTTTGGTCAAGAGGTTTGTAGTCAGCTACCTTGCAACTATAAGTATATATTTTGGTGCCAGAATGACTTTGCCTTATTAAGCTATTTTACGACCATAACTTTGCACATGAATGTCATGAGACTGCATTTTGAGGACAGAAGCTGCCCACTTTTCACATTTTGTAATTCAAGCACAAGTGTATGAATACCTGGTTAGGGAATGTGTCAACCTTGCTGTATCAATTGTCTTGCCTTACGTTGCAACCCCACTCCAGGGTTAACTGGTTTCCATTGTTTTTACTGCTTATCGATGGTGCAAATCATATTATCTTGTTTCTAGTTTTGTTATACTATTTGGCCTAATAATTTCAAAATCCAAGTTTCTGATTGTCAAATTTTATCATTTTCAGATTTCAAAATCTCGGTAAAATTTAGCTTTTCAAATTTCATTTCTTTAATTGATATTATACATATATTTCTTTGTTCAATCTTCAGTAACTATCTATTTAAATCTTTTGAACTTGTGTTTCACCTTTCTAGCAGCAACTGTTATTTGCAATCAAGCAACATATTTTCAGATGAATTATCCTATGAACCATGGACATGATGGTTGTATTCTTGATTTCAGGTGAAGAGACGAATTTTGATGGGAACTTATGCCCTTTCAGCTGGATATTATGATGCATACTACAAGCGTGCTCAGCAGGTATTTTATTTATTTATTTTTTTAAGCAGAAATTGAGTGTCTGTCATATGAGATCACAGAAGCTCCGAAATTAGGTTCATGGCAGAGCTGTCCTGCCATGACCAACCCAATCAGGGATGGCAAGCATCTCTGACTAAAGCCATAGGTCAGTTGACATGAGACACATTTCCAAGGAGGATGAACTTAGCACAAACCTTGCCTTCTCAAAGAAACACAGGTATCCCAATAGAGTAGCTATCCAATAAACATGTTTATAAAATGTCCTGAAACATTTTTTGAATATGGTTCTGCATATTCTTTGTAAGTTTACACTATCAGACTTGGTGCAGGATATGCAGGAGTGAGTGCAGGAATGATTCCTCAAAATCACACAAATTCAAGATACAGTGGAGAAAAGCAAACATGAAATAAAATTTGATTGCAGAATCATTTTGTCACCAAGGAATTTGCTCCTTTGAGAATACAATGCCATGGATTGGGAAGGAGCAAACTCACTCCCTCAACTAGGTGATGGTGAACTTTAACACATTTTTATAATAATAACAATGTTATCAGAACCAGATTGGAACCGGTGGAACCGGCCAGTCTGGCCGTTTTTGGCCCAAAACTGGTTTGAACCCGGCCTCTAAACTAGAATAGACCGGTTCGATACCGAACTGGCCTATTCAACCAAACTGGCCGGTTCGGGACCAGTTCCATGCGGTTTGTACCTTCCCGGCTCAGCGTAAAAATTTTCCTTTTTTAATTTTTTGTTTTGTTTTTTTCATTTGGTTGGCCAACTTCTAATTCTCCCCTAGACCAGCGTAATATTCAAGCCTATGGTCCTCAGCGTAATATTCAAGCCTATGATTCTATTATTACTATGCAATTCATGGTAATGTTAAATTCTTAAAGTAAACGTGACATTTAACATTAAATTTTAAATTTTTAACATTACCATGAAATGATTGAGGATGTTTGAGAGTGGTTTCAACCTCATTGGATTTCATATGCAAAAAGTAGAATTTTAGATTTCGCTCAAAATCCAACAGAGTTAACAAATTTTCAGGATTTCAGGATTACGGGGATTGCAATGTTTCCATTGGATTTTGTCATGTATGAGGGTAAGGAACTAGTTTTTAATAAGGAGCACCAATCCCTCTATGTACTCTGATGTTAGTGGCATTGGTTGTCGAACTCCTCTATCACGACTCTACTAAAAATGTACCCATCACTCAAACAAAATCTTGACTTGACATGCTACGTTTTTTCTAATTTTAATGCTTAGAGGGTTATATTGATGACCAAGATCCCAATATAAGCAATGATTTTGATGATATGTTAGTATTTGTTGTAGTATGATTTTTTTTTGGATGCTAGATGTTATTTAGAGCAGGGTTGCGGGGGAGCACCCCCCCCGGAGCTAGTCGGGAACGCGCTCCCTGGTTTTTAGGGAGCGATGAGGGAAGCTCCCTAGTCTTTTTTGCAGTAACTTTCTAAAGACAATTTTTTTTCAAAGAAACAAATAGTGTTTGAGTGGAGCAACCTAATGATCAAGCCTATGGCCTTAGTATTGATATGTGATTCATGGTAATGTTAAATTCTTAAAGTAAAAGTGGCATTTTCCTTGATCTTCATTTTCATTCTTTTACTTAAATTTTTAACATTACCATGATATGGCTCAGGATGTTTGAGAGTGGTTCTGACCTCATTGGATTTCATATGGAGAAAGTAGAATTTTAGATCTCATTCAAAATCCAGCAGACTTATTAGTTTTCAGGATTGGGGGGATTGCAATGTTTCCATTGGATTTTGTCATGTATTAGGGTATGGAACTCATATTTAATCAAGATCACCAATCCCTCTATGTACCTTGATGTTAGTGACATTGGTTGTCGAACTCCTCTATCATGACTCTACTAAAAATGTACCCATCACTCAAACAAAATCTTGACTTGACATGCTATGTTTTATCTATCTTATGTTAATGCTTAGAGGGTGATATTAATGACAAAGATCCCTATACAAATCCAGAGGTAATGACAAAGATACCTCTGGATATTAATTCTTAGAGGGTGAAATTAATGACAAAGATCTTGATTTTCCAACAAGACTAAAAAATTAGACATTTCTCGTGGTGGCAAGAGGCCCAAGCATTAGCAATAGATAATAGATTTACTTGTCTTTTCTAGTTTTTAGTAGTTTTTATAATTGTTGACTTTTTCATATTTATTATGATATTTTTTGTAAACAATATATGAAAATTTAAGTTTGCAGTTTGAAATTGGCAATTATAACTCATTGGTAATGAATTATGAATATGATGCTTTGAAAGTTGAAAGTTGTTTCATTTCATTTCATTTTATAACATTTCATTTCATGTTAGATATTATTTGTTGTAATGGTTACACTTAGCTTACAAGTACAACTTTGGTTATTAATGATGATAAATGCTATATATTGAATTTTGAAAGTTTGAAACTTTAAGATTGATGAATCACGAGACTCAATATGTTGTATGTTACTATGTTACTAACTTGTGGACGTGGTTGATGAAGATTAGAACGTCTAGATGATTGTTGTTATATGGTTCAATCTATGTTTTTTATATCTAATTCATCATTCTACATGCTTTTGTTGACATATATGCATCAAAATATATAAAATATATATTATATAAAAAATCGCTCCCTGAATCGCTCCCAAACCGGGAGCTTTTGAAAATGTCGCTCCCACTCCCGCTCCCCGTTTTCGCTCCCGCTCCCAAGTAACTTTGATCTAGAGCCTATTTGTTGATGTATTTTTGGTTCAGGGATGGATTGCAATCAATGCTATTTTGGTTATATGCACCCTTACATGCTATGTAAATGAGAACTTTGCTTATTTGTGTATAAATCAGTGTTGCAAACATCAGAAAAAATCGCGATTAAATCAACAATTTTTTCGCTTTGAAAAAGTCGCGATTCGATATGAAAAAATATCTGGGCTACACGATAGACAATTTTTAAAGTCCATTTTTGTTTTTTTATTCATTTTGTAGATAGAGGGCAAAGATGAGATCTAAAGAGGAGAACTCATGGCAAGAGAGGAGAAAAGAGAAAGAATTTAGCATACCAAGAAAAACAATTTCGAGTTTGGACCAAGTTTCTTCAGCAGGGCGTGGTTTTCAGGTATGGGCATCAAATTTGGCCCTATTTTTTGTTTTTTCCTTGTTTTTCCTTGGGTTGTCACCCATATATTTTCCATGATTTTTGCTTCAATTCGATATGAAAAAATATCTGGGCTACACGACAGACAGATTTTAAAGTCCATTTTTGTTTTTTTATTCATTTTGCAGACAGAGGGCAAAGATGAGATCTAAAGAGGAGAACTCATGGCAAGAGAGGAGAAAAGAGAAAGAATTTAGCATCCCAAGCAAAACAATTTCGAGTTTGGACCAAGTTTCTTCAGCAGGGCGTGGTTTTCAGGTATGGGCATCAAATTTGGCCCTATTTTTTGTTTTTTCCTTGTTTTTCCTTGGGTTGTCACACATATATTTTCCATGATTTTTTCTTCGATTTGAGTGTGTTTTTTTTTTGTCATTTTTGTTGCATTTAGTGGAGAGGGTTTTTTTGTTTTTGTTTTCAAAAATGCAAAATCTTGATTGTTAGTTTTATTTGTTTAATTTTTTTCTTGTGCCCTAGTTTTTTACCATGATTTTTTCTTGGGTTTGAATGTATTTTTTTCCATTATTGTTGCATTGAGTTGAGTTATTTTTTTTTTAATGTCAAAATTCAAATGTTGTATGTAAATTTTGATTTTATTTGTTTAACTTGAAATTCCTCTTGTGCCCTAGGTTCAAGCTTCAATCTTACATTAAAACTCAAGAGTTCAACAAAGTTACAAACATGCTAAGGAAATTGGACCCTCTGTGGAAATTTAGTGAACCTGATGTGTTAAATTATACAACTAAAGTCAAATTCCACTTTGGACAACTCATTTGATGAAGATAACTATTGCATTGAATTCCTCTTTTCGAGAGGACCAAAATCGACCTAAAGATTACTCAAATTAGTCAAAGGAGAAGTGTGTTTTTGAATTTAAGCCCTCACGTGCAAATTGTCAAAGTCGATGTCAATTTCATATATGCTCATGAAGCCCAAACGTCATGTCTTTTCACCCTCAACGATTTGTATAAATAAGAAAGACCTCCAACCTCTTTTGGTACCTAACTCACTCATTCATATCTTCTCTCTCCTAATCTGATTGGTTCATACCTAAGTTGCCAGAAACGGCTATCTCCAACCCCAAAACGCCGTTTTTTCGTTTCAGATCTGGATCCGTGAACGAAACATCAGAAATGTTAAAATTTGGGTACCAGACAACAAGTGGTTCCCTAAGGCTTTGATCTTTGGCCTAGGGAAAAGTGTCCAAATTTATTTGTACTTTTCTCTTAAAGTGACTTTATAAGTGGTAAAGTCAATTTAATTTAAAAGTGACTTTATAAGTGGTAAAGTTACATTCTAATTTAAAAGTGACTTTATAAGTGGTAAAGTTATACTCTAATTTAAAGGTGACTTTATTAAAGTCAATGAAGAATTAGAAAGTGAAAAAGTGACTATGGAAATAAAAGGCTAAGTGGGTCTTTATTCAAGTGGGTGAGTTAAAAAATAGAAAGTGAGAAATAAATGCATATTTATTCTCATCCCTAGATCTAAATGAATATCAGCCATTAGATCTTAGGGTAACCCAAGAGGTCATTTAGAGCAATGTTTTAAAACTCCGACTCCGACTCCGACTCGGCCGAGGGTCACTCCGACTCCGACTCCAACTCGGTATCGACTCGGTCGGCTCGATTTCAATGACTCGGTCGTTGTAATAAATATATTATATATATATATATATATATATATATATATATATATTATTTATAAAAAAAACATAATTTTAAAGATTTTCATTCATGTTTCCAAACCCAACATTAGAATATAGATAGAAGACAACATATGATCAAAGTAGGCTCATGAATATATACATTATATCAAAATGGAACCCAGTGCACTGTCCAATACATACATGATGATGATATAGAGATCAAAACAAAAACACATAACCAAGGAGGCTAGAAATGGCATTATCCTCCAAAATAGATTGTAAGTCATCAAGGAACTAATACAAGGGTCCAAGAGTGTTCCTCACTCCAAGAAAGTCCCAAAGTGCATGTGTACATCTTCAAAAGGTGCATCCTCCACCATGATGTCATCTAGGAGAGACCCTATGTCACCCTTTTCAAGCATGTGAGTGACATGACACCCCTAAGGGTAAGCATTGGCATCAAAAGAGGGATGTGCTAGCCCTCCTAAGTCATCTCAATGATAACCATCCTCATCTGTGCTTTGGAAGAAGGCACCATCCACCAAAACAGGGTCAAGGCCAGCCAGGGGGCACCTTTAGTCCATTTGGGCATATCATCAAATAGTCCAACGTCTAAGGTTTTAAGTTTAGTGTTTTAGCATTTGTAGGCTCATCAAGGGGTGTAGCATCACGTGGAATCAACTCAAGGCTCGATGCTCATCTTTGGAGGGCCAAGGTTGGGGCCACAAATTTAGGTTTGCTTTAAGAAAGGGGCAAAGAACCTATTGGAAAGTTTTGAAGAAGAATGAAGCTATCCCTTAAGAAATCTCTACTACATATGTGATACCACCTAAACAAACCTCTCAAGATCAAACGAGATAAACTTATTTAGGGACAAAAAACCATTAAAGTATCATAGTGAAAACTTTGGAGTCCCCCAAAAGGAAAAAAAATAAAAAAAAATCGTTGTTTTTAGTTCACAGATCGCTGTCATCCAACCCGGCCGAGTCAGCTCGGACTCGGCCGAGCCGATCGGGTTATTACCGAGCCAGTTGAGTTCTTAGACAACTCGGCCGGCTTGGTAATACCCCGGCTGGCCGAACCGGTTCACTGGCCGAGTCGACCTGGTGAGGCCTTGACTCGGACCAACTCGGCCGAATTGGTTCCGAACCGGCCGAATCTTAAAACACTGATTTAGAGAGTAAAAGGAGAAGAGAAGAGGAAAAGATCATTCATTCTTTCATGAGCATTTGAGAGAAAGAGAAGAGAGAGCAAGGAGAAAATTTCTGAGCAGTGAGGAAGGAGAGTAGCAAGAAGACATTCAGCAAACCTGGCAGGAACATTTATTGCCACACATTCCAAGGCAAAACCGTACAACTGGAAAAAGGCACATGTATTGAGGAAGAGGGACAACACAAAAATCGAGGAAAATGGATAGCAGCGAGGGCACGAATTTCGAGTCAGAGTTGGGCACAAATTTTGAGGTATCTGTACTACTGGAATTTGTACGGTTCGTACAACAAATTTTGGGCACGTTTTTCGAGGCATGTCGTACAACATTTAATGCTGTTTTATTGCTAGAAAAATTTCTTTTTTGGCTGTTTGCTGATTGGCACAATTTTTGAGGTGGAGTTCAAGCACGAAAATCGAGATAAGTTGTAAATTTTGGCTGGTGGAATTTTTACTGTGTATTTCAGTTTATCTGTAAAAGCATTTTCAGAAATAAAGAAGAGCTCTAAAATTGGTTTTCCCCAAGAGTTGTAGGGGGTTTTTCCAGGGTCACATTGATAAAAAATCACTGTTATTTTCTGTGTGTGGCTGTCATAATTTTGCTGTGTTTTATTTTTGTAATTTCAGCAGTTGTGAAATCTTTAAATTTGTGTTTTTAGAAAATTATTGTCATTTCCAGATTTTATAATTTTTATCATGCTTGGATTTAAAACTAAATGCATGGAGTGTTAAGGACAAATGTTAACCGGAGTGGCAGTTGAAATTTCTTCAGGAAAAACGTCGGAAAAACATTTTTGGTGCCGTTATTTTTTCGGAGATTGGAAGTTTTTTTCCTAGCCGTTTTAAGGCGTCTTTTCCGAAAAAACTTGCCATTTAAAAAAAATGAAAACGTTTTAGGAAATTGTGTAACATATTAAAAAATTTAAAACGTTTTTCGAAAATCGTGAAAAGTTTTTGATGAAAAAACGTTTTCAGTAGAATGCTGGCATCTGCCCGTCGGGAACAGTGGAATTGGTTTGTTTCAAGTTAAAACTACGCTCATTTACACTTTACCCTAACCTAAAACTTAAAAGTGGAGTGAAGCATTATCGTTTATCATTTATCATTTGCATTTGGAAGCCGCTGAGACTTGTTGCCGCCTAGAGGAAGAGTTGCATTTGCCATATGCCGCTGAGAGTTGCATTTGGTAGTTAAGACTTGTGGCCGCGGAGAGTTGGTGCCTGTTGCTTCCATTATCGTGGAATCTGTCGAGACAGTTGATCACCGCTGTGGTTTGGGTGTGGGACTTTTACAGTTGTTCAACTTTTTTCATCGCCCGACGCCTAGAGGTCAGTGAACTTCACTGTTTTAAGTTTATTGTTTTAAAATGTGTTAATACTAAATAACTTCTACCTGCTTGCCTTTCCATCACTAGTCATAAGGCCACCTCATCATATGGACAGTACCCATAAGAACAGTGGTATGCACTTAAGAATGCAATTAAATTGTAGAAGAGATCACTTAAAGTCCACAAGAAGGAAAAAAACATAATAAAACCATTTAGCTATCAACCTTAACAACAGATGCATTTCGACAATTCCATTAAAAATAGATGGCTAATCATAGGATTAAATATTTTAAAATTTGAACTGTACCATAATACCATTCTGTAATGAAGAATAATAAAGGCAAGAGGAACTTGAGCAATCAATTACAATAGCAGATCTGAATTTTTACCAACATCTTCTCATTTCTTCACACTTTATAGGGTTTTATGCATCTGTTGAAATTCTATACAGTGAAATACATACACAACAAAGAAGGCTAAAATTTAATGCTAAATATTTGTTAATGTTAAACTATGTTAAAAAACTGATGATCAAATCCATAAAGGAGAAAGTTGTTGCAGTTGGCAGCTAATCCCAGAAAGTAACTTGTTCATGTTTGTAGCTGGAATACATAGAACCCAACACTTGATCAATGTTTAAAATCTTTATAAACTTTAGAAAATTACCCAAACCACTTAACTAACCTTTGACACCAACTAGCAAACTTGGTTGTTCACTGGGTTTGGGTTATATTTATGAGAATTGACACCCATCTTCCTCATTATAGGGTTTGTGATGTCCATGTTCACTAGGGTTCTGGTTTGTTGTTCAGTTTTACTAGGGTTTTCTTGGGATCTGAAGACTGAGATACATATTTTAATTTTTTAAAATTTTAAGTTTGTAAATTGTAACTTGTTTTGAACTTTTGAAATACATATATGATATTTGTCAATTTTCTTTTTCAGTTTCATTTACATCATCATCATCATCATTCATGGCAACTTCAAGTTCAGCCATTCATGAGGCAGAGGAAGTGGAACATGAAATTGAATCAACCCCTAAAGTTGATCCAAAGTCACCACTTTGGAAATATGTAACTACTTGTCAGGCCAGGAGTAACTCTAGACTTGGCAGAAAAACTGATTCGTTTATTTCATTAGGTAGCTATTGTTATATACATGAATGTGACTGATCAGTTCATCTTCTTGATGACTGTTCACATTCCAAATTCACCCAATCGCAGAGGATTAGGTGTCAACATTCCCCCCCTTAATCTGAAGGGATGTTGGTGAGTCCAAGCATCGTTCTGAATCTTTCAAGCTTTTTTCTTCCAAGCGCTTTGGTGAAGATGTCTGCAATTTGCTCATTTGTGGAACAATGACGGAGATGGATTGTTTTGGCCTCAACATGATGTCGGATCAGATGATATTTAGTATTGATGTGCTTTGTACGATCATGGAACTTTGGGTTCTTGGCCAACTTTATTGCAGAGGTGTTGTCAATCATGAGTGGAGTTGATTGTACTTGTTTTACCTGCAAATCTTCAAGAATTTTCTTGAGCCACACAATTTCTTTCGTTGCTTCAGCTGCTGCCACGTATTCTGCTTCTGTTGTGGAATCTATTGGAACTGATTGTTTGCGTGATCTCCAAGAGACAGCTCCTGATCCAAGACTCATAGCATATCCTGAAGTAGATACTCCAGTTTCTTTGTCTCCATCGAAGTCTGAATCAGAGTATCCAATCAAGCTGAAGTCGTCCACCTGTGTATACTTGATTCCAAGGTCTTGAGTTCCCTTCAAGTACCTTAGAACTCTTTTTGCAGCAGACCAATGTCCCTCACAAGGCTTTTGCATGAACCTGGAGAGGATTCCAACAGTAAATGAAATGTCTGGTCTGGTAGTAGTGAGGTAGATGAGACTTCCTACAAGCTGTCTATACTTTGTTGCATCCTCAAATTCCTTTCCTTCAATAGATGTGAGCTTTACGTTTTGTTCCATTGGAGTAGAAAGAGGATTGCACTCTGTCATGCCAAATCTATTTAACAAATCTCCAATGTATTTCTTTTGAGAAAGAAATATGGATTTTGGATGTTGGGTTACTTCAATGCCAAGATAGTAATGAACATAGCCCAAATCAGTCATTTCAAAACTTTTTCCTAATTCTTTCTTTATGGATGCAATATAGCTTTCATTGTTCCCTGTCATTAAAAGATCATCTACATATACCACAAGATATACAACTGTTTTGCCAACTTTCTTGACAAATAAAGTTGCATCATCAAGATCAAAATGATTGAAGTTGAGTTTCAGAAGATGCTTAGTTAGGTTTTCATACCAGGCTCGTGGTGCTTGTTTGAGGCCATACAAGGACTTCACAAGTTTGCATACTTTATGTTCATGTCCTCTCACAGCAAATCCTTCAGGCTGGGACATAAAAACATTTTCTTTTAGATCTCCATTCAAGAAGGCAGTTTTTACATCCATTTGATGGACTTTCCAACCGTTCTGAGCTGCTAGTGCAAAGAGTGTCCAGATGGTGGCCCATTTTGCTGTGGGGGCAAAAGTTTCTTCATAATCGACCCCTTCCTTTTGTGCAAAACCTTTTGCCACAAGCCTAGCTTTGTGCTTGTCAAGTGAGCCATCAACTTTGTACTTGTTCTTGTAGACCCACTTGCAGCCAATTGGTTTGGTTCCAAATGGAGGATCAACCAGCTTCCAAGTGCCGTTCTTTATGAGGGCATCATACTCCTTTTGCATTGCTTCTTTCCATTCATCATGAGAAGCAGCTTCTTTAAAGGAAGTTGGTTCAAAATCTGTAGACAAGTTCAATTCACAATCATAAGAAACATCCATATCAACAGGTGAATTAGAGTCATCTACATCACCTCCATTTTGTCGGTTTGAATTTCTGGTTCCTGTTTTTCCAATTTCATCAGGATGAACACTTTCAAGTGTCTTTGTCAGCCACTTTGGGGGACCTTTCTGAGATGGTCCAGGCTGCTCTGTTGATTGAGTTGGGACTGAATCAAGATTGGGTCTCCCAATTCTATCAATTACATCACTTAAAGCATCATCCGTTGTTGGAGTTTCATGCAGGGGAGATTGTTCTTCAGAAGAAGATTCCACATGTTGATCTAGTATAGGAATCCCCCCTTCAAGATGTGGAATCTGATTATCAAATTCTTGAAATGATTTTGTTTTTGCGAATCTATCCAAGCGATAAGGTACATAGAAACAAACTTGGTGCTAGAAGTCGTAAATGTATCTTCCTGGGGTATTCAAACACCTCTAAAGCATAACAGGTGGAACCAAAAATCCTGAGATGTTTTACCGAAGGAACATGTCCATACCACAATTCATAAGGAGTCTTGTTTCTTATAGCACTAGATGGACATCTATTCTTTATATATGCAGCACATAGAACATCATCAGCCCAAAACATTATCTTTACATTTTTGAAGAAAAGCATGGATCGTACCATATTCAAAATTGTTCTATTCATTCTTTCTGCTACACCATTCTGTTGGGGATTATAAGGTACAGTTGTTTGATGTTTGATCCCATGTTGGCGAAGATAGTTTTCAAATTCATTTGATGTATATTCTTTTCCATTATCAGTGCGAATGGACCCAATATGAGATTGTGCATCATTTTCAATCCATTTATGAAAATTCTTGAATGTTTGAAAAGCATCAGATTTGTTCTTCAATAAATAAACCCAACACATTCTTGTGTAATCATCAACAAATGTCATGATATATTTATTTCCATTTGCAGAAGGAACAGGCATTGGACCACATAAATCTGAATGAATGAGTTCAAGCTTCCTATGTGCTCTTGAATGTGAATCATGAAAAGACTGTTTGCTATGCTTTCCTAAAATGCAAGCATCACATTGCTTATGTTTCCTAGGAATTGTAGGCAAACCAGCAACACCATTTTTCTTCAATAAGCGAAGACTGTCATAGTTTAAATGTCCAAATCTAGCATGCCATAATAAACTTGATGGAAGTGTACCTTCTTCATGATGAGAAATATACGAGAAATGTTGTGCATGAGCAGAGATTCCTTGCAATTTGAGAAGCCTTTCTTCTTCTATTCCCCTCATGACAAGTGAGTGGTCAGATGCTTTTCTTACCTCAAGCTTGCCATCAAACATATGAATGGAGTGACCTTGCTGGCGGATGTGGACCAAGGACAACAAGTTTCTCTTGAGCTGTGGGAGATATAGAACATGATCCAGAAGAAAGTCTGGAAGACCAGGCAGTTTAAGCCTGATTGTGCCAAGCCCTGATGGCTTGATTTTTGACTGATCTGCAAAGTATACTGCTCCATCAACATTGTCAGTGAAATCTTCAAAAAAATCTTTCCTATGAGTCATATGACAGGTTGCTCCTGAATCAAGCAACCAATCATTTTTCGAAGAAGCAAGTGAAGCATTAAACAAATCTTCATTTACTCCAATGTTACATTGTGCCTCAATATAGTGAGCGGATTCAGGTGCTTTACCTTTGTCTGTATCATCAGTTTTACCTTTTTGCTGGTTTCTTTTCTACTCAATTTTGTCCCATGGTATATTGCATGTGGATGCATCATGTGATCCATTTCTTTTGCAGCGAATACAGTGCAAATCTGCTTTCTCTGCTTGAGAATGTCTGCCCCCCCTGCCTCTGAAGTATCTTCCTCTTCCTCTTCGTCCACCTCTTCCTCTTGTAGAATCTTGAGCAGGATGCTTTTCTTTATGAGCAAGGCAAACAGTCTCTTCAGAAGATTCAGGGACTGTCTTCTTTCCAAAGGCTTTCTCTCTTTCAGCAAACTTTTTCACAAGAGAGTCAAAGGTTATATCTTTAAGATTTCCATTTGCTTGTAAAGACTCAAGATAATTGGAGTAAGTAGGATAGAGTGCCTTGAGAAAAGCAATAAGAGGGATATCCAGCTCAACCTTAGTGGATTTGATATCATGCATTATGGATTTTACTTCAGATGCAAGAGCAAGAGGATCATTATTTTTCAGTTCAAGAGTGAAGAGTTTAATCATGAGCTGAACAACTTCAAGTGCAGAATGTGAGTCATAGAGTTCTTTCAGTTTTTGTAAAGCTTCAAAGGCAGTGGAATATGATGAAATATGGCGACTTACTTCTTCATTTACAGATGCTGCGATTAATGCATAGGCTTTGCTGTTCTTGTTTTCCCAAATGACGAGCTCTTTGTCTGATGTAGGCTGCACTGGGTCATTGTCTCCTTCTTCGACACACACTTCTTTCCACAACTCATTGAAGATGAGGGTGTGTTTTATCATCCGGGACCATTCAGGATAGTTCTCTTTGCCAGTGAGAACTATTCCTACCATAGAGATGATTGAATGCATTCTGTAAAAAAAATACTTCTGCTGATATACAGTGAAATTGTATTCAAAAAAAATCTCTGTGGGAAATAATCAATCATTCACCGCGAGCTCTACAAAGTTGGAGCAGCAACGGTATCAACCGCGAGCTCTACAAAGTTGGAGCAGCAACGGTATTACAATTTTAAAGTTCACTGAAGAGACTAAAAAATCACCATAAATCCCTTTGATTCTCTAGACTTTGAAGCCAGTAATAAAAATATGGCAGCGTTAAAGTGCTCTTGTGGAAAAAAAAACTTCTGCTGCTAAAAAGGAATGCTATCACTATCATAAAATTTTCACTGCATATAACCCTCAGTATATGCTATGTCACTGCATATAATCCTTTTTTTTTTAATTCAGAGAATGAAAAAGAATAGCGCTTTGACAGAGGGGCCGTAGGCACACAGGAAACGCTGAGAATATAAAGGTCTTGCAAAACATAAACTTACTCTTGTACCACAAGCTTATCTTTACTCATATGACATTGCTTCATCATATGCAATTCGAAACTCAGAACCTGGGAAAACCTCAGCTTTCGCAGCAAGCTTTGCAAGAAACTAATCGTAAAGAATATCAAAGCATTTATGTACTGTTTCTCTTCATATCAGTGGCTCACACCAGGTCTTCACCTGTTTTTCCATAGTGACACTTCACAAAAATAGCAGCTACAACAAGGTCGTGGCTTCTCTCTTATTACGGTGGTTAGATAGGTTACACCATACCAGCGTTATAAACATTCAAGAGACAGCTTTAAACGATACAGCGTTAATACACCATTCATGTGATACAGCGTTTATACACCATTTATTCAGCGTTAAACGATACGCAGTAACTCCATTCAATACAACGTTATACACCATTTAATACAACGTTATAAACCATTCAATACAGCGTTATAAACAGGTGTTCAATACAGCACTTCAAATACCATTTAACAGCGTTAATACTCAGCACATACCAGCGTTCATACGAGCACATTCAACGCAGTTCAAATGAGCCCTTTTTTTTCAAAAAAAAATGAAATGGCTCCTTCCACCATTCACGCAACCTCATCAAATGTTCAGGCGTTAACCAACGGATGCACAATAGCAGGCAGATGCGTTATGGCAGAGTATGGGACAGAGGAGTTACAAGGCACGCCAAAAAAGGAACCTGGGACCTGTGCTCTGATACCATGTCAGGCCAGGAGTAACTCCAGACTTGGCAGAAAAACTGATTCGTTTATTTCATTAGGTAGCTATTGTTATATACATGAATGTGACTGATCAGTTCATCTTCTTGATGACTGTTCACATTCCAAATTCACCAAATCGCAGAGGATTAGGTGTCAACACTACTGTTGAGAAGATCCAAGGAGGTGGATCATTGGCATGGGTTTGCAGTGAGTGTAAAAAGGAGTATAAGGGATCATACACACGGGTTAAAGCACATTTGCTTGGGTTAAAAGGCAATGGGGTTCGAATATGCAGTGGCCCACCTAAAGAGAATGGGACAGATGGAAATGGTTTAAGCAAGGCAAAACTTGCAAAATATCAGAGAGAACAAGGCGAGGCAGATGCTAAAGCAAATGAGGCAAATCCTGCCTCCCAATTAAAACACCCAACAAGGTTGGGAGCATCTTCATCAAAGCCTCCACTTCATTCTCATGGAATTGTTTGTTCAAAGCGGTCAAATTTGGGACCGCTTGAAAAGAGTTTTAATAATGATGCTCGAGAGATAGCAAATGCAGCTATAGCCCAATGCATTTATGCAAATGGTCTTCCCTTTAACCTTGTGCGATCTCTTTACTGGGCAAAGATGGTAAAAACAGTGAATGAAGCCCCAAGAGGGTACAAGAGCCCTGGATATGAGAAGTTACGCACCATATTGTTGAGTGTTGAAAAATTAGATTTGGAGGCTAAATTAGGCCTCATTCGTCATTCATGGTTCATTTCAGGGGTGTCCATCATTTATGATGGATGGAAAGATCAAAGAAATAGGCTTTTGATCAGTGTGATTGTTCAGAGCCCACAGGGGGCAATGTTTTTGAAGGTAGTGGATTGTGAGGGGTAGATGAAAGATTCTCAATTCATTGCTAACATCTTGATTGAAGCAATTGAATTGGTGGGCCTGAAAATGTTGTCCAGGTAATAACTGACAATGCAACGATGTGTAGAGCAGCAGGCCTAATTATTGAAGGCAAATATTAGCACATCTTTTGGACCCCTTGTGCTGTACATTCATTGAACCTCATGTTGAGCAAGATGGGGAAGCAAATTGAGTAGATTTGAGCTATTTTTGAAGAGGCAAAAGAAATTCAAGCCTTTATCACAAACCGCCACATGTTCCAAGGCATCTACAGGGAATTTGCTAAGTTGGAGCTCCTTAAGGTACCTATACTTTAAAGTTTATTACATGTTTCATAAATTCTAATTTTTGACTCTAAATTCAAATATTTAAATTGGATTCTCAAATGTCATGATTCATGAATCATAATAGTTATTCAATCAAATTATGATTTTTAATTTGTTGAAATTTGAAACATTGGCAATTTGGCACCTGTAGGTTGGCGAGACTCGATTTGCTTCTCACATCATAATTTTAACAAGGCTTATGCAGGTGAAAGATGCATTACAATCAATGGTATGCATTTCTCTTTGGAATCAATGGAGGCAATCCCAATCTGATAGAGCACAAGCAATGAAATGGTTGGTTGTTGATGATGAATGGTGGGATAGGGTAGAGTACCTCTTGGCATTTACTAAGCCAATTGTGGATTTGCTCCGTATGTTTGACACAGATATGCCTAATTTGGGAGAAGTGTATGAGGACATTGATTCCATGATAGAGAAGATAAGGTTGGTTATAAATGCCAAGGAGAATGACTCGGATGAATTCTTTTACAGAGAAGTAAAAGATATATTGACCAAAAGGTGGAACAAGATGACCACCCCATTGCACCTTTTAGCCTATGCAGTGAATCCAAAATATTATGTTGCAGAGTTGCTACGTGATCCAAAAAGAACCACACCAAACAAAGACCTAGAAGTCGCAGAAGGATTTAAAAATGCTTTTAGAAAGCTTTTTGTAGATCCTGAAATTGGGCTTCAGATTCGTGCACAGTTTTCTCATTTGTTGGGATCAGAGAGTTGGGGTTGTGATATTGAGTGTATGCGGGACAAGACCAGATTAAGTCCAATTGAGTTGTGGAACTTTTATGGTGGGGCACTTCCACATATCCAAAAATTGGCCATCAAGATCTTGTCATAGGTTGTTAGTTCCTCTTCAGCAAAAAGGAACTGGAGTACATTCGGCTTCATCCATTCAGTGAGGCGAAACAGATTGGGCTCTAAGAAGGTTGAGGAACTAGTGTATGTTACTATGTTCATTCAAACCTTCGCCTCTGTCACACAAGAGAGATGATTATAAATTTGGGCCCACCAAATTATGGGACGTGGAACTAGAGTTGCCTGACTTGGATATGACATTGAATGCCATGTCTCATATGAATTTGTTTGATGCAGAGTCACCAATAGGTGGATCTTCAAGTGGACATGGCAGCAATGTTCCCAGTCCCACTTCTAGAGAGGATGTGGAACCTTCTAGTGGCATGAATGAAGACATATTTGATGATATGTAAATGTAATTTATGATGGTGTTTTAACTTTTAAACTTTTGAACAACCATATGAATTATGAATAATGATAGTAGACTGCTAGTCATAGTTCATTTTGTACTTTGTACTATGTAGTAATTAGTATGCATTATTAATTTTGGTAATGATGGTGTCCGTGTAACTTGTCATGTTGATAACTTGATGTTTGAAATTTGAAACAAAAACTTGATGATATGTTGAAACTTGAATCATGAATGTTATAATAATCGTTAATGATGATGACAATGTTTATGCTAAATTGATGATGATGAATCATGATAGATCATAGATGATAATTGATTATGTATTTTTAGTCTTTATATCTAATCTATATTCTAAAATATGAATGGTAATATGGATTTTATTTTATTTTATTTTTTCTAAATTTATATATATATATATATATACATATATTTTATATTTTATATTTATTTATTATGTGCCATTCCCTGCTGTATTGTATCCAGATTTTTTGAAAATTTTCCGTATCCGTTTCAAACCCCGTTTCCGTATCCGTTCTCATATCCGTTTCAGTGCAACTTAGGTTCATACAACTATTGGGCAGCTTAATTCTCTCACACGTGTGGCAAGGAGGACAAATTGCAGGGCCAAAATTTCAGTCTGTTGCAGGTTTGACCAGTGTTGACCAAGGGTGTTTTGACCTCAATTTGCTGCGATTTTCCGACCAAAATTTCGATCTTTGCAAGCCGCATCTATTGGCACAAAAACTGAGAAGTTCTTGGCACATTGACTGAGAAGTTTTGGGCAAAAACTGAGAAGAAGAAGCAAGTCATCGAAGTTGATGGGAGGCCTTGGAAGACAAAATTTTGCTCACAGATGTGGAAGCAACAATTGTCGCAGGTCCAAAATTTTTAGACCTGCAGTAGAGGCTGAAATTTTGTAGCTGGGGTCAATGTCACATGGTTCAGGTTCGAGTTCGGGTTCAGCAATGATTAAGTTCAGTTTGTGTTCAATTTTTGATGAGGTTCGATGAGGTTCGCCTTTAGGTTCATATATATATATATATAAAATGAATTATATGATAAAATAGTAAGAAATCAACATCAGCAAACATCAAAAATGTTATCATAGACATGGAAACTGCAAGGATAAATTACAAGCTTGAGTTGTGACATGAAGTTATGGGTTTTGATCTGTGGACTTGGTCAATGGCTATGAGGTTCGATGAGGTTCGCTGAACCTCAAAGTTTTTTCAAGGTTCGCCAAAATTCAAACCTCAAGGTTAAAGTTCGACGAACCTTGTGACATAGGCTGGGGGTCAAAGTTGTGATGCTGGAAGAGATTTGACTGGGTTTGACTTGGAAAAAGGAAGCACATCATCAAGAAGGTTGGACTTGGTCTTGGAAGGATATTGGTCTTGGTCTAAGAGGTTGTTAGGGTCCCACCCTAACCCCCTTATTTATGTCATGGGATCACGTCATAGTCAAGAGTCAATAAAGCCCATATTAATATTTGTAAGTGGTTAACCCGCAATTAATGACGGGACCACAGTTAGTTGCAAATGGGCGGTAGTATTAGATAGATGGTAAATGGGCGGTAGTATTAGATAGATGGTATTAATAAAACCCACGATATTGGCCCGTGGTATTGCATGTATGAGTCATATATAAAGGATAGAGACTCCCTGCGAGGAGCATCATGTCTTGTTTTGTAATCGAGCTCTGCTCTATTGGAGGTTGCCCCCTCGAAGAGGCCTGTGAACATTTCTCTCTGAATAATAAAATCATTGCTATTCTGTGTTCTTGGTATATTTTCTTCGCATATTCTGTGTTCTCGGTATCTTTTCTTCGCAAATTCTATGTTTGGGTATTGCTTTGCAGGTTAAGAGCATAACAAGTGGTATCAGAGCACTTTCCAGGGCTCGGTGGGATCTCCAAATTTTAGCAAATTTTTTTTTTGGCTAGAGACGTGTTCCGGCGTCTTTAAACCACGGGATCTGTCGTTAAGCGCATAAACCTGCGGATTTGGGGAGGCATGCACGCAGGAAATACAAGAGGTGGTCACGTCTGTTGGACTCCCTTGTAACCCCTGTGGGTACCCCTTCGAGTAGTAGCGCATTAGACAGAACCACGCACGGACTGTCTTCCACGTACCCTCTGGGTATATAGGAAGCCCCCTAGCTCCCTTGAAACCTCGCCATAGATAAACCTTCGGCCGTCTTGTGGCTACAGTACACCGAGAACAGCACTCGGAGAGATTACTCGCCCGTACGATAGGGTAGTCGGGTTGTACGGCTAAGGGTACGGTCGATCCTCCTTAGTTAGAGCCCTGAAACATTGGGCTGAGTACTACTGTCAGACCCTTATGTATATTGCGATCTGTATCACCTGACACTCCTCAAGACCATAGTTCCCTTTCTATCGGGGGATCACACATCATCTATTCCAGATCAGCAGCAGCAGTTGTTCCACCATTCAGATCTCTCAGATCCACCAAATCGGAGTAGTTGTGAAGGGTTCCTGTACCTGGATATAATTTTCGCAGGACTTTTGGCGGCATTGACATTTTGAGGATTTGGCGACTGCAGTATTGATCAGGAAGGAGTAAAACTCCGTTAGGAGTTTTCCAAAAAAAAAAAAAAAAAAGTCCGAGATCTTCCGGGGCGCTTATTGGTGACCTAGCCCATCAAAATCAGGACGACAAGTTGAGCAAGGTGGTACCATTCAATTTCTTAGTAAAAATTTTTTAGGCGGTCCCAATTTTTCATCAGGTTGGTGTATGGTAGAAACTCGCGCTCAAGCGATGGCCAATGAAAGGATCGACAAAATTGAAGACCATGTGCACTCCCTCCAAACTGCGGTGAAGAATATCGAACTTGAGCTTAAAGGAATAAGTAACCAGATACATGATGCACTCCCAAAGGGCAAGGAGCCAGCCCACGAGGAGGCGTATAATGGCCATGAACACCATGAGGGTGAGTCTAGCCACTCTCCTCACGTCTGGCACACCCATCCACCACCAAGTCAGCGACCTCCCAAGTTGGATATGCATAAATTTGACGGTTCTCACACGTCCGCATGGCTAGCACAAATGGAGCAGTATTTCCAATTGAATCATATCATAGATGAGGGGACTAAGCTTATGGTGGGCACCATGTACTTGGACAATGAACGATGGCAATGGAAGGAATGGCATCAGCGTTACAATGGACATTTTCAGAATTGGGCCCAATTTGCCAAAACTCTTCGCAGTCGCTTTGAACAGGAAGACTCTTTTTTTGGGCGTCTCACTAAGCTCCGACAGAGGGGTACAGTGGAGGAATATATTACTGCTTTTGAAGCCTTAGCCTTCCGCACTAGAGGTCTCACAGATGAGTTCTACATGGAATGCTTTATCAGCGGTCTTAAAGAAGCCATCAAAGCTCAGGTTCTACTCCACCACCCTCCCACATGGATAGAGGCTTGCCAGGTAGCCCGTAAGGTGGAACGTGCATTAACAGCCCAATCCAGCCGCCCCAACTTCCCCGCTAAAGGTCGTCCCTCACAGGCTCCCAATATGACTCAGACACTTAAGATTCAAAAGGTGTCACCTGCGGAAATGGCCGAAAGAAGGAAGCAAGGACTATGTTACTACTGTGATGAAAAATATTCCCCGGGTCATAAATGCAAAGAGCACAAGTTTTTTCAAATAGATGCCACTGACTACAGCTCCACCGAGGAAGATCCACCACTTGAGGAACCGGAGGCGATCGAAGAAGATAACCAAAAGGAGATTGTATCTGATGAACCAATTATTTCGCTAAATGCATTGGCAGGAATTTCGTCCCCTCAAACTCTCAAAATCAGGGGTTTTCTTAAACATCGCCTAGTAGTAGTCTTGATTGATTGTGGAAGTACCCATAATTTCATCCATCAAAAGATCGCTGAAGCAGCACATTGTTTCGTCCGGGCAGTTTCTAACTTCCAAGTCCACATTGCAGATGGGGGCACAATGAAATGTGAAGGTCGCTGTGAGAATGTCAAAATTCAAATGGGGGATTATCAATTGAAAACCCACATGTTTGCAATACACATGGGGGGTTGCGACATTGTCCTAGGCGCAGAATGGCTCCGCACTCTGGGGCCAATCACAATGGATTTCCAGGAGTTATATATGAGTTTTAAGCAGAACAACTCCACACATACCCTCCGTGGACTACAGGCGGGAGCCCCCTCTATCATCAGCTCGCATAGGATGGAAAAATTGTTAAAAAGGGCCATCATGGAGTGGTAGCTCAATTTAATGCCATCTAGGTAGTAGACACCATGTCTTCGCCAATTCATCCTGAGATGCAACAGATTTTAAATAAACATCGGACGGTCTTTGACAAGCCTCATGAGCTTCCACCCTCGCGAGGGAAACATGATCATAGCATCACATTGGTTCCAGGGGCCCAACCCCCAAATGTGCGGCCATACAGATATCCGTTCACCCAAAAGAATGAAATAGAAAAAATCATCAAGGAATTGTTGGAAGCAGGTGTCATTCGTCCCAGCATTAGTCCTTATTCATCTCCAGTGGTCATGGTCCTCAAGAAAGATGGGGAGTGGCGGATGTGTCCCGACTTCAGGGCCCTCAATAAGTTAACAGTCAAAGATAAATTTCCCATCCCAGTGGTTGACGATTTGCTGGACGAACTCAATGGGGCTCAATTCTTCACTAAGTTGGATCTTCGCTCAGGCTACCACCAAATTCGCATGAAGGAAGTCGACATTCCCAAGACAGCTTTCAGAACTCATGAAGGCCATTATGAGTTCTTGGTCATGCCATTTGGTCTCTGAAATGCCCCCTCTACTTTTCAGAGCCTTATGAATCACCTCCTCAAACCATATCTCAGAAAATTTGTCCTTGTCTTCTTCGATGACATCCTCATCTATAGTGGCACTTGGGCGGCACATCTTCAGCATGTAGATCTACTCTTGCAACTGCTCCGCACGCATAAATTATTTGTCAAGATGTCTAAGTGTTCGTTTGGCATGGAAGAAGTTGAGTATTTGGGTGTCAAGGTGGACCCCAAAAAGATCCAGGCAATGCAAGAATGGCCTCAACCTAAGACCTTGAAAAGCTTGAGAGGATTTTTGGGTCTCACAGGCTATTATCGTAAATTTGTCCGCAACTATGGCCGCATAGCGAAGCCCCTAACGCAACTCCTAAAGAAAAATTCCTTCTTCTGGAACGAGGAAGCACAACAGGCATTTACCGCTCTCAAAACCGCCATGTGTTCCACTCCTGTCTTAGCACTACCGGACTTCACCAAATCATTTGTCATTGAATGTGATGGTTCGGGAACAGGTATTGGAGCGGTCTTAATGCAGGAAGGGCGACCATTGGCCTTCACCAGCCAACAACTAAGTGGGAGGAATTTGGGCCAATCTACCTACGAGAAGGAAATGATGGCCATCTTACATGCAATCGAGACCTGGCGACCTTACTTGTTGGGGCGACGTTTCCAAATCCGCACAGATCATCACAGTGTTAAATATTTTTTGGAGCAACGCCTATCTTCCCCACAACAAAATAAATGGTTAGCCAAAATGCTGGGATATGATTATGAGATCATTTACAAGAAAGGGAAAGACAACAGGGTAGCAGATGCATTGTCGCGCCAATTTGAGGAGGAAAGTACTCTGCTCGCAATTTCCCTCCCCATTCCAGACTGGATTGAAGAGGCTCGCAGGGAATGGTTTTCACATCCTGGGCTCTCCCAACTCATTTCTCAATTGCAGGTAGATCCTAATTCCAGCAAGGGCTACTCGTGGCAGAATGATATTCTTCGCTACAAGGACAGAGTCGTAATATCACCAACATCCACCCTCAAAAGTCGCATTTTGGCAGAATTGCACTCATCTCCCATTGCAGGACATTCGGGCTTTCAGAAGACGTATGCTCGCACCAGAAGATCATTTTTTTGGGCCGGCATGAAACAGGACATCCTTACTTTCGTAGCAGAATGTGATGTCTGTCAACGCCACAAAGGGGAAACCGTCAACACACCAGGCACATTACAACCATTGCCCATTCCAGCGTCAATTTGGACGGAGGTCTCCATGGATTTCATTACAGGTCTTCCAAAGTCTGGGAACAAGTCAGTCATCATGGTGGTTGTGGACCGACTGTTGAAGTATGCTCATTTCTGCGCCCTACCCCAACCATTCACACCAACTTTGGTTGCTCAAACTTTCATGGATCAGATCTTCAAATTGCATGGCATGTCCACTTCTATTGTGTCCGACCGCGACCCAATCTTCACCAGTAATTTTTGGCAGGAGCTCTTCAGAATACAAGGCACTCATCTCAAACTTAGTACTTCATATCATCCGCAAACAGATGGTCAAACCGAAGCCGTCAACAAATGTCTAGAAACCTACCTTAGGTGTTTCACTTCAGAAAAGCAACACCTTTGGGTACAGTGGTTACCTCTGGCGGAATGGTGGTATAACACCAACTATCATGCCACCACCAAAATGACTCCCTATGAAGCAGTCTATGGACAACTTCCGCCTTCCCCTACTTCTTATCTCACGGGGTGCTCCAAAGTACAAGTCGTGGATCAACTCCTACAACACCGCGCAACCATGCTTGCCCATATGCGCGAGAATCTTCATCAAGCTCAGAACCGTATGAAGCAACAGGCTGACCAACATCGCTCAGAGCACCAATTTCAAGAAGGGGATCAGGGCTTTTTGAGGCTGCAACCATATAAGCAAACATCACTCAAAGACAAGGGTTGTCAAAAGCTCTCTCCAAAATTCTACGGACCATACCAAGTACTTCAGCGCATTGGAGAAGTGGCTTACAAGTTGGCTTTGCCACCTACAGCAAAAATCCACCCAGTCCATGTATCGTGCCTCAAGAAAGTGATTGGGAACCTAAGTTGCAGGAAACGTGGCCCTAGGGGTCGTTTCCCCAGGGGAAACGAAACGAAACGCGTTTCCCCGTACCGTACGGCCTGGAAACGCGTTTCCGGCCGTACGGCCACGTTTCCCGAAACGGAAACGTGGCCGTACGGCCGGAAACGTGTTTCCAGGTCGTACGGGCCACGTTTCCCCAAAAAAACAGTGGTTTTTTATTTTTTTTTTTAATTTGTTTTTAAATTTTTTTAGGGTTTCCAGGATGTTCTAGAATTTAGGGATATGCAATTCATGGTAATGTTAAATTCTTAAAGTAAAAGTGATATTCTCCTTTATTTTTCATTTTCATCCTTTTACTTAAATTTTTAACATTACCATGAAATGACTCAGGATGTTTGAGAGTGGTTTCGCCCTCATTGGATTTCATATGGAGAAAGTAGAATTTTAGATCTCACTCAAAATCCAGCAGACTTGTTTGTTTTTCAGGATTTCAGGATTGGAGGGATTGCAATATTTCCATTGGATTTTATCATGTACTAGGTATGGAACTTGTATTTAATCAAGAGAACCAAGCCCTCTATGCAAGGGAAACTCCCAATAATCAAGATCATGTAGGGTACTAGGGTATGAAACGTGTATTTAATCAAGTCAGCACTAAGGTCGTTCGACTATGTAGGAGGAGACTCCCAATACAATAGTGGTCCTTCTAAAGAATGGGATGTGGATGCAGAAAATCTTGATTTGGATCTCTCTCTTGCAGCCTTATAGTCTTTATTGTACTTGCAACCTCATATATTAATATAAATAAAGGCTGATTTTGAGATTTGGATATATAATAAAGGTTGCTTTTGGACATTCGATATTTTTATTTTCATTATGTGATCATTCATGAGTAAATGTGATGTAAATTAAATCGTAATGTTTAAGTGTAATAAATTATAATGTATCATTTATGCTTTATGATTGCACATATATATATATATATATATATATATATATTTAAATATTTTCAATATATATATATATATATATATATATTCGCGTTTCCCCGTTTCCAAAATTTGGGGAGGTCACGTTTCGTATCGCTTCCCGTTTCGGAAACTCGTACCCGTTTCGTGCAACTTAGTTGGGAACAATTGCCGAGTTCAAACCAGTCTACCTGAATTGGACGAAGAAGGGTCAATCTGGCTTCAACCTGAACAGGTTCTAGACACACGAGACAAGCACCTGCGTGGCCGCATGATTAAGGAGGTCCTCGTCAAATGGAAAGACACCTCTCCGGAAGATGCAACTTGGGAACCAGCCACTATTCTTCAGCAGTTTCCGCAGCTTCAACCTTGAGGACAAGGCTAGTCTTAAGGGGGAGGGCATGTTAGGGTCCCACCCTAACCCCCTTATTTATGTCATGGGATCACGTCATAGTCAAGAGTCAATAAAGCCCATATTAATATTTGTAAGTGGTTAACCCGCAATTAATGACGGGACCACAGTTAGTTGCAAATGGGCGGTAGTATTAGATAGATGGTAAATGGGCAGTAGTATTAGATAGATGGTATTAATAAAACCCACGATATTGGCCCGTGGTATTGCATGTATGAGTCATATATAAAGGATAGAGACTCCCTGCGAGGAGCATCGTGTCTTGTTTTGTAATCGAGCTCTGCTCTATTGGAGGTTGCCCCCTCGAAGAGGCCTGTGAACATTTTTCTCTGAATAATAAAATCATTGCTATTCTGTGTTCTCGGTATCTTTTCTTCGCATATTCTGTGTTCTCGGTATCTTTTCTTCGCAAATTCTATGTTTGGGTATTGCTTTGCAGGTTAAGAGCATAACAGAGGTCTTGGCATTCGTCATTTGAAGAATCTATAAGAAGAGGATATTTGTGGGTTTTCCTCTCAAGTGGAGAGGTTTTGGCCCTGACTTGCAGCCTATATCCTGAGTTCATGTGTATAGTTGATCTTCTTGTTTTGGTAGCTATTTGATGATAAGAATAACATAATTATAAGAGAAGAAGCTAATAAGTAAGAAAAAATAAAAACACATCACAAGCAGTTATCAAGTTTAAGAGAAATGATCCTAACTGTAGCCCTATAGATTTCTCAACAGAAGGTTTATTGCAAGGTTTTCTGATATAGCGGCTCCACTAAATGAGCTGACTCAATGTTCCACCAAGGTTCTGGGACGAGGGGGTGAGGGAGCGAGGGGGCACGGGAGCAGCCTATGCAAAAGCTCCCTACCATTTTTTAGGAAACGTGGGGGAGCGTCAGGGTCTTAAAAATTTATAAATATAAAATATAATTTATTAATTGAGTCCACTATGACAATTTGGTTTGAATTGAAAAGCTGCAAAGCATGATCATTGATATGAATATCATTTGACATTATCCAAATTTATAATATCATATAAAATAATAAATTTAAAATTCTAATTCAACTTGGTCAAATTCTAATTTAGATTTTGGTCAGACAGAGGGAGAGCTTCAGCTTGATAAGGTAGCCACCGAATTCTGTGAAAAGGTAAATGAACAGATCAAGAACACTGCATTGGCAGTAGAAGGGGCAACTACAATGGGTTGTCCAACTGTATTGGATCCAACAGCTAGAAAGTTTGTTATATTATATATAATATAGACAATACACCATATGCTGAAAGAAGAGTTTTAGTTCCAGGAGAGATGAGAAGATCACATGAAAGAGTTTCTGACAGTTTACTATCAAATGACATTGACTGCAGGATGACCATCTGCGAACCAACTTGGGTGACCAACGATGGCATGGATAATTTGTCTACCTTATTAGAGCAATGCCATGCAGTTCAAACTTCAAACTAGCAATGTATTTCAGGGGTGAAAATAATTTTCAGACCTGAGAATTCAAGCTGAGCAACTGTGCTCTGTGTAAATTTTGTAACTGTATAAATTCATATATAACGACAGTTCCTGAGATTTCTTGCTGCCCATAGTATTTTGTCATGGTTGCAGTAAACGCATGTTAGTCTATAGTCCACCCAATTATTTCCCACATGACATAGGTGCTGCTTCCATAGTTTGTATGTGCAATGCAAATTAAAAACACAAACTGAATGTCTCATATTCTTTGCCTGTCACTCCAGTTATCTCCCCACTGTAATCCAGCCATCACTTGAGAAAAAAAGGAGAAGTTTTAAAAGGGAAAATTCATGTATGTGCTATATGGTCCAACAAATTTCCATGATACTGACCCTCTAAAATAACGCTCTTTGAAACCAAAAGACAGCACAAGACGTTATCCCCATACAGAACATGAGTAGCTTTGTACCACTTTAGGTCTATTAAATCATAAACTATAAGCAAGGCCATTTTTTTGGGAGCGTGGGGAAACGTCCCCTCAGGGAAGGGAAACGTTTCCCTGGCACGTCCCCCTGAGTTTCCTCCATTTTGAGAGCGTGGGGAAACGTCCCCTACTCGTCCCCAAGTCCCCGGAGCGCGGGGGAGCAAGGAAACTAGACCCCTAAGGGGGGGGGGGCGAGTCCCTGTGGAACACTGAGCTGACTAAGAGCAACAATCTTCTCCATTGGGCTGGAGTGCATGAGAAGGCATTTCAAACAAAAAGTAAAAAGATATGCCATACTCCAGTTTTGGGTTTGCCAAATTTGAAGCTTTCCTTTAGATTGAAGTATAGATGCTTCAGGCTATGCCATGGTTACTATTTTTTGAAGAAAGGTAGCCCAATTGCTTATCTTTCAGTAACCTTGACATGGGTTCTCAACTACACTACATATATCAGAGCGCTATATGCTATTGTGCAAGCAGGCAAACATTGGAGACATTATTTGCTTGGCAAGGAGACAATGATTTTTTCAGATCATCAACCACTGCAGTTCTTGAAAATTTAGTCGAAGATGTAGTAGAGTAGGCATTTCAAGTGGATTCCTTGCCTACAACAATGCAATTTGGCCCTGAAGTACAAGAAATGTGCTCCGAATAAGATTGCAGATTTTTTGTCTTAGCCTCTGGTTGCATCTCTTTTTTCTTTGATGAAGCTGGATACTTTAAACCTCAGGGATTTTGTGGATGTATAGGATGTTGATCCCAAATTAAAAGAGGTTCTGGAAGCCCATGAGGGTGCTGATTTAACAAAAGCATCTAACAAGGAGAAGGGTTTCCACATGGCAAATTGCATCCTTTTACCATATTTGTCAATTTTGTGTTGTTAAGGGTGAGCAGAGAATCAAGTTTTTGAGAGAAGTTCACTCTTCAAAAGTTACAAGACATTTTGGTGTACATATGACATTGGCCAATCTACAAAGATATTTTTATTAGCCATGCACGCAAGCAGATGTTGAAAACTTCATCTGGGGATGTTATTTTCATAGCATCTCCAATCCTGTGAATAGGAAGCTGGGATTGTATAATCCTCTGTTGCTTCCCATGTGATCTTGGTAGGATATTTTCATGGATTTTGTTGGATGGCTTCCTGAAACAAGAAGGCATCTTAACTACATTTTAGTGGTGGCGGACAGAGTCAAAAAAATGTTAGTGTTCTTTGCAACACTTTGGTAACTGGGCAAGACGAAGCAACACATATTCAACATGTGGGGGCATTTTGGATTGTCCACGTCAATTGTTTTAGACGGGCAACGAGTTTCTCAGCCACTTTTAGATCACATTGTACTCACTTATGGACACCAACCTGAAAAGGAGTTGTGCGTTCCATCCCCAAATGGATGAGAAGAGTAATGTGGTCAATCACACACTGGTGCTTGCTATGCTTATATAATCACAGGCATCCAAGGATTTGGGATGATAGTTTTCATATACCTTACATTTTTATAACTGGCTTGTTCATGGGTTTAAAATTGATCCCTGAATGACCCGATCAGCTGTACTGTAATCCTCATCTGCCAAAGTTCAGCGGTCCCTAATCCTACGGCTAGCTGTACTTTTTTGTTTGAAATAGTTATTGCAGTCTCTTTTTCCATTTGGAGTTTGAGGGAACTAACAATTAAAGGTGTGTTTAAAATTTTGACTCTAATGCTTCTCATTCCTTTGCCCTTCATAAATACAATTATTAATTTTTTATTGGAGGTTACTGTTATTCAACCTTGGATATTATTTTTCTTTCTATTCATGATAAAACTTTTTCTTTAGCTGTTAGTTTTAAAGTGAATTTTAAATCTGTAGAAGCTCAAAATTTTTAACTAATGATTCAGGTCAGGACACTGATCCAGAGAGATTTTAGTAAGGCTCTAGATGGAAATGATATCCTTATTTCACCAGCTGCACCTACGGCTGCCTATAAGATAGGTGTGGTTGTTTGACTTTCATTTTTATATAAATTTTTTGCAGGTCACTCAACATTGTTGCATTGGAAACTCTATAATAGTTTCTGGCTAATTTTTCAAATTTTCTATTGCAGGAGATAAAGTAAATGATCCATTGTCTATGTATGCAGGAGATATAATGACTGTAAGCCATTCGTTACTTCATTTCCCTAGTTTTGTGAAGTTATGTCGAGACAGTTATTTAACAATAAGATATCTATATATTTCAAGTATTAGAGAATAAACCTGGGAGTTATTCTTTCGGACCCTGTTTGTATGAGGATGTGAAATACTTTAGAGACCTCAGTGATACTGGTATGATAAATGATGCTTGGAAACTAAATCATACATGTTTAAGTCTTCATGTGTCATGCCAAGAGAAGACTGTATCCATAAGAAAATGAATGGATCTAGCTAAATAACGTCTCCATGTATACTGCTAATGAATTTCTTGAACTTGGTCAATGCAGTATAAAATATCAATAATCTTGTCTCACTTACAGATCAGTTTCAGTTTCATATGGTTTGCCACAAAGGACAAGTTTCAATTCGATCCAGTTTACTTACAAGCATCGAATTATAGAGGTGTCATTTCTTAAAAAATGCTAGTTTCCAAAATGAGAATAATCAGATATTCTTTTTCCAACTCTTGGTATGTGAATCTAGATGAACAGGACTTTGACACCATACAGTAACAATTGTTTACAAATAGCTTTCCATCTCGTGGATTATTGAGAGCTTGTTTTCTTTTCTTCCTGTTGGCGTGTTAAATTGTTTCAGTAATCCTATCACTAATGCAGTCTCTAACTATTTCCTTGGTTTAATCTGTGACAAATTTGAAGATTGGATGAAAACTAAATAAAACTTTATAAAAAGACTTGTGTGAACATGTACAAGACAGGCATCCCGATTGATCTACTTGAACCATAAAAAACATTCATGCAGAAGTTTAATGGTCAAGTAGTTACATTGGGATATTAAACACACCACACTGTAATGCCAATTGAATGGTAAATGTCAACTTAACAGAGAAATGGCAACGACAAATAGGCTTATTTGTTGTCTATCACATGTCGAGTCTAGTTATTGTTGCTTCATACCGGTGCCTTTAACATCACTTTTCTGTAACCACAAACATGTTTTTCTGACTCTCATGAAACATGCTATCAAGAACATAAAACTCAAGATTCATAGTTGAACTTTCAAGGAAAGGCCTTGGATCTGCTTGCTCTCAAGGAAGATGAAAATCTTTGTAATTGCCAATTAATTCGATAGGCAGTTTGTCAGTATTAGTGTGCATCAATGCACAGGGAAACAGTAAATCTATTTCTTAGAGTCTCTAGACAACCATTTGGCATTACTTCATGGTTGTTAATTATGCTCAAACTAGCGGGACCAGATGTTTAGTATACTCCCAATTTTCATGGGAGAGAATGGTGTTCATAGTGTGAGATCTTCATATGACAAGTGGATCTGTTTTACTGTTTTCTTGGGAACTTGAGGTTGCAATTATTTTCTACTATGAGCTCTGCTTCAGCTATTATATATATATTTTTGTTTTTATTCCCAGATAAGAAGATTCTTTGCAAGGATGGATATAATAAAGTTATTATATCTTTTTACACTGTTATACATGTGCCTGTCGTTTTGAACCAGGTGAATGTAAATTTGGCTGGTTTACCAGCATTAGTGGTGCCATGTGGTTTTGTCAAAGTTGGAGAAAGTGATCTTCCAGTAGGTCTTCAGATGATTGGCTCAGCCTTCGAAGAGGTAATAAATATAGCATTTATGAGGGTTATAAAATGTGTAAATCTTTTTGAGATATTCTTTTTAATTCCCAATTCATATTCTGAAAATAATTATGTTCTGGCAGGGGCAGTTGCTGCAGGTTGGTCATATATTCCAACAGACACTCCAGAACCTCAGTTTTGAGGCACCCTTACCAAACAAATGAGTTCTAGTGATGAATTTTTTCTTCTTCCATGTACAGCACCATTCTTAGCTTCAAAGTGGCCAGACATAAAAACAGGGGAGCTGTTAATTATTTTGGAAAATATCTGAACCTGTTTATTTATATGTGAAATTTGAATCAATTAGAAGTTGTCATTAAAAATTACTTTTATGGGATCACAAAATTCAAGGGTAAGAGTGAGCTCATTCCATTTTTAATAAATGCAGCTTTTCTTGTGAGACTGAAATTGTATTACAAGATTAACAACAACCAAGACGTTCAGGTCTTTATTTCTACCTTTTACCTTGAGGTAGACTAATTACTACTGTTTCAGCAGTTGATTCGTGAACCCCTTCCACTTCAAATCTTACCTGGATCAGTATCCCTTGGGGATTCAAGGGAGATTTACAAGCAGTAAAACTGTTCTTTTTCAAGTGGTTCCCTTGATCACTCCCCACATATGCCTCCTTGTTAGTTTTTTTCTTGTGGATTACATCAGATGTATCTAATCGATTCGTTACAACTTGAAATACCTTGTATTCTTCTAGACATCTACATCCTACCAAGGCCATTGAAATATCTCAATTATTGCTTCTTAATGTCTGAACATTGGCACAAGTTTGGAGTAATATTCTTTAGAATAACAGAATTGCTAGTTTTTGTTACTGTAATGTGCTTCTCAAATTCTTCTTAGTTGACCGAGTCTAAAGAAATAGTATTGCACTAAGATATTTTGCCAATATCAATTTGTTCATGTCCATTTTTGCAGTACTTGATTTCCAAGCTTACTATCATTTGAATCTCATGAATAGGCTCACTATCATTAGCATCACTCTGTTGTATTTATAGCAAGTGGTGCCATTGGAAAAGTAACTCAATTTGTTGTACTTGTACCAAATGGTGCCAAGATACGATGTTCATTTAATATCATGCTCTATGGATGCATCCCAAGAGCAATGGGATGGGCTGGAAATTTCCATTGCCATCCCTGAAATGCAGGGGATGAGCAGAGGATGTCGTTGTGTCATCCCCAATCAAAGAAGGGATGCTATGTTGTGCCTCAACACTTGCAAGGGATGCCCTAGCATCTGCATACGACAAACTCGTTACGAGTAGTAATTTATTTTCAAACAAGTCGTGCCTCCAATTTCAACCTAAAAGTTAGGTTTCGAGTATTTTTCATATTGGCTCCTTTTAATGATCTAAGAAATCATCTTTATTAAAACATAGTGAGTTGATAAGTTGACAAACTCAAACCTTTCTTGTGTTAATTTATTTTGGTGAGTTAAAGTTCTGTCTTGTGCACTTTTTTTTTTCAAAATCTCGACGATTTGGGTCATCTTAAGATTGGCCAAATTCCCCAAGGGAAAAGTTTCATGGTCAAAATTCCTATCAATTATGTGTAATTGTAATGTCTAACGAATTTCCTATCAGATTTCGTGAAGAGTTTTCCCAAAGATAGGTTGAGTTTATCCATCTATAAACTTCCTTAAAACTAGTAATTGATAATTTCTAATTTATTTAGCACCATTTTTAATTAGAGAAAAAATGACTAACATTATATTTTGGGTGGGGTTTCCTGTACACTATCAACCTTTGAGTCATTGACAGCTATAACCATAGCTTTTCTATGATTGAGCACGTGTAGATTATCGTCTCTTCAATTAAGATGCTTCCTTTATAAAGGTGCTCCTAAAAATTGGCCGTAAATAATCATTGTATGAGTCTTAAGATACAAAATAAATTATAAATAATATCCTCATTCTACAATAGATATAAGCATGGTGATCCATATGGAGGATTGCAAATCTGTTTGACAACTAGTTCTCTCTCTCTCTTTCTTCTTTTTGTTTGTTTGTTTTGTTTTTGTTATATTTATTTATTTACTCTCTGGAGTGTCTGTTTATTCATTTTGAGAGTCAGTTTCTTCCTTTTTCTTCTTTTTCTAATTGTTAGTGTTGATAAACCAAGTTTAATAGAGATGATGCTTGAGTCCTCTTCTTCATAATTACTTGTGAATGTTAGTTGGCTTCTTATTGCTTATAATTTTTTCTTCATCAAGCAATTATACAAATGTGCAAAACATAAAGATTGCAAGAAAACAAGAGACACCAAGATTTAGGCTCGAAGCTAGGGCAAAACCCCACAATCCTTCTTATATAATCAAATCAAAATGAGATGCCCAAGGCCATGAAAAACTGCCACAAAGGTTCGAAGTCAACCCTCCTCTAAGTCTTCTCCATCAAGTCAAAGTAAACAAAAGTCAATGCTGGTCAAACTTGAAATCTGGTCAAAACCACATAATTTTCAGTTCTGCAGTATAGGCAAAATTTCGGCCATGTAATCACCTCAGAGATGGCACAAAACTTTCGCACATGTTAACAAAAACAAGGCAGGGAACTCTACTTTTCTCTCCTTTCTCTCTCCTTTCTTCTTGATCAGGTGCAGAAATAGATATATGATGTGATGAATTAAATGGTTCTTTGAAAGGTTGAATTGACTCTTATATATAGTTGTCCAAGAGGGTTGAATAGGTGCCACATAGATGACTTGTCCAAAGAGGGCCGACTTGGTCTTTGTGTTGACTCTTTGACTCAAAAATAAATTTCAAATTCTTTTCTTTTCAAATGTCCAAATGGGACATTACTCAAATACAAATTCTTTTCTCTTTATGACTCTTGGAGCATGAAGAACATGCTTTGACCAAAAATAAAATATAATAATAATGAATATAATAAATATGTCAATGATAAAATTACATTACATTATAAAGACCGACACTAGTTACAATTTCAACACTCCATCTTAACTAGGGAGGTATTCATAATGATTCAATAGGATAATTTCAAGTTGAATATTCATATAGGATAGGATCTAGATTGATAAGCATCAATGATAGCATTATCATAACCAACATTGTCAAACTACCAAGGCCTTGACAAGCACACTCTATCTCTCCACTAGATCAAAGCACAATGCTGGGAGGCATTAATTTGGACACCACCGCCTCTCAAGGCACGTACCTCATAGGACCATTTCCTAATCTCAAGGAAAAGTTCGCCTTCTTGACCATTCTTTACCAAGTCCATGTATTCAACTTAGGATATTAATCCTAATCAATTACAATACATGACTCAAGAATGTATGTTGTTGATGCTTATCCAATCCACCATTCTCCCTATCAGTGTTCATGCACTAGGCTTACAACAGTTAGTCCTGGCCATAGTAAGTGACACATGGAGAACACGATATTGATCCTCACTTCCTCTCAATCAGGGTGGAGATATCCATCCTCATTCCCTCTCAAATAGGGAGGAGATAACTACAAGCACAAGCTTGTGTCAAAAGTACACATAGTTCCCTTACAACAACTACCTATTCTTCTTTGGATATGGGTTGTACCTTCATGGCTCCGTTCTGCATCATTTCACGAATCATGATATGCTTCAACCTCCCTGGTTCTCTGACAATCTTCATATAGCCTTTGATCAATATCATAACCAAATCCAACATGTCATTGAATATACCATAAAACATCTCATGGAGTTAGACTACTTCACAGCTGATTATCTAACTTCCAAGTTTTTGTTCCTTCACAGTGCAACATAATCCTGCTTCATACTCTATCAAGAAATCATACCAACTTCCAAGCAGGATCAATTATCGGTAGTATCTGTATTCATCATCAACAATGCCAACTTAATTGATGTGTCCTTGAATTGAATAAATCAGGAATCCAATCAACTCAAGTAATGATGTATCCATCCAAGATTTTGCAGCTCCCTATGAAGTCAATATTTGTTCCTTTGGCTCATGAATCCTTCTTTCCAAAGTACAATATTTTCTTTAATTATGAGACTTATTCAAAATTTGAAGCAACTTTTGTAACTCAAACAAATGTCTTAACTTGATCCTCTCCCTCTTACTGGGAGAACCTTCAAACAACTTTCCCCTTTCTATAATCACGTTATTCATTTATGTTATTTCCATTCTTTTATCTGCTTTCAAGTCTTAAGTAGTTCTTTTGTGGAAGTTCAATTCCCTTTTCATCAAACTTGTCCTCACATTAGCTTCATGCCATCATTCTTTAAGAGCTAGGGTTTTGTCTTACAATAGAAATGATTAGTCCTAGAGTTTTCTTAGACTTTTTGCTAGGGTTTACAAATCCTAGATGCTTCAATCTTCCAATTCTTCAAGACCTACTATACTTTGAGTAATAGTGTTTCCATTACAACTTCCTTTGAAGATCTAACTTAAGAGTTCTTCTTGATCAAAATACATGACTTCTTTATCTCTCAAGAAACAAGGATAATCCAAGGCAAATGAACATCTTTCTTTTATTGAGAAGAGCTTCCATGTTGTTTAGTGCGAAGTGCTGACTTTTTTAATGCATGCTTTGAACTCTCTGCTTTACTTGTAGAAAATGCTCTGGTATGTTTCGCTATAAAAGTTCGCTTCTACTCTAGCTTTTGTAGTAACATTGATCCATTCTTTGATGCATAAGTTTGAATCAACATCGCTAGTGAATGTCAATTCCTTACTGGAAGAATCTTTAACATGCTGCAAATTGAATATACTACTTGTTTATTTTGCCCCTTTTTTTGGCTGTCATCTTGTTAGCTTCCTTCGAATCTTTATGATGAAATCTTATAGACATGAATCTTTTTGCAAATATAACTGAAAGCTTCTTCTAGAGTTTTGTGATGTATTCTATGTAGACAACAGTCAAGGAGACTCCTCTTCTTACTATAGAGAAATGATTTTAACCACTTCATTGTAGATGACTATGAGCTCTTGCTTAATTTCGATCTTCAAGAAAAGACTTAATTTATGAATCCCAATAGACTTTTATAATATCACCATATATGCCTTATCAATAACAAATACTATTCCATTTGCCATCTAAGAAATAGAAAATTTGACTACAAACCTGGTACAAAGATAAGTTGTAGAGCTATGTACACCTACTACAATCTTCATTAATGCTAGTAGTAAAGATCCTTCTTGTCCTCGACTTTGGGTTTCTTTGGAGCTTCTTCATCTTCAGTTGTTAATGCTTCATTTTGGTCCTTCCTCTTATTGCTATTATTTTTTAGAGTTCTTGGGACAATTCCTCTTGATGTGTCCATATTCATGGCAACCAAAGCATTTAACTTTGGACATATCCTTATTTTGATAATACTTGTTACCACTGTTTTTGTGTTGAGGTCCAAACTTTCCAAACTTCTTCTTTGTTAAAATTGGCAACTAGGGCCAAACTCCATGTAGGTCATCTTATTTATCGCAGTGGATATTTTTATTGGATCCCTCTCATTGAGAGGTGTAGGATTGATCTAAAGATCATCCGATTCCGATAAGTATTCATGGAGTTATGAATTTATTTATGTTATAAGACAAATTATCAAGTCGGCCAGCAACTTGAGTAGGCTCAGAAGCCCAATGGACATGTCTATTCATCATCTACGTTTTAGTATAAATAGAAGAGGACTTGAAGTCATTTGGACATGCTCTTAATGTGATCTCCTCTCCACGTCTTGGGTTTTTGGAGAAGGAGAGACGCAAAAGAGCATACATTGGTCTAGCATGAAGCAGGTGATGCCCTAGCTGATCCAACACAGTTCTTGATTATATGCTGTACATGGATTACACACAAGACATTCATACATAGTGAACGTGATGCCCTAATCTACTACACTAATCTGTTGTCATATGGAACAACTGCAGTCACAACCGCAGTCAAGCATGGAAGATGAGCCGCAGTAAGCCGCAGTCAATGGAGGAAGGTGAGCTGCAGTAGCCGCAGTCAAGTGAGGTAGCCGCAGTCAAGTAAGGTAGCTGTAATCATGCATGAAGGAGCCACATATCAGTGGGTTAAGGAGCCACAACAAAGGAGGATCATATCTCAGAGATCCGCAATCAAGAAAGGAGAAATCTCACATGGAGAAACAAACCTACACCTAAGGTATGCTTGCATCTTGTTTGGGGTATAAGTGCAGTCATGATCTTGGCTAAATGAAGCAGAAGGACATCGTATCATGAACGCTGCAGTGATTGAAGGTCTAGACTCGACATTACAGTGATAGACCAATCTCGGCATAACAAGGAACAATCTTGGCATTAGATCTCGGTTGTTCTCTTGTAGCAGCCTAGACACGTTGAACAACAGAGATAGATCTCTCTCTTGGCTTAATGAAGACCATGTCAAACGTTAACTTAATCTCATATATATATATATATATATATATATATATATATATATGGTGTAGTGTTGTCACGAATTGAAGATAAAATAAGATTTCGTTGATGATAGATTCTCAACATACTTGTGATGGGAGACATACAGTCTTACTAGTTGTCATAGTATTCAAATATAGCATAATGCAGTCCTGATGTGCTACGAAGAGCAGTAACAAATATCATAGTCGAGGTCCTGACTCAGTGATAAGGATCACATTAATTATAGATCATCATCATCATATATATGTGTATAAGCATGATCATTAATGGGACTGCATAATGATGTAATGGGACTGTCGCATAATGATGTAAAGGGCAGCATGATCATGATGATGTAAAGGGCAACATGATCGGCAATGGGATTGCACGTTGATGTATAAGGAGCAACATGATGATGAATAGGGCTGCATGATGATGGAAGATGCAGCATAATGGGCAGCATGATGATGAGAGCAGATGAGAGCAGCTCAGTCATCTAGGTCCAACACTATGATGGTATAACATGGTGCTAAACGACAAGGTGCAGCAAATGGACGAAAGACAGCACTATGATAGGTGAAGGAGTCACATTAGAGAATCAGTTGAAGCAATGTCTTCAACTGATCTCATGCGATATCAAAAGTCAAAATATTGACTTCTATTGTATATGTACTATCTCTCTCTTTCTCTGTTGAACTTTGAAGAACATAAAAGAAGAATTGATCAAGGGTTGCCCCACATTGGGGTTTGTCCCTGGCTAGCGCCACATCTTGTGTCCTCTTGTCTTGGCTTGTCTTCTGCGATCTATATTTATGTTCTATCTGCAATTTACTTTAATGCTAATGTGATTGCTAACTGTGAATAATATAAATAAATTGCTCTAGCATAGAACTTACCTAAAATTAACATGGTATCAGAGCTGAGGTGAAGACAATGCCCAAGCAAGAGTGAAAGAGCAATCACCGAAGATAGTTGGCACAGGACAAAAGGATCAATGGGTTCCTCATCCCTCTTCAAATTCACCCAGGGAGAAGTCGAAGAAGAGAATATTATCGAAATGGTGCAGCGGATGTTTTTGATGGCCTACCTTAAGATCACTTCATTGGAAGACTGGATCTCAGGGTGGAAGGAAAGACAGATAACTAGTTCGGCCATTATGCAAAGGAGTATCCGAATGGCTGGGACACATCACTTGATGTTGATAACAATCATTCTAGGGACATCTTCAATGATCAAAGGAATGATAGGTAATGGCCGACTCTTCATAGAAAGCAAGGAACCCCAGGTATGAAGAAACAAATGTTGTTTCTGATATGATAAAGACGTGTTATCTTGGATTGGCCCTCTCCTTTAGATTCTTTGAGAATCTGGCTTATTGATTTAGTGCTTCAAGGCACTTCATCGGATAGAAGGGTGCACTCTCTAATTTGGTAGAGATGGAAACAATCGTGGGATTATACTTGGAGCCAATGCCAACTATTCCGAAAAAGGGTGTAGGGAATGTTACCTCTCAATTGAATGAGGGTATCTCGATTCATTTACAGAATCTCTTTTATGTCTCTGATCGCAAGAAGAACCTGGTGTCCATTTCAACAATGGAAGGTTTCAAGGTGGCACTCGTCGATGGAAAGGTATGTGTTTGAAAATAGAAATTTCAAGATGCTTTTTGAGTTTAGGGTTGTATCAAGTTACAAGAAGTCCACTGGGGACCATGTCCATTGACACATAGCACCGGAGGTCTGTGAGTCAGATGGTGACAGGGAAGCTTGAATTCAAAAAGAGCATGAAAGTACATGTCTGAGATGTACCTAAGGAAAATGTTATAAGGGGACCATTCCCCTCATGTAGCAGGTCCATAGGTGTGAAACAAACCCGAGGGGTTTGAGATTGATAATCAGGAATCTCACGTATGCAAGTGGAAGAAAGCCCTCTATGGCTTGAAGCAAAACACCCTGGGCGTAGTATGAGAGGATCAATAGTTGTCTGATGAAGCTGAGATTCACTAGGAGTGAAACTGATCCAAACCTTTCCAAGGTTGTGGATGATAGACCTCTCATACCATCGCCTTATGAGGACGACCTATTTCTGACAGGTGCAGACCCTCTCATTTGCAGATGTAAGAGGGAGTTTGATTCCGGATGTGGAATGATAAACTGCAAGCCTGTGACTACCTCGAGGATATTAACTTTCAGAAGTTAAATCGGACTAGATTTGGGAAATGCGACTGAGCTTCATAAACTCATTCGCGTTGATGTTCTTGGAGAATTTCCGTCCAAACATATGTTTTGCAGTTAGCATGGCGAGCTCATATTTGGTTGAGCCTCACTAGATTGGTGCCAAGAATCCTCTGAGATATCTTCGAGGCACAATCACTCATGGATTGAAATACACTGCCGAAAATATGAAACTGCATGATTATTCGAATGCTGAGCTAGCAGGCAGTGTGGAGGATCACTAGAGCACTTCTCAGTGCTGGTTCTCTTTGGATTCTGCTTCGATATCATGGATGAGCAAGGAAGCTCCATCGCTGTGAGATGATGTACAGGTCGCTACACTTTGTCAAAGCCTCGGGGGAAAGATCAAATCTGTGATTTTCCCAAACGACTTGGAGTTGTCGAGAGACCCTTGTAAAAGGGTCCTGCATGTTGCAGACATTGACCTCTGGGAGCTCTGAGGGCTTGGAGTTCTTACTGGAGCAACATACGACCACAGGGTGACTCACCCTCCCCTGATGGCACGTGCTGAACATGATGATTTGTTCTCCATGGCGACTATGGAATAGGATGATTAGTTCTCCTGTGGGCCTGGATGATGTGTTCTCCATGGCGATTGAGGACAGGATGATTCGCTCTCCTGTGGACAAGATGATTCACTCTCCTATGGATAGGATGATTCGATCTCCTGTGGACAAGATGATTCGCTCTCTTGTGGGACAGGATGATTTGCTCTCCTGTGGACATGATTGATTAGTTCTCCTGTCGAGGCATCCTACCCATGCAATCTGGGACTTATGGGAAGTACCTCTCATCTGATCAATGAGCAGGGAAATGGGGATAGGGACCATAGTTGTATCTACCGTACTCTCCATGCTAGGATGACCTTCATTGATCTGGGTGATACTGGTCTGGGACCAGTTGTAGGAGTTGTACCCACTATGACATTGACTTCGGGTCAGTAGAGGATTGGTCTGGGACCAATGGTACATACTCTGAGACTGACTTCGAGTCAGTAGAGGACTAGTCTGGGACCAGTTGTAGGAGTTGTAACCGCTATGATACTGACTTCGGATCGGTTGAGGACTGGTCCGGGACTAGTGGTACACACTCTGAGACTGACTTTGGGTCAGTGGACAATGGTATGACAGATTCTTGATCAATTCTTCTTCTTCATGGTTCAGCAAAGCAGAGTAGAGCTAGCAGAGTTGAGCAGAGCCTAGCAGAGCTGAGCAGAGCCAACAGAGCTGAGCAGAGCCAGCAGAGTTGAGCAGAGCCAACAGAGCTAAGCAGAGCTGAGCAGAGCTAGGCAGAGCTGAGTAGAGCTAGCAGAGCTGAGCAGAGCAGTGCAGGGCACTAACGACAGAGATAGTACAGTCGGACATATGGATCAGCAGATGGAGTTCTCCCTAGTTGAGAGGGATTGTTAAAATTGGCAACTAGGGCCAAACTCCATGTAGGTCATCTTATTTATGGCAGCGGATGTTTTTATTGGATCCCTCTCATTGAGAGGTGTAGGATTGATCTAAAGATCAACCGATTCCGATAAGTATTCATGGAGTTATGAATTTATTTATGTTATAAGACAAATTGTCAAGTCGGCCAGCAACTTGAGTAGGCTCAGAAGCCCAATGGACATGTCTATTCATCATCTACGTTTTAGTATAAATAGAAGAGGACTTGAAGTCATTTGGACATGCTCTTAATGTGATCTCCTCTCCATGTCTTGGGTTTTTGGAGAAGGAGAGACACAAAAGAGCATACGTTGGTCTAGCATGAAGCAAATGATGCCCTAGCTGATCCAACACAGTTCTTGATTATACGCTATACATGGATTACACGCAAGACATTCATACATAGTGAACGTGATGCCCTAATCTGCTACCCTAAGCCATTGTCATATGGAACAGTTGCAGTCACAACTGCAGTCAAGCATGGAAGATGAGCCACGGTACGCTGCAGTTAATGGAGGAAGGTGAGCCGTAGAGCTGTAGTCAAGTGAGGTAGCCGCAATCATGCATGAAGGAGCTACAGATCAGTGGGTTAAGGAGCCACAACAAAGGAGGATCATATCTCAGAGATCCGCAATCAAGAAAGGAGAAATATCACATGGAGAAACAGACCTACACCTAAGGTATGATTGCATCTTGTTTGGTGTATAAGTGCAGTCATGATGTCGGCTAAATGAAGAAGAAGGACATCGTATCATGAACGCTGCAGTGATTGAAGGTCTAGACTCAGCATTACAGTGATAGACCAATCTCGGCATAACAAGGAACAAACTTGGCATTAGATCTCGATTGTTCTCTTGTAGCAGCGTAGACACGTTGAACGACAGAGATAGATCTCTCTCTTGGCTTAATGAAGACCATGTCAAATGTTAACTTAATCTCATATATATATATATATGGTGTAGTCTTGTCAAAACCTGAAGATAAAATAAGATTTCGTTGATGATAGATTCTCAGCATACTTGTGATGGGAGATATACAATCTTACTAGCTGTCACAGTGTTCAAATATAGCATAATGCAGTCCCGATGTGCTACAAAGAGCAATGAAAAAATATCATAATCGAGCTCCTGACTCAGTGATAAGGATCACATTAATTATAGATCATCATCATCATATATATGTATATAAGCATGATTAGTAATGGGACTCCATAATGATGTAATGGGACTGCATAATGATGTAAAGGGCAGCATGATCGACAATGACACTGCATGCTGATGTATAAGGAGCAACATGATGATGAATAGGGCTGCATGATGATGGAAGATGCAACATAATGGGCAGCATGATGATGAGAGCAGATGAGAGCAGCTTAGTCATGTAGGTCCAGCACTATGGTGGTACAACATGGTGCTAAACGGCAAGGTGCAGCAAATGGACGAAAGGCAACAATATGATAGGTGAAGGAGTCACCTTAGAGAATCAGTTGAAGCAATATGTCTTCAATTGATCTCATGCGATATCAAAAGTCAAAATATTGACTTCTATTGTATATGTACTATCTCTCTCTTTCTCTGCTAAACTTTGAAGAACATAAAAGAAGAATTGATCAAGGGTTTCCCCACATTGGGGTTTGTCCCTGGCTAGCGCCACATCTTGTGTCCTCTTGTCTTGGCTTGTCTTCTGCGATCTATATTTATGTTCTATCTGCAGTTTACTTTAATGTTGATGTGATTGCTAACTGTGAATAATTTAAATAAATCGCTCTAGCATAGGACATACCTAAAATTAACATTCTTTGATTTGGCTGCAAAAGTTTGAGAGTTCTCATTGTTTGGATCGGTGTCAACTTTAGCCTACAATCTTGTTTCTTCTAGAACACTTGGAGCCCATAGTTCTTCAAAAGTTGGAGTGTCCTTTCTTACATAGATACTTGTTGCAAGACCATCCCACGCTGGAGGTAGAGCATTGATTATAAAAGTGATTAATTTAGAATTAGATATGGTTTCTCCAAGTCCTTGAAATTGATCTTTGATTTTTTATGTTCTCATAAAGTATAAGGCTATGTTTTTTGCTTTTAACATTCTTGTTCCATAGAGTTGATTCCTTAGAGAGATAATTTGGCCACTTGTGTTGAAGGAGTACAATTTAACCAATTTATCATACACTGACTTGGATGTATTCAAATCTGACACAAAGGAAATGAGATGATCTTTGATGGATTCAAAGAGAATCCTTTGAGCTCTAATTTCTCCTTATTGTATTTGGCTATTTCTTGTGCATTGTTCTTGTTTGGTATTGGAAATTTTCCTTCAACAAATTGCATCACTTCATTTTCTTTAAGAACTAAATCGATCTTCTTTTTCCAAGCCTTACATTTGATGCTCCACCAAGCTTATTCCCTTCCTTGCAAATATATGCCATTTTATTTGGAGAATTGGACATGGAGAATAGAAGAGTACTTACTTGTGTATGAGAGAGAGGACTGCTACGAGACTATCTTCAAGAATGGTTGAGAGTTGTATTGATGTCTTCAAGAGATCTTCGAGCTTCCTTTGATAGAGAGAGATAAGTGTTGCAAGGGTGTCTTCAAATATTCCAACAAGTTGTGATCTTCAAGCTGCCTTCCTTTTACCTTAGCTCTGATACAATGTTGAGAAGCCAAGTGTGATACATATGATGCTTGATTCCTCTTCTTGATAATTACTTGTGAATGTTAGTTGACTTCTTATTACTTATAATGTTTTCTTAATCAAGCAAATATATAAATGTGCAAAACATAAAGATCACAAGAAAACAAGAGACACTAGGGCAAAACCCCACAAGGGGGAAAGCCCAACAATCCTTCTCTTATAGAATCAAATCAAAATTAGGTTCTAAGACCGAGAAAATCCAAGCCAACCTTCCTCCAAGTCTCCTCCAACAAGTCAAATTCAATGGAAGTCAACGCTAGTCAAACTTCCTGAAATTTGGTCAAAACCACAAAATTTTCAGTCCTATAGTAGAGGCTGAATTTCGGCCCTGTAATCACCTCAAAGATGCCATACAAATTTTGCATGTATGAATAGAAACAAGGCATACAACTCTATTTTTCTCTCTCCTTTGACTTCAACTCTCTTTCTTCTTAATCAGGTGTAGAAATAGATATATGATGTGATGAATTGAATGATTCTCCAAGAGGTGGAATTGAATCTTATATATAGTTGTTTAGGAGGGTCAAATTGTTAATTTTTACATCGCTCTATGTTGTTTCAATTACTTTAGCCCAATTCAATTGTTCAATTAGCAATCTTTCAATAACAATTAATACTTTTCATCAATCAATAGTAATTGAAGATAGAACAATAATGCAATGAGCCCATACAAAAATATCTAGCAATATCAACCAAACAATATTAGAAATATGATCCCAGCAACAATATTGATCAATGTTAGCTTTCCCAAATTGTGGTCAACTGTCAAACTGAAACCCTAGATCCCAACCGCATGGAGGAAGAGTTATGTGTGCGGTTGAGATGCTCCAACTGCACAGATGAGCCTGTGTGCCTACGATTATAACTGAAAAATGCTTGTGTTAACCCTACAATTGGAACCCATAAACCCTAATCACATGAGCAAACTTCAAACCCTACAATTTCATACCTGTAGAAACCAAACTTTGTAAACCAAACTTCAGACCTATACTAACCAATCTAATAAAGAGAGAGAAGAAGAAGATGCTTAATGATGATGTTGAAATGAGGGTCATTTGGCTTATATTTATAGGCTTCTAAGGGTGTCCAATTTCCTGTTAGGGCCAACTTGCCTTTTTGTGCACATGTGGGCTTCAATTCAAAAATACACTTTCCCTTGTCCAAATTAAATGCTTGAAAAGTCAAAATTGGTCCTCTTGAAAAGAGGAATCTAGTCCCATGATTGGAATTTGTCACCGAGTTGCCAAATTAACACTCCCTCTCAGCTAGGGAGAAATTCCAACTGCATCATGTAATCATCATAGATATCTTGTTATCATATCATGTCCCAACTTTGCTCAACTCTATTTGCTGAATCATTCTCGAATCTAAAGAAGAAGAATCATCAGGGAGCATCAACTACCACCCTCTTAGGACAATGAGGAAGGTCCTATGGGACACTCTCACCTCATGTAATCTCATAGGGGAGCATATGTCTTCCACCCTATGTCGAGCAATATGTGAGATACAATATCCCATCCATCCTATTGCTTCCTAGTCTTCCCAACAATGATCCTCAAGAGTCATGTGGTAGAACACCATGCATCATAATCAAGTGTGGGTGAGATACTTATCAAAGGTAAGGATCGCACAACCCCAAGCCCTCTCAACTTGTTGGCCAGATGGGGAACTACAATCCCAACAAGCCCAACTTGTGGGTATGATGTAAACTAGGGTATACTTTGCTAGACCAAAATAGGGGAGCAACATCTTCCAACCTATGGGTGACAAATAGGGGTGATATCCTATTGTCCAAAGATCTCTTAACCTCAGGAGTGCTACATCTCAATTCCTCACCTTGGGAGCTTAGACGGGGGGAAGAGCTAGCTCAGTGTCCTCGATCAGTGATGCCTCCTATCAGCATGGGTCACATCTATTAGTCAAAGTTGCTCTCTAAAGACCAAGAACTTCCCTTTCGACAATGCCTTGGTGAGAATATCTGCAATATGCTCATGTGTCGATATGTGGTGAAGTCTGCACCATGAATTGAATGTAATGATATCAGATCTCTATGTTCTTGGACTTGTCATGAAACACGAGATTATCTGCTAAATTGATCCCACTCTTGTTGTCACAATATATCATTGTATTGTTTGGGACCTACTCAAAAAACTACCCAAATAGCTTTCTCAACCAAATTGCTTCGCAGCTAGCCATGCTAGTGGTACCCAATGCTACAAACTTTTGTTTCCTGCTCATCCAAGATATCATGGCAGATCCAAGGCTAAAACAACATCCAGAAGTACTCTTCTTGTCAACAACATTTCTTGCCCAATCAACATCGGTATATCCATTTAGTCGAACATCTCCGACAAAATATCTCAGACCAAGGGTGATCGTCCCATGCAAATATCTCAAAATGTGTTTGGCAACAACCCGATGTGCATGAAGAGGTTCGATCATGAATTGACTTAAGGTGTTCACTGCATAGCATATGTCTAGAAGAGTGTTCAGTAAGAACATCAGAGCCCCAATCAATTGTCTATACTTCGATGGATTTAACAAATCAGGTCTTACAACTCCACATAGCTTCTTGAAATTCATTTCCATTGGTGTGGCTAAGGACTTGTACTGTATCATTCCAAATCTCTCTAACAACTTCACGACATATTTTCCTTGTGAAAGGAAGATCTTACTAGGCCTTTGCCACACCTCAAGGCCTAGGAAGTAGTGCATGAGTCCAAGGCCTTTCATCTTGAATTCAGGGGCTAGATCCCTCTTACACTCAATCATTAGGGGCTAACTACTTGTCATAAATAGTTGGTTAACATATAAAACCAAAATCAATGGCATACCTTGGACTACCTTGAAGTAGAGGTTGGGATCGACATTACTTCTTGTGAATCCAAGCTTCATCAAGTAACTATCTATGTGAGCGTACCATGCTCTGGGGGCTTGCTTCAAACCATACAATGCCTTCTTCAACTTGCAAACATGTGTCTTTCGATCTTCGACTTCAAATCCTTGTAGTTGCCCAACATACACTTCTTCTTGTAACATGCTATGAAGGAATGTTGTCTTCATGTCCATCTGATGAAGGGGCCATCCTTGAATTGTACTAAGGGAAACTATCAAATGAATGGATGTATATCGAGCCATAGGATCAAATATATCATTGTAATCGTCTCCCTCTTTTTGGGAGAATCCTTGGGCAACAATCCTTGCCTTATATTTCTCAATGCTTCCATCGACTCCATGTTTGATCTTGAATAGCCATTTTGAAGTCACCATAGATTTTTCCTTCAGTCTCAACACTACATCCCATATGTCATTCTTCATAATTGATTCGTATTCTTCGACCATAGTATCCTTCCAAACTTCTATTTTCATTGCTTCTTCAAAGGTGTGAGGCTCAACTTGAATCATATTGCTCATAGCTACAACATATCCCTGGTACTTGCATGGATTTTTTCTTTCTCTAAAAGACCTTGCGAGGATGTGTCTTCTAGCATCTTGCAATGTATCATGAAGCCAAAGTGGCCTCTTACTAGTAAGGGGATCACATGGAGGAGGATCCAAGGGGTCCATAGACTCCATGGGATCATCAACAATGTCTCTCTCGGATTCAGACACGAAAGGACCTTCTAAAATACCCATATCATCATTATTCTTCTTAGGAGGAGTAGGCAGAGGAAGGTCCCTTGCTTTCCCAAGGGAAGCATCTTCATCGAACGTTACACCCTTGGTAATTTCAACCTTCAATATATATTCTAAATGCTTTATAATCTTCACAATATCCAACAAATGTACCTTTTCTCCCCGCGACTTCCACCTTGTTCCTTTTGTCTTTCGGCACGTGAAAATACATGGGGCAACCAAATATAAAGAGATGACCAACATCAGGGTTGACACATGTGAATAATTATTTGGGAGTTTTGTTTTCCAATGCTTGATGAGGCACCCTGTTTTCAACATATACAACTGCATTAGTAGCTTCTCCCCAAAGAAACTTCGACAACTTTTGATCATGGAGCATGGCACGAGCAACTTTTACAATATACTTGTTCTTTCATTTTGCTGCTCCATTTTGTTCAGGATTATATGGAAAATCCATCTCTTTCTTGATGCCTTCCTTCCTGCATAAATCTATGAATTCATTGGAAGTGTACTCTCCACTGTTTTTAGACTTGAAGATCTTAATTTTCTTCCCTGTATGATTTTTGACCAAAGCCTTGAAATTTTTGAACAAATCAAAGGCCTCACCCTTATGCTTCAAGTAATATATCCATTTTTTCCTTGAGAATTCATTAATGAAGGTAATGTACTAGAGATGACCACCAAGAAAGTGTACATACATCATAACACATATGTAAGAATGAATGAGTTGGAGGATGTCATTTGTCTTGTTCTCACTAGAGGGGAATGGTCCCCTTGTCTTCACTGACACATCCAGAACATACTCCGTCGTCTTGGGCTTAAACATCGGGAATTCCAAAGACCAATTTATTCAAATTTTGGGAGGGAATCATAATGTAGATGGACCAATCTTTGGTACCATAGCTTGCTTTGATGATTAGTATCATGGACCAATGTTAGAAGAGGTCTTCCAGTGACTCTATAGAGTCCTTCATATCTATATCCCAATGTGAATGCATCTCTCATAGGGGATCCCACCGGTCAAGTGAGTACTTTTCCCTTGATGAAGTCAACCCTCATCCCTTTGTCTTCCAAAGAAAGTATAGATACCAAATTCTTCTTCAACCCCGACACATACATCACATCATGAAACAAAATAGATTCCCCATAGTCCAAATGAAATTTAATAGACCCAAAACCTTTAATAGATGAGTGGAGTTGTCTCCAAGAATAATTTTCAAACTTGACTCCCTCTCCACCAAATTAGAGAGAACTTCCTTATACCCAGAGAAATGATGAGAGGCCCCACTATCAACCAACCAACTATCCCAAGTATTCGGAGGAGAGGAACTAGAAAGTGCAGAAATAAGAATATATTCAGATTGATTTGCAACATTACTTTCATACTTGGTGTTTCTTGACTTCTTTTGAGGATGGTGGTCTTCTTCATGATCACTCAGAGCATCTCTTCTTTTTTGATTATTAAACCTGTTATTGTTGCTTCTAGTGTTGTAGCATGGACCATTGTTCTTCTTAGGGAAATCTCAAGCATAGTGACATTTCTTGTGATAATTGTAACATTCAATGTGTGATGCTTCTCTTTCATTCCTTCTCTTTGAATTTCGAGGAGGAGGCTTCCTTGAATTTGATGGACCTCCTTTTCCCTTCTTTTTCTTGTTATGAGTGACAAATGCAACAGGCTCTCCTTCTTCATGCTTTTGTATCCTGCCTCTAGAAACCATCCTTGATTCTTCTTGAGTGAGTTTTCCAACGAGCTCATCAAATGATGGGAAAATATTGTTATTGCTTATAGTGGTAATGAAGGTTTCCCAAATAGGAGGGAAACCTCTAAGGGTCTAAATCACCAATTCGCTGTCATGCACAGTTTCCCAAAGTCTCTACAATTGATCTTTAAGATGAGATATCCTTGTAATGTAGGATTGCACAGACTCTCCTTTATTCATATTCATATATTTGAGTTGATATTTCAAGGAGATTATTTCATTCAAATTGTTGACTTCATATATGCCAACTAGCTTATCATACATATCCTTAGAATTTTTCAAATTTCCAACACATGCAAGTAAATGATCTTGTAAACCATCAACTATAATTTTCTTTTCTTTTAACTCGTCTTTCTTGTACTTGTTCTTAGCAGGAACAAAAGCATTATCCAAAGGCCTAGGTACTTTTTCTTTTATGTATTCCCAAGCATCATTGTCTTCAGCGATGATTTCCAATTTGATCTTCTAAGTAGCAAAGTTAGATGAGTCACCTAGCTTCTCCTTTTCCTTGAAGTAGGAGGTTGACATCTTGACTTGATTAGAAAGGCTCCTTCAACTTTTCCAAAGATGATTGCTTCAACTCTTGTCTCCTTGGGGCTTGTCCTTCACCTTAGCTATGAATCCATGTTATTTTTCACACTGCTCTATGTTGTTTCAATTACTTTAGCCCAATTCAATTGTTCAATTAACAATCTTTCAATAACAATTAATACTTTTCATCAATCAATAGTAACTGAAGATATAACAGTAATGCAATGACAATAAAAGACAATCAATAGATAACAAGAGACACCAGATTTGGACAAAGACCAGGGAAAAACCATAAAGGGGGGAAACCATTTTGAAATTATTCTTGTATTAGATTGTCATAAAATGTTCAACATAGAGTACAATGAGCCCATACAAAAATATCCAACAATATCAACCAAACAATATCAGAAATATGATCCCAACAACAATACTGATCAAAGTTAGCTTTCCCAATCTACAGTCAAGTGTCAAACTGAAACCCTAGATCCCAATCGCATGGAGGAAGATTATGCATGCGGTTGAGATGCTCCAACAACACGGATGAGCCTACTTGTTTGTGGTTATAACCGAATAATGCTTGTGTCAACCCCACTACTGGAACCTAAAAACTCTAATCACATGAATGAGCTTCAAACATGTACAAACCAAAATTCATGAAGCAAACTCCAGACCTGTACGAACCAATCCAATGAAGAGAGAGAAGAAGAAGATGCTTGATGAAGATGTCCAAATGAAGGTCATTTGACTTATATTTATAGGCTTCCAAGGGTGTCCAATTTCCTGTTAGGGGTCACCTGTCTTTTTGTGCACATGTGGGATTTAATTCAAAAATACACTTTCCGTTTTCCAATTTAAGTGCTTCAAAAGTCAAAATTTGTCCTCTTGAAAAGAGGAATATAGTCCCATGATTGGAATTTGTCACTGAGATGCCAAATTAACACGAGTAGGTGCCACATAGGCCGACTAGTCCAAGGAAGGTCGACTTGGTCTTTGTGTTGACTCTTTGACCCAAAAATAAATTTCAAATTCTTTTCTTTCAAATGTACAAATGGGACATGACTCAAATACAAACTCTTTTGACTCTTTGGGCATGAAGAACATGCTTTGAAAAAAAATAAAATATGATAAAAATGAATATAATAAATATGTCAATGATAAAATTACATTAATTATGAAGTTCAAAACTAGTTACAATTTCAACATTTAGTTTCTTCATTTGTTGTATTAAAAAGTCTCTTTGTTCACTTTAATTATTAACTTTTGACATTTTCTATGTTGTAATAATTACTTAAACAATATAACATTCAATTTTATTCACCCTAGTAACAATTAAGCAATTATAGATAGAATAATAAACATTAATGCACAATAGAAGATAACCAAGCACAATGAGACAAAGATTTTGGTAAGAGACTAGGGAAAAATCCCACAAGGAGGAAACCCCATAATTGATTCTTCTTCTTCTTAGTCAATCAATGTTCAACTTGAGATACATAGTCCAATGGTACATCCATAAACTAGTCAAACCTTTGACTTTCCAAGTCAACCAAGTAAAAAAAATCAAATAAGAGAGGGCCAAATTTGGTCAATGATCACAGTCTGCAATATAGGACCAAATTTCAGCGTGTGGAAGCTTGATCAACTGCAGTCAATTAACCTTGCAATTTGTAGTCGATTGCCTCAGTCAAAACCTGCCTGCGGTCAACGCTCTATAAGGCAACTTGAATTTTAGTCAATGCAAAGAATATTATAGTCAAAGATTCAGACTTCAAGCACTACCAAAATCTCGGTAAAAACCTCAGTGAAACAATATTGCAATTCTTCGTCAAAGGAGAGAGAGTTGACGTGTGGTCAACCTCAATTAACGTGCCCAAAATTGAGATAATAAATGTTGTCAAACACAGTCAAAGATTCATGGAATATTTAGGCTCTTAAGACAGTCCAAAAACTCGGTCAAACATATCCAATCATCCCAAGTCAATGTAGGTCAAAAGAGAGAGAAATATGTTGGCCAACACAAAGAAAAACATGCCCTTTGACTCCTTCGCACGTGTGAGATGCTCCTGTAACTTCAAAGCAAATTGATGTGATGTGGGTCAACAATGGTTTATTTATATGAGTGTCATGAGGTGGCTTTTCTAGTTGTGGGGTCGACTTGTCCTTCACTAGGCCAACTTGGTCAAAGCCAAAATATAGGTTGTCTCCATGATGATGCTAATGAAAATTTTGAGTGAAGCTGCTAATTTCAACACTCCCTCTCAGCTAGGGAGGAATTTATGGCTATATCATAAGTCTCGTCTCAAATGTACATGTCTCAACATAAGATAAGCTCATCTCATATCATCTCAACTAAACAATGATGAATCGATTGAGATAAGAAGAAGAATGATCTACACTGATAAGAGGAGAGATCGATTTATCACAACTAAGTCCATGGCAGTCAATGACCTTGGTAAAGATCACACACCCTATGTCCACTGACTGATCCTCACCCAACTTGATCCTCAACGATCAAGTGGTAGAACACTTGCATTCAACACTTAGGGGAGATCAATTTACCACAACCAAGTCCATGGCAGTCGCGTTCGACCTTGGTAAAGGTCACACACACCTATGTCTCCTCACCCACTAGCTAGATGGATGGAAATCCCAACAAGCTTAACCATCTCAGTATGGCCCTTGGTCAATAATGACACGAAGGTGACTTGCGGGTAAGATGCATACTAGGGTATGTACTCAACTAAATCCATGGCTTCAAGGGGTACCCTCACACCCATGAGCCTCACTACTCATCCCCCCACGCCCCCCACACCAAGTCCATGGCTAATCGAAAGACTAGGGGAAGAGCATATGCTTAGTATTCTCAAACAACAATGTTCCCTCCCAAGCCTGGGATACATTCCCCTACACTCCAAATTGCTCTTTGAAGAATTTGAACTTCGCTTTCAACAAACACTTGGTGAGAATGTCTGCAACATGCTCATCCTTCGAGATGTATTGGAGCCTCCTTTCTCCTCTCTGTACCATATCTCTGATGTAGTGGTACTTAATCTTGATGTGCTTCAACCTGTCATGGAATACTGAATTATCTGAAAGTTTGATCCCTCTTTGATTGTCATAGTATATCACGGTCTTATCTGGTACATGCACTTTGCAAAGGGCTTCCGTAGCCACACTGCCTCACAACTAGTCATACTAGTTGCAATATACTCTACCTTGGTTATACTGAGAGCGACAAATCTTTGCATCCTTCTCAGCTAGGAAATCATGGCAAATCCCAAACTAAAGTAACAAACTGATGTGCTCTTTCTGTCTGTAACACTCCCAACCCAATTTGCGTCAGTATATCCATGTGGTCTCAAATAATTACCAGAGGCATATCTCAATCCATAATTGATCGTCCCATGTAGATATCTCTACACATGTTTTGCAGTCACCCACTGAGCATACAAAGGTTCCACCATGAAATGGCTCAGGATATTAGTAGAAAAGCATATATTTTGTCTAGTGTTGACCAAAAACATCAAATCCCTTATCAGTTGTCGGTACATAGAAAGATCTGCTAGATTTAGTCCCGCAACCTCATCACATAACTTCTTGAAGTTTGCCTCCATCAGTGTGGGCATGGGTTTGTGATCCACCATCCCAAATCTCTCCAAGATTTTAACAACATATTTTCCTTGGTTGAGGAAAATGTCTCCAGGTTTCTGCCACACCTCTAAGCCCAAGAAACAGTGCATCAACCCAATATCTTTCATCTCAATTTCGAAGGCAAGCTCCCTCTTACATTGGATGATCAGAGGCTCTACTCCTGTCAAGAATAAGTCATCAACATATACAACCAAAATCAATGGCATACCATGGATAACCTTGAAGTAAAGGTTGGGGTCGACATTGCTTATGGTGAATCCCAGCTTCATCAAGTATCCATCAATCCAAGCATACCAAGCCCAAGGGACTTGCTTCAATCCATAAAGGGCTTTCTTCAATCTGCAAACATGGGTTTCCTTGTCATGTTCCTCAAAGCCTTGCGATTTCTCCAGGTACACTTCTTCCTTGAGTATGCCATGAAGAAAAATTGCCTTCACACCCATCTGATGAAGACTCCAACCTTGATTAGCATCAAGAGAGAAATAATAGATCAGATGGTAGTGTATCAGGAAACATATGAAAATATCTCATCATAATATTCTCCCTCTTTCTAGGAGAATCCTCTAGCCACGAACCTTGCTTTGAACTTCTCAATGCTACCATTAGTTGCATGTTTGATTTTGTATATCCACTTGGAAGTTACAACAAACTTCCCTCGGGTCTCAGAACAACCTCCCATACATCATTTTTCATGATAGACTGATATTCTTCGGCCATGACATCTCTTCAAACTTGTTTCTTCACCACTTCTTCATAGTTGCAAATTTATGGTGTTTCTCATCAATGCAACACATCCCTGATATTTGTGACGTTTATTGCTTTCTCTGAAGGTGCCTCTAGGGGTTGAATGTCTTTATGCATCCTATAAAGTATCACGAAGCCACAAGGGTCTCTTACTAGAAGGAAGATCACAAGGAGGAGGATCCAAAGGTGCCATAGGCTCATATGGAGGGTCAGGCTATAGCATGGATGCTTCTGCATCTACATCATAGTAACATCTCTTCTCTCAGTGCTGGTAGGGACAAGAGAATCCATTTCTTTTCCAAATGCATCATCTTCATCAAAGGTCAGATCTAGACTAAACTCAATGTTCCTTTGTCCTTGCAAATATATCTTGTAAGCTTTAGAATTTTTGCAATAACCAAGAAACGTATCTTTCTTTCATGAAGCATATAATTTTGACCCATTCTCTTTTGGTGCATGAATGTAATAGGGAAGCCAAATATTCTCAAGTGTCCAACTTCTAGTTTCACACCTGTAAATTTTTTTTCAGGAGTCTTATCCCCTAAGGCTCGATGAGGGCTTCTATTTTGGACATATACTACAATATTTGTTGCTTCTTCCCACATAAGCACGGGATATTTTGAACATGAATCATGGCTTTGGTTTCTTCCAAGATGGTCCCGTTCTTCCTTTGAATAACTACATTATGTTGAGGGTTGTATGGAACAAACAACTCCCTCTTAATCTCGACGTCTCTGCAAAAGTCTTTGATATCATTTAAGGTCTATTATTTTCCATTATCTATCCTCAATATCTTGATATTATTTCCAATTTGATATTCCACCAGAACCTTGAAATCCATGAACATGTCAAAAACCTAATTCTTGGTATTCAAGAAGAAGATCCAAGTCTTACGAGAGAAGTCATCAACAAAGATAACCTAGTATAAGTATCCTCCAAGAGATGTCAGTAGCATAGGCCTACAAAGGTTATAATCAATGAGTTGAAGAATCTCATTAGATCTATTGCTACTGAAAGGGAATGGTCTCTTGAAATTCTTTCCACTAGCACATCCCTGACATACACCTTCATGTTCCACTTGAATCTCTAGGATGCCTGAAATCATTTTTCTCAAACCAGGTAGGTGAGAAAATATCTGATGCTAAAGTTGACATTGATTAGTGGTATCATGGACCAATGATTGAATTGGTCAACCACACATTTTGTATAGGCCTTCATTTCTGACACCAAGTGTGAAGGCTTCCCTTAAGCTAGAATTTCTTGGCCAAGCAAGGACTTTTCCATTAACGAATGCAACTCTAATCCCTTTTTCTTCCATGGTAGGAATGGAGACAAGATTATTCTTCAAGCTTGACACATACAACACATCTTGTAGATGAATGGTTTGACCAAAATCCAAATGAAAAGAAACAGAGTGTAGTGCCCCACTCTAGTTCACTGACAGTGATATGACATTAACATTTATTTAGCCCTAAGGCCCACAGATTGTCCTTTGAGGACCTCGGGTTGAGGATCCGAACACATGACTCTATTATTAGTGGTTGTGATGTTTATGTATGTTCTCCATTTATATTATGATGAAGATAACATTAATGGTTACATATGTTATCTATTGGTATTATGATGATTGTAGCATTAATGCTTATGCAAGTTCTCTATTGATATTATGATGATTGTAGGATAAATGGTTATATTTGGTCTCTATTGAATTTATGACAATGATAACAGTAAAGGATATCATAGTGATGATAGATTTGATGGATATGTATGTTTTCTATTGATGTTACGATGTTGATAGCTTTGATGGATATGTATGTTTCCATTGATGTTATGATGATGATAGCCATGATGGATGTGTCCCCTATGTTACCTACTTGCATTAGTTCTGGTTCACAATGAACAATGATGCGAATGACTAGGTGATGTTGACGATTTTAATATGAAAATGACTAACACTGAGAAACCTTGTTACTGATGATTATTGAGTATGGCAGGAAACCACCAGAGGCATTCACATATGACGAGTTGGCGACACCTAGTTTGATGAAAATTTATATTGTCTTTGAAATTCTATGTCAATTTTGAAACCTGCTATATATGTTTATCTATATTCTGATGATATGTTAGTGGTTGCAGGGACATATTAGTTGCTTGGCCAAATGACTCACATATGGGTGATAGGATTGTACAATTGGATGGAACTGCATGGGAGGGGTGGGACAGTGTCCCTGATCTCACAGACTAGCACTCCTGTCGTGACTTGGGTTGGAAAGGTGGAAAGACCTTCACCTTGAAGATCACGATGTTATGGGGGAAGGTCCCAAAGTTGGGTCCCTCATGAGGATTTTACCATCAAGGCGGATTCCTTGATCCCCAACACCATTAGTCTCACTATAGCAGGAAACATAAGAGATGATAGTGGTCTCTGTCATTGCACCTATACTTTCCCCTCGTAGCCACTGAATGCTTGAAGGGCAAGTGGTGTGGCACCCTTAGAACTTCAAGGGAATTTCTTGAAGGGCACGACCAACTTCGCACCCTTTGCATCACAAATAAACTGTTAGGTGTGACACCTTTGGAAATTCAAGGGAAGTTCTTGAAGGGAACGACCAAACTTGGCACCCTTGGAATCATTAAAAATAAATAAATTAATAAATATAATCAAGATATGAAAACCAGGTAAATTCACATCAAGGGTAAATGATGTTAGAAACCAAGGTAATTAAATCAAGAATAAAACTTGGGTTAAGATAATCATAGGAAGAAATAAAATATTTTACCTTAAAAATTCTACCCTTCACATGTTGGAAAATATTAGGTAGATAATGTAATTTAATTAGGTAAAAATGGGAAAGAGGGACATATATGTAAGGATAAATATTAATCCTAAAATATTTAAACCTAATTAAGAGGAGAGAATGGTGAATTAAAATAAGATTAATAAATTAAATTTTAGAGAAGTGTAGAGAACCTCCATGTGGCAACAACCAACATAAGAATATCCATCTAAAAGGTAACTTGAGTTAAATTAAGGAGTAGATAGGGGATCAAATCTTGACTTATCAATTGACTTTAGTAATGAATACAAATTAAGGAGTAAAAATGAGGATTAAGAGATAACTAGGAGAAGAAATAGGAATCTTGTTGAGGTGAGGAAAAATATTATTTTTAAATTAAAATTTAAGTAAATAATTTTGGAGATCCTTGATACGAGAGTGACACATGGGTGGGTGAATAATCAAACTATTGGATTATAAAAAATAATTAATTATACATGAAATGCCAAGTGTCACCTATGAGGACTCCTATAAAAGAAAGGGTAGGTCATGGTAGAAGGGAATTTTTCTTTACCCTATTGTTGGATGGATGAGACTATGTCAGAGTAGTGACTACGAGCTATAGTGAGTTTGGTGAGGTAGAGGACTTTAGAGAGGGGACTCTTGAGCCAACGAGTTCTCTCCTCTACCAACTAATACATTCCTCCATTGTACAACCCCATTGCAGCTTGGGGGTCCGTAGGGAAGGAAAGTACCCAAGGAGTAGGCTGGGAGGTTAACCGGTGGGTCATTGCATTCGGATTAAACATGTTGACATTCACACTTGGATGCGTCTGACAACAAAGGAGGGCAAATAGCGGCAAGTCAAGTTTGAATCTCGTCTCCTGGTGAACAGTACCTATGTTGCTATAATATTCTTTTGTATGACTTCATTATGGTTTTAGTTAATAACATGTAAATTAGATGATATGTTCAATGAAGTGAAATTCAAGAAATTTTTATATAATTCTTAATAATTTTTGAGTTCCCAATGCTATTTTCTTATGGTTGTATTTTATTTTATTTTTTTTTTTTAATTTTTTTTTTTTTTTTTTTTTTTTAAGGGTTGGTCCTTATACAGAGCCAACCCTTTGACAAGATGAGTAGAATTATCCCCAAGTATAATTTTGAAATTAGACTCCCTCAATGAAATTTGAGAGGATTTCATGATACCCAGTAAATGGTCTAGATGCCCCACTATCCAACAGCGAACTATCAATGTTATTTGAAGATGAGTTATAAAGAGAAACAACAATGATAATATTCAAATTAAGTATTAGCAACATTATCAACATACCTTGTGTTCTTGAACCTATTTTGGGGTTGTTAGTCTTTTCAACAATTGCATGGGCAACATGACCTCTTCTTCTCCTTCTATTGTTAAAGTTGTTGTTGTTGAGCCTCTTACCACTTCTTTCAGGACAATCTCAAGGTTTGTGATCAAATTTGTCACATTTATAGTATTAGAGTTTAGACAAGTCCCTTCTATTATTGTTGAATGTTGGAGCTGACTTCTTTGACTTCCATTTGGAAGGTATTCCTTTCCCTTTTCCTTTCTTGACATTGGTTGCAAAGGATGTAGGTTCTCTCTCTTCTTGTCTCTGAATTCTTCCTCTAGAAATGAGCTTGGATTCTTCTTAAGTGCAATTTCCTAAGAGTTCATCAAATGAAGGGGGCTCCTTTATATTACTAATGTTGGTTATGAATGTCTCCCAAGACATGGGGAGTCCTCCAATGGGTCACTTGCACAAGTTCCTTATCATGTATGATTTCTCCAATGGAAATAAATTGATCTGTTATTTGAGAGATTCTCATAAAATAGGCTATTATAGATTCAGACTTAACCATATTGATATCATGAAGTTAACTCTTCAAGGAAATGATGTGGCTGAGATTGTTGACGTCATACATCCTAATCAATTTTTCATACATCTCCTTTGAATTCTTCAGCTTGGACACATAGGTGATGAGATGATCACTAATAGAATTAATAATGATCTTCTTAGCCTTGGTCTCACCCTTCTTGTACTTGGATTTGACATTGGCATTGGAATTCTAAAAAATGTTCAACTACTTAGCCTTGCACATACTCCATCGCATCATTCTCTTCAAGGGTAAGATCCAATCTAGTCCTCCATGATGCAAAGTTGGAGGCATCATTCAACTTCTCTTCAATCTTGAAGTAGGAGGAAGTCATCTTGAGCAATAGAACAAGTCACCAATCAACAAGAGAAGTGTCTCAAAGGGGTGTTATTTGTTCTCCAATGGCTAATCTTCACCTCATATCTGATACCATGTTAATTTTTCACATGTTCTATGTTGTAATAATTACTTAAACAATAGAACATTCAATTTCATTCACCCCAGTAACAATTAAGAAAAGTATAGATAGAACAATAAACATTAATGCACAATAGAAGATATCCAAGCAATATGAGACACAAAGATTTTGGTCGAAGACTAGGGAAAAACCCCACAAGGGGGAAACCCAGAATTAGTTCTTCTTCTTAGTTAATCAGTGTTCAACTTGAGATACATAGTCCAATAGTACATCCATAAACCAATAAAAGTCAAACCTTTGAATTTCCAAGCCAACCAAGTAAAATAAAATAAAATGAGAGAGAGATTCAAATCTGGTCAATGATCACAGTCTACAACAGAGGGCCAAATTTCAGCCTGTGGAAGCTTGGTCAACCATAGTCAATGCACCCTGCAATTTTTGGTCAAATTCCTTAGTCAAACCATGTGGTCAACACTCTGAAAGACAACCTGAAATTCAATCAATGTAGAGAATATTCTAGTCAAATATTTAGACTTCAAGCACAATCAACATCTTGGTCAAAACCTCAGTCAAATAGTGCTGCAATTCTCGGTCAAAGGAGTTAGAGCTGACCTACTGTTAACCTCAGTCAACGTGCCCAGAACATAGGTAACAAATGTAGTCACACATATTCAAAGTTTCCTGGAATATTCGACCTCTCAAGATAGTCCAAAAACTTAGTCAAACAGATCCAATAAGCCCAAGTCAACACAGGTCAAAATAAAGAGAAAGATGTTGGCCAACACAGAGAAAAAATTCCCTTTAACTCCTTTGCACATGTGAGATGATCCTGTAACTTTAGATCAAATTGATGTGTTGTGATGGTGTCCAAATGAGGGTCATCAATGGTGTATTTATATAAGTGCCATGAGGTGGCTTTTCCACTTGTGGGTTCGACTTGTCCTTCACTAGCCTGACTTGGTCAAAGTCAAAATATAGGTTGTCTCTATGATTATGCTAATGAAAATTTTGACTAAAGCTGCCAATTTGAACAATAATATATTTATCTGATGTAGAAAATGTGGGGTATCATAAGTCTAACTAATCCTGAAGGAGCTAATATATCCATATCATATTGATTGTTTGTGTAAATCAATGCAACTACATATTTTATTTTCTTAACAATTTAGGCCAAATAAATTCATTACAACGAATTTGAGTTGCATGTGGTTGATTCACGGGGTTGCCAATGAATGTATACAAAAATAGCTATTTACTTAGTTTGAATTGCTTCATATGACCACAAGAAGTGTCCACTTGGTACTTTCCAAAGTAGAGAATGTGTGCTTTATGAGCATCAATCCAAGTCACTCAAATTCAAGATCATATCCCAAGTTTCATACTAGCTAAAACACATAGCCACATAATTGATAAGTGAAACAATTTCACAAGCAATGGTAATTGTTGCCTTTAGTCTAATTTAGTGGAAGAGAATGACGTAGTTGGCCGCTTTTTGATAAATGAAATTGTTGTTGATATAATGTGAAACATGTATCTTGATGTTGAATTTCTATCTTCCATGTATTTCTTCCAATTTAAGTTAGAAAATCTAACCAATTTGAAGTTCTCGGTAATTAAATATTCCAAACCATGTTTGATAGTTCCTTCAATATATTCGAGATTTCTTTGTGTTTCTTTGGCAATCACTAAATTTGGACACAACCATAATCATAGACACAATTTTTATCGTGCAGTTATTGTGTAATTTGGTTGGAATCTAATAACACAAGCTTGCAACTAACAATGTTTTGTAGGTCATGTCCACTTCCTTGGAATTGTGACAACAAATAATTGACTCTTGCAATTGATGTCATAATTGGTCTACACTCATTCATATTAAATCCTACATATTTGAATTGAGACATGAAATTTCCCTTGCCCCTGTTCCATTTCACCATTTCAATGAATTGATTATCTTTAAAATTATCAATAAAATTACAATTGTTTCCATTAATGATGATGCCATCCAAGGATATCACCACAATTTCTATATTAGTATTCACAATCTTTAGAAAAAAATGAGATTAATTTACTAATTTTAAATTCATTTTGTTTGAAATGATATTTAATTCTAGAATATTATTTCAAGGTGTCTCATTTAAAATATATATTTTTAAACTATGCTATGGAGGATATACAGGAGACAAGCAAGAGAGTTTGAATGAAAATATATTATATCAGTGTGTCTTAATACATAAAGTGGTGTTATATTTATATCTAACAAGTTATGTTGTTCCTGTTAGGAACCACTCACCTAATTTCATAGTTACATTTAATTGTGATGCCATTTATTGCATAAGTCTTATTTCCACTTTATGATATTACATTATTACTAAATACATTTTATTACTAATGAAATAAAAATTACAATGTCTAACATCCCCTCTTAACGTTGATTTCATTTTCCACAATTCCTAACATCTTTCAAGTTTTTTTGAACTTTTCTATATTGAGTACTCTGATGAAGATATTTTCCACTTGATCTTGTGACATGCAATAAATTAGTTCTATCTTAATAATTTCAACATGTTTTGTTTTCAATTGATAAATTGGATTTTTTGTCATCTTGATGTCACTTTGGTTGTCACGGTGTAAAGTTGTAGACTATATCTGTGAAATTCTACGTAACCACATTGCTTCAAAAAAAGCTACTTTATATTATGCTTCTATTGTTGAAAGTTCCATTTAACGTTGTTTTTTACTTGGTTATGCGGTCACTCCACTATTAAGGGTAAATGCAAAATCTATTGCAGATTTCTTTTCATTTATTTCATCTATCTAATTTGCATATGAAAAACATTTCAAGATGAAGTTATCATTCTTCTCTATTATAATACTAAATTATGAGGTGTCTTTAATATACCTAAGTACTTTCTTTTCTATATTCTAATGCGTTTCCTTGGGATAGTTTAAGAGCCTTGATAACATTCAAATCACAAAAGTTATGTTTGGTCTAGTTGTGGTAAGGTAAATTATTCATCCTACAAGTTGACGATAAAATAATTCATTAACTATTTCATATTCATTATTTTTGAAAGCTTTAAGTTTATCTCCATTGGTGTTTCATTGATATTATAATATTTCATTTTGCACTTTTCCAACCATTACGAAGCATACTTTGTTTGTGAGATGAAAACATTATTTGATTATTGACAAACTTCAATGTCCAAAGAATAATTTTATAATCCCAAGTTGGTGATATCAAATGATTTACAAAGACTATAATTATTGTTTTATTCCTTAATTAAGTCATCACTACTACATATAATTATTGATTCATTCACTTATACAATTATAAGGATGATTTATTCACCTTTTTCTCTGATATACAAATTAGGGTTATGATTACTTTTCTTGAAACTTCTTGATTTAAGATACTTATTAATCTTTTTGTACCATGCTCAAGTGGTTTGTTTTAATCCATACAAGGTGATCACCAACATATATACTGACCTGTCCCCCCCGTCCCCTCCTTTAATTGCAAATCCCTTATGCTACTTCATACACTTGTTTTTGCAAATCCCAATTTAGGAAAGTAATTTTAATGTCCATCTAGTATAACTGTCATCAATTATGCTACAAGATCTAACACCACTCTTATTGTTAGTAATTGTTGAGAAGTGTAGCAAGAAAGTCTCAATTTGACTTTGCCTTGGTCAAATTGAGAAAATTCGAATTTCCACATTAGCAAACAACTTGGAGGCAGTTAACTTGTGTGACATGGATCTTGTCACTCAGTTAGCTCAGTAAATTCGAGTTAGAAGGCTTGGAGTTCAGTTAAGCATATGTAATTGCTAAATTTTAGTAATCCAGTTCAGTTATTTCTAGTTTTGTTCAATTAAACTAGTTCTAGCAGTTAATGGAACTAGTGGAAGGTCAATTGTGTAGTGGGACAACAGTCTAACTCAGTGATCATCCAGTTAACTTATCAATCGGCTCAAAATAGCTAGTGCATGTAAGGAATTCGAGTTCCTTAGTTGTGTTGGAAATTCCAAGGCAGTGTAACAAGCAATTGTAAACTAGTTTGAGTGTACAGGGGTTGCATGCAGTCATATGATCAATCCTTTGGAATTGTGCAATCAATTGGAGGAAAATTGCTAAAAAATAGGGGCTAATTCATCAAGATTTGTGCAAGGAAATAGGGGCTCAAGTAGAGAAAAAAATTGACTAAGTCTGGGTCATAGCTTCTCATTGAGAAGAGAGATAGGTTATTCACTTGCAGGTTGTGCTTAGAGAGGGAAAGAAATTGTAATACATTTCCTATTCGTCTGATTAATGCAAAGATACTTGCGAGGTTTTCTCAGTTGGGTTCTCCTAGAAAAATATTGTCCATGTGTGGTTTTTCTTATTGCGTGTTGTCGAATGTTGTTCTAAATTGTGAACTAAATTTTGCATATCAATGGAGTAGAATTGTGTCTCTTGATTAAATTTCTTGAGTAGTTGCAATTCTATCACCATATTTATACATGGTATCAGAGCTAGATTCAAATTAGAACAATAATTTCGAAGTTGTTCCTCAGGAGGTTTGAATTTGTAGCTTTCGTGTAGCAGGATATCTTCAGAGTTGGGAGAATGATCTTCAACAAGCTGAGGTTAGAGTATGCCTTGAAAGGTGGCTCGAATTTCATTGCATGGAAGGATCACATGGCGGTGGTGCTTGATGATAATAGATTGTTGGAATATGTCAAGACATACATTCTAAAACCAGCATCAGCTAATGCCTAGAACCTAGCCTAATGGAAGAAAGATGTATCCAAGGCATGGAGAATAATCTTGGAGGGAGAGGGAAACCATATTGTCTCAAATATCCATGGGAAAGCAACTCCTTTCGAAATGTGGAAGGCACTAACAGAGCTATTTGAGAATAGCAGTGGCCATAGAAAACTAGCCCTCAAAATTAGACTTCGAATTATCAAGATGCCAAAGAATGACATTATTTCACAATATCTCACCAAATTTACACAAGTTCAGGATGACTTGGAGGGGTTGGTGTGAATGTTGCAGAAGATGACCTGGTGAGCCTAGATCTTTTAGGCCTTCCCAAAAGCTGAAATAGCTACCAAGACTCCATGAACAGGAGGGAGAAATTATCGAATTGGGAATTCTTATGGTCTGATTTAGTATAAGAAGAGATAAGGTGGAATACCATATATGGAACCTCATCTAAGGGAGAGGATGAAGAAAATTTTTCATTGGTTGGAAGGGGAAAGAAGGGAAAAGGGAAGAAATCTCAAACCAAAATAGAGTCCAGCCAAGGGGGAAAGAAGAAACACTCGTCCAAAATAAAATGCTTCAATTGTGATGAATTCGGGCACTATGCTACAAAGTGTCCACACAAAAAGTCCAGCAAGAAGAACTCAGGAGGAGTAGAAAGTGAAGCTTTGGCTTCACCCTTATCACATGCATGGCTAGCACTGTGATGGGGAGTGTGTGGTACTTGGAGTCAACTGCCTCGTTCCACATGATAGGGTGTAGATATCTTTTCAGTGACTTGGAGGAGAAAGATCTCTAGATGCATATTGAGCTTGGGGACGAAAAAAGGTACAATGCTACAGGGATTGGTACAATAAATTTTAAGAGGGAGTCAGGATCCCCTCTTCGCCTCAAAGATGTCATGTTTTTACTAAGCCTAAAAAAGAGACTCATCTTTGTAGAAGTTTTGGAAGACCGTGGTTATGATGTGATCTTCAACAAAGAGAAAGAATTCCTAAGACACATAGCCACTGGACAGGTGAAGAAAATTGGGGTTCATGTGAAGAATGTGTATAAAATTGATGTGAAAGATTGTGCTGCATTAAACAGTAAGGCAGAGAAAGTGCAGAGTCGCGATGCCAGTGAGATTTGGCACAAGAGATTTGGCCATTTGCAACATGGCGCTTTGAAAATTATGTAGCAAATAACCATTGGCCTCCCTAAAGGAGAAATTGAGTAACAAGATGTCTGCAAGGGTTGTACCTTGGGGAAGTATGTAAAATCCATATTCCATGATCGAGACAACAAAGCACATGTGGTCTTGGAAATAATCCACTCTGATGTTTGTAAGCCTTTCTCGATAGCCTCCACTGCTAGACATTATTGATGGTTTCTCAAGGAAGTGTTGGATGTTCTTCATGCGAAAGAAGGATGAGACATTCTCAAAGTTTGTAGAATTCAAGGCTCTAGTTGAGAAATAGGCTGACAAGAAGGTGAAGGCTCTCAGGAGTGACAATGGAGGTGAGTATGTTTTGAATGACTTCAAGGATTTTTGTGCCAAAGAAGGAATTCGAAGAGAGTTGATGACAGCCCAAAATGCACAACATAATGGGGTAGCTGAGAGAAAGAACCAGAGCATTGTTGGAGCTACGAGAGCTATGCTACATGACCAAGGTTTGCCACTAAATTTGTGGGTAGAGGCATGTAACACAACAATCTATTTGCAGAACCAGAGTCCTCATCGGATTCTTGGTATGATTACACTGGAGGAGGCCTTGTCGGGGATAAAGTGGGATGTGTGTCACTTAGGAATTTTTAGAGCCTCTTTTTACTGCCATGTCTCCAAATATTCGAGGAAGAAGCTTGACCCGACATCAGAGTTGAGAGTTTTTGTGGGTTACATCGAAACTCCACACAATTACCAGGTGTACTTACCTTCGCTCAGAATGACAGTTGTGCAAAGGGATGTAAAGTTTGATGAGGAGAAAGCGATGTGATGCTCTCTTGAGATGGAGCTTCAGATCCCACTAAAAGAGGAGCATTTAGCTCCAAAGAAGGGGCCTCAGGATGAGTCTCAGGAAGTTGTGGAGCAATCGCAAATGGAGGATCAAAGAGGAGGCATAGTGGAGACATCCACTCAAGAAGAACCATCCAGGGAAGGTAGGAAAAGAACCAGGGAAGCTGATAGGTTGGTGCAAGATGCGAGGGAGAATGTGGGAGCTCCTTCAAATTTGCGTAGGAAAAGGAGGTCACCTGAGACATACAAGGGATAAATGGATCTAACATCTGAGCTTGTAGAGACGGAGCCATCCTCTTTGAGGAAGCAATAGAGAACCTATTTAGGTTGATGCAATGGTGGAAGAACACAAATCCATCATGAAGAACAATGTTTGGGAAGTGGTCCCAAGACCATCAAATAAATCAATTGTGGGTTCAAGATGGATATTCAAGGTTAAGCATGCAATAGATGAAAGCATAGAGAAGTATAAGACCATATTTGTGGAAAAAGGATTCTCTCAGTTTGAGGGAATTGATTATGAGGAAAGCTTTGCTCCTGTAGCAAGGTATTCATCCATTATATCAATTATTGCACTAACTGCGTAGATGGGGTGGAAGATTCACCAAATGGATGTAAAAACAACATTTCTCAATGGTTTTATTGAGGAAGTGTACATCGAGAAACCAAAATGTTTTGAGGCATTTGATCGGGAGTCTCATGTAGGTTTTAACCTCGTACAAAAATTACCTGCATATGAATTCTAAAAACATAAAATAAACAATGGCGAGAGCATAAAACATAAAACAAATATACACAGATTTTCCCCTGGATCCCAAAATCGGGACTACCAGATTGATTTTTCATTATATTCCTTTCAATGTTACAATACATATATATACATGCCGAAGCATCCATAAACCCCAATCCAATAATCTTTGGGTTAGAACATAAATGTTGTTCCCTTGATCGGATCTATGAAATACCATCGGCAAAGAACCATCATGCCCAAAACCATGTGCGAAAACCACACAAAATACCATAGGTAGGTTCACCCACCTAATATAGGGTCCAATTTTTTTTTCCATGGGGCACTGCCCTAGACCCCGTAGAGGGGGGCTACTGCCCCCCTCAAACCCCCCGTGCTACGCCTGACACAATGAACAAGGGGGTCTATCACCCCCGAGCGTGTGGGGCTAAATGTGGAAAAAATATAACACACACCCAAAATTCTCCCACTTGTTTTTTTCTTTCCACAAAGGGGCCACAGGAGAGCTTAGTCATTGGTCCAACCTTGCAATGCCCATTGTTTCTCTACACCAAGAGAACTTCTCAATGCTCACAAACTTTGTCAATTAGTTTGTAGTATTCTTCAAAGTGTCCACCTTTACCAACAACACCTTTTTGTCCTCAACCATATCCCTTACAAAGTGATATTGAACATCAATGTGCTTTGTCTTTGAATGATAAGCAGGGTTCTTTGCCAAGAAAATTGCACCCTGGCTATCATAGTCTATCCTTATAGCTCGATGTACTAACCCCATAATTGAACACAACCTCTGGAACCAAATGCTTCCTTGCTTGCATGAGTGGCTGCCATGTATTCTGCCTTTGTAGTTGAAAGTGCCACCACAAACTATCTCTTACTCATCCAACTGACTGCACCTCCAAATAGGTTAAACACATACCCACTTGTAGATATTCTATGATCTAGATCTCCAGTCCAGTCTGCATCAACAAAGCCACGGACCAAAACTATATCCAATCCTAGTCTTCCTTGGTAGCACAAATCATAATCACTAGTTCCATGCAAATACCTGAAAACCCGCTTCATTGTTGTCTAATGCTCCTTCCCTGGTTTTGACATAAAGCTGCTCAATACTCCCACTGCATGTGCAATGTCTGGTTTAGTACATACCATTGCATACATCAAGCTACCGACTGCACTTGCATATGGAACATGGGACATGTCCTCTTCCTCTTCTTATGTATTGGGACATTGTTCAATAGATAACTTTATATCTACATGAATAGGAACCTTCACTGGTTTACTATCTTGCATATTAAACCTCTGGAGTATTGTCTCGACATACTTCCTTTGGCTTAACCAGAGCTTCCTCTTTGCCCAATCTCATTTAATTTCCATGCCCAAAATATAGTTTGCAACACCAAGATCTTTCAAGTTGAATTTGGAGGACAATTGGGTCTTCAATTCCTAGATAATTTCTTTGTTATTTCCAATCAGCAACATATCATCCACATACAAGACCAAATAAATAACACGGTCACCAATTAATTAAAAAAAACACATCGAACTTCTTTTCTTTTGCTGAAGCCAAGTCCCCGTATATGTATCAAATTTCTAATACCACATCCTTGGTGACTGTTTTAACTCATACAAAGAATTTTTGTAACTTGCATACCAGTTCTTTCTTACCCTTCACCGTAAAGCCTTCAGGTTGCCTCATGTAGATCTCTTCTTCCAGATCCTCGTGAAGAAACATTGTCTTCACATCCATCTGTTCTACCTCAAAATCAAAAGCAGCATCAATAAATAAAATTAATCTAATAGAAGCCACCTTCGCAACAGGAGAAAAAATATCACCAAAATCAATTCCCGACACCTAAGAATAACCTTTTGCTACCAACTGAGCTTTGTATTTCTCCACCTTTCCTTCTTCATTCATCTTCTTTTTAAACACCCATTTGCTACCAATGGGTTTCTTTCCAGCCGACAACTCCACCAGATCCCAAGCCTCATTTTTGTGCAAAGATGCCATTTCATCAACCATGGCCTCTTTCCAAAGTTTGCCATCCCCTGAATCTACTGCTTCCCTCAAAGTTCTGGGATCATCATCAGTAATAGATAAAGCAAAATTTGAACAGAAAGCAGTTGGACTATACCTTTTTGGTTTCCTTCTTTCTCGAACTGATCTTCTCACTTTTGGAGTTTGTGGCTCTTCATCTTCTGATTGCTCTTCTACTGTAGAGTTTGATTTCTCCTCCTTTAGCTCAAACTCTTCATGTTTAATAACATATTTCACCTCTCTAAACACCACATCGCGGCTATACACAACCTTCCTTATTTCTGGGTTCCAAAGCTTATAACCTTTTAAACCATCTTTATACATAATAAATATGCACCTTTCAGATTTACTATCCAACTTGGTTCTTTTCTCCTTTGGAACATGTGCATATGCATCACATCCAAATACCCTCAAATGTGAAAGAGAGGGTTTCTTACCATTCCATACCTCTTGTGGAGTCTTATCCTCCAACACTGATGAAGGTGATCTGTTGACCAAGTAACATGCAATCTCCACCACCCCTGCCCATTATTCCGTCCTAGCCCGACACCACAAAGCATGCTTCTTTCCTTTTCCATCAATTTCATGTTCATTATTTTTGAAACTCCATTTTGTTGAGGTTTGTATGGAGTATTATTTTGCCATGCTATATCACACTTCTTAAAGAACTCTTCAAATTCCTTCTTGCAAAACTCTCCACCGTTATCTATCCTCAACACCTTTATCTTCTTCTTTGCTTGGTTTTCCACCAGTGCCTTAAATTCTTTAAACCTGTCAAAGACTTTAGATTTCTTCCTGAGGAAATATATCCATGTATTCCTTGAGAAGTCATCTATAAATGATACATAGTACATAGACTTACCCAGTGATGGAACCGACACGGGTCCAAACACATCACTGTGCACATGCTCTAATATCTATTTTTCCCTCTTAGCACCAGAGGAGAAACTCACCCGATTCTGCTTCCCATATACACAATTTTCATAGAAATCAAAATCCAGAGAGAAATTATACATACCTTCTACCATACCATTACCATGAAGTATTCAAAGGCCCTTCTCTCCAATATGTCCAAACCTTTGATGCCATAGCATGCTATTTTCTCCAGTGACCACTAGATTTTATGCTCCAATTGCCGGAGTGAAGTGAAAAGATGCACTTGAGTCAATTAACCATGCCTCGTGATCTACATGTGTACTTGAAGAAGAATCCAAGTACGCATCCCCACCTTCATTTGAGGTGGGTTTTCCCTCTGCAGAAGGAGCATCATCATATCCCTTTCCTTTCTCAGGAGTTTTAGATTTACAATCCCTTTTGAAGTGCCATCCTTTTCCGCATTTACATCACACCTTTACAGGTTTTCCTGGAGATTTAGATCTCCCACTCTGTTATCGAGAAAAGTGTCTATTTAGAACTGCTCTATCCCACTAAGGTGTGACAGCTACCTTAGAAACAAACAGAGAAAACTACTTTTGTATTCTTCTTTATCAACTATAAACAAAGAGGAATAGGATGAACCAACCTGTGTCTTGCGCTAGTCCTTTGATCCAATCTCTCTTCTCTTTGACAGCTTCCAGCTACCTGCTCCCTTACTTGCCCAGCTTCACCAAGTACCTGTAAGATCACAGAAGAAAGAAACCATACAAAGACATGGGTTTATATTCATAAATAACTTAGGATCAGATTTAAGTTAACCATACAAATGTAACAAGCATCAATGAAACACAAGCATGGAGAAGAAACTCAAATAGTTTTATTGATATACAAGAAGATCCAGGAGGAGTTACAACCGATGATTCCTGACCCAGCATCAACCTCCTAGCAAAGAAGTCCCTTCTTCAACCCCAACAAAGCATAGATCACCCAATTCTCTGATATGTATCTCAAAACCAACAGCAATTCCTTACAACGTGCAATATTCCAGCCCCTGGATCTCTGGGATGAGGGATCCATATATAGATGTATGCAAGGAGGATGAGTCAGCTCATGAATTGATTAGTGGCTTCTCTCTGTCAGTTCTTGCTTCCACTTGGAGACTGAAAGCCTCTTACTCATCCTTGGTCGAATTCAGTGAGGCAAGTGTCATTGGAGAAGATTCTGGAAGCTTCCATTGTCTCTCCACCTCGCGGAATGACACTGCCATTTGTCATTTCATGCTCAACGCACCCTGGTAGTGCATTTAGGTGCGTTGCAACGCACCTAGCTAGTGGACTTAGGTGCTATGCAACGCACTTGGCTAGTGGAGCTGCTGACATGATCCTGATTTGACTTATTCTGAGCAGTTTCTGGTGGAGAACTTCTGGGAGAAGCTGTAATTTGTTGACCTTGTTCCTTTAGGAGTTGGAACAACACTTTTAGGGACTTAGGAGCCCTTGGTTTATGGACATTTCATGCTTAGAGCTGTAAGGCACAAAAATGTCTATAACAGTTGCCCCCTAAAGTATGAGGCCGTTAATCAGGTGAAATGCTTTATTAGGAGGATCCGAAGTTCTTTCAATGCTGGGAGGAGACCTGTAATAAGATACAATACAATACATTATCTTCATACTATTTTCATGATCTAGCTGAGGCGGGCATTCCCATGCTCAGCTTTATAAATTCATTTTCATGTACATAGGACAGACAATCGTCTGATGGTAGACTGATGATTCTGATAGAGCCATCATCCTTCTGGTAGGATGATTATCTGTGTTGTAATGCTGTACATTTCAATGTCTTTATTTTCCTGAATATATATCGCAGCCCGGATGGATGAAACTAGATCCGGGGTCTTCAATCTTGTCCGATCTTCACTCGAAGTACAAGTGGATCCATGTGAGAAATGTTTTGAAGTCGAACATGGAAAGACATCGCTTGATTACCAGTCAATGATGTAAACTGTTAACAAGCGCGAGAGGAATCACCGATAATGATAATGACCCTCAAGGTACTGCAGTACAATTCACGTGGTGTGAATAAAGGACTTGGCGTCGAACACCACGCAAAATCTTTCGGTCGAAGGTCATTGATGTAAACCTATTGCCGGAAGTGAGAAACTTGCCATTGAGGCATGCAAGCTTCAAAGTACTGAATGGGGTGTTCCTAGATCAACTTCTTGGATAATGAGCTGATGTCGACAAGAAGTGATCCGTCATAGGAGGGCCTTAATGAATCCCACATCAATGACACGGAATGGAGCAAATGATTTTGATGGAGGTGAAAAACGATATGATGATATATGGTTCAGGGTGGCGGTCATGAAAGAATGGAGTATAATGTATGGTAGTGGGCGGGACACAGTTGGCCTTTCTGGATGACTTCTCTTGAACATGTCGGCGACACTGATGTGATGGATTGGTAGCATTAACCCCAAATGTGGATGGTATGGCGAGACCATGGCGATGTGACCGGTGAATGAAACAACCCAACCCGACTCGGGCACGGAGCGGAAGTGTCATGTTCAAGAGCGACTTGCTACCAATAAAGATTCTTTGAGTTTTCTTCCCAATTTTTCCCCAGTCATTGCTGACCAGTACCTCTTTATTTTTGTCAAGCTTGAGGAGGATAACATATGCTTGTTCTATAATTTGCCCTTCGGGCAAACCCATCGCTATGTTTTAACGAGCCTAGAGATAGTGAAACTCGTTCTCGTCTAAAGACAAGTTTGTCGCTATTAATCTTTTTAACGAGTGTAACGACAAAGATAACTCGGTCCTTTTCATTTTTAGAGAGTCTGAAAAGGTACGTAAAGGTAACTCCAAAATTCCTTTTTTGTCATCTAATCCCTTAAGTCCGAAAAAGTATAAAACAATAAAGAAGGGATGAATTTTCGATTGTTTTAACAAGCCGAACAAAACAAGCGCTCGATATTTTTGTGCAATAATCCCTCAGGTCCAAAAAGATTAAAATCTAGAGGAGGGATAGCACTTCCCGTCGCTTTAACGAGCTGGAAGGCCAGAACTCGGCAATCTTTTCATATTTTACAAGTCAGAAAAGAGCTTAAAGAGGACTTGTCTTTTGAGGAACAAGTGATAAAATGGGTAGCAGCTGATTCCAGGTAAGGTTTGGAATTCTCCAATCACGGCAGTGTCACAAGGATGGCTAGTGAAATCACTCTTCGCAGCTGTTCCTCAAAATGGGTAAACAAACAAATGGAGGTGAATGATCGGCCAATGGAAAAGTGGAGGTGACGGTGCAAACACGACCAAGGCTTTAATGGCTGAAATGCTACATTCATGGTGGTTATTTACCAGGGGATAGTTCATTTTTTAACGAGCTTAAATGCGGGTGGAAACATTTGCTCAGTACGGGTTTATTTTTTAACGAGCTTGAACCTCGCGGTAAACACTGCTCGATTAGATGGTCTTTACCATAAATAGCTCTATCTTTCCAAAGATCGTACTGTATTTTCGACTGCTTCATCAAACTAGTCAGAAATGAACAATATTTTCTTGAAAACGAGATTAAAACGCTAATATCTTACTTTGAACTACGTAAAAGTAATTAAAAAGTGTTTTTTTTTTACCTCTCATTTTACCATTTCATTTGAACTTGGTTTGTTGGAGCTTTGGAGGTGCTATTGGTAAAATCTCTGACCATATTGCTATTTACTGTCTTTGTTTATAATGTCCTTGTGCTTTGTTCTATCAAGACTCTAATCAAACTCATGTGTACATGCAGATGTTGGTCCTGTTCGTCCAGTAGTTCGCCTGAGAGTACCAGCTGTTGCCCCAGCAGGAGAGGCCACCGGAAGGGCTATTCTTCGCGACCTCGATGTGGCCGAGACTCTCACAACTTTGCAGGAGCAGGTTGAGGGACTCACTCTCGGTATACCAGACGTGAGGACTGACGAGCTACCTTTGCGGTTACAGCGGCATACTACTGGTGTGCCCAGACGATGGACTCGTCTCCTACGCATGATCGCATAGGCTGTGACTTGCTATCACGAGCATCATTAGACTAGGGTGCCCCCTAGCATTTTGAGTTTTTGGGTCGCGTGACCGATTTTGTCTTGGTTATAGAACATTATGTGTAAACCATAAACAGCTATATATATTTTTGATTTTAGGAGTTTTATTTTGGTTGAGTTATATGATCCACATGTAAAACATTGATGATGTGTTTCTTTTTATAAATGTTGCAAATGTCTATCTAACACATAGTTTGCTAATGAATCGGTTAATGTGTTTAAGTTTCTGGAAATATGTTGGTATTGAATAAGATCAAATTGTCTTTCCAAAATCTTAACCCTTAGGAACATGCGATAAATAGCTGGGTTTCGGACGGAATATATACCATTGAGTTGTAGTATTACGAGCTGTGAGTCTAGCCTGACAGTTAGTCGGCGTATACCATGAATGATGGCATCAGAGAGAAGTTCTATCAACGCGCTATACTCAGCGATGTTATTCGTTGATCGACCAATACATACACCTCTGAAACTTACTAACTCGCCGCTTGGATAAAAAATGGCCCAGGCTGCGGAGGACAGGTTCCGCGAACTACGACTCGCTCCGTCGGCATATCCAACACATGGCTCCAATGGGTTTGACATCTGCAATAAATGTAAAAAGGTGGATTACTTGACCAAAACAAACACTTTAGCGAAAACAAAAATATAACAAAAGCATATTGGTTACTACTATGCGTAGTAACGCTTGAGGTACAACCCATTACGAGGTTGCGCCAGTGGAATTCCGTCATAATCCATTAACTCGTAGGCTCCCTTTGCTAACACCCGCTTAACAATATAGGGGCCCATCCATAAAGACTTAAATTTACCTGCTCCCAATTTGTCGGATTCTTGGTCGTACAGCAAGACCAAGTCACCTTCTGAGAAGACACGGGGTTTGACATTTTTGTCGAACTGCGCCTTGACTCGTTTCTTATGGGCTTCGTTAGCCAAAGCGGCGTCACGACGGGTTTCATCCAATTGGATTAATTCCAAGAAACGAGCCTCTTCTTCTGAGGTTGCGGGGAGGAGATCAATTGCGAGTTTGAGAGACGAGATTTCACACTGGGCTGGTAAGACTGCTTCCAGGCCATATACCAGTTGGAAGGGTGTGAACCCGGTTGCATTCCTTACCGATGTTCGGTAAGCCCACAAAGGTGAGTATAGGATTAGGTGCCATCTCATATTGTGAACTCCGATCATCCTTTGCAGCATGCGTTTCAGGACTTTGTTGATCACTTCAACTTGTCCGTTGGCTTGCGGATAATATGGAGTAGAGCTGTCGTGAGACAACCCTAGTTTGGCAGCTAATTCGACCATCATGTGATTGCGAAAATGCGATCCATGATCTGTGACTATAGCCTGTGGTATGCCGAATCTGGTGACTACATGATTGAAAAAGAAGAGGGCAGCTGTTTCACCAGTATTATCTAATGTAGGCATCGCCTCGGCCCATTTGGTAAAATAGTCAACTGCGACTATGATATACCCATGCCCCCCGGTCGAGGTGGGGTTACATGTCATGAAATCGATGCCCCATTTGGCGAATGGCCCAACAACAACTATTGGCTGTAGAGGTGCGGGTGGTCTTCTGGTTTTGCTATCAAAAATTTGACAAGCATGGCAACTTCTGACTGCGGTTATGCAATCTTTGAATATTGTTGGCCAGAAGTATCCTGCTCGTAAAATTTTTTGTGCTGTAGCATATCCAGATTGATGCCCCCCGCACGCGCTTGAATGACACTCATTCAGGACTTTTTCGGCCTCCTCATGGGTGAGGCACCTTCTCAGAACTGTATCAATACCACGACGATAAAGTGTATCACCAACGATCATGTAGTCTTTTGCTTGGTATCGTATACGTTTTTGTTCAGAGTGGGAGGTGTTTGGCCTAAATTTTTGGGTTTGGAGATAAATGATTATATCCCCATACCACTCATTGCTTGTAGATATCAGAAACAAACTTTCATCCACGATTGATTCTTCGGATGTTTCATCGTTGGACGACGATGGGAGATCGCATAATAATTCTGCGAAAATTAGAGCTTTCTTTGATTTGGATTTTACAAATTCCAGATCAAACTCTTGAAGGATTGCTATCCATTTTGAATATTTGCCCCCAGCAACTGTCGCGACAATATATAAGTCATGGGGTTGCAATCTGACAGAATGGTAGTCTTCCGAAAGAGGACATAGTGTCGAAATCTTTGTATCGCTTGAACAGCTGCAAGCGCTAGTTTTTCAACATAAGAATATTTTCTTTCTGTATCATTTAAGTTCTTACTTAAATAATATATAGGATGTTCAATTCCATCGACTTCTTGAACTAAAACTATTGCGATGGTCGTATCTGCTGCAGCTAGATACAGGTTAAAATCTCTTTGATAATCGGGGGCGTACATTAATGATGCTTTCATTAGGGAATCTTTTAAAGCATCAAAGGAAGCTTGCACAACCTGATCCCATACAAAGGGTACCTCCTTTTTCAAGAGACGCATATAACCTTTAGCAAGTTCAGCGTAATTTGGAATGAACCTCCTCAGAAAGTTTGCTTTCCCTTGGAGTTTCTGAATCTGAGCAAATTCGAAGGTGGAGGCAAATTTATGATTGCTGGACCTTACACGGGTCGAGACGAATCCCATCCTTGGAGACTACAAAGCCAAGTAAACGACCAGAACTGACGCAAAATACACATTTGTGTGGATTGAGTCGTATCTTGTAGTGTCGGCAACGTAGAAATATCGCTCTTAAGTGCTGTAGATGATCAGTCTGCTTTCGCGAATGAGCCGGAAGGTCGTCGAGGTATGGTTGAACGATGTTTTTGATGTCATGGAAGGCATAATTCATTGCCCTCTGAAACGTCGCCCCTGCGTTCTTTAAACCAAAGGGTAATTTTCGATATGCGAATGTGCCCCACGGACAAATGAATGCAGTCTTTGACTGGTCCTGTGGGCGGATATTTATTTGATTATACCCGGAGAATCCATCCATGAATGAAAAGATTTCGCATCCGGCGCATTCATCAATTATCTGGTCAATGAAGGGTGTAGGGTAGTTGTCTTTTGGACAAGCTTGATTTACATCCCTATAATCGACGCACACTCTAATTGTCCCTTGTTTTTTCATAACAGGGACAATATTCGATACCCAATCGGTTAGCGGAACCGGGTAGATGAAACTAGCATGGAGAAGTTTTTCAACTTTTGCCTTAATGGCAGCGGCTTTCTTGGGGTGCACCTGCCTTAGCCGTTGTCGTACTGGTTTGACATCTGGATACATCTTAATTTCGTGTTCAACGATACTCGAGTCGATGCCTGGCATTTCACTGTATGACCAAGCAAAGACATCTCTGAGTTCGCGAAAAAGAGCGTTATATATTTCCAGTTCTGAAGGAGAACAACATTTGCCGACATAAATATTCTCTACAACATCTGTTTTGGTCGAGATATTTATGGCTATAGTCTCTTCAATGTTGGACAAGTTTCGCTTTGAATCCACCGTATTTGACAGAAAATCAACTACTGAAGGATGGTAAAGGTCATTTTGAGTATCTTCTTCACAATCTGGAAGAAGAGAACGATGGTGGGAATCATTCCATGGTGCTCCTTCAATTACCATAGCTTGGAGAATTCCTTCGTCGGTGACATGCACTCGTGACCAAGGATCTGAAGGAGTACCATATTCTCTAGACCTATCTATCCAAACGCTTGATGAGCGTTGATTTGGGTTTGCCTCCCATGCTAGGAACATTGATTGCTATAATATTTCCATTGGGCTTGGGGGCAAAACCACTGCATGATCCATGTTGATATCGTTTTCTGAGATCTTTATAGAAGATATCATGTTGCAGGTTCCTATCGACGCTACTTCCGCCAGATTGATTGGAGGTGGAAGAGCGAAAGTTCCCATTAGGATAGGATCTTTTAGTAGGCCTACTCCGATATTCTGAAGCGAATGGGGGCTTCCATGGATCATGGGAATGCTTCCTGTAACTTGAGAACCATTGGGGAGGAAGTTTTGTTGATCGACGATTGTGATCCCTCCTTGAAAGGGAAATGCAATCTTTCTAAAATAGGTCGACACAACAGCTGCCATGGCATATATCCATGGTCGTCCCAGTAGGATGTTGTAATCAAGATTCCCATCGATGACTTCAACATCTATTTCTACTGTTTTCCCTCCTAGTTCAACTTTCAAGTTATTTAGGATACCATATGGGGTATATGTCCTTCCGTCGAATGCTTTTAATGTCGTCGCAGACCGCGACAAGGTTGGAGATCCTAAAGTTTTCCAGCAACTCATCGACATAATACACGTAGATGCCCCCTCATCAATAATTGTTCGATGAACAGTTTTGTTGAGGGCTTTCACTTGAACAAGGAAAGCTAGTTGAGCCGGTAACTGAGGATCGTATCCTTTGTGGTCGAAGGATACAAGATTGGAATCCTTTGGATCAATCCCACCAATGGCCGATAATAAAGCCTGCCTTTGGGATGGGCAATTTTGTAGTACTTCAAGAGTCGACATAGCGGATGGCGATTGGGCCAAATCTTCCACTATGTTATAATGCTGCGCCGCTCTAGCGCGAGGATTAAATGTCGACTTGTGTACTACTCCCTTCGGCGGTTTTATTGTCAATTCAGGGATGGTGGGTGGTACAACTTTTGTCGAAGTTGTTGTCTAACTACTTGGTTGATCTTTATCCTTGTTGTTCGACAGCTGTGGATTCCCATAATCTTTGTTCTTGTCGAAATCAAAGCATCATTCTGCTGTTTTTAAATCGACAACATTAGCACTTGAGACGGGGAAGCATTTCCACTTTCAACCAGATTTGTTCCTGGATTTGGAAACAGATCAGTTAACACTGCTGAGGTTTTCGAACTCTTAAAGAATTTCTTAAGCTTAGCTTTGTGTGGACAATTCGTTGTCCGATGATCCTCATCGCATATCATGCATGGAAATTTTAGTTTCCTATTTCCAGGAGGGTTTGAAGAAGATTTTTTAGGTGATGATTCCTCCTGTTTCTTCTTCTTCCCTTTGCCTTTCTTCTTGCTCCCTGGTTGCTTGGTTTCTTTGCCCTTATCTGTCGATACGACATTTACTTCCGAAGCAAGAAGTTCGTCTTTTGCATTTTGACCTGAAATCTTACGGGCCTTTTTGGATGTAGCCTTTGTCGATTTCGTGTCTGTCGTGCCAATCACGCCATCGTCGGCATGAGAGTCATTGTTCGATTTAGGAGGAGGAGGAATTGAGAATTCCGGTCTAGGGGCGTCAGGTATTTTGTCGTAGAGCGTGCCAGACTGAGTGTAAATCAAGTCCAGATATTGTGCACGAGCAATAACTTGCTCTTCTGTTACGACTCCCCCCTTTGCCACATCTTCTGTGATGGAAGGTAGTAATGACTTGATAAACCATTCAGCCAAAAGCTGATCGGGGACGTACGTTTTTACCATCCTACGACGACGTCGCCACTCATGTATATGATCAGATATGTGAGTGGCCGTTGTCTGTTTGAAGTTGGTAAGCAGTTCTGTTCCCGTTTCATACCTTATTGGTAATTGAAAATGGGTTAAAAAGGTTGTGGCTAAGGTACTGAAGTTGTCGAACGAAGCTCTAGGCAATTCAATGTACCATTTTGCCGCTGGACCCGTTAACGTCCTCTGAAAGAGGCGAAGTCTTATCGAATCATCATTTAGGGTGTTTGATGAACACCATAGATGAAAGGTCATCACGTGATTCGATGGATCTTCACTCGGATTTCCATTAAATTTAGGAATATCTGATGGAAGTTTATGCAGAATCGCTGGCCACCAAGGGGCGTAAGCAATTGGATCGTTTATTAACCGGTTTAAATCAGGTAACTCTAAAGTTGCCACGAATGGTAACTGTTGATTCAGGTTAGGTGAAGCATACCTAGGATACGATGGAATCGCCTGAGCAGTTGGTCTTTGCATACCGGCATAATGCATTTGATGCTGGTATGTTTGGTAAGGTTGGTGGACTTGACCATTGTAAAATGGTTGGTTTTGACCGTTTTGAATGTACGGCTGTCCACTGTTCGCAAAGATCTGCTGCTCAGCACCTTGGTATACTTGTTGGAATTTCGGTTGTTGGTATTGCACCAGCCATGGTTGTGAAGCCATGTGTTGTTGCCCGATACTAACCGTTTGACCAAGGTGAGGGGTAATTGTACCCGTCTGGACCTGTGTCGCCCCACTGGTCGGTGATTGTGGTTGAGTCGCAGGGTCAAGGGGCTGTTGCATTACAACCTGAGAAACCTGAGGTTGACATACAACAGGCAGCGCTTGAACTTGCGACACCGTCACAATAGCTGGCGTAGTCGGGATGTTCGACATAGGTACACACTGTTGCATCGAATACACAACTCTTGGTTGTTGAGGTAGTATAGGTACCCAACCACTTGAGGTAATTCCAGTATAACCTGAATATTGTTGTGAACTCCCGTACGGATATCCTCCCGGGGAGATAATGAAAGGGCATACTGCCCCCCATACGGTGGTAATCCAGAACTCAAGGGAATTGTTTGCCCTTGGGGACCGAAGTGCCCAAATTGACCTCCGAATGGATCAATTTGTCGAGACTAAACATAAGAGTTTCTGGATATTATTCCGGATGAATAAACAGGAACGGACCAGACTGTTGAAATAGCCCCTGTGTGGGCTCCTTCTAGCGGTTGAGAGATAGTAGGGACAGATGGTATGCCGGCGAACATTGTCGGAGTGATAGCAGGGAGTTCTGCTGTCTCTGTGTCAGATGACACAGTCCTAGATGTCGATGGTTGTTCAGACATTTGTAGTCTATCCAAAAGATTACCTAGCGATTCTACAGGAACTTCCGCTGGTGGTAGACTAACTTCTGATGTCGAAGGATATAGAGTGATCCCGACTCCAAAGTGCGTTGGAGTACTTGTTTGAGGATCTTCTACAATTTCTTCTATTGCAATCAGACCAGGTGGAAGGGGAAGACCGTCAGGTCCATAAAATATTTTTGGTGCCGAAGAAGCAGCGACAGATGTTTGAAGAGTAAGACTCTCCGAACCGGTTATAGATGGAACTGGTTCGGTAACACAAGTGTTTATTCTCAAACTAGGATCAGTATCACTGTCCTTCTGTGGCTGTTGAACTTCTTCTGTAGAGGTAGGGATTCCAGAAATGCTTGGAGTAACCGGAGTCTCTGATATCGTTGGAACACTTGTTCTAACTTTGATAGGAGATTTGGAACCGGTTAAACGAGTTCGCTTTGTCCGTACTGGTTTCGATTCAGGAGACAAAGACGGTTGACTCGTAAGCCTCCGCGAACGATGGGGTTTCAATTGAATTTCTTCCAATTGCGGATTACTCGATCAACTAAAATAAAGAGGAAGGTATGTTTCCGAATTAAATGAATTTTAGACGCTTTCGACACAACTTGTTTTTTCAGTTTTTAAGAGTCGAGAAAAAACAAAAGATGACTCTAGTCTCCTTCGATTTTTAATGAGCCTGAAGTGACAAGTGCTCAGATGGACCTTTTCCGTTAAAGAGTCTGAAAAGGAACGAAAGGGACTGCTCTGTAGGTCTAGGTAGAGGGAGTACCAAACCAATCGCAAAACCACAGAATACTTTTTACGGTACAGTAGTCAATCTTCCCGAATGCTGTGTTCGGTGCATTGCAATCAGTAGGGCGGCTGACACGGCTTCCTATGGATAAAGGATTTAAGCCTATAGGGGTCTCCCAATATATACTCGATGGTACGTGGGAGCACAAATCCGTACTGGCACTTATCGTCTCAAAGTGGAGGAATCACCCAACCATCAATGAGGACAACAGTTACCAGGCTTTACGACGCCGGAATACGTCTCTAACCTAGACCTCTAAATGTTGTGCGTTAAGTTCCAAAGCATTGTTAGGTTCATTGAATTTATTTTAAGTTGATCTTTCTTATGAAGTTTGCCTTTTGGGTTCACCACGAGATGTAGATGTACTTCCTAAAATGCAATCTAAAGATGATAAACAAACTTTTATCTCTTTTCAGCAATGAAAATCCTAGCTACTAGGGGAAAAGAAAGACACAATCTTTTCGCAAAGATCAAAGAGCACACTGTAAATGCACTTTCCTAAATCAAGCCAAACAGATTGCCAATATGCAAATGCACATGCATGTGTTTTGTTTTTCACTTTCTTAATATTGATGCCTAAAAGGAAAGTTGATGTACAAATCTGAATTTGCTTTCAAGCGACAAACACAAACAAGCTTCTTTTCGAAATCAAAAGGTAGAGATGATTACGACACTTTATGATTTTGAAATAAATACTCGTTTTGACACTAGAAAGTCACAAATTCAAACCAAAGGCAAAAATAAAAGCATAATCGACTATAAACTTTATCCTATGATCAAAATCGACACTTGCGACAGATCTAAATCAAAGGACGACAGTACGACTATTATACTTTTGCAATGGAAAACTGTAAACGACTCAACAAACACATAAAAACATCTACAGTTTCTTTTGTACAACTGAGGCGGAATATCAGTAAGGAAAAGGGGTTTGAAACAGTCATATACTGATCACAGGCTGCAAAAATCATAGACAGAACTGGAAAAATGAAGCAAAGAACCTCAGCTGCACAGGGCTAGGCTGATCAGCGCACCTGTTACACAGAGAAACTGCATTGCAGCGCAGGTAGCCCTCTTGGGAAGTGCGTTGAAATGCAGAACCTCTTCACAGAGCCTGCGCTGGGGCAGAAACGAGAATTCTATCCGGGTTCTGGGTCACAGTTTGCAGTTTAATCTATGGTTTTTGGCCGAGTAAAAGCAATCAGTAATGCACAATCAGAGGTAGATCTAAGGGGGGTTCTAAGAGCTATCACAAGGGCAATCAGTTGGTCTATGAATTAGCTGTTCAAATCATAAACAGATCCAGTGAATGGATTGAAGCAGCAGATGTCTACTTTGCATTTGTTAATGGCAAATGCAGTTCGATTGCTACTTATAAGTTTATGAAATAAACAACAAGAGAAACACAAACAAACTAATTAGACACGGTCCCCAGCGGAGTCGCCATTTTGTTATCAGGAAAAGTGTCTATTTAGAACTGCTCTATCCCACTAAGGTGTGACAACTACCTTAGAAACAAACAGAGAAAACTACTTTTGTATTCTTCTTTATCAACTATAAACAAAGAGGAATAGGATGAACCAACCCGTGTCTTGCGCTAGTCCTTTGATCCAATCTCTCTCCTCTTTGACAACTTCCAGCTACCTGCTCCCTTACTTGCCCAGCTTCACCAAGTACCTGTAAGATCACAGAAGAAAGAAACTATACAAAGACATGGGTTTATATTCATAAATAACTTAGTATCAGATTTAAGTTAACCATACAAATGTAACAAGCATCAATGAAACACAAGCATGGAGAAGAAACTCAAATAGTTTTATTGATATACAAGAAGATCCAGGAGGAGTTACAACCGATGATTCCTGACCCTGCATCAACCTCCCAGCAAAGAAGTCCCTTCTTCAACCCCAACAAAGCATAGATCACCCAATTCTCTGATATGTATCTCAAAACCAACAACGATTCCTTAAAACGTGCAATATTCCAGCCCCTGGATCTCTGGGATGAGGGATCCATATATAGATGTATGCAAGGAGGATGAGTCAGCTCATGAATTGATTAGTGGCTTCTCTCTGTCAGTTATTGCTTCCACTTGGAGACTGAAAGCCTCTTACTCATCCTTGGTCGAATTCAGTGAGGCAAGTGTCATTGGAGAAGATTCTGGAAGCTTCCATTGTCTCTCCACCTCACGGAATGACACTGCCATTTGTCATTTCCCGCTCAACGCACCCTGGTAGTGCATTTAGGTGCGTTGCAACGCACCTAGCTAGTGGACTTAGGTGCTATGCAACGCACTTGGCTAGTGGAGCAGCTGAAATGATCCTGATTTGACTTATTCTGAGCAGTTTCTAGTGGAGAACTTCTGGGAGAAGTTGTAATTTTTTGACCTTGTTCCTTTAGGAGTTGGAACAACACTTTTAGGGACTTAGGAGCCCTTGGTTTATGGACATTTCATGCTTAGAGCTGTAAGGCACAAAAATGTCTATAACACACTCAAGAACTTATTTTTGTTTCTGTTCTAGGACCGTCCTCGTACAGACAAGGCATCACCATTCCGACCCTCCATATTTTTCCGCCTTATCTCCTCCGACAACAAGGATGAGACTATTTCATCAAACTGCAAGGCAGTTACATTGCTACCTATTGCAACAACCAGACTATCCCACGAATCTGGTAGAGAACAAAACAAACTGATGCACTTATCTTCATCTAAAATTTTAATATCAACAGATAATAACTGGCTTACCACAGTATTAAAGGAATTTAGATGCTCTATCACCGAGTCTCCATCTTTCATCCTCAGGTTATACAACGCTTTCCATAGGAAAAATTTATTCACTAGAGACTTAGATTGGTACAAAGTCCCTAACTTACCCCACAAAACCTTCACTGAAGCGTCCCTTGAAACATTTAGCAATAATGAATCTAAGACACACAATCGTATTGTGCTCTTTTCCTTCCGATCCAACTTCGCCCAGTCTTCAACTAACATTTCCGTTGGTTTAGTACTTGGATCTACCGCGATCCAAGCTGATCTTTATCCACCAACAGATCCCCCATCTTGAGTTTTCACAACTCAAAACTTTGACCATTAAATTTCTCGATCTTTATCTTTCCACTACTCGCCATATTCTTTCACCATAAGAATCGATCCCACAAATCTCCCATTGAACAAGGTCTACCACAAGCCCGAGAAAAACCCCGCTGTAGAAAAGGCATCCCCTTGAAGCCAAAACACCTATGATACCAAATGTAGGTTTTAACCTCGTATAGAAATTACCTGCATATGAATTCTAAAAATAGAAAATAAACAATGGCGAGAGCATAAAACATAAAACAGATATACACAGGGATTTTCCCCTGGATCCCAAAACTGAGGCTACCAGATTGATTTTTCATTATATTCTTTTCAATGTTACAATACATATATATATATACATGCCGAAGCATCCATAAAACCCAATCCATTAACCTTGGATTAGAACATAACCGTAGTTCCCTTGACCGAATCTACAAAATACCATGGGCAGAAAACCATCATGCCTAAAACCATGTGCGAAAACCACGCACAATACCATAGGTAGGTCTGCCCACCTAATATAAAATCCAAAAAAAAATTCCCCAAGGCACTGCCCCAGACCTCGTACAGGGGGGCTACCGCCCCCTTCAAACCCCCCTACTGCACCCGGTGCAATGAATAGGGGGGGATATCGCCCCCCCCTCACATAGGGCTAGTCGTGGAAAGAATATAACACACACCCAACATATCATGTGTGCAGACTCAGGTGAGAATTGTATGATCTCAAACAGGCACCCTGAGCTTGGTACACCAGGATTGTTAATTATCTCATTGGTTTAGGCTTCACCAAAAATGAAGCGGATGCGAACCTCTATCATAGTTTGATAGAAGGTAAATTGCTTATCATTGTTTTATATGTTGATGATTTAATGTTAACAGGTGATGAGAAGCTGATCAAATCCTGCAAGGAGGACCTTGCAAGGCAATTTGAAATGAAGGACATGGGTCTCATGAACTACATCCTCGGGTTGGAAGTATGGAAAGGCAATAGGGAATTGTTTGTGTCTCAAGGCAATTATTCCAATAGATAATGTAGATATTTCGCATGGATATTTGTAAGCCCATGGAGACACCTCTAGCGACTAGTTGGAGAAAGGAGAAGGCCACTTCAGATGAAGAGGTTGATTCTACCATTTACCAACAACTAGTGGGTTCGCTGATCAGATATGTAATATATAGTCAACTAGCTGAGCCAAGCTATGGTTAGGCCGACGAAATTGTTTTGGAAGGTAGCTAAGCATGTTTTATGGTACCTCAAAGGTACTACCTAGAATGGATTATGGTACAAATGGACGAAGGGAGTGAAGTTGTGTGGCTTCATAGATGCAAATTGGGTAGGGAGTCCATCCAACAGAAAAAGTACATCATATGGAATATTAAGTGTTGGGTTCGCAATGGTTTCCTGGTACAACAAGAAGCAAATATTTGTGGTGCTCAGATGGTAGAAGAAGAATACATGGTTGCAAGTCAAGTAGCATGTGAGGCGATCTTGATGAGAAAGATACGTGTAGGAATGTTTGGTCAGATGATGGATCCAACTGTGATATATTGTGATAATCAGAGTTGCATTAGGCTCTCTGAGAATCTGATATTTCATGATAAATACAAGCATATAGATATCCAATATCATAATTTACGAAATTGTGTGCAAAGGCTAATAATGTTGCTACAATACATTCCGACAAAGGAATAAGATGCTGACATCTTTGTCAAGCTGTAAAAAGGGTCTTTTTCACCTCTAATTACCTCACATTAACTTGTCAATCCAGGAACGATTTGTTATCTCAAAGAGTGTACTCAGTTTGAGGTGGTAATTTGTCAGAGTAATGCTAGTAGTATAGTGCTCAAGAAAATACAAGAGTAAACGGATGCTTAAAAGAAAATCTACTTACAGCAAAGCACTTTAAAGCCTAAATCATGCATTCAGAAGACTAAGTAAATTATCAGTCAAGGGTACAGTAACAATAACTCATCCCTCTGTAAACTGATGTAACTGAAGACAATCAAGGAACAGATCATCAATCTAGGAACTAGACAACGAATGTCAATGCTCGCTACAGTTTCAGATCGTTCAATGCAATGGCAATGCAAATAACAGGAAATGGAACAACAACTATAATTGAAACAACAACTAGGAAATGAAACTGCAACTAGTCTTGATACACAGCGAAACCTTACTCTAAGAAAATGAAGGTAGCAATCGTACCCTACAGGAATCAAAGAGCAATCCTTACTCTAAGAATAAATCGGACAACAAATAGAAATGGAACGACAACCAATTAGCAATGAAATATAGAACGACGCTTAGAGCCAATTGTGAATATACAGTACCAAAATAAATAACACACACAACACACCTAGATATTGAGAGAAAACGGTAATCTGACTCCGATACCACAAATATTGATCTCGGTTATAAAGGATAATGATCACAATTCATAATGGAACAACAATGTCAATTGAACAACAATCGTAATGAAGTATAAACCATAGACGAATATAGTAATACCAACTTAAGAATATTATAGCCCGGTTACTCTGTAATTGAACAACGATAGCATTCTGTAAAGAACAGTAATGTTACATTAATGACTTAAAGGAACAACAATACGTTATAAAGTCAGAATGAACAATACGACCTTCCTGTTACAGAGAACAATATTGTAAATATAACAGAGCTGTGATAAAATAACAAAACACACCAGATTACCGATCAAAGCTGATAATGGAAACCACACACGAACTAAAGATAATGGTACAGGAGCAAGTGTTCCACTAGGGCCGGGCCCTTAGCCTCCAGGGACACATCGCTTGAAATTATTCCAGGATCAAAGATGGAACAACAACTAGATTTATATTAAAGCATTTAAAACAGAGTTACAGTGGATCACTTCTCAACGAGAGTTGATGATCAAAGTTTCAGATACAACGAGAAATTACATAAAAGTAACAACAACCTGTCCCCTAGGCTAGTAGTGCTGCCCCTTTTTATAACAGCTGGGCAGAGATATCAATGATGCAAAAATAGTTAAGATTGTGATCCCTCAGGATCAGAGGATCCTGAGGGAATCGCCAAACTGTTAATTTCAGTTATCCCTTTGTTTTCTTGCGCCGATTCGCTATCTCCTTTTCCTTTCCTTGGTTGCTATGCTTCAGTTTTGATTGTCGTGTCTGCATATGGTTTCTTGTCGCAGGGACAACAGTTAAATCTGCTATTTCTTTTTCCTTGGGACAAAAATCTTTCATTTTTCCCTTTTTTGCATAAGAAAATGGTGATTATTAGTTATCTTGCATTACATACAATTCTCATAATTTTTGCCATATGTTCTTATTAATTACCTAGTTCATGATGCAAAGGGATTATAAGTCTTTAAAGAAAAGATGACAAAATAATCAATAAAACATACCTTCTTCAATACTCCACACACCACCCTGCTTACTCTTTTTCATGCCCTCATGAAAACATTGTAGTTGACATGTAAGGCAGTGAGAGAGAAGCTGGAGATGGAATCTCATGTGGTGGTCTACAACCATGATGCCTAACTAGGTGTTCAAAAAGATGGCCTATTTGGCTCTCAGGCATCTCATATAGGGCTTGGTATCCAGGTGTAGAGTGCCAAATAATCAGACTCTGAAACCTATATCCTAACCAAGATGGCCCTGCCCTTAAGATATGTTCACCATAAAGGCTCAAACAATCAGCGGATAACTTAAATTTCTCATAATTAAATGGTTACCTGAGTTGGATGTTCAGATTAGAGGTCTGATACCGAAATTTAGCAGCTGCAATGGCAAGGTCCTTAATGGTAAATAAATATTCTATCCCTTGCCAATTGATTGTTGTATGAATGGGTCCTAATGCGTCAATCACACCCAGAGTCATCATGAGGTTCCTGTGTTTATTCCATAACTGTAATGGATCTCTAGGCTCAGCTCTTACCCATAAGTCTAATCCGTTTTCTTGTCTTTGGAAGGCATTATAGGTTTTAAGCCATTTGATTTGATTAACTCCAAATGAAACAAATGCCTGCAGTTGGATATACCCAACGAAAGGGCGGGGTCTACTCTGTCTCCTGATCTAATACGAGGTTATGCAGATAGAATTCACACAGTAGTCTTTGAATCTTTACTCCATAGTGCTTACAACAATTTATAAAGTCATCAATGGTATTAACTTGTATAGGAGCTCCTGCTTTGATGGCCTTAATTTTCAATTGCAAATATCGTTCCATTAAAAACAAGGCATAATTCTTGGCAGGGGCTCTACATGCTAGGACGTTAGTGTACAAAGAGCATAAGGTATCAGTATGTCTGATAACTACATCTAATCTATGAGTTACCTTTGCGACTTTTTCTTCTTCCTTTCGCCATCCTTCAAAGGCCTGAATTTCGGATAAATTGACATTCCTTAGCTGTTGTCTTAATTCTTCATACTTTTCTCGAGAAACCGTTTGTTCTGTGAGTTTTTCTACTGCTTGCCGAGCTTGCATCAAACCCTCTCGCAGGGTTACTTCCCTCGGATCGCTGTCCCACGTAGTAGTGGCCAGTGAAAGATTTACTTGAATCTTCTTATTGCGTTGCCTCGTGTTTATAGTCTGCATTCCTTCAGAGGATTGTGCCTTTGTCTGAACTTCTTTGTCACAGGCTGATATACTGTCTGTTTACACTTCAACATGGCAACAGTGGAATGTTTTTCCTTTTTCTTTTGAACAGCAGTCTGCACTTCAACAGGGTTTTGAACGGCAAACTGTTCTTCAACAACGTTTTGAACAATAGACTGTTCTTTGACAGGGTTTTGAACAACAAGCTGAGCATGGGTCCTCTGAACCTTTTTCTTGGGGGGTCTCACCAGAGTGGTTGTATGTCTTACCCCTAAAGTCCTTTTTTCTCTCTTTCTCATTTTCAAAACCCTGATTTACTGTCGAAGTCGAGCTATCACATTCAGTAATCTTTGCTGTTCTTTTCGTAATCGTTTAATTTCTTCTATTTCCTTAGAAGGAACAACTATCTGTTTACTTGGGCCTGGACTATTATCTTGGCCAATTCCCTGGTTTTCTTCTTGGGGTGCTCCTTCGCTGTTTTGTTCAGGTTGCTCAAGAGTAGAAACCCTAGCTGGCTTTATTATTTCCTGGGTAACTTCTTTGTCCACCCCTTCTTCTTCATGCAATTCTTCCGGTGTAGTCTGGCTGGGAGCAGATTGTTCCCCTTCTATATCTTCATCATTTTATTCTCCTGTCATACTTACATCATGAACATAATTATTCTCTTCGTTTTCTTCCTCGTCGCGCAATTCTTCGGGTGCATTTTTGTCTTGAGCAGAATGCTCTTTTGGTTCTTCCTCAATCTGGAGGCCTAGCAGGCTGAGAGGTTGGGCATATTCACCCATATTGGCCAGAATTTGGGCCAATTCATCCTCTTGCAATGGATTTTGCAATGGAATCTCTTCGCATTGCTCTGTCTTCGCCTCCACCTGCTCAGGCTGCTCGGTCTCTTCCTCTGTTCCTCCTCCTCATTTCCTCCCAATTATTTCTCATTCTCTTCTCCTTCCAATTGCGGGGGTTGCTCATCCCTTGAGTCGTCTATCTCCACAGGTTGGCTGGTATTCCCTTGGGGATTTTCCAACCTCCCTCTAATCCACGCCAATCTAACTGATTTTCTCTGTTTTGATGGTCTATTCGGTGTACCAGCAGTATGTTTACGTTTTGGGAGTCAGTGCCCCATCTATTGTAGCAATTAGCTCTTCCCATCTGCTTTGCTGTTGAGCAAGACTGTGGCTAACTATCAGCTGTATCAGTCCATGGTGACTTACTACCGATTCTACATGTTGTGACTTTTTCATGCTTCGGGCAACATCATGAAGTAATGAATTTAAAAATGTAGGTAGGTTCACAGAGCATTTCTCTTTTAATACAGCTAAGAGTTTAAGGTGTCGTGGTCTTACCACGTCTTTCCTGCCTTCACAGGTGATGTAGCTCTGGATGATCTTCGCCAATTCTGCCCACGGCTCTCCTAATGCTGCTGGTAGGACTCCCTTTCCTTTGACTGTCAGGTTTTGGCCTTCATCCTGGAAGATCTTCATGATCTTTTGCAGTCTCTCCTTCTTTAGAGTCCACACAGGTCCAGTGGCTGGCAGTCCTGAGACCTCTGCAATTACGTCATCGGTGACTACTATGTGTTTTCCCCTTACTGTGGAGTGATATTCTTGCAAGTTCTGCAAGAATTCTATTGCCACGGTCTCGTTGGATTCCTGTAAACGATTAAGATAGACTAACCATCTTGCCCTTGCCAGGATTTCCCGTGCAGCGTCAGAATCTGTTAATACCCGTGGTTCTCTTCGAATTGACCTTCCTCCCATGCTTTAGCTCACTGTAAAAATGCAAAGACGACAATGGAATAGCAGGCTGTTCAAACTGTTAAAAACACAGAGAAAATAATGAAACAACAAGGCTTGTTCAAATCTTACTAATTGCTGCAGACTATAATGCGGAAATAGCTTTGGACAACAAGGCATGCAAATTGAAAAATGAGATACCGTTAAGCCTTGCTATTCCCAAGTAAAAGTTTGCCAAATAATAGTCTGACACGTATGCTAGCAAATTATGAGGTCATCCTCCCCCCTGCAATGTGATAGGTCGTCCCCAACCGTCAAATGAAGGAGCGGTGTGCCAAACTTGCATGGTACGGAGTCATAAAGGAACAACGTATGTGGAAATGCCATGTTTACAAAAGGAGAAAGTTACCAAAATTGAGGCGTATAATAGGATCACTTAATAAATAAGAGAATGTTGTGATATGATGTGAGGCTAGGAGGATAGGACAACTGACGTGCACAACCAGTCTAATGCGGTCATTATCGACTTTTCCGTCATGATTGGTTATGATAGATTTTTCATGCGTTTAATGGTTCGGGGAAGTGATATACATAATCTTATTTGACGGATTACAAAGGTATAAGACAGAGAAGGGTGTTAATGATTGCTATTGGTGTATAAAGAATGTGACTTCAATACCATTAACAGATCTCTGCTGTCGACACGTTTCCATAACCTTGGCAGAGTTGTTTATTTCACCCATGGAACCATGATCCTTTGTGTATGCTTAGGAAGTGCTGTACAATGTCAAAATGGAAGCCATTATGTTGGCTTGGTAACCAGTTAAATCATAATGCCATTCACCAGGAAGGAGTGAAAGGTGCGTAGGCCGGCTCGTGATGAGACCTCCTATTCCAAGGACTCTTTTATTTTTTTTGATATGCCTCTTGGATCATATCCCTGATGTGGTGGCCATAGTGGGAATGCCACTTCACTTTCTTCCTTATGATCATGGTAGGCTGGCTCTTAATGAGACCCCCTATCCAGCATTTGACAATTCATCTAAACAAAACATTCTTCTTTTTTCTCTTTTTTTTTAATAAAATTTTTTCCTATCTATACACAAAGGGTGGTTCAGCCCTCCTTAAGAGTAGGAATGGTGGAAGAAGTCTTAACATTTCAATAGAAAAATATAAACCCTTTGTTCTTATTCCTTAATAATGATCAAAGAAGATTATGGGAATTTAAAAAGAACCAACATGATAAAGATGACCAATCATGTTAGTATTAGTAGGATAATGACAGCAAAAGTGATGAATAATTGTGTCCTTTCTTCGTTCCTCTTTATCAATTCACAACAATTTCTTGTAAAAGTAGCGATTTTATATAATTTGCTGAGTTCAGTATGCTCTAGCTTTGTATCCATTGCATGAGTGTATAGTTGTGCTCCAAAAGACCTGAAACAAGAGGAACAAAAGGTATATTTAAGCATAAGTAAAAGGAATACGAGAATGTTGTTGTTTGAAAAAGGAAGGGCAAAAGAATACAAGTGTTGTTCCTTTGAAAAAGGAACAAAAAAAACCAAAAGTGTCGTTCCTTTGGAAAAAGGAACAAAAAAAACCGAACATGCCGTTCCTTTGGAAAAGGAACAGCAGAAAACCAAAAGTGCCGTTCCTTTGGAAAAGGAACAATAGAAATGCAAGTGCTAAAAGTGTCGTTCCTTTGGAAAAAGAACAACAAAAACGCAAATGTTGTTCCTTTGGAAAAGGAACAGTAAAAAATGAAAAGTGTTGTTCCTTTAGAAAAGGAACAACAAAAAACTCAAATGTCGTTCCTTTGGAAAAGGAACAACAAAAATTAAAAGTGTTTTTCCTTTGAAAAGGAACAACAGAAAACTCAAATGCCATTCCTTTGGAAAATGAACAACAAAAATCAAAAGTGTTGTTCCTTTGGAAAAGGAACAACAAAAATCAAAAGTGTTGTTCCTTTGGAAAAGGAACAGCAAAAAACTCGAATGCCGTCCTTTGGAAAAGGAACAGCAAAATGAAAATAAAAAAGGAACGGCTGAAAAAAAAGGTGTTGTTCTTTTGAAAAAGGAACAAAAAACAAAAATTCTATCCCTTTGGAAAAGGAACAACAACAACGACAAAAGTTCACAGAAATGCTGTCCCTTCAGAAAAGGAACAACAAAAACGATAGTGTTGTTTCTTCTGAAAAAGGAACAATAGAAAAAAATGCAAATACAAAAATATATAAAGAAACTGAGTTAACAAAACAAAGAAATTATGTACAAAGTGTAAAAACAGGTGAATCACTTAATGAATCATAGGTGAGGAAGATTTCTCTTCCTCGTGTAAAATTTGCATATTGGAGTCTTCGCGTAGTTGATGGTAGAAGGATTCCCGAGTAAGTGGTTTGCGGTATAATCGAACTCGGTGGCCATTTACTTTAAAGGTATGTCCAGATCCGTCAATAGTGACTAGAGTAAGGGTGCCATTATCATGTACCTTCTGGATTTCATATGGCCCGAGCCAGCGAGTCTGAAGTTTCCCAGGAAAATCCTGAAACCCGGAATCGTATAAGAGTGCCAATCTCCTTCGCGGAAGACTTTCTTTTTAATGAGAGCGTCATGCCATTTAGCTCGCTGCTGTTGGATTAATGTAGTATGTTGAAGGGTAGAGAGGCTGATTTCATCTAGCTCATTGATCTGCTGTAATCTATTAATCTGTGCCTCATTTAGATCTAGGCCGACTTCTTGTGCTGTTCGCAGTGTTTGGATTTCAAATTATATGGGGAAAATGGGTTGCTTTCCCAACACCAATTGGTATGGTGAATAGTTGGTAGTGCTTCTCCATGTTGTTCTGTAGGCCCACAAGGCTTCTGGTAGTCTTGCAGCCCAATCGCGTCTATGTGATGCAATGTTTTTTGTCAATATTGATTCTATTATTTTGTTGCTGCTTTCTACTTCACCGTTTGCTTGTGGGTGGTATGGAGTAGTAATTTTATGCTGGATATGATAGTTTTTAAGTGTTGCAGCAATCTTGTTACTAGCAAACTGTGGTCTACCGTTTGTAATTATGTTTCTTGGAAGCCCATGTCGCACAAATATATGAAACAAGAACTGTATGACAGAATCCTCTGTAGCTCTCGGCAATGCTTCTGCTTCAACCCATTTGGTGACATATTCTGTTGCCACCAGAATATATGTTTTCTGGTTTGAGGATGGGTTTATTGGACAAACAAAATCAAGTGCCCACCGCTCGAATGGTTCCATAACTAGTTGTGGGTTCAGGGGCATTTCGTCGGAATGACTAGGGTGTCCTGCTCTTTGACAACTGTCACAAGCTTGAACGAACTTCTTTGCATCTTTGAAGATCATAGGCCAATAATACCCTGTCTACAACACCTTATGTCCAGTTCTTCGATCGGAAAAGTGTCCGCCACATGGTCCGTCGTGACAAGCTTTCAAAATATCAAAAATTTCATCCTCCCGGACACATCTCCTAATGTGCATATCTGCTCCTGTATGGAACAGGTAGCCCCCAATCCAGGAAAATCGAGCACTTCGCTGGACAATCTGTTTTCGTTCATTGGGGGTCAGATGTTTTGGTAATTTACCTACTGCTAAGTAATTCGCAACATCAGCATACCAGGGTGTTTTAACAGTGACAACAAACAAATGCTCATCTGGAAATTGATCTTCAATTGTTGCTACGTCCACTGGTTTTGGCATTCGCGAGAGAAAGTCAGCTACAAGATTTTCTTTTCCAGGTCTGTCCTTGATTGTAATATCAAATTCTTGCAATAAAATTAGCCATATAGTTATTGTACCATTTGTGATTGGTTTATTTGCTAAATATTTTATGGCAGAGTGATCTGTATACAAGATAACAAGATATCCAGTAATGTAATGCCTGAACTTATTGACAACATGTATTACAACTAGAAATTCCTTTTCAGTAACAGTATAATTCAATTCAGCAGGGGATAAGTTCTTGCTAATATAATAAATTACATATGGTTTTTATCTTCTTCCTGCCCAAGGACTGCTCCATAAGCTGTATCTGAGGCATCTGATGAAATTTGGAATGGCAGGTCCCAATTTGGTCCTCGAAGGACTGGAGCCGTGGACACAAGCTTCTTCAGATCCTGAAAAGCACGGTCACATTTTTCTGTCCAAAGAAAGTCAACATTACCTATCAGTGCATATAGAGGTGCAGAAATATGTGAAAAATGTTCTATAAACCTTCTATAATAACCAGGGAATCCAAGAAAACTGCATACCTCTGTTTGAGTGGTAGGAGTGGGAATTAGCAAAATTATTTGAATTTTGGCTGGGTCTACTTGTATGCCAGCTACTGAGATATAATGGCCTAGAATAAGTCCTTCAGTCATCATCATATAAAATTTTTAATGGCTTAAGCAAAGCCTGGTGGCAATGCAGCGCTGCAGGACTTTTTCCAGTGTGTCCAATGTTGGGTCAAAATCATCTCCGTATGGTGTAAAATCATCCATGTAGACTTCGATCCCCTCATTTATTAGATCTGAAAAAATGCTGAGGATAGCTCTTTGAAATGTGGTAGCAGCATTGCATAAGCCAAAAGGTAGAACTCTGTAGGAAAATGTTCCCCAATGACAAGTAAAAGTGGTTTTGTCTTGGTCTTCAGGGGAAATTTGAATCTGATTGTATCCACTGAAGCCATCTAAGAAAGAAAAGAATTTCTTTCCTGCTAGGGTGTCTAATACTTGATCGATGAATGGAAGGGGAAAGTGGTCTTTTTGTGTTGCTTTGTTTAACTCTCTATAGTATACGCAAATCCTCCACTTTCCTTTGGTACCACAACAAGTGGAGAGACCCATTTACTATCGGAGATAGGGTAGATGAAGTTAACATCTAAAAGTTTTTGAAGTTCAGCTTTTACAACGTCTTTTAGATGAGGATTAAGTCTCCTTTGTGGTTGGCGAATATGTATCGCATCATTTTCTATGTAAATGTGGTGTGTACATAACTGGGGATCAATTCCTTTCATATCAGGGTAGTCCCATGCAAATGCTTCTTTATATTTCCTCAATAGTTGGATGAGCTTATTTTCTTGTTCGGAAATCAGGTTGGCATTAATGTTTAAAGTCTTTCCTGGCTCAATTTCTACAATTTTGCTATGTGAAACATAAGTAGTAGGTATTGTTTGGTCATGTGTATTTTTAAGAGGATACTCTTCTAATTCATTATCAAATGCTGCTTCTATCATGTGACATTGTATGTGGGATCTGGGATCAGCTTGGCTAATGAAATTATTAATGGCATCATCTTCTGTTTGGTATTTGAAATCAAGGGCCTCTTGTATGGTTAATGGAGATCTAATATTTTCAGTGAGGTATGATACATGATGCTTGTTAGTTTTTATTATTGTGACACTTGGCTGCGCTGGGGGGTATAAAGCTAGATTCTTAATATTTTACCCCTAGTAATGGTCATATTACCTTGTCGGCAACCAATATAAGCATTGGCAGTTGCGAGCCAAGGTCTGCCTAAGATCAATGGATGTCCATCAAGTTGGTTTTTGGGGTTTATTATCAGAAAATCGGCCGGATACTCCCAGGAGTCAACGGATACCATAACATCATGTAGTGTGCCCTCTGGCCTAACTACAGATCGGTCAGCCAGTTCTAATAAAGTGGAGGTCAGTTCTACTGATGTAATGCCCAGTTTTTGGCAAGTAGTGGTTGTTAAGATGTTAATTGCAGCTCCTAGATCAACTAAGGCATTTGAGAAGGTTTGACCATAGATTTGTACGGTTACTATTGGATTTCCTGGGTCTTCGTATTTAACGGGTGTTTCTTTTCCTGATAATAAGTTAGATAAAGTGCCAACTACTTGGACTTTTGGGTTATTTGTTATTTTCCTCCTTGGTTTCTTTATACATAATTCTTTGATAGTCTTTGCATATATCAGGATGTCTTGAATGGCTTGGAGGAGTGGAATTTTTATGTACAGGTTTCGTAATTCTCCCAGAATGTCAAAATCAGGATATTATATAGGTCAAGGTATAATTAAGCGTTCTGGGAATGGAGGAGAGGATGTGGTTCCTGGATTATGAATTTGTTGTCTAGTCACATCCTCTTCTTGTAACGGTTGTTCTACAGGTAACTAATTTCCAACTTGAACTGTTTTATCTCCCTCTGTTTTAATGATATGCCTAGATCTTAATTGAAGGTCATTACACTCCCTTAGATCGGTTCCTATCTCTGGTGTTTTGATTATTTGAATGCACTAGACCAGTCTGTTATTCAGATTGGGGTTGGGTTGGGCTAGGAGTTGCAGCCTTAAGTTAGACTGGGGGTTTTTTTGTAGGGCTGGTAGTGTAGGTTGAGGGAGCGGGATGGTTCCTACTGGCTGATTCATCGGTCTTTGCCAGTTGGTCTACCAGGTTTGATTCTGTGAAGTAGGAGGGGTCCATTGTGGTGGATAAACATTGTTTTGCCAATATGGTGGGGTATAGGGAAAATTTGGCCAATTGGGTTGGCTTGCTTGATTCGGCCATGGAGATGATGAAGAGAATGATTGCTGTGACCAATTCGGGAAGGGAGGCTGATTTTGCCACATTGTATTATATTGTTGAGCATGATATTGCAGAGGCTGGAAAGAAGAAGCTGGGTTTGAAAAGATACCTATTTGTTGTGGCTGCCATTGACGATGCTGATTAAGTAGATACACCGATTCTAGCTCTTCTTTTGCTTCCTTGTATACTGCTTTCAATCCAGGAAGTGAGGGGCAACTCTTTGTGGAGTGGTCTTTTGTACAAATGGCGCAAATTTGGATTGCATCTAATGGAAACTCCTTATGGCTGTGTTTCTTTCTACATATGGGACAGAAGATTGCCAAATTCTGTTCTGCTTCTGCTTGCTTTTGTTTGGCCTGCATAATATCAATTTGTGTTGTCAGCGTCCCCAATATGTCAGTTTTAAAATTTTCTAATAAATTTCCAATTTCTGCACGAGTTACTCCATCTGCTGAAATTCTATTATCTCTTACAAAGCGATCATGTTGTGCTGGTTTTAGCCTTGTGCTGCCTCTCAAGTTCCTGATACATAAATCAATCATGTCAACAAAATTTTCCTGATAAATATCTCCTTTCCCCATAATGTTTAATGTCTCAATCCATTGTTCCTTCATTCCACTAATTAATGCTGTTTTTAATACATTTTCAGGTAAGGGTAATGATGCATAAGGAGATCTTTGAAGATTATACTGGAAACGTTCAGCGTACTCTTCTAATGTTTCATTTGGTCTAGCTACCATCTGAAATATTTCCTCTTTTAACTCTCGAGATTTGCAATAGTCTTGATATTTTTTTAGAAAAGACTCTTTCATTTGATCCCAATTATTTATAACACCACCACCTAATCCCATACACCATCTTAAAGCAGCCCATTTTAATGTAGAGGGAAATAATTTCAGCTTCTGGGGATCGGTGGTATAGTCATATCCTCTACACAACACATCGAATTCAAACAGGAATGCATCCGGATCTTCTGATGTAAGGCCATGGAATGTAGGGATATGCTGAAGAGGAATTGCTTTCATAGGTGCATTAGCTGCAGTATCCACAATGGGGTATTGCAGTGTAGAGGTTTATTTGTTTGGCTGGTTCTGGGCCATTTGGTCAAATATATGCCAATAGCCTTTTGGGATATCTAGGAGGGTTTTCCTAGGTTGTCGAGGGGGAATAGCTCTAATGGGAATGGCCTTGACAACAATTTCTTTATCTGGGATGATGAGAGTGCCTAAGGCCTGGGGGGATTCAGGTTCTTGAATTTCTTCAACTTCGTTATAAACGATTTTTGCAACACTTCCCTTATCTAGGCTGCTTAATGGCTGAATTACCCTAAGAGGAGATTTTGGTTCTTCAGCTTCTCCTGTTTCTCCTCTTCCTTCACAGAGATTGCTAAGGTTCCCTTCCTGCAATGATTTTAGGCTAGAATTTTCAATTTCTTGAAAATTTTTCTCTTTGGTTTGACTATGCACCTCAGCAAAGGCTACAAATGGTGATCTTGTGGCCTGAAGGGAACTAGTAGGCTATCTAGAAGTAACTTTTATAGGTCCTACTGAAGGCTGAGATTCTGCTTTCTTAAGGATTTCCTCGATAAAGGTTGATCGGCCAAGGGTCACCGACCCCTTAGCTTTATCAGGCTTGGGTAGAGGTTTGAGATTCTTTTCTGGCTTTTTCTACTTAGTCATTCACACAAATTAATTGCTAGGTTCTACCAAAACAAAATAGCAACAAATCTGTAGGAAAGCGAGCCGGGGAGCAGGGCTATTACATACTCCACACGCAGGTTCTTACCTTCCATTTTAAAACCTAGTTCTTTCCTAATAGGTTCTTACACTACTCTGAAAAAGAAACAAATGGCTACACTCTTCCTCGGAAACAACACCAAAATGTGGAGCCGTAAAAAGGGTCTTTTTCACCTCTAATTACATTACATTAACTTGTCAATCCAGGAACGATTTGTTATCTCAAAGAGTGTACTCAGTTTGAGGCGGTCATTTGTTAGATTAATGCTAGTAGTATAGTGCTCAAGAAAATACAAGAGTAAACAAATGCTTAAAAGAAAATATACTTACAGCAAAGCACTTTAAAGCCTAAATCATGCATTCAGAAGACTAAGTAAATTATCAGTCAAGGGTACAGTAGCAATAACTCATCCCTCTGTAAACTGATGTAACTGAAGACAATCAAGGAAAAGATCATCAATCTGGGAACTAGACAACGAATGTCAATGCTCGCTACAGTTTCAGATCGTTCAATGCAATGGAAATGAAAATAACAGGAAATGGAACATCAGCTATAATTGAAACAACAACTAGGAAATGAAATTGCAACTAATCTTGATACACAGCGAAACCTTACTCTAAGAAAATGAAGGCAACAATCATACCCTATAGGAATCAAAGAGCAATCCTTACTCTAAGAATAAATCAGGCAGCAAATAGAAATGGAATGGCAGCCAATTAGCAATGAAATATAGAACGACGCTTAGAGCCAATTGTGAATATACAGTACCAAAATAAATAACGCACACGACACACCTAGATATTGAGAGAAAATAGTAATCTAACTCCGATAACACAAATATTGATCCCGGTTATAAAGGATAACGATCACAATTCATAATGGAACAACAATGTCAATTGAACAACAATCGTAATGAAGTATAAACCGTAGACAAATACAGTAATACCAACTTAAGGATATTACAGCCCGGTTACTCTGTAATTGAACAACGATAGCAATCTGTAAAGAACAATAATGTTACATTAATGGCTTAAAGGAACAAAAATACGTTATAAAGTCATAATGAACAATACGACCTTCCTTTTACAGAGAACGATATTATAATATAACAGAGCTATGATAAAATAACAAAACACACCAGATTATCGATCAAAGCTGATAATGGAAACCACACACGAACTAAAGATAATGGTACAGGAGCAAGTGTTCCACCAGGACCGGGCCCTTAGCCTCCAGGGACACACCGCTTGAAATTATTCCAGGATCAAAGATGGAACAACAACCAGATTTATATTAAAGCATTTAAAATAGAGTTACAGTGGATCACTTCCCAACGAGAGTCGATGATCAAAGTTTCGGATACAACGAGAAATTACATAAAAGTAACAACAACCTGTCCCCTAGGCTAGCAATGCTGCCCATGTTATAACAGCCGGGCGCAGATATCAATGATGCAAAAATAGTTAAGATTGCGATCCCTTAGGATCAGAGGATCCTGAGGGATTCGCCAAACTGTTAATTTCAGTTATCCCTTTGTTTTCTTGCACCGATTCACTATCTCCTTTTCCTTTCCTTGGCTGATATGCTTCAGTTTGGATTGTTGTATCCGCATATGGTTTCCTGTCGCAGGGACAACAGTTAACTCTGCTCTATCTTTTTCCTTGGGACGACAATCTTTCGTTTTTCCCTTTTTCTGCATAAGGAAATGGTGATTATTAGTTATCTTGCATTACATACAATTCTCATAGATTTTGCCATATGTTCTTATTCATTACCTAGTTCATGATGGAAAGGGATTATAAGTCTTTAAAGAAAATATGACAAAATAATCAATAAAACATACCTTCTTCAGTACTCCAAAATCTTGAAAAAGAATTTGTAAAGAGGGAAGTTTGAATTCCACAGTTGCAGGATAGGGGTGGTTGATAATACAATTCTTGATAAGAGGGAGTGTTGAGAAGTGTAGCAAGAAAGTCTCAATTTGACTTTGCCTTAGTCAATTGGGAAAATTCGAATTTCCACATCAAACAGACAACTTGGAGGCAGTTAACTTGTGTGACATGGCTCTTTTCACTCAGTTAGCTCATTAAATTTGAGTTAGAAGGCTTGGAGTTCAGTTAAGCATGTGTGATTGATAAATTTTACTAATGCAGGTCATTTATTTCTAGTTGTGTTCAATTAAACTAGTTCTAACAGTTAATGGAACTAGTGGACAAGTCATGGAAATGGGAACCAATTCCATATTGCGTCCAAGGATCTCAAAAAAAGGTAGTGGAAAGATTGAGATCAAGGATTTAGAAGACCTTCCCTTGAAAACCATCTTCTTCACCATGCCTTGAGTGGCCGAGAGTGCAAATCCTCATGTAGCCATAAAGTCTCAGATGCAATATGTTATTGAGTGCATGGAGCCAAAAGTATTTAATTGGTGTGAGTCACTATTGATCAACATGAAGGAGCAGTTGACTAAGTGTAAGACATTAAGGCTAAAGCAATTTGGATATGGCTCTATTCTAGTAAGTTTCTTAGAACGAGTACCACTATTCCAGCCCCAAAAGGTAGATGTCGATCCTCCTTAGCCTAGTGATCTAAGCATGAGGAGATGGGTTGAACTATTGGATCACCATGGTGCAAGAAAATGGTGCCATTCACTCTTCCTTTCTTTGGATGGATCCAACCATAGATTATCATGATCGAGGAATGCCCCTATGCAGGGACCAAATTTAGAGGAGACCCAGATCTAGTCCTTCTGCCTGACATGTAGTGGGACGAGTAAGGTGGAAGCATGTTGTTTTTTTTTTTTTCAAATTTTTAATATTTTCATTTTTTTTAGTTTATCAAGACTAACATTTAATTATTATGCAGATTTTCGACCAGTGAGACTAGTTGGGATGCCCCCTTCCTAGAGATGGGGCCAATAAGAGGTAGAGGTTTGAGAACATAACCTAGAGGTTGTTGAGACACTTACAGAGTTAAAGTGTAAGCTAGAGGGACTTACCATGAATATTCCAAACTCTGGGATTAATGATATTCCAATCCGTTACCAGAGGCACACCGCGGGTGTGCCTGCACAGTTACGTCATTTATTTGGACATGTTGTCAAAGTCATAGTTTGTTATCATGAGCACCATCATTCTTAGTGTTTTGACAGTTTAGGTTGGTTTTTGATTTTTTGATGTCATCGACATAATAAAGGCTTAAGAGCCTATTGTGTCTTGAACACAATTTCGATGTATAAAATATTTTGTAAACTTTGTCTATGGAGATCTATCTATTTTTATCTTGGCTATTTACAATGTACACATTCCATGGTTTTTATAAATGGCATAAATGTCTATCTAATGTACACACTCCATTGTTTTTATAAATGGCACAAATGTCTATCTAAAACATAATTTGATAATGCATCTATCAATGTAATTAAAAGTCACGGAATGTGTTGAAATTCAATGTAATCAAAATTTCTTTCCAAGAGCCGAACTCGTAAAAAAATTCTTAATATTGATGGACTTTTTACAGAATAAACACTACTTAGCTAAAGTGTGATGTCAATGCACTATTCCTCAAAACAACTCGTGATGAGTGCAAAAACTAAGAAAAAATTAAAAAAATCAGAAAATCACATAGTTCTAGAGTTCTAGAATTAATGAAGGTTGACCGAAAGATTAAAACACAACTCGAATGTTCCAAAAACAAGGTAAATTGAAGAGCATATTGTTCCCCAGTATGGTTGCGAATTTGTTTGGCAGAAAAATCTTTTCCTATAGGTAGGACATATCTCCCTAGGCTTAGAAACAAAGCCTAGTAACAAATAGATAATAAATGAAAACATTCCATTATTTATGATTGAAACCCAAATACAAAGAGGATGCAAATTTCATACCGTTTTCATGAAATTTTCAATGATGACTCTCGTTGTTGTCCTTTGTAGCTTTTAACCTTTCTCCCTTGATGCTCCAATCAAAGAATTGCAAAGACAAAGCCAAGCAAGAGATCAAATCATAACATACATAAAATATTCAATCATAAACCATGTAAGAGATCAAGGAGTTGTACAATAAACATTATAAAATATGCATATGGGAAAGAAACAAGTATTTGTATTAATGATAAAGAGAAGGAGATTTACAACGAAGTGCCTTGATGTTGGCATCTCCTTGCAATGATCCTCAACCCAAGCCTTTGAAATCAAAAGAACTCCAATGGATATTTTGGCAACATGTAAGTAAGTTCAAAGGTCTAAAATGGAAACCCAAATCTCTTTGGATGCATTGCACTTATGGGAATGAATGGAAGTTTAGAGATCCATGAAGGGAGGAGAGAGATCCATAATTAGTAGTAAGGATCCAATATAGGTGGAAGGAGGCCTAGGATATGGGGAGCTAGAGATTAATCTCAACCAGTTCAGATTAGATACCCACTACAAGGCTTCTATAAGAGGAAGTCTTTTTTACTTTTTATTTTTTACCTTTGTAAGAAGATCATCACGACCCAAACACAAGAATATCGTGGTGACATCGCTTTGTGTTAACAATTAGCATATTTCATTGCATGTTGTAAACTAATGATCCATAATGTCCTCAAAATTTAGGGTTTTTAAGATATTTAATCCAAGATTCTTATACACAATTGAAAGATTTTTCTGCCATTTTTCAAGGGGACTTATGACCATAGTTCATCAGATTGCGAAAAATACGGATTTGGCATCATTTGTAGAAGTGTGACAAATTGATGTGTAACACCCTAAGGGTCCTGATTCAGGTAAGTCCAATGCAGCTAATGCCGCCAAGCCTGATCTGGAAGGCAACCCCAACCAAAATTTAGAACTAGCCCCTGCTCTGAAGAGTATGAGTACCTACATTGATAAATATACATAAATCTTATCGATTCAAATCCCCCTAACCAGACTGAATGGTAACATCCAATTCATGCAAGACCACACATTGATCTGCAAGTTAATTGGAATTTGACCAATGGTAAAAGAACTCCATTGGATCGAAGTGTGATGGAAGAAAAAATCACATTTTGAGGTAAAATTGGGATCAAAAGGGTTCTTCATCATAACCTTCTCTCGCATAAAATATCATAAAGTCGTAGTGGATGGGAGCCCTTACTTCTTCAACTCAGCTGGGTTGTACATGCACCACTCGATGAAATACTTCAACCCTGACAAAGAGTATTTCTCATGGGATCTAGTATGGATATGTATGTGTTCTCTCCCTTACAAATATTGGGATCCCGAGACTTTGCAAGAAATTGGGAACAAGTTGTGAAAAATTGTCTTCCTCTCGGAACAAACAAAGCATGGCTTCTACACCTCATATGCTTGGATATGTGTATACATGAATATCTATGGATCCCTCACAAAAGTAATAACACTAGAATAAGAAGGTAGATACTAGCTTTAAACCTTAGACTATGGGCATGTTACCTTCAAGTGTAGGAAATTCCATATGCATGGGCACCTCTTCTGCGATTTCCCACTCAATGAACCCAAGACAGACATAAAAGAGATAAAGGTAAAGTATGGTGATGACTTCATGAAAATTCCCTCCAAGAGACGCCTTAAAAAGAAGACCCACCCCTGTTTTGCATCTAAAAGACAAGTAATGGGAAATAACTTTGAAATGATAACAAATTTGATGAAAGGATCAAGTAATCCAGAGCATGAGAACATTCAAGATGTCCAGTAGAAGGCACATGAAGATACACTACGAAGGAGCACCACCTCATCAATGCAGAATCAAATTTGGGTAGCAACATCGAGATCCAAAATCCAAAGAAGCCAGATGGAAGATCAAGATCATATGGAAAACTCCATATCAATAAGATTTTGGAGGATGAAGATGAAACACATGCAAGACTTATCACAAAGATACAAGGGAGGTCATCAAGGAGAGGCTACAAGAGAAAAATTATGAAGAAGGTGTTAGCACTCGAATTTGCCTCAGGCTGAGGATGGCAGAATCCAAGGCAACATCAAACCACTTAGCCTCGTAGCTAGCCCTACGGGGACAGGAGAGGACTCTCTCCGGGTTTATCTCGGCAAAAGGTCTTCGAAAGGGCAGAGATGACCAATAAAGAACACTGATTTTAGGCTAGTAAACTGATGGGGAAAGTTTGATTTTAAATTTTTAGGGTTTTGTTGGAAAACTGAGCACGACAATTTTGGGTGCGGGGATGAGACACAGTTTTTGCAGAGGTATTTTTGGGGTAAGGTAGGAGATTGTCTTAATGCCTTTGAAGGAAGTGAATGGATAGGTATGACTGGTGAGGAGCTAAGGAAAGCAAGAAACCATCAGGAGTTCTCCTTAAACAGATGAAAACATAGATATTAAGCAAACTTAAAGGCAGAGCATAGAAACCATGAATTCTACCTTAACACTTCATTTACTTAATTTGCAGAAGAGAAGAGCGGGAAAATGATACACATAACAAACTTACAAGTACATGAGAGAAACACACCATCAACACAAATAACCACAGGAATCCCAAATAGTGCTGCAAAACCTTGGTCTTTCCTTTGCCAAAATTGCAAAGATACAAAGTGTAAAACAATCTAAGCTTATCCCTCAAGAGTCCAACCATGAAAATAACTAAAAAGTACATAATATAGGAAAGCTAACACACTTCCTTGCCTCTAGGGGTCGAGCTCATCATTCTAGGAGCTGTTTCAACCAATTCTAAACTGAGCACTACAATCTAGGCAATCAAAACAACTTGCCTCTATAAGCTAGGAGACCAATTCATTCATTAATTATTTGCCATTTTATGAATGAATCTTCTAGAATAGGTAAAAAGTGTCATGTCAATCATGAAATTACATCAAATACATCAAGGGGGATGAAAAATCCAACCAAAAAGTCAAAACTAGTCACTGCTGCGTTTTCCTGTGCTAAAGATGCAAAACTGGCCAATTTTCCCAACGCGTAGCGCGCCATTTCCCAATGCGTAGCGCGCCTTTTAGGACATTTTTTAGGCACTTCCCGACATCCAAATGAGGCACAAGTGGGCTTGCTGGAAAGGTCTAGATGTCTACTCTCCAGCCCAAGTGGAAATTCTCAATTTGGTGGCCATTTGCCCCTCCAAAATTGCAATCTCCCAATACTGCTTCCTGTGTGTCAAAAAGTGGCAGAAGGTCATTTTTTGCTTGTTTTTTGACCTTTTGGGGGCTCAAATCTTCATGAAACTTCTTGGCAGTGGCTGAGAAAGTGTATTTTGCCATGAAAAATCCAAAAATGCTGAGTTTTCCTGAAATGGACCTCCCCAACTTAAGGGTAGCGCGCGGCGCGCTACGCGTTGAGGGCAAAAACCTGTGTTTGGCACAAAAAATTCAAAATTGACCAAAATTGCTCCAAATTTCTTGAATTTTGAGCTGGAGGTGTATCAATGAGCACCATGCTCCCTCAAGGTGGCTTCAGCTAAAATTTGAAGCGGATCAGACCTTTTCCTCCGTTTTAGTGCCTTGGCCAAGCGTGCTTTGAGTACCTTCATTTTTGCTTTGCATACATGCATGCGGGCCCAATAATGGTTTTTCATGTGGCGGAGCATGTCTTTGTCCCTATTTGCCTTTGCTATCAACCTCTCTAAATGTGTGTTCACCTGAATGAGCATAGAGCTTTGCTCCTTAGGTGTCAAATCACCGGGTCTCTTGCGAGCCAAGTTCCGGTCTTCTCGGATCCTCCGCAACTCATCAAGAGTGTGTTCATCCTCTAATTGCTTGTTGCGCTGCTCTAAATATGTAATTGTCCAATTTTCCATTTCCAACTTTTGCTGCAACAAGTCATTTTCAGCCCTTAGTTGCTGGATGATCTCCTTTGACTCTAGGCTAGGAGAAATGATATCAAGGTCAACAACATCTATGCCTGGATCACCTGATGGCCCCTCATCAATCTTGGGCTGCTTGCCTCTCTCTTGTACCTGTGCTGCTGTCGAAAGCGAGGCCCTTTCCACCTGATGTGGAGATAACACTCGCTGTGCCGATGAAGAAGGCGAGACCCCTTCCACCTGGTGTGGAGATAATACTCGTCGTGCAGATGCAAACAAGACCCTGTGGCCTCTCTGATATGTAACATATGCTGGAGGAGTGCTGACATGCTCTGGCTCAGGAATATCAAACTGCTGTGAAGGCCCTCCCTCATCACGGACAACCTCGGGAGGTGGTTGTGGCACCATGAAGAAATCACGAGAAATGAAATCCTCCCAAGCAATACCCTGCTGTGCCAACTGATGCATCACTATGATCTCGATCAGTGCATAATGATATATACTTTTGAGCTGCTGTGCGGGATTCTTCCTTTGCACTACGGGCACCATCTTCTCTATATTTCGGCACATGAAAAATGGAATGTTCATCATTCGTACCCGGGTGAAATGCATCAACAAACGGATATGGTACGAATATAAACGTGAAAATCTGCCCTCACAAGTGAAATAGCGCATAATGAGCCTCATCAAGGGTGCATACTCATCCCTTAGGAATCTGAAAGGAAAAACAACAGTAAGGTGCCTCATGCATCCAGGTTTGATGTATGGTTGATAATGAAATTTGTCTAGCAGCTTGCGCTTGGTCCACTCTTCCCCAACATTTGGTATCCCAGTGGCTTGAGCAATCATTTCAAGTGATAAGGTGAAATCTACTCCTGCAAGGTTCACATGGCCATTGTGCAAATGTAGGACAAACAAGCGGACCAGCTCTCTATGGTGTTGAATTTGTGAGATCCTCTCACAATATCCAAAGCATGATTGATACCGAAAACATGACATTGCAAGTGGACAAGCTTGCAAATGAGCCAATGAAGTGGGCTCCTCCCTGACATGCCGACCACCCTTACCACCCTTATGATGCCTCCTTGGCACTTCTACCTCTGGTGTTGAACCACTGTCATAGCTCTGCTCATAATCTGATTCGGTTTCTGACATGGTTATGAAGGCAAGATGACTGAAATATATTGCTGACTTGGCACCCAATTAACTACTTTTTGACTTTTTCAAATGCTGTCACCAAGGGGACATAAATACAAGGGAATTGTTAGGGATAGGGGAACATGTGGGAATTAGGGAGAATAAACACAAAGAAGGAATTTAGGGAAAACAAACATGGGAAATTATCAAATTATGGGATTTTAAAGTGAAGTAGGGTTTTAGGAATTAAATATGCTTTTAGGAATTTTAAAGAAGAGAATGATGAAATTTCAAGGGAAAATTTGAGGGAGAAAAGTGATGAAAATGAGGGAAAAAGGAATTTACAAAGGGCAACAGCAAGAGAAATTTAAAACCCTAGTGCCATTTGAAACTTTAAATTTTCCATAACAAGAGAGGGATTTGTTTTATCATTTACATAGCATTTGAACACATTAATTCTCTTTTTCATTGTGCAAAACCAAATTTAGGCATAGAGGAGAAGCCTACCTGCACTTTGCCTGAGAGAAAAGTCGTTTTGATGACTTGCTGGCAGTTTTTTAAGCTAAATCCCCAACGCGTAGCGCGCCCTGCCCAACGCATAGCGCGCCTCTAACGCGTAGCACACTTGTAAAATAGAACTGAAAATTCCTCCCTGACGCGTAGCGCGCCTCTCCTGACGTGTAGCGCGCCCCTGAAACTGCTCAACTTGCTCAAGAATTCCTAAAATTGCCTTTGCAAGGTTACACTTAGCTTGTGAGAGGCAAATGAGTTTGCAAATGAGGAGCGACATGCTTTTATAGGCTTCCTTTTAATTTTTACTTGCCCAAAACCCACTTTGTAATGTTTTGAGTGTTGACACTTTTTTGAATTAATTGGCTCTGACCTTTGATTTCATTTCTTTGAAAAATTGGTTGAAATAATGATTTCTTCTGAAAATTTTTGCAGGGATAGCTTCTAGGATGCTCTGGCAAAGGAGACCAAGGCTGCACTTCGACATTTGAAGAATTTGAAATTTTGAGAATTTTTACAAAAATGAGATAATGACCTCTGTTTTCAAAAACAGAGTTTTTGAGAACAAGGTAAAAATTTAGCTGTACAATAATAAGAAATGTTTAATGAAGAACATCCCTCTGGTCTGCTGGTCCTTTATGACCTCTCAAGACAAAAATGGACTCAACCCTAGACCTAAAACCTTAAAACTTAAAGCAAGATGGATGACCCTTTTGAGGATTTTATTTACTTGAACAAACCTGACCCAGCAGTGCCAAACAAGAGGGGAATAAAGACACAAACCCCCTCCACCAGGATTATGGCATGCCTAACGGAATGCAACATGATCACACTGATGGGACACCTAATCATGAAATGCAAAGAGCTTTGATATCTGGTGGAGGGCTACTAGACCGACTCTAACAGAAGGAGAAAAGGAAGAACCATCATTAAGAACACAAAGGAACCTTGGATCAAGAAAAATAAGCTGACTTGGAAGTTTTCAACATTCACCTAAACCCTTTGGAGGGTGAAAATGAAGAAAAAGAAAATATCTATCATGTAGAAGTCAAAGTCAAAGAAAAAAAAAAGAAAATTGGCATTTCCATATCATCATTAAGTTCCATGTCATCATTTCCAAGTCATGGCTGGTACAAGTGTCATCACAATATCATATGTGTCAATGGGTCTTGCCACATGATGTGGAGTGTAATTATGTATTTTCAAAAAATGTGAAATGTAAATATGTGGAAGTCCAAGAGTAACATGTGGAACATGAAAAGTCACATATGGACCAAAGAGTCAATAGAAGTTCAAAGGTCACTTAGGAAGTCCAAGATTCATGATGGAAGCTCAAGAGTCATGAAGATATGAAAGGTAATTCCTCTTGTTGTAAATACACCGTCATAACTTAGGCAAAGGGATTTTGGGAGGCTTAGAATTTGGAGAGCTAGCCTTGGATTCTCTAGCTTGGCATATGAGAGAAGACCATTCTCTGGAGAAGCAAGAAGTGACTTAATGTCCCACTATTGGAGCTAGTGTCTCATCATTGTAACTGTGTACCTAGACCTTTCACTTAATAATTAGAAGCTCGTTGAGCCAACACATTTTCATGCATGTATCGTGAATAATGTAAGACTATTCTTTAGATGTTTGTGGTATATTTCATATTCATATGCACTAAAGAAATTGAACTACTCAATGACTTTGGTGCTTATCTTGTTGAATGTGTGTTATATTCACCAAGTGTTGTCGTTGCAGAAAACACCCTCAATTTTTTTTTCTAAACTTGAATTTTGGAGCCTACTTTTGATCCTACGATTAGTTGTTACTTGATTTTTCATAGTCACTTCATGGTTGGCTGATGTTTCCTGAGATTTTAACTGTCAAATCCACTTTCTTACACATGTTGAGTCTTTGAGGCATTTGCGAGCACTCTTATTTCAAGAAATCCTAGCAGCCAAGGTCTACCTTAGAAAGTCAAGCACTGCGCAATCCTTGTTGATAGTGATTGCACAAATGTTGAAGGCAGCAACTGCACAGTTGTTGAGGACAATGACTTCACTCTATGGATGATGAATGTGTAGTCCCAAGAGACAATGCTTGCGCAATATTCGAGGACAATGATTGCATAATTCCTAGAGACAGAGACTGTGCAATCCTTGTAGACAATCAATGCATAACCCTAAGTTAACATTTCTCTCATCATTAATAGCAATTATATCATATCCCTAGTGAGTTTTCTGAATTGTCTCTTTTTGCTTTGGTTTTCATTTGTGTCCCTTTCACTTTTGTGACTATCCTTTTTGCTTGCTTTCACTTTCACAAGTGGTGTTTTTGCATTCTCTTCACTATAGCATGTGTCACTTTCACTTTCTTTAACTTTTGAAATTTTTATTTTCATGTTTTTTGACTATCTCAGTTGTTGCTTTTGATGATTTTCACTTTTGTATGTGTCACACTTCAGCACACTACTAGAAGAAGGTCTAGTGCATTCTTCCGCATTAGTTGATCAAATATATCATAAGAATGTATGCTAGACACTATCCCACAACTAAGCACACTTTATGATTGCAGTCGACACCCTTATCATAAATTGTATTCTAAGTGTCATAAAATGACATTTCAACTATCACACTTAGAAATGAATGTTGCTTTGTTGTCACTTCAAGATATGCATGTGGATTTTGAGATATAAGGCATGTGTTGATTTCATTTGGGTGTGATATCATCATTTTAAGGCTTGTTTTTTCTCTCTTGTCTCACTGATCCCACACTTAATAAATTTATGGAATGTTCCTTGCCTGAGAAACCACCCTTCTAGCTTGCCTCCATGAACTACACATTGTGTAGTTGCAAGCCTCAGTCAACATCCTTTGCCTCCTGAAATTGCACAATGCACAGTCACTGCCTCCAAGGATTGTGCAATGTGTAGTCACATTTCCCAGTTTTTACCTCATACCCCTCAAAATTATGTAATCTTTCCTCCTAGTCAGCCTCTCATTGCACATTGCGTAGTTTCTGTCAGTATTCGGCCTCCATGTATCTATAAATTGTGCAACTGTACAATCTTGTGGCCCAATATCTCTCTTTAACTGCACATTATGGAATCATAGTGGGAAAGCGTAACTCACTCTGTCACTGTCTCCCTCAACTACGCAATCTTATATCTTAGTTCCCTAGCTACTGCGCATTGCACAATCATAGTCACCAAAACCCTCATCCTTGCCTCCTTGAATTGCACACTACACAATCCCTGTGCCTTCTCCTCTGTCCTGCATACAGTCCAAAATATGATCAGTGAATTGCATGAAGAAGGATAGACTAGGGGATTTCTCGACTGATGTTATCTTATCATGAGTGAATTTCGTCTAGAGGTATTATATCTTGACATGACATGATGATGTTTAAGGAGGATACCTAAGGAGATCATGCAATAATAAATTTACGAATCTCTAAAGACAAGGTTGATCATCAAGAAAGGAGATGGAGGGGCACTAAATTGTGATAGAATATGGAAGATTAATATCATATGGAAAACTCCATATCAATAAGCTTTTGGAGGATGAAGATGAAACACATGCAAGACTTATCACGCAGATATAAGGGAGGTCATAAAGGAGAGGCTACAGGAGAACACTTATGAAACAAAAAGGGAAGAACCATTATGAAGAATACAAGGGAACATTGGATCAAGAAAAATAAGTTGACCTAGAAGGTTTCAACATTCACCTAGACCCTTTGGAGGGTGAAATTCCAGAACAAGCAAATATATGTCATGTATAAGTCAAAGACAAAGCAACGGAGAGAGAAACTTGGAATTATCATATCATCATGAAATTCCATGTCATCATTTCCAAGTCATGGCTTGTACAAGTGTTATCAAAATGTCATATGTGTCAATGGGTCTTGTCACATGATGTGGAGTGTAATTATGTATTTTCAAAAAATGACAAATGTAAATGTGTGGAAATCCAAGAGTCACATGTGAAACATGAAAAGTCATATATGGACCAAAGAGTCAATATAAATTCAAAGTTCGCCTAGGAAGTCTAAGAGTCATGATGGAAGCTCAAGAGTCATGGGGATATGAAAGGCCATTCCTCTTTTTATAAATACACATTCATAACTCAAGTAAAGGACTTTTGGCAGGCTTAGACTTTGGAGAGCTAGCCTTGGCTTCTCTAGTTTGGCATAGGAGAGAAGATAATTCTTTGGAGAGGTAAGAAGTGACTTAATGTTCCACTATTGGAGCTATTGTCTCATCATTGTCACTGTTTACCTAGATATTTCACTCAATATTCAGAAGCTCATTGAGCTAACACATTTTCATGCATGTATCTTGAATATTGTAAGACTGTTCTTTAGATGTTTTTTGTATATGTTATGTTCATATGTATTAAATAAATTGAACTATTTCATTGGATTTGGTGCTTATTTTTTTGAATGTGTGTTGTATTTTATTTAATGATTTTTGTGTTTATGTGAAATTTTTTGCTAGATAATTAATGAATCTTTACTTGGTCTTGTGTGCCTCTCTTAGGATAGTACTATTAATTTCCCTCTAGAGACCCACTCTTTACTCCCCTTTTGTAGAAGCCTCCTTTTACACAATGCAATTGGTGTTTCACATTGTCAACTTAATTCTTGATTTGAAAGGTTATGTGCATACTCTATTATGTTATTCATTGCAATTAAGGAAAACCTTAGAGTTTTGGTGGTTGGGTCGATACTTCATATGGGGATCGTACTCCAAACATTGTGAGGTCTAACTGGGACTTCATACTGGGGAGACCCCTTTGGTTGTCATATTTCCAGCATCATCAATAGTTGGCGCTAGAAGGAGGACCAGATGACAAGCTGAGCCTGTTGAGTCTGTTTTGGATCTCTTATCTTGAATGGCCCATTCCGAAATCATACTCTCAGGTTTTTTTTTCTAATAGATCCAATCTTAAACTTTCACTCACTCCAGAACTTTTTTACAACTTGTCCCAGTTAAAGTTTGATGGTGAGGGTGAGATATCCATAGTCGAACATACATCTTTGTTTCTCAATTTTTGTGAAAATCATGAAATCAATTGTGAATATGTTGCTTGTAAATTGTTCACCATCACTCTTGAAGGTCAAGTTAAGTTTTGGCGCCATTCCTTACAATCTTCTTCCATTCATTCATTTGAACAACTCTTCAAGGGGCTTCATCAACCTTTTGATAGGTATGATTACTAATATGTTTATAAAAGGATTAATCAACTTAGAACATAATCTAATGAATCCGTAGAGGATTTTTCTAATAGATTTCTTCACCTATGCTATGAGTTTATTGAAGATGATATGGATTGGTATTTCTTCAAAGAAAAGTTTTAGAGCTTGGTTCAAATATCTTTGAAACATTTTGAATCTGAACCCTTGGTTGATTGTGCTCTCCCAACTTTTATGAATCATGAGACACCTATAATCTCAGAGGAGGAACCCATTGTTCCTTTTGTCCCTTGTCCTCCTCCCTTTTCATTGTGTAAAAAGGTTGTCTTTGGTGTTATTGTTGAAGTTGGGAAATTTAAAAATCAAATTATTGATCCTCCTCTTCCACATTCTTTTACTTCCCATGGTCAATACTTCATCTGGGAAAACCTTGAATGTTTTAATAAATCCATGAAACCTGAGGTGGAGGTCGATCCCTTGATTTTTCAAGATCACATCAACACACATAATCCTAATCCAAGATCTGTTTCAATAGAAAGTATTGTTTCTTCAAGGGATACATGTAATCCTATATCATTTACATGTCATAACCCTTTGTACCTTGTTCCACTTAATCAATTTGCTCCACAAGACATCCCTTCAGATACTTTTTATTTTCAATTTGCTAGTCCAAGTGGTGATGAGATACAAGGTGGTCACATTTCGTAGGTAAAGGAGAAGAAAGGTGAAGATAATTTTGACCTCTCTTCTCTCTTTCAAAATCCTTCATATCAAGATGATGTTCCTTCATTCTTGGATGATTTAGAATATAATAATCTTGACAACCAATCAAATGAAATCAAGATGATTAATCAATCTAAAACCTTAGGAAACCACCATCAGGATAACAATGATATCGCTAATATGCATGGTGATGAGTTTCCAAGTACATTGGATGATCTCTTTCTTTCACAAGAGGACTTGAATTTGTGAATATTTGATATGGAATTTGATCTAATCATAGAAGAGTTCCTCACATAAATTTCTTCCTCAAATCACCAAACTTTGTGTGGAGATGTGAGTGGTGAATCAATTGATATATCATGTTCTTCTAATTCGCATTCTAATGAATTGAATTTGAAATCCACACAAGGTGATAATTTTTCCCATGATGAAGAAGACAATGTGGTAATTTTTTAACATCTCTAGTACAATTTGGGTAATCTATTTGGTGATGTTAACACATCCGATGAGACTGATTCCAACAATTGTCATTTGGTTCATAATGTTCCAGTTAAAATAATTGATGATAATTGTCTTCATACAAATGTTGACCTGACCATGTGTTAACACTAGAAAATCGTACACATAATTGTATAATCCAAAAGACGCCCAAAATCATCTAGCAGAAAGTAGAAGTGAATATTTTACAGTTGAAGAAATTATGAAGTTCAAAAATTTAAATTTCTCCTAAGGTATTATGTGTAAAATTGGACATTGTGGCTTATACTCATGAATAAATTACAACTGCGCAGATTTTTCTTCAAATGTCGTGCGGTCGAAGAAAATTTTGACTGTAACACCCCCTCCCAAGTCTACCCAAAGTAACCATGACAACAGGGTAAACATGAGATGAGAGGCTACTATTATCAGATTCGATCTCCTATGTGACCTTGAGGAAGTGGAATCAACGAAACATCATGCACAACCATCCAACATCATCAACAAAATCATCAAGAGACAATTCAGCCACTCAGACAGCCTGTCCCTGGGTCCCACTATTGTTCTGGATCTCTTAGGCCATAGTCACTCTCATGCTATGGGAAATGGAGTGACCATAAAACTAAATTCGCTCTCACAGGCTTGCCTACCAGCGATTGTGGACGAAAATTTCCACTTCTGTGCTAGCAACCCTAGGATTTAAGCCATTTTTCTAGCCCAGAATCTCGGCCTCTACCCAGAGATTTCTACAACCTTCAAAATTCATTAAAGACATGATAATAATGTTGATCAATCAAAATCAACCTCATTACTAGGCCTAAGCATCCCCATCTGGGACTGGCATTCTGTCAAACACTTGGCATCAATGCGACCTACATGTCTAGGATACAAGACAAAGCATAATGACTGAAACAACTTATGAAACATAACCAGAAGTGTCACATCCTTCTCCATTGAACTAATACATCATCAATTAGGTCTTGAATCCATCCATTTAATAGTGACAAGTAAATACATGAAATAATTATGACATGAAACAATTATTTAACCATGCTTATAACCAACAGAAAACCATGTAAATATCAAAGATAACACAACCATTAAATCCACATATAAATTAGTGCAAAAGTAAGAGAAATTAACTTTTATTAATCATAGGAAAATTCGACCAGGTTCGAGACTTCCACGTACCATTCGACCATAAACATGGCTGAACCAAATATCTCTTTCAGCTAGTCACCCCTATCGCAAATTCCAAGCACGAATGTGGGATCTCATACAACAACCAATCCAAGAACAACCAAGGGAATCTAGAGGTTAAACGACCTCCACCCTAATAAAACCGTGATCACACCAAAATTGGTGCTTCGATCATAACCGAACATAACTTGGAATGCCCTCCAGAATCCATCACCATCCTTGAGGATTTTTCAGTCTCCTTGTCTCTTAGGCTTTACCGCAATCCAAACCCAGATCACTAGGCCCTAAACCGAGACATCTCCCTCAAAATTTACTGTGTATCCCGCCAAAATTTGTCAAGGGATTCCTAGGCCTTTGAGAATGGAACTTGAGACCACCTTCGCCCTGGATTCTGAAATCCATCTAGCAAACCAAAGCTAAAAACCAAAATAAACATCCGAACACTATGGAATCCGGAAAAAGGAGAGGCTAGGCTAAAGACCACTATCATAACCTGGAAAAACCATGCCACTGATAGCAAGAGAACCATACACCAACATGCAAATCCATGCATGTCCAAACTAGCTAGGAAATCACACATGAAAAAGGTTACTTGCAAGTATTCTTGCTGAAGATTATTGATCCTACTTTCCTTCCTTGATCCTTGCTTTATTTCCTTTCCCTTTGTTTGTTTTTCCTTCCTTGAGCCAAACTTAGAGTGCTCCAAGAAAAATCTAAGTGATTAAGAGTAAGAGAGAGAGAGAGAGAGAGAGAATAATGAGAGAGATCCAAACTTGAACTTGAAAAAAACCATGAACTGATCCTCAAAAGCCTTTTTATGCATGAGGCCTCTAATTTCTTCATTTTCCTTCAATTTCCTCCTCACATGCAACTTGTGACCTTTCACCTCACTTTTATCCTAATTTCCTTTATTTTCATAAATAAATGTGTCAAAATGCCTTTTTTCCTTTTATTGCCTTGGTCTTAGCCTTTGCCAATTTTCCTTAGCCAAAAACACATCCAATGATGCCTACTAGGATATCTTTGCCCAACACTAAGCTTGGAATAAGTGTCCATTAACCGTGGTCTTTTTTTGCCTTTATTAACCTTTATTACATGAAATTTTCACCAGGGCTATTACAGAACCCTCCCCCATAGGGGAACACCGTCCTCAATGTTAAACCACACCATGACCTTAGTAAAACCATTGAAAAGAAAACATACTATCTATGGAGATTTATACTTAACTCATTGTAGTATTTACAATGGAATACCTGCTCCAAGGCAAAACATCATGACAACATGACAAGGTAACAACCATAATTCTTATTGGATCTTTATAACTTAGCTCATGGCGGTATTTGCAACCATATACATATACGAATATCAAAACATCAGCAAAACATATGCCAACCTGTTGTAGCGGCTACAACCACTCTCCAAAATTTTGCCTTAGCTTCGTTTTGGAGCCTCCCTACCAACCATCCTCAAGAGCATGTATTGCACTGTCAAGTACATGAGCTTCAATGGTTTTCTGACAGCATGACAACCTGTGCATGATGGCTTGTTTCACTCCCTTCACAGGCTGCTTCCCTAGACTTGGTCCAGCTATTGGCTGAGTAGCTCCCTCAAGAAATTGCGCAATTATGGAGGGGAACCAACCTTCCCTCCATAAATTGCACAATCATGACTGGCAGCTTGCTGGGCTCAGAAACTATGTAATCCTGTCAGTCAACCTTCCTAGTGAAAACTACGCAATCTGGACCAACAGGACTGCTCAACCCAGAAATTGCACAATTCTGGGCAGCAGTCAGCTACTCCTCCCAGCAATTGCGCAATCCCTCTGGGCAACCAACCTAGCTCCCTCCCATAAATGCACAAATTTCTCCCTCAGGCAAGCAGGCTGTTGCATGTTCCATTGGGTTGACCAATTCCACCTGGGACCAAGAAAACTTGACTTGCATGCATGGGATGCTTTTTCTCAAAATAGAAAAAAGCACCATGCAAAAAGCATTACTAGATTTTAGGGAGCTATTTTTAGCAACTGGTAGTTACATGCAAAGATCGTTTTAGAAACTTTCCTCCAAGTGTCGCTTTTTCCTAGATTTGTGGCATGCGCGTCATGAGCATCAAAATTATTTATTCGATGCTTCAGAGCTCATTCCTTCACATCGATCTTGGAGCTCTGACATCCCACATTACATCCAAGAGTCTTCGACACATCCAGCTCAGCTATTTCCGGGTAAGTCGGCTTAACTTGTCTTTTGAAACATTTCTGTCACTTTTTGTGTTTAGGCTTGTGTGAGTGTTGTCTGCTTGATTTCTGTGAACGCTTGCTGTTGTTTACATGCATATTAGCTTGTACTAGCACGCTTCAGTTTTCGTTAGCATCTCAATGTTGTCAAATGCATGAAACTGTTTTGCACAAACGGTCATCGATTCAGCGACTTGCTTCACACACATGCATGTTGTTCCATTTCTGAATCTTGCATTCACTGTTTGCATGCACGATCATTCACTCCTCCTTACACTCAATATTGCCATGCATTCACATCCACATTTTCTTTCAGTTTTCATCGATGGGTCTAGGCAACCTTGGCCCAGAATCTGCCTCACCAAGACAACATTGCACAATCCTGAGAGGGAAGGCTTTGCCTTCCTCCCAGAAAATGCGCATTTCTACCCAGTGACTATCCTCTAGTCTTGCATTGTGCAATTCTGAGAGGCAGTGACTGCTGGCCAAGAAAATTGTGAAATGAAATCACTAGGCCTACAACACTTGCCAGCTGAAATTATGCATTGCGCAATCCCAGCACCCAGCAGGATAGTCTGGATTGCATAATTCTAGCAGCCAACTAGCCTCCTAGTAGTCCGGACTGCCTTTTGCGAAGTTCTAGTAGCCAGTCTCCCGACCTCCCAGGAAAAATTGTGCAATCCTTGCTAGCCAATCCCCAGGTATGTAGCATGTCATCCCTCATGTTTTCTTTGGTTTTAGTTGACAAATTTCTTACCACGCATGTCGCCATGTCTCAAGATCTAGCAGGTGTTCACCTGCTTCTCAGAAATTCAGGATCAATGGCCTCCAAGAGGGCAAGATCAAAGGACACTGACAGAAGTGAAACTAGAGCAGCAGTTGAGCGAGTGTCTACAAGTTTGCCTATCTACAAAGACACCAAGCTGATTGTAGACAAGGACATCAAGTTGAAATGGAAAGAGGTCAACGATGCATTTGCAGGCACATTTGGGGAAGACCTCGAAGACCCCAAAGTATATGTGAACATTCACAAGTCTGATTTGTACCAGATTACATATAGGTATCTCGTGTTCCCATGTGCAAACATGATACATTGGATCATCTCGCACACTGATCCCAAGACGATGACATTGAGCAGTGTCAGCAGGACAAATATTTCTACCTTCAGGGCATAGGATTATGAAAAGATGTACCATATGTCGAAGCCAGTGATCACCATGGAGACACCCTTCATCTTACCCAGCAGTAATGCCAACTCCAGGGATATACTGAAGAAATGGGTAAGGAGCTAGCCAAATTCAGGATGACACCCAACCAGGTTTACAAAAAAAAGATATTGTGGAAGGCGTATCAATACTTGGTCATATTTTCATGTCACTTTTATGGCCAAGAGAGCATTAAAACCTTCCCGCATAGTTGGGTGATCGTGTTGGACCAACTAGCCAGTGAAGGAAAAGCATGCAACTGGTCCGACATGTTGGCTCATAGGCTGAAGGAACAGGTAACAAGAGCTTGACAACCGCCCAAAGGTCAGCAAGCATAAATCTAAATGTTCGCCTACACGTTGGATGCAATCTATGCCCATCAGGAGTTCCTAGGCTTGAACTGGGAATGGACATTGACAGAGACCTCTGTGAACACTTATTGTAAAATATTTTCCGAATGCAACTTCAGAGAAGTCATCACACCACTGTCGGATCATTTTGTCACCCCGTATATAAGATGATATTTGATCAGGATCCACCTTGCATGTCGAAGGCAGCAATGGAGGCATTGATCGACATAGCATATTGGTATGCCTCACCATCCGACACCTTCATACGGATGTACAATGTGAAGAAGCCTCCACATGTTTTGTCAAAGTTTTCCATAGACAAGCTCGTCATGCAGGAAGTATCATACCACATCTCGGCAGGACTATTAGCTAGGTTGCACTGGAAGAAGGAGGCACCTTGGCCTGCTCTTCTGTTGTGAATTGGGTTATACGAGATACATAATTTCAAGTACATGGATGTCGAAGTAGAGGAGATCAAGAAATATCCTTGCAATGCCTGAAGCTACAATTTGTATGACCCACATTGTTTTGTAAAAAATCATTTCACAAGAGTACAATTTTAGTGGATCCACGGGGCTTGTCATTGGACAGAGGAGGACCCATGGAGATATTGTTACAGCTTCTCCAGGTCCAATGAACCAACCATCATCGCTGTGGAATGGTTAGCGAAGCAACGTGAAGCAGCATCCAGGAGAGCACCAGCAACAACAACAACAGAGGTAAACATACCAGCGCGCGACAAAGGCAAGAGGAATATTGTTGATAGCGCGAAGGTAGAGCAAAGTTGTAAGTTCCAAGCAAAACCACTTGTGCAGAAAGAAGCCTTGGCAATAGAGGTGAAGATGCAATAACGTGATAAGAGGAACACGCAAAGGCAGAGAGAAAAACAAAGAATGGAGGAAATATAGAAGGAGTTGCATGAGTTGAAGGAGAAACTCAGGAAGGAATAGGAGATGCACAGATAGGAGAAGGAAGCACAGAAAGAATGGGTGCAGAAGGGGTGCAACATGTACAGATAGATGAAACTACGTCTGTACAGGTAGTCGACTCATTCGAACAGCTGGAACCAAGCAGACAAGGTGAGAAATCAGAGGAGCAGGACTTCGCTCAAGAGATTGAACAAGCACTTGAGCAGATGGATACAGACATGGAGCAACAGGAGTTAGAGAAAGACATCGACCTTGTTATCATAGAATCTGACCCTGATAGGCTACTGATCAAGTAGACTCCGAGTAACTCTTTCAAACCAATCTTTTGTTTGAGGCTTAGCCTCCTCAACCTGAGAGGGCTCTCTCAATAGGTTTAAGATTTTTTATTAATGATTAGATGGCTCACTCTAGGAATAAAAATGGAAAAAAATGCATAACTGGTTGAATCAAAGATTAGCAAACATCTATTGGGCTATGGAGTCAAGATAATCTTCAACAAAATATCATGATCAACAAAACATGGAAGTCAAGGCACTTGGAGTTTAGGTTTATAAGTAAAACAGTAACACTGTGAATCAACACAATTTACAAACATGTGAAGGAAGTTAGAGCATTTTCCAATGAATTATAAGTATCACAAGCTCATACCACTGCAAATAAGTATTTGAAAAAGGCCATAAAAACATCAAACACATAAACCCCTTGTGAAGCTTGAGTAGTAAAACTGATCTCTGTATTATGTTTGAAAAACCACAGTTTCTTATAATAACACAAATTTATTTTGCTAATAAAATTACCAACCTTGAGGAACTCAATTCTCATGCTTTATATAGAGTTTTTACAACCTTGGATTCTATGATGCATCCTTAGGAGAATTCAAATTCCTAACATTGATACCTATCTATTCATAAAACAAACTTCTTGATTACAAACTGACAACTAACTGTCTTTAAGAGTCCTAATACAAATAGGAGTGAAAATCCTAAAACATGCTTCAAAAAACTTATCTATGAATTAAACACATTCTTTAATCAGTTGCTAACCCATGTCTTCGAGCTTTATGATGTCTCCAACATTGTTGCAATCCCTGCTGATTCATGACCTAACTGTCCTAAAAACAAGGAGATAGAGTTCCTCCTTTTAAGCCCTTAATCCTTTATGCTTATCTTCGAGTAGTTTTGCTAGTGTTGATGATTGTTTCATATATGTGACATGTGTCAGTAATCCATTAAAACTTCATTTTTCCACCTGTGCTACGAGAATAGTTTGTTTTCATAGCGCAACTTTTATATCACTTATGAAATACTTCTTTGAACCATTCTTTTTGCATCATTGCCATCTGAAACTTCATCTATGATCCTCATATGTCTACCAGCAACATCAAAACTTGAAATTTATCAGACCTTACCTTCGAAATACATCTATAAAGTGCTAAAAGGTCACCTTTAGCAGTTTCGTAGTGCGCTACGAAACTGCTGTGTATGCTCTTTTTTCAACACAGTTTTCAAAAATCTGCAGTTTGGGGATTTTAAAAATTTCATAAAGACTGATATGATCACAAAAAATCAAAACAAATTAACCTTATAAGATGTTCTTCTTCACAGATGACCTTCTTTTTAATACCAAAACTGTTTTAAGATATATCCTTTACTGCCCCTTTTCATCACCCTGTTTCATTATTGTTGTAGCCTTTCTTCAGATTTTGTTAACTGTATTTCTAGATCTTCAATCTGTCTCTTCAATCTCTTGTTAGTATCTCTCAACTGAGCATTCATCCTCCTTACAAATCTGGCTTCTTTTATTGCAGGAACAGTCCAAGTAAAGTACTGAGTTTCACTGCTGACTATTTCTGGTTTGGAAACCTTTTCAACTTCCCAGAGAGCCTTTATCCTTTTGAAATCTGTCTTCTCAGCAGCGTGCCTTCTTGCGCTCATCCTTAGTCTATCAATTTCATTATTATCTGCTCTTAACCTTTCTTCCATTTCTTCGTAACTGGTTTTTTCTGTTTGAGTGGAAAAAACTCATTTTTCGTCACCTTCAGGTATTGGTGATGAAAGGTCTATCAACTCTTCCTGAACAGCGGAAGCTTCTTCTGTTATCTTTGCCTCTGAATTCCTGTAACATACCAACCTCGCTTACTTATGGTGGTCAGCCTCGCTTGAATTATGGATGAGAGAAACTTTGGTAAGAAATTACCATAAACTTACCATTCAAAAAATGATCTGTTTGAGCGTTTGCATGCAAACTGCAATATGAAACTAGCCAGCCCTTTCAAATTTGAAATTACCTATCATGATGACCCCTAAATTTGAAATGATGAATTTTGGATGGCCAAATGCTTAAGAACTGACTCCTAGCTAACACCTAATAATGAAAATTTAACGGAATCTTAACGAATTGATGTTTTGACAAGACTGTCTACGAATCCGCGCTTTTGTAGCGTGCAGGGAAAAGTGCTACGAAAAGAGTAGCATTTTCGTAGCGCAAAACAGACATTTTACACTGTCTGCGCTACGAAAACATGGTTTCGGGGCTAATTCCAAAAATTTTCAAAATGGTTTAAGATATGAGTTTCTAAACAGAATGTGAGACTTCTGAGACATGGAATAAGGTTGTTAAACTTTATTTGGATATGAAAATGAGACTTTTGAGACTCTTAACCTATCACCTACCCATTAAAACATAAAATGACTTGACACTTATCTAAGACCATGATTAGGAACAATGTAAACTCTTATTTTGGTGATAATAGTGGCTCCACTTGGGATAGTGTACCCCTGTGGCACACTAAGAACTCGTAGCTCCAGTGCTATCCAATTTTTGGTAAAACATAAATACTTTTAGTTGATTTGACAAGCATCTTCTTCAAACTATTGGGCCTTCAACTCGGGCTTAAGTTCTCTGTTTTAGCTTATCATTATTAGCAATAAAAACTGACAAAGATGGAATATATACAATGTCATGAGTGATTGATAAAACTTTAGCAAGTATAATGCTTTAGGAACCTGCCATTGACAGGCCCTCCAACATATGATCCTCCATCAATTTCTTGCAATATATAAGTGTTGTTCCCATGAAAACTAGTAATCTTAAAAGGACCCTTCCATAAATTCTCAAACTTACCATGCTTGCCCTTTTCCTCTATTTTTGCCTCCCATTTCAACACTTTGTCTTGTATTTGGAAACTGTCTTCTTTAATCTTCTTGTCAAATGTATTTTTAATTCCGTTTTGAGCATGCTGATGGTTGTCATAGACTTCATTTCTCTTTTCTTGCAAAGCTATCACCTGGTTTATCCTCCTCTGAGTGGCATTTGGTTCTTCTTCAAGTCCTTGAATTAATTTCATGACTGGTACCCCAAGTGATGTCGGAAAAACAACTTCAGCACCATAAACTACTTCATGTGTTGAAGTCCCAATTAATCTCTTTGTACATATCCTATCAGCCCATAAGGCATACTTCAGCTTTAAGTGCCAAGCTTTCTTGTTCTCCTACAATACCTTTTTGATGATTCTTACAATACTCTTATTTGATGATTCAACAAGACCATTTCCTTGCGGATAGTATGCTGTAGAGTGTCTAAGAGTGATGTGGTATTGATGACATAAATTGATCATTTTATTAGACTTGAAGGCTTGAGAATTATCTATTATAATCTTCATGGGGCAGCCAAATTGAAACAATATATTATTCTCTAGAAAATAAATAACTACAGAATCATTAGCTTGCCTTGTTGGGATCACCTCTATCCATTTGGTGAAGTAGTCTGTCGCTGTGAGGATCCAGTGATGCTGTCATGGATGTATTTCTCCAATAAAGTCTAACCCCAACTGCTGAAAAGGTGCTTCCACATAGATAGGTACCAAAGGCAGAGGTACAAGTTTTCTTTTTCCTTCAAAAATTTGGCATTCATGACATGCAACAATTCTTTTGTAAATGTCTTTAAACATTGTTGGCCAAAAATATCTCTCTCTTAGAATCTTATTTGCTGTAGGCTTCCAATAATGGTGTCCTTTGCAATCACCTTTATGGAATTCTTTAATGACTTTTTCAGCCTCTTCTTCAAGTAAACAATTCAGCAAAATTCCTCCTGTATCTTTCCAAAACAAATTTCTGTCAAATATAAAAGATCTCAAAGATTTCAACTTCAAAAACCTTGCTTTGGATTTTGTTAGATCAGCGGGAGATTTGTGATGTTGTAAAACAAATACCACATCTTTATACCAATCTGAAATAAGATATTTCTCATCAATTGGAACTAATTATTCCTCATCATCAGAAATTTCTGATATTTCTGCATTCAGATTTATGTCAAGACAATCCAAGTTTGACTGAGTCATTAACTTCGCCAACCCCTGTCCCTTCACTAATTTGGTTGGTTTGATGTCTATATCATATTCCAGCAATTTTGCGATCCATTTTCCCCTTACCATCAGGATCTGCCTGAGTTAGAATGTCTTTCACCATAGTACTTGGAACATATGCCACAATGTGAGAATGCAGAATGTAAATTCTGAAATCTTTAATAGCTTTCACCAAAGCATAGGCCTGTTTTTATAGAATATTATACTTTAGCTCAACATTAGCTAATTTTCTACTAAAGAAATAGATAGGTTGTTCAGTACCTTTCTTTCCTTTTTGAAGCAAAACTCCAGCAATTGTATTTTCGGAAGCAAATGTAAAAACCAGAAACTCTTGGAGAAATCTGGGCTAATGAGTACCGGTGCTTGTGTGAGTGCTTTCTTAATTTGCTCAAAAGAATTATTTGCTTCAGATGTCCATTTAATATCAACTCCTTTCTTTAACATCCTTGTTATATCTTTAACAATCTCAACAAAGTTAGGAATGAAGCGCCTAACAAAATTCACTTTCCCAAGAAATGATTGAATCTCTTTCCTACTTCTTGGAAAATCTACTTTTTGAATTGCATTAACTTTGTTAGGATCAATCCTAATTCCATCTTTAGAAATAATATGACCAAGTAATTTGCTTGTAGTTGAAGCAAAGATGCTTTTAGTAGGATTAAGAGAAATACCAAACCTTCTACATTTCAGCAGAATTTTTTCTAGGTGTTTCAAATGATCTTCCTCTTTCTTTGAAAAAACTGTTATATCATCAAGATAAACAACCACTGTCTTGTCCTTTTCTTCAGAAAAAGCAATGTACATTGCTCTTTGAAAAGTAGCTCCCGCATTCATGAGACCAAAAGGCATATTGGCGTACATGAATGTGCCCCATGGTGTTGTGAAGGTTGTTTTCTCCTGATCATCCGGATGCACAATAATCTAATTGTAACATGAGAAACCATCAAGCATAGACATTCTTTGTGAACCAACAATATTTTACAGAATTGAATCCATCTTGGGAAGAGGATAGTTGTCCTTTAGTGAAGCCTTATTCAAATTCCTGAAGTCAATACAAATTATGATTTCTCCACTCTTCTTTCTAACCAGTACCAAATTTGCAAGCCAATTTTAGAATCTTATTGGGACAATGATTTTAGCATCAAAAAGCTTCTTAATCTCCTTTTCAATCAATGGCATGAGAAGGGGATTAATTCTCCTCAACTTTTGTTTGAAAGGTTTCTCATTTTCTTTGATAGGAATAATATGCTGAATAATGGAAGGATCATACTCTTTTAAATCAGCATAAATCCAAACAAAAAAATCAATAAACCTCTTCATCATCTCAATATATTTGAATTTCATATCAACTGAAAGAAACTTTGAAATTTTGATCATTCTAGGCAAAGATGATGTACCCAGATTACAACTTTCTACTTCCTCTTCATCAGCTTGTATCTTTGGTGATTTGAAAACATCATTCTGATAAAAAAGCTTCTTAAGAGGAATAAGACCCTTTAGTATTGAATTATTTTTGAACTGCAAAACTTTAGAATTTTCTTTAGACTCAACAAGCATGTTTTGTTGATCTACTTGAGTACTTTCAAATTCTTCTTTCAACTCAATAAAATTATTTACCTGTTGATCATCTTCAAAAACTTGCCAATTAGTGATATTGTTTGGTATGGCTGGTCTATGACGAACTTCAATCTCATGTTTCTCAGAAGAATGAATAGGAATGACAAAAAGACTCGCTGAAATAGCAAGAGAATCAACAATGAAATTTTGGTCTCTAGTTTTGACAATGAAAGAATTCTCCAACATGTCTAAAACTAGATTTTTGTATGCTCTCATTCTTACATCCTTTGTTTGATAAAGACCTTTAGCTTGTATAATAACCAATTTAGAATCTCCAAAAACAAAAATATTCTGAGCCTTCATTCTTATCAAAACATCTAGACCCAAAATCAAAGATTCATATTCAGCCATGTTGTTTGTGCAATCAAAATTCAATTTGTAAGAGTAAAAATTACTCTCATCACTTGGAATTGTAATCCAAATTCCTGCCCCTGCCCCTTCTTTTCCTGTTCATCCATCAAAGTACAATGACCACCATCCCTCCATCTCTTTGTTATTTACTTTCTAATTTTCTGACTGGTGATTTTCTGCTCTCATTTCTTCCTCACCACTATTAGTTGACTCATTGAAAAGAATGGCAGATCCAAGTTCAATATCGAATGCATAAATAGGAAAATTCCGAGGTTTATCTTTGCTGCTTACAATATAAGCCATTCTAGTCTCCCGATACAATCTCCTTTGTTCACCAAAAACAGGAATTGTGGCATACATAAGGTCCATCTGCATTATGCCTTTAATTTTTGCTACCCATGATCTTGATAGTGAAATCCCAAACTTTGGTGGAATATCATCCAGAACAATGTCCATAACAATCGTCTTTGCTGGGATTTGTGTTAGACCAACAACAACATCTTTGATTAAACCAATACATTGAACTCTTTTTGAGTAAAAAGAAAATAAATCCTTATATGGTCTTGTTACTTGTAACCCTAACCTTTCCATAATTACTTTGGGCATGAGATTATGAGAAGCCCCTGAATCCAACATAACATTATGTAAATTCATATCATGAATACTAATGCTTACATAGAACGGAGGAAACTCTTCATTTTGATCATATTCTAACCTTGGACCCAAATATATAGTAGGATTATCTTCTTAGACATTTAAAATATCAGCAGCTCTTGGTTGTGAATTCAACATCTCAACAATCTTGCTTCTATATTTATTTACCTTGAGAATATCACTAAACGGGACTGATATTTTAATCTTTGAAATTTCATTCTCAAGGTTGAAAACAGAAACAGATTTTTTAGCTTCTTTGATAAGAGGAGGAAGTTGAGTGTCTTTCTTACCAAGCGGAGTGTCTTTCTTACCTTTAGCAATCTTTGGGGTATCATTTTTAGCTTCAACAACCTTTGGAGCATCTTTCTTAGGCCGCGCTTTGTTTGCAATAATAGGCACATTTCTGTTTCTAAGATTATATTGTTTTTTCATTTCAAAGATGGCATGCTGATACCCCTTAAAATAATCTGAAGGTTCTTCTCCTTGATTGGCCAAATCTAACTCGTCATGCTTTTCTTTAGTTAATAAAATTCCTGACATCTCTTCGTTAAGACAATGGATAGATTCTTCAGGAATTTCAGGATCATCTTCTTCATCAACCAAATCCTACTGAAAAGGAGGTCTCACTGGAGGATCAGGCTGCTGGTTTCTATTTTCTCTTGGTCTTTGTTGGTTTTGAGGCCTCCTAAATTGAGGATTTCTAAATTGAGGTTCATTTTGCACAGGAGGAGCAGAAGTGTTTCCAAGAGCTAACCTATCCATCAACTTCTCCATGGTTTTCATCATTAAGTCCAATTTATCTTCAGAAGTTGAAGAGGAAGGTTTCTCTTCTTCTTTCAATTTAGTTTTTCCCATTTTTGTCTTTTTAGCAGCTATCATGTTTACCTCTAACTTTACTGCATAACTTTGCATTTCAAGAAGTGTAGGTGACTCTCTTTCTCTCAACAAGTTAGAAAAGTCATAATCAAATGCTTCAGCATATCTCATTTGTGCTAAGGTTTCCGGAGGTTTTAAAAGAGCAGTAATTGAGTTAAAAACTTTATTAAATCTTTTTGAAAATTTTTGAACAGTTTCATCAGGTGCCCTTCTAAGGTTGTTATATTCAGTAAGTGCTTGAACTGGATTACTTCCGTTTCCCCATTTTCTTAAAAAATTATCTTCAAACTCAACCCAATTTCGAATGCTTCCTGGTGTAAGAGCTTTAAACCATTTTCTAACTTCACCAATAAAACTCTGTGCAAATAGTCTTAACTTCACATCTTCATCATCGACTTCTTCTCTGTCAACAAAATCATTAAATCTGTCTACATGTTCTTCTGCTTTAATTTCTTCATCACTACCCCAAGTAGGGATCCTAGCAGCATATTTACTAGGAAGGTCATGCAAAACAATAGGGAGTATGAATGGTGCATACCTAGCAGGTACAACCATGACTAAAGAATGGACAAGAGTTTTAGGAATGGCAGAGATAGAAGATGAGGAACTAATATGAGGAGGAGTACTTGGATGAACAATAGTTTTGGAAATGGCAGAAACAAAAGATGAGAAATTGATATGAGGAGGACTACTTGGTTTTTGTAAGCCACTAACAAATGAACTCCAGTTTGGAAGGGGTAAACTAGCTTTAGATTTCAGCAGGACTTCGAAATGGTCAAGTTCTTTCAATTTATCTAGAGACTCTTTTTATAACAATAGCTCAGAGGTAACAACTTCCCAAAACTCTTCTTTGTCTTCTTGTGTAACTAGGGTTGAAGTGTTAATTCCTCCCTTTTGCAGGTATAAGATAATATCAATGAGTTCCTTTTCATTTTCTGATCTAAACAACACTTCATGAATTTTATCATCAACTTTTTTGTCTTCAGGACTTCTTGAGAATTCGGAGAGCAAAGATTTCGAATGAGATGGAGTACCTGATATTTCTGAAAATCTTTGACTGCCTCTTGAAACAATGTTTGGATTTTCCACAATGGTAGGTGGATTGGGATCAGGATTGCTTCGTGTGTATCTCCTTCTCAAAGCCACCTTTAAATATTTGAAAATGTATGGAGTCACCAAGGTAGATTGTAGCCTCGAAAAACTTTCTAAGCTCATGCTACCTTCAGAAGTTCAACTTCTTGATTTCGGGAATGAGTAATCTTCAGGCTCCCGGTAGACGCACCAAAATGTTATCACAAAATATGACCCTGATAGGTTGTTAGTCAAGTAGACTCTGAGTAACTCTTTCAAACCAATATTTTGGTTGAGGCTTAGCCTCCTCAACTGGAGAGGGCTCTCTCAATAGGTTTAAGATTTTTGATTAATGATTAGATGGATAACTCTAGGAATAAAAATGGACAAAAATGCATAACTGGTTGAATCAAAGATTAGCAAACATCTATTGGGCTATGGAGTCAAGATAGTCTTCAACAAAACATGGAAGTCAAGGCACTTGGAGTTTAGGTTTATAAGTAAAATAGTAACACAGTGAATCAACACAATTTATAAGCATGTGAAGGAAGTTAGAGCATTTTCCAATGAATTCTAAGTATCACAAGCTCATACCACTGCAAATAAGTATTTGAAAAAGGCCATAAAAACATCAAACACATAAACCCCTTGTGAATCTTGAGTAGTAAAACTGATCTCTGTATTAAGTTTGAAAAACCACAGTTTCTTACAATAACACAGCTTTCTTTTGCTAATAAAATTACCAACCCTGAGGAATTCGATTCTCATGCTTTATATAGAGTTTTTACAACCTTGGATTCTATGATCCATCCTTAGGAGAATTCGAATTCCTAACATTGACACCTATCTATTCATAAAACAAACTTCTTAATTACAAACTGACAACTAACTGTCTTTAAGAGTCCTAATACAAATAGGAGTGAAACTCCTAAAACATGCTTCAACAACATTATCTATGACTTAAATACATTCTTTAATCAGCTGCTAATCCATGTCTTCAAGCTTTATGATGTCTCCAACATTGTTGCAATCCCTGCTAATTCATGACCTAATTGTCCTAAAAACAAGGAGACAGAGTTCCTCCTTTTAAGCCCTTAATCCTTTATGCTTATCTTCGAGCAGCTTTGTTGGCATTGATGATTTTTTCATATATGTGGCATGTGTCAGTAATCCATTAAAACTTCATTTTTCCACTTGTGCAAAAAATGGAACCTTGAACAGATGGAAAATAGGATGAAACATGACTATGCTATGAGAATAGTCTATTTTCGTAGCGCAACTTTTATATCACTTATGAAATACTTCTTTGAACCATTCTTTTTGCATCACTGCCATCTGAAAATTCATCTATGATCCTCATATGTCTACTAGCAACATCAAAACTTGAAATTTATCAGACCTTACCTTCGAAATACATCTATAAAGTGCTAAAAGGTCACCTTCAGCAGTTTCGTAGCGCGCTATGAAACTGCTGTGTATGCTCTTTTTTCAACACAGTTTTAAAAAATCTGCAGTTTGGGGATTTTCAAAATTTCATAAAGACTGATATGATCACCAAAAAATCAAAACAACTTAACCTTATAAGACGTTCTTCTTCACAGATGACCTTTTTAATACCAAAAATGTTGTAAGAAATATCCTTTACTGCCCTTTTTCATCACCCTGTTTCATTATTGTTGTAGCCTTTCTTCAAATTTTGTTAACTGTATTTCTAGGTCTTCAATCTATCTCTTCAATCTCCTGTTAGTATCTCTCAACTGAGAATTCATCCTCCTTACAAATCTGGCTTCTTTGATTGCAGGAAAAGTCCAAGTAAAGTACTGAGTTTCACTGCTGACTATTTCTGGTTTGGAAACCTTTTCAACTTCCCAGAGAGCCTTTATCCTTTTGAAATCTGTCTTCTCAGCAGCGTGCCTTCTTGCTCTCATCCTTAGTCTATCAATTTCATTATTATCTGCTCTTAACCTTTCTTCCATTTCTTCTTCGTAACTGGTTTTTTTTTCTGTTTGAGTGGAAAAAACTCAATTTTTGTCACCTTCAGGTATTGGTGAAGAAAGGTCTATCAACTCTTCCTGAACAACGGAAGCTTCTTTTGTTATCTTTGCCTCCAAGTTCCTATAACAAACCAGCCTGTCTTGAAATTCTGTTTATCAGCCTCGCTTGCTTATTGTGGTCAGCCTCGCTTGAATTATGGATGAGAGAAACTTTGGTAAGAAATTACCATAAGCTTACCATTTGAAAAACGATCTGTTTGAGAATTTGCATGCAAACTGCAATAAGAAACTAGCCAGCCCTTTCAAATTTGAAATTACCTATCATGATGACCCCTAAATTCAAAATGATGAATTCTGGATGGTCGCATGCTTAAGAACTGACTCCTAGCTGACACCTAATAATGAAAATTTAATGGAATCTTAACGAATTGATGTTTTGACAAGACTGTCTACAAATCCACACTTTCGTAGCGTGCAGGGAAAAGTGCTATGAAAAGAGCAGCATTTTCGTAGTGCAAAACAGACATTTTACACTGTCTGCGCGACGAAAACGTGGTTTTGGGGCTAATTCCAAAAATTTTCAAAATGGTTTAACATATGAGTTTCTAAATAGAATGTGAGACTTCTGAGACATGGAATAAGGTTCTTAAACTTTATTTGGACATGAAAATGAGACTTTTTGTGACTCTTAACTTAACATCTACCCATTAAAACATAAAATGACTTGACACTTATCTAAGACCATGATTAGGAACAATGTAAACTCTTATTTTGGTGATAACAGACCTCATGCCTTACAACCAAGAGGTCAACCCACCAGCTTCACTGGATCCAGAAGCGGAGTAAGTCCCAAGCGACCAAGGAGCCACTAAAATCCTTTGAGACAATTTGGAGGGAGAGATGCACAACATCTCATTTGATGAGTCCCAACATAGAGTTGTGAAATCTCACAGAGTGTCTACTCTGGATGACAACACATATCATGTGTAGTTTGAGGAACGAGTGATTGTGTCTGACGTGCACAAGCATCCAACAACATTGGTCGATGTTACCAGAGCATATGCCAAAGCCAATAGCTCAAGTGTTTTCTTCTTGATAGCTGAGAACGAGCGAACAACTAAGGAGTTATAGACGACCAAGCATGGAGGAGAACTGGTTACAACATCTGCTTGAGTTGAAGAAGGCAATACTAGATGAAGTATTGTCCCTTGAGACAGTCATGTGGGTGTTGTATTCCAAGTTTGGTACCATGCATAAAGCAGTTGTCTATCTCAACGATTGGCAACAACGATGTGCTAGGAGAGCACGTATCTTGTCAAATGTGTATGCTACCATTGACTACATGAAAACATAGATAATGAGATACAGGGGAGCCCCATTAGACTTGTCCAAGATGATGAAGTCCAGAGTGGTCGAGTTGAAGGCATGCATCTAGAGTCAGATCCAGAACTATGAAAATCTCTCGCAGCTCATCACTAGTTTGCAGGCTTCCCATGCATGGGTATTTAGGAGTATGGATGTTGTTGTGCACGCAAACATGATCCCATCTATTGGGACACTCATCAAGGCAAAGAAAAAGGCACAAGTCCAACTAGAACTTGACTCGTACTTTGACGAGTTGATGCGCATAGCCACCAGTGCAGACTTGGTGATCAGTGCAGACACCATGCATCAGTATGTCACTGGTCCGGCCACACTCAAGACAATGATGCACATATTATCAGATGAGTTGGAAAGAGGAGCCCAAGTAGTGTACCCAGATGCTATGGAGGAAAGAGTTTGTTTCCAGAAAGATGTCACCACAGAGTACACGGACACCATCGTTGACTACCAAGCATGACATCAGTTTGCCACTATCGAACACCATGAGGATGTCGAAGAGCTGGTCTTCCCTCAGTTGTTTGAGTCATAGTGATGTCTTGGATGGATTTCTCAAGCCTATTTTGTCTCACATGGGTACATGTGCAAATTTTATGTGATTTTTTGTCAAGTGGAAGTTCAAGTGTCGATAGTTGGATGTAATAGTCATAGAGTAGATGAAGAATCATGAGGATAGATGAATAGTCACAAAGGGGAATTTCAATGCAAACCCCACCCTTTGCTATATATAGTCCCTCATAACTCATTGTAGAGGCTTTTTGTCAGCCAAGCTTCTGATAGGAGTATCTTAGAGAGAGCTTGGACAGTATTATAACGAGCCTTGGCTTCTCCACTATGCAGAGCTAGTATATCTCTTTGGAGGAGCAGGCGACAATGACTGTAACGTTCTGTCGTCGAAACTAATGGCTGGTCATGGTTGTATTTTATGACTGGAAATTACACTTCTTAATATAACAGAGCCAACACGTTTCATGCATATGTCGTATTGTATTTCAACTATCTTGTTTACTCTAAATGATATATGTATTTGTTTGCTTACACATGCATGTGTAGCTATTTTCTGTATATGTGTGTATGAATCTTACTGAAATGTGCTGTTGGTTTAACCATCATTTTGGATTGCTAGCTTACCTACCTTCCATGTTGTGATGCATCTTTGCTCATGTGTTCCCTTCTTAACTCCGTGTTTTCACAGGTTTCCAAGGGGCACACTCACCTCACCCTCAGTGTGTTAGAATCTCTCATGAAACTCCCTTGACTTGCTGCATATGTCACACCCTTGCTACCAAAAGGGACATCTTACTTGCCTCTGTGAGAAACCGTAGTCAAGGCGATATCATACTACACACTGTTGGGACTCCTACAACAAACGGTCTGAGGTCTAGTTGGGACTTCTTATCGGCGAGATACCCTAACATGTTGGCGAGTCCAGCACCGTCAAAATTTCTGGCACTAGAAGGAGGGCCAGATGACAAGCTGTGTCCTCTCATCTTGTTTTGAACCTTTGCACATCCATCATGGATCCTGTCACACTCACCCCTCCACGATGTGTTTTGCATGCCGAAGCTCTCAACATCACAAGTTAGTTTTTTGATCTCTTGTCCGAATTCACATATGATGGTGAAGGCGAAGTGGTCTGGATTGAGTACTTAGAAGACTTCTATGCATTCCTTGAGAATTCAAATGAGTTCTATGTAGAAGAGGTCAGTCTGCTACTTGCATACACACTTCGCGAATCCCCACAACAGTGGTGCTGCAACCTACCTACTGACAACGTGCACTCACTCGAGTAGTTCTGTGATCTCATTGAATCTAATTTCCACCATTTTGATCCAAAACCTCTTGACCAAAAACTGTTACAACAACAGAAGGCCTCGCATGAATCGCCTATGGCTTTTTGGCAGCGCTTCCATGTTTTGTAGTTTGAAGCTCTAAAAAGCCAGGTGAAATTTCCATATCTTTGGGATAGATTCAAATATTATCTTAACAAATTAGCCTGTCCCAAGAGCAAGTTTGAGCCCAAGCCCCGCTCAACATACTTCAGTGATGGAGTTGCGCAATCATAGACGGATATGGTCGCTGTCACTAGTGACTGTTTTCTATCACCTCATCAAACAACTCCACCGTTGCAGAGTGATGCAGGAGGGCATGCACACACATTTGTTCAACTATCACATCCTCCCAACATCATTTTGCTTAATTTTTGCGTAGATTTGGTTGTGAGTCCATTGAGTTGTCACATGCGTTTTGTACCTCAACTTTCGTCTTCATACTCGGATGATCCTCTGAATGATAGTGTCTTGTGTTCTTCCATTCTAGACTCTACTCTTGTTGTGAACGAGGATCAAGCCATCGATGGAGTTGGTGTTTCACAATCAACATGCATTGTCATTCATGAAGAGCATGACTGGGTTCTTGAGCATCAACACTCAGCGAAGGATGACTCCACTCTGTCCGAGCCCCCTCCGTTCTTTCCTGACATCTTTGGTGAACCTGCCATCCATGATTTTGCATGTGTATTTCCATCTATGGATGCACCCATTTTTGATCATTTTCAGGACACCCCAGATATTAGTGTGTCATCCGACAACGGAGAGGATACATTATTCGCTAAAAATCCACTTGACCTTTCATTTGCTTTTTTCAGAAACATAGAGGGTGAATTTGTTCGCTTCTCATCTACCCCACTGTTTGATTTTTCAGATCATGAGGACGCCGATGAAATCATTGATTTTTCTCATCGTAGCTGTCATGATCCATTTACTTCCGTATTCAATCACGATGATGATTCTATCGTAGTTGATTTTTCAAAGCCACCTGTTTATGATGATTTATCAGTTGATGAAGTCAAAACCCCACAGTCTGTCAAGGCACTTTAGCTGAAGTTGATGGTTATGTCAAGCCATCGCTATCATGAAGTTGGTTTCACTTTCAATAAGGAAATTGTTGAAACACCCAAGGCTCCTCATCACTCATCTGTATGCATTGAAGATCAATCCCACACATAGATCATGCTTCCTCCATTCAAACTACATGATCTCGTCGCTCATGCATTAGAGGAATCTTACATTGCAAGCACATGTGCATGCCACAAGTTGTCTTTGTTTCTTTCATTTGCTTGCATGTCACAATCAAGTGTATGCGTATGCTTAACAGCTACATGTAGTGTCACACAACATCATGATAAGTCCACGGAATGCATGTCATGTACTTGCACTCACTTATGTTATGTGGACACATTTAAACGTGGAGTGTGTTTGTCTTCATTGTTATATCTTTCTTGTTTGTTGGTTCGTACAACTATGTTGCTTGCAAACCATGCCTTCACCAACATGGGTCAACCAATGCACCGATGGTTGCATTGGAAGTATCACTTCACGTGATCAGGCCAATGCACCGTTAGCTTAGGAGTAGGAGTAGTGTTTTCTTTTGGTTTTTTTCTTGCATGTTTGTTTGCTTACTTACCTCGCATGTTTGTATTTTGGATCGCTCGTTTTCTTTCCGCTTTTCTTTCGCATTTACTTCTGCTTTTGTTCTATTTTGTGTTTGTTTTCTTATTTTTCACTCGTAGGTTAGTTTCGCATGAAACCATGTGTGACTCTTGAAACGAGCTGGGTAAAGTACAAGAGGACTTGTGCAATTATTAATACTTGGTTATCTGTCATCCTACCTCTATATGAAGAACTTGTTATCTTCGGTCCATGATGCGTCAATGGAAAATACATACTGTTCAAAGTGAACCTTGGCGAAAACACAATGCTTGTGCGCTAACTAGTGTCACCTACTCTAGTCGGTTGTTTTTGGGTTAACCCTTGGCAATGTAGTCAAGTAGAGTAAGGTGAGGCGAAAAACCTTAACAAGCATGTCAGAGGTATAAATAAATTGCTTCTCTGAAGGAACAACCTATCTTCTCTCAATAAGTTGGGGTCCCTTTTCCACCTCTAAAATGAATAAGTGCTATGCACATGTTATGAAAATGAAAAAAGAAAAAATAAAAAGTGAACAATTTTGAAAAAAATGAAAAATGAATAAGGCAAAAGAAGAGAAAGGCTTCTTGCGCAAAGAGGTGATGCAAGTAACTCTGTCGGGGTACTGACCAGGCTCACTGGCAGTGGAGCGATGCTTGTGTTCCTGCGTGACTCCATCGAGGTATTTCCTAGGCCTGCTGGCAGCGGAGCAACACCAGAGATGAAATTAGGACTCTGACGACTATACTTCTTGTGCACAAATATAACCCTCATCCCAAATCAAAAAAATTATGTTGACTTGGCTTGGAATGTACATCAATCGACCAAGATCTTGGTAGATGCTACACCTTACAATCAAGCAAGTGTGGAAACCAAGATGAACAAAGAGTTGAACAATACTCTTGGAGGTGTTAGACTTTCTTTTCACAAACAAGGTCCATTCGGAGAGCTGGAGTTCTACCATTGTGTCGCCAAGTGTTGTAGCGGCTACAATCACCCTCCAAAATTTTTCCTTAGCTTCATTTTGGAGCCTCCCTACCAACCATCCTTAGCAGCATGTCTTGCACTGTCAAGTACATGAGCTTCAGTGGTTTTCTAGCAGCATGAAAGCCTGTGCATGATGGCTTGTTTCACTCCCCTCATAGGTTGCTTCCCCAGACTTGGTTTAGCTGCTGGTTGTGTAGCTCCCTCAAGAAATTGCGCAATTTTGGAGGGGAACAAGCCTTCCCTCCAAAAATTGCACAATCTTGACCGATAGCCTGTTGGGCTCAGAAACTGTGCAATCCTATCAGTCAACCTTCCTAGTGAAAAATGCACAATCTGGCCCAACAGGACTGCTCAGCCCAGAAATTGCGCAATTTTGGGCAGCAATCAATTCCTCTTCCCAGAAATTGTGCAATCCCTTTGGGGAGCTAGCCCATCTCCCTCCTAGAAATGCACATATTTCTTCCTCTGGCAAGCAGGCTGTTGCATGTGCTATCGAGTTGACCGGTTCCACCCGAGACTGAGAAAACTTGACTTGCATGCATGTGCTACTTTTTCCTGAAATAGAAAAAATAAACATGTAAAAAGAATCCCTAGATTTTAGGGAGCTATTTTTAGCAGTTGGAGGTTACATGCAAAGATTGTTTTAGAAACTTTCCTCCAAGTGTCGCTTTTTCCTAAATTTGTGGCATGCGTGTCATGAGCATTAAAATTATTTATTCAACACTTCAGAACTCATTCCTTCACATCGATCTTGGAGCTCTGACATCCCACAACACATCCAGGAGTCTTCAACACATCCAGCTCAGCTATTTCCAGGTAAGTTAGCTTAACCTGTCTTTTGCAGCATTTCTGTCGCTTTTTGTGTTTTGTCTTGTGTGAGTACCGTCTGCTTGATTTTTGTGAATTCTTGTTGTCATTTACATGCATATTAGATTGTAATAGCACCATTTTAGTTTTCGTTACCATCTCATTTCTATCACATGCATGACACTGTTTTGCACAAATGGTCGCTGATTCAGCGACTCGCTTCACACACATGCATGTTGTTCCATTTTCTAAAGCTTGCATTCATTGTTTGCATGCACGATAGTTCACTCTTGCTTTCACTCAGTATCGCCATGTATTCACATCCACATTTCATTTCAGTTTCCCATCGGCGAGTCTAGGCAACCTTGGCCCGAACTCTGCCTCACCAAGACAACATTGTGAAATCCTAAGAGGGAAGGGGTTGCCTTCCTCCTAGAGGCAGAGTAAAGTTGCAAGTTCCGAGAAAACCCACTTGTGCAAAAGGCATCTTTGCAATAGAGGTGAAGGCAACAATATGATAGGAGGAACACGCAAAGACATAGAGAAAAATGGAGAATGGAGGAAATAGAGAAGGAGTTGCATGAGTTGAAGGAGAAAATCTGGAAGGAACAGGAGTTGTGCAGACAAGAGAAGGAAGCGCAACAAGAACAGGTACAACAAGGGGCGCAACATGTACATATAGATGAAACTATGCCCATACAAGTAATGAACTCATCCGAACAGCTGGCACCAAGTAGACAAGGTGAGCGATCATAGGAGTAGGACTTCACTCAAGAGATTGAACAAGAACTTGCGCAGATGGATACAAACATGGGGTAATAGGAGTTAGAGCAAGACACCGACCTCATGCCTTACCACCAAGAGGTTGACCCACCAGCTTCACTGGATCAAGAAGTAGAGAAAGTCCCAAGCGACCAAGGAGACACTGAAATCCTTGGAGACAATCTGGAGGGAGAGATGCACAACATCTCATTCGATGAGTCCCAACATAGAGTTGTGCGATCTCACAGAGCGTCTACTCCGGATGACAACACATCTCTTGCGCAGTTTGAGGAATGAGTGATCGTGTCTGACATGCACAATCATCCAGTAGTATTGACCGATGCTACCAGAGCATATGCCAAAGCCACTAGCTCGAGTGTTCGCTTCTTGATAGCTGAGAACGAGCGAATGGCTAAGGAGTTAAAGATGGACAAGCAGGGAGGAGAACTGGTTACAACATCTACTCGAGAAGAGTTGAAGAAGGCAATACTGGATGAAGTATTTTCCCTTGAGATAGTCATGTGGGCATTGTATTCCAAGTTTGGTAATGTGCATAAAGTAGTTGTCCATCTCAACGGTTGGAAACAATGATGTGCTAGGAAAGCATGTATCTTGTCAAATGTGCATGTTGATGTTAACTACATGAAAACATGGAAAATGAGATGCAAGGGAGCCTCGTTACACTTGCCCAAGATGATGAAGCCCTGAGTGCTCGAGCTAAAGGCACACATCCGGAGTCCGATCCGAAACTATGAAGATCTCCCGCAGCTCATCACTAGTTTGCAGGCTTCCCATGCATGGGTATTCGGGAGTATGGATGTTGTTGTGCGCACACACACGATCCCATCTATTGGGACACTCACCAAGGCAAAGACAAAGGCACAAGTCCGATTGGAGCTTGACTCGTACTTCAATGAGTTGATGCACATACCCACTAGCATAGACTCGTACTTCGACGCGTTGACGTGCATACCCACCAGCGCAGACTCGTACTTCAACGAGTTGATGCGCATACCCACCAGTGCAAATTTGGTGATCAATGCAGACACCATGCGTCAGTATGTTGCTGGTCTGGCCGTACTCAAGACAATGGTGCGCATGTTAGTAGACGAGTTTGACAGAGGAGCCCGAGTAGTGTACCCGGATGCTATGGAGGCAAGAGTTCGTTTCTAGAAAGATGTCACCATAGAGCACACCGACACCATCACGGACTACCAAGCATGGAATTAGTTTGCCACCATCGACCACTGTGAGGATGTCAAAGAGCTGGTCTTCCCACAATTGTTTGAGTCATAGTGATGTCTTGCATGGCTTGCCCAAGCCTATTTCGTCTCACATGGGTACATGTGCAGATTGTATGTGATGTCCTGTCAAGTGGAAGTTCAAGTGTTGATAGTTGGATGTAATAGTCATAGAGTAGATGAAGAGTCACGAGGATAGATGAATAGTCACAAAGGGGAATATCAAGGGCCACCCCACCCTTTGCTATATATAGTCCCTCATAACTCATTGTAGAGGCTTTTGGTTAGCCAAGATTTCGATAGGAGTATCTTAGAGAGAGTTTGGACAATATTGTAATGAGCCTTGACTTCTCCACTGTGCGGAGCTAGTATATCTCTTTGGAGGAGTAGGCGACAGTGACTATAACATTTCGCTGTCGGAACTAGTTGTTGGTCATGGTTGTATTGTATGATTGGAACTTACACTTCTTAATATAACAAAGCTAGCATGTTTCATGCATATGTCATATTGTATTTCAGCTATGTTGTTTACTCTAAATGATATATGTATCTGTTTGCTTACGCATGCATGTGTAGCTATTTTCTGTATATGTATGTATGAATCTTACTGAAATGTGTTGTTGGTTTAACCACCACTTTTGATTGCTAGCATACTTGCCCTCCATGTTGTGATGCATATTTGCTCTTGTGTTCCCTTCTTAACTCTGTGCTTTCATAGGTTTCCAAGAGGCGCACTCACCTCACCTTCTATGTGTTAGAACTGCTCATGCACCTCCCTTGACTTGCTGCATATGTCACACCCTTGCTACCAACAGGGACATCTTACTTGCATCTGTGTGAAACTACGGTCAAGGCAATACCGTATGACCCACTGCTGGGAATCCTACACCAAATGGTTTGAGGTCTAGTTGGGACTTCTTACCGGGGAGATCCCCTGACATGTTGGTGGGTCCAGCACTGTAAACACAACCATATACCAAACATCAAACCAACATTGCTTTGCCTCAACCGACAAACAATGAAGGATATAGGGCTCGCATTTGATCCGCCATCTCCCATGTAGCTTCTTCAAGCCCAAAGTGCTTCCATTGCACTTTAAATTTCTTTATGGCTCTGTTCCTGAGCATGAGATGCTTCCGCTACAATATGTACTGAGGCTTCGGCTGGAACTCTCCTTCTTGCTCCACCTATAATACAGACCAATCAATAACATGATCAACATCCTTTATATACTTCTTAAGAAATGCAATATGAAAACATCATGGAATTTCATTTTTGGAGGTAGTGCAAGTCGATATGCCACAGGTCCAATCCTCTCAAGGATCTCAAAAGGCCCGCAATACCGTGGTGCCAACTTGGCACATGAACTGATCCTCAAAGAGCTTTTATTGGGCTTGATGTGCTAATACACATGCTCCCCAACTTGAAACTCCTTGAAAAAACTGCTCCTATATGCATAGCTCTTCTGCCTATCCTACATTGCCTTTAGATTCCTCCTTATAACATGCATTTCCTACTCCATTTCTGCCAGCATATCTGGTCCAATAAGTACCCTGTTCACTAGATAACTCCAGCTGATAGGAGTATTACAACTCCACCCATACAATGCATTGAAAGGATTCATCTTCAATGATTCTTAATACCCATTGTTGTATACAAACTCAACCAATGGAAGATATTCCTCCCATTTCCTTTGTTGGTACATCACGTACATCCTCAACATATCCTCCAAAATCCTACTGATCCTCTCTGTTAGTCCATCTGTCTACAGATGAAAATCTGTACTGAAGGCCAAATTTGTACCCAAGCCTGCAAATATCTCCTTCCAAAACTTGGAAGTGAACTTTTCATCCCTGTTCGACACAATTTTCTTTGGAACACCATGCAATTTCACTATCTCTTTGATGAAAACCTATGCTACCTCACTGGCTGAATATGTAGTCTTCATTGGAATGAAGTGAACTACCTTGCTCAACTTGTAAACCACGACCATAATAGAATCATGTTGCTTCACTGTCCTCGGAAGACCTGTAATGAAATCCATGGAAACGACCTCCCATTTCCATTCCAGAATCGAAATAGGTTGTAATAAACCACTTGGATGGTTGCATTCTGTCTTTAGTTGCTGACAATCTAAACATTTAGCCATGAACTCTGCCACTTCCTTCTTCAGATTCAATCAATAGTAAAACTTCTTTATCATCGTCAATGTCTTTTGATATCCTAGATGACCTGAGTATGGCTTGACATGAAACTCCCTCAAGATAAGCTTCTTGAGTTCATTGCAATTCGGAACATAGATCCTATCCTTGAATCTCACCAAACCATCTGCCGTGAGACGATAGTCTGCATCCTGATCACCTGTACACGTACTCTGATGTAACCTGTGCATGATCTCCATGTATTTTTCATCCCGTTGTCATGCCTACAAGATTCTATCCTGTAACTCTATCCCATAAGGGCTCATAACTGCTATATGATTTACCTGTACCTTCCTGCTAAGAGCATCTGCAACCTGGTTCTCCTTCCCTTTGATGTATCTGATCTCGAATTTGAAATCACTAAATGTAGCCAAGCATCTAGATTGCTTAGCATTTAGATTCGGCTGGTAAAAAAAATACCTCAACCAATTGTGATCACTCATCAACACAAATCGTTTACCCATGAGATAATGTCTCCATATCTTCAATGCATGTATGATCATTGCCAGCTCAAGATCATGTGTTCGGTAGTTCCTCTCATGCTCATTCAATTTATGTGAATCATAACACACTACATGTCCTTCTTGCATGAGAATTCCACCAAGTCCTCTCTTGAAAGTGTCTGTACACACAAGAAACTCCTTGCCCGGATCCACAATCTTCAGCACTGGTGCATGTGTCAACAACTGCTTAAGTTGCTCAAAACTAGCCTCACATTCCTCTGTCCATTCAAACTTCTTACCTTTCCTTTGCAATGATGTGATAGGATATGCAATGCATGAGAAGTTCCTCATGAACCTCCTGTAGTAACCTACCAATCCCATAAATCATATCACCTCATATACATTCTTAGGAGTTGCCCACTCCATGATGGCCCTTATCTTTTCTAGACCTATTGCAATTCCTTCCTTGGAGACAACATGCCCCAAGTAGTTGTACATCAGTATGAAAGAAGCTGCACTTGCTAAGCTTAGCATACAACTAATGCTCTCTTAGCAACCTCAACACAGATGTTAAATGTTCAGCATGCTCTTCCTCATTTTTAGAATATACCAATATGTCATCAATGAATACAATAACAAACTTTTCCAGATAAGGATGCACAAAACTATTCATCAAACACATAAATGTAGCTAGAGCATTAGTCAAACTAAATGGAACAACAACAAACTCATAATGCCCATACTTGGTCCTGAACACAGTCTTGAAGATATCCTCTTCCTTGATGTGTACCTGATGGTATCCCGATCTTAGGTCGATCTTAGAGAACACTACCACTCCCTTTAGCTGATCAAACAAATCATAAATCCTTGGCAAAGGGTATTTGTTCTTGATTGTTACTTTTTTCAACTGCATGTAATCAATGCACAATCTAAGAGTACCATCTTTCTTCTTTACGAACAACACTGGTGCACTCCAAGGTGATACACTTGGGCTAATGTATCCCTTGTCAAGCATCTCCTTTAACTGCAAATTAAACTCTACCAACTCAGATGTTCTCATCCCATAAGGTTCTTTTGATGTTGGAGTCACCCTTGGCACTAACTCAGTAGAGAAATCTACCTCCCTGTGAGGTGGCAACTTTGTAATGTCCTCAGGGAATACATCCTGAAACTGCTTCAAAACTGAGTGCTTTCTCAACACACATTAGGGGAATTTTGAGGTCTAAAATGGGCCTCCTAAGGAAATTATAAAATAATAGTGGAAATAATAAAATAAGATTAGATTACATCATCAAATTTTAGAGGGAGAAAAGAAAAAACTATTTTTTCAACTCGTAGTTTCAACTTATCTCCCTATGGGTTTGCTCAAATTTCAAGTGGAAACACTCGTTGGATGCAGAATTTGATTCCTCATCCAAGGAGTACCCATGTTGCATACTTTCGATGGACCCTGCCACACAAAAATTTATAAATACATGAAAAATGTGATTGCAATCACATTTTTTCATGCATTTCTCATTTTTTGTGTAGCAGGGTTCATCGAAAGTATGCAACATTCATACTACTTGGATGATGAATTAAATTTTGAATCCAATGAGTACTTGCACTTGAAATTTGAGTAAAACCTTAGGGAGATAAGTTGAAAATATGAGTTGAAAAAGTAGTTTTATTATTTTATTATTTTTTAACCTTTTTACTTTTTTACTCCAGAAATGGTGAATCATCTCCCATGGTTGACATCAACATCTTGAATCCTATTGGTTCTTATAAATTTTATTTTGGTTGTACATTTTTCTTAGGAGGCCCATTTTAGACCTCAAAATTCCCCTAATGTCTGCATCTGCATCCTCAACCTCCTTACCCTTGTCACTAGAAATGTGCACTGCAAACATCACACAACCTTTTCTATGACTACGCTTAGCTTGCATATCGGTAACCATCCTCAATAATGTAGGCTTATTTTTTCCCTTCAAAGTCCTCTTTTCCCCACTATCATCTACACACTCAATGGCCTTGTTGAAGCAATCCACTTTGGTTCTGTGAAGGTATATTCAATCCATACCCAAAAGCATGTTATACGATCCCAATGGAAACACATTCAAGTGTGATGCTATAGGCATACCATTTAACTCAAATGCACAAGATCTTACCCATTGGTGAACTCGCTTCTTTGTACCTGTAGCCAATTGTACCAACCAAGATTCTGCATGCACTTCTTTTCTCAAACCACACTTATCCACTAGGTTAGGATTAATATAACTATCGTTAGATCCAGGATCAATCAAAATAGAAACAACTTGATCACAAAGATTACCGTCCATCTCAATGATCGATGCCTGATGATCCACCTGCCTGTTGTCCAAAGCTACATAGATCCGAGGAATGCTATGACCAACATCGCCCACTGTATGCACCTCCTGAGAACTGTATATTTGGGGCCTACCACCACTCTGATACTTAGGACAATCCTTCTTATGATGTTCCTTACCACATATCCAACAATGCAATGGTTCTCTACCACCGCCTCTAGCATGTTGCTATCCATGTCCTTTCTTAGTTGTATTGAATTTCTTGTAAGGAACTAAATTTTTGTTCTCACCTACATCTTGAGGTATTCCTCGCTTTGGTGATCATTTTCCTATAGCTTTCTCATTTCCTTTCAAGTCACGCTTCAGCTCAACTTCGTCTACGACTGCTCATAACAATGATTCAAATTTCGGATGGCCTCCTCCAACGATTTAGGCTCATCGAACTCAATCCGATCTTTGTATGCTATTGGAAGTCCACTGATGAATCTCTGAACCTTGGCCTTCTCCTCCTTGAGGTAAGGCACATATCTCAACAACTCCAAAAACCTACTAGTATACTCCTCGTCTGTCATAGAACCCATCCGAAACTCATAAAACTCCTTAGCTCTGTCATCATAGTACCTCTCTAACAAGTACTTCTTCTTAAAGATCCTTTCAAATGCATGCCAAGTAAAATCATCTTCATCAATATGTTTAACATTCTTCACATCTTCCCACTAAATATATGCTTTACCTTTGAGATTGAAAGGCGATATCCTTGGTTTCATGTTTTTTGAATAATCATGCAATCTAAAGAATTTCCTCATACCAAGCAACCATGCCTCTGCATCCTGCGATTTCTTCATCTCTCCATCAAAGGTAGGTGGCTTCACTTTCTTGAACTCATCTGGAAAGTATCCCCTATCACTCCTCCTATAAGGGTGATAACGATGACGATCATGATGCCTGTCAGAACCAGAACTAGAATAATACCTGTGTCCAGTACCTCTCCTATCTGGAGTGTCCAACAACCTTCCATATCTGATCATGTCATATCTATCCAACCTGTTCCCACCATAAGATCTGTGTCTACTAGGAGACCTACTTCCATATGCCCCATTAGTTCTATCCTCTTGCCCATGGCTGATCTGAAGTGGCCCTTGTCGCTGCAATTCTAACAAACTCTGAAGTAGTATTGCATTCACCTTTGCTTGTTTCTCTTGTGCCTACATGATTTTATCATTGTCTGCTTTTCAACTCCTTATTTTTTCTCGTAAGATTCTCAATGTGGTTGCCAAATTATAAGAATTCCCCACACCACGCTGCTCATCTGGTGCATAGGGAGATTCTATGTAGTCTACCACCTTGCTAGCCATTTGATCTCTTTCCTATACGACATACTATTTCATCTAAACCAATTACAATAAATCAACATACCTTAGCATAATTCGGGGAAGATACCTTGTCTGAAATATCATCAAATCAGCGTGATACATAAATAACATAATCATAATAGCATATAGACATCTATTAAATAAATGCATCAACACATAAACATCCTTCTAGGTAGGGTCTAGTAATCAATGCAAGGTCATATCAACAATGCATGCTATGACCTTATGCATGACAACAACCATTATTCAATCGTACACATTGCCACATGCATAAGCAATGCCTAATCAACTACACATACACATAACCGCATGTAGTCGAGCATAAGCAATCAATTCTTGTAACCAACCTACAAGACTGATACATGTAATCAAACAATCAAGAGTGCAACCCAACATATAAGGATGTAATCAAGCTACGTATAAGATGCATATACTCAAGTAACCAGTCATATAATTTTGATGTTACATTCCACAAAATCAATCAAGTTCCTCATGATAACCTTACTGCAACCATGATCAACATGATGCAATGCAACAAGCACATGGAATGCAAGTGTAAGAGACACACATGCAACTAACATGCATGCATGACCAACACTTTCACCCAAGGAGAGTCCAACGCTTTGATACCAATTTGTAACACCCCCTCCCAGGTCTACCCAAAGTAACCATGACATCTAGGGTAAACATGAGACGAGAGGCTACTATGATCATATTCGACCTCCTATTCGACCTTAAGGAAGTGGAATCGATGGAACATCATGTATAGTCATCCAACATCATCAACAGAACCCTCAGGAGACAATTCATCCATGCAGACAACCTGTCCCTGGGTCCCACTGTTTTTCTAGATCTCTTAGGCCATAATCGCTCTCATGCTATGGGAAAGGGATCAACCAACAACCTAAAGTCACTCTCACAGGCCTGCCTACCAACGATTCTGGACCAAAATTGTCAGTTCTGTGCTAGCGACCCCAGGATTTAATCCATTTTTCAGCCCAAAATGTTGACCTCTACCCAGAACTTGCTAAAACCTTCAGAATTCATTAAATACATGATAACAATGCTGATCAATCAAAATCAACCTCATGACTAGGCATGAGCATCCCAATTGGGACTGACATTCTATCAAATATTTGGCATGAATGCAACCTACAGGTCTAGGATACAAGACAGAGCATAAATGGCTGAAACAACTTATGAAACATAACCAGAAGGATCACCTCCTTCTCCATTGAACTACTACATCATCAGTTAGGTCTTGCATCCATACATTTAATAGTTACAAGTAAATACATGATTTAACCATGACATGAACCAGTCATTTAACCATGCCTATAACTAGCATAAAAGCATGTAAATATCAAAGATAAGACAACCATTAAATCCACATATAAATCAGTGCAAAAGTAAGAGAACTTATATTTTATTAATCATACGAAAATCTGACCAGGTTCGGGACTTCCACGTACCACCCGACCATAGACATGGCTAAACCAAATCTCTCTTTCATCCAGTCACCCTTGTGCAATATTCCAAGCATGAATGTGGGATCTCATATAACAACCAATCCAAGAACAACCAAGGGAATCTAGAGGTTAACCCACCTCCACCCTCATCAAATCATGATCACACCAAAACTGGTGCTACGATCACAACCAAACAAAACTTGGAATTCCATTCGGAATCCATCATTATCCTTGAGGACTTTTCCATCTCCTTGTCTCTCAGGCTTTATTGCAATCCAAACCTGGATCACTATGCCCTAAACCGAGACATCTCCCTCAAGCTTTACTGTGTATCCCACCAAAATCGGTCAAGGGATTCCTAGGCCTTTGGGAATGGAACTTGAGACCACCTCCGCCCCAAATTTTGAAATCCATCCGACAAACCAAAGCTTAGAAATCGAAATAAACATCCCAACACCATGGCATCCAAAAAAAGGTGAGACTAGGCTAAAGACCACTGTCATAACCTGGCAAAACCATGCCACCGACAGCAAGAGAATCATACACCAACATGCAAAGACATGCATGTCCAAACTAGCTAGGAAATCACACATGCAAAATGTTACCTACAAGTATTCCTATTGAAGGTACTTGATCTTGCTTTCCTTTCCCTTTGCTTGCTTTTCCTTCCTTGATCCAAAGTTAGAGTTCTCTAATAAAAATCTAAGTGATTAAGAGTGAGAGAGAGAGAAAGAGAACAATGAGAGAGAGAGAGAGAGAGAGAGAGAGAGAGAGAGAGAGAGAGAGAGAGAGAGAGAGAATAATGATAGAGCTCTAAACTTGAACTTGACAAAAGCCATGAACTGATCCTCGGAAGCCTTTTTATGCACGAGGCCCCTAATTTCTTCATTTTCCATTATTTTACTTCAATTTCCTCCTTACATGCAACCTGTGACCTTTCACCTTACTTTTCTCCTAATTTCCTTTCACCAACCAGAAAACACCTTCCAGTACCCTGGATCCACTTACAATGGTTAACCATATAGTGCTACAACACCACCACCACACCATAGAGGATATTACCTTGGTTAACCTATGCCTATGAAAAATCCTTCTATACAGGTCAACCAATACCAGCCCAGAGAGGGTGGCCAATACCCTCCCACCATTAGGGGAATTTTGAGGTCTAAAATGGGCCTCCTATGGAAATTATAAAATAATAGTGGAAATAATAAAATAAGATTAGATTACATCATCAAATTTTAGAGGGAAAAAGAACAAACTATTTTCCAACTCGTATTTTCGACTTATCTCCCTATGAGTTTACTCAAATTTTGAGCAGAAATACTTGTTGGATGTAGAATTTGATTTCTTGTCCAAGGAGTACCCATGTTGCATACTTTTGATGGACCCTACTACACAAAAAATGAGAAATACATGATAAATGTGATTGCAATCACCTTTTTTCATGTATTTCTCATTTTTTGTGTAGCAGGGTCTTTCAAAAGTATGCAACACGGGTACTCCTTGGACGAGGAATTAAATTTTGCATCCAACGAGTACTCCCACTCGAAATTTGAGTAAAACCTTAGGGAGATAAGTTGAAAATACGAGTTGAAAAAGTAGTTTTATTATCTTATTATTTTTTAATATTTTTAATTTTTTACTCCAAAAATTGTGAATCATCCCCCATGGTTGACATCATCATCTTGAATCCTATTGGTTCTTATAAAGCTTATTTTAGTTGTACATTTTTCTTAGGAGGCCCATTTTAAACCTCAAAATTCCCCTAATGGAAGGGTGGCCCATATCCTCCCCCACAGGGAAATCAATATCCCCCTAGGAATGTGGAAGCAATTTCCCCGTCCCAGAGCTCATATTCTAGTCAGGGACAAGGGAATCAATATTTCTCTTTCCCCACACCCAAATAGAATAAACCACAAGTGCAGGCTATTGTAGGGGTTAATATAGTGCAACCATCTCTCACTCAACGCCAACAATCAGTTGAATAACTGAACATAGTTAATCCACCTAATGTTGCTAAGAATAAATCAAAGAGCAAGACAAAGGGAGAGCCTGGCCAAGGGGGAAACAATCAATGAAAACCTTTGCGAGCATCGACTGGGGGACACCCCAACCAGAATCAAAACCAAGGATATACCAATAACTACCCACTGAGGCAAAAAAAGAACACAAGTATACAAACTAATCACACTTGTTCCATTTGTCGGGAATACAGTCATTACACCCATCATTTCCCACAACTCCTTGAGTTGAAGAGAATGAAAGACAATGGGGGGCAAGGGGGTAAAAACCAACAACCTGCAGTAATGTAGAATCCATTTCCCCATCAAGGAGTTGTTAATACCTATTAGGAACCCTCCCAACAACATCAGAACATTCTTGAAGGGAATTCCCAGAGTACCTCAAACCGCGACATTCACATGGCAAGAGACGCAGTTCTCCTGCAAACATGTAATCAGGAGCACATAGCTACAACAAAAACCAACCCTTCCACCTTGACTACCATAACACCTACAAAACCTTGGAAAATATCTCGATATGCCATGGAACCCATCCAAAATATGGTTAAAGGTCCTTTACGATGAGCCGAAAAGAACTCAAAGGCTGCTCACAGTTATAGCATAGTCGATGACTTAGATCAAACTCCTTAAGCTATGTCAGCATTGGAAGTTTTACAATGATTCCCAACCCAATGGAAAGCCTTAATTTCCACATTAAGTGTGATCGATCTTTTTGATTATCGTTTAATCATCTTTGACTTGGATAAAGCCACCCCATGTCTTCCATTAGTCGTCACTTTGCAAATTCTGGTCTCAATCCAAAATATCACCATCCATTGTTGCATAGTCAATGAGGGGGAATCCACATGTATTATGTCCAAAACAGTTTGGTAAAAACTGGGATCTCTCGAACTCACACCATATGGCATCACTCTAAGAGCATATGACTGGCGCCCTTTTGTTCCCTTAGGCTTATACCGAGGTAGTCCAGTACAACTTGCCAGTAAAACTATGCTCATAAACATCAAAGTGTTGGATGCACAGTTGGATTATAATATCCTTCTTGGACGAAGTTATATGTATGAAATGTCAATAGTAGCATCTTTCGTGTTCAGGGTAATGATGTTCCCCCATGACGGGAAAATTATTACAATTGACCAACTCACATACTATGAGAAGAGGAAATTAACTTCCCCTAATGGTGTGCTACCTTTTTCAGATCTTCTCTCGAGTTGATAACAACTTACACTGAATTGGGCCCTAGACAATTTAAACCATCAACACTCCTCAGGACATACCTAGGAGACCCACTTATGATAGAGGATACTCCTCCGGCCACAGAAGCCTCGATGTGCATGATGATTTCGTCAAACACCTATCAAGATCAGGAACCAGTTCCAGATACCAACAACAATGTACTTGTTGATCCTTCATTCTTACCATATGCTATCACCCAAACACCCTTCTTATTCCCTCTACCTAGTTTTGTCTTGCTCCAAGTCATCGTAACACTCATGTTTCCCAATATGGCTCTAGCGATACCAGTTTGGTATCTGGCCCCTTAGGCCATGTCAACAAGCTCAAGAATCACATCGATAGGTGTCATTCCTGAAGCTGCTCCTCATGATAACACTCCACAACAAGCAATTCCTGAATTGACACCAACCGATGCTAGAAAAAGGGATAAGAAAAAAGGTAAAAAGGTGGAGGCCTCAAAATCCTTTAGGGCGCTTCCGCCCTGTGCTTTATGTGAAGTAGTTTTGAACCCTACCAATATGTGCCCCGAGTTATATGAGTTAAAATCTCTTCTGCATGCCCCAAAATCACCAGTGAACCCTCCTCCACATACTAGAGAAAAGACCACACCTTCATGTAATAAGGCATTGCACACCAACCATGCATGTGCCATATGTGTGGAATACGAGCACTACCCTCATCATTTCCCTAAAATCCCTTGATATCAAGATGGTTTAGGTGCACTCACCCAAGCCAATACCATGACCCCATCACTAACTACCACGCCAATGTAAAATGATGAATCTAAAACCATTTTTTACGTCACGAGGGAAGAAGATTCATGCTCATATCCCTCTTATAGTCACCCAACCTCCCGCCATACACCAAGACAACTAGAATCAATGACACCCCAAAATACCTTTGTGTGTGCTTTATGTGACGAACCAAACCATTTCATAAACCATTATCTCGAGTTACGTGAATTTAGGAGGTATTACCCTAACCTACACATGAACCCGAGAAACAGACCTAGATGCAAGCCTCATAGTTGCCACATTTTTGTAGTAAACCATCATACTCAGTGTTTCCTACACCTTTCCCGTTTCCACGAAACATTGGATTTCATGCTCAATTCATCATTGAGAACTCAGATTTAGTTGAAACAGATACCCAATCCCTAGATAACACCACACCAGTGGGGGATCACAGATCTAGGTCCATCTTGTGCATATTCAAGGATAAAACACCACTTGAGACAAAGTCAACCACCCATCAATGTGTCAACCCCCACCACCATTGGTCAAGATCTAGAAGAAAGACGAAATGGCCTCAAGCCACATTGTCAAAATCATCCCACACGTGTGCCCTATGAGAGAAACCCAACCACCTGGTAAATAAACTTCAGGAATTGGGAAAGATTCAAGTTGTATTTCACTTGTTGGTCCGTATCCCACGACCCAACCATGCTAGACACTCACGCCATTAGTGTCACATATGCCCTCAAGCACACCATTTGTGGAATTTTCAGTACCTTCCACGTTTTTGAGTAGCGAGAGAAGCATTGAGACAACCTCACATTGGGTACACACCTCATGCTGATACTAAGATCTAGAGGTTGTCGGCACCGAGGAATTCCCCACCTCGTGACACCAACTAGGCGTCATCATCTCGCGCTATGGACAATATTGATACCCACACCATTTAATGTTGTGTTAGCACTCGTTCTATGTGCATTATTTTCACCAGTAACTCTCATAGTTATGTGACATGTAATATGTTACAAACATTTATACAACTTAGGATTCAACATCAACCTCCTATTGAGGAAGATACGTTGGCTCCTAAGACACCAACAATATCGCGGGAACCCAATCCCATTCACCACTAGTCTGCGATTATGGAAATTCTACCACCACCTAATGTTGATGACACACAACATCACATATGATTCAGTTCCTCATCTGTAAGAACCATGATTTGTGTTGTATGCTCATCATTTTTTGGTGTCGATACTATTAAACCCACACACTGGTGGTACCACCACCGACGATGTCGAGTCATCCCATTTTCACATTGTCTACTTTGCTAGGTTCTACGACATCAACCACCGAATCATATTCTTGCTTATTGACCAACAAAGATAGGCCCGAACTACACCCTCACGGCCTCGCACAACCCAATTCAACATTAGATAATCATTTTCATTCATACGAAGATATTATAGAGGCCATGACGGAACCCTAATGTCCATGGCATGCCATGGACCATTGTGCAGCCATAGAATCAAAATATTTCCTGCCCCCGGGACATGTAGATTTGTTTAAGAATCCCATCCTGACACCAAATGCATTCAAGGAAGGGAACATGTCAAATAGTTCACCTAACATTAAGGTAAATATTTAAAAAAAACCTGGCATAGTTGAAGAGATCTTGCTCGGGGAAGCTTTCTCTCAAGAAGAGGTGGCCTCATACACTGCCCTATGCCAAGAATATAGGGATATCTTTGCATGGGCTTACTATGAGATGTCAGGTATTAGTCCCACCATTGTGGAAACCATATTGACACCTGGCTCGACCTGGCACATATTTCTACATTCACTTGGGGTATTGGTCATTGAGGTTGCAGGTACATCAAAGACTTCCTGCTAGAGTCAGCACCCTAGTGGTAGTCGACAAGGTGGGTATCATTCGTCACTCAGCATGATAGGATTCCTACAAATCTTTGCATATCTTAACATAATTTCTTTGAAATGCACCATAGGGTCCATCATCTCAACCACATTTACCATCACCTCCCTTTGCATGTGGTAAACATTCATACCGGTCGATAGAACCTCCGATCTCATGGATCACCCCATATTATAGACCCCCGCATTCTATTGGAATCCATGACCACCTACTCTGGCCTTGGAGACATCTCACTTTCATGCCTTGAATATTAGCCTCATTCTTCTCTTCTTCACTTATTTCTAACTAACCCTACTCCTGGGCCACCCCATCCATTAACGACAAATCAAGATGAATGCACCCCTGCATTCTACATTGGGCCTACCATCCCTCCATACATCATAAGCTCATTTTCGTCACTTCATCCACCTCATCAACCCCAAACCAAGACAAACCAATGGGGCCCTCTCCCTCCACATGAAACATTGTATATTCATCATCATGTAGGTCACCATTTTTATGGGGCACCTGTCTCTGTGTTTGTACATCCCAAATCACATTTACATTATTTTGGCAAGTGTAATTTTTTTTTTAGGAAAATATTTCCCACCCATATTTTCATGCCTTGTATTTGGCAGTAGTCTCTAGTCGCCCTTGGTCTGATTTCACACATCATCCATGTTCATTTATCCTCTTCATACCATTTAGAACATACTCACACCTACCTTGGATGTCCTACTGACTCTAGGGCCACTCCTCTCAGAAGAATTGTTTTGACTGCTGCCACTTGCATTTCAGCTCTGACCTCGAGCAAGTTGTCCATATCCATTCATATTGTTAGCTTTCATTATCATGCCTTGTTTACCCACCTTATTACAATTTTTTCCACTCCAAATATTGATTTCCTGAATCAACATCTCGGGTGGTTGATGCTTCTTTCCTCTCAACTTCAACACCCATCTTCCAGGATCAAGGCAGTACCTTGGGTGATTCCCCCCCTTAAGGGACGTCCTTGGGCGATACAGTGGGAATCACTATATCCCATTGATGTCATCAGTCCCCATAACATTCAACACCAAAATAAGCTTTCATGTTAGGGTGGTATTGTACTCAGTGACCATTTCAGTTCTCTCATTTAGTCAAAGACCCATGCATTGCTTAACACCTCACTCAGCAGTGCTTACATTTTTATGCATGGGAGGTACCCACAGTCGAAGACCCATGCATCCAAAAACACCTCATTCAAGCAGTGCTTCAACTTTTTTGATGCATGGGGGCACCTAGTTCAGTCTATTTATCAAATAAGCGCCTCTGAGGCCATCAACAATTATCATCATCAACCATCAACACGTTAATCACCAAAATGTTGACTTGAAAAGACTACTTCCTATCTAATTGTAATAAATAGTCACCAAGCATCATAACGAGCATGGGACATGCCCACCTCGTATAAGCACTTTTTTCAGAGCATGATTATCTTTTATCATTAGTTAAGGTCTTTCCCTACTCATCTCTGCAACAAGTTATTTTCTCTATCAAGAATTTGATCAGATTCTCACTCAAAAAATAAAATGTGATGTATTTTGGCTATACATTTTCTCCTAACGTCATACGTCATGGGGCAACTGTTAACACTAGAAAATCATACACATATTTGTACAATCCAAAAGATGCCCAAAGTCGTCCAGCCGAATGTACAAGTGAAGATTTTCTAGCTAAAGACATTATGAAGCTCAAAAAATTTAATTTCTCCTAAGGTATTATGTGTAAAATTGGACCGTCGCTTCTCCTCAAAAATAAATTACAACTGCACGAATTTTTCTTCAAAAGTTACATAGTCAAAGAAAATTTTGACTCAACAAATTTGGGACCACTTCCCACACTTGGAAGAGATTCTATGACATGTCCCCGTCAAGGACAACCGAATTTGAGTCTCCCTAAAGATATGCAACCCTCAAAGGAATCCTCTTGTCCTACTAAGTCACTTTCATTCATGAACCAAGAGAGGGAAAAGGGATTTAAAAAATTATATATAAACAGGACATGGGAGAACCAAAGAGAAGACACTGTTATACTGAAAAAATTGCTATCAGAGTGATCGTTCATTTCATTATTGAACCAGAAGAAGTAGAGCATTAGTATGTTGACCAAATTGCTTCTTAACAATCCATCATTCTAGTGCAAGAAGAGTCTGCCATTGGAAGAGTCTTCATACTTCCTTGGTAGAGAGTAGAAACTTGCGAAAGGAACCTCCTTGTTGAGGATTTTTGAGCGCCATATCTCTAAGAATTATCTTCAAGTGTTCAGTATTCATCTATTGTATTAATTTTCTACCAATAACAGTCAATTAAGGGAGCCATTTTCCAGAATTTGTTTGACTTGTTTGCTTCATTAAGCATTATTTATGTGTTTATTTATTTGTTTTAGTTTATGTTTGTGTATGTATTGTTTTCACCATTTGCAATGCTTTGTTTCTTCATGCTTCTCCACTGAAAACAACCAAACTATCTGTATTTACTTGTAGGGAATGACCAACTGCTAGGGAGGTGTCTTTTGGTACCCCATTACTACAAAAACACTACTACACCATGCTTTCAAAATTCAATAATTCAACATTTGAAAGTTCAAAGTCTTGTCAAGAAGTCAAGGCACTTCAAATTCGGACAATGGTTATGTAGGTTCTCACAATGCTGATAGAAACTCTGAACTAGGTTAGACTAGAATTCTCTCACATAATTTTGTTCTCAACATTGTTTCATCAGATGTAATCTCTTTCTTGAAGGATTTTCAACATTTTCAAGTTGATTCTCTTAATCCTCAAGATAAAATTTCTGATCAAATAAAATATTCCTATATGGTTATTTCTTCTTTATGCAAATTCCTTATATCAAATTCAGGTTTGGATCACATACCTTTCATAGATGTACATAGTTTTTAATTTTTCCATCTCGATCATCGATACAAAGATCATCATTCCGTGAAATATCTTTCCTTGTCAAAATATTCCATGGACAATCAACTCCTAATCTTTATTATGGCTTTCATGAAACTAATCATTCTTGTTCTGGCCTAATAAATCCTTTTGAGTGTCATGCAATGCTTGAATCATCTCGTAGATAAAAACCCTCATGTTGATATGGATGCTAGTTTTGATTTGACATATCCTTCTAATATTTGTCTAGCTTAGTATCTTAATTGGTTTCCTAAATTTACGATGTCAATGATTGTTCTCCATATTCTTGGTATACTATATAATAGGATACAAAGGGAACCAATGGAAAATCAAGAATCTTATATCCCAATTCATCAATGTGCTCATAACACTGGTCCTAACAACTGTCCCTCGATGAATCATTTTCCCATTAGTATATCTGATGATAGTTGTTCTACATCGATTGATATTGTTGAATCCATTGATATTTATGATTTATGATTTCACTATTTAGATACTTTTCAAACAGTTGAGGCACTTCAGGCTTTACCGATGTTTATGTCAGATCCTCACTATCTTGATAAAGTTTCTGAATGAGATCAGGTTATCTTTTATTTTCAAGATTCTCCACATGATTCGAATGTGCTAATTGAAAGTTCATTCTCCCAAGAGTTTCAGGTTTTTCAATAGGATTTTTTTGGATTTCATGATCGAATCTATGATTGGATGGAAACATCCTAGTTAGCAAGCCCTTTTTCTAATAATAAGTTTTTACAAATATTTCATGTTGTTTTCTAAGAGTGAAAACACAAACGAAGGTACATCCACAATAAGTGTTTGAGGTTGGTATGACTCTTATTCTAATCTAAAAGGTAATTTTGCAGGTTGGTTAAATCTATTTGTTATGACACATCATTTTTCCGATAGGCAAGACCTTCAATCTTTTGTGCAAGTTATTCAAGTTCTTATCTCCTCTTTTGCACATTGTTTTATATAAGTTTTAATTTCTCATATCTTTGTGTTTGCAGGTCGGGAATAACTACGGTGGATACATTGGAAATTTCATTCCACTTAGCCTTGATCTTCTAGTTGGTTCGATTAGGAGTAGGTTTAGCTACATTCTAGTTTCCTTTATACTCATCTTGTACTTGCTCTCCTTCAGTCTTTCCTTTTTTTTCTTGCTTTTGTCTCGCATCCTACTTTTTGATTTAGTTCTATATTTTCTTTGTTATTTTGATCTTGTTTCATGGTTTTGTTATGTATTTTCTTTCATGATTATTTTAATAAGACTCTACATGAAAGATGTTCCTCTTGCTTCACTCAAAATACATTGTGGAAAAACATGAAAAGAGAAATTGTGATGGAAAACAAAGATTGGCTAATCTGTAATCCTCCTCTTTTTATTGGTTTATATATATATATATATATATATATATATATATATATATATATATATATATATATATATATATATATATATATATATATATATATATATATATATATATATATATATATATATATTATATATATTTATATATTTATATACAAATTCAATGTTGCATGAACATAAAATATGATCCATTCGTATGGAAATCCATAAGAAGAACCATGATGCCCACTTCTGTGTTAGTATTTTCATTCACTTACTCGGTATGGCAATTAAATAGTGTTTTCTCACTGATCCAATCGAGTAGAGAAGGGAAAGGGGAAAACTAATGGCAAGCATATCAATTTCAGAGCTATATATAACTGTCTCTAAAGGAACAACCTATCCTGATCTCAATAATTCATGATCCCTCGTCCACCTCGGTGATATAAAAATTGATAAAATTCCAATGATCATATTGAAATAAAAGAAATAAAGGGTGAAAGAAGAGAAAGGCTTCTTGCCCAGAGAGATGAAGCAAGAAAATTCGCCAGGGTACTAAAAAAGCTTGTTGGATGTGAAGCAATGCTTGTGTTCTTGTAGTGACTCCGTCGGTGTACTGAATAGGCCTACTGGAAGTGGACCAACATTGGGGATGAAACTAAAACTCTGATCATTTCAAACTCGTGATTACATATTATTGTTCTCCTAGATTAAAATAATTGATATATGGAAATCCTTGTAAATGTGTTTAGCCGAGAAAAGGGATAGAGGGGAATACATATATAACAAGGCCAAATTTGGAAGCCAAGGTAATCCACAATATGAACCAATACTTCCTAAAATACTAGGCCCTGTGCATAAAGTTAAACCAGAATAGAGAAGTTGGAGTTCTTCCAGTGTGTCGCTAAATGTTGTCCCTGCGACAAACACCCTCCAAAATTTTCCCTACACTTGAATTTTGGAGCCTATTTGTGATCCTATGATCTGTCATTCCTTGATTGTTCATAGTCGCTTCATGTTTGGTTGATATTTCCTGAGATTCTAACTGTCAAAGTCATTTGCTTACACATGCTTAATGTCTGAGGCATTTGCAAGCGCTCTTCGTTCAAGCAAACCTAACATTCAAGGTGTACCTTAGAAATTCAAGCAGTGTGCAATACTTGTTGATAGTGACTATGCAGATGCTAAAGATAGTGACTACACAATTGTTGAGGATAATGACTGTGTAGTCCCAAGAGACAGTGCTTGTGCATTATTCGAGGATAATGATTTCAGAATTCTTAGAGACAAATACTTCATAGTTCTTGTAAAAAGTTAGTGCACAAACATAAGTTGATAATTCTCTCACAGTTAATAGCAATTGTATCATCTTCCCAATGAGTTTTCTCAATTGTCACTTTTGTGCACTTTGGTTTTCATTTGTGTCCCTTTCACTTTTGCAACTATTTTTTTTATTGTTTCACTTTCACGAGTTGTGCTTTTGTGTTCTCTTCACTATAACATGTGTCACTTTCACTTTCTTTAACTTTTTCATGTGTCAATTTCATGTTTTCTTACTATCGCAATTGTCACTTTTGATGGTTTTCACTTCTACATGTGTCACACTTTGGCACACTACTAGAGGTAGCTCTAGCACATTATTCTACATTAGTTTATCGTATATATCATAATAATGTGTGCTAGACACTCTCCCACAACTAGTTGCATTTGACACCCTTATCGTAACTTGTATTCTAAGTATTGCAAAGTGACGTTTCAACTATCGTACTTAGAAATAAGTGTTGCTTCAAGGTATGCATGTGGATTTTGAGATTTGAGGCATATGTTGATGTGATCTAGGTGTGAGATCATCATTTCAAGGCTTATTTATTCTCTCTTTTCTCATTGATCCCACACTTAGTCAATTTTCAGAATGTTCTCTCTTTTCTCGTCGATCCCACACTTAGTCAATTTTCAGAATGTTCTCTCTTTTCTCGTCAATCCCACACTTAGTCAATTTTCAGAATGTTCCTTGCATGACCAACCACCCTTCTAGCTTTCCTCCATGAGTTGTGAATTGTGTAGTTGAAAGCCTTGATCAACATCCCTTACCTCCTAGAACTACACACTATGCAATCAATACCTCCAAGGACTATACATTGCGTAGTCACAGTGCCCAGTTCCTGCCTCCTACCCCTTAGAATTGTGCAATCTTGCCTCTCAATTAGCCTCTCACTGCACACTGTGCAGTTTTTGTCATTAGTCACCCTCCCTATCTCTCTAAACTTCGCAACTACGCAATCCAAGGCCCAATCTCTCTCTTGAATTGTGCACCATGCAGTTACTGTCATAAATCTTGCCTCACTGTGTCATTGTCTCCCTTAACTACGCAGTCTTATCTCTTAGTGCCCCAACCACTACACATTGTGCAATCATAGTCATCAAACCCTCATCCCTACCTCCTGGAGCTATGAACTATTAAATACTTGGGCATTCTCCTCTATCCTTCACTCAATGCTAGATCCAATAAGTGAATTGCATTAATAAAGATAGACTAAGGGATTTACAAACTAATGTCGTCTTGTCATGAGTGAATTTCATCTCTAGGTATTGTATATTGACATGACAAGATAATGTTTAAGGAGGATTCCCAAGGAGATCATGCAAGAAGACATTTATGAAGCTCCAAATATATGGATGATCATTAATAAATAAGATGAAGGGACATTAGATTGCAACAGAAGATAGAAAATCAATATCATATGAAAAACTCCATATCAATAAGATTTTGGAGGATGAAGATGAAACACATGCAATACTTATCATGAAGATACAAGGGAGGTAATCAAGGAGAGGCTACATGAGAACACTTATGAACAAGGAGCAAAGGAAGAACCATCATGAAGAACACAAAGGAACCTTGGATTAAGACAAAGAAGCTGACTTGTAAGGGTGAAAATGAAGAACAAGCAAAGATCTGTCATGCAGAAGTTAAATTCAAAGTAATGAAGAGAGAAACTTGTGTTGAGAGGTGTAACTAGGTTTTTCTTCATAATGTCTATTGTAATCACGATTTTATATATTTGATATTAAAGAGAAAAAATAATTATTATTGTCATTCTTGATGCATGGGTTTCATGTGAAAGATAAATTTATTTATAGGTCAAGCACCAATTGTGTGCTTCTAGGGTTATCGTAGAGTTATGAAGTCAAAATGGTCATTGTAATAGATGAAAGACACATTTGGTCATGTTGTGTCTTGTAAATAAAATTTATGTAAAGTCAAAATTGTCATAAATACCCTCCAAGACCTTATCATCATCCAAAGAACAAGTCGAACTTCATGAGTGGACAAGTCAGCCTCCAAGCACCTATTCAACCTAGTAAAGAAGCCTATATATAAAAGACATCGACTTCACTTGAAGGACATCCATAAAGAAACAAGAATTTTGATTAAGCAAGAAAGAGGAGACCTAAAACTGTGAAGAGAAGGAGGACTAGAAGAAGGAAAGGACCAAAGTCTTTGAAATTTGTTTTGGGCTATCATCTCCTCACATGTCCAAGGATTAAGGCTACATCACTACAAAAAGACCAAATTGCAGAGAGGGCCACCAAAAGGGTGTACTTTGCAAGATGAATTTGAAAGAAGGAAGAACCATGTGAAGGAGAAGGAAGGAACAAAACACCATCTTGTACACATGTGCAATAGATAGGGCTTCTACAGTAGCTAAAAATTGCATTCAAGAAGCTGTTGAGGCCAAAATTACTGGAAAATTTGTTGGGGTCAAAGTTGTTGGGGTTGAAGTTGTTGGAGAATTTGTTGGGGTCGAATTTGTTAGAAACATTGTTGGAAGCTATGAAAGTTGACTTGGTATTGGAGGCGTCTTTGACAAGGGTCTTAGGTCTTGGAATTAGTAATTTGAGGTTCTATAAGAAGAGAAGAATTCTTGTGGGTTTTCCTCTCAAGAGGAGAGGTTTTGGCCCTAGCTTACAACCTACATTATGTGTCCTCTTGTCTCATTTATCTTTATTGTTTGGTCGTTGTTTGATGATATAGAACTCAATAATAATAAAGTTGAATAAGAACCCAATCAATTTAAGTAAAAAAACATTACAAGAAATTATCAAAGTAAGATAAATCGCCTCATTTAGCTGCCCTTGATTTCTCAACATGGTATTTTAGAAAAAGTGACAAGACAAGAAGAGGCAGCTTGAAGAATGTCATCTAATTCAAGAAAATTACTCAAGGACCGAGCGTAAGGAGATCATCAAGAAGGATCAATCCACACATCATATTGAAGGAAGTAACTAAGGAACATCAAAGAGGACTACCCATCTTATCACAAGGATCATAACATATAGAAGCAAAAACACTTTGAAGAAGAAGAAGACCTCAAAGACCCTACCTCATTCAAAGAAGGACTCTACACTTGAAGCATTCTTGGGAAGCTCACACATGCTTCAAATCATCATCCAAAGGAAGAAAGAAGAAGCATTGCCACCATCATAAAAGAAATCAAGGATATCTCCCTCTCATTGAAGAAATGATCACATCTCAAGCATACTTGAAGAAAGACAAGCCTTTAGAAGGAAGACATTATCAAGGAAGAAACCATCATCAAGAAGGCGTCATCAATAATCAACATCATCAAGAAGGAATAAAGTTGAAGATATCATCATCAAGGAGCATCTTGACTTGAAAAGTAAGTTTTTTATATTTATGTCTAAATCTATTATTAACATGACTTCAATCTGCGAGGAGAGAAACAAACTAGTTGGGTCATCAAATTTCCTTGCATGGGAAAAGAGGATAGATTTGATTCTCATAGAGAATGAAGTCATTGAATATGTTAAGGCTTCAATATTCAAACCATAAAGATAAGGTTCAAGCACTATCAAAGTATATAAAAGGGGAAATGAGGACTCAAAGAATCCTCATAGAATCAATCAAGGATTCCCTTATCCCTTATGTAGCAATGTTGGAGAAATTGAAAGATATCTCTGAAAAGTTGGTAGAATTGTTTTTTGTATTCACTGCAGAAGAAGTTATATTGTTGAAAACATAATTATACAAGATGAAGGTATCAAAGGAATAAGGGGTAGCCTCATACCTCATGAGGGTATCTCAAATAAGAGATCAACTACAACAGCTAGGGGAAATAATGTCCAATAAAGAAATTACCACTGTTGTACTCAATGCACAACGTGATGAATGGGGTAACTTTGTACCAAGTATCTATGGAAAGAAGGAAGCCACTCCATTAAATTAAATTTAGTCATTACGTAATTTTGAATAAACTGGGCTGAAGGCAAAGAGTGATGTTGGATCAAATGAACAAGTTCAAGCATATGTTGCCATGGCCAGGAGAAAATATTGGAAAGTTTGATCATCGGAAAAAGAAGAAGATAAATATGCCAAATATACAATACTAGTGTAATGAATATGTGAACCTCAAAATGAATTGTCCCAAAATCAAGAAGGAAAAAAAGAAGAGAAAGGAAATAAATGAATCCCATGTTATCAAAGAAGTGGAAGAATAAAAAAAGAAGAAATCAAAGAAAGAGGAAGTGAAATATCTCTACTATGATTGAGATAATCTCCTTCAGTTAGTTATTTTTAGTTATAGATGATAATAGAAAGCATCACAAGTATGATAGGATGCATTATAGAAAAATAGAGATGACATCATCATAGAAGCATGGAAGGATAGATGAAGTAGAAAGTATATATGGATATAGAGGTCATCATGATAGAAATGGCATCTCCATTGGAAGCATATAAAGATAATTGAAGTAATAGTATATATGGTTGGAATAAATTCATCTAAAAATATAGAAGATAAAGAAAACATCATGCATCATCATCATTAGGAATGAGCATTTTCAGAATGAGGATCTTCAAGATCATCCATTGGAATCTTCCTTACGAGGGTTCACCCCTACTTACAAGAATCAATTTTCGTCATAGAGTAGTCCACATTACACTTTGAATGGGATCCATTGGTATAGTATGATGACCAAGATTTGCAGCATGTTAGGTTTGTTGAAGTACTTTCATCTTCGAGCAAGAAAAGGAAGTTTCTAGAAGGAAGTCTAGATGATCAAAAGTGTTGAAAATAACAACAAGAAATGCTAAAAATAGCATTGCTATAGATAGCATTTCAGGATATATTCCAATTTTAATTAGTCCCTAAATTAAAATTGAGAGTTAAAATTCGAATTTAGTCTCAGCAACTATTCGAAAAAATAATTAATTAATTCATCTTGAGTTAATTAATTGGAGAAAATCAAACATGAAGTCTTTGTGAAGACATGCAACAATTATCCCTTTGATTGAGGAAGTTATCCCTTAATTAAGGAGATAAGGTTGAGCTGTATTTGAGTTGTAATTAGTTAGCTCAGTTAACTAAGTTAAGTCTAGTTAAAGTAGTTCCAAATAGTTTGTGGAACTAATTGTGAGTTCAGTCAGTTAATGCATGCATGCATGCAACTAGTATTCTCTAGATAACTGAATATTCTCTCATAAATAACTCATGCATGTCAGTTCAGACATAGACCAAGTTGAGATTAAAGGAAGGGACAGTGTACTAGTAGTTAGAATATTCCCATGTGAATATCTCTTGCATGCAGAAGGAATTCATTCCTTGAGGATTGCGCAATTACTACAGAGGTCAGAACAATGTGTGAGGTGAGAATCACACAAGTGGCAGCTGGAGGACCCAAGAGAAACCGCGCAAGGAAATAGGAGGCTTAGAGGACTGAAGGAAGGCATATGTGTTGTCTATTCTATCTATGAGAAACAATGAGGGATTGTACTGAGAGCTAGATAGCTTATGAGCTAAAGCTTTGTGTAATCCTGAGATATTTCCACTTGTATGATAATACAGATAGCGGGGTTTTTAGCTGAGGCTTTCCCCAGAGTATTCTTCTATGTTTCATGTGTGATTGAATCTTCTTCTCTGATATATGTGTTTCGTTTGATCTTGCTCAAAATCAATTAAGCCTCTACAAGTTTGATTGTAGAAGTAGATCAAGCATTTTGCTTTAGTACATTGCATAATTAGTTTAATCTACAGTGAGAATTTCTACATGGTATCAGAGCAAAGGTGATCAAAGCGGAGAACAGTATACAAAGAAGGGAGAAGTTTGATGTTTGGAGTTCTTGATTGTAGGTACAAAATCTATTTCTTATCACATCTCAAAGTTTACCAATGGCGTTCAATGGCTTGAGACTCGAGTATGCCCTAGATGGAAGCTCGAATTACATAGCCTGGAAGGATCGCATGGAAGCAGTATTAGAAGACAATGATTTGAAGGACTTCATTGATCAAGAAGTCCCCAAGCCAGCAGCAACTAATGCCCAAGAATTGGCAAAATGGAAGAAATGTGTGGTGAGAGCGAGGAGAATTCTTTTGGAAGGAGTTCGAGACCACATTGTCTCGAGTCTCCATGGGAAGGAGACTCTGTTTTCAATGTGGAAGACATTGAAGGATCTATATTAGAACAACAACGACCAGAAGATGTTGGCGCTGAAGGAAAAGCTTCGAAAAATCAAGTGTGAAAAGGGCGACACGATCTCTACATATCTGAACAAGCTCACCACCTACAGAGATGAGCTTGGAAGTGTAGGAATCACAAGCCAATGATGACATGGTGAGTCTTTCTCTCCTTGGTCTTCCTAAGAGCTAGCATAGCTACCAGGACTCAGTGAATGGAAGAGAGAAACTACCAGATTGGGAATGACTGTGGTCGGATCTGATGCAGTAAGAGATTCGGAGAAGCAGCAGAGATGGTTCTTCATCGAAGCATGATGATGAAGAAAATCTAGCCTTAGCAAGGTGCAGAAGGGGAAAGGGAAGGCTTCCCATTCCAAATCGAGTTCTTCCCATGGTGGGAAGAAGATTGAAAAATCTAAAGTGTGATGCTTTAATTTTCATGAGGTGGGCCATTATGCAACAAATTGTCCATTGAAGAAATCCAAGAAGGGATCCTCGAAAGGATCAGATGGTGAGGAACTAGCCTCACAGTTCGAATTGGATTTTACCCTCATCGCATGCATGGTTTCATCGATGGTGGGTTGTTTTTGGTACCTGGATAGTGGAGCCTCATTCCATATGACCAATGATAAGAGTTTATTCAGTACCTTGGAGGAGAAGGACCTCCAGATGCGCATAGAGATGGGCAATGATGGAAAGTACCATGTTTCAGGTGAAGGTACGGTTGTGTTTCAAAGGGAGCATGGAGCTCCCCTCACCCTGAATGATGTGCCTGGACTAAAGAAAAACTTGGTATCGATCGCGATGTTGGAAGACAAAGGTTATGATGTAGTCTTTAGTAAAGGAAAGGCATTCCTGAGACACATAGCCATGGGTTAGATTAAGAGGATTGGGATGCGAGTGAAGAATATCTACAAGCTGGAGGTAGATGACTATGCTACATTAAGTTCCAAAGCAGAATTGGTGCAAAGCCAAGATATTGGCAAGTTATGGCATAGAAGGTTGGGCCACTTGGATCATGGGGCCTTGAAGATAATGAAACATATTTCTACCGGACTTCCCAAAGTTGAACTTGAGTAAGTGGACACATGCAAAGGTTGTAACTTGGGTAAGTATGCAAAATATTCCTTTCATGATCGAGACAGTTGAGCTGAAGCAATCTTGGAGGGATTTCATACAGAAGTGTGTGGACCATTCTTGACAGCCTCCACCGCCAAACGAAGGTACTATGTTATTTTCATTGATGATTTTTCTCGTAGATGTTGGATCTATTTCATGCAGAAGAAGGATCAAACCTTCTTAAGGTTTTGTGAGTTCAAAGCCTTGGTTGAGAAAGAATCAGGAAAGAATATCAGGGCCTTGCGAAGCGACAATGGTGGAGAGTATGTCTCTCAAGAGTTTAAGGACTTTTGTGCTGCAGAAGGAATTAAACGACAGTTGATGGCACCCCATAACCCACAGAAGAATGGGGTGGATGAAAGAAAGAACAGAATGATTGTGGAAGCAGCTTGAGTGATGCTGCATGACCAAGGCCTACCATTTCATTTGTGTGTTGAGGCATGCAACACAATGGTTTACTTGCATAATAGAAGCCCACATCGCATACTTAGGATGAAGACACTAGAGGAAGCTTTCTCCAGGAAGAGACCAGATGTGAGTCACTTCAGGATCTTTGGCTCATCGGTTCATTTCCATGTGACCAAGGATGCCCGAAAGAAGCTAGAACTGACAGCAGAGTTGGGGATACTTGTGGGGTACGCTGATACTCCCCACAACTATCGGGTGTATTTTCCTACCAGTCAGAGGATAATGGTTCACAGAGATCTTAAGTTCGATGAGCTGAAGGCCATGCGAGTTTCCCTTGAGAGGGAGCTCAAGATGCAGGCAGAGGAGGAACTTTTGGTTCCTAAGGAGGAGGAGCCTTAGACTGATGCGGAGCAGCTACATGCAGAGTTTCCAAGAGTGGAGACATCCACTCATGTAGAGTCTTCTAGAGATGGGTGGAAGTGCATGAGAGAAGCTGACAGATTATTTTCGGATGCGAGAGAGAATGTGGGAGAACCATCTTCTCAGCACAGAAAAAGGAGGTCACTTGAGCGGTACACTAGTTACATGGCCCTTGTTGGGGAATGTGTAGATACCGAATCATCTTCCTTTGAGGAAGCAGTGCAACAACTAGTTTGGGTTGATGCTATGGTGGAGGAGTATGACTCCATAGTTCGGAACAGTGTTTGGGATGTGGTTCCAAGACCGGAGAACAAGTCAGTTGTGAGTTCCCGTTGGCTTTACAAGGTAAAGCATGCCGCTGATGGTAGTGTGGAGAAACATAAGGCAAGGTTTGTTGCCCATGGTTTTTCACAGGTTGAGGGGATCGACTATGATGAGACTTTTGCTCCTGTAGCAAGGTACTCATCTATCAGATCGATGTTGGCACTATCAACACAGATGGGTTGGAAGATCCATCAGATGGATGTGAAGACTGCATTCCTCAATGGAAAGATTGAGGAAGAGGTGTACATAGAGCAGCCAGAAGGATTTGAGACCTTCGATCGTGAGTCGCATGTGTGTCGACTCAAGAGAGCTTTGTACGGGCTGAAGCAAGCACCTCATGCTTGGTACACCAGGATCGACAACTACTTCACTGGGTTGGGCTTCACAAAGAGTGAAGCATATGCAAACTTGTACCACATCATGGTAGAAGGTAAGCAATTGATCATTGTTCTTTATGTTGATGATCTGATATTGACAGGTGATGATCAGTTGACCATGTCTTGCAAGGAGGACCTTGCAAGAGAGTTCGAGATGAAATACATGGGTCTCATGCACTACTTTCTAGGCAAGGAAGTGTGGCAGAAGGATGGGGAAGTGTTTGTGTCTCAAGGTAAGTATGCCAATGAGATACTCAAGAGATTCCACATGGAGAAGTTCAAGCCCATGTAGACTCCTCTAGCAGGTAACTAGAGGAGGGAGGATGATACTTCAGGTGAGGTAGTAGAGGCTACTACATATCCGCATCTTGTGGGTTCATTGATGTATTTAGTGAACACATGACCAGATTTGTGCTTTGCAGTGAACCAGTTGAGTCAAGCCACGGTTCAGCCTACCAAGTTGTTTTGGAAGGCAACGAAGCATGTTTTGAGATACCTTAGAGGCACATCTCAGTTTGGATTATGGTACAGGTGGTCAGAGGGAGTGAAGCTATAGGGCTTCACAGATGTGGATTGGGCAGGGAGTCCATCAGATCGGAAGAGCACATCAAAAGGAATTTCAACCTTGGTTCAGCTGCAGTTTCTTGGTACAGCAGGAAACAGAGGCCAGTTGCACTTCGCTCAGCAGAGGCTGAATACATGGCTGCAAGTCAGGCAACATGTGAGGCCATTTGGATGTGGAAAATTCTAGTTGGTTTGTTTGATCAGAGGATGGATCCAACTGTGATCTATTGTGATAATCAGAGTTGTATCAAACTCTCTGAGAATATAGTATTTCATGACAGGTCCAAGCACATAGACATTCGATATCATCATCTCAAAGGCTGTGTGGCGAGGAGGATCATGTTGTTGCAGTATGTTTTGACCGGGGAGGAAGATGCTGACATTTTGACGAAGGCATTGTAAAAGTGTAAATTTGAGTTCCATAGAGACAAGATCAGGGTGATAAATAATCCCTTTCTTGTTGAGAGGTAGTGTTGAAAATAGCAACATGAAATGCTAAAACTAGCATTGCTATAGATAACATTTTAGGATATATTCCAATTTTAATTAGTCCAAAAATTAAAATTGAGAATTAAAATTCGAATTTACTCTCAGCAGATGTTTGAAAAAATAATTAATTAATTCATCTCGAGTTAATTAGTTGGAGAAAATCAAACATGAAGTATTTGTGAAGACATGCAACAATTATCCCTTTGATTGAGGAAGTTATCCCTTAATTAAGGAGATAAGGATGAGTTGTAATTAGTTAGCTCAGTTAACTGAGTTAAGTCTAGTTAAATTAGTTCCAAACAGTTTTTGGAACTAATTGTGAGTTCAGTCAGTTAATGCATGCATGCATGCAACTAGTGTTCTCCAGATAACTGAATATTCTCTCATAAATAGCTCATGCATGTCAGTTCAGACAGAGACCCAGTTGAGATTAAAGGAAGGGACAATGTACTATCAGTTGCTAGAATATTCCCATGTGAATATCTATTGCATGCAGAAGGAATTTGTTCCTTGAGGATTGCACAGTTACTACAGAGGTCAGAGCAGTGTGTGATGTGAGAATCACACAGGTGGCAACTGGAGGACCTAGGAGAAACTATGCAAGGAAATAGTAAGCTTGGAGGACTAAAGGAAGGCATATGTGTTGTCTATTCTTTCTATGAGTAGCAGTGAGGGATTGTACTGAGAGCTGGATAGCTTGTGAGCTAAAGCTTTGTGTAATCCTGAGATATTTCCACTTGTATGATAATACAAATAGCGGGGTTTTTAGCTGAGGCTTTCGCCAGAGTATTCTTCTGTGTTTCATGTGTGATTGAATCTTCTTCTCTGTTATATGTTTTCTGTTTGATCTTGCTCAAAATCGATTAAGCTTCCGCAAGTTTGATTGTAGAAGTAGATTAAGTATTTTGCTTTAGTACATTGCATAATTAGTTTAATCTATAGTGAGAATTTCTACAAAAAGAAGGAAAATGTATGTATATATTTAATAGATAAATTCATGTCATCATATAGTTGTAGATAACATGGTTGAATGCTCTATCTCATGAGCATGATCAAAGAAGAAGGATCTCTTCCATTAGAATGATGCATGAATGCATGTAGACAAGGTTCCTTGAAATCTTCTACATATTAATAAGATGAAATCAACATAATATGACCTCATATGGAATATGAGGTAGTTGGCATTAATGGTTCCTATAGTGAAGAAACTATGTATATATGATCATGTGGAAGAAACATGTGAAGAGAATGTCAAAGAAGAGTTTGTGAAAGATGTATCTATAGTCACATAAGATAAGATAAGTGATCAAAATTTTATAACTAGAATGATAGCTATGACATCTCCATGGAGAAGGTATGAAGACCCTGATATGTTGGAAAAGGAAAACCTTGGAAATATATGTCTTGGATATGGATTCATATTGTTTGCAAAAATATGTTGATGTTGTAAGAAGTTGACGTCATGAAGAAAGGCCATCATAAAGATGTAATTTTGATTTAATGTTCATTTTCATTTATGAGAAAGTATATGGTTGGGATGAAGTAGGGCTATCGAAATAAGGTTGTAGAATTCACCTACAACTAGTACTCATGTGATTGGATGGAAGATACTGAAAGAAACATGACTTGGAAGAGGTAGTTGTATGAAGAAAAGCTAGATGTGGAATAGAAGATCACTTTTTAATGAAGATAAGGATGACATGGCTATTGGTTCAACACTATGGTTCGTTGAAGGGAAGTGATGGAAAAGATAATTGATTTTGTTGGGTTGTGTTATATTCTTTCCACGAATAGCCCTAGTAGCTAAACCGGGGGGTTAGAGGGGGGTGGTAGCCCCCCTTTACAGGGTCCGTGGCAACGCCTGAGATTTTTTTTTCGACCCTATATTAGGTGGGCGAACCTACCTATGGTTTTGTGCATGGTTTTCGCACATGGTTTTGGGCGTGATGGTTTTTGGTCCATGGTATTTTGTAGATCTGGTCAAAGGGAAATATGGTTATGTTATAATCTAGGGTTAATGGATGCTTCAGCATGTATATATATGTATTGTAACATTGAAAGGAACATAATGAAAAATCAATCTGGTAGTCCTAGTTTTGGGATCCAGGGGAAAATCTTTGTGTATATTTGTTTTATGTGTTATGATCTCGCCATTGTTTATTTTCTATTTTTAGAATTTGTATGCAGGTAATTTCTATATGGGGTTAAAACCTACATCTAGTAGTAGAGCTATTTTGGCTTCAAGGGGACGCCTTTGTTGCTGAGGGCTTTTTCTCGGGCCTGTGGTAGACCTTGTTTAGTGGGAGATCTATGGGATCGATTCTGGTGGTGAAAGAAGATGGCGAGAAGTGGAAAGATAGAGATCGAGAAATTTAATGTTTAGAGTTTTGAGTTGTGGACACTCAAGATGGAGGATTTGTTGGTGGATAAAGATTAGTGGATCGTAGTAGAAACAAGTACTAAACCAACGAGAGTGTCTGATGAAGAATGGACAAAGTTGGATCGAAAGGGAAAGAGCACAATACAATTGTGTGTCTCAGATTCAGTATTGTTTAATGTATCAGGGGAAGCTACGATGAAGGCTTTGTGGGACAAGTTAGGGACTTTGTAACAATCTAAGTTTGTGGTGAATAAATTGTTCCTACGGAAAAAGTTTTATAACTTGAGGATGAAAGATGGAGACTCGGTGACAAAGAATCTGCACACATTTAATACTGTGGTAAGCCAGTGATTGTCTATTGATATTAAAATTTCAGATGAAGATAAGTGCATTAATTTGTTGTGTTCTCTACCAGATTCATGGGATAGTCTGGTTATTGAAATAGGTAGCAATGCAACTGCCTTGCAATTTGATGAAATAGTCTCATCCTTGCTGACGAAGGAGATGGGACGGAAAAATATGGAGAGATAAAATGGTGATGCCTTGTCTGTACGAGGACAGTCCCAGAACATAAACAAAAATAAGTCCTCGAGTGGGAGATCTAAATCTAGAGGGAGATCTAAATCTCCAGGAAAATTTGTAAAGGTGTGTTGGAAATGCGGAAAGGAAGGGCACTACAAAAGGGACTGTAAATCTAAAGCTCTTAACAAAGGAAAGGGATATGATGATGCTCCTTTTGCAAAGGTGAAAACCACCTTAGATGAAGGTGAGGATGTGTACTTGGCTTCTTCTTCAAGTACACATGTAGATCATGAGGCATGGTTTATTGACTTAGGTGCATCCTTTCACTTCACTACCCATAGAGATTGGTTCTGTGAGTATGAGAAATATGATGGTGGTGATGTCTTCTTAGGGGATGATAGGAAGGCTAGAATCATTGGTCGTGGAAAAGCAAAGTTGAAGTTGCAAGGTGGAAGGATTAGAACACTTCCGAGTGTTCTACATATTCCTGCATTAGCTGGAAATCTTCTTTATGTAAGAAAGTTGGATGATGTAGGTGTAAAAACAGTGTTCAAGAAAGATACCTGCAAGATGGTTCGAGGAGCACTGGTATTGATGCGAGGAGTTCGGATTGGAACTTTGTAAAAGCTGCAAGGTAGCACTGTTATTGATGGGTGCAACAGTTCTGTGGTTCCTGAAAGTGGAGCAAAAAATATAGTGGTCTCTGGAGAAAAGACCATGCTATGGCATCAAAGGCTTGGACATAGTGGAGAGAAGGGCCTTTGAATACTTCATGATAAAGGTAAGGTACAAGGTATGACTAATAGCTCTCTCGATTTTGATTTCTGTGAAAATTGTGTATATGGGAAGCAGAATCGGGTGAGTTTCCCCTTCAGTGGTAAGAGGGCGAAACATATATTAGTGCTTGTGCACAGTGATGTGTTTGGACCTGTGAAGGTTCCATCACTGGGTAAGTTAGTGTACTATGTATTATTTATAAATGAATTCTCAAGGAATACATGGATATATTTCCTCAAGAAGAAATTTGAAGTTTTTGACAGGTTTAAAGAATTTAAGGCTCTGGTGGAAAACCAGATAGAGAAGAAGATAAAGGTGCTGAGGACAGATAACGGTGGAGAGTTTTGCAAGAAGGAATTTGAAGCGTTATGTAAGAAGTGTGGTATAGCATGAAAGAAGACTAATCCATACACAACTCATCAAAATGGAGTTGCAAAAAGAATGAACAAGATGTTAATGGAAATGAAAAGAAGCATGCTCAGTGGTGTCGGGTTAGGACAGGAATTCTGGGCAGAGACTGCATGTTACCTGGTCAACAGATCACCTTCATCAGCGTTGGAGGATAAGACTCCACAAGAGGTATGGACTGGTAATAAACCTTCTCTTTCACATATGAGGGTATTTGGATGTGATGCATATGTACATGTTCCAAAGGAGAAAAGAACAAATTTGGATAGTAAATCTGAAAAGTGCATCTTTATTGGGTATAAGGATGGTTTACAGGGTTATAAGCTTTGGAACCTAGTAACAAGGAAGGTTGTGTATAGATAAGATATGGTGTTTAGAGAGGTGAAAGATGTTATTAAACATGAATTCCAACCAAAGGAACCTGAGAAGATAGAGTTTGAGCTTAAGGAGGAAGAATCAAACTCTACAGTAGAAGAGGAATCAGAAGATGAAGAGCCACAAACTCCAGTTGTGGGAAGATTAGTTCGAGAAAGAAGGAAACAAGAAAGGTATACTCCATCTGAATTCTATTCAAATTTTTCTTTATCTATTACTGATGATGATCCCAGAATTTTGAAGGAAATAATATATTCAGAGGATGGAAAACTATGGAAAGAGGTTGTGGTTGATGAAATGGCATTTTTGCACAAAAATGAGGCTTGGGATTTGATGGAGTTGCCGGATGGAAGGAAACCCATTGGAAACAAATGGGTGTTCAAGAAGAAGACGAATGAAGAAGGAAAGGTGGAGAAATACAAAGCTTGGTTGGTAGCAAAAGGTTATTCCCAGGTGTCGGGAATTGATTTTGGTGATATTTTTTCTCCTATAATTTTCCAAGGTAGCTTCTATTAGATTACTTTTATCTGTTGTTGTTGCTTTTCAATTTGAGGTAGAATAGATGGATGTGAAGACATCATTTCTTCATGGGGATATGGAAGAAGAGATCTACATGAAGCAACCTGAAGGCTTTGTGATGAAGGGTAAGAAAGAACTGGTATGCAAGTTAAAAAGGTATTTGTATGGGTTAAAACAGTCACCAAGGATGTGGTATCAGAAATTTGATACATTTATACAGGGACTTGGCTTCACTAGAACCAAAGTAGATCACTATGTGTATTTTAAATTAATTGGTGACCGTGTTATTTATCTGGTCTTGTATGTGGATGATATGTTGTTGGTTGGAAATGACAAAGAAATTTCCAGGATTTGAAGACCCAATTGTCCTCCAAATTCGACATGAAAGATCTTGGTGTTGCAAACTATATTTTGGGCATGGAAACTAAGAGCGATTGGGCAAAGAGGAAGCTATGGTTAAACCAGAGGAAGTATGTCAAGATAATACTGCAAAGGTTTGATATGCAGGATAGTAAATTGGTGAAGGTTCCTATTCATCTAGGTGTAAATTTATATGCTGAACAGTGTCCCAAGACACAAGAAGAGGAAGAGGACATGTCTCATGTTCCATATGCAAGTGCAGTCGGTAGTCTGATGTATGTGATGGTCTATAATAGACCAGACATTAAACATGCAATGGGAGTATTGAGCAGGTTTATGCCAAAACCAAGGAAGGAGCATTGGACAACAGTAAAGTGGGTTTTTAGGTATTTGTATGGCACTAGTGATTATGGTTTGTGGTACCAAGGAAGACCAGGATTGGACAGAGTTTTGGATATCCACGGCTTTGTTGATGCAGACTGGGCTGGAGATCTGGATTAGAGAAGATCTACAAGTGGGTATGTGTTTAACCTATTTGTAGGTGCAGTAAGTTGGATGAGTAAGAAATAATTTGTAGTGGCATTATCAACTACAGATGTAGAATACATGGCCGCCACTCATGCAAGCAAGGAAGCAGTTTGGTTACATATATTGTGTTCAAGTATGGGGTTAGTACAGGGAGCTATAAGGATAGACTTTGATAGCCAAAGTGAAATTTTCTTGGCAAAGAACCCTGCTTACCATTCAAATACAAAGCACATTGATGTTCAGTATCACTTTGTGAGGAATATGATTGAAGACAAAAAGGTGTTGCTGGTAAAGGTGGACACTTTGAAGAATACTATAGATGCATTGACAAAATTTGTGTGCTATGAGAAGTTCTCTTGGTGTAGAGAAATAATGGGCGTTGCAGGGCTAGATAAATAACTAAGCTCTCTTGTGGCCCCATGTGGAAATAAAACAACAAGTGGGAGAATGTTGGGTTGTGTTATATTCTTTCCACGACTAGCCCTAGTAGTTAAACCGGGGTGGAGCCCCTCTTCATTGCGTCAATGCGTAGTGGAGGGGTCACAAGGGGTTTGAGTGGGATGGTAGCCCCCCTCTATGGGGTCCGGGGCAGCACCCTGGGAATTTTTTTTTTGGACCCTATATTAGGTGCGCAAACCTACCTATGGTTTTGTGCATGGTTTTCTCACATGGTTTTGGGTGCGATGGTTTTCAGTCCATGGTATTTTGTAGATCCGGTCAAGGTAACTACAATTATGTTCTAATCCAGGGTTAATGGATTGGGGTGTATGGATGCTTCAACATGTATATATATGTAATGTAACATTGAAAGGGACATAATGAAAAATCAATCTGGTAGTCTTGGTTTTGGGATCCAGGGGAAAATCTCTATGTATATTTGTTTTATGTGTTATGCTCTCGCCATTGTTTATTTTCTGTTTTTAGAATTCATATGAAGGTAATTTCTGTACGAGGATAAAACCTACAGATTCCCAATAATAAAGTGATGATGAAGAATGTTGCATGATGAATAAGATGAAATTCATGACATGATGTCAAAAGGAGGAGCTATACAAGCAGTTGATAATACCATGATATCCACAAAAGAGCATATAGTTGTTGTTGAAGACAAGTCCCTAGTTAAGAGGGAGCTTGTGCAAGTTCATAAGGAACTCGGGTATATTCCTTTTATAGGAATGAGTATATGCTCCCTAGTTAAGAGGGAGAGATAGAGACATAATTATTTTCTTCATATTATGAAGAAAGAATGGAGGATTGGGTAAGCATCTTAGATTGATTCTGGTACTCTTTGAGGATGTGGTAGTGAATCTAATAGGCAAGAGTAGTCTAAGATGAAATTCCTTAGGATGTGTTATTCCAAGATAGAAATGGTCCTAAAAGGACACACCTTGGGAAAATATTGATGGGGTATGTGCCTTAAGAGACATGATGAAATGTGCCTATTAGTTATTGTCTCGCCAACATTGTGATCTAATATTGTGGAGAGATAGAGTTGTTAGTCTAGGCCTTGGTATGTGACAATGTTGGTTGATATGTTTGATTTACACTGACATAAGATGAGAAGATAACTTATGCTATGGCTTAGCAATTTGACTATTCTTATGAGAATTGTTCAATATGAGAATGTCCAAGTACCATGTATGGATTATGAATAACTCCCTAGTTAATAGGGAGCGTTGAAATGTGTAACTAGGTTCGGTCTTCATAATGTCTATTGTAATCATGATTTTATATATTTTATATTAAAGATAAAATAAATTTATTATTTTCATTCTTTATGTATGGGTTTCATGCACAACAAAAACTATTTATAGGTCAAGCACCCATTATGTGCTTCTAGGTTTCCCATAGAGTTATGAAGTCAAAAGAGTCATTGTCATACATGTAATACCCCTTTGGGAATGTTGTATCTTGTAAAGAAAAATTATGTAAAGTAAAAAGTGTCATATAGACCCTCCAAGACCTTGTCATCATCTAAAGAACAAGTTTCCCTCCAAACAGCTATTCGACCTAGTAAATAAGCAGATATATAAGAGACATTGACCTCACTTGAAGGACATCCATCAAGCAACAATAAGTTAAATTAAGCAAGAAAGAAGAGACCTAAAAGAGAGAAGAGAATGAGGAATAGAAGAAGGAAAGGAATGAAGTATTGAAAGTTGTTTTGTGCTATCATCTCCTCACACGTTCGAGTATTAGGGCTACATCACTACAACAAGACCGAATTGTAGAGAGGAGCCAAGTTAGGGAACAAAAACAATCTACTTTGCAAGCTTAATTCCAAAGAAGGAAGAACCAATTCAAGTGAAGGATGAGGAAGGAAGAAATCACTATCTTGTCCACACGTGCAAGGGCTAGGGTTTCTGTTGTAGCCAAAAATTGCAGTCAAGAAGTTGTTGGGGTTGAAGTTGCTGGAAAAGTTGTTAGAAAAGTTGTTGGAATCTATGAAAGTTTACTTGGTCTTTGAGGGGTCTTTGACAAGGGTATTAGGTCTTCGAATGCGTCATTTGAAGTTCTATAAGAAGGGAAGAATTATTTTTGGTTTTCCTCTCAAGAGGAAAGGTTTTGGCCCTGACTTACAACCTACATTCTGTGTCCTCTTGTCTCATTGATCTTTATTGTTTGGTAGTTGTTTGATGATAGAAAACACAATAATAATCAAGTTGAAGAAGAAGAAGCTAATCAAGTTAAGTAAAACAACATCACAATAAGTTATCAAAGTAAGAGAAATCACCTAATTTAGTTTCCCTTGATTTCTGAACAACTTAATTGATTATTTCAAAGGTTGTGTGCATACTCTCTTATGTTATTCATTGAAGTTAAGGTAAACCTTAGAGTTATGATGGTCAACCTGATACTCTGGATGGGCCTCCTACTCCAAACAGTGTGAGGTCTAATTGGGACTTCATACCAGGGAGACTCCCTTGGTTGAAGGATTTCTAGCACCGGCCACACCATGAAAAAGGAGTTTACATTCACATAAATTGAAGGGCTTAGATATGATGGAATGGAGGATGCCTACCATCATAATGACCTAAAAGAAATTCCTCAGAAGTAGATCAAACTATTTTCCATCACGCCCTATAAATCTAAGGCCTCCAAAAATTTAGGGGTTCAAAGCATCACCACTAAAGAAGGGAAAAAAGCAAGAAATATTTCAAAAAAAGGGGTATGAAATCAATTATTCAAAGAATTGATTCACTAGGTAAAATAATGGTTGACTTAGGCCATTACAAGAAAATTTAGAAGATCTATACCTCTCTAATTTTTGTTTCCTCATGAAGGTTATCTCCTGGAAAATGGGGGATCTTAACATTCCCTTTAAATATTGAATTCTTAGAAGAAGGATCCAATAGGATCTTCCTGCTATCTTGTTAATTAAAGAAACCAAATACACCAGCTTAGACTTCGAGCGGATAATAAATAGTCTATGGAGGAAAGAAAACACTATAGCAGTAGTTGTTGAAGGTGCATCATGAGGATTAGGTATTGCATCAGACCTTGCGCAAAAAAACATAGTCGGCCTGGATCTTGAGTCATCTATACCCTTTATTTCCTTCCATATATTAGGAACTAACATGCATGATTTCCTTTCCAATGTGTATGGCCCCCAACTCCCGACGCGTAAGGTGGAAATGCTTCGACACCTCAACTCTCGTTAGACGAGGTTAGATAATGAAAAATAGATAATAGGAGAGGTTTTTAAAAGACAACTTCCTTGGGGAAAAATAAAGGATGGTGGAGGAACTTGAAAGTCGAATCAGAGGACTTTCAAAGATTCATTGACAAGAATGACTTGGTCAACCTAAAACCCACAAATAGACTTTTCACATAGAAAAATAGATGTGGGGGTAATTCATAGATTTCATCTCATATTGATCGCTTTCTATTGTCAAAACACCTCATTACCCATGGAGAGGAAGTGACAGTGGTGATTCTCCCATCGATAGGCTTAGACTACTTGCAGATCTATTTAGCATGGCGACACTTGGGAAAACCTCTCAAAATACTGTTTCGTTTTGGAAAATTTTGGCTAATAATGTAAGACCCATCAACAAAATCCAATCATGATGGTAGAGTATTGGCCCCATTTAGGGCTCAAATATTGTATGTCCTTCAACATAAACTCAAGAAGATAAAACTACTTCTCATAAAATAGAACAAAGAAGATTTCAGTAACATCTTCTAGGAGAAGCAAACTCTGCAAAAAAATTGAGTCTCTACAATAGGATATAATCAACAATGGCAGGACTCAAGAAATGGAGGCCAAATAAATTACCCTGAAACAAAGGCTAGAGGAGTGTTACAAGAAAGAAGAAATCTATTGGAAGCAAAATTCCTGGATAAATTGGCTAAAAGAAGGGGAACACAACACTTCCTTCTTCCACCGCTCTACCATCCAAAATAGATCTAAGAGCATAATCACACATTTTATCACTAATAATGGAGATCATGTCAAAAATCAAGAGGACATCGAAGATACCCTAGTGAAATTCTACTATGATCTACGCATTGATCCTCTGCCTTGTAGGCAAAAAATCCATTAGCAAAATCATAGCCAATATCCCTAAGTTCATGATAGAGGCCCATGACATAACTTTCATGCGACTAATAAGAATAATTGAAGTCCACGAATTCTTGCACAAAATGACAAATGCAAAAGTCCCTGGGTTGAACGAATTCATAGTTGCTTTATTCAAACATTGTTGGAATTTCCTACACAAAGAGGTGTTGGAGATCATAAAAGACTCTTGAGCTAGCTAGGGCATTCGTCTAGCACTTAATGCTACCTTCATAACACCATTTCCCAAGGAGGAGAATGTGGCCTCTCTAGGTAAATTCTAAACCATAATGCTTTGCAATGTAATTCATAAGCTTATAACTAGTCATTTCCAACCACCTCAAGCCCATTTTATCCATTCTCATCTCCTTAGAGAAGACTGGATATGTAGAAGAATGCCAAGTCATTGATGGCATCATCTTATCTCATAAAACCATTCAGTCCCTCAAAACCCCAAAGAAACCTAATATACTACTTAATCTTGAGTTCTGTAACGCCTTTGGAAAACTAATTTGGTCTTACATTGCAAGCATTCTACGAGCCTTTGGCTTTAGTGAGGAATTGACAAATTGGATCATGTCTATGGTATTGTCAACGACTCATCCTTAAACACGTTCACACTAATAAGAGGCATTAAACAAGGTGACCCTCTCTCCCCTTTCCTCTTCATTCCCATGGCAAAAGGGCTAGGACAAAACACAAAAGATGCCTCTCAGAATGATACCCTAAAAGGTTTGACTCTCCATGGAGACTCTCTCTTAACTCATCAGCAATTTTTAGATGATACTCCCCTTCTACACCACCCCTCCGTTAAGGAAGAAAAAGCCAATGAAGAAATTATTGAGCTCTTCTTGGAAACCTTAGGAACTACCATCAACCTAGAAAATTCCTTGATATTATTCTTCAACACCCCCAATACCACTAGAAGAAACATAACTAGAACCCTGTGCTTCTTGGTCTCTAATATTCCTTCTAAATACTTGGGAACCCTCTTTACTGACTAAACCATCAAACACTCCTCCTAGTGAGAACTTCTCTATAAACTCAATCATCGTCTATATAGTTCGACTTTTTAATCTCTCAACATTGTTGATTGCCTTGTCCTCCTCAATTTTGTACTCTAATCCTCCCCCATGTACCTCTTTTCTATTCTTTCTACACCCAAGTGGATTTTGAAAAGCATCAAAACTCTTCAAATAACCTTCTAATGGGGAGGCAATCAACTCAAGAAAAAAGGGCCACTCGTTAAATGATAGACTCTTTACTTGAGAAAGGAGGAAGAGGGCTTAGGTTTGTGAGACCCTGAAATAGTCAATAGAGTTCTAGGTGCCAAAATATGGTGGAAGTGGGTCAAATACTCTATTTAAATCTAGGCATACCCCAGGAACATGAATTATGCACAGTTTCAAGAAAATAAAAAATCACATTCACATTGCCTCCATTTCATAGGTTTCTCTAACCTGGAACATGGAAAGCTTCAACAAAGCCATAGTTAAATCACATTGCTTTTAGGAAATCATAGATGGTCAATCCGTAAGGTTTTGGGAGGATTCATGGTAGCAAATGCCTAGTCTTGCATGCAACTATCAACTCCCCACAATTCAAGTTAATGCCTAGTGAGGGGAGAATTCAATCATACCACTACTAGATTGAGGTTGACTCCACACCCACTGATACCTAGTTTAATATAGACACTTGGTAAGGAGAGATCGACAGGGAAGACACTCAACACCTCTGGATTGGAATCAACTAAAGACAAATAAAAAGGAAAGAGGTGTCGTATATCCTACGATGGGGATACTAAACTATAGGAGATTTCACAGTCAACTAGGCCTACATCCTATCCCAAGTGTTAAACTTTTCTGAGGGCTATATTGTTCTTTGCTTTGATAATTGCATTTTAACATTTCCCTATTAAAATCACACCACAACATCATAACATTATTCAAATTCACATCATTATTCAACAACATATGCAACTATATAGAAAGAACAATATCATCATCAATGCAGTAGAACATAAATGAACAATGGAAGAAAATAATTCACACATAGAGACACGAGGATTGGTCAGAGACTAGGGAAAAATCCATTCAAATTCTTCTTCTTATTAGATTTTCATTGAATGATTCAACAAATAGAGAGTACAATGATCCATATCTTCAACCATAAACTTGTTCAGCAAAAATATCTAAACAACATTCATGAGGTGAACCCAACAATGCCAATAATAAAAAACCCTGATTCAATAACCTGTAGTTAATTGTCAATGTCTGTAGTCAACTGTCGAACTTTGCAGTCAACGGGAAAAAACTTCGATCAACTGAAAATTCAACCTTTAGGTTCTAGTCGTAGGGAAGATGTGTCATGCATGCGGTTGAAAGGCTTTGGTCGAAATTTCTCCATGATATTCTTGCAGTTGTAGTTGAAAACTCACCATGACGTGCCTGTGGCTAAGACCCAAAACCCTAAAAACAGAGATTTGAGCTTCAGACCTTGCAATTTTGAACTTGTGCCAACCAATCTCTGTGAACTTACCTCAAACTTGTGTGAGGAAAAACCAAAGAAGAGAATAGAAGAATGATCCATGTTGTTTTGCAAATGAGGTTCGCTTGACTTTTATTTATAGCCTTCAAGGGTGTCCAATTTTCTTTAGGGCCAACCTAATAAAATATGCACATGTGGGATTTAATTCAAAAATACACTTTCCCTTGTCCAGATTGAGCACTTCAATAGTCAAAATTGGTCCTCTCGAAAGAGAATCTCATCTTATGGTTAGAATTTGTCACTGAGCTGCCAAATTAACATTCCCTCTCATCTAGGGAGAAATTCCAACTATATCATGTAATCATCGCAAGTATCATGTCATCTAATCTCAAGTATCTCATCATCAAATTTTGTCACTATTCATCTCAGTTCATCTCTTCTTCTTCCTTCTTATATCTTTATTGTCTCTACTCATATGTCGAACATTCTTGAATCTAAAAGAAGAACAATTTGATATCGGAGGGGGGTCTAAGATATAGCCCTCTATTCATTAGGAAGCCACTGCTACCACCGAAAATCAATGCTAGTGGGTATCCAATGCTACCACCCAATAAACATTAGCGGGGAGCCAATTCTACAACCCACATTAATGCTGGAGAGCTTATCCCAATCTAGAACAACATCAAGGATCACATCTCAACCTGAAACCACATTGGGAGCTTAGTCTCAACCTAGAATATTATAAGGGAGCATATCTCAACCCAAAAATCACATCGGTGAGCACATTTCAAGTTGGAATCTCACAGGGGAGCAAAAACATTTCAACCCTATATCGAGCAATAGGTGATATAGGGGAGCACATTTACACCCATCCTATTTACCACTGATCTTCCCAACAATCACCCTTAAGAGTCATGTGGTAGAACATCTGCATCATAATCCAAGATTGTGAGAGATAACTGACTTACCAAAGGTAAGGATCACACACCCCCAAGCCTCCTTAACCCATTGTCAAAATGGGGAGGGACAATCCCAACAAGCCCAACTTGTGGGTATGATGCCAACTGGGGTATACTTTGCATAAACCAAGATAAGGGGAGATACTTGACTTGTAAAAATGGACAAGGATCACACACACCCTATGGGTAACAATAGGGGAGATACCCGACTTACTGAAAGAGTAGGGATCACACACACCTATTTTCCAGAGTTCCCTCAGCTTGAGGAGACCTCCATCTCAATTCCACACCCTGGGAGCTCAAACAAGGGGGGAAGAGTTGGCTCAATGTTCTTAATCAATCCTGCTCTCTGTAGATCAGAAACATATCATTGTGCTTATATATGGTATCAACTTAATCATCATATCACAATAGAAACAATATCCTATTCATGTAGGACATCAAATCAAATATTATATTAGAGAAAAATATATCTATCACAAAAAGGATACCTTATTCATCCTCCCTCTCATGGAGGCAACAGCCACAAGCCTAAGCTTGTCTCATACAACAACATTGTCTCAATATATAAAGAGATATCAGTCCTAGCTGTATATGTGATTCTCTACTAATCATATCCCATTCAATATTAACACAATGTATCCCTATCATATCGAAAACCTGCTCAAAACAACTCTTCAAAGAGCTTCTTCAACTTGCCTCACAACTAGTCATGCCAGCAACATTGTACTCAACCTCGATCGTGATTAAAGCTACAGACTTCTCATCAAAAATATCATGGTCGATCTCATACTAAGGAAACACACATATGTTCTTATATCATCAATCATGATCCTAATAAGCATCAGTACATCCATGCAGTCACATATCATAGGAAGAATATCTCAGACCAAAAAACCGATCATCCCATGCAATTATCTTGAAGGGTGTTTTGTGGCAACTCAATGTGCATGAAGCAGCTCAATCATGAATTGACTCAAATTCTATGCAAAACATATATACAGATGGGTATTCACACATAACATCAATACTTCAATTGACTTTCAGTTGCCACATCAAGTTTATTAATATCTCTTCATAACTTCCTTAAATTCAATTAGAGTGTCCAAGGATTTGCATTTCCACTTTCCAGTAACTTTTCAATAGCTTCATGATATAAATTTTCTTTTCCAAACTTCATAAAGTAATTCATCATGCCATGATTCTTTATTTCGAACTTTGGAGGCCAAATCCCTCTTACTTTGATCAACAAAGGCTCATTACCTATCAAGAATAGACCCTCAGTTTATATAATACCAAAAATCAAATTCATACCTTAGACCACTTTTGAAGTTTATATAGGCACATCTTCCCGAATTCACCAGATGACGGTCAATGCATACATACCAGGCTCGGGAAGCTTGCTTCATATAATGCTTTATGTAATCATATCACTTGACCAAACCAATATGCTCATCCTCCCCCAAATAAATATTGTGCAATCAAATTGACCAAGTCAACTTTATCAAGCTTTAGATGCCATATCAAAACCAATATCAAAATCATAAATGTTTCTACCAATAACACTGTAACAAACTCTTTGGACTAGGTGACAAGTAGATTTCTCATCCAAGTACTAAGTTATGACTTCATCTATTGTCATGTCAACAAGTTGTTATTAAGCAATATCAATCCATCCTTATGATCATAGCATGAACAATTTCTGCCACTAAATATGAACGGATACATCGAGGACAAGTCATATAAGTTTCATGCATATATCAAGAATGAGTCATACATGTTTCATCCATTCATTATGAGATTACTTCATACTAAATCACAATTTTTTATACTTCAACCATTGTGCCAAGGACAATGAGGCCAATACAAAAGCATTATCGAATACCAATATTAGTCAATGAAAATTACTATGCTCACATAGCACTGTCATCAAGAAAAATCACCAAATATCAAGCCAAGCCATTAGTCACCAAGTCAAAACCCAAATTTGTAATCACAGTGAGTTCAATCAATCCATAACCCAAAACATATCAAGCCAAAGTTCTAAAGCATCTTTATGAATTATCAAGCATCATGTCAAACTCCAAACATTGCTTATCTATATCAATCAACCAAATCTAGTCAAACCCTTGCAACTGTTATCAAACATTGTCATACACTAGCCTCAATGGTTAATTCATAATGAAATATTGATATGCATACTCTGGTCACCTGTAAACACAATTTTAGCTGACATATTCATCTTATAGTAAGTCAAACATTCACACTTCCTTGCTCATAGAACTTTATATTTTCTGCTCCATATCTGTAGGACTGTCATGCTCCTGGTGCATTCCTGATTTTATGCATAAAGCTTTAGATTTTGTGACCTACAGACATAACCACACCCATAGGATTTTTTCCATGCGGTTGTGAGGCTTATAGTTGCAATGATAAGCTTTATTTCATGTGGTTGTGGCTCAGACTAAGGGAAACCCTCTTTTCTCAAACCATAACTTGTTGCAGATCAACAATATTATATATTTGTCTATTCATGTAAGAAAACTTCAACAATAAATAATCTTGTAAAATTCTAATGCAAATGATAATAGGTTCAGGGATTTTATGGAGAGTTTCTCCTTCTGAATGGGAAGTTAGTTCAGTCATCATCATTCAAAACATCAACCTATTTATCCTAATATTGTCATGCATCAACAAAATTGTTAGATCATGAAATCCAACTATATCAGGTTCTAATCATGGCCATAACATGTTAGCATCATCTACTTGATAATTACATATGAACATGACATCAAATTTCATCAAGACTTAAAGTCTTATGAGTAGGGCAGCTGACGGGTTTATCATCATACTTCAAAGATTATAATCACTACATCACTTCTTTACATTTATTCAATCATCAAATTAGGTCATTAAATTTTTTCCATATTGTAAGAATTACTAAGCCAAGGTCAATAAGGAGATCCTGAGAAATAATCATATTGCTACACTTCTATCATCATGGTTATCATGATAATCACAATCATTATCAATAATATCAAGATCAATGCATCTAGGAGATCCATCATGTCTAAGATGTGAGATGCTTTTCCAAATATCAAGTATACCAATATATCGAAAACCAATGTTTATATGTAGTTATACAATGACTTAATATAATGTAAGATACTTGTCCAATACCAAGTGCACCATCTCATCATAAGTACCATGAATAAAATTTACTTTCATATGCATCCATGAGCCATTTGTGAAGGTGATATTCATCATACCTTAGGGCTTACCTTGCCATTCGATATTACAACTGAAATATAACATTGAAATAATGCATCATATATACCTTGTAGTATTTAGATACCCGTGTATCTTCTTATTTGAAATTGGCAGCAAGAGCATTTTGTCAACTTCCTTGTCATGGGAAACTATAGCTCTTCTCTTCTTGCACTAGCCATATTTTCCTTCATCTGAGATGGTCCTCAAGAAGGATCCACTTATCACATATCATCAAGAGGTTAGGAGTATCAAATACTCAAATATACATGTAGGAAGCATAATCAATGATCAAATCAATAAATCTAAACAAAAGTAAAGACATAAAGAAGTAACAATAAAAATAAAAGTACTTATCTTCCATGAGAGGTGATCATCTCCCTCTTGAACCAATGTTCAAGAGTCATGACTATCCATTGCCCATATAACATTATTGCCTTCAATATATCAATAATTGTTCAGTCAATTTAGTGTCCTAAATTGCTACATAAATGATCAATCTAGGTATCGTAAACCGATGAAGTGTAGTGCAGTATATGTGCTAGATGACCCTCTTACCTCACTGTTTTTTATTTTTATGTTTGTTTTGAGGTTTTGTTCTTTTGATTCCTAATGTTATGCAATGTAATCTACAAAATCTTAATCCACTACTGCTAAGAATCTAGAGAAATGAAGTGAGAGCTAAAAGTGCTTTTAGGCCAAATTTGGAAGTAAAGTTTTTAAACAAGAAAGTGAAAACAGAGCCTCTCTTCTTGCTATTATGATTGTTTCCAAAACATGAACTGAAAGAACTTTTAAAACTACTATCTATTCAATTACAAAACCAAAGCTTAAATGATAAAATTAAATGGCAGCTATCTATGATAAATCAAAAATGAAATATTGGAATTAAGATTACCTCTACTGTCTAATCTATAGTAGAATTAAAGCTTAATGAACAACTGAAGATGGAATTGTAGCTAAACTAAGTGAAAAACTAAAAATGAAATTGCAATTATTCTATTCATGAAAGCAAGGCTAAATGAAGTATTGCTATCACTCTACTACATAACTTAGGGAGAACTACCTCCTTATGATAGCAATTTTGAGAGATTTCATTCTTCATCATTCTGAGAAAAGTAAACATGAAAATGAAAAGAAAAACTCATTCATAAATAAAACATTTCACCACTTAGTTTTAGGATTAACCTTCAACTAAAAGGGTTCTTGGAAATATCCATTTATATCATGAGTTACTAAACTGATAAGAAAATGGCATTGAACAACTTAACTAATGAACAACAATTTTAATGAAAGACTCATTCATAAATGTAACATTTCAGCACTTAGTTTTAGGATTAACCTTCAACTGAAAGGCTTTGGGAAACATTCATTTATATCATGAGTGACTACACTAATAAGAAAATGGTATTAAATAGCTTAACTCAAAATCTAATGAACAACAATTGTAATGAAAGACTCATTCATAAATGTAACATTTCACTACTTAGTTTTAGGATTAACCCTCAACTAAAAGGCTTTTGGAAACATTCATTTATATCATGAGTGACTACACTAATAATAAAATGGCATTGAACAACTTAACTAGAAACTAAGGAACAAAAAATGAAACAAATCTATTTATGCTACTGACATCAACTTAAAACTACAGTTAAGAACTAAAAAGCAATGAAAACCAAAGGGCTATTCTACGCTGGAATACAACTACTCTGAGTTAGTGAAAAATGACATAAGTTGCATGATACACAGAGTTAGAAAACGATTATGAACATAATGAAAGACACAGTGAATGTACAACTAAACTATCAAATACAAAATAGAATTAAAATGTACCCTTGACCACGCAGGGGCCCTCTGCAAGGTCTCGGATTATCAACACAGAATTAACACTTCACAAGCGCTTCAAGTATCTATTGAAAACAGAGTTTTTGTATTAAAATAGAGAAATGAGTTCTTCACACTACAAAGTGGAAATTTGCACTATTACATAAGCAAAAACTTGAACTTGTTCTGCGTTCTACACGCTGGTATTTATAGGAAAAATATACAACTGTTTTGAGGAGAGAAATCAGTTGTAGCAAAACACGTAGATAGGTAGTGTATGCAGAATTCTTGTCTTCGGTTGCCTTGAAACATAAATATTCTAATAGTGGCTGTTGGATTCTGTTTTTGCAGGTGGCAGATGAAGTCCTTGGCTTCAGGAGACTGCCTCAGATCCATCACTGAGAATCGTGTGAAAACAAAGTCCTACTTGCCATAGGTCTCCTACAGTTGACTTCCCTTTGATTGGAGTCCTCCTCATCGATCTAGACCAAATGGATAGGATACAATCCATGCTCTGATGTTTTCCAAGGTACCCATGTGGTCTGTTTCCTCTCTTGACACCTGTAACCTACAAAAGCGTGGAGATGGTTGCGGAACAGTCGGTTAGCTGCAGAATGTGGCTGCGTTCCGTAGCTAAAAGACAAAAACCTATTCAAATAACAAACATAACAATATAACTTGTAAATCACTGAAATATACTCCTTGAGGCAATGTGCAATGGATTTTGATGATTAAGGATGCATTGTTCATGGAAAAGCAAAGGAAGAAGGATGAGAAAGTTGCTTAAGAGAGAGGTAGTTTTGGAACTCAACATACCCCCACTGTGAGACTATTGCATGTCCCCATGCAATCAAAATTGTAAACACCCTCCTTTTACTGCATCTGCTCTGAGACTTCAGCCAAAACATCCAACCTCTTCTTGCTTCTCTTTGCTGCAACTACCATCCTAGGCTTCCTCATGAGGAATCTATACTTGAGGTTAATGAGAGCCCTGTTTAGCTTCTTGTTTTTCCTCTTTAATTTTCTGTTCTTCTTATGCCACAGACCCAAATGAAGCATAGTGTTATCATGGATAATTTTATCCAGCTTGTTTTGTTCTTTTAAGGCTTCATTTTCCTTCTGAATATGCCTATTTAAAACCTCTAGCTCATAGATTTCCTGCTTAAGTGAGCTAGTCAAAGTCTCTTGTGATGTAGTTGGCTGCTTAGGGTTGGATGAAGTCCCTTGATCTACTGATGTATTCTTTTGCTCCAGTGACTCAATATAATCATAAATCTACTGTTGGATTGGGTCAATCCCTAGAGAGACTCTCTTTGGGTTGCTTTCAAAGTTTTGTTGAGGAGAGTGATATGGGCTTTGCTCAAATGAGATATTGCCTTGGGATTGTGTTGGAGTTTCTTCTCCCAAATCTATGAATTGTGCCTCTTTTGGTTTTTCTGTATTCACTTTGCCCTTGAGTCTAGAACTTCTCCTCAAACTTTGGGAGCCTATGATCTCTTCCTCCAAAACCTATTTTCTTTTCCCCTTCTCCTTCTCTTTCTTATACTGATCCTTGATGTTGACTAAGCTCTCAAAAAATAATTGTTCATCTTCTTGTGAAGGTTCAAGAGTGTTTCTATGGATTTCTTCAACTTTTCCTTTCCTTTTTCTTCTTCATTTTGTCTGCTTTCTAACCTCTGTTAATGTTTCAGAGAGAGGCTCTTCTTCACTGTTTTCTTTTACTGAAGTTGTAGGAGTGTTTTGAATTGTAAGACTGGTTTTCCTTCTCCTACTCTTTTTCACAGAACTTCCTTTAGGTAATTCTGGTGGATCTTGGAAAAAGTTTCTGATCAGAAAGTTCTCCCATGTGTCTCCTACACTCTTTAAGTGATATTCAACTAGAATTTTTATGAGACCATGGTGATAAATATTAGTTTCTATGGCTTCCATTTTCTTCTGAATAGTAATGGCTGTGAAGCAGGAAAGTGTTCCCTCTGTGGACAGATGCAATTCCTCTAGCCCTAGAGTGGGTCTAGTCACAAACAAGGACAAACCAACAACAATTCTCCTTAAATAGTTCAAGTTAGAGGCCTACCTCAACCGGTGGTCGATGAAGTTCCGTTACGCTACTCCAGCTTCCGCTTCTTTCTCCTAGAGAGTAATCAACCTGAAACACAGCAAGGAAACACAACAAAGCACATAACCGGATACAACAAAGAACTATTTACCCATAAAGTCAAGAAATCATGAGTTATCTAGTACATTGCATACGAGACACAGGAAAACATCATTGATTGTATTAAATATGAAAAAGAGTAAGCTTACAACCCAGGTCTTGACGTCACAAGCCTTCTCGAGAGGGTCCAGCCAGCATGTTCCTCAAGCATTCACCCTTGAAGATAGATCTCCCAAAACAAGTCTCTCTCACTCACAAGTTTCACACAAGATCAAAGCACTTCACAACCTCCCTCAAGCTCTCAAACAATCCCACACTTGTCACATCATCTACCTATCAAGCTTACAACACTATCAGCAACACTCCAAAGACTAAGAATTCCAAAAACTAGCAGCTCATAACAATGGTGAAAGCTTAAATAGGAGAAGGAGTCTCCATGAATGGTGGGAAGATGACCTTATCTCCAAGGAAGGTAGCACAAATGACGAAACAATCATGCCAGAGAAGGGAGGGCGACATAAACAAGGCCAACAACCAGGTCTAGAGTCATCTGGAAGGCCAGCTATTAGAACAAACTCACCCAAACTGGATCATCGCGGGTACATAACTGCACTGGAGCGCTGACATCGCTACTGCATAACGAAGAAGGTCATGTCATCGCGATCAAATAAAAGAAACAGTCGCGCTGTCTCATGAAATCCGACCATCGCGGGAATCACGTGTACTTCCACAATGACAGCGCGTATGGTCTGTCTTGGAGCGCTCATCAGCGCGTTTATTTTGACAACAGCCGCGATGATGCATAAACTTTGGCAAAGTGGGTCATTTGGCAACATCAGAGAGCATGAGCATGAATGATTTGGACTCAGGACACAGTAGGAAGACTGGAATGGAGGCAGTGACAAATTACTGTGTAACAATGGCCATTCTCCTCAAACTATTCAATAGGAGGAATGGGAGATTGATGGTTCCGTTTTCAAGAAAATTCATCAACAGTCTTATGTGATACATATACATGGAACTAAATCCACCCTCGCATGTAGTAAATTTTTGTATAATTAGTAACATGCTACTCCATTTTCCCTTAAGTGCAGAGATGGGAATTCCTCTCTTAAAAACTGAAGTGTCCATACCTGGATTTTGGAGAATGATTTTCCAAGTTTCATCATGGAATTCTTTATTCTTGAACCACCTCTCTCCAACCTTCGGTAGCTTGGTTGTTGCAGCGATAAAAGATTCAGTCACTGTAAACTTTATGTCACCAATCTCCACGTCCATCCCATCAAACGATCTAGCAAATGACTTGGTGATCTATTTATGGTGACCATCGAATTTCTCAATGAAACTCAGCCAACCAGCTTTCTTCAACATCCCTTTCAACTGAGGATAACCTTCTAGGTATTTCACTCCTATAGGTTTTGTTCTAACAATGAGACCCATCACTCCTATTCTCTGCTTTTCTTCAAATTTACCTTCATTGTCTGCGTGAAGAAGACTGTGTATACGGCAGTGGTATATGGAAGAAGAAATGGTTATAGATATGGAGATGAAATAACAGAGTATGTGGAAGGAAAACGACTGTGAGTAGGAGATAAAACATATAGGGTATATGAAACAGGGAGGCTGTATGCGTGAAATAGTGCAGAAAATATATGGAATGGAGTGGCTGTAAACTGTGTGGAAAACAAAGTACTGCTTATACACAGGGAGAATCGGAAATAGAATGAATGATTGTGTGCTCAACGTATCCAAGTGCTTGTATACACAAGAAGGCTGCAAAAGTATAAGTGTGGAGCTCGATGTAATAAAGGAACAATAGGGTTGTGAAGATCCGTATCCAATTGGGTTATGTGATGTATTTATCCATTAAACAAATGTGCTAGAGAAGTACAGTGAAGTACGAGTTAAAAGCGGAGATCAAATCATGAGACCGTTAGGCATTTAAGTCGGAAGGCATGGTGGAATAATCACGGAAATCAAATCTCACGATGACAAGTCAAGGAGTAGTGTGATTATACGAGTTATACAATTTATGTTTTATATTGCTATTTGAAATAAGTTTTTGTGCTTACCTCTAGAACCATACCTTTCCGCTTGCTAACCTTTTTTTATTGCTTCTTCAGGTGCTTAGATGTTGATATGTCTTCAAAAGTTGTTTTCTTCTCCAATACCTGCATATGAAATTTATTATGAACTGGCCTTTTCATTTTTTTGAACTAATGATCAAACTGTTACTGCAGAGTCAGATTGGCTACAGAACAAGATTAGCTACGGAACTGGAACAACTGCGGAATGTGAGAACAGCTGCAGAATGTAAAACAGAGAATAAAATGTGACTTTATGAATGAATGAAATGGAGATGACTGTGTAGATGAAAATATGACAAAATGGAAATGAAAAATGGAGATGGAAGAAATGCTAAAGAAGAAAAATTTATTGGTGGAATATGGTGGTGGAGTGGAGTGAAACTTGCAGAAGTAAAACAGAATGAAATGAAGTAAAACAATGAATTTTCAGAATGCATAATGAGTCACCATTTTTTTTTTGGAAAATATAGGGTGTCAGAGTCTTCTGATTTTCACCCTGTATTTTTTGTATAAGCATGCCAATCAGTGATTGGTTTTCAACCTTATATATATATATATATATATATATATATATATATAGATATATATATATAGATATGATGAAAAGAACAAAGACTAAGTTGGTGGAGAAGAAGGATTCTTCTTCACCAACTTCATTTCAGAATTATTTTGAAAGATCTTGATGAACTCCTCCTTGGAGATTGGTTTTTGATAAATTTTCAACCTATGACCATTCACAAGGAGAGGAGTTTGATTCTCATCTATTGTTTTGATTCTTACTGCTCCATTACTGAAAAAAATTTCAATCTCATATGGCCCAAGCTAATGAGTTTGAAACTTTCCTTGAAAATCCTTAAACTTTGAATCAAATAACAGTGCCCAATCTCCTTCTTGAAACCTTTTGTCCTTGATGTACCCGTCATGCCACTTAGCCCTCTGTTGCTGAACTAGACTAGTCCTTTGAACAACCTCTTGTTTGATTTCATCAAATTCATTCAACTGCTCTAGTCTATGCTTTTGAGCTTCTGATAAATCCATCCCCAATTGGATTGCCATCTTGAAAGTTTTGACTTGGAACTATGTGGGGAATAGGATTGCTTCCCATAAACAAGTTCATAGGGTGTATTTCCTGGTGTGTTCCTCCATGTAGTTCTATAGGCCCACAAGGCTTCAGGAAGCCTTTCTGCCCAATCTCTTCTATGTAGATGCACAATCTTAGTGAGGATTCCTTCAATCACTTTATTTGTTGACCCCACTTGACCATTTGCTTGTGGATGATAGGGAGTGGATTTCCTATGCTTGATCTTGTACTCTTCCATAAGCCTCTCCATCATTTTGGATGTGAATTGAGTTCCCTGATCTGTCACAATTTCTCTTGGAACACCAAAGCGAGTAAAAATATCCTAAAAAAGAAAACTAACTACAGATTTTTCATTAGCAAAAAGTAATGCTCTGGCTTCTACGCATTTAGTGGCATAATCAGTGCATACCAATATATACTTTTTCTGCTTGGATGGAGGATTAATAGGTACAATAAAGTCTAAAGCCCATTTTTCAAATGGTTCAATAAGTACTTGAGGTTGTAGTGGCATCTCATTTGAGGGAGCAAGTTTCCCTACACTTTGGCAGTTGTCGCACCTTCTGACATATTCTTTAGCATCTCTGAAGATGGATGGCTAATAATATCCTAAAGAAAGGATTTTGTAGGCTGTCATTTTGTCAACAAAGTGACCACCACACGGCTCGTCATGACATGCTTTGAGAATATCAGGCATTTCATCTTCCCTGACACACCTTCTGATCATAAGATCTGGCCCTGTTTTATACAATTCGTTAGTGATCCATGAATATCTTGCACTTTTTTGAATAATCTTTCTTTTCTCTCTAGGAAATAAATGTGAAGGTAACTTCCTTGTAACGAAGTAGTTAGCAACATCTGCAAACCAAGGAGTTTGAGTAGTTACTGCAGATAGATATTCATCAGGAAACTTGTCCTCAACCGCAGAGTCTTCTTTGATATTCTGAATCCTGGACAAGAAATCAGCAACTGTGTTTTGTTTTCCTGGTCTATCTAGCATAGTAATGTTGAATTCTTGCAAAAGTAAAATCCATCTTGTAACTCTGCCATTAGTAATAGGTTTATTCATCAAATATCTAATTGCAGAGTGATCTGTATGAACAAAAGTTTCATAGCCTGTTATATAGTGTCTAAACTTGTTAATTGCATGAACAATAGCTAAGAATTCTTTTTCAGTCACAATATAATTCAACTTAGTGGGAGTCAAATTTTTACTTGTATAGTAAATGGCATAAGGAATCAAATCTTTTTGTCCCAACAAAGCTCCTAGAGCTATATCTGAAGCATCTGTAGAAATATGAAAGGAAGTTTCCAATTTGGTCCTCTTAAGATAGGTGCTTCAGATATTTTTGCTTTCAAGATTTCAAATGCTATTTGGCAAACATGATTCCACTTGAATTCACAATCTTTTGTAAGCAATTTGACGAGTGGAGATGCTACTTTGGTAAAGTTTTCTATAAACCTTCTATAATATCCTGTAAATCCTAGAAAACTTCTAACATCTTTTTGGCAATTTGGAATTGGTAACTTAGAGATGACTTCAACTTTTGATTTGTCTACTTTAATCCCATCTCCTGAAATGTGATGTCCTAAAACAATACCTTCTGTAAACATCATAAAGCATTTTTCATGGCTTAGTGAAAGGTTTGTTTCTTTACATCTTTTAAGGACTTTTTCCAAATTTTCCAAAGCTTCTTCAAATGTGTTACCATAGACTGTAAAATCATCCATATATACCTCTACACAATCATGTATTAGATCAGAAAAAATTCCTAGTATTGCTCTTTGGAATGTTGCTGGTGCATTACATAACCCAAAAGGAAGCACTCGGTAGGCAAAAGTTCCCCATGGACAAGTAAATGTGGTTTTATCCTGATCCTTAGGTGCTACCTGAATTTGATTATAACCACTAAAACCATCCAAGAATGAGAAATACTTTTTACCTGCTAATGTATCTAATACTTGATCTATGAAGGGAAAAGGAAAGTGATCTTTCAAGGTTGTTTTATTCAATTCTCGGTAATCAATGCACACCCTCCATTTCCCATTCTTTTTAGGCACAATGACCAAAGGAGAAACCCATTGGCTATCTGAAATTGGGTAAATGAAGTTTACATTGAGTAATTTTTGGAGCTCTTCCTTCACAATCTCCCTAAGATTTGGATTCATCCTTCTTTGAGGTTGTCTGATTGGTCTACTATTTTCCTCAATATAGATATGATGGATACAAGTCTTAGGATCAATACCTTTCATATCAGTATACTCCCATGCAAATGCAACAGAATGCTTTTGTAATATCTTGGTTAGCTCTTCTTGTTGTAGTTTCTCCAAATTTTTGTTTATGTTCAATGTTCTACCTGGAAAAATTTCAATTGTAGAGCTACCAAACTCTTCCATAGAATAGAGAGACATTTGCTTAGATGAAAAGTATTCAACATTAGATTTTTCCTGGAATTGTGCATGATCATATTCTGAAGATGTTTCAAAATTTTCCAATGTGTTCAAAATTTGACTATCTTCACTAATTTCTGATATAGTAAAGATAGGCTGAATAACATCTTCATCATCGATCCATTCCTTGTCATCTATTTATGTGATTGCTTTTGCTAGAGGACACAAAGTAGATTTCTTTGTTGAATTACCATTAGAAATGTACATGTCACCAGATCTAAAACTAATAAAAGCATCAGCTGTGGCCAACCAAGGTCTTCCTAAGATGAGTGGGTGTCCTCCTAAATTATTCTTGGGAGTTAAAATCATGAAATCAACAGGATATTCCAAAGAATCTAAGGAGACTGAAATGTCTTCTAGCAAATCATCTGGTTTGATTACTAATCTATCTGCAAGTTGCACTAAGGTAGGTGTGTAAAGAAGGTTAGGAAGTTTAAGCTGCTCCATAGTCTGTCTACTCATAATGTTTATTGTTGCCCCTAAGTCAATCAATGTGTTTGGAATTTCAATCCCATTTATGTGTGTCTTGACAATTGGACTTCCTGGATCCACATATTTCTACATGGCAATCTTTCCCATCATGATATCTGATATCTTTCTTTTCAGGTGAATTCTTTTTGTTTCTCTTGGTTTTCTTCATGGTCTTTTGATGCTCAACTCCTTTATTGTCTTAGCTAGAATAGGAATTTCCCTAATGGCTTGTAACAAAGGAATATTGATACAAACATTCTTCAATTCATCTAGGAAGTCATAATTGGGCAACAAGATCTATTTTTGTACTCCCCTATCAATTTGTAATCTCTCAGGAAAAGGAGGTGTAGAAGTAGATGTTGGTTGCTCAATTATAGGAGTTGTGCTTATTGACTCTTTTTGTTTTTCTTTTTGAATGTCTTGGTTTTGGAGGGATGTTCCCTCAAAACTTTTATTGACTTTTAGAGAATCCTCCTCAGAAGCATCTTGTTCTTGAATGACTACAGAAGGTTTTTCCTTTTCTAATATCCTACCAGATCTAAGTTGAACATCATTAAGATCTAGAGGAGCAATCATGTAAGTAGGAAATTGTTGTCCTTCTACCATATAAGCATTCTGAGGGTTTTTATTATTGGGGTTTGGCAATGGTTTGGCTGGTAGCTGATTTGGTTTTTGTTGAAATGGAAGTAAGAGTTGAGGATTTTGACTTTGTTGTGGAGGTTGCTATGGAAATGGCAATGAAAGGTGAGGGCTTTGATTTGGAAGTTGTGGTACTGATTTTGTTGCTGATTTTGTGGGGGAGGATAGCTCTGATAAGATGGAGGATATTGATAATATTGAACAAATCCCCCATAAGGATTTTGTACCCTTGTGCCAATGGTTGAGATTGATGTTGAGTTTGAGGTTGAGGCCAAGGTTGCTACCAAGAATTCCAGTTTGGTGGGGGCTGAAAATACATTGGATTGTTAAATCCTTGATTTTGTTGCCCTTGCCAAGGTCTTATTGCAACAAAACAAAGAGGTTCTACAGAATTTGGGACGGTTTCTTCTTGAAAGACAGCCTTAAGACCTGGGATTGAAGGACAACCCTTGGTCTCATGACTTTCTAGACAAATCATACAAGTTTCTACAATTTTTGCATCTAAAGGGAATTTCCTTAGAGCATGTTTCTTTCTACATTTTGGACAAAAGATGGCTAAGGCATCAGCCTCTATTTTTTGCTTGTTTTGGATTTTGAGGGTGTCTAGTTGCTCACTAAGGCTCCCTAAAATATTAGTTTTAAACTCATCAAGCATATTGCCAATTTCTGCCCTACTTACAGATCTGGTTGTAGATTTGTTTGCTCTAACAAGAGAAGGATCTCTTGGTCCTTTCCCAATTTTAGATTTCCCCCTTGAGAGATGGACACATAGTTCTACTATGTCACTCAATGGAAGTTGAGAGATTTCTCCCTTCCCCATCATATTAAGAATATCTATCCATTCATCTGTAATGGCCTTTAACAAAAGAGCTTTCAAAGTTTATTCATCTAAATTGTTCATTTTTGCTCTTTTCAAATTGTAGTTGAATCTCTCAAGCAAATCCTCTAAATTTTCATCTTCTTTTTGTATCATTTTGAACACTTCATCCTTATGATTGGTAGGCATACAATAATCCAAGTATCTATCCAAAATTCTTGTTCCATATCATTCCAAGTTCTAATGGATTGAGTGACTAACCCCATAAACCATTTCAAAGCAGCCCCTTTTAGTGTTGAAGGGAACAAATTGAGTTTTTGAGAGTCTTCTAGATAGTCATAGGTTCTACACAAGACTTCAAACTCAAACAAAAATGTTTTAGGGTCCTCACTTCTTAACCCATAGAATTTTGGGAGGACAGATGGTGAAATTTTTTTCATTATGGTATGTGTTTCCTCATCTACTATAGGGAATCCAAATGAGTTATCTATTTCCCTATTTCCTCTGCCTCCTCCATTGTTACCTCTACCTCCTCCATTGTTTCCTCTACCTCTCCCTCTACCCCCTCCTCCAAACAGTGAGAATTCTCCATCTTGTTCTTCTTCTACCATTATAGTTTCTTCAGAGTCCTCTGGTTCTTCTATTAATGGATTATGGGAGAGAGTTTCTACTTCTTCCTCTTCACTAGGTATTCCTACTTCCTCAATTACAATAGGCTCCCCTGTAGAAGTGAAAAAGGTCTTCTCTCCTAGGTCTGTTTTAGTAGATGAAGTGGGAGAATCTTCTAACTGAGTTGCTGCCCCTTGAATTCCAGGAATCCTAAGGCTGGGAGTATGAGTCTGGGATGGAGGTGTGTCCTTTCTAACTCTTGGTGGAGTAGGTGGAGTTGTGAAAATCGAACTTCTGCCCCTAGCTATAAATCTACCCCTAGAATCTCTTTCTCTATGCATGTCATTGTTTTTTTTTGTTGTTTTTTTATTGTTTTTTTTTATGAATGTAAGAGATAAGGCTACCTAGTTACACTTCCCCGGCAACGACGCCAAAATGTTCAGTCAATTTAGTGTCCTAAATTGCTACATAAATTATCAATCCGGGTATCGTAAACTGATGAAGTGTAGTGCACTATATGTGCTAGATGACCCTCTTACCTCACTGTTTTTGAGTTTTATGTTTGTTTTGGGGTTTTGTTCTTTTGATTCCTAATGTTCTACAATGTAGTCTAGAAAATCTTAATCTACTGCTGCTAAGAATCTAGAGAAATGAAGTGAGAGCTAAAAGTTCTTTTAGGCCAAATTTGGAAGTAAAGGTTTTAAACAAGAAAATGAAACATAGCCTCTCTTCTTGCTATTATGATTATTTCCAAAACATGAGTTGAAAGAAATTTTAAAACTAATATCTACTCAATTACAAAACCAAAGCTTAAATGAGAAAATGAAATGGCAGCTATCTATGATAAATCAAAAATGAAATACTGGAATTAAGATTACCTCTACTGTCTAATCTATTGTAGAATTAAAGCTTAATGAACAACTGAAGATGGAACTGCAACTAAACTAAGTGAAAAACTAAAAATGAAATTGCAATTATTCTATTCATGAAAGCAAGGCTAAATGAAGTATTGTTGTCACTCTGCTACATAACTTAGGGAGAACTACCTCCTTATGATAGCAATTTTGAGAGATTTCATTCTTCATCATTCTAAGAAAAGTAAACATGAAAATGCAAAGAAAAACTCATTCATAAATAAAACATTTCACCACTTAGTTTTAGGATTAACCTTCAACTGAAAGGGTTCTTGGAAATATCCATTTATATCATGAGTTACTAAACTGATAAGAAAATGGCATTGAACAACTTAACTAATGAACAACAATTGTAATGAAAGACTCATTCATAAATGTAACATTTCACCACTTAGTTTTAGGATTAACCTTCAACTGAAAGGCTTTTGGAAACATTCATTTATATCACGAGTGACTACACTAATAAGAAAATGGTATTGAACAACTTAACTCAAAAAGTAATGAACAACAATTGTAATGAAAGACTCATTCATAAATGTAACATTTCACTACTTAGTTTTAGGATTAACCTTCAACTGAAAGGCTTTTGGAAACATTCATTTATGTCATAAGTGACTACACTAATAAGAAAATGGCATTGAACAGCTTAACTAGAAACTAAGGAACAACAGATGAAATAAATCTATTTATGCTACTGACATCAACTTAAAACTATAGTTAAGAACTAAAAAGAAATGAAAACCAAATGGCTATTCTATGCTAGAATACAACTACTCTGAGTTAGTGAAAAATGACATAAGCTGCATGATACACAGAGTTAGAAAATGATTATGAACATAATGAAAAACATAGTGAATGTACAACTAAACTATCAAATACAAAACAGAATTAAAATCTACCCTTGACCACGCAGGGGCCCTTTGCAAGGTCTCGGATTATCAACACAGAATCAACACTTTACAAACGCTTTAGGTATCCATTGAAAACAGAATTTTGTATTAAAAAAAAGAAATGAGTTCTTCACACTACAAAGTGGAAATTTGCACTATTACATAATCAAAAACTTGAACTTGTTATGCATTCTACACGCTGGTATTTATAGGAAAAATATACAACCTTTTTGAGGAGAGAAATCAGCGGTAGCAAAACATGTAAACATGTAGTGTATGCAGAATTCTTGTCTTTGGTTGCCTTGAAACATAAATATTCTAATAGTGGCTGTTGGATTCTATTTGTGTAGGTGGCACATGAAGTCCTTGGCTTCAGGAGACTGCCTTGGATCCATCACTGAGAATCGTGTGAAAACAAAGTCCCACTTGCCATAGGTCTCTTACAATTGACTTCCCTTTGACTGGAGTCCTCCTCATCGATCTAGACCAAATGGATAGGATACAATCCATGCTCTGACGTTTTCCAAGGTACCCATGTGGTCCGTTTCCTCTCTTGACACCTGTAACCTACAAAAGCATGGAGATGGCTACAGAATAGCCGATTAGCTACAGAATGTGGCTGCATTCCGTAGCTGAAAGAAAAAAACCTATTCAAATAACAAACATAACAATATAACTTGTAAATCACTGAAATATACTCCTTGAGGCAATGTGCAATGGATTTTGATGATTAAGGATGCATTTTTCATGGAAAAGCAAAGGAAGAAGGATGAGAAAGTTTCTTAAGAGAGAGGCAGTTTTGGAACTCAACAATAACCAAGGCCTAATTGAGCCTATCCCATCTAGGGCTTCATCAAATATGTCACAAATATTTTGAACATCTTCATAATTATCATGCTAGGGTTTCTAGATGACATATCTCAAATCTTAGTCATAAACCATGGTTTCTTCCAAACCCCAACCTCATAATATCCATCAAACCCTAATGCACAAATTGCCTAGGCTTTCCTTCAAATCCTAGAATTATTTTAGGTAATCTCCTCCATCTTCTCATGTTTCCATCAAAGGTGTCTTCATTGGAGCGATCTTCAATGACTTTTCTTCAGCCCAATTCTAAAACCATGTTAATTTTTTCTCATGGCTATATTGTTCTTTATTTTGATAATTACATTTTAACATTTCTGTATTAAATTCACCCCACAACATCATAACATTATTCAGATTCACATCATTATTCAACTACATATGAAACTATATAGAAAGAGAAATATCATCATCAATGCAATGGAACATAAAGGAGAAATAGAAGAAAAGCATTCACACATAGAGACGTTAGGATTGGTGGGAGACAAGGGAAAAACCCACTATGGGGAAAACCCTTTCAAATTGTTCTTCTTATTAGATTTTCATTGAATGATTCAACAAAGAGAATGTACAATGATCCATATCTTCAACCATAAACCTATCCAAAAAAAATAACTAAGCAACAATCATGAGATGAACCTAAAAATGCCAATAATAAAAAACCTTGCTTCAGGAACCTATAGTCAACCATCACTATCTGTAGTCAACTTCTGAAATTTTTTATCAATGGGAAAAAACTTTCGTCAATTGAAAATTCAACCTTTAGGTTCTAGTGGTAAGGAAAATGTGTCATGCATGCAACTGAAAGGATTCAGTATAAATTTCTTCATAACATGCTTGCAGCTGTAGTAAAAAATTCTCCATGACATGCCTGCAACTGAGACCCAAAACCCTAAAAACAGAGATGCAAGTTTCATACCCTGCAATTTTGGACATGTGCCACCAATCTCCATGAAGTTGCCTCTGACATCTGCAAGACAAAACCAAAGAAGAGAATAGAAGAATGCTCCATGTTTTTGTTCAAGTGAGGTTCACTTGGCTTGTATTTATAGTCTTCAAGGGTGTCCAATTTTCAAATATGTGCATGTGGGCTTTAATTCAAAAATAAACTTTCCCTTATCCAAATTGAGCACTTCAATAGTCAAAATTGGTCCTCTCAAAAAGAGGAATCTCATCCCATTCTTGGAATTTGTCACTATGTTTCCAAATTAACACCAGAAATCTCCTCAGAAAAACCTTGATCCACTTTGGAAGGAACTCTGGTATTTGGGCTTATGGCCGAAGGTAACCACCTTCCTTTAGCTTCTTTCCAAATGAAAAATATTAACATGGGAGAACCTAAATAAAAAAATATACGAGGGGCCATTATGGTGTTGCATATGAAAACAACAGGAAACCATAGATCACATGTTGGGAACTTGGGAGTTAGTACACAGTCTTTGGAACAAAATTACAATAGGCTTCAACAGACCTGAAAGAGCCCATGGAGAAATTGTCCAAACTCTCAAAACATGGCCTAAAATCCCTTTTAAAGCTAGTGTATCAACAAATTATGGAGACTATCCCCAGGACTACTGGTGTGGGTTATTTGGAAGGAACAAAATCAACATATATTCAATGAAAAACACAAAAATCTAGATAACATCTCGATCCTTCTCCATAAGCAACTTGAAGAAACTTTGTTTTTAACAAACTGGGACAAAAATTATCTTCCTAGTCTCCCCTAGGAAAAGGCAATCCTTGATTGGTGGAAATTCAACAAATCTCCTTCTCCTACAAGCACCATATGCTTAACTCCTAAGGAAACAAGCTCTGAAGAGTAGGCTCCACCTCTAGTACACCACTTAAAATTTAATTATGATGGGGCCTCAAAAGGAAACACATGTGAAGTTGGAATAGGGGATATCATAAGGAACCATAAAGGAGAAATCATTTGCATCTACAAAGGCTACATTGGTCATGACAACAACAACAACAACATTGTAGAACTGGAAGCCTTAATCCAAAGCATCCTTATAGCCCGACACAGAAGCCTCATCCATTTCATTACAAAAGGAGACTCTCAATTGATAATCCAAGCAACAAAAAAGATCAAGTCAAGTTCTTCCTCAGTGGAGTGCTCCCTCGGATGGAGACTAGACCAAAGCAAGTAACTTTTAACCCAAATTCTAGCACACAAGAAAGAAATAGTCATCTTCTCTCACATCAAATGGAAGGCAAGTTCCCTGGTTGACTTTCTAGCCAACAAAGGGGTAGAGGAATGCCTTCCATGTGTAGAGTTGTCCCTAAATTTCCCTCAAATATCATGTTGGGTCTCTTAGTGCACATAGATCGCCCACCAAGATCTTAATGTCTCGGGTCTGGGTGTCCAGGTCAAAGATGGATGCATTAACCTCCCTCATGATTATAATGATTAGAGAAATTAATTCGAGAGAATGGATGCGCCTTTAGCCTACCCTCTCGGCTGCCCAAAATACAGTGTTGGTGGTGGTGGCATGCTACCATCACCCCAACATTTATGGCCTAACTAGGATTAGTACACTTTTCCACCTAATCATTACAATGGCCCACTCGAGGAGAATGTTAAACATTGGAGGTATTGGTAACAAAAGGTAGAGGTATTGACTGCAGAAGGTTGAAGGAGTGGGAAGCAGAAGGTTATAGGTGTTGGTTGCAGATGTTGTAGCTATGGTGAGAGAGCATGGTAGAACTCAAAGAGGAAGTAGAGATAGAGGTAGATCGCCTCTCCTTCCTTGGCATGGCCATGGAGCATAACACTTTGATGATAGCATCCCTCGGTGATATTGATGCTTAGTTTCAGACTTGAAGGCCCAAGAGTTGGGAAACACTAGCAACAACCTGTGGAATCTTCACAATTTTTTGGGTCGCCACCGCAAAGATCAAGAAGATGTTACTATTTTCTCGAGGGTTGTGTTTTGAACCTTGGATTTTAGATGAGTCACGCTTGGGCAATGTTGCAAGATATTGTTGGTGTTTTGGATCTTCAACACCTGAATCTTTCCTCATATGTGAACAATTCCTCCTCTTAGAGCCCCGTATATTTTTCCTCGCAAGGAACTAGACCCCAAAGGAAAAATACATGAAGCATTGAGGGTCAAAACTCATTCAAGCCTCCACAGTAGTGAAGCACAATGGAGGAAATTACTGTGGATACCAGAACATTTGGTAGCAAAGCAACACAAACTAAAGGCCACAGTGGCATCATCCATCCTCTGCCAGTAGTGTACCATCCACCAACTATGCACCCTCTACTAGCTAAACACCCTCTTCATGATGAAAAAAACTACTACAAATAAAATTCAATGAAGGTTCACCTGAGCTCAAGCATGATGAGGAAAACCTCGACAAGTAGAACTTGGCATTGCTTAGACTATCATTGTGACTCGGGGCATTTTGAGGCTACTATCCTTCTATTGTTTTCATGTCTTTTTTTATGCTCTAAACTATCTAGGAGGTCATATGGTTTCCCTCACAAGGAAAGATAGTCATACTTATAACATTTTTTTGACAACCAACATTTTTTTCTTTTGGCTTGATTTAGTAATTAGCGGGCCAAGACTCTCCAAGCATGTTAGCTCTATACAATTTTTGTTATACAAATATTTCTAAATTACAAAAAAAAAAAATCTTATTGTGAACATTAATTTCAAAAATAAAATCTAAAAAGGACCAATAATGTAGTAATATGTGCTCTTTCCATCATTAATAAAGTTTAAATTTATAAATATCACTTAAACTCTAGAATATTTTATTTCCAATAAAATATCTTTCCTTGCATTTTTTATTAAAGCTTTTGATCAATAAAAGCAAGTGACCAATATTATATTTTATATTTAACACCAGGACAAAAATGCTTTTCTATGTTACAAAGACTCATTTGAATAATAATTCATAAACGGGATATCTATTCCATGAAATTAGATGAGGAATGCTAATACTTCTAATTTTTTTTACTCATTTGCATTTTTTCTTTATTACTTTCATCTTTGTTATTTTTCACTAATATATCCATCACAATTTAATTTATTCTTCAAGATTCTTGATCTTTCTTTAACACTTTATCCACCATATTATGAAAAATAATCTGTTAATTTTTTTTCAAGGTCTAATCTATGTCTAAATGATAAATATAAAATTATTAATAAATTCTAGAAGCATAATGGGGAACTATAACAAACTAGTCTCAAAGCAATTGGAAAAAAGATGTGAACCCAAGTTGCGTGGAGACTAGTCAATGATATTTAAACTAACAAATCAACTAATTAAAAACTCCAATTAACAATGTCTTAGATCTGAATTTCCACTACACAATGAGTTGGATAGTTTCAACTCAACATGCATGTTATATGATAATGGGTATTACTTTTTAATGGGAACATAAACAATACAATACAATGAACATTTCTAATTTGCCACATATACAACAACAAAAAAGTATGATAATGTAAGAATTTCAAATTTAATTTCTCGAGCCAATACCAACCAAGCAGAAAGCATTTGGATTGTAAATTACTTGAAAATTCAAATCCAAAATAATTATGTTAACAACGTCAACCATAATAACTATACGAAATATCATTTGATTCACATCAAGGACATAATTGTGTTGACAACATTAACTATAACTAATAGGAATACATACATGACAACATGAAATTTAAGCATTTAAATTATGTTTCAATGTCATATAGAACGTTCATTTACACTTGATTCTATTTTACGAAATGTGTTATAGTGTTTTCTTCTCATGAAAAGAAATTATCTAAGATTGTGGATGACAAACAATTTTAACAATATAAATGGTTGTTAAACATTGTAGATCTGTAGCAAATGATAGAAACAAAACCTGCCAAAGCCCTGATCTATGCAGCGATCATAGTTAAACAACAAACTGAAATAGTAATAAATGTGGGTAACTCCAATAATCCAATGGAAACCAAATATATAAAGAATATATTTTATTAAACAACACATGTGAAGGGAACAAATAAATGTTAAGAGTCCCCCTCTATGGGATGGGTTCTTGGCTATCCTCAAATGTCTTCAGCTTTTCGATAGAGTCTCTCTCCTCTATAATGTGTAAACCCAACAAATAAAATGTATGAGCTCAATGAGAACTCAAATGGAAAAGAAAATGGCAAGCGACAATGATAATAATCAGAGCAACAACAATGAGTGCAACAATGAAAATAATCGAAAGTGAATAATGAATGGAAAACCCTTATATTTATAACAAAATATTAGGTTATCCTCAAATAATGAGCAATAATAAAATATTATTAACCCATTATAGAAATAACCACTTGGAATATTTTATTATATTTGTTTAGGAGGGAAAAAGTATTTAAACTTTTATGTAGAAATAATAAATAAATAAATGATTTATTTACCATCTCAATAAATATGGTTAAGGAATAATAAAAAAATAATAATTTATTTAATTATTCCTAGGGGATTTAGTCAAATTTGACAAGGAATAATAATTAATTAGTGATTAATTAATTATTCCTAGAGAAAAATAAGATAATTAATAATTTATCTGTTTATTTTTCATAACTAGGTCAAATGTGACAAGGAATATTAATTAAACAATGGCTTAATTAATTATTCCTAGAAGATAATTAAATAACTAGTGATTTATTTAATTATTCTTCATGGTTTAATTATGAATTGCTTAACAAATGTGGTTTATTAAGTAATTTCTCATAGTGAAAGCAAATTTACTATGGTAAAATTGGCCTTACATGGTGTACTTCGATCCATCTAATAAATTATGGCTAGATGATCATTTTTTTGTGATAACAGATTGCCCCCCAACGTATGATTCTTAGGAGCAAAACGTATGACCGAAGTATGTTGTAAGGACACAATCACTAGACAACAAAGTGGAGTCAAAGAGAGAGAGAGAGAGAGAGAGAGAGAGAGACCAATGGAGTTGAATTGAAAGAGGATAGGGACAGAGGGGGTGAGACCAATGCAAGTATCCTTTTATGTTGTGGTACCATATCTCAGTGAGGTAGGGGAGGCATACCTATACTAGCCGAGATAACATAGTACAAAGATAATGATTTGCCTAGAAAAATAAATCTGAGCAATGAAGTACATGTTGAATGGTACATGACACACTGGCATAACTGAACCAGAAAATAATACAATGTGTCCCATATACATAATGCACCTGGAAAAAACATGAGCAAGGACTGGATACAATAACATCTGAGTACATGAGATATAATGGCCCTTCCTTAAAAAAATGGGTGGGAGGAAGGGTAGAACAACTAAATAAGCCCTGTTGAACAGGGAAGGGCTCTGCAAAATTGAATGGATCATATGAAGGAGACGTGCATGCTATGAACACTACAATTAGCAGGAACTAAACCCATCACCTCTACAGAACTTCATCTGAGGCTGTAGTATAATATGAAGTCATCCAGGCATGTGGGGGGCTACTTGAAGGGCCACCCCCTCATGAGGTCTGAAACGTTTCACACACACCAGGGAATCATTGGTACCTGCATCACTGGATGATCAAGTGTATGAATCACGAACATGAAACAACCAAGTCAAAGGGCAATGATGAGTCCCTTTGCTTGATCCGAGGCACCGAACAAGGGTGGAAGTTGGAACCAGGATACATTGCCCTCTAGGTTGTTCTTCTGGAATAGATGTGTTGATGTCAACAGAATAGGGCCCGCCATAGGTGAGGCAATGAGGATCCTCAACTAAGGAAAGAGGGAAAATAATAATGTGACGATGGACTGACACCAGGGACAATGGGGAAAATGGGATTGAGGGACAAACAAACGACTTCCCTTATCAGGGCATAAAGTGCATGGTTGACCTGGCAGCAACTGACTCGACTCTGGAAGGGATGGGGGACAATACGACTAGAGGCCAAAATGGGCAACACAGGATGAAAAATATGAAAATATGGATGGAATATTGTGACATGATATAATGGGACGTGAAATAGACTCCATGGATGCAAAGGTGACTCATCGCGGATGCTCTGAACAAGGGTCACTTGATGACGCTGCCACACAGAATAGGCCTAGTGGAGACCATGAAATCATGAGTAAATAATGGTTACCCATGACGAGAATCGACACGTGAGGCAAAAAGAATGAAGGTAAGGTGGTCCCTAAGATACAAACGTCGCATATGAAGAAATTTGATTTTAAGAGGCGACGAAGTGACCCTTCTTGGAAAAACAACTTCCAGGTGAAGTGTCAAATCATTAAAAAATAAGAAAGACCCATTATAATACTTGATGAGATATTTTCAACGGTGCTAACGGTTCGTCAAATTGAGATACGGTTTGGTCACAATGGGTGATAAAAAAACTGTGGGTTTTTCTATAAAAGGATGTTTTCCCTCCAATTTGAATTCATCTACTAAGTGAGTTGTGGTGAATTTGGAGAGGAGGAAGAGGTGCTAAAGCTTGTGAAGATCGTAATAGACAAACCGGCCATTAGAATCAGGATTTACAACTGTCAAGTAGGTGGCCTTACTCATCTCTTCAATTTTAGTGGTTTATTTCCTGCTTTTTGGCACCCTGCAGCTCCCTGGGAGACCCCTACTCTTCTTCTTGACTGGATCACACTTTTTGGGGCTAGAACTACAATCTGGCTCATAGGAAATAGGTGAAAACCTGCGAGCTCGCACTTTCTAGGCAGAAAACTACGATTTGGAGCTGAAAAGATGGGTGGTTTGTTGGCCTAGTGGGGGCTGTAGGTTGATCAGTCAAGGCAATGTGTTCTTCTCTGAATTGACAAGACATGTGGTGTTTTGAAAGTATGACAGAGTTTAGAATCAATTGGCATGAGCGAGATTTGGATACCCTTTGATCCGAGCTTCAAAGGGATCAGGGGGTTCGAGGGGCGTTAGCTCGCTCCGGGGTTCTCAAGTTGGTAGAGAACCCAATGATGAGGGTAGGTGAACCCTTCCTATCAAGTATTGTGAGATATTGGGATCTAGACTAGGAGGTATTTGTAGTGCAAGGGCACAAGATAGAGCTCACATTACAGGATATTTATTTCTTGACCAGACTCCCTCCCCTAGGGGTGGTGGGGGATATACATCTAGTGTTGCCTCGTGGGAGGAACATTACAGAGTTTGTGGAGCGCCATTATCCATGGGGTGTGCGTGTGAAAGGCACGATCATCCCGATTAGTGATATAGACAGGCTAGAGACACGGGCTATCACCGCAACAGTGCTAACAGTCTTGGGAAGCTAGGCATTCCACCGCATCACTGGTGGGCAGAAGATGCTGGTTGAGAGTGTTTTGGTAGGGACCTACTATGGGTGGGCCTAGATGATGCTATCGTCAGTGAAACAACAGTTGAGTCTATGCAGGAGGTAGGAGAACTGCGACCGTGCATTTGGTACAGTGCTATGTGCTTTCTTCTTTGAGAAGATACCCACCATTCGTCCTCATGTACAGATCCAAGATGGGGCCCACATGAGCCCAGGATGCGCCGCCGGGGGTAGCTACAGCAAAGAGGAGGAGGAGGGGGGATCAGACGGGTGTCCTGACCTGAATTTTTCACACACTGGGATCATATGCCCCTCTACATTGATGATTATCCTTATAGCAGGATGAACTATCAGGGTGATCCTGACCTACCACTTCCACCCGGGCGAGCATGGGGACCAGACGGTAAGTGTTAAGTTGCTATTTTTATGGTGCATTTCATATTTTTATCACATGTATATGGTACTTAGTGTAAAATATGTGGTATGCAGACATAACACTGGTAAAATTGACAAGATATGTAGGACGAGTCGCAACGTCAAGGCCTGCAAATCAGGGAACATCATCGTCACATCAGGGTCCAGAGGATAGTGCACTACTTGTTGATCTACACCGTAGGTGTGAGGTACTCTTGATCAGAGTTTCTGAGTTAGATGATTGATACAAAGATGAGTGTACATGCCTTCCCTCAGAGTGGAGAGGGATCATGCGGCGCATGGCAATGGTTGGTCAGGCAATACACAATCTACGTGCAGGTGGAGCAGAGCCTTTGGCACGGGATCCATCGAATAGTGACTAGATATGGGGAGATGTGGATCCCTTTGGTTTTGATTTTTGTAACATGCTATGGGCATGCCAGATGTATTTAGAGCTATGGGCTCCAAACACTTATATGTTTTATGTGATACATATATGCATTTTTATATGATGATGGTAGTTCGCCATGTGTTGTGTTTATGGTTGTCTTATGTGGTATATGTTAGTGTCGGTCTTGAAAGCCCTCCATCAGTGATCAAAGCTCTTTGCATTTGCATTAGTAGGTGTCTCATCAGTGTCAAAATTTGCATTCCGTTAGGCATGCCATAACCCTGATGGAGGAGCTGGTCTATTCATATCCCTTTTGGCTTCGCTGGATCAGGTCATATCAGGTCATTGAGTTTGTCAAGCTGCTCTTGTTTGGTCTTAATGTCAAAATTCTAGGTCTAGGGTTTTGTTCAGTTGTCTTAGCAAGGTCATGTCTCTGAAAGTCCTTGAGTGACCAGCAAGCCAGAGGGAGGATGGTAAATATGTTCCTTTGAAATTTTCATCATGTACAGTTCATTTTTAACCTTGGATTTAAAAACCTTGTTTTTAAAGCCAAGGTCATGATAATTTTTGTAAAAAGAATAAATTTCCAAAATGTATTCAAAAAGGCAGCAACAACCCTGGTCCCCTTGCCACAGTCCTTCAGATGATCTACCTGCAAAAAGAATCAGGTCAAAGCACTCAAAAAGTCAACTTCAGGATAAAGGAAACCAAGAAAATCAATGTTTTAAAGAAGTGCCAAAATAGACTTTATAAAGTGGGTTTTTGGATGAAATTTTTTCAAAATGAAGATTATAAAAGGTGATGTTCCCTCCTTTCACTCTCATTGTGCATTTCAAGCTTGCAAGAGAGATTGTGAGAGAGTGATAGGCGAGGGAGGCGAAATTGCAACGGTTTCGGGCAGTTTACAGGTGCGCGACCTGTCCAGGCTTGTGCGCGACCTGTTGGGTGGTGCGCGACCCGTCCAGCGGTCTCCGGCAGTGTAAAACTATAACGGGCACGACCCGTTGGGTTGTGCGCGACCCGTCCAGGGCTTTGCACGACCCGTTCAACTGTCTGCCACCAAAACTTCAATCAAACTCCTTTATTCCACTTCAAATTTGCTCAATCAGTCGAGGTAGGCTCTTAATGCATGGTTGTTGATATTGGTGGTGAAAATAATGATGTACGCTATGATTTCATCTTCTAAATTTGCAAATGAATGGATTAATATGGCTGCTTGCTAATGTTTGTAAAATGCTAGGGTTTTGTGACTGTTTCAAGTGTTTTTGTCCCATTTGGTCCCTTCCCTCTTTTCCTCTTTCATTCATAGTCATGCTTGCATCTCTGTCCCATATTATTTGTAAATAAAATGTTGAATTTTTCCCCCATCCCTAAGCTGTAAACCCTACCCCTCTCACAAGCACCCAAAACCCTAATTCCCTCTACCATACACATGCAAAAACTAAAACAAAAAGAAAAGATACATTTGTAAATAAAGAAAGATTCATGTGAAAAATAAAGGTTGCTGTATATTTAAAGGCATGTACATAACCCCTATATACCCTTGACATCCCTTGTATATGAAAACCTTCCCTCTATGTTAAAAATGTGCATGTACTCCTTAAGAACAAAAAGAACAAGAATCTGCCTTATGACACACATGAACTCCTATAAGCAAATTTGGTGTATGGTGTCCCTATGTCCCTATTGATACATGTATGCCCCTTCCATGTTCATTATCATACATGTTTTGTCCCATATGAGATGTTCTTTGCAAATGATTTCCCAATGTTAAAATGTGTTCCTATATGCATGACAATTTGTAAAGTTTCCCTTGAAAATTCCCTGTTATTTTCATATATTCCCATTCCTCGTTAAGAAGTTCCCTCCCCTAACATTCCCCTCATGTTTTTTCCCCTTGAAACAACATAGAGTTCAGTACTTTTGCAGGCAGAGGCAGCAGTTCAATTTGTCCTTCAGTTTGCCCACCTTGCTCCAAAACCATGTCAGATACCGAGACTTATGAGCAAGGTGATGACCATTCATCATCTACAGAAATTGAGGAACAGAGGAGGCCTCGTAGAGGGGGTAAGGGAGGTCATCATAAGAGGGAGGAGCCTACTTCATTGGCAGAGTTACAGGCTTGTCCTTTGGCACTGAATTGTTTCCAGTACATGTCATGCTATCAGTTTTGTGAGAGGCTCTCTCAGATTCAGCATCATAGAGAGTTGGCCCGCTTGTTTGTCTTACACCTCCATGATGGACATGTCACTCTTGCAGGGGTGAATTTCATATTGACACCCGAGGTGATCTCAGAGGCTACAGGGATACCAAATGTGGGTGAGGTGTGGCCTAAGCGCAGACTACTTGATTTTGTTCACTTTGAGCCCTATGTCCGGCCATCATTTGTGAGACTGTTGACGGGTGTTTTCCCATTTAGATTTCTTCGGAGTGAGTATGCTCCCCTCATGAGACTTATCATGCATTATTTTACATGTGAGGGCAGATTTTCACAGGTGTATTCATATCACATTCGCCTGTTGATGCATTTCACTCGGGTGAGGATGATGAACCTCTCGGTCTTCCTGTTTCAGAACATTCAGAGGATGGTGCCCATGTTGCAGAGGAAGACCCCGGCCCAGCAGTACAGGAGCCTTTGTCACTATGGTTTGATCCAGCTTATAGTCTCTCATCAGTTGACTCAGCAGGGCATCTCATGGGAGGAGTTCATCTCCCGTGAGTTTTTCACAGTGCCACCTCAGCCACATCAGGAGGCCATTCATGAGGAGGGAGGACCATCTCAGCAGCCTGATGCTCCCATCACCCGACATGTCAGCTCCACTCCTATGGTCACCTATCAGAAAGGCCCAAGGGCCTTATTTGCAGCAGCTAGGCGAGTATTATCTCCACAGCGGGTGGAAGGGGTCTCGCCTTCATCTTCAGAGCAACGAGTGTTATCTCCACAGCAGGTGGAAGGGGCCTCGCTTTCTTCGCCAGCACAGGTATTGCAGAGGGGCAAAGAGCCCATGGTTCATGAGGATCCGGTGATTGATCTTGAGGTCAGTTCTCCTAGCCAAGAGGCAAAGGAGATCATTCAGCAGCTCAGGGCCGAGAATGATGTTTTGCAGCGGAGACTTGAGGGTGCCCAATGGACCATCACCTATCTAGAGCAGCAGAAACACACAACTGGAGGAGGAGAAGGCACTTGATGAGATTTGGAGGATTCGTAGTGACTGAGTCCTAAACCGTAGGAGGCCCGATGACCCATTGCCTGTTGACCGGGAGTCATTGCTTATTCAGGAGAATGCCCACTTGGAGAGGCTGTTGGCTAAGGCCAACCAAGAGAAAAAGCTGCTAAGGAACATGAAAAACCACTATTGGGCTAGGATGCACGTTTGTAAAGCAAAGATGAAAATGTTCCAAATAAGGTTGACCGAGGCCCTTAAGAGGAAGAAGAAGACCAACCCACTCCGCATCTTGGCCAAGGCTTCTCTCACTCATCATGACACCCACTAGCCTCTTCACAGCACCAAGCACAAAAATTTTTGGAAGTTTTGGCTCATTTTTGGCATTTTTGGGCAATTTACAGGTTTTGGCTTCTCAACGGGTCTCACCCCCGGTGAGACCCTTTGTCATCGTAGCTCCGTTTTGCGAAAACTCAGCATTGATGGATTTTTCATGAAAATTTACACATTCCTATGGATGGATTTGAGTTTTCATGGAGTTTTGGGCCTCCAAAAGGTCAAAATACAGCCAAATTTTGACTTTTTGCCCCTTTTTTGAGCTGCAGAAGTAGTCTTGGGAGAATTGACTTTTGACTGGGCAAATGACCTCCAAATCCAAAAATTCCAGTTGGGTTGGAAATTAGACTCCGAGACCTTTCCAACGAGCTATCCTACACCTCATTCTAACATCGGGAAGGCCTTCAAACAGGGCTCCAAAGTGTGCGACCCATTGAGGAGGATGTGCGCAACCCATTGAGGAATTTGTGCCAGATTTGACCAGTTCAGCCCAGAATTTGCAGTTTAGCTGCAGTTTGACTTGCTGAGGTCGATGGTGGTCCTTTTAACTGTACTTGTGGCACTTTTTGGGTACTTTTACTCTTGTTTTACTCTTCTAGAAGTTTCTCTCATGTAAAAGGGTAAAATTGACTGTATGAACTGGTTTCCAAGTTTATAGAGGCAAGTTGTTTTGACTGCCTATTTTGTAGTGCTTAGTTTAGAAGTTGTTCAAACAGCTCCTAGGATAGTGAGCTCGACCCATGGAGGCAGGGAAAGAGGTTAGATCATCTATATTATGTACTTTCATGCTCATTTTCATGGTTGGACTCTTGAGGGAGAAGCAATCATTGTATTATTCACTTGTATCTCTGCAATTTTTGGCTAAGGAAGACCAGGGTTTTGCAGTCATCTTTGGGATTCTTGTGGACTCATTGTGTTGATGGTGTGTCTCTTCATGTTATTGTAAGCTTTGTTATGTGATTCATTTCCTTTCTATACTGCTGCATATTAAACAAATGAAGTGATAAAGTTAGAATTCATACTTGCCATGCTCTGCTTTCAAATTTGTTTAATTTCTATGTTTTTTGTTGTCTAAAGAGAATTCAAATCCATTGTTTGCTCTCTTTAGCCTTCTTATCTTTGCTCCTAATCATCCACTTCAGTTAAAGACATCAATACAGGCTCCTACCTTGCCCCAAAGACCCCCCTGCAGAAACTGTGTCAAATCCCCGCACCCTAAATTGCAGCTCCTCAATTTGCCACCAAAAACCCAGAAAACCCCCAAATCAACCTTTTAATCAGTTTACTAGCCTAATATCAGTGTTACCTTTGATTGGTCATCTCATCTCATTGAAGATTTGCCGAGATTGACCGGAGAGAGCCTTCTCCTGCCCCGTAGGGCTAGCTACGAGGCTGAATGGTTTGATGTAGCTTTGAGATTTGCCTTCTCAGCCTGAGGTGAAATTTCAAGTGCTAACATACTGGCGACCATGCTGGGGAGAACAAACTGATCTTTTGCTCATTGACGTGTTATTTCATAGGTCTTAGACGGAGCTTGAAGTTACACCAGGTAGCCTTCGAAAACGCTCTTGTTTTACATCAGCGCAAGTAGATAAACGCTGCTTCAGTCAATCTCCATGAGCTTGTGAACATAGCGCTTCTTTGACATCTTATCCCCATGTATTTGTTAACTCTGAGCCGAGGATGATAGGTTGAGAGTTTTCACAGGCTGAATGCTTTTTCTTTCCTAGTTATTTTGAGAAAACAAGCTGGCTACAGATCCCAAAATCATTTTCAGATCTAATTCATGTCCAGCTATTTTTGATTATCTTGAAGATTTAGAATTTGACGAAAGATTTGAGTTATCGTTGTTTAAAGCTAAGTCTGAAAGTGCGCTCGATTCTTTAGTCCTTGACCCTGATTTTGCAACTGCTATTGAATTTGAAAGACATAATAAATTGGTTGAACATTTCATATTAAGACATCTTCAGACACGTATACAAGCTACTACTCTTGCTGATTTCCTTGAAAATATCTCTGGACATATTGGATCTTCTATCACGGCACAAGAAGAAGCTTATCCTCCTTATGTTTCAGTTTCACCTATAATCACCTATCCCGAATCAGCAGTTGGTTCTCCGCCTTCTTCTCCTACTCCTCCGACTCCTCCAACTCCACAAACTACACCTCCTTTTGTTATAATCCCTGCTATCACAGCTCCTCCTCCACATATACATCCTACTCCCCCACCTAGAGCAATGGCTGCCCGGTTTGCCCCATTGGTTTTACCTGCAAATCTTCATGATATGCCTGCTGATTACCAAAGTAAAATTCCCATGTTTGATGGCACTCCACAAAGTATTACAGCTCAGCAGCATATCGACAAGATGACCACATTTTTTGATCTATATGAGTTAGATGAAGAAGATGTTACCATGCGGTTATTCGTGCAAACATTTGCAGGAGAAGTTAGGAAATGGTTCAGAGGGTTGGCAGCTAACAGCATCACTACTTTGGAGGCACTTCAAAATCAGTTCTTAGATCGGTGGGAAATCAGAAAGGATCCGCTTCAAATCAATGCCGAATACAACAACCTCAAGCGTAATCCGGGTGAGTCAGTTCAAGATTATATAATCAGATTCAATACAGTTTATAATGCTATTCCCGATGATTTGAGGCCATCTAGAAAATCAACACTTCTTAAGTTCCCGGATGGTTTTGATCCGGAAATGGCTTATTCGTTGAGAGATAGAGATCCGCCTACCTTGGAGGAGATGCAGAAAATTGCTGTCAGCGTTGAGGCAAATTTGAATGACAAAAGAGCAAGGATGAAGGCAGAAAAGCGAGTTACAATCAAGGAGGAAGCATCTACATCAAATCAGGTTCTTCAGCAGGTTGAGCAGATAAAGAGGGCACTTGAAAAGATGACTATTGACAAGCCGGAGCCTCAGATTCGTAATCCCAATTTCAGAGGTCAACCGCAGCAACAATATAGAATCAAGCAGCGTGAAACAAAGGCACAAGACACGGCAGTTCAGCAGCAAATGAAACCACCTTTTCAGCAGAATTTTGTTAGTCAAGAGTCTGAAGATGAGGGTGATAATGTTGGCGAGGAAAATCATTTCTTCACCCCTGATGATATGCCTACATATATCACGGAAGAAGATGAGTTGGTGAGTAATTCTGTCTTTCCCCAAGATGAGCATTATATTTTGTCAAGCGATACAATACTTGAAGAAGAATCTGAAGAATATCAAAGAGGGTACTTGAATGCATTATCAGCACAGCAAGGACAGCAAAGGCAATTGAGAGGCCAGACTATTCCTATAAATCCTGTGCAGAAAAGGAAAGACATGGCAGCAAAAAATGATTTAGTTTCTTCAAAAGGTAAAGACATAGTTGGTCCCTCTACAAGTCCATCATCACCAGCAACTAAAGTGGACCAGCCATCAAATGCACCAAAGGATAAAGCTGAGAAGAGAGATAATCCGGCAAAGGAAGGTGAGAAGTTTCCAGTTTTCAGTTTGGAGAATGAAATTGCAAAGGTGAAGATATCTATTCCTTTAACGGAGGTCATGAAGAATGCCACTTACCGAAGCCAAATTTCCAAGTTGCTGAATTTTGATCCAATGCTAGACATGGTGAATGTACAAGATGATCAGCCGGAGTTAATCTTTGGGCCAGCATTGAATGGTGAGTCTCCCGAGAGTGATATTCCTCCATTTTATATTAGTTTGCGATTGCATGAGTTCGTGCTGCACAATGCTATGTTTGACTCGGGAGCTTCACATAATTTGATGCCGAAAACAATCATGGAGAAGCTGGGGCTTGATATCACAAGGAAGTACCATGATTTGTATTCGTTTGATTCTAGCCGGGTAAGATGCATTGGTTTGATCAAAGACTTAGTGGTGAGTCTAGATCAAATTCCAGCGAAGAATGTTTTAATGGATGTGGTGGTGGCGGACATTCCTCCATGATTTGACATGTTGTTGTCGAGGTCATGGGGAGCCAAACTCAAAGGTACAATTCAGCTTGATTTTTCATATGCTTCAATTCCAGTTTTCGGTCAAATGAGGAAGTTATATCGAGAACAAAAGATGAAATACATGATCACTAGTAAGGAAAAGCCCGTGAATCATCCTGTAAATTATGTACAGACAGATTTAGAATCTTTTGTTTTGTTTGCGGAAAATTTCAATGAGGTAGATATTCAGTTAGTTCAAGTAGAAGATATACCAGACATTTCAGAAAATTTCAGGGAAGTTTTGAGAAAGGAAAGCATGGAAAATTCGACAACTTATGGAAGGGTCCTTACAAAATTGCAACATACCGTGGTCCAAATGCTTTCCTTCTCAAAGAAATGAACGGAGATGAATGTCTTGGAGGGTCGGTGAATGGCCGGCTGCTCAAAAGGTATCATGCTTGAGCATTTTCTGCTCTAATTACTCTCATTGTAAATACCATGTCATTTTCTTTCTGCAGCAAGTGTGAAGCTGATTTCCATCTTCAGTTTGGGGCCCGCGGTGAAGGCTATAATTCTGAAAATGGTGATTAGTTGATGTGAGTTTTACAAGTTGTTTCAGGTCAGTTCATTTTCTGTATAGAGTTAGTGAGTTAGTGTCCAAGATAGCCTTGAGTTTCAGTCAATTGTCTAAGTTAAATAAAGTTGTTTTCAAGTTGGTCACAGGTGAAATAATTTGACTCCATTGCCCAATAATAAAGGCACTGGTCTGCTCTCCCAGAGGTCTGAGGTTCTTGGTACCTCCAAGGAGCTACCATCCCCATTGGAGCCAATGTTAGTGTCGGTCTTGAAAGCCCTCCATCAGTGATCAAAGCTCTTTGCATTTGCATTAGTAGGTGTCTCATCAGTGTCAAAATTTGCATTCCGTTAGGCATGCCATAACCCTGATGGAGGAGCTGGTCTATTCATATCCCTTTTGGCTTTGCTGGATCAGGTCATATCAGGTCATTGAGTTTGTCAAGCTGCTCTTGTTTGGTCTTAATGTCAAAATTCTAGGTCTAGGGTTTTGGTCAGTTGTCTTAGCAAGGTCATGTCTCTGAAAGTCCTTGAGTGACCAGCAAGCCAGAGGGAGGATGGTAAATATGTTCCTTTGAAATTTTCATCATGTACAGTTCATTTTTAACCTTGGATTTAAAAACCCTGTTTTTAAAGCCAAGGTCATGATAATTTTTGTAAAAAGAATAAATTTCCAAAATGTATTCAAAAAGGCAGCAACAACCCTAGTCCCCTTGCCACAGTCCTTCAGATGATCTACCTGCAAAAAGAATCAGGTCAAAGCACTCAAAAAGTCAACTTCAGGATAAAGGAAACCAAGAAAATCAGTGTTTTAAAGAAGTGCCAAAATAGACTTTATAAAGTGGGTTTTTGGATGAAATTTTTTCAAAATGAAGATTATAAAAGGTGATGTTCCCTCCTTTCACTCTCATTGTGCATTTCAAGCTTGCAAGAGAGATTGTGAGAGAGTGATAGGCGAGGGAGGTGAAATTGCAACGGTTTCGGGCAGTTTACAGGTGCGCGACCCGTCCAGGCTTGTGCGCGACCTGTTGGGCGGTGCGCGACCCGTCCAGCGGTCTCCGGCAGTGTAAAACTATAACGGGCGCGACCCGTTGGGCTGTGCGCGACCCGTTCAACTGTCTGCCACCAAAACTTCAATCAAACTCCTTTATTCCACTTCAAATTTGCTCAATCGGTCGAGGTAGGCTCTTAATGCATGGTTGTTGATATTGGTGGTGAAAATAATGATGTACGCTATGATTTCATCTTCTAAATTTGCAAATGAATGGATTAATATGGCTGCTTGCTAATGTTTTAAAATGCTAGGGTTTTGTGACTGTTTCAAGTGTTTTTGTCCCATTTGGTCCCTTCCCTCTTTTCCTCTTTCATTCATAGTCATGCTTGCATCTCTGTCCCATATTATTTGTACATAAAATGTTGACTTTTTCCCCCATCCCTAAGCTATAAACCCTACCCCTCTCACAAGCACCCAAAACCCTAATTCCCTCTACCATACACATGCAAAAACTAAAACAAAAAGAAAAGATACATTTGTAAATAAAGAAAGAGTCATGTGAAAAATAAAGGTTGATGTATATTTAAAGGCATGTACATAACCCCTATATACCCTTGACATCCCTTGTATATGAAAACCTTCCCTCTATGTTAAAAATGTGCATGTACTCCTTAAGAACAAAAAGAACAAGAATCTGCCTTATGACACACATGAACTCCTATAAGCAAATTTGGTGTATGGTGTCCCTATGTCCCTATTGATACATGTATGCCCCTTCCATGTTCATTATCATACATGTTTTGTCCCATATGAGATGTTCTTTGCAAATGATTTCCCAATGTTAAAATGTGTTCCTATATGCATGACAATTTGTAAAGTTTCCCTTGAAAATTCCCTGTTATTTTCATATATTCCCATTCCTCGTTAAGAAGTTCCCTCCCCTAACATTCCCCTCATGTTTTTTCCCCTTGAAACAGCATAGAGTTCAGTACTTTTGCAGGCAGAGGCAGCAGTTCAATTTGTCCTTCAGTTTGCCCACCTTGCTCCAAAACCATGTCAGATACCGAGACTTATGAGCAAGGTGATGACCATTCATCATCTACAGAGATTGAGGAACAGAGGAGGCCTCGTAGAGGGGGTAAGGGAGGTCATCATAAGAGGGAGGAGCCTACTTCATTGGCAGAGTTACAGGCTTGTCCTTTGGCACTGAATTGTTTCCAGTACATGTCATGCTATCAGTTTTGTGAGAGGCTCTCTCAGATTCAGCATCATAGAGAGTTGGCCCGCTTGTTTGTCTTACACCTCCATGATGGACATGT